>JAWNOX010000192.1:3777500-5062500 GCA_035045555.1 Drosophila fulvimacula | reverse complement strand
ATGAATTCCCGACAATTGATGGAGAGATCACGGATCATCAGAAACAACTACAATTACCTATACAATACTCCGATAACGTAGTGCTCGTCCGTGTTTATGGTAATAAAACGGACCTATTGATCGATCGGAAAGCTGAAACGCAAAATTTTCAATTACTGCACACGTACGGCTTGGCGCCATCCCTCTATGCGACATTCAAAAATGGGCTCGTCTACGAATATGTACCTGGTAGCACCTTAAATACAGAAAGTGTGCTATGCCCAGATATTTGGCCACTGGTCGCTCGCCGCATGGCCGAGATGCATCGTGTGGTTAGGAAGAGGAATGCGGATGCCAAACCGATGCCAATGATATGGAAGAAGACGCAAAGCTTTCTGGACTTAGTACCTGAACGATTTAGTGATGCTGAAAAACACAAAAGGTAGGACGACGAAATGTGAATATATATATATATATATATAGTGCCTATATTCATCTCATGTCCTCATTTGCCTTGCAGAGTGAAAGGAACATTTTTACCTATTGGACGACTGCGTGAGGAGTTTAATAACTTGTACAAATACTTGGAGGCTTTGGAGAGTCCAATTGTTTTCTCACACAACGACCTGCTATTGGGCAACGTCGTCTATACGAAATCAAAGAATGCCGTTAACTTTATCGACTATGAATATGCGGACTACAATTTCCAGGCCTTCGATATTGGGAATCATTTTGCGGAAATGTGCGGCGTCGATGAGGTCGACTATACGCGTTATCCGCAACGTGAATTCCAGCTCGAATGGCTCCGGGTCTATCTCGAGTGCTATCTGCAGCGGAATAATATTCAAAACGATGAGGTCGATCGGCTCTTTGTGCAAGTGAATCAGTTCGCCTTGGCCGCCCACATCTTCTGGACCGTTTGGTCTCTACTACAAGCTGAGCATTCCACAATTGACTTTGATTATGTTGGGTAGGATTTATCCATAGATCTATCTATATATATATTCACTGATCTTCCCATTATCCTTTCAGCTATGCATTTCTTCGTTACAATGAATATTTGGCTCGCAAGGAGGAGTTCTTATCGTTGACTGCATCAAAGAACAATAAATGATTTTTTCCCAGAAATTCGCAAATAATAATAATAATGAAACGAAATACACACAATTTTGTGTCCTACCCCAGTGATGTACTTATATATAAAAATATATATGTATATATAAGTATATGTATATGTATGTGTATGTGTATATATATATATACACGTATCTATCTATAAACTATGGCTAGCATTGATATATATATATAAATATATATGTGTGTACAATTATATACATAGTATATACATACATATATGCATGCGTATTTGCTGTATACGGGTGTATATAGAAAATGTGTTCACAAAACTTCATTAATTGGTGCCGTGTCCATACCAGCCGTAGTCTATGCATATATATGCATATATACATATATGTATATATATATATATATATATAATGAATTTGTATATGTTCTTTAATTTGTATATTGATATTTGTAGTCATAAATAAATAAACATAAATATTTAATTTTCATATTGATGCATCTATATCCACAAAATTCGATCATTTCCAAAAATCGACCTTGCCCCATTAAGAGTCTATTCCGTTTTTCAAATTTTCACCCAAGGAGGAATGGAATAAGCTAAGCCTAAGCACACGATGCAGAACGAGACGGCATACAGTACATACAGACAGTGCCTGTCTCCTTACTCTGCTGGCAACAAGTGCGCATTAATTTAAAGCCTTTAAACAAGAATGAACGTTATATAAACTCTTAAAACTTGAAACTTGGCTATCTTTTTCGGTTTATTATTATTTCATGATGACTGTAAATATTGGCAAAAAAAAAAAGTTTTTATCTATTATTTAGACATACCACAATTAATACTTAGGAATATATATGTATTTACACATATTTTGGGCATTTAACAAATTGTTTTACACAACAATGAATTTATTTAATTTATACAATAATATTTCTCTTGCATAATTTCCTCCCTAAATATTGTTAAATTTTATACAGTTGTCCGGTTTCCGTCGCCACCAAGCTTTTGTACAATCTGAAAAAATCATAATTTGTAATAATATAAAATTTAACGATATTTTTAAATTTGGCGCCAACTTGTCTCTGGCAATTTTGCTGGGTATACAGCACTGACACTTAAGTCTTTCGATTGTTAGCAAAAGCTTATCGATAGCAACAAATTTTTTTTAGGTGATTGCCATCACTAGTTTGTCAGCTGTCATACCTAAAATAAAGGAAACTAGAGTCAAGCGAGCGACTTCCTAAAATTACGATTTATTATTAATCATGGCGAGTTATATTGCTAGGAAGGGACCTTTGGTATTCTGTAAGTATTCGCTTAGTATGCATTAGTACAGAATACAAAATCAGCAAAATGCGCAACCACCTTAACCGCTGCACATTTAGCTGATTACGTAAATATGTAACTAAAAAGTTTGCAATTCTAAATTCCAGCCAACCTGGGCAAGTGGGCCTACAATTTGTCCGGATTCAACCAATATGGTAAGTGCATGATTTATATTTGAATGTTTTTCATTGAGTAATTGTCATTTAAGGTCTGCACCGTGATGACTGTCTCTATGAGAACGAAGATGTTACGGAAGCCATCCGCCGCCTTCCACGCAAACTGTACGATGAGCGCAACTATCGCATCATTCGTGCCTTGCATTTGTCCATGACCAAGACTATTCTGCCCAAGGAGCAATGGACTAAATACGAGGAAGATGTCAAGTACTTGGAGCCCTATCTGAAGGAGGTCGAGAAGGAGCGCGAAGAGCGTGAGGATTGGAACAAAAATCATTAAACGTTCTATTTGTAAATGTTGGAAAATACATAGATTAGAATCAAATTGAAATGTCTCTCGTGCGGAATTCAATTTGGGCAAATTATACATATGTAACTAGAATTTATTTATAGGCATTAAGTAAAATGTAATACGGATGCAAAGCTGGGGGGACCAGGCAAGATATTCGATTGCTAACGCTTATAACTAACTATATAATACTAGTAGATTCAGATCCGTCTCGACGACAGTTGGAATGTTAACGTTTCGTTTCGTTAGTCCGGTTTATCTTACCTTTTGCATAAACGGTAGATTGAATATTGATCCTAAGACGGGCACACGGCCTAAGAAGTTTATGGCAACAGGGAAGAAGCCACTGCAAAAGAAAGAAAATGGGAAATATTAATAGAAGTTATCGTGTTAAGCACGTGGTTCTAAATACCTGAATAGTGCGAAGAATCCATAGGATTCAATAATCATGCCAATGATGGGAAAACCGAGCAACACAATGACAATGCCGCCGAAGAATGCTGTTGTCCCTTTGACTTTGTGGCGTTGAAAGAAAAATCGGAGAGTTCGCTCAACGCCAATAACACAGCCAAGGCCGCATATGAACAGAATCTGTAAGAAATGGAATTAGGTACTATATTCACACATCAAATGGTCGGATTCCAATCTCACGCACATTTCCTATGGCGAGTAAGCCCTTGTCAAATAAAAGCAACATGCCAAGAAATAAAAACGAAATGCCAAAGCCAGCCAAGCCGATGCCAATTTCTGCAAAATAGTGTGCAATAATTAATATATGAGCTGAGTTAATATGCCAATAACGTATATAGCTTATGTTCTGACGTACTTTGGAGATCTGTTATTTCAATCATTTTGCTTTAGTTTCGGCTATTTATGCTTAAAAGGATAAAAAAGTGCATTGGGTGTATTCCACGTAAACACCAAATGTTTCATTATTATGAATATAAACAATCATCGCAGGGTTGCATTAAAATATCAGTGTTGAAAAACACATAATCAATATATCATACATACCTCGTGTTCAATATTTCAATATAAAATCTATATACATTTATAATAGTGTAAGATATATATATATATAATATATATATATTTAAATTTTGACGTGAAATCCAAATTTTCAAAAACAAATTTGCTATTTTTATCGCTGTTTTATATACATATGTCTAAAAAAACGGTTAAGTAAAAAGACTGCCGACCTAAATTTTTATTATTCTATCAAGAAATATATTATTATAATGCATACAGCAAAATACAAATTTACTTTTATTATTAACAAATATTTTATTTGTTCGTATCAGTTGCTAACGGAAGCGCCACTATCTTGTCTTCCAGTTAATCGATTATGTATTCATTACGAATCCGATTGCTTGACAGCTGTGCGATAAATAATTATCTTACATCCCTAAATTCACACGCCATTTTTACAATAAAAAGTCAGGTCGATTTTCGACAGACGCTTGAGTTGAGAAAAAAGGAAGTGAAGTGCTAAACAGACTTTCATTTTTTTTTTTCCCAAAAATAAAACTAATTAACTTATTCGCGCTTTAGTTATGGATCGTAAGTGTGCAAAAAAGAAGTCAAGGAATTATTGTTGAATGTGCAATTTTTTGTAGGTGGTGGTTACGGTGGTGGTGGCGGCGGTGCCGGGCAGTACAATAATTTTGCTGTGCCTCCGCCAAATTACCAGCAAATGCCAAATAAAACTGGTAACTATAACGAGCCCCCACCGAACTATAACAAGCAAGGCGGAGGTAAGTTCTATTGAAATTTGTACCGCACTTCTGTGCAACAAAATAACAATATTTTTCTTTAAGGTTATGATTCGGGCCATCGTGGTGGCGGCGGCAGCAGCGGCGGCGGCAGCGGTGGTGGATCATGGAACGATAGAGGCAATTCTTATGGGTATGTTATTATTATTATGATGCTATTCTACTTAAACGAAAATGGGGCTACGAGTATTACAAATTCAGAGTGTGTCGCCAAATAAGAATTTTACGAGAAACTTGGAAAAAAAAAAGAACAAAAAAAAAACGTAAACTTGAAAAAAAAAACGTAAAAAGGGAACAAAAATTCAATTAATATAAAATTTTTTCACAAATTGGAATTGAACTACGATAAACCTCGATAAATTTCGATCAACTACGATACATTTTGCCAATTTGCAAATGAAGCAAGCAGAAGAACAGAGAGAACATAATATCCTTGTGAGTTTACCGTAACAAAGTAGAGCAAATAATATTATACATATAATCCTAATATAAAGTCCAAGTGAAAAAAAGGACTAGTTGGTATTCCATATTAAATAACTATTTCTTATGTAGAGTTCTGGTCTTCAATGAATCTCACGTGTCCAAATGCAAATCAAAGTGGTTAACCATTATGTATATATATAATGATTGTATGGTTGTATATCAATATTGATATATCTGAAAGCTATATATGCTAACGTCTATTTAGTGTACAGCGCAATTATTGATAATTAAAGCGTAATGAGCGAGTGTGCTTCACAAATCTGCGCTGGTCTACCTATGGGTATATATATATATATATATATATATATATATATATATATATATATATATATATATATATATATATAAACATTTAATTGAAAATAACTGTATGAAATGCGTAAAGGTTGATGATTTGCTCGATGCGACTTGATAACGGGATATACACGTATATAGCTCTATCTCTGTATGAGAAGGATGCATGGAATCGCTTTTACTCTGTTTCTCTCTCTCAAACTTTCTCCCTTTCTGTAATCAACAATTCGTAATTTGAGCACACATTCTGCATATTCGTATAGAGATGATCATCCATATCTGAACTGCGTTAAGCCTATAACAAATAATTAACAAAAATTATTCATTTGGTATTTGATAAAATAGTTGACGTCGTTCAAATCGCAACTGTTATACAACAAAAACGGTTCTTGTATAACACTTGGCATGTCAAGTATTCTTGTAACTCTAAATCGTAATCGATTTTGCGACAGTCTAATTAGATCGTAACTTGGAAGTTGTCTTATAGTTGCGCGCTTTTGGATAATACAAACTAGATCTAAAGTAGTTTATATTATAGTGTTATATTAAGGTTTGCTTTACAAGTATAAATATATGTATCTTCCAGTATACGCATAGTATTTGTGTAATCCATATCGAAATCATCCCAGTCCATAATTAATATACTAAATGTATGTACATAAAACGTAACTAATATCATGTTTAACAACTAGTCTGAGATTCAAGTTAAATTATATATTAAGTAGCAATTATAATTAATATGCTTTATCACTTAAAAACTAAGCAAAAGTCGAGCCAAATTTTGTGTACCTTAAATATATTCTATAAAGAGTAAAGGTTTTGTGTGTGTATCTAATATAATGAGTAATGTAATATGATAACAATTTAATAGTTTGGTTATAAAAATTAAAAAAAAAAAAAAACAAATGTAGTTTGTCTGCAAAAATATATTTTATATATATTTATGCAAATTTGTATGTTTATCACAATTTCAAATATATATAGAAACAAAAAATTGTACCTCAGAGGATTAAAGATAATCCGAAGCTGAAAAAAAATTATATATATAAAAAATATTATAATACATATAAAAACTATAAACAAAATATAACGAAAATATAATAATATACTAACTATAAAAAAATATAAAATATATGATATACCCAAAAAAAAAAAAAAAGAAAAATATTTTTTAAAAATATAAATTTGTTGTATATGTATATACAATTAAAAACTAAAATATATATACATATTAACTATATAAAATAATTTTTAAGACTTCTGTAATTTTAAAGTTGTTTTTTTATTTTTTTTTTTAAGTTTGTTTTACGTCAAGTGTCTGCATGGCTACAGTGAAGCCTCTCCGTGCACCGATAAAGCTATATACAAGAAATAATTATGTTCCATTGACAAAAACACAAGCAAATAATTGTAAATGTTCATGGCCAGCACTGAGCGTGGCATTCAGCATATATGCAAATATAGTAAATATGTAGTCAAAAACCAATTAAGTAGCTTTAAAAAACAAACAAAAAAAAACAAAAAATGTTAAAAAATTGTTAAAGATTTACTTACCAGAACGCTTTGATTGGCTTTAGCCAGGCCGACGATCACGCATCAAAGTGTACTGGTAAAGGTCACATGAATAATTGATTTAGTAAACAATACACACACACACACACACATGTACATGTATATTTATATAGATGTATATATGTACTATATAGAGAGCCACATAATATTTTGTTGTACGATGATAAAAGCGACGGCGTGCGTGGACGCTAACTTCCATCATAATGCATTAAAAACAAAAAACAAAAAAAAAAAAAAAAAAAAAAAACAAATCCAACATCAAAATCAAAAAACATTAAATAAGTTATTCCAATATCCTCTTTTAGAAATGGAGGCGCCAGCAAGGACAACTACAACAAAGGTAAAATAATGCAAAACAATTTGCAAACCATATCGAGTAACGTATAACATTAATTTACTACAAATCAAAAAATAATATAAAAACAAAAATCAATAGAGAGAAGAGTAAAGAATCGAAATTTCTGGTAATTAAGTTGATCAAAAGTAAACGAAAGAAACAAAAGGAAAATGCACAAATAAAAGATAACCGAAAAACTGAGTTGAAAGCTTCGCCATTTCGAGTTGTTTAGCTGAGTGTTTTAAGTGTGTTATTAAACAATTAAGTTGATATACATGACTACGGGTCATTGGGTCATGGGTTACGTCTATCTTGGTTCTGGTCACCTGGTTAATTTGGTTACGAAACATTAGGGCTATTGGTTTGCTACGTGAGTGTGTGTGTGCGTACGTCTGTGTGTTGCGTCAATATATAAGATATATATATGCCTATCTACTTATCATCCTGTTTGAGACAGCAGCTCAAGCTTAAGTTAAATCTATAGGTACTACGAGTAAGAGTCAAAGGCAACAAATCGGTATTCATATATATATATATATATATATATATATATCTACAGAGTCGTTCTAGTCGTTCTACAATTACCACTTAAGTTTATCTATCTATCCATCATCTAGATGAGGGTGCAATGATAAGATATACAACTACAAAACATATATATATAGAGTTTAAGAGAGTGTGTCGCCCTAGCTGCCCTTCAAATTGATATGATGCGTGTTGATTGTTGATACGAGTGTCCAGCAGTTCCACACTTCGATCGATCTAAGGGTCCTCTAATCATCCGTTTTTCTAAATACTTCTAAACCAACTGTCGTTATTCAAGTTGTGCTAATGTTGTCTTCTGTTTTGTAGGAGGCTATGGTGGCAGCAATAGCAGCAGCGGCGGTGGCGGCGGTGGTGGTGGTGGCGGCGGCGGAGGCGGCGGCAACGACATGATCACTCAAGAGGATACCATCTTTGTGTCCGGCATGGATCCATCCACCACTGAGCAGGATATTGAAACTCATTTCGGAGCAATTGGCATCATAAAGGCAAGTGGAATCCTCACAGCCAGAAAGACTGAATTCATTATTCTAATCCTTGTTTTTCGCCTCTTACAGAAGGACAAGCGCACCATGAAGCCAAAGATTTGGCTGTACAAGAACAAGGAGACAGGCACCTCGAAGGGCGAGGCCACGGTCACATACGACGATGTGAATGCAGCTCAGTCGGCTATTCAGTGGTTCGATGGCAACGACTTCAATGGCGCCCAAATTAAAGTCTCGCTCGCTCAGCGTCAGAATAACTGGAACAAAGGCGGCGGTGGTCGCGGCGGTTTCGGTGGACGTAATCGTGGTGGCGGTGGAGGCGGCGGCGGCGGCGGTGGTGGTCGTTTCGATCGTGGTGGCGGCGGCGGTGGTGGTGACTTCGATCGTGGCAGTGGCGGCGGCGGTGGAGGCCGTGGCGGTGGCGGTCGTTTCGGTGGCGGCGGCGGCGGTGGCGGTGGAGCTGGCGCCGGTGGCAATGTCCAGCCTCGTGACGGAGACTGGAAGTGCAGCAGCTGCAACAACACAAACTTTGCCTGGCGTAACGAGTGCAATCGGTAAGCCACATCCACTTCATCCATGGAATCTCACTACAATCTCTGCTTGATTTCAGTTGCAAAACACCAAAGGGCGATGATGACGGCAACTCTGGTGGCAATAGCGGATATGGTGGAGGCGGCGGTGGCGGCGGCTATAGCAGCATGAACGATCGTGGCAATGATCGCGGCTCCGGCGGTGGCTACCAAAACAGAGATCGAGGCAGTGGAGGCGGCGGCGGCGGTGGTGGCGGTGGATACTCCCGTTATGGCAATGACAATGGCGGCGGCGGCGGCGGACGTGGTCGTGGTGGTGGAGGCGGTGGCCGCCGTGATGGTGGCGCCATGCGCAACGACGGCGGCATGCGTTCCAGACCATATTAAAAGGCTGCATGCCACGCAAAACTATTTTTTCTAACTTACGTATTAATTATACTACATAGCAAGTACTCAATTTTAAATGTACTTTTATATTACGGCTCCCACTCCCAACCTACCACACGATCCCCTCACCGGTCAAAACACCTGCAAGAACAACAACAACAACAACAACAAGCAACCAACAAACCAAGCAACCATAATGCAGATCATGCATTCGAGTCATTATAATATCCATTGATTTCCGATTTCAGAACTTGTTACGAGACAGTAGCATTTTATCACTCGTTTTGACTTTAGCATATTATGATATGTATATGTAATCTAATTTTACAAAAAACAAAAAAAAACTTTATTGTAATAGATACATACAAATAAAAATTAATGAAAAAAATAAATAAATTATATTGGAATGATTCCAGAATATGGATTCTGGGTAAGGGGGATGGGGCTAAAACCAAAGCCAAAGAGCTTAGGGCAAAACATTGCACACGGCTAAGAGAGAGACAGATATACTGGGAAAGAGACAGGGATAGATATACTGGAAAATGGAGCTACAAACATATTGGGAAAGAGCGGGAGTGGATATATCAGTTTTTTTTTAGAGAGGACAAACAGTAAATTTTTACTTGCTGCTGTTTGAACCCAATTTTCTAATATAAACAAAGCAAATATAGAGAGTGATAGAGGGAAAAGGCTGTTAGGTCTACAAAGTGCTCAACAGGACAAACATCTTACATTTAAAATTCCTGTTATTTGAACAGTAATTAATATATAATATAATCCAAATCATAATTTAAAAAAAAAGTCTAAAATAACCAATAAAAATCAAATTAAAATCATATGAAATTTTTCGTTTCAAAGTTCAACTTTAATGTGCATTTAATAATTTAATTCCTGACGAGCTGCTCTCGATTAATAATTATTTGTTATAGTGTAAACACACACTGAGAGAAATTGGTTTGGAGTGTTAGTTGCGTCATAAAACAGACGATTTAACAATTGACTCGAATTTTATAAAATTTTAATAATTATATTTAAATGAATATACATTTGTAATATTACAGTTCATCTTTTTCCAGCAAGGTGTAACGATGTTTCGATGGGCCCAACTCCTTAAATTTAGACTCGGGCGGCGATGTACCCTTACCATTGTCCGACTGGATTTCATTACTTGTGGGATCCGGCCCATAATGAAACTCTCTGCAAACAAAAAGTCGTGTTAGATATATCTATAGCAAATGGTCTATAAGTTATGGGCATACCTGTGCAGTTTCCCACTGTAAAGATCTTGCAGGAATTGCTTTAGCTTGCCGGGTGTATACATATCATTGAAGTGAGGGAAGAGATACATGTGCTTGAAGGAGTCGATGGCAATCACCGGTAGATCATCTTCGGATTTGCCCAAGTGGTGGAGCGGATGCGCAAATCGTTTACCGTCCGCAGTGAGGAAATTAACATTCTCTGCATGAATAAATATAGATATAGATATTAATTTATATAGCTTATTGAATGTGACGCAAACATACGCTTCTCATCCATCAGCTGTTGCTCAATGATTGCTTTGTAATCCTTGATGGAGTTCAGATCATCAGGTTTATAGAAAAGGATCAGGAACGGCAGTCCTTCCTCCGTTAGCTCCTCGGCGCTCTCGAACGTGATTTCCCTGACAAGCGGCACGCATTTCTCCTGTATCCAGACCTTCAGCTCATCGAAATTGGTTAGACTGCCCGTATAGGTTTCATCGTTCTCGTGCGACAAAGCCACGTCCGGTCGGAAGACGATAATGGGTGTGCCTGGCAGGGAAATCATTGTATTAAACGAAATGATATTTGAGTTAGTTGAGCCACGACGCTTACCTGGTGGATGCATTGCCTGCGATGCTTCGCCGAATCCTACATGGAATTGGCAATCCTCCTTGAGATTGGTGGCCACCTTGCGGAAGATGTTATATTCGTTTTGATCGCGCCTATCGAAATAGCCCATAATACTGCGCTTCTTGCTGTCCAGATTCTCTAGGTCCTTCAGCGAATGGAACTCCTTGATGGGATCCTCCAATTGTTTTTTGACAAACTCCAAAAATGCCTCGGCCGACCGCTGGCCACGATACTCCCGCTTGCTCAGCTGCCCATTCCGTACGATCTTCAATGTGGGATATTTGCTAATGTGGAAACGGGAGGCAATTGCCGTCTCACGATCGCAGTCCACTTTACCTAGCACCACTTTCCCGGCATCCGGGAATTCCGCCTTAATCTGCAATTTATTTGATTTCACAATGAAATTGGTAATAATTATGAAAGTTTCGTTTTCGGTTTGTTTGCACAGTAGTTTCGGAGCTGACAAAAACCCAAAAATATAAAAAGAGAGGACAAAACCAAGAAAAGACAAAAGTATTTCTTGCTCCATATATATATTGCTCTGTTCTCATTTTTTTGTGGGTTTTTCCTCCAGCTGTTTTATTGTTTATGCCAAACAGGTGTCAGCTAGCCAGACAGGTAAGGCATATATTTTCACTTCTTTTCACGTTATACGAGATATGTGGAGCTATTAATAAATCGTTTTTTTAAGCAACAATAAACATGAAGTTCGCATTACTTTTTAAACAGACCTCGCATGCGCCTGCAATATCAAATTCAGCTTTATCTACAGCTATTCGATGTTTTCCCTTTGTTTAAGCTTTGCAATTTATAGTTAAGATTTTTGTTTTCATTATATATATATATATATATATATATATATATATATATATATATATATATATATATATATATATATATATTTATTATTATTATTATTTTATTTATTTTTAAATTAATGATTTTATTATTTTATAAATTTATGCTTTGATTTATATATTTTTCATTAAGGTTTTATGTTTGTTTTTGTTTATATATTATATTATTATTATTATTATTATTATATTATAAATATAATATACAAAATTATAGTTTAATTTTGTATATAATTTCTTTATATTTATTTATACATTTCTGATTAAGATTTCATATTTTTTTTTTATGCACATATAATTATAATATAATTATTATTTTCTTGGCTTACCTTATCCGCCGCTTCATTGAAAATTGGCGCTAAAATATTACTAAACCGACACCATTCCGCATAGAAATTAAGGAAAACCAATTCATTAGATGCTGCAAAAGAAACCGTAAAAAATATATAAATAAATATTTATACATAAGAAGAAAATATATAAAATTGCAAAAAAAAAAAAAAAAAATATATATATATATATATATATTTTTTTTTTTTAATTTTTTTATTTTCATTTCTTGAACATTCTTTTAGCAAAACAAAAAGGAAATCAAGAAATTGTTTTCACTTCCTTAACAAGTTTTTGTCGTTCAGTTAGTTGGAAAGTTATCAGCTGACAGCTTTATCTATAAGATAATGACTGGGAGAGTACATATATGATAGATGTTTGTATGTCATTGATAGAGTAGCGGCTCTGGACCAACGGCAATTAATCTAATCAGCCATGGCCCAAGCGTGTAATTGTGTCTACAAAAGTTCTCTATGCTGATTAACTGATAAGAATTACTAATAGCAATATTAGTGACAAGTAAGAATTTGTTGAGCTTTACGAAAATTGGACAACAAATCTCTCTAAAGAACTTCAAATTAAGCTCAATTTATATATGTACATATATGTATTTAAATTATCATTCAAGTTTACCTGTTCAATAGGTGTGTGAATTTAACTATGACTAATTACAGTTATATATTTAGTTTTGCGAGCGTAACGAATATATTTGTGGAGCTGCGTACCACGCTGGCAAATTCTGTGAAATTTATCGAGCTTCAGATTTTCAATTTGTGACACGTCAAGCGATACTCACACACGCACACAAATATAGGTATGTGTGTGTTGTAAGAGTGCGTATGCGTGTTTGTATTTATGCATGCATGCGTATTGGTGCACCAGCTGAGATATTAAGTAAATACATGTACATATGTATGTATTAATATGTATGTAGTCCATGCGGCTTTTAATGCATTTGTCTAGCCATGTTGATGTTTCGCTTAAGAAGTTGTTATCACATGTCTGTCTGCTTACCTAATGTCATATCAATATTTTCACTGGTCATCGGCAGCGCACCACCAGACGCATCTGTTGGCTGGTAAAGGACATGAAGAACCTGCAATTAGCATAAGGCAGAAAATAGACATTCCACATTGAATGAATGTTTGTTGTGATTCACGGTTCATGTTTGATAATTGACCATGTCTATTTCCACGTCTTAGCCGGCCGACTCACAGTCGCTCTGATTCGAGCGGGTGCGGGTAGAACACGTCGACTTACCGCAACAATGGCTAAGCACGAGCCCAGCAATGGCTTTATGGATTCGGTCATGTTGTTGCTGTGGGCGGCAGGCTTGGCCAATATTTATAAACTACTGAAAACTAATTAATTTAATTTTAATTCACTTTTTACATTAGGTGGAATGAAAACGCAGTCACGACGTATCTATATATATAATAATTATAACAACTTGGTTGATTATCGTACAGTGCTGGTTAATGTTCGAAAGTCAAAAAGTACTCGTTTTGTGTAACGATTAAAGCATAAAGTGATTTGACTATGTTGTTATTTTTTTTTTTCTCAAAACATGATCAAATGCACTAAATATATGTTGTTTATGAAATTTTAATGGAAATAAAATCAGCTTATGTAATTAAAAACATCAACAAAAATGAACAATTAATATATCAATTAAAATTATATATTTTTATATAATATATGTGTAAACAGCAATATCGCAATAATATCTCAAATTAACTGCTTTACCCAATAGTCAAATTATTATTATTATTATTTTTTAGATATATTATTGTTACTATTTACATAAACGAATTATCTTATTGTCATACAAAAACCAATTGGATGTGCCGAATTCGAATTGCAAAACGATAACGATAAGTAAATATTCGATTGTAAATGACAAAAGTAGTCGGTTGTTAACGAATACCTATTTGTATATATGTGAATATTGTACATCTATATATGTATAAGCAACAATATCTGCGAATCTTTGTTTATAATAGCTGACGTTTATGGAGTTTATGGTGCTGAAGAGGAAAACCACAAAACGGGTGTTTTAACTTTAAAGTAAATAGAAGGAAACTAACCGCAATTGTTATCTAAAGGTGTTCAGCATAGTAATGTATGTATGTTTCTATGTTTGTTTTGGTGTTTTTGTTTTATAAATATTGTGGAATCATATACAACTGTGTGTGTATACAAGTTTAAGTGCATCTGTGTGTGTGTGTTCGTGTGCCTAATTACTTTGTTTATAAAACATATTTATTTATTTTCTTAATTTTTTTTTGCGCTTGGCATACGTCCAACGGCAAGGACTCAGCGAAAATCCAAAAAATTTTGTTCATCCATATGCAATCTACATACACACACATCTGTGCATGTATGTGCATAATAGAACGCTACGCAATTGTATTAAAATGTATGTATGTATGTATGTACGTACGTACGTACGTATGTGTATATATACTTATTATCTACACTCTGGCAACCACCACAGACGAAAATTGTATTTGTTCATATCTAGTATAACTGCTAATAAGGTGTTTGGATGTTTGAAACATTTTGCATTTAATTGCTTTGCCTTGAGTTCTCGTTTCGAGATATATGCACGTGTGTGTGTGTGTGTGTGTGTGTGTGTGTGTGTGTGCGTGCGTGTGAATATGTATATGCATACATATGTACATGTACATGTATAGCTGCATGTTTATATGTATGTATGTATGTATGTGACGTCCTGTTTAACTGGTGCCATAAACGCATAAACAATTTACGAAATTTTTCCACTGGCCGCGATGCAATAATTAATTGAAATAGTAACCCTGAGAGGATCTCAGGTGTTCGAACCCGAAGCGTGCACATATATGTATACATATTTATAAAATCTATAAGTGTATTGTATTTACCTACATACATATGTATGTACATACACATGTATGTGTGTGTGTGTGTGTGTGTGTGTGTTTGTGCACTAATTGAATCTTTTATTGCAGTCGCAACACATGATGTCAGATGGATCGCCGCCCCCATCGATTTGTTTTATTCGAGCCGCGGAATCATATCCCAAATCACAAATGGAAAAGGAAGACTCACAGATGTCGGTTCCCTTTCAGGAGCGTAAGTGCCATTGGTATCTGCTCTAATGATGCATAAATAAATCATTTATACAAATTTCAGTTTCCGGCGAATCAACAAAATATCTGGGCCGCACCGATGATGGCGTTCTAGCTTTGTCCAATTACCGCATATTCCTCTCGAAGAAATCAACAAACGAAACGTATGTGCCGCTGGGCCTGATTGAGTCGGTCCAGGTGCGTGATCCTTTCCAGCTAATTGTCAATTGCAAAGATGCGAGCACCGTGCGCTGCTCCTTTCCCACGGCTGAGCAATGCATGGAATGGCAGCGTCGCATTCAGCTGCTAATCGGGGTGCCCGAAACCCTGGAAGCACTGTTTGCATTTCCATTTTACTCCTGGACCTGCGACATTATTGGGAACAAGGAGCGCGCCGCTCTAACCAATGGCAACTACAGCTTCAACAAATCGACGCCAGCGCCGGATAGTTCAAGTCTGCAGGCGGCAAGCGAAAATTTACATCGCTTGCAGCGTGAAGTTCGCTATGAGAGTGACTTTAAGAACGAGGTGGCACGCCTGGGCTTCGATCTGAAAGGATCGTGGCGCATCTCGACGGCAAATACGGACTTCAAACTGTGTCCATCGTATCCGCAAAAGCTACTTGTTCCGTGCTGCATTACCGACGAAATGCTGCACAATATTGCCAATTTCCGGGGATCACGCCGTTTGCCGGCTGTCGTCTGGCGTCATCAGAAATCTGGCGCGATTCTGGCCCGCTGCAGTCAGCCCGAGGTCGGCTGGCTCGGCTGGCGCAACTACAAGGATGAGCAGCTGCTGAAAGCGCTCGCAGATGCGTGCGCCTTCGACAGAGGCGAACATGCGCGGCGGCAGGCTAAGGATACGAACGGCGAGGCTGGATCCTCAGGCAAGAGCTCGCCATCGCTGGAGAATTCCTCGCACGAGGAGCTGGCCCTAGATGAAATCAGGGTAAGCCTAAATGAATGAATTTCGCAACGAATTTGTTAAAGCCAAACCAATGATAGACGCTAATCAGAACTTGAAATTTGTATTTTTAGAAAATTCTTATCGTCGATGCGCGCAGCTATACGTCAGCGGTCACAAATCGGGCACGGGGCGGCGGCTGTGAGTGTATTGAATATTATCCATGCGCCGAAATAGAATTCATGAATTTGGGCAATATACATGCTATACGAAAAAGTTTTCATGCCGTGCGCCAGCTATGTGCATCGTCGCCCGACGATCCCAAGTAATTATACAATGATTTCGGGCAATTGCCAATGGAACAATTGTTAATTAACAAACTTTTAATTGACAGTTGGTTTGGGCAATTGGAAAAAACAATGTGGATGCAGCATCTGTCTGGGCTGCTGGGCGCCACAATGACCGTCGTGCACACCATTGAGAAAAATGGTCGTCCAGTACTGGTCCACTGCTCCGATGGCTGGGATCGTACGCCACAGATTGTGGCAACAGCTCAAATTTGCCTCGATCCATATTACAGAACTGTTGAAGTAGGTTTAAGCTTTAAGATCATTTGAGAATTATATTCAATGTCTATATATATTTCTTAGGGCTTCCGTGTCCTGGTCGAACGTGAATGGCTGAATTTCGGCCACAAGTTTGCGGATCGATCCGGCAATGGGCCCAATTCGGATGAGGTGAATGAACGTTGTCCAGTGTTTCTCCAATGGCTTGATCTGGTCCATCAAATACACAAACAATACCCGTGCAGCTTTGAATTTAGCACAGGTTATTTGGTAAGCTGGCTGAATGTACACTACAAGAGTCAATTAAATGCAATTGCTTCTTTGCAGATAAAACTCGCTCAGCACTCGTTGTCATGTCTATTTGGGACGTTCCTATGCAATTCGCTGAAAGAACGCATCGAGAATTCAGTTTTCGATCGAACATTCTCTGTCTGGCCGTTCTTAGCTGAAATGATGTATAGAAATCCGCTCTACAAGCACGAGACTGAAAAGGTAAAATCAAATCGATTTAATTTGTTTGATAATAACTGAACTTTCCAATTGGCTAATTTCAGGTACTTTGGCCAGCCCACAATGTGCGCTATTTGCACTTCTGGTCCGATGTATATTTGGGTAATTTGGGCAACAAGAACGGCACCGATCTTCCCCTGCAAAGCAATGAGCGGCAAAGTGTGCACAGCGTGAACGGTAAAAAAGGCTACTGAACACTTGATCACTTATATTACCTAATCATTATTACAAATTGCATTGTATTGTTGTCGTTTTAGGAGCGACAGCGAAAACTCGTTCGACAGAAAACATAGCGACAAACGAGCTGTCGCAGAGCACGATATCGAGGAGATCGAGTGATCCCAATTTGACTGTGGATTCAATGTGAATATCTAACAGCTGCACCTAGAGAATTAATAATCAATTCGAACGTTTTCAGTGTTACGGATGGTATCAATTTGAATGCAAACAGCAACTCCATGTTTGATATACGGTTGGAGCCAAAGGAATGCATAACCGATTCGAAATCTGATGTTAAACAGGATAGCGATTCGGCTGACAGTCCCATGCCCAAGGAGCATGCACAAAATGGCTCCGCCAAATTGTTAACCGAATTGAAAAACAATGACCAAAGCACTTTATCAACAGTTCAACGTGATACATTGAGCGAGGGCTCCACAACCAATGGCAAGATCACCATTCAGCGCATGGACTCCAAGCCCATTGACTTAGCAATACATACCCCTTGTGATTCCCCAAATGGTTAGTTAACCCACAATTGAGAAATGTCAATTGAAATATTAATTCGAAATTTTGGTTTGTTTAGACTATGTACCCTCCATTTGTGAAAGCTTTAGTGATAATAGCCAGACTCTGCGTCAGGGTCATGGCCAAATCGATACTAGTACGGATACCTTAATTCCTATAGAAACGACACAACAAGAGACAATTGTGGTGTCGAAAGACCCAATTAAAGACAGCGACGTGCCTTCAGAACAAGATGTACAAGCCGATGTCATACCTCAAGAAAAAAAGACCGAAGCAACTAACGTTGCGCATACCAATAAAATTAGTCAAAGCTATAGCAATTTACCCCGAGTACACATTAAACCCAACAATCTGAGATACTTTCAACAGAACGCCAGCGCAATTATAGAGAAGAGCAGTGCATTTGAGCAGCCGTTGGAGCACCAAAAAACAGCCAACGAGGAGACAAGTGCAACAAAAGATATTTTAAATGGAACAGTGACCTTAAACGATGACAGCAACGCCAGCGAATCCCTACCACTATCACCTGAACATCACAGATGTAATTCCCAAACGCATAATACGTTTGCGCACTTCGACGAGTCGGCGCCAAGCAGAAGAAACACGATCTGGTCCAACCTCAATCGGGAAAATACGCAAGCGAAATATGCTGAAAATGTTAGGTAAATAGTGAAAGTTGAAGCTAGTTGATTTGAACTGGAAAATGAATCATTTTTTTTTTTATATATATATATTTTAGTGCACTTAATTTTCCGGCGTCTGGACTTATATCATTGCCTCCGACACCACAGGGCGTGCAGGAGCGCACACAGTTTACAATCTCCTGTCCAGATGGCTTGTCGCATGGCTTAAGCGAGCAGAACATACGACTACATCAGATTGTTCAAGAGCACAAGGTTTTACCGAATATATATATATATATATATATTATATTTGTATATCACTTCTAATATATATATATCACTTTGCATTATCTTTAGCTACGCGAGGAAGTTTTGTTGCGCGAAATTCATGGCATGCGCTTGGCGTTGTTACAAAAAGGTTGTCCCAGCTGCAACAGTGTCGTATCAACGAATGTGGAGCATGTAATTATGACCTTAAATGTTATCAATAATGTTAACTTTCGTTAACATTTCTGTTATAAAATTGTACAACAAATTTACACACATACAAGTGCATAATGTATGTAAATCTGTTGAATATGTTTATTCTAAAGTGAACACAAAATGAGATGAGAATATATCCAGCCATATCTGCGCACTCGCCGACAATATCACCTAACTAACAGTTCAACTCTGGCTGGATAGTTTCGATAATGCTAATTATTATTTAGGCTAAACACAATTTAAATGTTTAATGAGCGCAACGAATGGTTTTTGTTGCTGTTCTAATTATTTACATTTCTTCAGGAAAACGGATCGGATATTGTTGAAAATGCATCAACATGTTCTTGGGAAGCGGTCGAAGAACGTAGTGGTCCATCATCGTATGCCACATCCTCGATACAAGAGAAAAAGGCTGCCAGTGTCCTCTGGGTGCCCGATCATGCCGTTTCGCGTTGCTCCCATTGTCAAATCGAATTCTGGCTCGGACGAAGAAAACATCATTGTCGGTGCGCATTTCAACATATTTTTTTTTAATTTGTCCTGTACCTTGTAACTTGTAACTTGTATCTTGTATCTACCTATTATGTTCTTAACATACCTTAGTTTAGCCACACACACACACACACACAAACTTACTCCTAATCTGTCGGCCAATAGCCACTTCTAAGCAATCAATCTGGCACCAGTTCGTAACTAATATCTTAACTTGACTTACACTATATTATTATTATATATTATTTTACGTTTTTCTTTTTTTTCGGATCACCTCTCTTTCATCACTTTCGTTGCATCCTTAGTTATCACTAGGTCCTTTATTTGCGCTTTATTTCGCAACAAGATGATGCCAGATTTGCAGACAGCGAAAGTCAATTGCAAATGATGAACTAATGTCAGATTGGCTGTGATAAATATTTTCTCATTTTGTAACAAATTCAGATTAACATATCTCGTATTCAAATATGCTAAATATGGTTGTGTTCAATTTGCGATTGTTTTTATCAATCAAGTGAATTAAGAAATTCTATTTCAATGTGATATCAAAATCATTTATCGCTTTTCTCTTTCCAGATCATGTGGCGAAATTTTCTGTGCTGACTGCTCTGAGTTCTGGGCGCCTTTACCATACGAAAAGCTTTTCAATCCAGTAAGACTTTGTGGTTCTTGTTATACGACCGTTACGACACAAGTGCACGAATGTAGCGTTCCTTCCAATGCAAATTCAAATTTAAATTTAAATTTAAATTTAAATTCAAATTCAATTGCGATTGCGATGATGACGAAGCCTTCTGCAAGCTCTCAAGAGTAGTTTTCCATTAGCTTTAGGGTTCTGACGTTGAAACAATATGTAAATATAATATACTCAAATATTTATTGCATATATATAAATGTTAACACTATTATAGCAAAGAAAATATGTTAAATAAAATTGTAGAAGCAACACACGAAAATTATACAAAACAAATTTTGTTATACATCTATGTGGATATCTATATATATTATATATATTCATATGTTATATGGACACAATTGTATATTCAAATACCAAACTAAAACAATTATATTAATAATAACAAAAACAACAACAACAAACAACGTGTTTTAATTGTTCTTAAAAATAAGACTTGCTGAGATTTGCATAGAAGGGCGAGCTTTAACAGCGAGCTGAAGCTAAGCAGAGTGTGAAAAAGACTCTGAGAGAGAGAGAGAGTTTTCCATATTGTTATTATTATTATTATTTTTTCTTTTTTCAAATTAACAGCATTCAGACTTGCTGAGATTTGCAGAGAAGGGCAAGCTTTACTTCATGAGAGTAAATGGAGTTGTGTAAGAGAGAGAGAGAGTGAGAGAGGCAACAGGTGTTCTCTTTACTTGTCTTTTTTTATTGAATTAACAATTTCTTTATACACATCAATTCCAATACATAAAACATATTTAACAAAAACAACAAATTAGATGAGCTTTCCGGTTTGAGTATTTTGGAGTATGCCCGCTGGCAGGCTACTCGTTCACTCGCTCTACATGATGATGAGGTAGCTTTGGCGGCACTTTATAGGGTCGTATATATTTGATATTCGTTTTGAGAGTTTCAGGTATTGCATTTGAAAGCAGGCAGCGCAGAAAGAAATATGTCAAATAGCCCGTAATGCCCCAGACGCGATTCTGATCGACCACGAAGACGGGTCCGCTGTAGCCAGTGCGGAACTGCGTGTGCCGAGCGACTGTTGGTGAGATTAGAGTGTTGATGGGTATGCTGAAAGCCTCCTCCACTTCATCCAGGTTGAGCTTCAGCTCGGAGACATGAAAATCGGGCACTACGCCCACAACAGGTACGATGGCGGCAGTGCGTGGCAGAATTATGGGATTGGCTTCGCCCCAAATCTGAATGCGTTCGCGTGGCAGGCCAATCTCTTCCTCCGTTTCGCGCAGCGCACAATCTATATAGCTCTGGTCGCTCTCATCTCGTTTGCCACCCGGAAATGATATCTGCAGGCTGTGGTTACGCAAGTGGCGGGAGCGACGGGTGTACAGCAGTGAAAGCTCATTCCTGTGGGAGTTGAGTTTTATTAAATGCCTAAATAGCATAAATATTTATACTTACGTGTCTCGCTCCTGACATAAAGCTATTAGCACCGAGGCTGAGTGTTTCTCATGCCTGTTGGGCAGCAGCGCTTTGGGCCGAGGAAAGCCCGGCAGCTTTCGCAGCAGATCCATACAGCGCTGCCGCTGCTCATCGCCCAGAAGTACCGTAAAATCGTCCGATGTTAAAACTTGCACATTGGCAGCAGCCGCATTGTTACCTCTACCTCTCCTTTGGATACATAGTAGTTGGTGTAGCTGAAAACTCCTTCTCAGAGAGCTGAAGCCGTGAGCTTTTGTCAGGCATATTTCGGTGAGAGTCATTAACTAATTTGTTAATAGGGAAATGTGATGTAAACAAAAACGAAACAGATTTGAACTTTGGATTGCCATCTGCATGCTCAGCTGTTTTTGGTTTAATCTGAAATGGGGCAATGCAAAGATGTATCGATTGCTCATAGCTACTACAACTATCGATATTATTTTACTCAATGGTTCACCATATGTTTTGATTTCTATATCTATTCATCGCCAAGGTTTGCATCTCTAATCGGCAAGGCTTTTGCATAAGCGTAAGTTAATAACAAATAATTCGACAATTTCCTAAAGTTCATTAAAGCCGTTAGAAAAGTAATACGCACTTAACACGTGTACATATAGAGTAAGCAATTGTTTCCATTATACACAGCTAAATGAGATTAGCAATCATGTTTCATGCATTTTTCATTACGTAACCAAAAAAAAAAAAAAAAACAAATAACAAAGTCGTAGCTTTTTTAACACGTTCATGTTGTTGCACTCATTTACTTGTCTGTTTACAGTTTCATCCGCATTGACCAAGACACACACATATGGGCAGTAGCATTATCTCGCAGCTGGCGCGAAAGTACGGTGCAGTGATATTCTTTCCAACTGTTGCAGTCGGCTCCATCTACGCTGATTGGTCCCATACACGCAATTGGAAGCGCCAACAACATTTAGCAGCACACACCGCGGCGCTAAAAAGTCAAAGCTAAGCTAAAAGCACAACAAATACGATGGTTCTCGGTCTGGATAAGCGCGCCATTTGGGCAGCCTTGCCACTGCTTGGCCTTGCCATCGGTCATTTCTTGGACAAGAAGGAGACGGAACGCATGACCATGTTCCGTGACAAGAGCGCCCTCTATGGCCGCCCTGGCGAGGACAGGCCACCGTCTTGGTGATTGGGCCCTAGAATCACAACTAATTTTTTTCTTCTCACTGTCGTTAAAATAAACTGTAATATGGCTATGTGAAATGTGAATATGTGATCTATGGCTTATTAAGTGGAATTTTTTTGTATGTGTGTGTACCTGTGTGTGTCCAGGTCTAGAAACCCAGAAATCATTACAGTCCAATCTGGCTGACCTAACATCTTGCGGTGGCTGCCCACAGCGCTGACAATTTTTAGCGGGATAAAAATTCTGCTAAATAGCCATGTTAGATTTAGCAAGAATAGTTGAAATTCTAGTTTGGTCATTTAAAATGTGTAAATGTCCTGAGCAATTGAATAATTTCAATTCAGTTTTTTTTTAAATTTAATTTTGCATTATTTACAAAAATAAGATAAACTATGAAAAAAACTTAAATTCCCGCTGTCTGCTGTCATCATATATTCCAAGCCAAATTTGACGGCAAGCTAAAGGATTTGACAACACTGGTCAGTGCACAAACAATGGTTAGCAATAAACACAAACCGCGAACCGTGGGCCAGACGTAGCTAGAATTTGTTTGTTAAGGATTACGTCGCTGCCTGTTTCTGTTGGCCATTGTTTGTTTAAGACATGAAAAACCATAAAACCATCAACACACGGGCCAACGATAAGTCCGCAGATAACTCGTTTACTTCATCTTCTACCTGGTACGGAAAACACACACACATGTACATGCATTCACACACACTTGCATGGAAACGAAAATCACAGCGAGCATAAATATTGCAGCTCGCGTGCAAGCGAGATAGCATACGTGTATGTTCTTATGCGCAAAATCCGTTAGGACTTAAAGCGGCTCGTGTTTTGCTGAATGGAAAAATATCATATTGAAATTCATAATAACTAAGCTCAGAAATAGAAATGGGTATGTGTATGTGTGGCTGGCTGACTGTGTAACATAATCCGCTTGAGCGGCGCAAACGCAGACACAACAGACACACAAATTGAAATGCCAATGCAACAAAACTAATTTATTTTTATGGTCACCGAGCGGAGACAATTGTTCAAATTGCGGGCGTGCTGTGCCAAAGGACCCATGTCCTTAGACACAGCCATCAATGCACATCCAACGGTTTTTATTTTGTACACAGGCTCAAGGCAACGCAGCGGCTGCGCAGCGTGCACGATTTGCAAAGTGCGTAGTTGTGCCCTTCTCTAGCTGTACGTGTGTGTGAGTGGGACAGCGATATCGACAGCCTTCTAGGAACGTAACAAGATATGCAACTAGTGATGAGCAACGCAGTGATTTTTGAAGGTACATCACTATGCGTGACTATTGATGTGACTATTGTTTGGGAGTGAAGGCCAGTTCTGGCTATATTTATTGAATGCAGAATGAGGTGAAAGTCGAAAAGAGCAAGATTTTAGGCAAATTTGATGTGTAATATAATAAGTAATTTTTTTTTATACATTAATATTTATTTTCACTCTTAACACTGTTTGCTTTTGGTTTGTCGTCCAGTCACTGTGACACGTACACGCTAGCTGCTCATCTCTAATGTGTAGACTGTATGCAACACTTGTTTTGGTATACGTGCTGTTGTTGTTTTTCGCAGGTAAAACAGTGTGTGTGGGTGCGCATGCGCTTGCACAAGTGTGCGAGTGTGTCTAACTATGTGTGTGTGTGTGTGTGTGTGCATGAATTTGCCGAAAAACTTGTTTGCAGGAGCAAAGCCATGAAATCAGTTAGTTTTCGGCATTCAAAGCAAACAGAACGGCAACGGAGCAATAGAAATTGAAGAGTGGAAAGAGGATTTGGGAAAAAAATAGCAACTGCCGCAAGATGAGCAAAGAGCAGATTGAAGTTGGCGACTCAGCGATGAAATCCACCTCAGAGTTTGCCAACAAGACGCTCCAGGATTATGAGGTGTTGGCCGTCATGGGCAATGGAGCCTTTGGCACCTGCTACAAGGTCAAGGATAAGACCACTGGCGTCCTCTACGCCTGGAAGGGCATGAACTACGATGAGCTGGATGATGAGAAGTGCGAGTCCCTCATCTCCGAGATCACCGTACTCCGTCAGCTGCAGCATCCCAACATCGTGCAGTACTATCACCATCTGGTCAATCGGGAGGCCAAATCCATTTACATAGTGATGGAGTGCTGCGACGGTGGTGATCTTGCCCAGCTCATACAGCGCGCCCGCTCGCAGCGGCAGCGCTTCGAGGAGCCGTACATCTGGCGCGTGCTCTTCCAGCTGTGCCGGGCGCTGCAGGTGTGCCACAACAAGATACCCAGCGGCACGATCCTCCACCGGGATATCAAGCCCGCGAATATATTTCTGGATGCCTGCGGCAATGTGAAACTGGGGGATTTTGGCTTGGCGCGCGTTCTACGGCGCGATCAGAGCTTCGCGGCCAGCTTTGTGGGCACGCCGCACTACATGAGCCCGGAGCTGGTCAAGGGCAGGCAATACGATCGCAAGAGTGACGTCTGGGCCGTGGGCTGTTTGATCTACGAGCTGTGCGCTTTGCGCCCGCCATTCCGTGGACGCGCCTTCGAGCAGCTCTCGGAGAATATCGCCCACGGTCAGTTCAGCTGCATCCCGGCGGTCTACAGCAGCGATCTGCAGTCGATCATTGGCTTTATGCTGGCCGTGGATCACGAGCAGCGACCGGGCATTGAGGTAATCACACGTCATCCGCTGCTGGTGCGGAACATAAATCAATTGGTTGCTGAGTTTCCGCGTCTAGTGGCAGCTGGCGAGGATTTCCAGTTGCCCGGCACGGGCAAGCTGTTTCCCGACTCGCCCGAGCTGTCCAGCACACTGTTTACGGAACAGTATAGCTTCAACGAGGGCTATGGGCAGCGGCGACTGAGCGTCACGGGCGTCTTTACGCCGGATCTGCGCAGCGAGCTCTTCTACTCGGCCAAGCGTCGCATCTTTGGCAGTAGGCAGCTGCTCAAATCGGACCCATCGCTCTACGAGAGCATCAAGCGTGAGCAGAGTCCGCAGCGCCTCACGCAGAACATATTCGACGAGGCGCTGCAGAAGCGCATGCACGCCATCCGAGCACAGGAGTCGCTACTGGAGCAGCGGGCGAACGAACTGGCGGCAGCCGAGCAGCGCGTGAAGGCCATGGAACGTGAGCTGAGGATTAAGCTGGAGCAGGCGGAGAAGCAAGCTCAGGCACAGTCACAGAAACCGTGCAATTGCCAGCAGGTGCCACCGGTGCCGCCACGCAAGCCGCTGGCCAAGCGACATGACGACACCTACTGCAGCATTGAGCTGAACGAGACGTCGCCGACGGTGGCCAAAATGAATCTGGCCCTGATGACGGCGCCCAAGCAGCTGCAGCTGCAGAGCCAGAACCAGATCAATACCCTGCGCAAGGTCACATTTCAGTCGCCACCGAAATGCAGCAAATTTGGGTCGGAGCAGTTAGCTGTTGCCGCTCCTCCTCCTGCCCCACTGCCCATGCAGACGAGCCTCTCCAGCAATGAGTCCGCCGACAGCCAGGCATCCAGCACGCGTCGCAAGTCCATATTGTCCCTGTTTGGGCTGAGTCGAGTGGGCAAGGCGCCTGCCAAATCCACAGCAGCCGCTCCACCTCCAGCTGCCGCCGCACACCAGCAACAGCAGCAGCGGCGCCCGCCCTTGGCTGTCAAGCTGCCGGCGACGCAGCAGCTGCCGCCCCCACAGCAACAGCAGCAGCAACAGCAGTTCAACAACATGTGGACCAAGGAGCAAAAGCGCGCTGCCTTCGATCTGCTAGCGGCCATGAATGCAGCGGAAAAGGATTCGGCCAGCGTGGTGGCCGCGCGTCGCCAGCAGCTGCGCCAATCGGTGCGAGAGCGCAACAGTAGCATGCAACGCAATCGTGCAATGCGACGCTCCCTCGTCATCGCAGCGGGTGGAGCACAGCCGAAGCCATTGCTGCTTGGCTCGCGCGAGCAAATGTTGATTTAACTTGCAATCGGAGTGGGTGGGCTGAAGGGGGCGCTCAAAGTGGCCCGCCTTGTGATGTGGACTAAGTACCAATTATTTTTTGTCAACCAATTTTTTTTTTTTAACAGTCCTATTGTTCCTATTTTATGTTTATATCATGTATTTTTTTTAGTTGTAAGCAAAAATTATTGCGCTTTGTGCAATTTACAATTTAATAAAAGAGAAATTAGAAATTAGTGTTCGATAATATTCGCAGGGCCGTTATAATTCAATTTCATGTGCTGGTCAGTTCGATACATATCGGAAGCACCAACTTCCAAATTGCTCCCCCTTTTTTTTTTTGTTAAATGTATATCGATTATTATTAATTGTGAGCAACTCAATTAAATAAATTGAGGAAAAACAAACACTGTAACACAAATTTGGTTAAGTCGCAATAATTTTCAAAAATAAAATTTCACATTACTTGCTGACTTGTTGCCTTAGCAGTGTTGGCTAACGACTAACTAGTGATGGGTAAATATCGATATTAAAATCAGTTGCATTGCTCATCTCTAGCACATTGCATTTAGCGGTTTTTTGTTTTTGTTTTCCTTTTGTTTGTTTACATGTAAAATGTTGCCGCTTGTGGAGGAGGACGTGCCCGAATTTCTCTTACAACGTGACACTATCGCCTACTGCAGTCCGCTGCATGTGAGGCAATCCAAGTCTTGCCTTGTGCTGGCTCGCAATCTAAAGTTTTATGAATTCCGCAAAAAGGAGCTGCAGCATTGCATTGACCTCAGGGAATCGAGCCTGCAGCAGCTGGCAGGGGAACTTAAGGCGTACACTGGTCCGCTCAGTAGATTTCTAATACGAGACGACGTGGCCAACAGCAGCGGTGATGCGACCAGCTACAGCATGCTGCACGTTCCCGAGGAGCTGCCCCTGAGCATAGGCAAATACGTTTGGCTGGGCGAGCACATTTACGTGCTGCTCCAGTGCTGGCAGAAGTTGCTCGTGCTGCAGCGACCGGCCAAGCAGGGCGCCAGCTTCCAGCTAATAGCACAGCATGACAATCTGCAGGAGTATAGGCTGGTCAGGGGACCCATCCAGTACCAGGCCTATTTGGAGCTACAGTTTACCAATGGCAAGCGATTGCGCACAAATTTCCAGAGCAGCGAAGCGCCAGAGAGTACTCCAATTGGCAGCGGCGCCAGCACCGTTGTTGGCTTCAAGCGACTGATGCAGCGCGTCCACTGCGCACGCGCCGAGCTCCATGCGCAGCGCAGCCAAACTCAGCTGGACTTTGTCCAGTCACGCGAGCTGCAAGCCTTCGGCGTGCCCGGCCAGCGTTCGATGCTGCTGGAGGAGAAGCAGCTGTTGCGCCGCTGCGGCGACATATGGACGCGCATTTGTGGCGATGCCCTGGTGCTGGGCACACTCCTGACCAACGCGGCTGGCAGCAACTGCAACAGCACGCTGCACGCGCTGCGTCCACTGCTGCGCCTGCCTCAAGGCGCCGGCTTGAACTACGCTCATCGGCTGTACGAGCTGCCGCTGCAGGCCGATGGCCAGCCGCCGGAGGATTACGACAAGCTGGCCCAGTTCTGGGCCATGCAGGAGCAGGACTCGGGCAACAGCTTGAGCTGGCTGCCCGCCGGCTCCGCTGAGCAGCTGCCGCCTGAACGCAGCGCCGTGCTGCTGGTGCGTCTGCAGCTGGAGGATTTGCTTGAGCTGGACAGCATACAGCTGCTCGCCGTATACGAGCAGGGCGACCGCCAGCTGCAGCTGCACCTGGCCAGCATCAATGTGGCCGCGCTGCTGCAGCAGCAGGAGCTGCATGTGCCCAGCTTTGCGCCGCAGACGCTGCATCAGGACTTTCTTGCCGTGATCATGACGCAGGCGGCCAGTTGCACCTTGCGACTGGTCTTTCAGGGCGTGGAGCAGCAGACACAATTCGAGCAGCTGCTGCTGACCAAACTGGGCTTTGTGGCCATAACTGTGCCGCAGGAGAAGCAGCCGCAAAGGGACTGTGAGTAGCTCAACTATTGCTCCTGGATAATCCAATCTCTAAAGGATTTCTCTCTCTCTGCCTTTTCCAGCTGTGCAACTGCTGGACGAATCTTGCTCCCAGCAGGACTTTGCCTTTGGCAATAGCAATACGGATAGCAGCGCCAGCTGCACTGCATCCAGCGTCCATCGTCTCTTCTATAATGGCCAGCAACAGCAGCTGCTGCTGCGTAATGAACCGGGCCAGCTCTGGCAGCTCTATGGACGCACAGAGACGCAACTCTGCCTCTTGCTGCGCCGTCTGCTGCGCGATCTGTTGCAGCTGCACTGCAATCTGTCGCTGCTCGAGCTGCAGGCGGAGGCGTGCAGCGCGCCCTCAAACGCCTCACTTCTGCTGGAGTCGGCGCTGCGCGACGAGCTGCAAGCCAGGGCCGAGCTGCTGCAGTCAAAGCGAGCAACGCAGCTTCAGGCCAGCAGCTCCAAGCGGCTGCATCGACTGCAAATGGTCAGCGATTCGCTGGCAACTGTGATAAAGACCCAAATGCACCTAGACACTAGCTAGCCTCTTGGGCGACTTACTCGCTGTTCATTAGGAATTATATTTGTTTGTCTTTTTTTATTAAAACATTATTTTCTATCACGTTTGCAAATATAAAAAAAATTAAAAAAAAAAAAAATATAGAAATAAAACTTAAGCTTGGACGGACACATAGTTAAATTGATCCTAAACAGGAATATATATATATGGATATATGTTTCGTAGGACTTAACTGCTCTACATTTGCATCTTCAACAATTTGCAACTCCACAAATTCTTTAGAAACATTTACAATGATCGATTACAAACTATATACAAGGAGGGAAATCTTAGGATTAATTTAAAGCACTTCGAATGAATTGTGTTTGGGCATTAAAAAAATTATATATATGTATATATATATATATATATACATAAAGAATATCTGTAGTTTTAAAGTTTTTCGGGAAATTTCTGTGAGCTGCGCCGCTGCTGCTCCTCGCCTTTGATTATGTTGTCCAGGACATTCTCCAAATTTTGGGTAGCTGCCGATAGCTCCGCATTGTCACTGTACGAATCCTCGACAATCTCTTTGACCTTGTTCAGCAGCAGCTTAAAGTTTACCATTTCCGTATCACGCATATCCACATTGACCACCGACTGCTCCAGCAGGGCGCCCAGCGGCAAATGCTGCTGCTGCTGCATGTTGGCTGCTGCGGGCAACAAGCTGGAGCGACGCTGATCGAACCATAAACTTATATCGCCTAGCGAGTAGTCCGACTTGTTGGCCTCCAAGTAGCTGCGATTTAGCTCAGCGCCGTTGACTAGCGGTAGAGAAAGGGAATAGTTTAGTATAGTTTAGGATCTATATATAATTAGAATTCCATTTGCTACGCACTTGAGTGTGTTAAATTGGCGCCCACAGGCGCGTACATATCGTATAGAGCTGGTACAGCAGCCGCTGGCAGACGTTGCGGCGTGCTGGCATTCAGGAAAGTGGAGCTGATCAGCGGTGCAGCGGACGAGGCACGCTGCAAATGTACAAGTGATAGATTAGAAATTATAAATTATAATATATATATATATATATATGTTCTCCAACACTCACTGCTAGCTGTCGCATATCCTCAATGATTTGCAGCAAGAATCTTTGATGGGCGCTTAGAAATTCACAGATTTGAGCGCTGGACGAGCTGGACAGCTGCTGCAGCTGCGTTTCCAGTTTGCTGTGCAACACAATAAAGGTATGAACAGGTGTGGCATAGGTAAATACACTTTGCTACTTACACATTTTGCAATAGTACGCGATCGATGATGGATTGCAGACGCTCTGAGGCATTGCTGGCGAGGCCTGTGAGGGAGCCTGTGCAATGAAAGAGAGAGAGAGAGAGAGAGTGGATATATAGATTATTATAAGCGAATGTAGACATGGATGGGATACAGATAAGATATAGATCAACTTGAAATATCTAGATTATTGAAGTGAATGCCACTGCAGAGAGGTTTTACAGAGGTTATATAGATATAGACTATATAGAAAGAGGTTATATAGATACAGATTATACAGACATAGCTTATATAGACAGAGGTTACATAGACAGAGGTTATATAGACAGAGGTTACACAGACATAGCTTATATAGACAGAGGTTACACAGACATAGATCATATAGATATAAAGAAATGCATGAAAACTAAATATAAACAGCTTAAATTAAACAAGTTAAGCTAAGCATAAGCAGCTTAAGCTAAGGGAATACAGGGTTTGCCCTAAGTCTTAGTCTTCCAAGAGTCTTTCCATTTTCATGGAAGATAATTACTAAATTTAGTATACATTTATAACAAATACTCTCTCGAAATACTCTTCCAATGACATACAAAGTTCCAGTTGGGGCTGCGGCTGTGACTGCTGCTGCGGCTTCTCAATTGGCGATGGCTTCAGACGCAACGTGGAATTGCTGCGAATGCTGCGCGTCTCGGCAGGAATGGACGCCAGTTCGGTGGCATTGGTGGGCTGGCCAACGCCAGCGCCGCTTTCCTGTGCATTGCAAAAGCCACGACGCTCTTCCTCCTCGGCATCGGCGCGTTGGCTTTTCTGTGCATAGGGAAACCAGCCGCAGAGGCGTGCCAGATAGTGGGTCCAGCGCTTCGGCTGCGGCTGATCCTCCACAAACACTTCGCACATGCGATGCGACAGCTCATGCTTGCCGCTCACATGGACGGCGGCGGCAAAGCACTGCAGGCACAGCGAGACATCGCGACACACCTGGCACTTGAACCGTATGCCAATGATGTGCTCCATGCGACAGCCGGCGCACTGATTGCTGTGTATCAAATGCTCCGTGTCCTCGATGCGTTTGATCAGCGCCAGCAAATTGCCATAGATCAGGAATCGTGTCTGTGTGAGCGACCACAAATTGTGGAACTGCTGCTCGCTGAGGCCGGCGAGTCCGTGCGGGCAGCGTGCAAAGGACTGCTCCAGCATGGGCTGCAGGTTATGGGCGCCATAGGCTTTCGCCTCGCCCAGATAGCTGAGCAGCTTGCTCAGCGTATGCAAGAGCTGCTCGAATGCATAGCGCGAGACACACTGCGACTTGGCATCCGCCAGCATGCTATAGAAGTCGCTGACCATGTGCTCGCTGCTATAAAGTTTGCAGAGCAGCAGAAAGGTGACCTTGATCTCCAGCAGCGAAATGGAGTGACGTCGTTGCCTGTGAAATGAGATCGTGATAGAAGGATGTATATATATATATACATATATATATATATAAACAGAGCACAGTCAACACCTACGGATCGTAGATATTCCAAAAGAAGTTGGCCAGCAGCGATGTGGCCGTGTCCAGCTGATAGTTTGGCGTTTTGGTGAAATGCCCCAGTTTCTCGCAGGCGAAGTAGACGTCGTGTAGCAGCGAGGTGAGCTGAAACGGCGGCACCATCAAATTCAAATTACAATTGCCGCTGCTCGCGGGCATGCCATGCCGCTCCAGTATGGCCAGCACCAGTTTAAAGGGTATTTTGCTAGCTGCAGATGTAGATGCCGAATGTCATCAAACCGAACTCAAATGCACTTCATTTATATAAAATTCTCGCTTACTGTGAAATATCTTTTGCAGTGCGACAAATTTGCTGGCGCAGCGATAGACGGTATATTTGTAATTGCCATAGTCCAGTTGCAGTTTGGCTACTATCTCGGTTGGGTTTGAGGCCACTTGTTGCGGCACCTGTTGCCGCGTTTTGCTTTCCAGTTGTTGTCCTTTGTTGTTCGCCAAGGACGCGACGGCGGCGGCGCTTGTGCGCAGCGTTGTCATTTGCGTGTTCACTGCGGTACTCGGCATATTGCACAGTTATTTTGGTTACAGTTTGCACGTTTTTGTTGTATTATTTAATTTATATTTGGAATATAGTTTATAGCGTCGTTTTCTCTCGTTTCTGGCGTTCTCCACGACGTTCGTTAGCGCAAAAGTCAAATTTGAAATGAATGTGTGGCAACGCTGTTGCGCTTGCGCTTAACAACACTGCAGTGCTGCCAGCTGATGCAACACTATGGTCGTTACGCTTTGAATATCAGTTTAATTGTGTCGGCGTGTTGCTAGAATTTGCTAGCAAAACCAAAATTTGTCTATAAAAATCATATGTGTATTATTATGCTAATTATTTCATATACGGCTCATATATGAGTAAAAATAAATTTGTAATTGCATGAATGCCTTAGGTTCTGTATGCAGATCACAAATGATTTACAGGTGGCGCTTTCGATATTTAATCGATTATTTTTAATTTTCGGTAAATCGGTATCACCATTTATTTAAATTACTAAAAACGTCGAAAGATATAAAAAAAGATATATTTATAAGTTATTTAACTGTTTAGAGTCCACAGCCGCCTAACAGTAATTGCCTTTAGCCAAGCCATTCTACACATTATCCTTGATCAGCATACACTGCTTAGCCATTCGCACATAATATTAACCGCTTCCATATGTGTGTCTTTAAGATAATCTATGACAAAAATGTCATAAACTAAGCAGACGACGCCCACTCTCAAGTTGCTGATTGACTAGCTGACAAATTGTTGCAGTCATGTCGTTGCCCCACCCATTTCCCACCTGTGCGAAATGGTTCAAATGTCATAACAAGATGGAGCACACATGTCATGCCAACACAAAGCTCATGTGTGCATACATTCGTACAAAGCAGATACAGTCACTCACACAGACCCAGCTACACCTACACACACACACACAATGGCAATTGCATTTGCATGCACCGTGTACAATGGCGGGAAGAGAAATGGGTCTGGGAACAATGAGAAGCATGTTGGGCGTCGTTGGCGTCCAACTGCCTGCACCAGGCAATAATAATTCGCCAGTGCCAGTCATTGACAATGTCGGTGCCATAATGGCTCTCCACTGACTGACTGACTGACTGCTGCAGCAGTTCTGATACCCTGTAGCGATAGTGCTGCGGAGGGGTATATAGCGGGCAGTAATAATATATATATTATTTAATAATTAATAATTAATAATAATTTTAGTATGATTTATTAACTATTATATATAGTATTATATATAAATTAATATTTAATAATAATTTATTATTATTTATTTATAATTATATATATATATATATTTTTTTTTAAATTTTATATAGATTTTTTCGTGAGTTCCTAAAAAATTGGTTAATTTTGACAATTTTTGATTTCATGCTCTAATTACAGGGTATTTCGTAGTGGCATATAACTGTCATAGTTGTTGCTTTGTTGTCAATGCTGCCGACAGAGGGCGCTACACCTACAATTGTGAGAGTCGTCTAAATGAATGAATTAAGTCAGCCATGTGACATAACTGGAATGACCGCCCAGCTGCTGCCTCTGCCTCTGCTGCTGGTGCAGCTGCTGCTGCTGATGCCCAAAGTCCCAGTCTCAGTCGCTGGCTTACGCTGAGTCCCTTAGTCCCCCAGCTAGAGTCACAGCAGCGGCAACTGCTGCCAACGCCTCACGTTGAACATTTGCCACATTGTTTTGTTGCTGTCATTCCTGACGCCTTCTCTGCTGCTGCTGTTGCTGTTGTTGTTGTTGTGATTACGTATTTGTTGGCCGTTGCCAAAGTTATATGGCGCACACGTACAACAGCAGAAGCTCCCGCTGCAGGACAATGGCAAATGCCAGAATGCAAATGGCGTGTGGACGTGAACGAATCGCGCACACGGCGCACAAAATTCTGTTGTTGTCGTTGTTGTTGTTGTCGGTGTTGTTGGCCTGCCCTCTTCAATTACATATGCAGGCCGTGGGAAGCTGAACTCATCACATTGCACTTAGCGATGAGCGTGACACGTGACACGTGACACGAACAGAAATTAAAATGTGTTTTTAAAGTGCACGTGCACTTTATGTATATATAAATAAATATATATATATATATATATATATATATATATATATATATATATATATATAAATAAATAAATAAATATATATATATATATATATATATATATATATATATATATATATATATATGTATATCCGTATATACATATGTAGAAAAAAAAACTAAAAAACTAGAAAAAAAGTTTAAATGTAATTAATAGTCAAATAATAGACAAATAATTATGAATTAATAAATAACTAAATATCGATAGTCTTTGCCCCTTTGCTAACGCTCATCTCTAAATCGAATAACCAGTTACTCGGGTCTGGCGTCCAGCGCGCCAATTAAGCAACAAAAGGTTGGCCGCTTGGGCTGGGGCTGCGCCTTTGCCATTACCGTTACCGTTACCGTTGGCATCGTCGGCGCGGCCACGTTGACGACTTGGCCGCCATTAAAACGAAGCGACGTTGTGAAATGTTTTGATGAAGCCAATGCCCGGACCCCGCTCTGCCGCTCGCCCCCACGAGCTGTCTCTGCGCAACTTTTAAAGCGATTGTTTTTTTTTTTTTGTTTTTATTTTATTTTTATTTTTTTTTTTTTTGCTTCTGTTTGTTGCACATTTTGCAACAAAGTTGCCTCGAGATGCCGTTGCTGGCCAATACGTTTGCCAAATGGCTGCAGCGTCCGACTTCCATGGCCCCGGGCATTCAATTTCTCTGAACATTTCGTAGTTGTTGTTTTCTTGTTACTTTTTTTATTGTTTAAAGAGGGACGCAAGAAACAACAACAACAACAACAACAGCAACTGGGGGCCGCGCAACTTGAAGTCGGTGCGCACAACAAGTGGACTTGGAGTAGGAGCCAAGATGGCTGCCTGGCTGCTTGGCTGCCTGCCCGTTAGTTCGTATGTTGCTCGTTAACGGTAATGGGAGCAGAGGCTGGTCTATTACGGGTCACGTGGATGGTTTAATTATGACTTTCAGTGCCTTGCACTATTATCACATAATAAAAAATGCATGCGCTGCTAATGATGTGGATTTTCAAATATGCACTTTCATTGGAGCTAAACTGGTAAACGGTTAAAAGCCTGGCTTTAATTTAACCTCAAAATGACATTGAAGCAGACCGCCTAAAATGCCAAGAGTCCAGCACGTGGCGATCACGTACATAATTACTAGATTAAAATCGTTTGTCATTTTAATCGAAAGCGTACAATGGAAATGAAATGCATATGTTTGTTCCCTTCTTTGCTCTTCTCTTCGCTTCTCTTCGTTTTTTATACCCTGAACCCATTGAAAATGGCGAATGAGGGTATAATGTTTTTGTGAAAATCTATGTGACAGGCAGAAGGAGACGTCGCAGACCCCATATATATACATATAGTATATATATTCTTGATCAGCTCGAGCTGAGTCGATATGGCCCCGTCCGTCTGTATGAACGCAAGGATCTCCTAAACCACAAAAGCGATCTGAAATTTGACATGTATACTCGTGTATAACAAACGCACTAAAGTTTTTTTTTTCGATAACTCATTGCGTTTCCCAATTATCGATAAATGTCGATAAATTGACTTTGATTAAATGTGACCCATTAAAGCTAGAGACTTCAAATTCACTGTGCAGATAGGTGTAGTAAATGCGAACATTTTGTAGTTTTTTGGATTTTGGATGCCGTTTTTCAAACACTAGAGACTTGTGCTTTGGCAAGTAGACACATAATAATCCCATAATCACACTGTGAAAATTTTATTAACTAGGTCCATCTACAAAAAAAGTTATTAAACATTTAATTTTCCATATCATGGGCATATTACAGCCCGAGCGCAGTGCTCATTATTGCGTTCCTGTGCGTGCGTATGTGTGTGTATGTGTTGCTTGCAATATATATGTAAAATGGTCATAGCCTGCTTTCAATATCGGCTATTCGAATAGTTCAGGGTATCTACTAGTCAAGCTTCATTACTTGTTTTTTTTTTTTTTTTGTGTAATTTGCTCTTTTTGCGCTGGCACTGACACATCGACTATTTATTTATCCACGAAATGCACACCTCAGCAATGTGGCAGCCATTTGTTTATTTATGCGCCAATAAAGCACACAATGTCACTTCCATTTATTGAGACGGCAAAGTGGAGTGGCATTATAAAAATATCGTGCAGCACAATAATATCGATAGGCGATCGCCCATCTCTACTGCGGATCGAAGCAAAATGGCGGCGGCCAGTGCAAATGTCACGATTGCTCATTTAAAATCGAACAAGTTTTATTGGCAACTTTTCAGCGTGAGCGCGTGGGAGAGGGATGAAGGGAGAGAGAGTGGGCGAGAGCTTGAGCGAGAGTAAACATTAAAACGTCTGGTGATTGGCGTTCGTTGGTGAATGGCCGACGTCAATCCAATTAGTTGCGGACAGTGCAAACACGCAGCGTCCGGCATCGTCTACTCAGTTTCACTTCGAATGTGGCTGCCGGGCAATAAAAATGAAAACAACAACAAACAACAATATCAGCAGCAGAAACAGCAACAGCACCAACAACAACAACAACAGTTGCCGGCAGCCAGCAGCAGCAGCAGCAGCAGCAGCTGCAACAATAACAACATCTGCCCAAGTGGTATGAAGAAGGAAGCGAAAGGACATGGATCCATGCCGAACAGGGACACATTCACACGCGCTGGCACGTGGACAGGCAACGTGTATGTATGTGTGTGTTGCTGTTGCCATTGTTGCTGTGCATTGGTAAGTTGATGCGGGTGATGGACGCGCACGAAGAGTAGCTCTTAAATACCTCGCAGTTTAGCAGATGCAATAGGGTATGCTGAGCACGTTGGAAATTCCTATTTCACTATACTTCTATATCAAGGAATACAATTTTAAAGTAGGTCGGTTGACAAAAATATATATTACCTTTGATAAAGTGTGTTTAGTGTTTAAATCGATATTTATCGATCTATAGTTAAATTCGTATATTGAAGAATATAGGAGGTTTGATATACACATTGCAATTGATTGTTTTAGCGTTCACTTTGCAGATGGTATTATCTTCAAAACACTTGATATTAGTATATCGATATTTATATCGATTAACTTATCGAAGTTTTATTTTTACTTCAAAAAGGATTTGATAAAATATTTATCGATTACATTTTCTATTAAGACAACGTAAATAATTATAGATTCAGAATTTGAATACAATATTTAAAAATAAGTTACACATCGATATTTATCGATTAATAGTTTTCTTTTCAAATTTAATTTTCGTATATTTTGTATGATAAATATCGCTTCCTTTACACCTATTTGCAGGGCATGCCTCAGTCGTCCTCCGAGCAACATATCACTCACACTTCCATTTTTTGCTTGGGCTTTTAACTATTTATGAGGTTGAGCTGTTTGCTTAGTTTTATTATATTGCTAAAGGACTTGTGACTTGTGTCATAATTTAATATTGTTGGAGGGCTTTCAATGAAATCATTGTGAAAATTTAATAGTCGTTTAATTTTAATTGGATTTCAAACCAAAATGAGGAAATGCTGAGAACGTTTTTTTTTTGGCCAGAGCCAAAGGTAAATCAAAAATAACTTTTACGGTTATATGCGATCATTGTGGTAGTAAATATATTTAAGTATTTCATATATTTACTCTTTGTTCAGCTTTAGCTAAAATTTAGTTAAAATTTTCTGTCGTTCTCAGTTGACATTGAGTGAGTGCTCAATGCATTCCACTATAAATTCCATGTCCTTTGTACCAATTAGCAGCTAATGTACGGCAACCCATGTTATTTTGTCGTTTTCCAATACAAATTCCATTTACGCAAAACATTTTCAATAAATTCATTTCAAATTGAGATACGAATTTTTGGCTCATTCAGCTTTACGCATTTTTACCTGACTAGCTAATAAATTGTATGCCAAACGAAAGTGCTGGATGGGTGAGTGATTGAGTGAAAGATATCCTGTGAAATTTTGAATATCCTGAAATTTTGCTATATGGAACGAGAACGAAATGTATTTATAGAAAAACTTCTATTTATTTGATCTGTGTATATTATATATGTTATATAAATATACAATTATTTTTTTAAAGTTTAATATTGATTTTTATTGTTATCGATTACATTGTCAAGTTATCGATTTAGTTAGATGTGCCTAGATTTAGCTTCAGTTTAATTAGCTGAACACTGGCTAGCAAATGGGCTTTCGAATTTAGATGTTTTGCCGCACAAACAAATTTTTATTGATTTCGATAAAGTTATCGCTCTAGATATGTTGCTCATAGTTTGCCCACTCCGTAATTATTCTATGCGCCCAAGCTTATACACATATTAAAGAGCTTATAACCGACAAAGCCAATTTCGTGCCATCGATAACTAGTTATCGATATCTTACAACAGACATATCGGCACATATCGATGCCAAACAGGAATTTCTATATATAAGATGACTTTAGCAATTTGTTGGCTCTTAAACAAAATACCCTTCATTCTATATACTTTGGAATGGGTATACGTAATAAGTGGAGATATTTTGTATATATATTTGTATTTAGAATTTCAATAAACTAATCAAATATGTGAAACTGCATGGAAAAGGAGGAATGCAATAAGACAAACGAAGCATTTTGGCTAAACCGCATACTCGAGTCCAGCAACGTTCAAATGGCAGACAGACGGCTGAAGATTGGGGGAGTCGATGGAGGCTTGGGTGCAGTTGGTGGCGTGGGCATGGCGCTGGAATAGGTGTCTTCATTGGCATCAGCTTTAATTAAAAAGTTACCTGCAAAAATGTATAGCTATTTTTGCCTGGCAGGCATTGCAAATGTTTGCCCGACCAGAGGGGAGCAGAGGAGGAAGAAGGACGTAGGACGAAGGGCGACGATGGCAACGACGCTGAAGCGTAAGGCAGTTGGCTGCAAAAGCCACCTACGCAAACCAACCAACCAACCCATCGAAGCTGCCAGCCAGTCAATGGAATTTTGCAGGTTTTGCGGTGCTAGCTAAACTTTCTATTAGATTGTGCCAACACTCGATGGCCTTGCGCCCACTGCTCAGAGCCAAGAACTACCCCAGCCCAAGCAACACTTTTTCATTCCCAATTGCAGTTGCACTGGCTCACCCTCTCCAGCTCTTCCGCTCTCTATGTCTTTGTCTTGGTTTTTAGTTTTATCCGTGTCCACATTCCGTGCAACTAGGTTAGTATAGCCGGCAGCTTATTGGGCCAACTCTGAGCCGCCCACCCGGCAGTCGGGCCACTTCCTCTCGGTTAGCCATTTGCCACATATTTCTTTATCAATTTGAGTTTACATATTGCATTTTAATGAATTTTCTGGTGCCATTTAAAACTGGTTTAAGCCTTTCCTATCCGCCTCCAATTCGAATCCATTTATCCCATCTCCGCTTTAACGCTGCACAAAGCTCTTCGATTGCCAATTTTCGAGAATTTTCATCAAATTTTCAACTTTTGCATTTTGATAGTCAAAGTTCTGCAGTAAATGGAATTTGTATTGGTTTAATTCAGCCTCGAAAGTTCAATTTCAAATCATATATTGGCCAGAGTCTTAGCATTCTTCAATTTTTTTCCAAAAATAAAATTCTCATTCGCATTTCATGTTATCTCAGTTTATAAATATTTTATCCTAATAAAGATTTCAGGAGCCACTTGAGTGAGGCCCCATGAAATGAGTCCGAGAAGCTGCTCCACACAGACCAAGTCACAAATGCTGGTATTGCTCATTAGTTGTCCCAAATGGATTCAATACCTTTTGCATACTCGAGTGTCCCTTGTGGGGTATGCTTGATTTCAAAACACCTTTCTTGCTACGGTTTGGCAATTATCCTAAGCAGCTTTGACTACGCATCCCAGTGCAAGCTCAGCATTCTTAATGCAACCATTTTTCCCATTGATTAGCATTTTTAAATTAATTTTTGTTACTTCTTAATAATTCAAAATGAAATAAATACATATCACATGGTAAATTAATAAAAAACAAGTAAGGAAACTCTAGTCGGAGGTGTCCGACTAGGAAATACCCTGAACCCCGCCTATTGGCGGCTTTAAATGCACTTCAAAGTTTGTATATAATTTTAAATTAAATTAAAAAATTAAAAAAAAAAAACAAGTAAGACGAGACTGCTCGACTATGAGTTACCCTGAACTCTGAGAAGAGACGTTAATCCGCACACAGGCATATATACAAAGCAATGATATGCCACGCCTCCTTCTACCTACTACATACAGTTATAAAAAAACAAGTAAGGAAACTCTAGTCGGAGGTGCCCGACTAGGAAATACCCTGAACCCCGCCTTTTGGCGGCTTTAAATGCACTTCAAAGTTTATATATAATTTTAAATTAAATTAAAAAATTAAAAACTGAAAATCGATTTCGTTTTTAATCGATAAAAAAAGAACAAGAAGAGTTATCGAATTTCTCGACCTGCGCATGATATACACGAATCTATAAAAAAAAGTTCAAGTCTCTAGCTATTATAGGTTCTGAGATCCACGCGTTCAAAATTATAAAAATTATTTTCTAACTAATAAACTTAAAAAATTTTTTTTATTTAATTATTTATTTTTAGATTTTATTCTAAATGCATTTTTTTCTCTTTTCAATTAATACACATTTTAAATTTAACAATTTATATATTCTTAAAAATAAATAAAATACATATTTTATTGTAAAGCCATTTTTGAGCACTTTTATTTTCAAAATATTTTGAACAATATTTTTTTATATTAAAAAAAAAGTTTCTTGTATAATATTTTTTTTTAATTATTATTTTTTTTGTAAATTAATGAAACCCAATTAAAAAAAAATCATTTACAACTTTCGAACTTAATCTTCAAAAAGTTTCTGTTGAGTCCTGCATAGCCAATATGTAAATAGATATATCTCATATACAATATGTATACCCATTTACCAATGCTCTTAGGGTATACAATTAAGGAGAGTATCTCTCAGTGAATCGTGTCTGTTGTGTCATTTCACATAACGAAAATACTTAATCTTAAGCAAACGGATAAATCCCTCTACTCACTCATTCACTAGCCATATCAGCAGTTGTCCTTGTTCCCATCTCTTTCATTTTACTCCGAGAGACATTCACTTTAAACATATTGCACTTTTATTTAGAGCGAATTCAATGGAAGTGAACATAATTTGAATACAAATCGTTGCATATTTGTTTTGATGGTCATTGCACACTTTTTGGGGTAGCCAAGGCAGAGCTGAGTGGACGGCAAACTGCTTGGCAAGTGGCGTCATCCCTATCTGCGTCAGCGTCAGGAATCCTTTTCGTTGTGGTTGCGGTTGTTATGCATACCCTGTGCACATGCAGTCATCTCTTTGGGGTCGATTTTTGTTGGAAAATATATCTTTTAGTATATAGTCGTCTTTTAGTCGTATACTTGATCTGCTTGTCTACTATGATTCAAATACAGTTGGATTCTTTTATTTCAGCTATACTTGTCACTAAAATTGACTGTTAATTATAGGGTATTGGCTAGTCGTACATACTCAAAAATAGATTATCTTCCAGTTGGATAAGTCTGAAGTCCCAAATTTTGCTCTCATTATGAATATTTTTGTTTAATGATAATTCAAATTAGAAAACAGGCTATATTACAGTCGTACACACCCGATGTTTGTACTTAACTGTACCAATTTCTTATTGTGGACATATGGTGATAATTTTAGTAAATTTTTGTCACACATTAAAAACAGTACAGAGTATCTCTCAGTCGTATACTTATGTTTTAAGCTCACTTGCCTGTTATGTTAGCTGCTTTAAGGTTTTTATCTGTTTGTGAAAGGTTGAATTTGATTTGGTTGCATTTGAAAGGGGTTTCAGTGCTGCTAAGACAATTTATAACTGGAAACAGGGTATCTGGTAGTCAGACACATTCTTAAATAAGCTGAAGTTGGCAAGCAAAATAAGACTACAGTCATATCTCAGCTAGTATAGAAGCCGCTTAAAGGCTTCTTTGCTCGTAAATTGTTTCTAGGGTATCTGCTAGCCGGGCATGCTCAACAACAATTTGTTGTAGTCGTTGTTGCTTGATGTATTTCATGAATTCTTTATCTAGTTGGTTGCCAGTTGCCATTTGGCAAGTTGCGAAAGTGAAATGCGAGTCGCACCGCACGACAGGATGCAGCTCCAGTTGCCCCATCCGCACAGCCACGCCTCCCGACCCGCCCGCTGTGCAACATTATGACGGCTCGAACTTATTTTATGGCTTGAGTAAAATGAGCAGCAGCAGCGGCAGTGGCAGCATTCGTAGCATTCATCAGTTGTGGGCGGTCGGTGCAATTGTCAAGTGCAGCAAATGCGGCATGCGGCATGCGGCATGCGGCATGTGGCATGTGGCGTGTGGCGTGCGGCAAATGTAGTCAACGCTTATTTGTGGCAATAGCGTAACCTGTGTCAGGCAAAACATGCGCAAATATTTAACTCAGCTGCTGTCTGCCAGCCAGCCAGCCAGACAGCCAGCCAGCATGTTGCATGTCGCATGTGCGCCCATGTTGCATGTCGCTAATGCGGCGTCAAAACGTTTGGCAACTGTCGCCGCGTTGCGGCTTAACATAAACACTGATCAATCTCAATCATGCTCCTGGGAGTATATCTCTCTGTCTCTCTCTCTCTCTCTCTCTGTCTCTGTGTTATAATGATGATGGAGCAGCTGACAAATACCGTTACACGCGCAACTCATGCATAATTAAAGCTAATGCGCTTGTCGCCGTACAGTTGTGCATGCACGTGCATATCGTTTATCGTTATCGATTAATTACAAAATTTAGTTTCATTGGCTAGTTGATGTGTGCATCATTTGCACATATATACAGTTACATATGTATATAGAGGACTATGATATGTATATAATATATATATATATATATATCAAATATATATATTATATACATATCATAGTCCTGCCCATTTCAATTCACTTGACCGCAATACTTGCCGTAAAACCAGCAGCCAGCAAAAATAATGCCATGGATTATGTTGACATATGCTGAATGTGGGGCAAATGGGCTTTGCAGCAGTATATTTTATATATGCACTACAAATATATATATATATATATATATATATATATATATATATATATATATATATATATACAAATCTCTCTATGGTCGGGGTCTCTCTCTCGTTGGTGCAATAGAAATTCATAGAAAAATGTATTTATTGTACAGCTTTAAATGTCAAAGGCAGTTCAAGTTTCTGGAATGAAAATGCTCGTTAAAGTTCAGGTTTGTAAGGCGAGAAAGCATTGTATTCAAGAGTAAATTTTAAATTTTGAAATCGACAGTGCTGAAAATATTAATGAGAGTTACTGCAGATTTATATATACGATATATACGATATATATTATATCTTTGCCAACAAATATATCGTTTTTCGATTACTATTTTAGTTTATTTATCGCCTGTCGATTATTATTTTAAATTATTTTATAATTGGTATCGTTGTATCATTAATCGATTACTTGTTCCTTGATAAACTGCTGTGCTGCCGGCACAATATGCACAATATGTCGCTTATCGATTAAATTTTGGATATATTTTATAAATTCTCATATATAGTTAAAAACTGTTGCCGTAGAGTGCTAACTGTTAAAATAGAATATATCGTTTTAGTTAATCGTTTATCGGTTGCTGTTTACAACTTGACTTGACCAGTCAACTTGATTGATATAAGGAATATCGATTGCTTATCGATTGTGATTGATATAGCTTATATCAACAGTTTAACACTTAGTTTTCTATTCTAGCTGTCCCTGTCAGAGACTAACTACCCTCGTTCGTGACGATGTCAATTTGGACAACTTGCACCTGACTCAACCGGACAAAGGTGTTGCAGCTGCTCATTTTTCATAGTAATTTTAGATTAGCTAATTTTAGAATTTCTCATTTGTCTGTAGTTTTTCCTTAAGAATTATATATTAAAACCCATTTGCATCTAGAGAGGAAAAGGGCGAACATGTAGAGAGCAGAAAATTAACTGTGGGGAGTTGAGAATTTTGTATATGTAAAATATTTGTTTGATACTGAAAATATTAAAGAATTTTTTTTTTTTTTTTTAAATATTAAACTTAAAAAAGAAACATGAGATAAACATTTTTTTTGTATTTTATAATAAAATCTTAAATAAAAAAATATTTATTAAGAAAATATTTATTAAATAATAAAAATAAAAATAATAAATAAAAATAGCATACTTTGATGGGCTCGATACGCAATAAATTAATATCTGAAATGAACAAATTTGTTTAGGGCCAATCACCATCCACAGCTCGGCCAATTTAGAGCTAAACTCTCCCATGGCAGTGCTCTTGATTTAACATTGTGAACTATGTACACGACAGGTATGCCAATACCTCAGTTCAATATGGGAAAATCGGCCAATGGAATGCCCCTAGCCGGGCTACGCAGTTGACAACGCGATGCTCTGCAACACTGCGGTCGTGGCTGCATTGCTTGGGGGTGTTGGGCCAAAGTGCTGTTGCAACCAACAGCAAGTGGACTCACTGGGAACACGACTTCCGAGTGCCGCCAAAGGCTTGATGATGCTCTCAATGGAAGGCTGACTTCTGAGGCACACATAAGCGCCAACTGGGCACAACATGCGAAACTAAATTAAAAATCTGTATTGCCTGCTGAGAGCATGTTTAAACAGCAAACTCATCATTTACAAGGCCAATAGTCAGCCCAAATCCATATGCAATATCTCTTTGGACGCGGACTCAAATCGACAAATATTCGAATTTTCCTAATGAAAGTGCTGTGGAGATTAAATGCGAGAGACTCCTCTGGGCATCTAGTGATTTCAACAGTTAAAGAGCTTATTTGGCAGCGCGGATACAGGACTTGCAATAGAATAAAATAAGAAATACAAAAAACTAGGTTTAAGATGTGGATACTGACTTATAGCTTTAAGTCAAGTAACTGCAAGTTTAAAAATTAAGAACAAAATTTAACAGAAAAATATTTTTATAAATATTAAAGATAATTTTAAAAAATATTACAAATAATTATTATAATTATTTTTAAAAATATTTAAAATAATTATCACGACATAGTTTGTATCTTTTATTTTTATAAAATGAAATAAATTTCTTTAAAGAATATATATATATATATATATATATATATATATATATATATATATATATATATATATATATATATATATATATATATATATATATAAATATATATAATTTTATTATTACTATTTTTTGTTAGATTATTATTTTTATTATTTATTTGTATAGAACAAAAATACAAAAAGTATAGCATACTTATATGAGTTTGGAGAGTTTGTATATTATTAATATTAAATAACAAAATTAAAAATTGTGTTAAGATACTACATATGCATCGTATAGATTCTAAGTTGAAAAAAATAATTTTTTGTCAAATAAAAAAACTGTGAAGGATAATAAAAGAAAACTTATTAATCTACGTAAATAAATAATAATATAATATAGTAATGTTTAGTAATAATTTTGTACATATGTTAAAGTAATTAAAATTGATGATATATTAGTTATAACATTTTTTATTATTTAAAAATAATCAGATATTTTAGAGCAAACATTAAATAAAAACTAATATATCAAACTTACGCAGAATTAAGCTTTAACTTATAATTTATATATGTTAATTACTTTATAATTTAAGTGAAAATTCGCGTGTATAAAAACCATTTTAATGAGCACAAAAAAAAAATCAGAATTTATTATCTTTAATTATTATACTAGTTTTTAGGGTATTTATCGCGTGGTTAATCAGGCGCTTAACGCTACATAATTAATTGCTGCATTGATGTTCCTTTTTTTTTCCTTTTTTTTTTTCTGTAAATAAATTATTTCATTTAGCCGATACACATACACACACCAGCCAACCAATTGTACAGGTGTTACGCACAATTGACATGGTTAAATAATATTCAACATGTGCAATTGCAATTGCATTTTCCGTAATTACCAGAATAAACGTAATTACGCGTATAAAAGACAGCTACACACACGCGCACATGCACACACACAGATGCACATGCACACACACATGCAGAGTTCGGCCGGACAGATAGTTAATTGAGCTGTTGCAGGCTTACAATTGTTCTTGTTGCCGTTATTTGTAATTGCTGTTGTCTTCTCTGCTTCTTCTGCTACTGCTTCTGCTTCTTCTTTTCATTGTTGTTGCTTTTGTTGTTATTAATGCGAGTGTTGGCACTTTCGCACGCAGCAGCAAGCAGCTTTTTGTCACCCCACCTTCCACTCAGCTCACCTCTCTTCGTAAAATTCACCCCACACCAGTCGCAGTCCGGCGCCCATTTGCACGCTTACACCCAGGCAGTCAGCCAGCCAGCCAGCATTGTGTGGAAAAGTTTGCTGGTAAACACATTCATAAAGCAAATATGCAGGCTAGCCAGCCAACCAACCAGGCAGCGCTGCCCGAGCATCGCTGCTGGCGTCGCTGCCAATACGAACATATGCTAAACGCCCAGCAGAACAACAGACAAGTGTCGGCGGCGCCCGTCAGCTAAAGCGAGCCGAGTCGAAACGATTTGTTGCGTAGCCGAAGCCAAGCCCGACGACAACGTCGGCGTCTTGGTATAAAAGCCGCTGGCAGCGACAATCTCGTTCAGCATTCTACGTGCGGCAGGCGTAGAGCGCACAACATACACCGAGCTTGAGCAGAGCAGAGCAGAGCGGAGCTGAGCTAAACAGCGCTAAGCGGAGCAAAGCACTTTCAAAAGACAGAGGCGCGTTTTTCTAAAAAGCGCGCGCAAAAGCATTTGCTTGAAACGGTAAATGTGAATAAAAAGTAAAAAAAAAATTATAAACGGTAAAAACGAGAGGCACAAGAGCCGCGCGCGAATTGAGCGCTGTTTACTTTGCCATTATAAATCCGGCGAGCGCTTTGTTTGTGTTTGTGTTGATGTTGGCAAAAAAAAAAAAAAAAAAAAAAAAAAATAAGAAAAGAAATCAACTGAAAAAAAAGAACACATTATTTTCTTATCTTACTTGCACTCTGTGTCTGCTTGTTGTTGTTGTTGTTGTTGTTTTTTCTTGTATTTTTTGTTGTGGTTGTTGTTAGAGTGCAAAGTGCATAGCCGAAAGAAATAACGGGCCAAAAATTGCAAACGGAAAAGGAAAACGGAAAGTGTTGCATTTCCGTGTCGCCTGCAGTTCGCTGTTGTTGGTGTTGTTGTTGTTGTTGTAGCTGTTACCATTGTTATTGCCATTGCTGTTTACCGTTTACCTTCGGCCATCTTTTGGCGCCGCATAAAATGGCCGCAGGTGCTGCCCGTCCGTCCAGTCGCACTGGCCATAAACAAACTCACGCCAATATCCTGTTGACCTTCTTCAAAATGGCCCCAAAATGTTCAAGAAAACAAATTGCAAATTGCATCGTAAAATTATTTCATTCATGATTTACAGTCAATTCGTGATATCAATATACAAATGATATCAATATACTTATTTATGCATATCTATAAATATGTACATATATTTGAGTCCGAATTTCCTTCTGTGCACTGTGCAAATTTTCTAACTAATTATTTGAAATTTTCAAACAAATTCTAATGAAGAATATATATAAAAACAAATAGTTTTTAAATAATTTTGTATATATGATATATTCATACATATAAAAATTCATTTTAACATTTTTTTATATCGATTTCCAAATATTTTCTACAGATTTTCTTAAATCAATTAAGATGCATAAAAGCTTCTAGCATTTTTCCCAAAGATCTTTATAAAATCTATTATAAGCAAAAAATTTGGTAAGGTTCAAATATTGTTTTGAAGTGCTCTAAATATTTTTAAAATAAATATTTTAAAAATATATAAAATCTATTATAAACAAAAAATTTGGTAAGGTTCAAATATTTTTTTGAAGTGCTCTAAATATTTTTTAAATAAGTTTTTCCTCACATATCATATCTTATACATATCAATCAAAATAATTTTGTATCTATATATATTTTTATATATATAATTATATATAAAGTGCGTATACGTAATATCCTGAACTATTCCATACATAATATAAATAAATACCAACTTTCGCATACGTAATATAAAGGAGAACTCTTATAGTTCACATACGTAATATAGAAATTATTAAAACATGTTATACGTAAAGATTGACACATGTATGTTATACGTAAACTTTGTTATATGCAATACGCTATATACAAATTCCGCATATTACTCAAGCGTGACCGTATACTCTATAAATTCAAATTTCAATAATAAATACCTAAATCTGTTACGTAAAATTGATGAATACGTAATACGTTTGTGAAGTTCGTAGATGGAGATGTAATTCGTACTACGTAAATTGACAGTATACGTAATTTATAAATTGAAAGTATACGTAATACATATACTTTCCTATACGCAATATGATGTCCGAGTAATATCTGTAGGCTGATATGTATTTGTAAAATGCATATAATACGTAACTTTCGTATACGTTATGTTGCCACTTAGAAACTTTTGTATACGTAATATGAAAGACTACAAAATTCCCTTACGTTATACGTAAACTGTAAACTATATGCATGCATAATACGTAAAGTTTTGGAAACACGTCGACATTTGTATGCGTAATACGTAAAGTTTCGCCTACGTAAACATTTCTATGCATAATACGTAAAGTTTTGGAGACGCAAAACGTAGAGTGTCTGCATAATGTAAGCCATGGATAAAACCTAAAGTTCTGAATACGAAATCTGTTTAAATGAGAATTTATATACGTAATACGTAAAGTTTGTATATGTAAAATGACGGAATACGGGAACTTGATATTTCGTATACGTAATTTTATTTTGCTTGAAATATTGATACAAAAATAAAAAAATTTGATGGTAAAAACGTCAAGTGAAAGCAGTTGACTTGAATGCGGTGAAATTATTTAAATATTTAAATCTGCAAAGAGAGAGAGGGAGAGGGAGAGGGAGAGGGAGAGAGAGTGAAAGATGTCGAGGATAATAAAGATTTTTGGCACTGTGTTCCTCAAGCAGATTTGGCTCTTAATCTATATGGCTGCCGTGGCAGCTTAATTACATGAAAAACGTATACACTTTACAAAGAATTTCCTCTTTTGCGGTGGCAAAAAAAAAAAAAAAAAAAAAAACCCAAGTGAAAAAGAAGAAGAAGAAGCAGAAGATAAAAAATGAATGAAGATATATAAAACACCGACCGCAGAGGAGAAGCAATTGAATTGAAGTTCTTTTTAAGCCGAGCCGAGCCGAGCCGAGCTGAGCCGAACTGAGCCGAACTGAGCCGAGTCGGGCAAGCGGCGCTGGCAACGTTGAGCCGCATTACTGCACAATGTCTGAATCTGTCACATTCTCCGGGAAATCTTGCCGTTGCGAAATGGAAATTGCATTCTCAGCAACACGCACAGAAAGTTGCCAAGTTTTGCTTCAGATTTAAGCACTTTCGAAAGTATTTCGTTTCGGCCCTCGCCACTCCAGCCAAAACAAAAGTTCGGCTAAGAAGCACGAAAAGAAAAGCCAAGAAACAAAATTTTTAAATGCGTTAGAAATTGCATTTTAATTTGCTTTCAATTTCGTTCACTGTATACAAGCTTAAAAGTAACGAAAGTGAGGCTGTTGAATGGGAGGGAGCCGAGGCAAAAGTGGAAGTTAGCCACATTAAGGCATAAATGGCCTAAATCGTATTGAGCAGGTGAACATTTAGACCAAACTAATTGTATGGCCCGAATGGCAAAAGTTGCTCAAGTGTAACTAAATCTGCAACTTTACAACAAATTTGTCCCCAACCAAAAGTTGTCGAGCTGAAAATGTTTGTTTTTTTCGCCTTTACATCTGGAATTTTTCAATAATTTCATTTACCGTTGCTTTGATATCACAAAATGTAAATAGTTTCGAAGGGCTAAGGCTAATGATATTGGCTACAGCTGGTGCTGTGGATGGGTGTTCAATCAATCAAGCAATCAATCAGCGATTGTGATTAGTGTTGAGTTATTCAGTCAGTCTGTCAGTCGGTCAGTCAGTCAGTCAGTCAATCGGTCATTTAGTCAATCAATCAGTCTGTCAGTCAGTCCGTCATTTAGTCAATCAATCAGTCTGTCAATCAGTCAATCTGTCAATCTGTCAGGCTGTCAATCAATTAGTCTGTCAGTCAGTCAATCAGTCAATCTGTCAGTCAGTCCGTCATTTAGTCAATCAGTCAGTCTATCAGTCAGTCTGTCATCAGTCAGTCTGTCTGTCAATCGTTCAGTCAATCAGTCATTCTGTCTGTCTGTCAATTAGCTAGTCAATCATTCAGTCATCCACTCAGCTTGACTACCTGCCACTCAGTCAATTGGTTAATAAACAACTTGGTCAGTCTGTCAATCATTCAATCAGTCGGATAGTCTGTCAATCAGTCAGTCAGTCAATCACTCACTCACACAATCAATCTCAATTCAATCAGTCAGTCAGTCGTTCAATCAATTAGTCAGTCTGTCAGTCTGTCAATCACTTAGTCGGTCAGTCAGTCAGTCAGTCAAGCACTCAGTCAAAGACTGAGTCAGCCAGTTAATCCGTCAGCCATTGTACAGCTTAATAGTGACAGATATGATCAGCTTTATTATATATTATATATAGTATTTTTATAAAAATATATATAAAATATAAATATATATAAATAAAATTTTCCACAAATTTTCACGTATTTTGCACGCTTAAAGGTGAATTTAATTCCACTTCCATTATAAATTTCAAATAGGCAATAATTATAACTGTAAATTGTAAGTTCACAGCATGCCGACTGCTGTAGCTTGTACCGTACACAGCTCTTCAATCAATCAATCAATCAATCTGAACACATTTAATCCCCTTGATTGATTATGCTTCAGTCTGGCATGCTTCGACGCGCAGTTTCGAATGCGTTGCGACAAACTGAAAGTCATTTTAATCAAGCTCATATTCTATTGCCATGGCAATAACAGATAACTGTAAACACACACACACACACATACGCAAGTGTTTGTGCGGCTGCACTTGATTAGCAAAATTTAGTCATGATAAATGTATCGTTACACTCGACATGGCCATTCCAGTCGAAACTTTTGGGTCCATCATACACCCAAATGCATCTACCGAAAAGAGATAGTGATAGAGAAAGAGTGAGGGAGAGGCGAAGAGTGAGTGGGACAGCCTTTCGTGGTTATTTTGGTCATAAAATGAGTTTCACGTAGCTTCGGCACGTTGCAAACTTTTTAAATAAGTTCAAGTTAAAGTTAAAGTTCGAACGAGAGTTCAAATTCGGGCTCGTAAAATTGCGGGCGCTGGAAAGTATGCTGCACAAATTGTGCTTGCAATGTTGCCAATTGCTAAGCTATAAAAACTGTGTCGCAACAACAAACAACAGCAACAACAACAACAACAACAAGTATATTGAATGCGACTAACTTCGTATATTGTTAAATTTGATTGCAACTATTTGAGTGCTTACAATGGAATAACAACAACAACAACTTCCACAGGGCAGTCAACGATAACGGAACGATAAACGATTAACGATCAACGCAACAGTGGGCATCATGTCGCTGCAGCCAAGCGTTCAATCAGGCAAATGCCCCATGGATGTCGGCAAGGGACAGCAGCACAAAGAAAAGCAGCAACAGCCGCAGTCTCAGCCGCAGTCGACGCCGCAGCCACAGTCGCCGCCGCAGCAAAGGCAAGAACAACGTCAACGTCGCTCAATGCAGCTGCTGCCGGTCATGTTGATGTTGCTGCTGTTGACGCTGCTCACGCGACCGCTGAGCGTTCGCTCAAATCGTAAGTACACTCCAGACAACTGGAGAGAGAGAGAGAGAGAGCGGTGGCTGAGAGTGAGGTGGGATATTTGATCGACTGACATTGACGTAAGACCACGACCCAGCTCATGCAGCGCTCTCTTTCCCTCTTTCATTAAATTAAGCTAAGTTTATTTACCTTTGCTATTTGCCATTAAATTGCACACACAAAATGAAAATTAAATTCCTAATTTGAGTTTTGTTCGTAGCCAGCAAAAATTTTAAGATGCACAATGTAAACAATTTTCGTTTAAAAGTAAAGCAAATTTAAATGACGGTAACAGTGCAAATACATTGTGTGCTGTGCAGTCAACAATTCGTTTTTCAATTAGTAACTCGTAAAATTCATTACTTACATACATACATACAAAGTCACCATACAGAGCTAGGCGTTGTAGAAGAGGAGCCAGCATGCATATACACATATATGTATGTACCTATCTAACTGTTTAGTTGCGAGCAGAGCTCAACTGCGCGGAGCAAAGCAAAATAATTAGAGAGAGCGAGAGAAGGAGTGATACAACTGTGCTGAATTCACCACGAGCGAGCTCAAATGGGATCATTTTAGTATTTACTCAACAAACGCAAAAATGAGAGCAATTCAAAGCGACCAGAGCTTAGCTGAGAGCAGAGCAGCGCTGTCTGCTGATGGGCTACATTTAAAACAACCGTTAGTTAGATGTCACCCGCACAGCTGAAGAGTAAGGGAGACAAACAGAGAGATAGAGAGTGTGTGCGACAGTATCAGCGCAACCAAAGCTTAGCTGTGGCACAATTGAGCTCTAGACAAATTCACCATGCTAACGAGTGGGCTTGAGAGGGATCGTCTTAGCACTTACTCAATAAACACAAATAAGAACGCAGCTCATGTGCACCCACAGCTTAGTTGCTGAGTAGAGCCGGGTCGTGCAGGGCTGGGCTGGGCTGGGCTGTGGGAGTGAGTGCTGCTGTTTGTTTGGCTTATTTTCAATTCCGTTGCGTTTCTTCAGCTTGTTGTTCAGTGTTTATGGCGGCTGCCACTTTACGATTGCTGCAAACAGCAAAAAAGAAGTAACGCATACGCCGCATTGTACGCTCGCATATGCAAAAGCATGCGTTTGGCATTAAGTTATCACAGGGCAATGCCAATGCTGAAAAGGACGCGCACGCCTGTCGGTGCCTGTGTCAGTGGCTGTTACTGTGAGTGTGTCTGTGACACGTTTGTTTGTTTGTACATTACTTTTTTACAAGCACTAAAAGATACACACCCACACACATAGCCAGCCACCCAGAAGCAGTCCATGACAGCCTCCACAGCCAAGCAGAAGTTCAAAGTAGTTGGCTCCGGTTTGCCCAACGGCCCAATGTCGACGCGCTGGCTTGCTTGCCAGCAAGACGCGTATTAAAAATCAATAGAACCTACAAATGTATCCTTTCTTCGGCTGCAAAGGACAACATGACTACAGCAACAACCAGTTACATGGCGCCGTCTTTGGCTCGCTGCACACCAAGCAAATGTGATGAAGCTGTGCAGGTGCGACTATATATATATATATATATATATATATAGTGTGTGTGTGCCCTTTGACATTGATCGATAACGCTTATGGAGCGATACATTTGCATTACTGCCTGCAAAGTCCCATTGAAGTGTTGTGTACTGAAAATTTAGTTCAGTGACTTGTAATAACTAATAGAGTGGTAATAAATGTGTTATCGATACCGATAATTATGGTGTTGCTGTCAGCAAAGTATAAGCAAAGTGTGACGTGGCTGTCAGTGATGTGTAATATATATGTATAATTTAGATTCACATAGATTTTTATAGCAATTGCTTAATAATTATAGAATTGATATGTTATCGATAAATGCATAAAGTTATTTATATAAGTTGTACAACATACATATAGTACTCATATACGAAGGTGATGATATAATATATTTCATATATAAATATGCGAAAATTGTGTTATCGATAACTTTTGGTTTGCATAAAATTAAGACTAGGACATCGTTTCAAGATAGTAGACATAGATGTTACCAAGGCCAATATGTAATGTAATGAAACAGGTATTTAACACACGATATATCGTTTATGCATAAAATATGTGTTATCGATCACTTTTAATTACATATAATTAGCCTTTGGGCTAACTAATATGCTATGTTTTCGATAAGCATACACGAGTTTAAAGCAAGTACTTATTGTACTATTTGCTTTTCATAAATGTTATCGATAACTATTCAAGCTATATTTTTTCCCATAATCCTTTAAACTATAAAGAACTATAAATGCAACAAGTTTTATATCTTTGCTCCCTCAATAAGCCATCAATTTGATATGCTAAGCATATGCGTGATTGACTGATGGACAGATTGATTGAGCGCCCCATATATCACATATGCTTCGCTGCTTTATGCATCGATTTATGAGCACATCAATTTAATGTCTAAATGCAAATCGAATGGATATATATATATATATATATATATATATATATATATATATATATATATATATATATATATATATATCTATATACATATATGTATTTATCCTTCTCCCTTTCTCTGTCTGTGTGGTTGGCCTCATAACAAATTTTTATAGGTTCTCAAGCTAAATGGGACATCGCTAATGCCCACTAGTTGAGAGCTGGCGACTGATTAGTGTCGGCCGGCGCGGAGTGTTTGTCATGCCAGCAAAGTGCTTCATAAACACAATAACATGGTCCTTCAACTAAAACAAAATCACAGACTCTTCGTCATGTGGCTTTGCCTTGCTGTCTCGCTGTCTGGCTGTCTGGCTGTCTTGATGTCCAGTTGGCCCTCTGTCCTGTCGTCCTTTGCCAGTCGTCCTTCCCGTTCCATTCTGTTTTGCCATTTTATTTGCCTGTTTTCGTTTCGTTTCGTTTCGTTTCTGTTCTTTTTCTTTTATACCCTATAAATACGCGTACATCAAATAGGCGGTGTGGGTCTCATAAAGTTCCGCTAATGTCCTGGCATTCCAGTCTATAAACTACAAGGACTTTAGCTCTTGGCTAGCCTTGTCAAGCGACTCTTTGTGGACCAAAGAAGGAGAGAAGATTTATATATTTTAAAGTGGAAATAAAATTGATTTCAGAACAGGTCTATGGATATTACTCACAGTTGTTCTTGATTACTTTTATGATCTTGGCACAAGGCTTAAGTGTTATCGATATTGAAGAGTTATATAAAATGGATTGTGTCATGCGATTTACAACACTTAAAATCTCCATAGTGTAAAAATCTTACAACTTGAGATAGAGCTTGAATGTATTTCGATAAAAGCGATCGATATATTGATACAAATATTGATATAATATCTAAAGAGCTTAAACGATAACAATTATCGATACATTTCTTAACTAAAATCATCAACTATAATCGAATGGCATTAGAATAATCATAATCAGTATTATATAAATTATTTATAAATATTTGTTTCGATAACAAATCGGAGGTATTTTTGAATAATATAAAACACAACGATTAATTTCGATTAATTTTGTTTAGAATATTTTTTGGCTTTTCAAGAGAAATTTTATTGTTCAATAACCTCTCGTACTTGCTATAGGGTATTCTCTAATCGCACATCTTATTTCGAATCAATCTCAGCTGTGTATCACTGTTATTGAGAGTCTTTCACGTTTGTTAGTCCATATGTATATATATTTCAGATATGATATATATAGATATTCTAATGGCATTTATATAGTATGCGAGGGGGCAAACTGGAAATTAATGAATAAATAAATTTTGCGATGAAAAAACAAAAAGAAAATAAAACAAAATTGTCGTTAGCATATTTAAGCTATATATTATACTTACTATATAGTAGGTAATATGCTGTATACTATATATACCACTATATATAATAAACTTTACTATATAATGAGCAACATGATCATCAGCTACCATTAACATATGGCATATAGAACTTTTAGGTATTTAGTTAATATATAATATCTAGATAGTATATATAGTATAGATGTATTATATATGGTATACTAAAAAAAATCTACTTTTCTTTTTCCTTTTTGGAGTATATCTTATATCTAACATAAGTATATATATTTTAATATTTAAATGCAGATATTCATATATATATATATATATATATATATATATATATATATATATATATATATATATATATATATATTTTTTTTTTTTTTTTTTTTTTTTTAATATATCTATCTATAAAATATATCATATATAACTGTGTGATACAGATATTATATGTAATAGTAGTGGTAGTATTTATATACTATAGAAATAGTATATATACTCTTTTTATATAGTATACTCTATATTTACTATACACTATATCTATATATAATCATATACTATATATTATATTGTATATAATATATATACATATATATATATATGTCTCACTCGAATTTAATATATGGTATAGTATTGATATATATTATATACTATATACTTTTAGTATATAGGCATATTTGACATTTTTTTGGTATATATGTATATATCTCTCTAATCTAGGTAGAGATATAATATACAGATGTAAACTGTTTCGATAAATATTTTCGATAAATATGCCAAAGCAAATATTTATCGAAAGATTTATTTTTTTTTTGGCTTATCTCTCCTGTTGCTAGGGTATTTAGTGTTCGGCTTGCCATTGCTAATCCTGTTTACTTGTTGGCATTATTTTATTTTATTTTTTTTTTTTAGGTATTTTCTTTGTTTTATTGACTTGTTTGCCAGCTTCGCTGCTTCTTGTTCTCAGCGAATTTTGTTGGTATTTTTGTTGTTTTTTTTGTTGTTTTTTGTTTTTGTTCTATGTGCATCGTCGATTGCCCTGGCTTAACTTGGCTTTGTTTTTCTTGCTGGCAAAGCCAAGACCCCACAGCCAACAGCTCCAGAGCTGTGTGTGTGTGTGGGTGTAGGTGAGTGTGTGTGTGTGTGTGTGTGGTTTAATGGTTGGGCCAAACAATTCAATTTATTTAAGCCTGTCGCTGTTCATGTTAATATGCCCAGCAGAGCTATGTAAATAGCAAGAAACATATACATATATATATATATATATATATATATATATATATATATATATTTATATATGTAGTTAAAGTCAGTCGATTTGTGTGCTGCCCAGCTGCCACGCCCACCTGCCCTGTGTTTATTTAATTCGCGTAAATTTTTATTAATTTTAATTGAAAGCTTTACGAGCGCCGCTTCGTGCTGCGCCTTTGTTTATGCTTTAGTTGTGGCTTTAGCCTTTGCCGCTGTTGTTGTTCGCTTAGAGCGCGCCCAGCTGCAGTCGCTCAGCTGTGTGCATGGAGCAACTGCCTTGTCCCCTGTCCCCCAAGTCCACACTCCCAACTGCTGCTGTTGTTGTTTGCAAAGTGTTTTTGTTTGGACTGACGCTAAGCTGGGCTGGGCTGGGCGCAAATCCCCGTTAAAGTTCGTTGCTATCCAACTTTGGCCCACTGTATATGCCCCACAGCTAGGCCAACCCCGGCCACCCCCTCCCTTGGGCTAGCTGTGACAGCTGAGGCTGCTCAACTGGCTGCCAAGATTTACGACTGATTGAACTGTTCGCTATGCATGTACTTGCTTTTAGTTTCGCTTTGTTTTGCGCTTTCTCCGATTATTTTTTTTTTTTGTAGAGCTAAACACAACTAAAATCAAATAAAAAAAAAAAACAACAATTTGTTGTTTGAATTGTATTTTATTTTTGGTTTAGTTTAGATTTGCGACAAACTCAAGTTCATAAAAATAAAGTAGCCAAATGGATTTCCTTCTATTTGAGTGGAGCTTTGCCAATGGCAGAGCGGAGGGTGGGAGAGTCTTGTTGAGTAATGTACAATAAAAATAATATATAATATAAATATATAGTATGAACAATACATAAAAAATACATAAAAAATAACTAAAAACAGGACTGACCAAATAAGAGCGATAGACAAACAATTGGACATGCAGCTAAAACAAGTTAAGATGTTTAATTCATTTTGGCCAATTTTTAAAGCTGAATTCAAGCCATTTTTTATCTATACTTTTTGGAAATTTATTTTGCAAATTTATTGTATAATAAAAATTCTTCAAATAGCTACCTCAGCAGTGCTTCATGCGTGAGCTTTCATTTTGGCTGATTCATGCGCCGTTATTGCCCCATTGGCGTCTTGAATCTTGGCCAAAATGCTGCGCTTGTTAGCAATTACTATACTAGTGTATAGTATTATATATATATATAGATTATAATCTATATATATATAATCTATATTATATATTATAGATTATAATAAACGAGGTGACTGAAACGCCAAATTTCACCCACAATTCACCCACAATTTCACCCTTGGCCTTCGACTTAAGGTTGATCTCATGCAATTTTCATTATATAATATTTCCATAATTCAAATTCTATTGAATATTATTATAAATAAATGTTATCGATAACTTTAACAACTACTGAAATATAGTTATCGAAAGTACTATCATTCTTGTTTGATCAGCGGGATGAGCTAACTAAAATCAGCCTCCAAAAAGATTTGATCTCAAAAATAAACTGTTTCATTGCCATTTTATACCAAATGTAAGTTTGCTGTTTCAATTCCAATGTTTCAATGAGCTAAAGCCAAGCAGCTAGAATTTATTGTATCTTACCTTTTCATATTTCTTCTGTATTCACCCTAGTTGTTTCAATTCCATTGTTGCTATGAAGTTAATAAATTTGATGTTGCAATTCCGCTGTTGCGGCTTTTTTTGGTTGGTTTTTAAGACAAGTAAACAAAACCTGTTGCATTACCAGTTCATTCCTCTGTTCAGCTGTTGTGTTTCAATGAGTCGGATACACCTCTAGCTGCCATCTATGTCACTTATTTCCGTTTTGACTAGTTTTACTTTTGCTATTCCATTTCCATTGTTTCAATGCTCGCCAGCTGAGCTGCAGCTGCCATTTCCTATTTTCATTTGGCCTAGTTTTGGGGGCAATTCGTTCACCGACTGCTCACAACTTTGCAACTGTTGTTTCATTTCCATTGTTCTCGAAAAGTTAATAAATGCCTTGTTGCCATTCCATTGTTTCTACATTTTCTTCGCCCAAAGTTGATCAACTGAATGCATGAGCAGTATTTATGGGACAAGACTTATCATGCCATGACCTTTTCTTTCTATTTATCTGCTGTAAATAAAGGTTTGGGCCAGTGACGAGTATGGCACCAAGCATTATGTCAAATGATTTTCACAAAATATACACAAACATTGGGACATCGGGACTCTGGGACGCCGAGCCGCAGAGACACCTAAAACTTGTGCCCATTTGTTGGACGGCTGGGTCCAAGGGGGGCGACGGCTGCCCGCAGCGACTTTTAAAGTTATTGCTGTTCTTATCGCTCGCATCGGCTGTGTTTGCCTGTCAAAGCCAAATCCCCTGACAGTCGACCAAATAAAATAAAAGTATTTTTTGCTTGCTCATAACAAGTTTTGAAAAGAGCCTCGCCATGATGAGGAACACTGCCCGAGAGATAGACAGAGGGCCATGGGTCCCAACTTCACTTCATGTGACATCGGTAAATGCTGTCTAATAATCATGTCCCATAATCTTTGGGGACTCCCGCAGTCCGTGGCCCATGGCCCATGGCCCAAAAGTATGCAAAAGTATTTGCTGTGACTGCAATCAGCCGACAATCAAGCGAATTACACGCAAAATGAGCCGCCGCATTTTGGCTAATGAGCCGACCGGGCCGCAACCAAGCCGAAGCCGGCCCAAAAGATGCCGAACAATCAATGAGGCTGGCCAAATAGACCAAATGGGCCACACCATTTAGCTAATACATACAAATCTATTTGGATATGTGAGAATGTGAATTTAAATGGCTGTGTGTGTGGATGAGAGAAGCGGAGAAGTGGGAGAGAAATGACTGAGAAACAGCTACGGGCTCTTATAGCTCCGAAGTATTCCCATTTGGATAGACTTGGTTTTGTTTTTCTACAGCTGCTCAGTTTTATAGGCTCTAACTATACCTACAGGCGTTTGCCTCCAGTCGAGTCCTTACTTGGTTCTTCCTATATAAAGAAGAAGAAATAAATTTATATTTATTTTGAATAGTTTTTGAAAAGTTATGTCTAAATCTATTTCTATCTCTACTTAACTTTAAAAAATTCTCCTTGAATAGATTCTTATTTTAGTCTAATTTAATTTAATTTTTTTTATTTTGATTTCCTATTTTTAATTTATAGAAATTTAATTTATTTATTTTAAATATTAGAAAAATTCAATTTTTAATTTGGATTTTTGGGCATAACTCGAATAATATTAGATATAGAAATCAGAAATTCTTCTGCTTACTTTAGCAAGTCTTTCGCTTCGACAGACTTTTCGTTCAATGGTTTTTTTCTTTTTTTTTTTTTTTGATTTCCTTCACAAAATTTCATTTTAGACTTTGCCTTCAATTGTCTATAGTCTATAGACTTTTTCTTCTGCTACTTCTATAGATTTTATTATATTTTCCTTCTACAGACTTCTATAAGTTCTTCTTTTTATAGACTCTTTCTTCTATAGACTCTTGCCTCTACAGAATTTTTCTGCTATGGATTCTTCTTTCAAGAGACTTTTCCTTCCATAGACTATTTCATATATAGACTCTATATCTTTTACAGCTTCTTCCTTCTTTAGACTTCTCTCTCTCTACCACTCTATGTACTTTTCTCTGTCTCTTGCTCTTTCTCTCTCCTTCCTTTTATATATATAAATATATATATATCTCACTCCTTATCTTTCTCTATCCTTCTCTCTCTCTCTCTCTCTGTCTCTCTCACTATCTCTCTCTCAAGACTCACCCTCGTCACACTCTTCCTTCCTTAGTCCCTGCCGCCCATAGACTAGACTAGACTAGACCCTATTTTACTCTACCTCTTCCACATATCAACTCCATCTATTAGCCCCACGTCGCTCCACTGTAGCAAGTGAAAAGTTGACTAAATAAATAATATACTTAAGCATGTGTGTCCGTGTTGCCTGACAACATTTTCGTTTATTTTGCGCTCCATATTTTGTTGCCGCTTGCCGGCTAAGTAGTATTTGGGTTAAAGTCTTGTGGATCTCGTGTCGACAGAGCCATTTTGATTTAGTAGAACGTGTTCGGTAGCATTTCGTGCCCCAGTTTCCGAGTGTTGAACGTGTCAGTTGCCCTGATGATGTGCATGTGGAACGTGGCGTTCCAATAGAGGCCAATAATGTCCATTTTGCGACGTTTGCCAATTTCGAGTCGATTTATTTAGTGGAAACCAATAAATAACCAATGATGTACGAGTTCCTGTGTGTGTGGTGTGTGTGTGTGTGTTCGCAGCTCGTTCAGCACCTTGGAGCATATCTCTTAATATACATATGTATATATACATATATATATTTCTATATGTGTTTATATCGTATCTAGCCTCATTCATCCCACTCGCACGCTTTTAGCTTTGGCATTCACGTTCCGTCGAGGGATTCCCCAGAGTGCATCGCTGACTGCTGCAACCAGCCCGTGCCCATGCCCGTGCCCATTCCATGATTTTCATTCGATTTGATTCCATTCCATTTCCATTTTTTTGTCGTTCTCTTTTTTTCTTATCTCTTTTTATACGTTTTTGGGCTTTGTACTCCAGCACGCTGAACAGTGTCAAATTGTCAGCGTTTGTGCTACAGGAAGTTGCATAAAATATTTGCTAATCATGAAAATCTGCTTCAGATGGATAATGTCAGTTTGAATATATATATATATATATATATATTCATTTCCCTACAGTCTTTAGCTGCACTTTACTCACTTTAGTTTATTCCCCATCAGACATAATAATCCATTCAAATGAAAGTTCTCCACTGAGGAATATTCCATTGATATTTATTACTTTCCATAGAGAACGCTCTGGCTCAGCTCAAAATCTATATATATATATATATATATATATATATATATATATGGCTATAAAGCACGTTTTTCTGTTTAATTTGTATCATAAAACAAAAATTTCTTCTGTCCCATAGCTCCGCTGTATTATATAGCATAAGCGGTTTATGCCGGGTATTCCATAGTCGCGCAACCACAACTACATAAATTCTACTTATTTTGTTGACGTTTTTCTATACACAAAACACCATTAAAAATGTTTTCTAAAGAGGTATACATGTTTTGTGTGTGTGCGAAACGTGCTGAAGACAACTTTTCGCTGACAAATTTTATAAAGAAATAAATTTGTTTTTATTTTGAATATTTTTTGTATAAGTTAGCTCATCCTTGCCTTGGGGTTGCTAAAATTCTATTTTTATAGTTTGTATAATTTTGTTTTACTTTTAAACAAATTTTGATAAAGGATAAGATAATAAAGAGAGGGCGAGGAAGAATGAGTGTAGGAATGAGAATGAAATAACTTTCATATCAATCAAATCCTTTCAATCCAGAGAGAGAAAGATGGAGAAGAATAGAGAGAGACAGAGAAAGATAGAGAAGAGGACGGAGGCAGACAAAAATATAGATAGTGAGAGATAGAGAGGAAAAATGAGAATTCCGAGGGAGAGAAAGAGATGGAGAGACAGAGGGAAATACAAGGATGGAGAACGGCACAGAGAGAGAGAGAAAAATAGATTGAGATGGAAAATGATAATGAAAAAGCTTTCATAACAATCAAATCAAGCTGCAGGGTAGCTCATAGTCAGTCACATCTTCACCCACTGCTCTATGAGCCATTTTTTTTTGTAGTTGTATTTTCATTTAGTGCCAGAGACAAGCGCGTTCGTTCGCTACACAATTTAACACTTTGCTCTTGCTCTGGGGTATTTTAGAATAAGCCAAGCCAATTTCAATTTCAGCTGGCAGCAGCAATACCTAGCCCCAGCCGCCCCATCGTGTGTGGTAGATATATAACATATATATATATATATATATATATACAATATCTGTGTATATGGAGAGATTGCATGTTGCATGTTGGATGCTGCATGGTGCATGCTGCATGGCGTTGTCTGTGCCGTGATGTTCGTGCAACGGATTCTCGTTTCGGCAAGATGGCGTCGTTGAACGCATTTCCGTTAACATTACATGCTCATTTCCGCTTCGTGTGGCTTTATTAAGCGCCAGTCACTTTTTCCCAGGCCAGCCAAACACACACACCCTTTGTATCTGCGTGTGTGTGTGTGTGTGTGTGTGTGTGTGTGTGTGTGTGTTAGCTAACATGTGCCGTGTCTGTCACTTAAAGTGCGCTGAAGCAAATGCTGTCCAAAAAGATTTCCCTCTTTGAATTTTGCTTTTGCTTTTCGGCAATCGATGCGCAAGTTGGGCAGAGGCTGGGGAGCTTAGGGGAACCACTTAGCTGGTAGAGCCAGGTGACATGTTACATATGTATCTAATGCTCACCTTCATAGCATTATCCAGCTTATTTCGCCCGGGCGAGGGCCCCGCTACAAATTGAGATTTGTTTAATGTGGCGCAAGACTTTTCATCGGACTGGTCACACTTGCAAGTTATGCCGGCTTTGCGCTGAGCCCGAATGGCCGCTTTACGTGGGTATTACGTGCGCATTACGCAACAGCAAGAGCATTTGCTCATCTAGCTGTCAAAGGGCTCAAGACTCGCTCAAATCGAATCAGGTGGCAGGTGTGGCACAGGTGGCATCACTCCCTGTCGTTTGGGGCTTGCCACACAGTCAATAGTTGTCAAAAGTTTTATTAATTGTTCTTTTGCGGCACATTAATGAATGGTCCTCCTACCAAACAGCTGCTTCAACTGCCTGTCAAACATATTGTGTGCTTAAAAGGTAATTTCTTGATGCAGCCAGCTGGGCCTCAAATATCGCCAGGTGGCAATGCTCGAAGACATTAAGTGGACGGAGTTAATTGAGAACCTTTTCAACAAACTGAACACAACAATATGCTACAGCTTGGCTCAGCTGCCAATGTCTATAAATAAGCTAAATCGTTTGCCTATTAAGGAAAGAAAGTTGGGAATGAGTTAGGTATTTATAAGCAAATTATGCCTTCAATCATGGGGTTCATGGTATTTTTTTCATATAGTATTAAACAAGGATTTACGCTCAAGCTTAGCCTAGTTATGTTTTCTTTGATTGTATCTCTAATAATGTCTTCAATCAAGTCATCAATCAAGCCGTCATGCAAGTCGTCAATCATGTTTTCAATCATATTTACAAGTATATTGATATTGACATTGATTTGCATATTGATTCATGTCTTCCTTTATAGCTTCAATCGCATCTTCAATCACATCTTCAATCACGCGCTCAGTAATCCCTTTTTATTGATTTATCAGAAAAAATGCCTAGGCCTTTGCTAGATATGCGGTAATGTCTTCAATCATGTCTCCAAGCATAGCTTCAATCATGCCTTGACTTTCTTTTTAAATCAAGTGCAGCTTATGAATGAATGTAATATTAAATCATGGCTAAAAGTTTGGCTGCCATCATGTGTTTAAGATCTTCAATCATGTCGTCAATCATGTCTTCAATCAAATTTTTTAATTATAATTTTTTTATTTAAGCACTAAGAGTATAGGCAGCTGTAGTATGTATAAAATATCAGTTCAATTTTTAATTATGCTTTCAATCATGTGCTCAAACATACCATCAATCAAGACTTAAATAAACTTGGGCTTAACTATAATTGCTTCCTGCATTCCAGCAAATAATGACATGATCGGTACGAATAGGCAAGATATGAGTTCAAGTAAAGCCCATTCGAATTTCAACTGATGTCGGATATATACATCAAAATTGATCACGCTTGGTTAACTTTGAGCGTCCGAGTTCCTTAAGTTATTAACGTATGCTTAACTTCATTGTAGAAATTTGAGTCGAGGCTATTTGTTATCTTTAATTATCACTATTTATCTTATATTATGCTCGCCGTCGTGCCGCAAGTTGAGAACACCCACAAATGCTGTCAATGAAATTTCGCATTGTTGTAATTAACTAGAAGTTGTTGTTGTTGTTGTTGTTGTTGTTGCTACTGTTGCTGCTGGTGTTACGTTTAAAGGACCATCAAAGGATTCGAGGAGAGCCGCTGGGCAAAGTGTCAAAACGTTGTTGCCAGGCAATTTGCTTATGCTCGACAAAATGTCTTAACGAAAACATTTAAAGCCCTTCGCGAATGAGCCGAAAAGTGTTTAATTAGCTGCTTTCTTCTGTTCTGTTGGCTGTTGGCAAATATTTGTTAATTAGCCAGCGGCACATCAATTAGCGGCCAAAATGAATCTATTTTAAATTGATTTTAGCTTGATTAAATTTGCAACATGCCCTGTCGAGGCACATTCATAATTTTCATAAGCTGCGGCTATGCACGGCCTGAGCAATATTTGGATTGGGTTAGCTCTCCTCAAGGAACTCAGGGAGTAGCTTAGCAGCAGTTGTGAAATTTGGTATGCAGCTTCTGTAAGAGCTAATGTAAGCTCAGCTTTTTAGGTATTTGTCATATCTGTTATAGTGCTTCAGATATTCAGGGAATAGGGTAAAGAAATACTCCTATATATGAGAAAAAAAGATGAAACTTGAGGAATTATATACTAACATATATTTCTAATTTATTTTGATCTACTCTTGACGTGAACATCTGAATATTCAAACAAACACTTTATAGGGTATATTTTAGTCTATAAATTTTCAACAATATTTTGGTCTACTTTCTAGTTAATTTCTATATGTAATATATATATTTCATGCTCAGACTTTTGACATGATTTTCAATATTCAAGCATACATATTTACAGGGTATATTTTAGTCTATCAAATTTGATGAAAGCTTATGCAAATTTTTAATATATATAATACATATACTTTTTGTTCAGATATCTGTTCTAGACATGAACATCTCAATATTTAAACATACACTTTACAGGGTATATACTAGTCTGTCATTTTTTTAAAGTGTTGCTAATTTTTTGTTAATCTCTCTTTACTTTAATAAGTAAGCACAGTTAGAATTTACTTTGCCTCTATTTTCCCTCTCTCTCGATTTCCACTCCTGTTCTCAATACAGGGTATTTGTTGGTCCTTAGAAATTTTCCTCAAGCCCTAAAGCACAATTTGTGCTTCGTCTTCGTCTTTAATAGTATAGACGTCTCTATCAAAGTATTCTTAACTTTTGCACGAATGTCAACAATCAGTTGCTTGCTACAGGGCATTTGCCAGTCTATAAATTTTAATAAAAACATATATTATATATCATATATAAGTATATATAGAATATGTATATATATATATATATATATATATGTATTTCTCTTGGCCACATTGTGGCATAATTTAATTTGATTTTCACTTTCGTTTTCATTCTTGATTCTCATTTCATTTTTGCCTGCCAGCCAATTATGAAAGGCGCTGTGGGGCTTTTCTATTCAATTCTCATAAAAATGACATTCACACAAAATAAAAAAAAAAGAAAACGGAGAAGAAGAAGCAAAGAGCGAGAGAAGCAGTAAAATGTGCACAACTCATTAGCTGCGGCTTACCACAGTTGTTAGGCTTTAGGACACTCCTTTGTTCTGCGTAGGTGCTTAGCTTCTCTGGCCATCAAGAGCATGAATAATGGTGCTGTGTGGATGCCAAAAAAACGAATCTCCTCTCTCTTACCTCTCTTTGTGCTGCTCATAATTTCACATTTAAATTTTGGATGAATGCTGAAAAAAAGTTTTAAGCGTTTCAAATTTGTCTGTTTAAGATGTGGAGAGAGAGATAAGAGAGCTACGATTGAGCTACGTTTTTATTGAGTTGGCTGAGCTGTGTTGAGTTTAGGCTGAGTTGAGGTGAGTTATGGGCAGCTTGTGGCTAGCTATGGTGGGGGTGCCAGTTAAGGTGAGTTTAGTTGAGTTACGTTGGGAGGAGTGAGAGAGAGTGAGTTCATGAGCTGAGGGGTGGTGAGTTTTAGGCTGGTCGTGGTGACTTTATTAGAATGCGGATGGGATTAGAATAAGTTATGTTCAGAGATAGATATCTCAAGTGTCTTTTGAGCTTTTTTTTTTTTAAGTTTCGAGCTTAGATCATCTCACTTAATCCCATTTGGGGCATTTATCTCCATGTGCTAAATCGAACCGCAGTCGATTGTGAGCAGCTTTCATTTGGGACTTGCTCTCGACATATTTGAATTTGAATTTATCGCTGGGCGTCTGCTGCCTTTTGATATTAACCAAAAAATATCGACGAATTGGGTCAACGAGTCGCTGCATTAGAAATGAAAAAAACGATGAAAAAATAAAATAAAATAAAATAAAAAAAAAAAATGATAGAAATGGAAAGCTCTTCAAATTCAACGCTGAAGTGCAATGCATCAAGTGCCAAGTGGGGAAAAGCCTCAAGTGTGGCGAGAGCGTCAAGTCCTTTTCACATTTGAAACTCATTAGTGAAAACTCAGTTAGTGTGTGTGTGGGTATGGATGTGTGTGTGTGTGTGTGTGTGTGCCATCATCTTAGGCTTGACTGTCATGTGGGTGATAAAAACTTGAGCCAAATTGAATCAAAGTGCGGCATAGACGATTTGTATTTACATAGAGAATGTGTATAAATATGGTGTGTGTAGGTGTGTGTGTGTGTGAGTGTGTGTGCGCGCATACAGCTATGCTAATGTTGAGCCATTATTAAGGCACTAACGCGCACTTGGATCGCACCAAAGCGCAGACCACAATAGCAAAACAATGCTGTCCAGGTCTATTGAACAATGTGGGAAATGATGCTGAAATGTTATCGATAAGTGCTATCGATAAATATAATAAACATATAACATAAACAATTAGAAATGTAGAAGATAGAGAACGGAAGAGACAGAGAGAGAGAGAGAGAGAGAGAGAGAGAGAGAGAGAGAGAGAGATAGAGAGAGAGAAAGAGAAAGAAGACGATAGATAGATGAAGGAAGATAGAGAAAGGAAGAAAGATAATGGAACATCACTGAAGGCGAAGGTAGATAGAACATGGAAGATTGAAGATGAGAAATGAAAGAAAGAACATGGAAAATAAAAGACAGGATATAGGACAAAGGATAACGGATAAATGGTAAAGGATAAATAAGAAAGGATAAAGGATAAAGAATAAAGGATAAATAATAAAGGATAAGTTATAAAGGATAAAGGATAGAGGATAGAGGATAAAGAATAAAGGATAAGTGATAAAGGATAAATGAGAAAGGATAAAGGATAAAGAATAAAGGATAAATAATAAAGGATAAGTTATAAAGGATAAAGGATAGAGGATAAAGAATAAAGGATAAGTGAGAAAGGATAAATGAGAAAGGATAAAGGATAGAGGATAAAGAATAGGGGATAGAGAATAGAGGATAGAGGAAAGAGGATTTAGGATAGAGGATATAGGATAGAGGATAGAGGATATAGGATAGAGGATAGAGGATATATGTATAAAGAATATACGAAAAGAGGGAGGAGAGAGTACATGGCATAAACGATAGAGAATAGGAAATACAATATACAAAATAATTGATAGAATGTTAAATGTGGAAGGCAGAAACTAGAAAAATTCAAGAATTCAAATGAATTCCAAGAACATTACTTCCTCTTTTTTTTGTGGAACGCTGAAATGGAACACACGCAAAACGCTCAATTTATTTTTCTAGCGAAACGTGGCAATTGAAGCGGCAAAAATTTGCGATGCAAATGCGGGGCCGGTGCGACGGTTATTTTGACAGCGAGTGTATGCAAATGTGTAACAGCAAGCTGTCAGATACTAAATACACACACACACACACACACACACACACAGGCATAGGGAGAGGCATAGAGACACTCGCACACATGAAGCACACGCCACAGTTGCCAGTTGTGGCAATAGCAACATTTCATTTCATTTAATTTAGTTACATTTCCACAATTTAATTTGTCTTTTTTTTCCATTTTCCATTTTCCATTTTCCCATTTTCCATTTTTTTCTTTGCAATTTTAAAAATTTATATTTCATTTTTTTTTTTTGTTGATATTTTTTATTTTCGCTGTGCGGCCAAGTGGGGGCAGGGGCGTGTGGTGTGTTGGCCATGCCACATGCGGCATTAGCACAAAAGCTGTCTGGCGCTGAGTCTGCGGCTAAAATAATTCAAGCAAAACGCGCAAGCGGCCAGCTGCAAGCGCAATGCACAAAACAACAGTCGGCGAGCGAGGTTGAGTGGGCCATGGCAAGGGGCTGCCAGAGCCCACTTGACGGCCTGTGCAGCACCAGCAGCAGCAGCAGCAGAAAAAAGAAGAAGCCAAACTAAAGTTTATGTGCTAGAGCTATGCAAAAGTATCTTACAGATACTTGGCCCGTGTGTGTGTGTGTGTGTTGGTGTGTTGGTGTGTTGGTGTAACTTTTGCCGCAGCGGCCACCACACAATGTCATTAACCAAATGAATGGCTGACGCTGCAGATTTGGTCGAGTTAAGAGGGCAGCCGGGGGAGGGGAGCTGGAGACGTCGTTTACTTGTGATTAAGTCGGTTGCCCGCAACAGCTAAGCGCCCCAGCCCAGCCCACTCTAACTAGGCCTAGATTACCTAGCTTGGCTTGTGGCCCAACAAATTTCGACAACGAAACCAGAGCAACACAGTGAGAAAGAGACATAGAGACCGAGAGGGAGGGATGCGCGTGGTAGATGAGACTCAAAGGAATGTCAGAGTGATGACAACAACTTAATGGAAATAACTGCACATTTATAAGTGACAACTTTGTTGTTGCCAGCTCTAGCTGCCTTCCTCTCCCAGTTGGTGTGTGTGTGTGTGTGTGTGTGTGCGGGCGTATCTTTGGGCATCTTGCCGTGTTTTCATTGCCTGGGCCAAGAGCGTATAATTTATGGCCAAGGCGTGGCAGACAAATGGCCGGCATATGCAGGACTTGCCTTTTGGGTTTGGGACCAGACCAGATAGATATATAAATATATATGTATATATATATATATATATATATATAAATATATATATATATATGTATATATAAATATGTATGTATTGGTGTGCGTGTGTGCACGCACACAATCGCAATAACTAACGGTAAATTAGTTTGCAAACAGAGTGAAAAAGGCAACTGGCAGATGAAACCTAATTTGGACCCGGCACACCATCAGCACGCACACACACAGAGAGAAACACCCGCACACACACACACACACACACACACATACGAACACACGCTGCGTTGGCCACAAGCGAAACTGATTGAGGGGCAGCAAACTGGCAACAGCCTGCAACAATAGCTAACCAAAGCAAACCAAACCAAAACTGAACCAAAACTGAACCAAAAACCAAGCTCAACTGAGCGTCGAACCGCATCAGTTCACAATTGTCACAGTGCACAGTGTTGCCAAACTAATGCAATTTAAATATTTATCGATATGTGGATTTAGAGCAGAAATCGATTTAGCTCAGTTCGAAATGATTAAATTTGTGGTAGTGTAGACCAAGCATGCAGTTAAGCATTTATATGAGGCTTAGAGTGCTTTAATTAAAGCCGTGTGTGCGCATACAAGTTATCGATAGGTTGTGTTAAGGCACGAAATGTCTCTGCGTGCAAGGAAGCGGCTCTAAAATATGGAATATAAAAATATAAAATATATATATAATATATATAATAATATAAAGAGTGATAACACAAGCATCGATAACTATCGATATGTTGTATATATTGAATTACAGCTAGAACTAAGCTATAGTTGCTTATTTTAACTATGCCCGTTTCGACATTAAAAAGTCTTACACTTAACATCGATAACTATCGATAATACAAAAGAGCCCCAACAGTTATCGGTTGAGATAGTTAACCAAAAAGCTGCGCTCTACTGCAGTATTATTTAATTTCTGTATTTTGCCTTTTGCTGTGAGTTGTTGTGCTTAGTATTATGCAGAACATCTTTCGCATTTATCGATAACTATAGATATGTACATATTATCTTAATACTATACTTAAGATCTTTCCTGGCCTCGTCTTTAGATCAAATTAATTCCATTGCGCATCGATAAATATCGCTTCCCATCGATATACCGCCGGCCAATATTCAGCATTAAATCTCAGCTCAACTGTAATTTAATAATTTCTCATTTGGTTCACGCCTGTTACGCACAGATGAAATCGGAGCACACATGACGGCGACTTCGCATCGAACAACAAACATTCTGTAGCCCTAGCCCTACGCAGTTTGGCTCTAAATTGAACCTGCCCGCCGCACCTCCTACGGTTACGGCTCTGTGAAGTTCACTTTTTTTTTTCCTTCTTTTTTATCAATTTGGTTTCGGGCGATGTGGCTTGCCAGCTCACATTGCGCTGGCTGGTGTCCACAGTTTTGGGCTGGAGCGTGGCCACAAAAACCGCTGGATTTCATTTTTATATGGGCTCGCAAGATGCAAAAGGGTATATAGGGTTGAGACTGGCAAAAGTGAGGATTACATGGGGCTGATCTTTGATTAATTTTAATCTAGCTTCGGTTTGGTTTCCTTGTCAGTTGCCCGCCACTTGAGTCCTGGGCGTGCATAGAGCGGTCGGCTATGCCCGACTGGCTTGGTTTGTTTTTTCTCGGGACTCATTGGCACACGTGTGCTCGACGGTAGACGGTCGACGGTCGACGGCCCAGCTGCCGCCACATGGCGTGCTTTGCTGCTCCTGCTGCTGCGTGGTCAGGCCCTGGTCAGGGCCTGGTCAGGGCTCTGGCCAGTCTTTATTAGGCTGCGTTTTCAGCTTTGGGCTGTTGTATTTTTTTCTATTTTTTTTTTTATGGGCTTCCTGCTGTTTCGCGTGCGCCTTTTAATTTATTTATCACTGGAGCCGAAGCTGAAGCTGGAGCGGCCGAAGCCGCACAGCCACAGCCGCAGCCGGCGCACCGCAACTGGCCGAATATTTTTTTGGCCAGGGTCACGGACTGCAATTGGAGTCGGGGCTGCCAATGTTGTTGGTTTCTTTTTTGTTTGGCCCTTGTTTATGCAGCCGAGTGATGTTAATGGCGGCTCACATGGCTTGCAAATGACCAAACGCACATCCTTCACACACACACGCACACACACGGGGAACACATTAATGTGTGCATGTCCGGTGCGTGTGCAGCATTCATTGCACGGCTCACAGCTGTCCAAAATGTGAGCAATTTAACTTGATTTATATTCCGGCTTGCGCTAATGTGTTACTCATGTCCTTCACATAGATACACATGCAATAATCAATTAAAATTTCGACATCCTGTAATAGGTTTTCCATGTTAGCTTAACGCTTATTGACTAATTGACGAGCGAAGCTTTCGCTATCGGAGAGAATTTAACATTTGTATATTTAAAAAAAATAAAAATTTTTAACTTATCTATATATGTATATATATAGGAGCCTTGAGCTTGCTCAATTTTGTATTGCTTTACTTCTCTAATAAAAGCTCCTTCTTCTCCCTCACTCTCTCATAGCTTAATTTTTAGCAGTCTTCCACTTACTTCGCTTCTCGCTTCTCTTTAATTAGATAACAAAAGCTCTCGCTGTGAGCTTTTCATTGCGAAAGTTTAGCTTGTTTCTTGTAACTTCAACTAATTAAATCAATGTGATCTGCAACTTTGTTGTTTGCTTCTCTCTTTGCTCCATATCTCAGTATTAGCTGATTCTTTTGTTTCTTCGCTTCTCGCTTCACCTTAATTACATTACTTAACATTTTCCCCTGTTTTGCATTGAACAAGTTTTGGTCTTTTCTTGCTTTTTGCTTCTCTTCTTTCTTCTAATTTCTTGCTTGACTTCTCTAATCAATCACATTTGATTTGTGACTTTTTTGTTTTGCTTCTCCCGTGTTTTTTTGCCCAACTGCTTTTTGCTGTTATGCCTTATTGCTTCTCACTATTGGCTTTGCTTCCCTTTGTAGTTTGTTGCTGCACTTATTCGCTTGACTGCTGGCGGCTAATTGCTTCACTGTTCGCTTCTTCCTGTTGAGATTTTCTTACTCCCCTTGTATAATCTGTTTGGCTGACAAAGATATAGACATGCCTATTCCATAGCTTATCATTGCGCTTCTCGCTTCGCCTGCATTTTTGTTCTGCTTCTCGCCACTTGTTTGTTCGGTTCTCGCTTTTCTTCTCTCACTTTCTCTAATTTCATTGCTTGACAAAGTTGTAACAACAGTGCTTAGTCCAGAACTTATCTCAGCGCTTCTCGCTTCTCTGCGTAGGCAATGCAAAGTGCATCGACTGACAGTGTCGAGTGCTTCAATATATTTTCTTGAGCTCTTCAGCCAAGACTTGTCGACTCGAGGGCCCATTACTCAAAAATGTCAAAGTGAAGTGGAAGGTGTCAGGGGATACGTCAAGGCACTTGGCACGGCAATTATATTAACCTGGCCATGAAACGTGAGCTCGTTTAAGGTAGTCAATCAAAAGGGGCAGCAGCTTCAATGCCAATGTATAAAGATCTATATATAGATATATAGATAGAGGTATATATATATATATATATATATATATATACATATATGTATATAGCGGCTGATTTATGAAAGCATCGGCCACAATAAATCTTCAGTAATTTATAGAGTTGGGCGACCGCAACGTTGACCCGAACCAAAAGCAAAATTTTGTACAAATATTTGTCTCAATCAAGCGAAAAACCATGCCAAAAGTGTGGGAACAATTTGCGCTAGGTCACGCCCCCCGCCGCCCTTTGCAAGCGCCCCAGCAACGACCCTTTCATAACTCAATGTGACAAGAACCGGACAACAGGGCAGTCAATTTATATTAAGAGACTTGCTGCGTAGCACTCGCCAGTCGCCAGTCGACAAGGCAATCGGAATGGAGCAAAGCGCTAAAAAGGGAATTCAATAAAGCATTCAGCGGAGCGGGGCGTGGGCAGGCCAGTGTTGAGCTTACGCTATTCCCCAGATGCCAGCACTTGAGCAGGAAGAAAACAAAAAAAAAAGAAATAAATAAATAAAAATAGAAAGCTGAAGGCATCGAGAGCGATAGAGTTTAAGCAATTGAAGATTTGTGCAGCTAAGTTCGAATAATGCCATCCAACTGGTTGGGATTATGCGCGGAGCGGCGCGGTGCGGCTCGGTGCGGCGTCTATACAAATACGCCAAATATTTTCAAAAGCATCTCGGCCCACGACGACGGCTCGTCGCGCCAATGGAGGCTAAACAGAGAGCAAAAAAATATTTGTACTCGCATGCAGCGCATAATAAGAAAATTCCTGTACGCCTTGGCATGCCAAATGCTCATCATCCGGCCACGTTCGAGTCCATGAGGCGGCTGGCTCCGTCTCCCTCTCTCTCTCTCACACACACGATTTCTCCCATTCATGTTCTCTCTGTCCCACACTCATTCACTTTCTCAAAATGGCAAAAACGCTCAACTATGCAGCCAACAACTCTGCATCGCATTCACGTACTACATTGAGGCTAACCGCCAACACTACAAACAACGCGGAATGTCATATACTCGCATACACAGAGTTCTATACACATGGGCATACACGCACACACACTTTCACACACCTCAAAGCGTCAAAAGCTGACTTTCAAGTTCAACGTCAAAAAAAAAGGAGCAGAAACTTTTTCATGTTTTCATATAGGTAGTGTATAGAGGCTGAGCATAGGCCATATTGACTATGGAACTAGCGTAGGGGGCTCTTAGAATACTCTATATCAGTCATGCTTAAATATCAATATATATATATATATTATATGGTATATACAATTTCGAAGCAGAATTTCTCCTAAGATTTATATAAATATTTACCGTAAAAATAAATACATGTATATTCCTTATATACATATATCTATACTCTATTTATGTTACTAGAAAGACGAGCTTTGAATCTTTTATAGACACTTAAGTTCATTCAGAAGATATATATATAATTATATATATATATAGAAATAAATTTAATGCATCTATCAAATATCACATATTATTTCTAATATATGAAACGTCCTTTTCTACTATATATAGTATTTTTTATATGTAGTATATTTCTATATTTAATCTATGGTCCGCGTCAGCTTGTATGCAAGTGAATCTCATAGTTTTCTAGCTAATTTCATTAAATTTTCTAAAACTTTTTCCAGCTCAAGTTAATATATATTTCGTAGCTATGAATCGTATGAAAGTTTTTCAATTAAAGCAAATTCATTTTTCATATTTACTGAATGTGTTGGGCAAGGTAACTGAGATTCGATGCCATAAAGTAAAAAACTATTTCAAATTGTTTTTTATGCTCTGCAAGCATTGCAAAATATGTACGATGTTGGGGTATATTAGCTGAGGTCAAGGTTCGTGACAGGCAGTAGAGGGAACGAGATAGAAAAATTTCGAGTCTATGTAGGCCTATCTATCAATCTGTTGTGTATCGATAACTATTATTTGCATGATATCGATTAAAATCGATGTATGGCTTAAAGAACTGAAAGTAACTTATTTGGCATTGCTACATTAAGTAAACACAAACATGATAAGTAAACTCTCAGATACTTACCTCGCAGATAACGAACTAAGTGCTTACAGCTACATCTTTTGCCTTGATGTGCATATTCCGAGTTGCGATTACTAGCCATAGCCTTTGAGCTGTATGCATCTATCAATCTGCCGGCATATTCAGCTGGCAAATACCCTGCCCATGCTGCTATGCCTAGGTACAGCCTTAGATACACACAGCTGAGTGGGATATCTTCGTGGCCGAGCATGCCCGTCTAATACACTCTAACTTCCGCCGCATCTATATATATATATATATATATATATATATATATATATATATATATATATAATATTCCTTTTTTGTTTATTGGTATTTCGAGCAGAGCAAAGCTGAGCTGAGCTGAGCTGAGGGCCAACGAGCAGTCAAGCAAATGCAATAAACTCCGAACAAGTTTATTAAATTTACAGTTATGTGTGCAATGTATAGCTGTTGTTGTTGTTGTTGTTGTAGCTTAAATTGCCGACGGGATAAAAGCTGTTAAGTGTGAATGAAAATGCAATTGAAAAGTTAAGACAAAGCAATCGAGAATAAAGCAATTGAAAAGTGAGTCAAAAAAAAAAAAAAAAAAAAAACTAGAAGACGAAGTAGGAGCTTCAGTAGGTGTCTGGCAAACGTTTTCCCCGATAGTTTTCTCAATTTTCTTACCTTGTTTTTTTTTTCTTTTGCGACTTCAGCTGAAAAGTAGGCAACACACAAATCGAATTTCCACAGAATTAAAACTTTTTGCGCTGCGTCTTGTGATGTGAAGAATGTCAGCTAAACGTGTGTGGGTGTGTGTGTGTGTGTGTGTGAGTATCTGTGTGTCTCTTGACTGAGATTAAAGATCTGAAATGTTTAGATTTCATTTAAAAGATAGCTAGATAGCGCTTATTGGACTGTCACTCAGCTCAGCTCAAAAGTAGGCTACATGCAGAGTGTGTGTCGAGCGAGTGGGCATAATATATATAAATATAATTGCATAAAATTCCAGCTCAACTCTCAAGTGCCAATCAAGCGATGCAACACTCAGGCAAATTGTATATTATATTCTAGTCCATAGTTGGCGCCAACAAACCGAGCATTTTGGCCGGCATTGAGGAAATGACAGCGCATGAATCAGCCAATATTAAAGCTCACGCTTAATGCAGTGCCTGCCTGGCTGAGTTGGTTATTTCAAGAATGTTTTGGTTAAAACATAATGGCATGAATATAATTTTTGAATTCAGCCAGAAGCTATATTAGGGCTTAAGTTCTGTTTGCTGCATTCCAATTTGTTTGCCTATAGCTCATGGTTGGCCATGACAGCTGAACTATGAGAGATGTACTTATAAAAAATTAAAATTTGATATTAAAAGTATGTATATTGTATTTATTTTGGTGTTTTTTTATTTTAAGTTAAGCTACTGTTAAGCTACAAGCATCAATATTATTTTATATTGAAAATAATAAAACAGAAAAAAATAGAAAAAATATATATATATAATATATGTATTAAAAATTTGAATGAATACATTTTTATAAGCTATTTTTTTAAATTAATTAAAATGCTTGCTGTTGTTTATTTTTAAAATAAATAAAAAATCAGAAAAAAATATATATTAAAAATACTGAATACATTTTTATTATTTTTTTTTTAATATGAAAAAAATATATGCTGTAGTGCAACAAGCACTCATTCGCATTTATTTAAAAAAAATTAAAAAAGAGTTTAATAGAAAATAAATGATGAAACTATAGAATGCAAAGATATTAAAAATATTTCACTGAGAACATGATGGCAGCGCTACCCCAATAGCTCACAGTGTATCGAAGCAAGAAATCGAAGCTCAGCTCCGTTCAGCTCAACTATAAATTTCTGCATATTATTTGTAATAAATCTCTCCCTCACTCTCTCCCTCCCTCTCAAAATTTATCCAGTCACTGATTGGGATTGTTATGCATAGCAAAATTCGACCGCATTCCAGTTGAGCTAGCTTCAATAATTATGTAGATTCAGTTAATATGCTCGGCATTTGCATAATACAAACTCAACTCGAATGTGTTCAGATCCAATGCAATCATATGTGATAACAAATTTGGGTTCATTTTTCAGTTATTCGAAAGTTAAGCGAATAATAAATTGAACACATAAAGGGAAGAGAAGAGATGGAGGCAAAGGAAACTGAACAATGAGCGCAATTTGTTGTCTATAAGCGTTGCTATTTCCACTTGAGTGAGACGACAATGCCACTGAAAGGAAGAAGAAGCAGAAGCATTTGCCAAATGGAAATTCGGTGTGAGAACACGTTTCACTCGCTCACATTTTCTATTCACTTTCGTTTTTTTCCCCTTTTTTTATGTGGTTGTAAAACAAACAGAAACGAGTTGGCGCGGACACCGTTTGGCAAATGATATATGTGAGTGCCTCTTCGAATGCTTGTGGTTGTTGTGAGAGTGTGTGTGTGTGTGTGTGTGTGAGACATATGTAGGATAACAAATCAATTTTAGTGCCAGACATTGCACTGGCAAAGCTCACACTGGAGTTACACCTCAGCGCTGGACCTCAGCTCTGTTGGGCGTCCATATTACTTCCGCTGTGCCAGACTGTAGAGTCTGGCTAAGCTCTGGAGTTGGCGAACTCTATGAATTGACAGCTTACAGTATTGTTTGAGGTACTGTAATTTATATATATCATAGCTGTGTGGAGCTGTCAGATGTGGAAACTCAAATCATTTTGTGAGCTATGAAATTGGCCTCAACCTGAAAAAAGGTTGAAAGCCAATTGAAGTGTCTCATGCAAGAATGATGCTCTGATGTCTTTATATGAATGTGGTTGGATCTGAGGCTAAGTTAAAGTAGTGTACTAGACAAATCTTAATTTCAGTTTAGCATAACTGGAATTTCAATGATAGATCTAGACAAGGCTCTTGCCAGTCTTGTGCTTGGGATTTCCCTTCCACCATTCGTATAGTAAGAGAGGATCTTGGAGGCAGGGTAATAGGTTTCTAAGCTTAGTTTCTATAAGCAAATTCTCTGTCAGAGAGAGTCCAAGTCTATCTTCAAACTGAAGAAGCTACTAATGAGTTTAGTTGTTTATCGTTAAGCTAAAAACCTATAGCCTATCTAGGCTATATTTAAGTTTTAAGTAAAGTCTGAGTAAAAAAATATATCTTCAAGTCAATCAAGATAGACTTGAAGCTTGATGCAGGTCAGCTCAAAAAATCTCCAGACAGAAAGAAACTTTAGTTAAGCTTAGATTCAATCCATGTGAAAACTCTTTGGGAATTATAACGAAAAGAAAGCAAAATTGAATTGGTTTAGATGCGTTCTTGATTGGCTAGCTGCTCTGGTCCAGTCATAATCAACATAGTAGTTTTTTAACCACTAAAAAAGAGGAAGATGAAGTGAAAATGAAAACGAAATTCGCCAACGCAAAAAAGGCAACAGCTCCATTCAGTGCAGCAACAGCTCCATTCAGAGCTTCGCCTTCGGCTCTCAGCTTTCAGCTGTGTGCTGTGGGCACTCGGTTTTTCGTTTATCTCAATAAATTCACTGGCACAAACGCAGCGAGAATCGCTGTCACTTTTGATTGTAATCGAGTGTTTGCAGCGTCGCTTTTTGCACTCCATGTAGCAGGCTGCCAGGCAGGCAGGCGGCCAGGCAGCACCCGTCGGCAGCTCAGCCACGCAACACTGTCCATGCCCGCTGTCAAACAGTTTGATATACTTTGCAAACTACGTTTATACGATATCCATGCTCTGTTCCTGTGTCCCTGTATGTGTGTGCTTGCCAATTGGATTTGACATTTTATTGGGTTTTCTTTCTCGTTACTGCCGCTCCAGTGAGTCGCAGCTCGCCCGCCGCCGCTAACCGGGTCCGGCTGGGTTGAGATGCTGTTGTAGTTGTAATTGATGTTCGGTTGCCTGGCCGGGAGTCCTTTGGTAACATAAATCTAATGACCTGAGCTACGCATACAGCTGCACTGGACTCGACTGCGGTTCAAAGTCGAGAAGATAACATTCAGCCTGAAAGATTGAATTCCTTTTGCCGTTCGTCCTTGCCACTTGTGCCACAGTCTCCGTCTCCACTTGCCATGGCTTGGCTTGGCTTGGCTTTCCTTTATTTTTTTTCCATTTTTTTTTTTTTTTTTTTTGGTAATTAGTGCAGAGGCAACTTGATTATCTTTCCTTGTACTACAAATTCGCCCCGTTTCGACCCACTTCTGGACAGGGCCAGCACGTAATTGTGCTCGTATTGCAATCATTCATTTTGAGCTTGTTATAAAATAGCAAAAAAGCAAAAGGCCATAGTCAAATAACAGGCAGGCGAGGGAAACATGCCCTAAGAATGTATCTTTTTTGTCCACTGAGAGGCTAAGCAAACTAGGGCTTGTGCTAAAGAGATGTAGCTTAGCTATTTATGTTGAGTAAATTAGGAATCTATAGCTATGAGGAGATTGGTCTGTCAACTAAAGTCATTAAGCATTTTAAGCCACAAACTTATCAAATATTCAAATGACTTTATGGCAGACCCACGAAGTTTCCAAAGCTCTTAAAAACTAAGACATGTGAAGAAATTTAGTAATATGTAAAGAAGCATTGCTGAATTGCTTTGTTTCTAAGATCCATGTTAATACAAGAAATTTCCTATAGTACAAATATGGAGACGAATTATATTGTGTCTTAGAGCTTTGGGTCCTGAGGATGCCTAGGTTGGCTAATGGTAAAAAACTTCTAGTCTCTTTATGTTATTCTATTTTTCTTTAGTCAAAATATAGAGGTTTAACGTCTTACAGACCTAGACCTTAGGGTCTTACAGTTTTGGTGCTAAGGATATCTAGGATAAGGGAAAATATCCCACTATCCCATTATCTCTAGTGAAAAAATACAAGCATGACATCTTAGGGCCCTGGAGCCTAGGCTACCACTGCTTTCATAGACAAAAAAGCTTCCAGCTTTCAAAATGTAAATCAGTTTGTCTTAGGCCAAAATATACAGGGTAGAGTCGTAGGCTCCTAGAGCCTTTCTTACTGATGAGACCTTATTTCATACCAAATTGCTAGCCTACTAAATTTTTTCTCCATTTTTTAATTGTCCTCATAGGTCTCTCGGACACAAAGCTACATGAAATCTTCTTGGACGATAAGGAAATCAAGCTGAGCTGGATGGTCGACTGGTATAAACAGGAGGTGCTGTTCCACCTACAGAACGCATTCAATGAGCAGCATCGTTGGTTCTATTTGGGCTTCTCGAAACGTGGCGGCTTGGCCGATGCCGATATTTGTTTCTTTGAGAATCAGAATGGCTTCTTCAATGTGGTCACCGACACCTACACCAGTCCCGATGGCCACTGGGTGCGCAAGGACTACCAGCAGGACTGCGAGGTCTTCAAAATGGATGAGTTTACGCTGGCCTTCAAGCGCAAGTTCGATACCTGCGATCCGCTCGATTTGCGACTGCATGTAGGTGGAAGGACATACTTGAAATACGAAGAGCTTGCTAAGATAAATAAATGCTATGCTTTTCAGGAGGGTACCATGTACGTGGTCTGGGCACGCGGTGAATCGGAGCTCGCTCTAGAGGATCATCAGTTCGCGTTGCCCAACGTGACAGCTCCACATGAGGCGGGTATCAAGATGCTGCAGCTGTTACGCGCCGACAAGATACTCATACCCGAGACGTAAGTACAGCCTTGCCTTGAGGGGATTGGGTCTTATGCTCTTAGCTATTCCTCAGCAATTTGGACCAAATCGAAATAACGCTGGAGAAAGCACCTGTGCCCAATAGGGAGACCACCTACTGGTGCCATGTGCAGCGCTTGGATGAATTCGTCCAGAATCGTTTGCATATCGTGCAGTTCGAGCCGATCATCAAGTCGCCCGGCATTGTTCATCACATGGAGATCTTCCACTGCGAGACGGACGAACATGCTGAGATTCCACTGTACAACGGCGATTGCGAACAGCTTCCCTTGGCAGCCAAGGTCTGCTCCAAGGTAATGGCATTGTGGGCCATGGGGGCCAGCACCTTTACGTATCCCCCAGAGGCTGGCCTGCCGATCGGTGGACCCGGTTACAATCCCTACGTGCGGCTTGAGGTACACTTCAATAACCCGGAGCTGCAGGGAGGTGAGTAAAAGTTTGCTAGATAGATAAAAATTATTTTAAATTCTTACATAGATCTTCAAATTAAGTGGAATATACCAATACCAATACCAATACAAAATATTGAAAAATACTCCGAAAAGTTAACCGAGAAGTAAAAAAATACAAAAAAATAAAAATAAAAATTTGTATACATAATTTGCAAAAAGTTCGCATGTAGAATCAATTTATGAACATCTACAAAAATTTAATTTTTGTGTATAGAAAAATATAAAAGGTTTTTTTTTTATATTAGTCTCAAACATGCAATTCCCCAGCAAGTCACAATGGCCAGGGTATGTTCTAGTCGTGCATAGTCCAAAAGATATGTTTGTTGATTTACCAACACTACTTTGTTGTCTTTTTCAAATACTAAACAGTAAGGGGCAAGAATATGGTCACACCGACAATGGGAATTTACCAGGGGTAATTCGATTTTGATGATTGTTGAGTTGCTGCTTTTGTGTGACGCGTTCCTCACATTTTCTTCCTTTTCTTCTTCTTAGTTTTTTATTTAAGAGTACACAAAAACAGATATACATACATATATATATACCTAGACATACATCTGGGTTGATTTCATTAAAACTTTTGTATAAATATCAACAAGAGGGAGTGACTGTGATTGCTCCAAGCAGCTGAGGCAAAATGTCATTATTGCTGCTTGAAGTGTCCTTGTGTCCCCTTATATCCTTACACATTCTTGTCGATGGCCTCATCTAGCGCAATGCATGGCCACACAGTATACTCACTGAACCACTTAGCCCAATGTCTTACTCACGCCGTGTGCCCGTGTTCTAGTGTGTGTGCCAGCTAGAGATGGGTTGAATTTCAAACAACACGAAACATAATACGAAAACACTTATATACCAAATATTAAAAAAAAAATTTTTTGTGTGTTAATTTTACCTAAAATTAATTTCTAGGATGTAATTTTCCTGTTTTATAATTCTTTCTTCCATATTTTGCTAATAATATTTCTTTTAATGTTAAAACAAAATTATTTTTATATTTATAGCTCTTTGAGCATTTTTTGCAATTTTTTTTATTAAAAAAAAAACATAGTCTTAAATTTTATATAATTAAAATATTTGTTCTCCAATTATTTGGTTAACATACATAAATTTTTGTTCAAGAAAATATTTTTTTCAACTTAATTTTTATATTATTTTCATATTTTGTATTTATTAAACTGGAGTTCCGGATTAACAATAATTAAAAAAAAAACTTTAATTTTATTTATTAAAAAAAAATGTATTATCTTTATTTATTTCTTATGTATTTAAATATAATGTCATATCATTTTTTTTATATATAAAAATATTCTTTGTTTCTATATATTATATTTGATTGATCTGTATTTTCTATACGAATTTATATAATAATTATTTATTTTTTTTATGTTATTTCTTAATTTCTTTTAATTCATAACTGTTTATTTTGGATTTTTTTTTTCTTATACTTATATTTTTTGCTCTGATACAGAGTCGTGCTTACAAGAAGGTGCGGATGTCGTGTGTGCATCATCAACTGAACTGCTGTCCGTCTTTATTTCTGTGCACTTGCATTAATATTAATCATACGCCCTGCAGGTCTGATGGATAGCTCTGGATTTCGCATTAAATTATCGAAGACATTGCGCCAATACGACGCTGGTGTCATGGAATTGGGTCTCGAGTATACGGACAAAATGGCCATACCGCCTGGCCAGACGGCCTTTCCGTTGAGTGGCTACTGTGTGGCGGACTGTACACGGGCCGCGCTGCCAAAGACTGGCATCATTATCTTTGGATCGCAGCTGCATACGCATTTGCGCGGCGTTCGCATCCTGACCAGGCACTTCCGAGGCGAGCAAGAGTTGCGGGAGGTAAATCGCGATGATTACTATTCGCATCATTTCCAGGAGATGCGCACGCTGCACTACAAACCTCGCGTTCTGCCGGTAAGCATTAAAGTCTTGCTCTCACTCTCCGCTTATGCACTCTACTCACTCTCTCTCTCTCTCTCTCTCTCTCTCTCTTTCTCTCTCTCTCTTTGTCTGCAGGGCGATGCATTGGTCACCACCTGCTATTATAATACGTTGGGCATTGCGAATGCCACGCTCGGTGGCTTCTCCATTAGCGATGAGATGTGCGTCAACTATATACACTACTATCCGGCCACCAAGCTGGAAGTGTGCAAGAGTTCCGTTTCGGAGGAGACACTCGAGGATTATTTTATCTATATGAAGCGGTAAGCGGATGAAAGGCGGGCGTGCTTAATGTTTCAATTAAGACGAAGAGTGCGACAGAAAGTGGAGCTAACAGTAGTAGCAAAGCTTGAGTGGGAGGGCAGAAGCTGAGCGTGTTGAGTCACCAGCGGGAACGCAACTTAATGGCTGCTTCTCTATTTCCCCACTCTTTCTCTCTCTCTCTCTGCATCTGTTCGTTGTTCCATCAAAGGCAAAAGTTTGGCATTCCGGCATTTGTTGCGGCTCCGGTTTGCGGCTGGCGCGCTTTAAGCGTATTCATAACGGAAATGTCTTCAGCTTCCTGTTCGTCCGTCCGTCAGTCCGTCCATCTGTTCGTTCGCGCTTTCCAAGGTGCACGCTAATTGCCAGCGTTAATGGGCCCAGGCCTAACAGCAACAAACTGGCAAAGTCCTTGAAAGCGCGTCGCATTGTTAGTTCGCTGTTTGTGAAGCCAGCGTCAAAAGAAAAGTAAAAACTCTTCTTCGCTTCATTTTTGAACATTAGATTAGAGGCTTGTGAGACTTGTGAAACTTGCAAGACTTTTTCGGCAGCCGAAAAATTGGGTTCAAGCGCACAAAAGGCGCCTGATTGCATGAGAATGAGAAAACTTATGAAAATTTGCGTAGCACAAAAAGGTGAAATCCGTAGGTGTCCCCAACCTGTTACGGGCATAAAGCAAGCTTAGCGAAATAGGCGGCCTGTATAGCATGGAAACAAAGGGATAGCTTAATATCTATAGCCACCTTTAAGTCGCTGACAATCGCTTGTCGACTTCCCATAAAATGGGCCTCTGAAATGCATTTACAAAATTTATGATACCCAAAAAGGATGCGAAAAGGCGACAGCTTACAGCAGTAATTGAAAAATATAATAGCTCAAAGTGTTTCATTTCCATTTCATTACACTTTTTGTAATTAGTTTAATCAGTACATTTTTCATCTGATATGCAATTTGCTTTGCCTTAATAAACTCTGTTTTTAATTTTTAGCTTGTTTCATTCCATTGTTCCAGCTTAAGTTTTAAGTCATAATTTCTACATTTTATATTTTTTTTTCTTGTTTTGCTTCCGCTACATATTCAACATCTTTCTTTGAGCTTGTTTCATTTCATCGTTCCATTTTATATATATTAAACTGTTACTGTTTCATTTCATCATTTTACGTAACCAATATTTGGCTTGGCCAATGATTTGTTTGTAAGTCTGAGCTTGTTTCATTCCATCGTTCCAGGACATCTTGTTCTATGTATTATCTTAGCTAAAAAGCTATAGTTTAAGGTTTATAGTATTATTATCTTATAAAACATCAAATTTGTTTTGTTATTGTAGAATGTTTCATTCCATCATTCCAAAATATTATTTTAGTTTCTGATATTTAGAATGATTTTTTATGGTGCTACTCCTAAGTTAGGCAGATTTCTAATTATTGCAAATATGACTTAGCACCGATAAACTATGACGACGACATTTTCCAACACTGTTTCAAGGGAATGAGTTGTAAATGAAAAGTGAGACATCACACACAGGCAATGCAGGGTCATTTTGTTTATCTCTGGAAATTAAAATACCTCCATACCTTTCTCTCTCATTTTCCCCCCTCTCGCTGTCTCGCTCTATACATGTAGGAAGGAGCATCAGCATGGCATACACTTGAACGGGGCACGTTCGGCGAATTATCGGACTATCGAATGGACCCAACCGCATGTCGACCAATTATATACGATGTACATGCAGGAGCCGCTCAGCGTTCAGTGCAACAAATCCGACGGCCTGCGCTTTGAGGGCCATAACTGGGAGGGCGTGGCACCGACACCAGTCCAAATCAAAATACCCATCCATCGCAAGCTCTGCCCCAACTACAATCCGCTCTGGCTAAAGCCATTGGAGAAGGGCGAATGCGATTTGCTGGGCGAGTGCATCTACTAGGCAATGAGCGATGAGCAATGAGCAAGGCAATCGGATACGCAATTCCAATTACGTATTCCGGCGCAGGGGGCGGGCTATGAACATGGCACACACGCACACACACATATACTACCACACACACACACACACACAAGTACTACCACACGCACACACACACACACACACACACACACATATGGAGACTACTTGAGTCGCGGAATGCGATTACAAATGGCATGCTTTTGGCAGCGGGTTTGCTAGGCCCTCTCTAAATGTTTTTTTTTTTTAATTTTTTCTCAATTTTTTTTTTTTTTTTTTGGCATAGTATAGTATATGATGATTGTCATCAGGAACATCAACATCAGCGCTTATTGTCAATTGAAATGGCAAAGACAAAAGGTTAGCGGGCGGTTGGGCTGGACAGACGTCGGGTGTCTGGCAACAAAAAACTTTCTTTAAATAACTAATGAATTGTTGGCCTTTGAAATTTGCCGACTGGCGGCTGGCCCCGGCTTGAAACGGCAAATGACGCAGAAGGAAAATGTAAAAGAAATGTGGCAACAAAACAAAATAAACGAAATGCCGTAAGGAAAATAAATGGAGAAGCTACCGCTGCTGCTGCTGCTGCCGTCGTTGCTGCTACAAAAGCAAGCGACAGCGCGCCCGAGGCCACGGACAGAAACTGTTTTCAATGCAAGCTAACGGCCCTGTTTATACAATATAAATGAGCCAACTTTTGAGCCTGTTGAAACGAGTGTAAGATAAAAAGGTTGCAGTGTCCACCTAACCAGCTGCCCACCTGCCCCACCTGCCCCACCTGCCCACACCTACCTATCAAGCCTCTCTAATTACCCGACATCAAGTCAAATGTCGCGCGCTCTTTGCCATTTCGATTTCGATGCTTTTTTTTTAGGATAGCCAACAGCCAGGCATGTGTCCAAAACAATTGTCACAGTTATCGATAACAAGCGTTTATCGACATTCGATTTAAGTATATCAAAGTTTTTTTTTGTGGTGTTGAGAAGAATGTAAGTTGGAACCAGTATGAGAGGAAGTGCGTATGAGTGTAATATGAGAAGTATGAATGAGTATAAGATGAAATCAGTATAAGTGAGCATAGAATGAGTGAGTTTAAGACCAGCTGACTATGAGTCGAACTGAGTTGAAAATCAACTCAATATGACCAGAAGTATACGATCAGCTGCGTACGAGTAGAAGTGAGTTTGAGACCAGCTGAGTATGAGCCGCAGTGAGTATAAGATCAACTAAGTATGAGTAGAGGTGAGTATAAGAAAACTGAATATGAGTAGAGGTGAGTATAATGAATACAGCTGAAAATATGCAGGCGAGTATTAGTTAATGGAAAAATGAGTACACCTGAGTATAAGTAACATTTCAAATGAGTAAACTTTGAGTGCGAATGAGTATAAGACAAACCCTTCGAATTGATGTACTTAAAGATAAAGCATACGATCACTAATTTTACAGTTTCAATTTATAGTAGGAATTTCGACAACTTTTGAGTACTTTGAAGTAGTTGCTGTTGCTGTTCTTGATGATCAATTGAGGGTTATACTAGATAAATGTTATTTTTTTTATAAATGAGAAAAAATTGAAATCATAAATGAAATTAACCAAAGATGATAAAATATAAATTTGATGTACACAAAATACATATGCAGAAAATATTGAATGGATATGATTAAGTGTAGCTACATACATACATATATATATTTAAGATGTGATAATTGTTCTACGGCTAAACAGAAAAAGAAAACCTATATATGTACTAGATGGAAATTTATATATAAAACAAAATGGACACAAAGAAAACTAACCAGAAAAAAACCCAAAAAAAAATATGTATATCTATATATATACAAATATATATATCATATATATATATATATATATATATATATATATATATATAGTACTTATATATTATATATGAAATGGAATGTATACAGAAAGTATCTAATAAAAAATGACCACCATACCAGAACAAAATATTCGTTTTATTTGACGGGTAGCTCAGAACAAAATTAATGTAAGTATATATATATAGTACTTTAAAAATTTATTTCTGCTTCTTTTCTAAATATTTGTAAAGTTTCCTAGTCTATTTAATGTCTGATTTTGTTTTTATTTTTCAATTTTTAATTTAGAGCATATATATAAAAAAATATTTTTTCTGAAATTTCTTCCACTTTAAGCTTATGAATATAGCTACAAATAATGTTATAGAGCATATGAAGTATATCCGCACTTCGCATACCTTTTCCGCCTGCTGATATTTTATTGCACTGAAATTAATATTAAATACTTAGAATCGCGTTTGCTAAAAGTTTCCATTAAATTCGTATATCAACATTGTTGCTGAACGCTTTTTGGAATGGTCTGCTTTGTTCCATTCCATTGCGTTCCATACCATTCTGTCTGCATATTTTAGCCGTCGATGCAGCATTTTAATTGATTTTCAGTTTTGTGCGACGAAAAGGAACGCCGCTTGCCGTTATGAAAGTATTAAAAACGGTTGCAATCCAATTAAAAGTTTTTTAAACGAAATCATGCAACAAAAAAGAAAACCTCAGAGACACACACACAGATATTTTAATATTCATTGGCGCACACAAAGCTGCGAGAAAAAAAAACTAAATAAAATCATGTATAAAACGTTGCAAAATATTATGTGAGGCTTTTTTTTGGATACTCTTCAAAGGGGCATAATAATTAATTCATTAGGGTAAATTGGGAATATGTACTATGCGTGAAAATGTGGAAGAAAAAATGTTCAAAGAAGTCAATCTATCTATGAATCTATCAATTAGTTAATATTTTGTATCAATCAATCAATCAGTCAATCAATCAATCAAACTAACTTTCTATCTATCCACCACTCTGTCAATCAAGCTCTCTATTAATCTATTAATGAGTTAATCAAACTCTATATCAATCTATCAATCAATTTAATTATTAACTATTTTCCCCATCAATCAATCAATTCATCAATCCACCGATTAATTGCACTATCGACCATTCTTTTTATCAATAAATCAATCAATCGATCAATTCATCAGTCTATCAATCCATCAATCAATCAATCAATCATCTATCCATCAATCCATGAATTCAACAATCCATCAATCCTATTTCTCTATCAATCAATCAATCAATATCATTCAATATCAATATCATTCAATCTATCAATCATCAATTTCCCAATCAATGCATCAATAAATAATACACTCACGCAATCAATCTACTTAACTCTCAATCCACTTGTCTCATTTGTCTGTATGTTAGGGTATTCCGTACTCGACATTTCGTTCAAGCTTAATTTATTCTTTTTGTTTTACAACCCCCGAACTAAATTGGAATCAGTGCACAGCTATTACGAGCCCCGGATACGTATTTTATATGCACATTTAATCATTGCACTCGCATTTTAAGTGGCCCTGGAACTCCACTTAAAAGCGAGCTGACTCCGCAGAGGGTTGTGTCTCTTTAGCATTATTTTATGACAGATTTTTAATGGCAATTGCCTCGTAATGTCCCAGCTCCCAAACTATTTTAATTTCAAGTAGTTTTTGGGGCTCACGAACGTTTATCGTAAAGAGGCCAGGCTTCAAGTTAACAAGTTAAATAAACGCATTAAGCACATAAAAAGCACATAATCAGTTATTAAGCTACGCATTGCGACCATGCCTGACTATCAGATACCGTGTAAAATAATAATTTGGGGATATGTGTAGCGGGCGCTACAGGTGATTGTGGCGCTGCTGCGCTGCTCGACTATCTGGTGGTCCTCCACCGTATTCACGTTGATCTTGATCGGTCTGCGACATGCTGATGCCTGAGGGACCATGAAAAGTTATTGACTCATTCGTCAACAGGTTGATATGTGTCAATAAGAAGCTTTTCACTACGATCGGCATCGGATCCGATACGTGCAAGTCGCATGCAGCCAAAGTGCCCCTCACATCAGCCTAGCCGGACACGTCTGTCACATCTCAACCCACGATTGGCCTGGGCGATGAGCTTACGTCTGACTCCTAATACGTGATACGTGATACGTAATATGTGATACGTAAGTCACACTCTTATCACGATAATGAGCTTTGTTGAATAATAAAACATAGGATAAAAGAGAATAAAACGTAGGACGCTGCTACCTACTACTCGTTTGCTCAGTCTCAAGTGTGGCACTCTCCAGTAACTAAATTATCCAAGTGAGACACATGCAAGTTGACAATTTTGCTGCCACCCTAAAGGGCATAAATTTTATAATTTAATACGTAAACTTTTTACCTTCGATTGCCCATGCGTCTATATATATTGAAAAATAAATTTAAAATTTAGTACTTTAACAGATATGGTAGGTCGTCATTTGCCGGGGTCCTTATGGGCGCATCGGACAAATCTTTATAAGACAAGCGTGCTAGTAAGTATCTGTTTCCAAGTTAAATTTAAGAGTCTAGCTCTAGTAGCGTCGATATGGATTAGCGTTAATGGAGATAATTTTACGGACAGACAGACGGATACATAGGCGGCCAAATAAGAAAGGATAATAAGGGGGACAGGACGAACGAACGAACGGACGGACGGAAAGACTTTTAGACAGACATCGGATACATGAATAGGCAAACAAACAGATGGACAGGTAGACATGACATACGAACGTACAGATGGACAGACAGACGGACGGACAGACTGATGGACGAACGGATGGACACATGGTGGACGGATAGGCAGACAGACAGGCGGATCATGGAGACGAGGACGGACAGACTGACGGGAATATGGATAGGCGGGGAGATAGACAAACAGATAGACTGCTGGCCAAGGAAACGGACATAAGGAAGGAGAGTAGGGCGAAAAGACGTATATACGGACGGACAAGCATAGGCATATATGGGCTGACAGACGGACCAACACACGTACATTGCGTAAAATAATCTATATATATACTGCTAAAAATACTGTAGATGATGAATTCATAAACTATATAAATATATATTTTATATGAATATTGAACTGTAGTGTAGGAGTTCTCTTCGTGATATTTTAGATGCCAATAAGAATACTTGGTCTCATAATGTATGAGCCTTATCATAACATACATTGCATATATATATATATATATATATATATATATATATATATATATATATATATATATATATATACATATATATATATATATATATATATATACATATATATATATATAAGTTTCTTAATTCACAGCAAATTCCAAATGAAGTCCTACAGGACACACTCAAGGACTCAAGCCTGCCGCGTTGCCCACGCAGTCAAGAACTTTGCCAGGCTGCTGCTGACATTCAATAGACTTCCTTGCTTTCCTTCTGTGTGTGTTGTGTGTGTGTGTTTTTTTTTTTTATAATAATAATAAAACTTTTGCCATATAGTCGGCTTATAGTAAGGCGATTTTCCATTCGATTGGATGATGGACCACTGAATATTTGACTATGCCCAATGCAAGAGAGATTCCATTAGCGTTATTTGATTAACCACATGAAGGAAGCTGAGCTCTGGCTGCCAAGCAGACAGCAGTCAACCAGAGCGTGACCTGGACAAAGCTTGCGTTGGATTTTACATACACACAGACACACATATATAAGTGTGTGTGTGTGCGTGTGTGTGTGTGTGAATCAAAATTTGTGAAGCGGCAAAAAGTCAAGTGGCAACACGCGTAACGCAGCGAAACGTTCAAATGAATACGTGAGAAGGCGTTGCAAGGCAGTCAGTTATACACACACACAGACACACACGTGTGTGTGTGTGTGTGTGTGCATGTAATCGCCTTTTTGGCTGCCTGCCATTGCATTTGCGCACACGCATGCAAAGCACATTTAATCAAGCGACTCGTAGCGCGCCTCCGTTGAATTTGCCCCTTCTGCTACGGCCATGGCGCCTCCTTTTTCAGGACTTTGGTATGCTGAAACGTGAAACGTGAAACTATGCGATGCGTGAGCAACGTGTTGGCATTGGTGTGTGTGTGTGTGTGTGTGTGGGTGCTAGGGGCTCAGAGGTCGCAGGTCGCAGGTCGTAGGTTGTAGGTTGGGGGTGTCATCATTACAAGTCTGCCATCATTTTCATTTTCATCAGCATTTGGCTAAAACATTTATCTGCACACCAATCATACACCCACCCACACACACACACACACACACATTCTGCATAATAACAGCATTTAATGTCACAAACTTTTTGATGTGCTCTAATTTATATACAAAACCCAAACAGACGGACTGAGCGACAGTCAGACAGTCAAACAGTGTCTGTGTGACAGTCTGGCAGCGCGACAAAGTTGATGCTCTCATCTGTCTGGCAACGCTGTCACCTTGTCCTACCCAACCCCCAACCGCCGCTTCACACTCCTCCAGCGCACATGTGCGTCTGTTGACGCGTTGTTGGCTCGTTAAAGAAAATTTGTTTTCACGCTTGATGGCAAATTGGGCGCGATCCACGCCTACGTACACCCACCCACACCTCCCCCCCTCCCCTGTCACACCCTTCCATCACACCATGCACTTGACTTTGGTATGCCGGGCATTGGAGCCGTTAATATTTCATATGTCAACGCAAGCAGCAAACCCTCTCTCAGAGCCCCAACCACAGCCCCTCGCACTTACAGCTCTTCGCTTGTTTTTTAATGTGGGGCATCCCAGCATTCCATATAAATATATATATAAATCCTCCTTATTTTTATTTTGTTCTTAAGCGTGGCCTTAAATCGCTTGCGTTTAAAAAATTTGATTATGTGAAATTTTCATGCGGGGAAATTAAATTTATACACAGATTCACAATTTTTGGTGCCTGATTGTTGTTGTTGTTCCTGTTGTTCCCGTTGTTGCTGTTGCTGTTGCTGTCTCGCATTTTCATTTTTTATGACGGCTTTTCCGCATTTTCAAGCATCAAGCAGAAAAGCGGCGGAAAACAAAAAAAAATATCAAAAATCAGCTTAGATCTTAGCAGGGTACGACTGCTAGATACCCCGTTGGTTTGGTAACACTACCTAAGGCTTTTTAGTTTCCACATGGCTATATGGGTTAAATAATTTTTTTATTATATTTTTTTATAACTTACATTTTTTTATAATTTTAATATTTTATAATATTATTTAAAAAAAGTTTCTTTGTTGTCAAACACCCCTCGTATAATATATAATTTTTATAGATCAATATATATTCATATGCAACTACTGTCATTCGTCATGTGTTCATACCTGTCAGCATGCATATGAACTTTACAGGGCATTTGATAAAGAAAACATTCAAGAAATCAAGAACATGCGACTGACACATTCAGTCAGCCAACGAAATTAAGCTACAACGGCTTCAGTTTCAGCACAATCGTTACGCTGCTCATATACCCAATAAGAATGTTAATAGAGCCATCAAAATACGACGTAGAATTTTCGAAAAAAAAAAAGTTCAGTCGATTATAAAACAGTTTAAGCAAAGTTCTGAAAATAAACGCTAAAAACAATTAGAAATTACAAAAATTAAGTAAAATATAAATTATATAATTTATATACATTTAAAAAATGTTATATATAAAAAAAATTTTTTTTTGTTGGTGTTTATTATTAAAATATATATATTATATATATAGATGTATACTCAGCCAACTATGAGTATCTAAAACAATATGATAAGCTTTTCTTGTATTTAATATATGGAATATTTTTATTTTATTTATTTTGATACATATTATATTATTTTTATAAATTATTATTTATTAAAATTTTTTTTATAAATTATTTTTTTTTTATTAAAATTTATTATTAATTATTTTTATATATATTATATTTTAATCTTATATTATTTATTTATTATATAAACGTTTGAATTATGAAATTAAATTTTTGTTTTTTTATTCATAACTCTTTGTAGGGTAATTGTTGGTCTATGCGTCACCCGCAATTGATTTCTTTATTTGCAGTGTGTGTTAAGCGACTTAAAACAGCTTAAATGCTGTTGCTGGTGCCATCAACTGAGATGGAGGCGGTGACTGTGAACTAGAACTGGGTCGGGGGTTGTGCCTGGGTCTGCGTTGGGGTCGGGAAACCAGAAGAAGAAGAAGAAGACAGGGGGATACGGTACACAGTACATGGTAGATGGTATACACAAGGACATAACATCGCCGCCGTCATTGTCATTGCCATTGTCACTGGCATTTGTGCTTTAAAGGACAACGGCTGGCAAATGTTTGCGATTTATGCATAATTTATGCAAAAAGAGACACAACAACAATTTGACATTAATCAGTATGCTTTATTGACTTGACCCACGCACATACACACGCAACAAAGGCGCGAAAAAGGGATAGATCAATGCTATGCAACTGCGAGACAGAGAACGAGTGAGAGAGAGGTCGACTGTGAGGAAGCTGTAAAGGCGCGAGCGTCACTCATGACGTCTGTGTTGCCTCCTTAAATTTGTTATGCACGTTTCTATTTATATAATAATTAAATTAATTGCAATTATCGATAACTATTTATGTTCCCATATTATCGACAAATATCAATGCTAAAAAATTCGAATACGAATTTCTTAATATTGACATATGCAAATAAGATAAATATAAGCAGTTATTTTTTTTCTATTTTCTATATTATCGATAAATATCGATTGTGTATTCGTTTTGTTAGGCTTAGCTCATAGTTCATATGCAACGCCAAATATATTTGCTTCTCTCGCAACGTAATAAAAGCTTCTCGAACTTAGTTGCTACAGGGCATTTGGTAGTCGGTCACTTTGTGCAGCTCCGCCCCCTTTCGCTATGTGCGGTCTGTCGTCATCTCATCAATGGCGTTAATGTCCCTCGTTTCTATTGTGGGTTCGTGCCTTTTGTTTTCGACAATGAATGCGACTTTGACATTCCGTTGCCTCTTTGCGGTCCATAATTTTTTCCTGTTTCCTTTTGTCGCAGGAATTTTAATAAAACTCTCTAGCAAAAAAAAAAAAAAATAGCTTGACAGCCAGCCATTTCTTTATTAATGCTCTAACGAATACCTGCAGCTATTTCTATCGGCAGGTGGGGTTCATATTGCAGTTGACATTGACTTTGACACGCTGTTTAATAAAGCTGTTGAACTTTTCTACGGGTGGCTGCAGCTCTAGATGAAAGTTGGTTCGAACGGGATAATTGAGGACGAGAGAGAGAGAGAGAGGGAGCGAGAAAGTGCTTAGAATTAAGCTGGAGTTGGACGAAATGGCGTAAAAATAAGGCCAGAGTAATTGAAACTTTAGTGGAAGCCAATGAAGTAGCATCATCTTAAAGCTTACAAAAATTGTTATTTTATTTTTTGGCTAATATCAAACTATAATGGATTATGATCTCATATATAGGAAAGTCTTCCTGATAAAAGCAATGTAAAGGTTACAAAAGTATTTAAAAATATGTTAAGTGATTGGGAACAAATACGTCACGTTACGTGACTGACGAAAATGACAAACAGACTCAACTATTTGCAGGTCGATCGGGAATGTAACATATATATATGTAACTATATATTACTGTCGGCTGTTTGCATTGTTGCCAAGCTATAGTATTGGCTGCTTGCACACATCTATCAATATCCATTGGCAACGCTGGCTAACGAACCGAACCAATTACAGCTGAAAATATGTATTTACTACGCCTCAGCTCGACGACACAAAGTCCACGTAGCGTTGCCCAAATAATATCGATATTTGCGTATATATGGATAAAAAATAAGCGAAATTTAATGAAAACAAATAATAATGTTGAAGCTGGAATAAGCGAAGATAACGATACCCTATAGCTGGATTGATTGAATACTTAAGATGAAGATTAAAATCAGAGAACATATATCTACTGAAGACCATATATATATATATATATATATATATATATATATATATATATATATATATATATATATATATATATATATATTTGAATGCCTTTAGAATATGCAATCGATATATATGTATCGATAACTTTTGTATTTATATTATGTGATTGTTATACAATTTTCTAAATATGGAAATCTTGTTTATCTTAGTTTATCTATATAAATTCATTTATATAGACATAACTTCTTCTGAGTTCAAAGGGACTGGAATGGAAATAATGGTAAATAAGCTTCGATAGTTATGTTGAAATTAAAAAGTGTTCATATTTAGTTGAAATATTGTAGATTATTATATATATTTATCATAATTTGCAGCTCAAGACATTTATAGGCTAATAATTTTACAGTTTATTACTTGCTTAATTTATCATATAATCTTTATTATCATATAAACTTAATACTTCTGTTCTCATTTACAAACATAATTGAGATGCATATAAAAGTCGTATATACCCGCCTTTTATAGACAGACTGACAGTGGGCAAGCCAAGCGAGCGCCAAGTGTGCATTGAAAGGTAATTAAAAAAATAAAAAAATTAATAATAATCAAGAAAATCAAAAATGAATTTCTTTATTGTCTATTGGGCACTGCTCGATCAATCGAGCAGTTTAGTTGCGTTTGCGCTGGCCGAGCGAACGGATCGAACAGAAAATTAAAAAAAAATATCAAAACATTAAAAAATCAAAACCGGAATCGGAGTCGGGAGTAGGGTTCCGAACCAAAGCTAACGCTGTGCGCTGCCTACAAAGCACCGCATTAGACAACAACAACAACAACAACAACAACAATGCATTTACATTTGGCTTTGTTGGTCTGTGGCACGCTTTTGGCGCTGCTTCTGGGCTGGCAGCAGCGCAAATGCTGGCGCCTCATTTGGCAGCTAAACGGCTGGCGGGGCGTGGCACAGCAGCCGGTGCTCTGGTTCCTGCTCTGCATCAATTTGCATCCAAACAGTTGAGTAGATCCAGGAGCTTAAATAAATTCCTGCTTTTACTCCCTCTCTCTCTCTCTCGCTGGGCAGGCATTCTGGACAAGGTAACGCGGCTACGCGTGCTCTTCCAGCGCCCGTTGGCCATACTGATCGGCACGCGCGCGCTGCTCTACATAGACGATCCGGCGGGCATGGAGTGCGTCCTGAATGCGCCCGAGTGCCTGGACAAGACCTTCATGCAGGAGGGCTTCTTCGCGCGACGTGGCTTGCTGCATGCGCGGGGTAAGCAGCAACAGGAACTTCCAGCTCCTTCTCATTCACAATGTCCTTTCTCTGCCTGCAGGCCAGAAGTGGAAGCTGCGCCGCAAGCAGCTGAATCCCGCCTTCAATCATAATATTGTCATCAGCTTCTTCGACGTGTTCAATACGGTGGGCAATCAGCTGGTGGAACAGTTCGGCACCCAGCCGCATCTGCACGGCACGGCGGTGCGCTTCAAGGACGCCGAGGATATGCTCAGCCGCGCCGTTTTGGAGGTATCCTGCCGTGAGTAGAACACGCACCCAAATCGCTTAGCCCAATCCCAGTTAGCAAAAGCAAAAACATTCCAAGTGTCGACGGCGACGGCAACGCCAACGGCCACGGCGACTTCGACACGTTTGTCCAGTTTCCATGCAGCTCACGTACGCGGAACCCATTGAGACAGAGCCACATAGACTCGAGGGTCACCAGTGAGTCTCGGCTGCAAGCAAGAAGTGGTGCCAGCGTCTGGTAGCTGAGCTCGCGGCGTGCGGGGCATCCATATGTCGGTAAATTATGATTAGCCTTATGCAGAAACTAGTCGATGGGCCAATGATTGCTTCTGCATTACCAAGAAAATCTGTTATGATTCGGTATGCACTCAGCACTTGGTATTTCCATGGGGCGTTCGAAGATACCCTGTAATTAGTTAGGTGCGGTCTAGTCTGGTGAGCAGATTAGCAATGATAAGTTAAGGTGTTCTAACAGGTCGAGAGATACCCTATACAGGAAAGAGTTATATTATCCGAACAACAGATACTCTATAATTAGTTAAATACAGGTAGTTCGACTTGGAGATACCCTGTTTAGGAAATATTAATGAGGAGATTATTCTATGAGGAGATTCCTATACAAAAGATACCCTACACAAAAAATAGTTATCTTAAGCGAACTCTGTAATTAGTTAAATACAGCTAGTTCGACTTGAAGATACCCTATATGTATATGTGTTAAGAGTATTGCAGGAGGAGATACCTATACAGAAGATACCTTACAGAGGAAATAGTTATCTTATTCGAATAACGGATACTATATCATTAATTAAATATAGCTAGTTCGACTTGGAGATACCCTATATATGTGTTATACGTGTTGTAGCTCACTATTTTACTCTAGCCTAACTAGAATATACTCTAGGTACACATACACATAAAATAGAGTGGTCTAACACGACTTGAAGATACCCTGTAATAAGTAAATTCGAAAATAATGGCAAGTGCTTTAGTCCGGAATGGAGTTACGTTACGACCAGGAATTCAGTGTTGCCCAACTTGAAGATACCCTGTATACCATAAAATAGAGTTCTGCGCAGACTCGGAAATATCCTATACATGAAAGTGAAATAGGATAATTCTATAATGTCCTGTATAGAGTAAGAGGCATTAAGCCTATTTTGCAGATACCCTGTAATTGGGAAACCTGCTGTAGGCAGACTAAAAAATATCCTAGAAGAGCAGTCTTCGCGACTGCCAATGTTATCTATAGGAATTATTATTTAGTTCATTGCTATAGCGTGATTTTAATGTGCAATAAGACTTAAAGTCACGCTGTGGCATTGATCTAATAATAATAATTCCTATAGATAACATTGCACATTGTAACTCAGCTTGCAGTCAACTAAGTCTCAGCTAAATTTCGTTAATGCACATTGAATAACTCGAAGATGCCAAATAAATCTAAACAGCTTTGATAAGAGTACATTTCCAACATTGACCGACATTCCCTGTGTAAGCAAAGCCTTTTTGGCTTAGCGGCAATAAATTATTATGAAATGTGTCGCAATAATTCGCTTTGATCCTTTGCCAGCTATTTGAAGCGACATATTCCATTAGCAAATACGGTTAGCTTAGACACCTTTTGCCGCGGGGCTTACGCGCCTTGTCATCAATTTGAAGGCCAAATGTAATTACACGAGATTTGAGAATTTGCTGGCTAAACCAGTTAGCGCTGTCCATTAGCACTTGGCTAGAGGCGAACAGGCTGCTAGATTGGCAACTGCTGCGCCTTGGCACCTGAGCTGACGACGGCGCTGCCTTGGCCATGTTTGAATGTCACATATGTATGCCTTCCTTCTCTCCCTCTCCCTCCCTCTCTCTCTCTCTCTCTCTCTCTCTCTCTCTCTCTCTACCTCCATGTCTCTCTCTCTCTACCTCTCTCTGTGTGTGGCTTAACACCTCGTTAACTTTTATTGCAGTCACCATTATGGGAACGCCGACAAATTTCACGCAGGCGGATGACGCACACATCGCCACCACCTACAAAAGGTGAGTGTTGGCCTCCGGCTCAATCAGCTCACACAAATTTCACTCGCTTTGCGTTCACGTTTTAATAGGCTACTTGAAATCTCGGCTATTAAAATCGTCAAGCCCTGGCTGCAAATCGATTTACTGCATCGGCTGCTGGAGCCGCAATTGTATGCGGAGGCCGCGGCATGCAACCAGCTGCTTGTCGATTTTGTGGCCCAAATCGTTCAGCGCAAGCATCGCAATTGGCAGCTGCGCAACGCCCTCGACAACGATGACGATGTGCCCTGGCAGCGTCGCATCTTCATCGAGCAAATGTTCCAGCTGGCGGCCAATGGCGAGCTGACCCTGCAGGACATCGAGGACGAGGCCCAGTCCATGGTGCTCGTGGTAAGTGGCACAGCCAGCATCAATTTGGCTGAAATTCATGAATTTGCATCAAGCCAACAGCAACAAGCCCAAACCCGTCTGCCCAATTCTTGTTTGGCTAATGAAGACACGATATTCCGATACGAATCACAATTTATCCATCCAACTACTAATTGACAATTCACGAAATCTAGTTTCCAATTTAAAACTAATGTCGTTATTCAAATACAAATATTCACAAGTAGAATTTCAGATTAGAATTTCCAGTTAGATCAAATAATGTCTAAACACCTAAAACTCTATCTATTCATATTTCATCTCAATCTCTATATCGTATCTCTACTTACGATCTGCCTAGGAGTTTGTTTAGCGATTCATATTGAATGCGATATAAACAATATATAGTCAGAGCTTCATTCTGATTATTGCTATTAAATTACTCTGTAACTATGGCAGTTGGGTATATCAATTCGAAAGCTTATCTTTGTGGAATTTTACTTTATTTTTGTAATATATTTTCCACTTAATTTTTTAAAATTTAATCTGGAATAGAATAGACCCCATAAACATGGAAATCAGATATTCAAGAAATACCGTGCTTATCGCTAAAGCAAAATGTTTTCAAATTCTGATTCATTTGCTATACAATTATATTTTCCGAGCACTTTCTGTTTCTCTCTCATTCAAATTTTCTCCATTTCCCTCTCTCTTGCTCTCCGTTAATCTCTTTGCGGTCTCTCTTTTTTTTCTCATTATATTTTTTTGTCTCTCTCTCTATCTTTCCCTATCTTTGTCTTCATATATCTCTTACTCTTACTCTTACACTCTCTATATCCCTCTCTCTTTCTCTCGTATATAGTCAAATCTATATCACCCATTCTCTTTCTCTCTATCAAAATATATATATATATATCTTTCCCCTCTATGTCTCTCTCTCCCCCTCTCACTATCCCTCTTGCTCATACTCTTTCTGTCTCTCTTCCTTTCTATCTCCCTCTTATCTATTACACTTTAAATAATCTACTAAATTATTCTATTTTTCTATTTATCATCTAGATCCTTTAGATCCTTCCCTCATTTATATTGGGTATATGAAGTACCCAGTTTCTCTATCAATATCTATATCTATCGTAAATCTATTTTGCTACTACATCAACTTCATTACTTTCTCTTTCTCTTATTCCCTTTTATTCTCACTTTCTTCCAGTCCTTTGAGACCGTCTCGAATAGCATTATGATCGCTCTGCTCTGCCTGGCCACGCACAAGGGCGACTGCCAGCAGCGCCTGCGAGCGGAGATCGAGAGCGTGATGCCGCATGGCAACGATGTCAGCTATGTGGGCGTGGAGCATCTGCAGCAGCTGCGCTATTTAGATGCGTTTGTGAACGAGGCGCTGCGGCTGCTGGCGACGGTGCCGATGAATTTGCGGCACGTGAGCCGCGACTTCCAGCTAGCGGGCCGCGATGCTATTGTGCCACAGAACACGATCATTGCGCTGGACACGTTCAGCATGCAGCGTGACGCCGCCTGGTGGGGCGATCAGGCCACCCAGTTCGAGCCGCAGCGCTTTTTGCAACAGCAGCACGAGCTGAAGGACGACGAGCTGGAGCAGGAGCAGCACCAGCCGCACGACCCGGAGCTGCAATCAAAGCACACGCAGCGACGACACTCTTACAGCTTCCTGCCCTTCTCCAAGGGTCTGCGCACCTGCATAGGTAAAACTAATCAGATTCGATTGTTGATCGATGAAGAGCTTAACCCAAAATTATTATTGTCACAGGTCGTCGGTACAGCTTCTTCATCATGAAGGTCTTTCTGGTCAAGCTGATAGCCAACTTTGATTTCAGCAGCGATCAGCAGCTGGAACAGCTCCAGTTCGTCGAGGGCATCTCGCTGAAGTTTCGCAACGCAGACCAGATACACTTTCAAATACAGCCACGCAAGGGTTCATAATCTAGTGCGTTAAGTCAACCCTATTCCACAGGAAGAATTTTACAGTTGAAGTTTTATCAATCGCTAAAATCTGCTTCATTTTCTGTATCAATTATATATTTAATATATTTCTTAATTTTTTTTTTTTAATATATATTTTTCTATATTTTTCTTATATAAGCTTAGCTGTAGGTGGTTGTAGCGAATTGATAAGAAACCCATTTTTTTTTTTTTTTTTTTTTGGAAAATATGAGAATATATAGAAATTTTGTTATATATTTTGAAAATTTTTTGATACAGATTTGTTTCTCTTCAACTTAAAACTTAGAATCGTTTGTTTTTGATAAAAATTATAAATCTCACATTATATAAAGTTTTAATAATATTTTTATTTAAGGCGAAAAAGTTTTTTTTCTTAATTCTAAAAAATTGATAGGACGAAATTAAAATAGTCGAAGAAAAAATGTATTAAAAACTATTTCAAACATGACATGAGGGCAATTATTAGATTTTCAACAAGGTAGAAATTTGCATTTCTTTTTTTTTTTTTTTTGCTATTTTTCATTCAAGTAAAGCTGGAAAAATTTCTTTTTTATTACAAACTTGAAATTTTAAGCAGAAATGGAGAGCAAATATTAGAGCTTCAGATAGATAGCATCAAATCCTGATACAGCACTCAAGAACTTTTGCCTAAGCTCAAGTCTAGAGTACATTTTTGACTGCAGAAAAAACGTATCGATATAATTTATCGATAATTCACGTCGCATGCCTTCGCTCAATTATTCCTTAAGCTAGGGCTAGGGCTAGGGCTAGGGGTTTGGTCTAGGGCTAGGACTATGGCCTTTAGGTATGCCGCCACAAAAATTTACATTCAATTTGTGCATTTTTTTGGGTTTTTTTATTTTTTTTTCTTATTGTAAAACCTAAAATATATCGTAAAACATATTGTTGAATCGTAAGTTGGGATGCTAAACTAAACTTGTAGATTTTGGGGACGAGACGAGTGTGTGTGGGGGATGGGGCTGGAATTTATGCATTTTCTTTGGCAACGAGCTTGAGGTCCAGCTTGTGTAGCTTCTGGCGCAAGCGATGGTCGAAACGCTCCTCCAGTCGCCGCTCCAGCTTGACGGAGTTGAGCTGCAGCTGCTCGGCAGTATGCTCGGCCTGCTGGGCGCGCCGCTCGGTCTCCTGCAAGCGCTGCTTCAGCTTGGCAACCTGGCGATCGAAGTTCTGCACCTGCTGCGTCGAGTGTTCGAAGGCCCGCTCCACGCAGTGCAGATTCTGGGCGGCCGCATCGAGCTCCGTCTGCAATAGCGCCTGGCTGGCGCGGCAGGCCTCCAGCTGCTGCTCGCTGCGCGTCAGGCGGCGGCAGAGCTGCTCGGCGCGTTGGCCGCTGTACTGGGCCGTGCGATCCGACTCCTTCGCCTGCCGCTCCATCTTCGACAGCTCCCAGACGAGCAGCTCGATCTTCTCCGACTGCAGCTGGTCGCGCTGCTCCAGCGCCTTGCGCAGCCGATCGCTCTCGTTGAGGGCGCCGCGCGCCTCGCGCACTGTCGCCTGATGGCTGGCGACGTGGTTCAACGCCAGTTTCAGCTCGTCCTCCAGCTGCACATTGCGCCGCTGCAGTTCCATGTAGCTCTCCTCCAGCTGGCCGCGGCGCTGTAGCTCCCGCTGCAGCATCACCTGGCAGTGGCTGTAGTCCTCCTTGTAGCGGTCCAGATCGTTCTTGGCCAATTGGATCTTTTGCTTGAGCGTATCCAAGATGAGACCTTGACGGCTTAGTATCGACATCTTGCACACGTTAGTCTTCTATATATATATATGTATGAGAATTTATATATATATATATATATCTATTTATATATATATATATATATATATATGTATGTGTCTATATATATGTGTATGTGCGAGCTAGTCGTGGCGTGCGTTTGCTCTTCCTGTTGCTGGTTTGTTGCATATGATTGAATCCTTATATATTTTTAAATATTTATGTATATAAATATATATATGAACATATATATACATATATTTTTGTGTATTTGTTTAGTGTGACTCGACCGATTGACAATTGCCTGGCTTGCTTGACTGCAGGGACATTTCGACTGGAAAATCCTTCACAAATTCAAAAAAATTCCCTGCTATTTGAATTTTGTGTGCTTGCAGTGGTGTTTAGCGCAGACTTGAACCATACGCACGCTGGCCGCCAGAGGGCGCCGAGGCGCAGCTTTGGCTTGCGTAAGCTGGCACTGAGCTTTGCCCAAGCTTAATTGGCGCCAAACAATTTGAATGCGAAAGTTAAGCTTAAAGCTTTCGATAATATATTATATATAAAGACGGGTTACAATTTTGTAAAATTAATTTTGTATATAAAAATAAAAATATATATATACATATGTAAATATCATTAGGGAATTGTCTAAGAAATTGTATAAGCTATAAGGTGCAATGAGATGAAATCCATTATTTTTGTATGCAATTCAAGTGTTTATTTAGCATTTAAGGAATGATCCGATTTTATTCGATTACTTTCTGCCATTTTGAAGGTAAAATCATTATACCTCTCTCATAGAAACCCTGGTCCTTATGATATATCGGAGCTTTCTTTGAAAAGCTTACAATTTGGTAAAATAATTAAAAACATAGTCAGCCATTTTCTTATCGATAAATATCGATAGCTTGATTGAATATACAAAATAATAAAAGATATTAAGAAAAATCAAAAGAGAGACGAGATCAAATAGATTTCCGCATATTGTCGACATATTTATTTTTCTCATTTCATTCCTTTCCCTATATACAAATTTTGATAATGCACAAAAAAAAATATAAAATTGGAAAACTATTCTTTCTTCAACGGGGGAGTACTTTTCGGATTTCGCAATTCGGGATCCTCGTCGGGATCGGGCACGAAGCCCTCCCTGATGAATTTGGAAAATTCCTCGATTGATTCATTCAAGTTGACTGGCTTTAAGATTTCCCTCAGGTTCGCGCAGTCCTTGACGGTGACGATGCGCCAACCATCGTCCTTTATGTGATAGAGACGCACAAGCCCGCCCGTGTAGGCATCCAGATAGGTGGCGTGGTAGATGCTGCGCATTGCCAGCATGTAGGCCTCATCGTCAGTCATGTCGAAGGTGTAGATCGTGTCGAGGATGCCCAAAGCACAGGTGGAGCCACTGCCCACCGAGAAGAGATGACCCTCGACGCTATGTCCGTCCGAGTCGATGTAGACCAGTCGCGGTCCGTCGTAATCGAAGCCGCCCAGCATCATGCCCATGCACAGGCCCAGGTCCTTGAAGTTATAGGCAATGTTGCAGAGGATGCGCGCCGCCGACTTCACGGATATCGGCTTGCCGTACGTCAGCTCGAACAGGCGGCACTCCGTCGTGAGCACGCGATCCCAGTAGACGCAGTCGGCGGCGCCGCCAGCAATCGTGCCCAGGATCCTCCGATCCACCTGAATCACTTTGCGCATGCTCTGCGAGGCGACGAAGTTGCCATTGGTGCCTCGCGAGTCGGCGCACAATATTATGCCGCCCTTATACGTGAAGCCCAGCGTGGTCGTGCCGTGCGTCAGCTCCAGATTTATGTTGGCCCGCCGCGCCAGCTTGGCCATCCGCTGCTTCGGTTTGTCAAATGGTGGCGTGAACAGCGAGCAGGGATTGTCCAGCACGGTGCGACATCGATTGATTTCCAAGTTGAGATATTTATCGTTGACATCATTATAGGCCTGCATGAACTGCGTGTTGTGTATTCCGCACACACTCTCCAGCGCCATCTTGCGGTAGAATTGGAAGTCACTCTCCCTCTCTCTTTAGCGATAAAAATATATTTAAGTCTGAACTTATTCGATTTTTGTTGTAGCTTTGAGCTCTGTAAGCTATGAAATGAACTGTATAGCTGAAATATATGAAACTCTCTATCGTTTCGAAGCCTACTATGATTGCTGGGGCACAAGGTGACTCAGGTCAAAAATTATCGTGAGTGCGAAATATTGTAGGGTAGACATACTTTCTATTGTGTTTCGATTCATCTATTCCAAAATAGCATACAACCTTATTAAAAAAAAAGAGTGGGAACAAGACATTTCCCAAAAATTATAATGGAAACAAATTTACTGAAAGTATAACAACTTTTTAAATAATTTGCAACTACAAAAATTGATTAAAAGAATGGATTCTTAACATTTCCAAAAAATTAATAAAAGGAAAAATATATAGAAACAACTAATTTTCCAAAAAATACGAAAATTGTTTTAATAAACAAAAAATTTAGCAATATTATAATAGAATAAAATTGTATTAAAAAAATGGATAACAAATTTTTAAAATTGATTAAAGCAAAAAATAGAAAAAATCAAATAACCAAAAATATATAAATTTAATTTTATTCAAAATTTCTATATACAAAAAGAACAAATTTCATAAAAGTATGAAAATTTATTTTAAAAAAAAAACAATTTAACAACAAATTTTTAAAAACTATAAAAATTTATACAAAAATAAAAAAAAAATTTCCACTTAAAAAAAATTGATTTAACAAAATTTAAACAAAAAGTTTCCAAAAATGTGTAAACCTAATAAAAATAAATCTAGAAACAACAAATTTTTTAAAAGGTATACAAATTTATTTACAAAAAAATAGGAAAAATATTTTCAAAAAGATTTACAAATTTATTTAAAAAAGTAAAAAAAGCGGAAAATATTTTTGTTTACATACAAAAATTTTTAAACTCAAATTTGAATTAAAATTGGCTATCGAAATAACTTTCGAGTATTACTATGAAGTATTTTGCTTCAATGTGCTTTAAAGCGCAACAAAGCACATTTCTAGAAGAGAATTGCTGTTGTCTCTTCTTATTTGTAGCCCATGTCTCTCGGGACTTGAGCACTTTTAATGGTAAATACCAGACTCGCGCTCACCCATTGAGAGTTGCAAACAATAATTGGCAAAATGAGTGGAGCATTCATAACGACGTGGAAGTACGCTTCACTTTCTTCTCGAGTTGCGACTGTGTGTGTGTGTGAGAGAGAGAGAGAGAGAGAGAGGTGGGTGACTGAGTGTGTGTGTCTCTGTGGCGGCTACAAATGTTGAGCAATTACGTGACGCGTGCCTGGGACACCGCCGTATGATAATATGCCACAACTGTCAACAATATTTCCGGTGCAAAGTGTCTCCAATGTGATCTCCCTACCCAGGCTACCTCTACTCTCTTCTCTCTCTATCGCTCTCTGCTGCTGCTTCGCTTAGCGTTTGCATGTCAACCTGTGTGCATGTGTGTGGCCTTGACAGCAATTGTGTGTATGTGTGTGTGTAGGTGTGTGTGTCTAGGTGTGTGCTTAGTACTCTCAGCTCAGGCACATATCATTGTCAGTGCAGGGCCGTGACTCAACTTCAGTTCGCTTGAGTTGCCTAAAGACTTGGGTCCAACTGTCGGCATCGTCTTAGCAACTAAACGACATTTACAGCAGCAACAGCATCATTATAAACTAAGCATGCACTGAGCGAAATATGCGTGCGTTATAAGAAATGAATATACAATTTTATTGCTCAAACATTTTTGAAGAACTGTCCAAGTCCTAGTTTAAGCTTAGACATCTCTTAAGATCTCCTGAGGCAGAACTACAGTTAGAGTAACTATATATATATATATATATATATATATATATATAGTGCATATAAATTTCTTACAGTGTGTAATTCAGATAGAGCTAGATTCTGGTATAGTAGTGGATCATAATAATAATAAAAATAAATTAATAAAATAATAGATCATTATTAAGAGAAAAAGCTGAGAATTCTTTTGGCCTTGTTAGGAAATTCTAACTGTATAAAACACCTTAAGATATAGTAGCTATATAATCAAACTCTCATGCCTATTTCTCTTTTATGTTAACTAGTGTAACTATAAAATCTGTAATCATCCTCCAGTTAACTTCGAATCCTAGTCAAAAACTTGGGCAAAAGTGCAAAAAAGTTCTAACTGTATCTATGCAAGTGACTAACTCTGGCTCCTCTCGCTGTCGCCCACCCGCCCACTTCACTGTGTGTTGCGTTTTTTGTGTAGCAAATGCGACGTCAACGCAGTCATTAGACGGTTGGGTAGCTGCTGCACTGGCAGCACTGGCTGGCATAGGCGGGCTGTCTGCCATGGTGTTGCCTTTGCTGCTGCTGTTGTTGTTGGCATTAACTTGACACTTTCCCCATTGCCGTGTGGCATGCCTGGAGTAGCATGCACATAGTGCCTGCCTGCCTGCATGCGAGTGTGCGTGTGTGTGTGTGTGTGAAAATGTATAACTGTAAAAGGCACTTGAAACACATTCGCCTGGAAATTTGCCTGCATTTTGTGCTTTTATTAATGTGACGGGCGAAGAATCGCAACGCGATAAAATATTGTGAAGCGTCCTGTCTGCCCCAGCGCGAAAGGACGCGAAAGGACTCGCCGTTCAGGCGTCCACTTAATTATTTATCCGAGAAAAAAGCAAACAAACAAACCCGAAACAATTGCAATTGCCACACACTTTAGCCACACGCTTTAGCTTTAACTCAGATTTGAATTGGAATTAACTTCGAGCGCGGTCGGGAAGTCTAGAAATTTAAGACTACGAAGTGGAAAAGCACCCAGAAACTGGAGACTAAGAGCTGATAAATGGAAACTGGACACTGGAAACTGGAAACCAGAAATTGGAAACTGGTGACTGGAAATTGGAAAGTACAAACTGGAATGTAGAAACTGGAAAATGGCATCTGGACACTGGAAACTGGAAGCTAGAAATTGGAAACTGGAGACTGGTGACTGGAAATTGGAAAGTACAAACTGGAATGTAGAAACTGGAAAAAGGCATCTAGATACTGGAAGCTAGAAATTGGAAACTGGAGACTCGAAACTTTAAAATGGAAACTACAAACTGGAAACTGGAAATTGGACTCTGCAAACTAGAGACTAGAAACAGAAAAAGTGGAATCTGGAAACTAGAAGTGTTTAGACTTAAAGTTGAGATACTAGAAACTTGAAAACTGGAAACGGAAACAAGAAAATTGAGACTACGAATTTGTAAATTTTGCTGGAATATTGAAAACTATTAATATTAGCCTCGGAACTAGAATGAAGGAATTGGATATTGGACTAAAAACTGTAACTTTACATTAATGTTAAATTTAACATTTGTTAAAAAAAAACTCGAATGCAAGAAACTTAAGATCCAATCAAATCAGAACCAAACTTTAGATTATTGCTGAAGTCTGAAGTTGAAAATTACTTTAGACTTGCTGTCAAAATGCAAGTTCATGTTAATACTGCTGCCAGCTGTAACATGCAGGTTAAGGCTGTGGGCAATATCTGTTAACAGCTCGTCGAACATGAACTAATTGCAGCTCGCTGCAGCTTCAATTTGCATTAATAGCCGACTTAATCCGGGCTTTCTGGTTTCTTTTTTCAAGCCGATGATGTACATTGATCGTTGTTGTTGTTAGAGGACAATGTTAGTTGGGACCGCTCTCCACTCGGCACGCGCCATTCAGTTGCAGCTGAAGTGTGGTCCAAGCAGCAGTGGTTCATGGCCAACAGCATTGTAGTCGAGTTCTGCCCGTCCGCCCTTGCCCTTTGCCCGGAAAATGCAAATCGTGCTGAATTGCATTTTTCGCAGCAGCAGCAGCAGCAGCAGCCGCCGCAGCAGCAGCAAACAGCGAGCAAAATTCAAACTGCAAATTTTTATAGGCAGGCTGCCGGAATAGCTGCACTGGCGCCAGGCGCTGCGGCTGTCCGGCTAACCCCGACTCCGGCTACAGCTGCTGAACGAGGCGTTGATAAATGTGGCAGACGCCAACGCCAGTTGCAGCCAGGACTAGACCAGTGTCACTTATGCTGCTACTGCTGCTGCTCCTGCTGCTGCTGCTGTTAAGTGTTGCAAATCCACTGAGCGGCATAAAATGTTGCGTCATCCGGCGTGCAAATGCTGGTTGGAGCTGCAGCTAATAGAGGACGACCTCTGCTGAATGACCATTTTCGGTCGTAGACCAACGAGCCCCCACTCTCTGTCTCCCCACCCCTACGCCTTTGGCCGAAAACTGAATTTTCTCCCAAATTTTTTTTCCGACTTTTCTTTCATTTTCATTTTCATTTTTTTTTTTTTTTTTTGCTTTGGTTTCTTTCATGGGGTTAACGCTGCGGCAGCCTTGTTGACAATTTGTCGACGTGTCAGAAGAGTCAACGTGAATGTGACAAGTGACGGCGACGGCGACGTCGGCGTCGGCGTCGTCGTCGACGTCAAGCGCGGATGCTGACGAGACAGGCGAACTGGGCTGAGTTGTTGGTTTCGTGGTCCATTGGACAGCTGGACATAGCGGCGGCTGGTTTTTGTGTCGCTTTTGCTGCTGTTGTTGTTGTTGTTGTTGTAGCTGTTGTAGCTGTCATCATTTTCGCTTAAATATTGATATGCGCTACGCCACAGTGTGGTTGCTGCTCTCTGGCCATAAGGTTCCATTTTATACATTCCATTTAAACAGAGAGAGAGAGAGAGAGAGAGAGAGAGAGAGAGAAAGAGAGGGAGAAAGAGAGAGTTAATGTTCCAAAAGATTCCAGTGTCCCACTAATGAAATATCTTTCAATGATTGAAGTTTGTTGAAAAATTGGTCTTGCGGAGTGCTGGAATGGAACATAGAAACGTAAAGAAAATTTCATTATAAATTCCTTTAAATCAATATATATAATGATCAATATATATATATATAATATTCAATATAATGAGAATCAATCTATTAAATAATTTGACACAGAATGCTGGAATGGAGCAGAATGAGAATCAATGTATTAAATAATTTGGCAAAGAATGCTGGAATGGAACAGCCCTAATAAGTTTATATATGCTACATATTTGCATATCAAGCTAAGTCACCTTAACAAAAATAACAACAACAAGTATAGTGGAAGTTTAGGGAAATGAAACGCCATGATAGAACGCTGAAATGGCACAATATTTTATAAGCCAAGTCAAAAAATAAGATTACATTAATATAAGTGGATGTCAGCTCAAAAGTGTTCAAAACTAACTACTTTATTGACATGGAATGCTGGAATGAAACAATTTCGTACTCTTGCCAGAGCCACCATTTCGTAGGTGCTTGTGAGTTCGTTATAGATTTCTGATTGCATAACCGAAAATTAAATTTTACCCAAACGAAAAGTCAGAGGACGTAAACGGAATAATTGATATATGTATGCATGCATGCATGCATTTGTCTGTGTGTGCGTGTGTGTGTGTGTGTGTGTCTGTGTGTGTGTGTGTGTGTGTGGAGGTCATCAGGCAAACAGCAGCGATCCAGATGCAGATGTCCTTATGTCACTAATTACATGCATGTCAATTTTTCGCTCATCATTGCACCCGGTGGTGGCCATGCCGTTTCAATTCCATTCCATTCCGTTTCGTTTCGATTCGATCCGGACAATTCACTTGGCACTGTACGAACGGCAACAAAACCAAAACATATTTGGACAGTTTGTGGACAGGCCGGATGGTTTTACTGTGGTCATCAGCATCGGACTGATGCTTCCTACGCCCTAGGCCCTCCTCGACGCATCCAGCGCTCGTCCTTGCTCTCGTGCGTTCATGTGTGCGTATCTTTTTATTAAATTTTTCATTATTTGCTGACAGCTGTCGGTAAATGGAATTGTTTATTACCTGAACCCGCACCAGATGAAGTTCGCTGTTCCGTTATCCTATTGGTCCTTCGGCTGCTGCTGCTGCTGCTGCTGCTGACGCCGCATCGTTGTCGGTGATTATCATAACGTTTGCACTGGACAGCCAGGCCTGACAGCCTGCCAGCCGGCAGCCAGGCCGGCTGCAAATGTTGACAGTTTTGGGCAACACAACAAAACACAATTGCGGGTTAGCAGCAGCAGCTCCAAAGGGGGCGGCAGGTCGAGCGGGGCTTCTTTATACACGAATATATTGAGCGAATCGAGAGCCGAGTTTGAATTTGAGAATTGAAATGCATTTTAGAAATGCATTCTAGCCCACAAACCGCAAAACTGAATGAGTAACAGATGTTCTCAGACTCTTTCTCTATCTCCCTCTGTCTGTTTCTCTGTATGTGTGTGCCCTACTAAACTGTGAATATATTTATTGAACATTTGTATTAAAAGCTAAATTCATTTGTCTTGCATTTTCATTATTCTATGTTCTATATTATACGCTCTATGTTCTATGTTCTATATTCTATATTCTATATTCTACATTCTACATTCTATATTCTATATTCTATATTCTATATTCTATATTCTATATTCTATATTCTATATTCTATATTCTATATTCTATATTCTATATTCTATATTCTATATTCTATATTCTATATTCTATATTCTATATTCTATATTCTATATTCTATATTCTATATTCTATATTCTATATTCTATATTCTATATTCTATATTCTATATTCTATATTCTATATTCTATATTCTATATTCTATATTCTATATTCTATATTCTATGTCCTATGTTCTACGTTCTATAATTCTCAACTGGTTAAGGCGCAGGTCATGCAAGCTACAAGATACTTAAAGAGCCGTTGATATAGTTGGCTGGCAGACCTTATGGTTCACACACAATTTGCATTTGGCGGAAGCAGTTTTTTGGGCGGCTGGCTGGCCGGCCCGGCGTAGGGTCGTAGTTGGACTCAAATTGCGGCTGCTTTGCTAACAATGGCAAATCAAATAAGTTGCATGCAGTTTGCACTTAATTGCCAGTGCCAAAGTGGCAAGAAAAAAGGAGGCAGCAACGGCGGCGGCGGCGGCGGCGGCTGCAGTTGCAAGTGCCAAGTGGCAAGTGGCAGATGCTAGATGCTGAGTAGTGTGGGGTTGGACTGTGGGGAAGAGTCGGGGGTTGGCGAAGGGGTTGCCAGTGAAGTCTGGGCGATGGGCAACATGAGAACCAATTAAAGACATCGTTGGCAGCGGCGCTGTCGTCCGGCGTTGTTGGCAAACGTCAACGTCGAAAACTAATTAGCATAACAAGCAACAAAGCGTACCAAGGGCTGGGCGTAGGGGTTGCTTGTATTAGTGGAGGGTGTGTGTGGGCGTGTGGAACGCAGCCAAGTGGTGCTGGCAACCTAGTTACTAGCGCTGCATGTGTGTGTGAGGCTTCCGGAATCTGGAGTCTGGGCGCAGCAACAGCTTCCAGCTTGGCTTGTGGGCGCAAATCAAAAGTTGCGCCATTAAAATGAGCAACACACACACTCGCAGTCGCACACACACACATGCACACCCACATAACCATAAACAAATACAATTACAAGTGAAGCGAAGCTTTAGAGTCTGCAACTGGAGACCGAAGCTGGTCGTCCTTGCAGCGTTAATAAACTGTCGGCATAAATAAAATGTAAGAAGCAGCAGCAGCAGCAGCAGCAGCAGCAGCAGCAGCAGGACACTGGCTTTCAAAGCCAAGCAAAATAAAAATAGAAGGCGCGTTATGATTTATGCGCCGCTGCAGCCAAAGCTAAAGGACACTCTGCCGCAGCCAGGCGGCAGGATGTGCCTGTGGATGGCTGGCTGCTTGGTTGGCTTGGCTGGCTGGCAGACTGCTCCACATTGACGCCGTCTTCCGGCGTGCAAATAAAATTTCGGGCATTGGCGGTCGGCGCATGTTTCTGATGGCGACGAGACAGCAGCGAGACAAGCTCAAAGGGATTAAATTAAAATGTCCTTTGAGTTGTGTTTTAATTACTTCCTCTCTCTCTCTCTGTCACTCTGGCTCTCTCCCTCTCTCCTACCCTCTGTGGCAATGAAAACGTTGTCTGTGCCAAACTCCTCAAGTCACAGTCAGCACGCCCACAATCTCGGCCGCACAGCTGCCGTCACAGCCGGAGACAGCATCGCATCGCATCGCATCGCTGCGAAAACTTAAGACAGTTCCACAATTTCTGGCCACAAGCCCAAAAGTTGGCAAAGTTTAACCTCAACAACGAATCAAATTGTCGAACAGACCAACGAGAAACCGCGGAAATCTCTTTCATCAGTTCACTATATATATATATATATATATATATATATATATATATATATATATATATATATATATATATATATATATATATATATATATATATTTGTACAACTTCAAGTAGTAGCGCTGCTCTCAAGCAATTAAAAATTGGTTGCATTGGGTATATTGGCTCTGTGACTTAGGCCATTGAAAATGGGAGTTTAGAGCTTAAAGAGCTATGCAGAAGGAGGCGTGGTAGATCCCATATAGTGTATATACTCTTGATTAAGAGCTGAGGCGATATAGCCAAGGAGCTGAGTTAATCTAGCCGTTCCTTGCATCCATCCATCCGTTCACCTCTTCATCCATTCCCCGTTCATCCATTTATCCATTCTGCCATTTGTCTGCCCTTTGATTCCCCTATTCCGATTCCGTCCGTCCGGACGAACGTCTGTCCATTGGTTCATCCATTCATCGTTCGTCCTTCCTTGCTGGACAGGTTCGTTTCTCTGATGAATACACAGATTTTATTTCTTTATTTTTATTTTATTAATATAATTATTATTTTTTTAAAATAATTTGTTTTTATTATTATAATATTTTTTTTTATTTTTTACCAATTAAAAAAAATGTTTATTATTATTATTAATTTTTAATTTTTTTATTTTTAATTATTATTATTATTTTTATTTGCATTATTATTATCAGTATTATTATTTTTATTACTTTACTTTCATTATTCAATGACCTTAATAACCAGCGTAACTCTTTGAGTAATCTTATCTTTCTCCTCTTTCAATTCGCTCCAAATTGTATAGCTCCCCAGAGCTGACGTCACAAATAGTTGCGCAATCACAATTACAGGTAAAACATTGCTGAGCAAACCAACTCACACACACACATGAGTGTGTGAGGCTGGGAAAGCTCACCAATACACAGACACGGACAGCGTCTAAGTCAATGGTTACAGCTGGTTGGCTGTAGTGGACAGGTTGGCTGGCTTTAAAGTTGGTCAATGCTTGGGGCCAACAAATGGCAACAGCCAGAGCCAGATAGATACGCGGAGATAGTACATGTGTAACTGGGCAGATAGAGAGGGAGAGAGAGAGAGAGGAGAGGGGTGAGGGGTTGAGAGGGGTACGGGTAGAGTGGGAGCACATCTCATTCATTCTCATCAGCGTATTGGGGATTTGGCGCCTTTGTAGCGCCTGTCAAGTGTCGCGTGCGTGAACCGACTAGCGTGCGTGACTGCAACAGAGAGGGATGGAGAGGGGCAAGGAGAGCGCGAGCGCCTGAAGCTGGGCTGCGAATATCGACGCCCCAAACAAATGGCCAATTAATTGCCAGAGCCAGCAGCAAACAGTGCTAGACAGGCCCCGGAATGCCACTCGCTAGCGACGGTGCTGGCGCTGGCTCTGGCTCTGGCGCTGGCGCTGGCTCTTGGCCTGGCTCTGTGCTGTCTGCTGTCTGCTGACTGCTACTGCAATCGATTATTTATTTATTTATGCCACGCTGTGCCGCCTTCAATTGGCTACAATTGGCGCTTATCTCTGACGGGCTTAGTGGGCGTTGCGCCTGGACCGAGCCTTACAAATGTTTTGCATATCACTGACAACAGGGCGGCCAGGGGGCTGGGGCGACTGCAGACAGTGCCTTAGAAAAATCGTTGGACATAGTATGTGTCCCCAGCCATTTGGGGACTTTGCATACATTTCGCCCAGTGGCTTCGGCATCGGCATCGACATCGGCTTCGGCTTCGGCCTGGGCTTGGGCTTGGGCATTTATTTTAGGCTCTCGCACTTGGGCGCTCTGCATGGGAATTTATTTGAGCAAATTTGCAAATTATTGCGTTTCGTGCCGAGTGCGAAAGTCCTTTCGTGGACATCTATTACGCTAGCCCATTTACATTTGACAATTGCCTTGTTGGCATCTTTTTAATGGGCCGCCTCAAGCCTCCCGCCCCTAACTGCGACTGCTGCTAGCTCTGCCGCCATCCGCACTGCCGCCCCGCATTGCCATTTCTGGCCGGCATCAAAGCTCGAGCTCAACACGAATTTGGCACGCTGGTTTTTTATGGCCTTTGAGTGGATTTCGCCACGACAGCGCACAAATTGGCGACATGCATTAGAACAATGGCCAGAGAGCCGAAGGTTTTCTCCTCTTCAAGACTTCAACAGATTTTCATGGGCATTAAAAGCGGAAGTGAAAGTATTTTTAATGTTGCTTAAAAGCTGACAGAGCTTTACAGTTATTTATAGCAAATTAAGCGCATATTGAAGTTTGTATTAGAGTTTTGCAAAGCTCTGCTTTTAATCTTTAGATAGAGCTTTTGATTAAGGCAAAGGATTTTTAAAAATATTAAATCAAATAAAAGCTTTTTAAAGTATTTGATTTGGAAGCAGCTTTCGCCTTGTTGAAGGCTTTAATGCTTTTGTCAAGAATTTTTTAAATTATATAATCAAAATCTTTCTATCGTTTCGAATGTTTTTATGTTTTTGTTATTTCTAATATATTTACTTAATTATGCAAAGAACTTTAAATGTAAATACTTTGATCAAGTGCAAAACACCTCAAGAGCTTAAGCTACAAATCAAGCTTAAATGCAGCTTTAATTATTTAAAGCTCTATATCCATGTGCTTTGCATTGAACGTTTTTTATGGTTGTACAGAAAGCCTTAAGGTTTAAATTGAGCTTAAATTTCGTTTCACAATTAAAAGCTTTGCATTCATGTGCTTTGTGCCAAAAGCGGTAGATAGTTGGATTACTTAAATAGGTTTAGATATGTCTATTTGGAAAATAAACTGGATCAAAGTAATCTGATTTTTCAACAGCTTTAAAGCTTGCTATCTCAGCTTTAACTATGCTGGACTTTTTTTTTTTTAAACGAACCCAAATTTCTGAGTTCATTTCGGAGCTCCCTTGTTGCAGTCATTTTCAGCTATATATTTAGTGTACGGCAAAAGGATAAACTTTGGCTGTAATCAAAGTCGGAAAAGTAAATGTGACTGAGCACAAATATGCTGCGAGTGATAATTGTATGATCTGGCAGACATTTTTGAAGCATTTGGTTCATTTGTTGGACAATTAAAACGTAGTTAGACCAACGAGCTGGGGATTGGCTTCAATTTTTATGCAAGAATTGAGGAATTTCGTACGGTTACTTTGCCAACTAGACGGCTCTGCCATAAAATCATCGATGCCAGTCAGTCGGCATATGCACTGAATTGATTAGAGTTGTCTAAGCTGAGCTGCAGCCTCAACCTGGTCGAGCCCTCCAGTCCACAACTGGCACAGCTCAGTGGCATTTGTTCAACATCAACGAACCCGTTCTGGCTGGTCTCGAAAGATTGGCCGATGCTTCGAGTGGAAGCAGCAGTGTAGGCACATCACAAATGAAACTGGAAATCGAACAACAAAACGAAACGCCGTGCGTCAGCCAGAACAATTCAATTGGCCGAGTGCTATACACGCACCTGCAACTGCCAATTGTGGGACCTCTCACACCCTTCCTCTCTCTCTCTCTTTACCTATCTCTCTCTCTCTCTAGGCCTCTAGTTCAACCTCTGCTAGAACCTCACATACGACTCGTCAAGCAGTCGTGGCTGTCCAATCATCCAGCACCAGCCAGCAGATGACACTGCATCATGACGCACTGGACCAGGCGACAACAACAACAACAACAACAACAGCCAGAAACAACAACAAAAACTGCCAATTAAGTGAAAAAAGCCGCTGCGATGGCTACGCTAACCGAGGCATTAGAAATGCCCAGACCCAGACCCATCGAACAGCGACGTAGAAAAACAGAAAATAGCATAAAAAGGGGGAGAAAATGGTTTCGCAAGCATAGAAAAAAAATGAAGAAAGCAATTTGATGTGGCTTGCTGAGCTAGCCAAATACCCTGTAATTAAGTAGCAATCGAAGCTTAGAAATTTTCTAATTTTTACAAAATATTTAAAATGGCAAACTTCAATTGAAGAATTAAGAGATCCAATATTTCTATGATATATTTATATATATATATATATATATATATATATATATATATATATATATATATATATATACATATATATATATATATAATTTTCTAAAAATCAAATTTTTTTAGCATAGCTTCTGTTAGAGCTGAGTTTACATAGGCAGCTGAAGCCTACGGCTGCTTCACAAGCAATCTCCCAGTTCACCTTTTGCAAATAAATCGTATCTCACATCTCTTACCTTTTTGACATCAATATATAGCTCACAAGCCTTTCGTTCTCTCATTCCATTTGCACATTCGAACTTCTAGGGTATCTGAAAAGGAAAAACTAATGTAAACTTTTGCTGCGCTGCGTCGACGGAATCAATTAAAAATTCTATGATTTTACACTTGATTGCCTGCGTTTTGGATCGCCAAGGTAACGTCTACGACAATGATTGCGATGCTAGAGCTGGGGATTTGCAGCTGGTAGCCTTTTCCTTCTAACTCCCTTCTCGTGCTCCTCCTCCTCCACCGCTTGGCATGGTCCACCTCAGCGCTCAGTGTGCTCGGCTAAGCATTCAAAAGCCGCTCAACTTTGGTTGAAAACATGACAGAAGCGCATCATATCTAGAAGCATGCATAAGCCCGATGCCAGTGAGCCAAATGCAAAACATGTCAAAGAATCATTCAGTAACCAATTAACTATTGGTCCGCCTCAAAAGCAATCTCCGACGTAGCACTGAAGAGCCCTATCGCTCATATTAGCACTGAGCTTACTGACTGCCTGCATAACATTTTGCTTGGCCTTGGCTTCCCTTGGGTTGCCTTACCAGCTGCATGCAGACATTGCTCGCATCAGTGCGGAGAGCTGTTCAGGCTCTCAAGTAGCTGAATGTGTATTAATTATCAGTTGATTAACTGCAAATATAAGCCTATTAGTTGTCATTTCTGTTCTACTTGTTACACAAAACGCACCCGAACAGCTTGCATGTGTAATGAAAGATGCTTATGCCTGCTGCTGATTGGCAAGTCATTTGCTTGACCCTTCCCCTCGAGTCAAGTGGCAAGCGTTTCACAACTGGATAGTATTTCCAACGGCTTCGCTTCTGCACTGTGCCCTGGCATCCAGAGTGGCGGCATCTATGGGCCTGAGTTTAATTTTAAATAATTTCGAAATTTGTTCCATAGCATTTACTTCCTATCTCTCTCTCTCTGTTTTTGCATCTGTCTCACTTTATCTGCTTCTCACTCACTCTTTCTCACTTGGTACTTAACTCTCTCTCTCTCTCACACGCTCTTTCTATCTTCCTCTCTCTATGTCACTTTCTCTATCTTTCTTTGTCTCTGTCACTCTCCCATTCTCCTGCTCTCTCTCTCCCTCTCTATATATATATCTCCCACAGTCCTCTCTCTCTCTTTCTCTAAATCTATCTATTCCCACATGCGTTTTCCTATCTCTGTCTATATTCTTTTATCGTACTACCTTTCCCATCTCCTCTGAACGTTGTATACCTCTCGCTGTCCTCTCCGCCTGTCCTGTCCTCCGTCTCCCTCCCTCTCTCTATTTCTCTCTCTCTCTCTCTCTCTCTCTCTCTCTCTCTCTCTCTCTCTCACACACATCTACCTCTCGCCACTCATTGATATTAGTCGGTCGAGTTGACTCAATTATTATAATCTGATGTTCGCCCAAAATTCCTGAAAGCTGAAGTACAGTTGTGTGCGCTTTTCACTAGCAGCGAACCGTGCAAAGTGCAAGCTTAATGAGCATTAAGCTATAATTGTATCTGTATATATGCGCATACATATATATATGTATTTAAAAGTATCGGATCAAAGGCTTTACGAGCTTTATAATGTTTGCTGGCTCTTTCAGCGTCTGTTGTTCATCTGGCCGCTGGCTGTTGCTCATTCGCTTTAATCCCTATAAATATGTTCGACAATGTGTTAATTATATGCCCTATGAAAAAGTGTATAGCCAACCAAATGGCTTAATGCACTGCAGCAAGGGGGCACAGTTAGGGAGATATAATATATGAATATATATCTGAATATAAAGTTAAAGTTGTGTGCATATTAAACACGCTTTTGCTGAAGCATTTTGAGGTTAGAGTTGAATGACCAATTATCTCATGACTAAAAAGAATTTAAGTAATAATAGTTTATTAAATTTAATTTTGTATAAATTTAAATAAATGTGAAAAATAATAATTTTCGAAAATTTTACTTTGTATTATTTTTTGTATTCATTTTGAGGTTAGAATATGGCCTTAGCACTTATAATTGCCTTAAAATTCTTGTTGTTATAGCCAATCAAAGATAATTTAAGTTCAGATACTAGGCAAGCTAATAGAAATTTAAATTGAGGTTAGAATGCATTTTCAGTTTGAGGTTAGATTTGAAGTTGAGGTTAGATTGAAATTATGGCTGATAATCTAGAGGGATTTGCATAGTTTAGCTGAAAATGAGACTAGCACTAAAAAGCGCATTTATTTTCTAATTTTCGTCCATTTTTTTTTTGTATTTTTCGGTTAATCTAAGATTTTAAGCTGTAATTAAACAAAGCAAAAATTGCATGACACATGTGCGAGTGTGTATGTGTGTGTGTGTGTGTGTGTGTTTATAATGCCCCAAAGAATTTAACACATTTTAGTACAAATTAAATATTTAATGTAACAACAAATTGATATTTGAATTATTAAAATGGAAAATAATGCGCCGTCATGTACAGCCAAGTGACGTGTTGTGTGTGCGTGTGTGTGTGTGTGTGTGTGTGTGTGTGTGTGTGTGTGTGTGAAATTTAACAAACACATTTGCGTCTGGCTGTCGGCTGACATTTTTGTTTATTTGTGTGGCGGAAATATCAGCGACAAAGCTACCAAAATATTGAAAACAAATAAAATTAAATTTGCATAAATACATGAATGCTTTTTATGTGGACGACTTTCTCTCTCTCTCTCTCTCACTCTCTCACACTCTGTCAGTGTGTGTGTTTTGCGTGTTTTTAATCCCTAAAGCACTGCATTCAAATAGCAACAACAAAAAAAGAATGAAAACAAAACAGAACAAATGCAACAACAATGCACAGCTGCAACAAATTAACAACATGCATGCCGCCAAGCTGCAAAAAGCCAAAAACATGCAAATTGTTTAAGCACACACCCGCACACACACACACACACACGTATATAGACCAGCACACCTGTGCCCAATACATATACATATATCTGCCAATGTGTTGCCAGTCTGAAGTCCTGCTCATGTCACGAGATTAAACACAAATCTTTGGATACATTATGTCGGTTTGTGACTCGGCAACTTGTGAAAAAAAACTGAAAACATTTTGTTGATATTTTTGACAGATTTTGACCGGCGGGTTGACCGCAACGGACCGGATTACGTGTATATATATATATGCATATGTATCAATATTCATCAAAGCTTGTCAAAATAACCCAGATGGCAACGTTGGAAAGTTGGAAAATTGCAAGGGCTGAAAGAGACAGATAAGCCCATCGGCTTTAAGAAATACATATAGTTAACACGATGAGATGAGGAATACAAATGTTATCGATAACAGGTAAGCTGCAACTGTGGCAATTAAAGTTCCATAGAATGCTGTCTAATCTGGAAATATTATGCGAACGGGTAAACTTATCGATAACTCGAATATTTACTTAACTTGACAAAGTTATCGATAACTTGCAAAAAACTTTAACTTTGCTGACTAAATAATAATTATAAATGCATATATATATATATATATATATATATATATATATATATATATATGGGAAACTGGGAATTGCCTGTATGAAAAGTTATCGATACCATTAACTGTACAGCTCTTCCATATATGTACATACGTTTAGTTTAGCACCATATAAGGTATCTATTCCATGTGAACTAGAATATAATTAGATAACGATTTAAAGCCTCGCACACTGATTGGCTGCTAAATATGTACATATGTTGCCTGCAACATGAAGTGGGTGGGTGGATTCATGCGGCTTTTGTTAGAAACCGCTTCATCCTTTATGCAGAGTCCATATTAAATGCTGAAATAATGATGCTGATCTATTCGCATTCGTCAATTTGTTCGAGTCGCTCTGTGTGTGCCTTTGGCAGATGCATTGGTTACAATTAAAATGTATCCAGGCAGCAGTGGTGAAGGATGGTGGGAGAGGATGTGGCGGGAGGAAAAGCCTCAGACAATGTGCATCAATGGCAGAGGGATGGGATTGGGTTTGATGTGCCGGACATTAATTTAGTTGAAATAATTTATTAAATTATATAAAATGCAAACAAATCAATGGAAATGAACATGAATAAATAAATCAATTTTAGAATATGTTGTGCGACCGGCAACAACAACTATAACAATAACAACTTTTACAACAATAGCAAAAGAGAAACAAATTCAAATATGCAAAACATTTTCATATTTCGCAAGGCAAACAATTCCCGTGTAAATAGAAAGTTTTTGGCCATATATTGGATTTGCGGTATTTGATAGTTTATCAGTTATAAATTACCTATATATGTATGCATGTACATCCCAACACACTAACATAAAACAACAATAAGACACACATGCATACGTGAATAGGTGTGTATGTATTTATGCTCGGCTGTGATTAATAGATAAACTGACAGTGGCTATTACAATTGCATATTATAATTAAATATTAGTTGGCAAAAAATTACACTTTAATTTGATCTACAGCACAAGTTCGAGACAATTCACAATAGATAAACTTGAAAGTGAACTAGTTGAAATCAGTTGAATATCAAATATCTTTGTTCATTTGAGCTGCGTTCGGCAAGTTTGAGCCGTTCCACAACAGTTGTGTGGTCTAAACTATTGAGCTTAGGAATAGTATATATTTTACTTATTTGAATTACAGACTATTTTCGACTATTTTTAAAGAACTCTTTGTTATGACACTAAGTAAGGCTACTGTAAACTTTACAAGTTAATTTTGAATGCATGCAATTACTCACAGTAAGGCGACTCCGATTAGGCTAACTCAGTCTTGCACGCAACTGCTCACAGAAGAACGACGTACAGGATAAGTGAACTAGTTATTGGTGCCTAGCATAAGCAAATATCAGCAAAGCAGCTTCGTTCATTTGCATGGCGTTCAGTAGGCGTGAGCTGTTCCGCAACAGTGGCTTAAACGAATTAATTGAAATCAAGCCGAAATGTAATTGAAATGTAAATTCGGCACAATTGCCTGTTTTCTTATTCCTTTTCGTCTTTTTGTATTTCCATTAAGGTTAAATCACTAGAAATACGTCTATCTGGCAGCAGTCACCTGGAGCTATACGTTTTGCAGCAATAATAACAAAGCAATCGGAAGCATCGGAAATCAACAGCAAACAAAAGCCAAACAGAGAGCGAAAGCAAAAGCAACGCAACGCAACGCAATAGCCGCTTCGCTGCATTCATCTACATCTTTATCCCATAGAAACACCCACCAGCTCCCACGCAGCAAATTTGCTCTGTCTACCGTTTGCCACACCCCCAGCCCCAGCCCCAACCCAACCATATTGCAATCTCCTGCTAGCGTCCGCCTGTTGCTGACAGTTTTCTTTTCTTTGCTTTTTGGTTTATATTTCTTTTTTCTTTTCATTTTGTTTTTTTTTTGTGGATTTTCTTTGGTCGCGTGCGCGCGCGAAAATTAGGAAAATATTGTTTTGCCTCTGCCTCCTACCATCTCTCTCTCCCTCTCTCTTTCATAGTTTGCTGCGCGCATTGATATTTATTTATTTGTGTTGTTGCCGCGTCAGAGTAAGCGGATTTCAATTTCAATGTTGAATCAAAGTGAAGCCGTTAGGCGTTATTCACTGTACGGTGCATAAAAGCACAGAGAAATGCCAGCAGTTGTGTATTTTTGCAGTTTGTTAGTTTTTTTTTTTTTTTTTTTTTTGCAATTGTAACGATCAATTGAATGCATACAGATATGCATATCGAACAACAAAAGCTGAAATGTATCGATGTTGGCAGTGTTGCCAGAGTTGTTAATGAATGTAAAATGGTAATTGATGAGCTGAGCGAGTCGCCAAATTTCTGCAGCAAGCTGCCAGCATTTGGGATGTTTGATACTGAAATTAGATTTTAAAATATTTTATAATTAAATGGCAAGTCTTATTGAGCATTAGAAGAGCCTTGTTTTATCAATACCTTTATTAGTTGCTGAAATATAGACTTTGGAAATAGTAACAGTCTTGTTGGCTCTGCTTGGAATTTGATGTGAATTTGTGATCTATCTGTTTGCATATAGAATTAACTAACTGTAACTTCGTATATTAGTAATTAGCCATAGAAGACCTGCTTATTTTAAAAATATTTAGCAGACAAGCATCAAACCTCCACTGCTTCAGGTCGAGTCAAACAAAAAAGGTCGAACATCCATTTAGTGTAGCCCACACAACTTACAGCACAGACAGATGTACACACTCATACATACATATATACATCCCTCACACACACACATTTATAGACATATATACATATAAATATATATTCATTTATATGTATCTTTACTACCCACTCAAGAGCTCAGCTCTGTGTTATGCCCCCCATTTGGAACTGGGCTCTGTTCATTTTTTATGTATTATGCTTTATTTGTATTTTGTTGTTAGTGTAGTTTTATTTATTTTTTCCTTGTGGTTGTTGTTGCTTTAAATCCATTAGGATATGACAACCCCTGCTTGAATTCAATTAAATTGTTTTCTCTTTGGGTTTACATTTCTTGGTAACTTTATAATTGTTTCATGTGTTTAAGCCACCAACTAGAAGCAACGTATACGACATCGCCTCGAGTGTGGAAGGCCGTGAATCATTCGCAGTGGGGCGGAGGGCTCGAAGGAAAAGGACAGAACGAATCCGCCAAGGCGCAAAGCTAAAAACCAAGCAGCATAAGAAATAACTGGCCAAGAAAAATACAAAACCCCCCAAAACCATACCGAAACACAACTGAATGAATGCCACAGAAAACGAGAAAACGAGCAAAAAAAAAAAACATAAGCAAGCAAGCAAGCAGAACCGGAGTTTTTAGTAGCCTCGAGAGATTCTTTTTCCATTTGCCTCGCCAGAACGTCTCCCACACCCCATACTGCCAACTCCAAACCCCACCCCAACTCCAGCTCCAGCTCTGGCCACCTTCCTCAAAAGGGCGCTTGGCATTCGTTTGCCATTGTTGTTGTTATTGTTGTTTTGTAAAACAATCAACAAAATAAAAAGTGAAATAAATAATAAAAAAGCGAAACGACATCAGCCAAAAATACTAAAAAAAAAGAGAAAATATTGTACGAAAAAGTGATGCCAGTCAGTTACACGAATGGAAAGAAAATCACAGTTGAAATTTGAATGCGCTGCGATTAAAAGTGGCGGTTATATCGGCAACGATATATTCTAATATCCTATACCCTATATCCTATACCCTATATCATTTACCCTATATCCTTTATCTTATTGCATATCTCCTATCTCCTATCTCCTATCTCCTATCTCCTATCTCCTATCTCCTATCTCCTATCTCCTATCTCCTATCTCCTATCTCCTATCTCCTATCTCCTATCTCCTATCTCGTATCTCGTATCTCCTATCTCCTATCTCCTATCTCCTGTCTCCTATCTCTTATCTCCCACCTCCATTCTTATTTCACCCATTGCCAACCTGTTTATCGCTTCGTTAGAGCCGATTTGTACCGCATTTGGTTGACATTTGAAGACAGTGGCAGGTAGCCCCCACGTTGAAGGCCGTGGTACTTCCACGGTCTGCATAAGCCCGATATAGACGAATCTTTCCATTGCCACTCACTCAACACTCCGCGACATATGTATCTCCTGTCACTCATGTGTGTGATGGGGGCGTGTGTGTTTGGTATGTGTATAGGCTGCTCCAACGGCCGACGCCCTTTACATGGCGCTATCTTTGCAGCAGCCCCAGCTGCACCAACTCGTATTTTATACCATTTCATCTTTATCATCAGATTGTTTTGCTTTGTTTTCTCTCTACCATTTTGTTGTTGTTGTTGCGCGTCCTTTTGGCCAACGGTTTGCCACGCCTAACGCACACGCCCCCCCTTTTTAGATCGCGAAATCACGGCATAGCTCGCCGCCGCCGCACCCACACCCGCACCACGCCCCACGCCCCACTCCCACCAGGACGCAGCAGACCTCAGTCAACAGGCATACAGGAGCTGCAGGTAAATCTGAGCCGAGTGGGTGGGCGCTCGATCCGGCCAGGGCATGGCCAAGGTGGGCAACATTTTTACATGTGGTGACTGTGACGTCGACATCAGCCGGCGGCTGACGGACCAGAAAATAAGCATTCACCTTCTCGCCGTTGATGTTTTTGGCGTGCGGTAAATGGCGAGGCTGACATTGTGGGTGGATGGCTGCCTGGGTGGTGGCTGTTGGTTGGATGGAAGGCCAGGCAGACAGTGTGTGTGTGTGTGTTTGTGTGTGTGTAGTATACTTTTGGTTACTTGAGTGGCGGCAGCGGCAAATGTTACAAATATTTGAAATATTTAAAATAACACGCACACATATGCAAACACACACACTGTCTGATTCCGCGCCCTCGTGCGTGTGTGTGTGTGTAGTGTGCCATGTGGGTGGACCTAAAAGTTTCTCACCGAGACCTTTTTGCATTATTAATGGCAAATTTCAATTAGCCTTTTGCAGTAAACGCAACAGACCAAGAATTCAAATTACAATGCGAGGGTCGAACGAGAAGTTGCGGTAGTGCGTGTGGTAAATCTCAAATAAAGTAGAAAGTGACCAACGGGGGCTGGGTAAGTGCCCAGCTGAGTGTAGGCAAATGTTAGCGGGAGTCCTGAGTGAATAAATTGAATAATAAAGTGACTTGTACAGGAGTAATTGAAATTAAGCTAATGCAGGGAAATAGGCAAAAGTGAGTTGTATAAAAGATATGTAGATTGAGTGATATATGGAGATAACAAGCAGAGATCTAACAAAACAAATATTGGGCAGGAACTTCGAAAATTTCCATTAGCTTTAAATTGAAACAGGAAATGAAATTTATTTTATTATTTGTATCTTTACGATATATCATTTTTTATTATACTTATAATATATATATTATTAATGTAAATTAAAAATTTTGTTATTATTATTACTTGTTTATTTTTGAAAATTATATACAACAAATTATTTATGACTATATAATTTTATTATATTTGTTATTATATATAATTATTAGTATATACTTTTTGATATATTAATTTAATTATTAATTATTTTTTTTAATTATATATTTTTTTAGTATTGTATCATATACATTTTATTACTATTTTTTTTATTATAATATATATAATTTTAATATTTTACAAATCTGTTAAATCTAAAGCAAGAAAAACCAATAAAAACTAAATGGAGAAATTTTTTTTTAAATTTGTTCTATAAAAATAAAGTACTATTACTTATCCTAGTACTACTATATCTGAGTAAATCTGATGGACATAAAAGATTCAAAATTAAAAAATAAATATATATATATTTTCCTTTTTTTTTTTAATTTTCCCAATTTTCAATTGTCAAGAAACAACATTTTTGTAGAACTACAAAAAAGATTAGATTTAAAATAATTTTTTTAAAGCTAATATGTATGCTAGATTTTATTTTTAGGAATATAATAAAATGTTTATTAATATAATAAAATATAATTAATATATATTTAAACTTTTGTCAATTTAAACAGCTTGATCAGCCCTCGGGCAGAGGCAATTTTGTGTATGTTTCGCTTTGCACACAAGTCAAAAGCTGAAAGTCAATTCCAGCCCCCAGTTTCAGCCTCTGCACCTGTGGACATATTTTAAAGCTCACTTGACTGCATACGCGCGTGTGTGTGTGTGAGCGTATCTATGTGTGTGTGGCCGTCTACCAGCAGTGCCGACCGACCGTGCCCCGCTGCTCGCGAGTTTTGGGAGCACTTGAAGGCGCAGCAACATTTTTTGCATGCCATGTATAATAATGTATGCCTGGATAGCCGACCATGTGTGTGTCTGTGTGTGTGTGTGCTAAAGGTAAGCACTTCCGTTTCCGCTTTCATGATGTTCAGCACACACACACACATACACACACACACACACACAGCTCTGTCCTTTGCCCAGTAAAATGTAAAAAAAAAGCAGAATCTGAAATCATCAGCAAAAGTTTCGCCGAGTTGACTTTGCATTTATGTTATGGCCAGCAGGCCACGCCCACACGCCCGCACGCCTGCCCACACACAAATCTAAATTATTTAAAGATAATTTGACTGGGCGACCGTTTGTAGTTGTCGTTTTGTTATTGCTGCTCGTATTTACATAAATGAAACGTCAAAACAAAATGCAAACTAACAAAATGCACAAAAAGAAAACTTTGCTAGCGACTGAGCGAGAGCGAGCGGGACGGAGCGAGTGGGTGGGTGAGCGAGCGAGAGAGCTAAAGAAATATGCTTTGCTTGTTTGCGGTTACATTGTGCCAGTGCCTGTCTATGTGTGTGTGTCTGTGTGTGTGTGTGTGTGTGATTCTTTCCCTTTATTTAATTCGACTGATCCAATCCTTTGTTAGTGGCTTGCCCAGCGACTGGCGACATCTTCTGCTGCTGCTTCGCCCTGTCGTCGTCGTCGTCGTCGTTGGCTGCGGCTCCTGCGGCAAATTAAAATTAGTTGTTTACTTTGTGCAACATAAACAAATAAGGACTACCACGATAATGATGATGATGATGATGATGATGATGATGGTGATGGCTACAAGCCGAACGAACTAGCAGAGTCCAGCTGAAACGCAAGCTGGAAGCTGCTGCAGCCGTAACTGTTGTATCTATTGAAGCATTATACACGAAATTCGTTTTTAGTTGCTCGAATGCAAATTGAATTGAGTGAAGACATTTGGCTGGCGGCTGGCGGCTGGCGGCTGTCGGCTGGTTGTCCAAGGCCAATGCACTCCAGCAATCCACACTGCAAATGAGCTCATTTCCATATTTTCACACACACAGAAAATCAAAGTAAAAAGTAATCAAAATGTAAGTAACACGATTATTAAGCTTTAGTTGACTATCGTTAGCTGGTCACACTGAAGAGTCTCAGCCGTTAGTGTTGCTAATTGATAATGGTAAATGCTGATCGCTAAAGCGCGCCAAATTTGAAATTTGCTTAGGCTGTGGTAGATCTTTGTTTGCATAAAGTGGATAAAAGGCATCAAAGAAAACAAAAATAATTGACATAAAAAAATTAAAATTAAATCAAATAAATAATAAATAATAATCAAATAAATAATAATAAACAAATAAATAAATAACAAATATTTTATTGAAATAAAGTAAATACATGTAACAAATTTGTATATATGAAATATATGCACTTTTTTTCATTATTTAATGTCAATTATTTTTATTTATTTTTTACACTTTTATTTTATTTACTTTTACTTTTACTTTTATGTATTATATTTTTGTGTGAAGCATTTTATCTATTGATGCTTAGCAGACGTCTGCTGTGGCTGCTCGCAACGCCACCTAGCGCCTGCAGCACTTACCTTAGGCACACAAAGCTTAACTGCAGCAGCAGCCATTTTTATGCTTACCTCTACACATATATATATATATACATATATATATATATATATATATATATATATATATATATATATATATATATATATATATATATATATATATATATATATATATATATATATATGTATTTAACACATACAGTTACAAACTGAATTTGCATTGCAGCAATTCTGTATAAGAAATAAATCCAATTAAATTTGCATATCTTCATATATTTATACGCCAAGGGCCATAAGCTCAGGCAGTTGTAAAATTTTTGTTTATTTTTAAAAATGATATAACATTACCTAGATTTCTCTTAGGCAATCTCTAGCTACTCTGAATCATAGTCTTTATCTTAAGCCGCCCCATATGCCCACAAATTTGTTTTTATTACCAACAATTTTATATGCCTAATTTGGCATATTCAAAAGTGAGTGTTACGCCTCATACAATTTATGGTGCTGCCCACCGCCCCCCGGCCTCCCCATCCCACCATCCCGCCCTCCTATCTACCACACTCTACAGCAAAATATACGCATTACCAATTCCACTTGGCTTGACTAATGAGCCTTCTACTGCACACACTTGACCAACTTTTTGGGCACACCCTAATATACATGCATTTAAGCATGTGTGTGTGAGTGTGTGCGTGTGTGTGTGTGTTTGTATGTAAAATGGCGCCGCAACGTCATGGGATTAACTGGCGCTGGCTGCTTGAGGGATAATAAGTGCATTGGAGCATCAAATCAATAAAACGCTCACATTGCACATGGTGGACAACACACACACACTCACACACACACACACACACACACACACACATGCTTGATGTGCGGGTAGATGAACTGGAGCTGGGGCCGGGTTGGTTGGTTGGTTGGTCACAAGAATTCGCTGCATCAGTGGCTGCAATTGCGAAACATTGTTAATTTATGCAAATTTAGCCACCGCCGCCCGCTTTGTGCAACGCCAATGAGGCACGAGCGCTGCACTGGTAGCCGCAGCAGCCGCCGCAGCCGCGGCCGCAACGCCAACAACATTAACGCGCTGCAGCGACAGAGCCACACCGACACGACTTGCATAATTTGGTGTCCAAAATGGGAGGGTGAGAGAAAGAGAGAGAGAGAAGGGGACATTGCCATTTGCTAGGCAACGCGCCTTTGCCTCAGTTCTCCATGTGTGTGTGTGTGTGTGTGTGTGTGTTGGTTACATTTTTGTCGACACTGGGGACACTGACAGATCCGGCTGCCAGAGGCTCAACTGGGTGCGCAACGAATTAGCACGTCGACTGTTTGCCTGATTGCCAGTCAAAATGAGGCCGTCGGCTGAGCGAGAGAGAGAGAGAAGACACACGAAAGGAAGGGGCAGCAGAAGAGAGGCACTTTCCAGGCATGGCAGGTGTGAGAGCTTGATATGCACAACAGGTAGACAAACAAATGAAAATTTCGCAATTGTTAGCAATTGATGAGGAATTGGCCAATGACGGGGCGCTCTAGAATTCCTCTACTCCGGTTGGACTCAAGCTGCTGCTATTAATAAGTAGCTAGCATTGAATGCAATAGAAAATGATTTAAGCTAAGCTAGAGTCCGGCTAGCTGGGGTTAGGCAGACTCTCTTTGAGCTAATAAGCGTGTTTGTTGCAGATGACTGAGAGATCTGGAAAGCTTAAACTATAAACATTTTGAAATATATATGTTTTTTAAATTACAATCTGTTAAAAAAAAAGTAAATTATAAATATTAAGAGTGCAATTTTTTTTTATCTAAACAATAATTACTACATAGTCAACTATGGATTTTATTTTTTTAAGTGCAATCTGTTAAAAAAAAAACAATAAATACTTTGATCTAGAATTTAAAAAAAATATATTTTAAATTCCAATCTGTTAAAAAAAATAAATACTTTGACCTAGAACTGAAAAATATATATTTTAAATTCCAATCTTAAAAAAAAAAAACAAAAGAACAATAAATACTTTGACCTAGAATTTAAAAGAAATATATTTTAAATTCCAATCTTAAAAAAAAAATAAATACTTTAACCTAGAATTAAAAATAAAAATATTTTAAATTCCAATTTGTTAAAAAAAAAAACAATAAATACTTTGCCTTTGAATTTTTTTTGTTAAATTGCAATGTGTTAAAAACTAAGCATAAAAACATTTATTTTTATTGGACAAAACTTTTTATTTAAAGAGACTCATCCTTCATTTTCTTCTGCTCTTTCATATGCTGCTGGAGTTTTTATTTTTTTGCTGCATCTTCATTTTCTGCATGCTCCTTACACTCTCCAATAAAATGCAAAAAAAATTCGTATCTCATTTCCGATTTTTGTTGCGCCAGCGACTTCTGTGGCACCCACAAGCGGCCAGGCAGCCGATAAGCCAGCAAATTGACGCCAATTATAAAATATATGTATCGGTTAATGTGTGTGCGTGAGTGTGTGTGTGTGTGTGTGTGTGTGTGTGTGTGTGTGTGTGTGTGTGCATGCAGCATACGCATATTCGCCATATGATAATACAAATATATGGCTAACTGTATTTATTGTATTGTCTAGACATGAAAAACCGCAGTGCCTGCATTGCATTTGCGTTTTTATTTTATGGCTTAACCGCATTAAATGAAGCAACTCGCAAAAAAGAAAGGACAAATGCCATGACAGGTAGCAGTGGTTCACGTGCTGGATACCCTGTACATTTGACTGGGTGCGAAAGGAATTGAGATTGGACCGATTGTTGAATTTGCTATGTGAAGTGCTTGGGCGTATAGAAAGGAGTGTACCAGTTTTAGGAGCTTGACTTTGCACATACCCTGTAATTAATTGGAATGTAAAATCTGATGGTATAGATTTAAAATTTGACATGTTAATTTCTCGTCAGATTTGTAACTTATAAGAGACCAAAATTTGCTAATAGCTGATGTTGGTTGACATCACTGATACCCTGTATATGACTAGTGCATTACATAAGACCATATTGGGTGTCAAATCTATGCTGTAGACTTCTTGAATGCACATTTAGGCTTCTGGAATTTACTAAAAGCTGAAAGGCTTGACGTTGCTCATACCCTGTAATATTTGAACAGCAGGTTTGCTTACATTTATGCCAAAAATTTATAATTTGATGTTCTGAAGCTTTTCCCGTTTCAGCCAGAGTGATATTCACTTTCACTACTGATCTGCTACATTGATACCCTGTAATCTTGAAAAATTGATTGGTGTATTTCGCCCAGTGGTAGCCAAGATCTTGCACGCTATAATTTAATATAAGATAGGCTAATCGATAGTAAATCAGTCTATTCTCGATAATTTCCGATAACAAATATATCGAAATTACCTATGCACCAAAACTTATAATAATACTCCATCAAATTTATTCGCCTGCCATCTATGGGCCACGTCGAATATGACTGACTGTTACCTCGTCTGCATCATGACCACTTTCAACCTCCTTTAATGGATATTGGGCATTAAAAAAGACGTTTAATTTAACAATTTGATGGCATTGCCGGCTTCAAAGGGCATACACAATGCGCAACGTGGCAAAGCTCCTACGAAATTGCTGTTCAATTTTTTGTTTGATGTGCGCGAACCACCAACCGCACCGCCTTGCCCCGCCCATTTGCGTTGGATGTCGCTGGATTTTGGGAATTGCCAGATGTTAAGCTTATGCATACAATTAGCTTGGTCGATTGTCCAGGTGAAAAGGTCTTTGGACCTTTGGCCATAAATAATGCCTAATACCGCGATACAATTCTCTGTTATACAACTCAAATGACAGTTGACGAGTGGGCGGCGCTACGCCCACCGCTCGTGGATATTAAATATATATATATATATGTGGCTTTTAACTAACTAACTGACTGATTTATCTTGACGGATCGTGTAGCTAGGCGATAAGCATTACGGGGACAGCCAGCGCATATGTAATCTAACCTCTTATCACACTCGAATTCATGATCATGATCATTGCTGATCCGGCTGTTCTAGCTGCTCTTGCTCTGCCTCTTCTTCTTCCAGCCTTTGGCTTGCAAAAACATACGCAACAGCTACAAAGCAGCATCTCTGCTTGCGTCATAACCTGGGGTTTAGCAGACCCGCTGGCAAACAGTAGCTTCCATAGATATATAGATTTATCAGCCGATGTAGGTGTGCGTGTAACTGATACGCTGATACACCACGATAAGTGCCTTAGTCATGATCTATGCAGGAATCCACTTTGAACCACATTTCCGGCCAGAAAAAAAAAGAAAAATAATTCCTCTTATGAATACCCTCACTTGCAGGCATTCAAGCTGCAACAGTCAAGATCATAGCTAAATGATTTTTATATAAGCCTAAGCAAAATTTAACTCTGCCTAAAATATAAGTTAAGCTCATTTAGTTATACATACATATATCTACTACAGGGTAATTCCAATTCAATGCTCCCCTTTATTATTGCCTTTCCTGTTTGTTATTTGTCTTCAAAAATCATATTTTTTTCGGACAAATAGCGCAAATTTGTCAAGAGGAAATGCGCAGCCTTCGCTCGCTGATGTTTGTCAAATAAAAAAAAAATAATTTCTAGACTTAGATTATGTACGGCAGTTAAACAAATGTGTGAAATATCATCATTGGCTTAGCCTAATGACCATCGAAAGCTACAACCGAGATAATAAGTTTAGTTAGTTATTTTTTTATTATTATTATTTGCCCGAACTGTGATTCACAGATTCGACCAACTTAGCCAGAATTCTACAATTTGAAACTAAAACATTGCTATTATTTTAATTACTGGGAAATTCTTGTCGATAACAAGCCGTGAAGGTCATCTTCACAGCTTATTAAACTAAGCCAGTTTATAGCTACTTGAATTACTTTTACCTTGGAGATTTTTGTTTTGTGTTTTCATAATCTCTGTAAACATTTGTTCTAATCTTTTAGTTAAATTAAATTTCACTATGGATTTCAACTACAGTTATTGATGGCGAAATTTGGCATATTAATTTGGCTGCGGCTGAGAAGAATCTCGTTATTATTTAATAAATTCTCTAAGCTTCGATTCTTGCTAATCCTAATAAATAATAAAAAACGTACAATTTATTCTATTACAAATAAATTAATGGAAAAATTAAATAGGTTTAAAATTTAAAATATCTACGTTTGATAAGAACTCTTTAAAATTTGAATAATTACCCTTAGCTTCTTTTAATATTTAACTAAAAAAATGGACAATTAATTCTATTACGCCAGGGCGAAAAAAAAGTTTCAAACTAAAAATATCTGGTAGCAAATAAAAATAAATAAATAGATTTAGCAAGACGCGTCGAAAGCAAAATATGTAGCTCCCAGGCGCAAACAGCCTTAGGCCGCTTCAGATTTTAGCTGCAATATCATAAATTGGTCGCAAACTTATCTGGGACAAACAAAGATAATCATTGGATATTTACACAGCGTCAAGCAGATTCGCTGGAGATAAGTGCAGATGGCATTAGTTGTTTATTTTTGTTTCGAATAAAAGCGACGCGCTGGCCCATGCCGGGAATAGTAACGATTTTAAATTCGAACCATATACATAACGCACCTCGACGATGACGAACAAAATATTCAAGATTTTGATGTTATTTGTGGTAATTGTTGCATAGATTGTACTAACGCGCCACCAAAAATACCCAAAATACCCGACAATCCCGTTCCCCACATCGTCATGCCAGAACCTAAAATCAAAATTTGTAAAATAATTTAATACTTTCTGTTTCTGTTACTGATGAGTTGTATTTTATTAACCATTTTGTGTGGAAACTTTACGGGCTTTTGGATACGCGTGACTAAAACCAAACAAACTAACAAAAGCTGCCGGGATTCTTGCTACTTTGGATATCGTTTATAGCACTCGGCGGCGACTCGAAAGTATCCTATGCAAGTGAAACTAAACCAGTGTAATTGTTACGGTCCCGAGACTCCGACTTGTGACAAACAGTGCACCCGTGCGACCGATCGCCCAGTCATACTAAATTCTTTACTTTCTCTCTCTCTCTCTCTTTCTTTTTCTCTCTCTCTTTCTTTGTAACTTACCGTTATTTCCAACAGTTAGCCGCACTGTTCGATGGCCAGCATCAGGCCGTACAGACCAGTGCGCAGATCATTAGCATCAATTGCAGCGGGCAACCGGCTATCTGCGTGGGACCGGCATCCTATCAGCTCTGTGAGAGGAATGTGGCGACAGGCAGTGTCCGTCAGTGTCCACTCAACACGCGCTGCATTAACGAAGGCGTAGAGATTTGCGTGGCCGTTAAAGTGGATCCCAAAGGGGCCTCAGCGGCGGTTGCCAAGATGACAACAGTCACCGATCATCCGATCATTGGCGGCCGAGCATCGGCGGCTATCATCGAGTCCACGACCAGCTCTGGAGCCATTGCGGTTGCAAACAGCACTGAAGGCCTCGTGGTTCTAACTACTACTGCAGCGGCGCCCCTCATCACAACCCAGCTGCCCATTCAGTCAACTCCGGCTATTGCTGAGACGACAAATGCACCCGTGGACGCCGAAACAACTGTGTCTAACATTCCTCTGGAGACGACAACTGAGGCAACATGGAATCCGTCTACGGGCAGTGTTCCAGTTCGGCCAACGAAACCAACGCGTCCAAGCTCAACAGCTGCGCCTGTCGTGCCAATTCTACCTGCCGATCCTAGTACACCAGTGGATCCAAATGTACCCGTTGTTCCAACTGAGCCAATTGGCCCGGAGGGAACAATGTCATCTCCTGTAAACTCAACTGAGCCAGCTAATCCCACCGCACCAGTGAACCCAGAGGGAACGACAGTATCTCCGGTAGACCCTAATACACCCCTGGATCCAAATGTTCCTGTTGATCCCAACGCAACTGGAAGTCCAGTGGGAACAACAGTTTCCCCTAATGTACCAGTGGACCCCAACTCACCTGTTGAGGGCATAACCACATCGCCAGTGGACCCCAATGCCCCAGTGGATCCTAATGCACCCGTCGACCCTAACGCTCCGATAGATCCCAATGCTCCCTTGGACCCAAATTCACCTGTGGATCCCAATGCCCCAGTGGATCCTAATGCACCCGTCGACCCTAACGCTCCGATAGATTCCAATGCTCCGTTGGACCCGAATTCACCTGTGGACCCCAATGCCCCAGTGGATCCAAATGCTCCAGTTGATCCTAATGGACCAGTGGACCCCAACACACCGGTAGATCCCAATGTCCCAGTGGATCCAAATGCTCCAGTGAACCCAAATATACCAGAAAATCCAGAAGGCACAACCACATCGCTAGTGGATCCAAATGCTACAGTGGATCCTAATGCATCCGTCGATCCTAACGCTCCGATAGATCCCAATGCTCCCTTGGACCCGAATTCGCCTGTGGACCCCAATGATCCAGTAACTCCCAATGCTCCAGATGGCCCCAATGCACCAGTGGATCCAAATTCTCCAGTGGACCCTAATGTACCAGTAAGCCCAGAGGGCACAACAACATCGCCAGTGGACCCCAATGCCCCAGTGGATCCTAATGCACCCGTCGACCCAAACGCTTCGATAGATCCCAATGCTCCCTTGGACACGAATTCACCTGTGGAGCCAAATGCCCCAGTGGATCCTAATGCACCCGTCGACCCTAACGCTCCGATAGATTCCAATGCTCCCTTGGACCCGAATTCACCTGTGGACCCCAATGCCCCAGTGGATCCAAATGCTCCAGTTGATCCTAATGGACCAGTGGACCCCAACACACCGGTAGATCCCAATGTCCCAGTGGATCCAAATGCTCCAGTGAACCCAAATGTACCAGAAAATACAGAAGGCACAACCACATCGCCAGTGGATCCAAATGCTACAGTGGATCCTAATGCACCCGTCGATCCGAACGCTCCGATAGATCCCAATGCTCCCTTGGACCCGAATTCGCCTGAGGACCCCAATGCTCCTGTGACTCCCAATGCTCCAGTGGATCCAAATTCTCCAGTGGACCCTAATGTACCTGTAAGCCCAGAGGGCACAACAACATCGCCAGTGGATCCCAATGCTCCTGTGGACCCTAACACACCAGTGAACCCGAACGCACCAGCGGAACCTAATGCACCCTTAGGCCCAAACGAACCAGTGGATCCCAATGCTCCGGTAGACCCTAACTTACCAGTGGATCCCAATGCACCTGTGGACCCTAACGCACCGGTCAACCCAGAGGGCACAACAACATCGCCAGTGGATCCCAATGCTCCTGTGAACCCGAACGCACCAGTAGATCCCAGCGCACCAGTGAATCCCAATGCACCACTGGATCCCAATGAGCCAATTGATCCTAATTCGCCTGTTGATCCCAATGTCCCAGTGGATCCAATTGCTCCAGTGAACCCAAATATACCAGAAAATCCAGAAGGCACAACCACATCGCCAGTGGATCCAAATTCTCCAGTGGACCCTAATGTACCTGTAAGCCCAGAGGGCACAACAACATCGCCAGTGGATCCCAATGCTCCTTTGGACCCTAACGCACCACTCGGTCCCAATGCACCAGTGGATCCCAATGCTCCTGTGGACCCTAATGCTCCTGTGAACCCTAACGCACCAGTGGATCCCAATGCACCAGTGGATCCTAATTCTCCTGTCGGTCCAAATGCACCAGTGAACCCGAACGCACCAGTGGACCCTAACGCACCACTCGGTCCCAATGCACCAGTGGATCCCAATGCCCCTGTGGACCCTAATGCACCAGTGGATCCCAATGCACCTGTGGGCCCTAATGCACCAGTGAATCCGAACGCACCAGTGGATCCCAATGCACCAGTGGATCCCAATGCACCTGTGGGCCCTAATGCACCAGTGAATCCGAACGCACCAGTGGACCCCAATGCACCAGTGGGTCCCAATGCTCCAGTTGATCCCAACGCACCAGTGAACCCTAATGCTCCAGTGGATCCCAGTGCTCCTGTGGACCCTAATGCTCCTGTGAACCCTAACGCGCCTGTCGGTCCAAATGCACCAGTGAACCCGAACGCACCAGTGGACCCTAACGCAACAATCAGTCCCAATGCTCCTTTGGACCCTAACGCACCACTCGGTCCCAATGCACCAGTGGATCCCAATGCCCCTGTGGACCCTAATGCACCAGTGGATCCCAGTGCTCCTGTGGACCCTAACGCGCCTGTCGGTCCAAATGCACCGGTGAACCCGAACGCACCAGTGGACCCTAACGCAACAATCAGTCCCAATGCTCCTTTGGACCCTAACGCACCACTCGGTCCCAATGCACCAGTGGATCCCAATGCCCCTGTGGACCCTAATGCACCAGTGGATCCCAGTGCTCCTGTGGACCCTAACGCGCCTGTCGGTCCAAATGCACCGGTGAACCCGAACGCACCAGTGGACCCTAACGCAACAATCAGTCCCAATGCTCCTTTGGACCCTAACGCACCACTCGGTCCCAATGCACCAGTGGATCCCAATGCACCAGTGGATCCCAATGCACCAGTGGATCCCAATGCTCCTGTGGACCCTAACGCGCCTGTCGGTCCAAATGCACCAGTGAACCCGAACGCACCAGTGGACCCTAACGCAACAATCAGTCCCAATGCTCCTTTGGACCCTAACGCACCACTCGGTCCCAATGCACCAGTGGATCCCAATGCCCCTGTGGACCCTAATGCACCAGTGGATCCCAGTGCTCCTGTGGACCCTAACGCGCCTGTCGGTCCAAATGCACCAGTGAACCCGAACGCACCAGTGGACCCTAACGCAACAATCAGTCCCAATGCTCCTTTGGACCCTAACGCACCACTCGGTCCCAATGCACCAGTGGATCCCAATGCCCCTGTGGACCCTAATGCACCAGTGGATCCCAGTGCTCCTGTGGACCCTAAGGAACCAGTGGATCCCAATGCTCCTGTGGACCCTAATGCTCCTGTGAACCCTAATGCACCAGTGGATCCCAATGCTCCTGTGGACCCTAACGCGCCTGTCGGTCCAAATGCACCAGTGAACCCGAACGCACCAGTGGACCCTAACGCACCACTCGGTCCCAATGCACCAGTGGATCCCAATGCCCCTGTGGACCCTAATGCACCAGTGGATCCCAATGCACCTGTGGGCCCTAATGCACCAGTGAATCCGAACGCACCAGTCGATCCCAATGCACCAGTGGGTCCCAATGCTCCAGTTGATCCCAACGCACCAGTGAACCCTAATGCTCCAGTGGACCCCACTGCTCCAAACGCACCAGTGAATCCCAATGCACCAGTCGATCCCAGTGCACCTGTGAATCCCAACGCACCAGTGGTTCCCACTGTTCCTGTGGACCCTAATGCACCAGTGAACCCGAACGCACCAGTAGATCCCAGCGCACCAGTGAATCCCAATGCACCACTGGATCCCAATGAGCCAATTGATCCTAATTCGCCTGTTGATCCCAACTCACCCATGAATCCCAACAGCCCTGTTGATCCTAACTCCCCACTAAATCCCATAACTCCACTTAATCCCAATTCTCCCACCTATCCGTCCGTTCCCTCTGTCCCATCGATTCCCATTTATCCAGGTAGACCTGGCTCATGGCCAAACCCATGGCACCCGAGCCATCCTATCCGCCCAGTTCATCAACGCCCCACCATTCGTCCAATTCCCCAACATCCTTTCTGGCCACAGCGACCAACGCAACCAGGCAACAGAAATGGAAATGGCCCGACAGGAAATCCATTCTGGCCCAACTGGCTGGATTGGGTCAATGGTTGGCGTCCATCTAAGAAGCCTGCTCCACCCACCGCAACACCCACCTCAGCACCCCCTGCAGCATCCACTGCAGCGCCGATTGAAGACCGCAAAAAGTCTGAGACGAATGAATCAGTAGAGCAACCGTCAAGTGGAGCTGTCTCTAATGAGAATGCCTCGGTTGAAGAGACCAACAAGACTTCCAAGGATAAGGACAAGCCAAGCTCTGAGAAGGACCAGTCCAAAAAGCAGGAAAAAAAGAAGTCGGATTCCAATGAGAACACATCCGACGAGAAGAAGGAGAAGGAAAATAAACGGAAAGAGTCAAAGGAAGGCAAAAAGGAGAGCAAGTCAAAAGATTCAAATGAGGAAAGTGACGGCGACAAGAAGAAATCAAGCAGCTCATCTGAGGACAAGGATAATAAAAAACCAAAGAATTCCATAGAGGACAAAGAAGAGGAAGACAGTGAACAGAAAAAGTCCAACGAAGATAAGGACAACGACGATCTGGACTCCAAGGAGAAAAGACAATTCGTAAAGAACGTGATCAAAAAGCTAAGAAATGAAGACGAGTGCGATGAGGACGATGTCTATCCAGATGTGCGCGATTGCCGTAAATATTACCGCTGCGAGATTAAGAAGTCCGGCAAACATCGGTTTGTCCACCTGCGCTGCGACAGCAAGGAGCGCTTCGACTATGCCACGCTCAAATGCATCTCCAAAGATGCTGCTCGCTGTCTGCACAAGTAGAGACCCAAATGAAGTCAACGGAAACCGAAACAGAATCGAAAACTGTAGTATTCAAAATATATAATCTCACAATAAATTCAATGATATTAGCAATGATATATATATATACTATAAACGCAACATATATGTACTTACCTTTTTTTTTTTTTTGTTTATTTATTGTAACAATTAGTTTGCCAAATAAAATATAATTTATATATGCATTAATTAATAAAGTCCGGTGTAAATTGCTCCCTGAAAATAATCCTTAATTTTCTGGATGTTCCCTAACAAGCAAAATTTATATTTTAGCTTGGTTGTGATCTTCATGCCAGATAACAAAGACACTTTGTTACCTTGTAGTATGGGATCAATGGGTCACACCTATTTCGGACTTATTGTATTTCAGTCAGCGAACTCTAATAGAAACACTGTCTGAAGGGATGCAAGGACAGTGCACTTAAATTGATTAACTAACATGAGCTTTGCCAGGCACATGCCATGCTGTCACTCTTTTCTTCTACTAACTATTTGTAGCTCTTTGCATCTCGTCCTTTATTCAAGTTGGTCGCAGCTGCAATCATTAAATACCAATCTCTCTAATTAGCCATGCCATAAAAAAAAGTTCCCGATAAGTTAATGAGTAGCGAAACATTCGCTCAAGTTTTAGTTTTAGCTTTTTCGTTTCTGCTGTTTTTTTTGTGCTCGAACATCTTTAAAGCGTTTCACTTACACTTGCAAAGTTGTTCCTATGTAAATATTTAGTGTAGCATAGAAATTTGAAGTGAAACGTAAACACAAGCAGAGAGCGTTAAGGGAAAGTGCATTGGATGACAGCACAAAGGCAACGGCAACGGCAACGGCAACGGCAAAGGCGATGGCAACGGCAACGGCACAGACCTGCCTGCAGGACATATAGTCAACAGGGTTTGGGGGTTGTGCTGTTAGGTGGGCGTTGGGAGTGTCACCGAAGCAGAGCAATACACTTAAGTTGATTCGCTGTCATCCATTGCAGCTCATTTATCATTAGATGAAGTCATACACTTACACACACACACACAGAGGGAGAGAGAGTAGAAGCATGCTAGAAAAGTGTAAAGGCAGGGTGCTAGGTGTAGGACCAGGACCAGGACCAGGACTAGGACCAGGACCAGGACCAGGACCAAGACCAGGGCCAGGACCCAGACCTAGACAGGCAGCAGGCTCGGCGACAGTTTCAACTCGCCTAAGTAGTGTGCGCTGAGACGCGGGCGTGGCTGTGGGCGAGTCAAGAGTAAGCATAACACTTTGCAGCGACAATGCTGAGACTCGGGCCCCGACCCAGGACCCATCAAGTCACGGATCTCGGCATGACCAAGAGGCAGACTAGAATGTGATGCCAGCCAGCCAGCTCCACGACGAAGTAATTCAATTTTTATCGTGGGTAATTTTGTAACGAGAAACGAAAGAAGCGAACGGCAAATGGCGTTGACCAGGAACCGAAGCAGCGGCTCTCAGTGCTGGGGCGCTGGTGGTAGTAGTCGAAGTAGTCGTCGTAGTAGTTGCTGTAAGTGCTATATAAAACAAGTAGAGCTTTAAGCCAGGCATTGTAATTGTGGGCGTGTCACTCACTCACACACACACACAAGGAGTCGCTGTGCGAGCATACGTTGAAAATTCAATTTGCCTGATGACTTGCTGTGGTTTAAATGCCGCCCCGCAAAAAGGGCGACAGCGCACATTAAACTGTGGCCAATGGTTAAAGGCGATACAAAACGCATGTGGCATGTGGCATGTGGTACTATGTGCCATGGGATAAAGCATCGCATATCCAGCGCCACAATAGCTGCCCCATGTCCATATTATATACTTATGCAAACGATAAAAAGAACAAAATATAAAAAAAAAATTGAAAACTCGAACAAACGCTGAAAAAAATATAAAAAAAATTATATATAAAAAAAAAGAAAAATAAAAAACCGTAAACTTTGTTAACTTCATTTGGCAACCAGCAGCAGTGGGTGGTGCGTTGGGTGGTGCGCTGCTCCGCAAGGCTGATGCGCTGATCCAGGACATAGCTCTATGTGCGAGCCACTCGTTGTTGTCCCTACTTGGAGCTGGTCGTTGATTGGATTTCAGGCGCTTGAAAAATCAATTTTTATTTAATTAATGTGCCTCGTTGCATGCCCCACACACATACCCAAACACGCACACACACAGAGAGAGCGAGAGAAGAACTATATATTCAGCTGAAAAATATTCCTGGCTTTTATGCCAGGCCATATGTACATATATATATGTATATATATATATATATATATATATATATATATTTTCTATATAGTGAGCACACTAGAGCGAGAGCTGAGCATGTTGTAAACAATTTGCTTGGCCTGCAATTAGTTTCTATTGTGGCGTCGGGCTCTATTTGTATGCCTGTTTCATATGCAGCGGCGCTTTCAGTTAACGTTAACAATTTGATTTAAGGGCTCTCGACTCTGGCATCTGGCAGAGCTCAAGTGAGCCAGCAGACTGCGGCGAAATATCTTAGCCAAGTTTTAAGTTAGCTATACAAATTTATACAACATTCTATGCAGCCTGAGAAATTTATATATGCATATATAATTCATATAATATTCGGTGTTCTACAACACTTGTCAACCTTAAAGCTCTTGGAAATTCGCTGAATATTAAACTGAAAATTTAGTGACTTTTTGAATTTATTAAGTCTTAACCTAATACTCCAAATTTAGAGAAATATCTATTTATATATAGTTATAGAATTACTACTTCTCAAGCTAAAAGTCATCGAATATTTAAATTTTCAAATTTTAAAAACTTTTCTATTCTATTCTATTTTCTGAATTATTCTGAACCTGTGATGGCTTAGATTACGTTATATCAAGCTATAAACTTCTACTCCAAATTTAGAGAAGTTCTTAAGAAAATTAAAGCCATCGCATATTAAACTCAAATTCTAAAAAGTTTTCTCTCTTCTATTCTCTGACTTCTTCTGAGAGTTTCGATCAGCTTTTACCAATTCATAAACTACTACTCACAATTTTTGCGAAGTATCTAATTATATACTACTATATACTAGAAATATATCTTTAAGACATTTTAGAACACTTGTCAAGCTCAAAGCTTACACTTCTTCAAAGGTGTCGTAATCACCCTGAATATTACTGATACTGAAAATTTAAAAACATTTTTCCCTGATTTATCGTAAAGCTCTCACAGAGCTTTATCGAGCAACAATATGCTTAAAGCATCTGGCTAAACGAATAGCCAATTTCGGTCGGTTGAAGATGAGGCTGAGAGCAGGGCTGAGGGCCAACGTTAAAGGGTAGGCGACCCGCTGCTTAACTCATGCAAATCTCGACATCAATCAGTCGACGTGGATGCCTTCAAATGGTATTATTATTTCTCCGTTGTTGTTGCTGGCACTTGCAGTGCACACAATGACGCCGCAGGGAGTTGGCGCATTTGTGGGCGCAGCATGGGCGTGGCGGACGACACCTGCGAGGACCGCAGCAGGAGAAAAAAATCTTGTACTTGTATATTTAATATTCACATTTCAATTGTTTTCGGTTGTTTTTTCTTGGCTCAGACCAGACCAATTCAGTTCCGCCCACTGCTCACGCCCTCTCAGCAGATCCCGCTATGTATCCCATTTGTTGTGCGCCCCAACCAATCCTTCGCCTGCTGCTGCCCCTTTTGGCTTGTTTGCTTTGACTTTTGAGCTTTCCTTTTGGCAATGGATTTTTTTAGTTGTTTTTGTTGTTGTTGGCGCTTCACTCGCCTTTTATTTATAAAAATTTCATAAAGTTTTGTGTTATTAAAAATGGAATATATTCTCGCGCGAATACGCAATGGAATATTAATAGAAATAAGTTCAACTTGTATGCAAATAAGTGGAAAGTATTCATACATTATAGAGGGTCGTGGAGCAGCCCGAAATACGAAATGAAATTCGACTATCAACATTTAATACAGAAGCCTTAAATAATGCTCATAAATAATAGGAGCTAAGAGAGAACAAAGCTCTTTATTATGCAATGAAATGCTGAACTGATTTGGCAGCTGGAAATATGAGAAAAAGTCACAGAAGATGAAGGTGAAGTTGAAGATGAAGATGAAGATGCTGAGTCTAATGGATATAGTCAGCTATATATAGGAAGAAAAGCAAGAATGATAGGCCTATATAGTGCTATAAATATCAAGGCTTTGCCTTAAGTATAACTTGACTTATACCTGTAGCTGCTTTAAAAGGCTTCAGTTCGATAGAGATGGGAAAATTATTTATATAATTTAAATTTATTTATAAAATTTAATTCATGTTAAATTGCAATCTGTTTTGAAGCTTCTTGAATAAAAATGAATATTATGTTTTTATAATATATATATATAATAATCAAATAATGAAACTTTCAGCTGCCCACCTGTAGAGCTTCACTGTTCAGCTCCAATCCTTAAAAATTAAGGAATTTTACTTTACCTTAAGAATAAGTATTGCAGGACTATATATAGTATATATACTACTACTATACTATTCAACAACTATATTACTATACTATACTATATATATATATATATATATATATATATATATATATATATACTACTATATTCTAATATATATTATTATTACACAATGTTTATTATAACGAAGCTGATAGCAAGAAGCGACCTACATTTGCTTTGAACATGTACAACTCATGCCTGAAAGAAATGTTATTTCCGGGCGTGAGGAAAGAGCGACTTGTTACCATCATCAAAGGCTAAGGTGGCTCCAATGCCGCCCGCTGTGCGTGCTAAACACGGTTGTAAAGCTCCCTGCTTCCTCAATGGAAGCTATCGATGCAGTGGTTTCGGCAGCTTACGGGCTGAAGCTGCATGCCAACAACTCTTGAATATATATTTAATTTGATATGTAGAACAAATTGTTTAGTGAACTTAAATTTAGTATATACATAAGAAATAAATAAATAAGAAATATTAAAAAAAAATAATAATTTTGTTTTAAACAAGAAATTAATTGTTTTGGATGGCTATGCGAGAGTGGGAAAGTGAATCAATTGAAATAAATTTCTCACTTGCAACTCATTTGAGTGGCGTAGGCATAAGGTTGACTGAACAACTCTAGTTGGAAAAGTGCATTGGCTTAAGACTGATTGGAGTTGAAATCCTATCAGAAGTAGGAAAATACGCTAAAGTGCATATCGTTCATTTAATGTGGTTAATCGATACAGATACATAGGTGGTTGAGTTCACGCTTACCAACACTGTTCGAATTGAATTGGAATTTTACGAAATTTGACAGAGGTCCGAGTTAAAATCTAAAAAATAAAACTATGTCCATAAAACAGATTATATCACTCGATGATATAGCAGAGTTGGAGAGTCAATTTCTCATGCGTTTTCCGGAGGTTGGGACAATTGGAAAATTCACTTACCCGGTTTTCTTTTCTTTTTTTTTTACGAAAATTTAATTTTTAATATTTGATTTCAGGAATATGCGAAAATAGTTTGCGAAGCCATAAACAATGATACTATTAATGAATTATTAGCGATTCAGTTCGACAACGATATGCGAGATGCGGAGGTGTGGCTGGGCGAACAGTTATTGCATGGCAAACTTGTAGATTTGCCCACCATAGTTGAGAGCTATAAAACTGCTGATAATACGAATTTGTACAAAACGGCTGATATCTGTCAGCTGCTCATTTGCAGTCGGGATCGGTCCAAGGATGGGGGTAAGGTGCGTCCCAAGATAGACACTAACCGCATACCCGATTACTATTCGGATCTCGAGCAAGAGCGGGCGGCAAGGAACTATAATGAAAATCAATCCGAAAATCCGATCATAATACAGTCGGAAAATCTATCACCCCAGATGCCCGGGGTTGAGCCAAAAACGCCGGTCGGCAATAGCGCTTCGGCAAATAACAAGAATCCAACTGAAAATGGGACGCCAGTCGCTAGTCAGATTCCTGTTGGCTATAGAACACCTTTACGTAACCCGACGGATTACGGTAATATGACTCCGACTGGCTGTAGGACGCCAGCCGGTTCTATGACACCGAGCGGTCCGCATACGCCGGGTGGTTGGCAGACGCCGAGATGTCAGCAGACGCAGGACGGTTTTAAGATGCCGGCTGGTCCGCGGACACCGGGAAGGCGGCAGACTCTGGATGTTCCGCGGACACCGGGCAGGCGGCAGACTCTCGATGTTCCGCGGACACCGGGCAGGCAGCAGACTCCGGTTGTTCCGCGGACACCAGGCAAGCAGCAGACTCCGGTTGTTCCGCGGACACCAGGCAAGCAGCAGACTCTGGATGTTCCGCGGACACCGGGCAGGCAGCAGACTCCGGTTGTTCCGCAGACACCAGGCAGGCGGCAGACTCTGGAAGTTCCGCGAACACCAGGCGCGAAGCTGACTCTGAATGTTCCGCGGACACCGGGCGCTCAGCCAACTCCGGTTGTTCCGCAGACACCAGACAGGCGGCAGACTCTGGATGTTCCGCAGACACCAGGCAGGCGGCAGACTCTCGATGTTCCGCAGACACCAGGCAGGCGGCAGACTCTCGATGTTCCGCGGACACCGGGCGTTCAGCAGACTCCGGTTGTCCCGCGTACACCAGGCAGGCAGCAGACACGGGGCGGGCAGCAGACCGCCGGCGGTCAGCAAACACCGAGCGGTCAGGAGATTTCGGGTGGTCAGCAGACGCAGGAAGCTCAGCAGGTGCAGGAAGGTCAGCAGACGCAGGAAGGTCAGGAGGAGGAAGGTTGGAAGACGCCAGTGGGTCAGCGGTGGCAGGGTGGCTGGCAGACGCCGGCCGGTAGTCATACGCCGTGTCCTCAAACACCGGGGGTTTGGCAGACGTCATATCCGGGCAATAGGAGGCAAAGTGAAACACCGTTTGAAAATAAGAGAGCACCATTCAATTTACAGCAGCTTAGAATATCTCCAGATGTAGAGTGTAGGGAAATTGTGAAAGTAGATGAGAAATTTCTATGGCCGCATGGCCTGACGCCGCCCTGTCGCAATTTGCGTAGACGGCGCCTAAACAATGCGCTGAGAGATAAGACCGTTGAGCCGCCGGAGCCAGATATCCTGCGTGAGGTGAAATATCTGCTGCGCATGGACAACGAGGCGGTTCGTGTGGACTACGAGGTGATCAATGAGCCACCGACGGACATTATGCCTGATCTGATCCTATCCGATACTAGCAGCGAAGGGGATATGTCGGACGACACGGTGATGTAATAAATATATAAATATGTAATAGAATTAATTATACATAATAAAAGCTATCTGTAACAAGTGTGAGGCTGAAGGAATATACAGAATATACATGCTCACACTATAATATAGTGCATTATATAGAAGTTATCGATAAATTCTAGACAATTTTATATAACAGCAGTTATATTATCGATTATTTTGGAAAGTATCAATTATTTGGTCGATATATGTAGGTTATTAGTAATTAAACAATCGATAAATTTTCGATTTTTTAAACAAATATTATGTAGGGGAGGATAATTATCGATAGCAATATATAAAGCTATCGATATAAATTATATAGGAGAGGATATTCATCGATAGCAATATAAGAAGAAGTCATCGATATCAAGTAAGTCAAGCATAGGTAAAGGGACATCTACAATTAAGCAAGGCAAACTAAAGTATGGCAGGAAAATTCCTTAACAAAATTTATTGTAGTGCGAAGGGCCTCGACTGAGTACATCAGCAATGCGAATCACTGCATATTTATGGGTGTCGAACGGGTCAACACGCAACGCCACACAGGAGGCTGCCATGCGTGGAGGCGACTGTTTTCTCAGCGCGGACGTGCCAAAGAAAATAGCCTGAACAGCAAGCATAATAAATCACACAGAGCGGCGAGTGTGGGTTGGATAGGGGTGGGATGTCAGCAGAAAGTTGACCCAGTAAGTGAACCCGATAAGATGATGGGACGCGGCATGGTCAAATGTTCGCCTCAAGTCAAGCCGAATTGTTGAAAGAAGGAGAGAGTGGGTAGCGAGCAAGTACACCTTGAGCACGGTAATTGCTTTAGACGGCCGCTGAAAGCCCAAACAAATTATAAACGACGACAGGGCGACAGAGCAGCAAGGCAAAGGCCCAGCTCAAAGGCTTACAAAAAAAGAAAAAGAAAAAGAAAAGCTCGCTGTGTGTGTGTGTGTGTATGTGTGTGCGTATGTGTGTGTATGTGTGTGTGTGAAAGAGGTAAAAAGTTGGTTGGCCATACTTTGGCCCACTTCAACTGGCTCATTACCCCAACCAGCGGCTGTCTTATCTGTTCGGTGTTGATCCATCAACGGGATTGCTGCTGCTGCCTTCTCTAACTGGTAACTGGCAACTGGCAACTGGCAACTGGCAACTGGCGTCTGGGGCTGGGAAACATTTTCTGATTGCGTGTGCATTTTTAATGTCGCCTGGCCTTTTGGCCTTTTCAGAGGCAATGTGTACGCACTTCATTCATCAATGCGACTGCCGCGACTCCCAAAACGCCAAGACAAATGATGATGCCAGGCAAAGCAGCAGCCAGGTAGACTTCACCCATGCCAAGCCATGCCAAGCTCACGCTCCCTCTCTCGCTCAGTCGTTCTCTTGCTCTTGCTGGCAAGGGCTACATTACTTTGATTTTTATAAATTTTATATCGTGCACGCCTTTCTTTGACTCTGACGAGCTACAGTCGCTACACTCGGGGGCGTCGGCGCTCACTAATGAAATATGAATAATTAATATTGTGTGCTTCTTTTTGTTTCACTTCATTTGGGAGTTCATTATTTTCGACGCTGCTTGCTGCCCAGCTGGAATTTCGTCTTCTAACTCGATTTTTGTCTGTACAGCGAGAGGGGCGCAGAGGGAGGGAGGCAGACGTACCTAAAGTGGCATATTAATAAGTTAGCAAGTTCCACTTAACTGTTGTATTTACATTTGAAAATATATTGCGTTCCCCACGGCGTCTATCGATATAAACTTTCCTCAAGATCAATTAACGGGGCCGCAATTGCCGTGAATGCCAATTGGCTTTTAATATGCCAGGTACATTAGTAATTAGCACGCTAATTGATAGCACAAGTAGCAGGAGCTGTTAAACAATTGATAAATGTGATTGAAATTGTTGGCTAATTATATAGCAAAAGACTTTCTGACTTACATATGACGACCATAGATATATGGTAACTTCAGTTTACATCTGCCCAATGGTTTTCGCTTATTTTTTTTAATATATATATATATATATTTGATATTCTTTCTTTCTATGTTCTTAAATTGAACATCAATTTTGATCTTTAATTTTTTTTTTTTCATTTTATTTCTAAACTACACTTTACTTGAATGCTTTTTGCTTATTTAAATATATATTTTTTTATATTTATATTATATTCTTCTTTGAAAGTTCTTAATTTAAATATAATTTTTTATCATTTGCTATGTTTTTTATTTTTTATTTAAGTTTTAAAATTCACTTTACTTTACTTCTTGCCTATTTATATATTTTTTTCTAATGTTCATATTGTATTCGGATTTTGTAAGTTCTTAATTTAACATAATTTTGTATGTTTTTTTAAACTTCACTTTACTTTATTATATTTTATTATATTATATTTTTATACAGCTTTTCTTATATTCATATTATTCTTTTGTATGTTCTTAATTTAAGTATAACTTTTTTTAAACTTCACTTCACTTTCTATATTTTTTCTTATGTTCATATTATATTCGTCTTTTGTATGTTCTTAATTTGATTATCAATTTTTTTAATTAGTCATAATGTTATAAATGTTTTTTTTTTAATATTTAATTTTTAAACTTCACTTTACTTTATTATATTATATTTTATTATATTTTTATACAGCTTTTCTTATGTTCATATTATTTTTTGTATGTTCTTAAGTTAAATACAGTTTTTAATAATTTTTACCAGGTTTTTTTCATTTAAATTTTAAACTTCACTTCACTTTTTAATTTTTTTTTCTTATGTTCATATTATATTTGTCTTTTGTATGTTCTTAATTTGATTATTAATTTTTATAATTTGTTATAATGTTATAAATGCTTTTTTTAATTTAATTTTTATACTTCACTTTACTCTATTATATTATATTTTTATATAGTTTTTCTTATGTTCATATTATTCTTAATTTAAATATAGTTTTTAATAAAATTTTACGAGGTTTTTTTTTCATTTAATTTTTTAAACGTCACTTATTATTATTACTACTATTTTGTATAATGTTTTTTCTTTTTAATTTTTAACTTTACTTCACTTTACTTTAATGCATTTCGGTTGTTTTTATATAGTATTTCTTATGTCCACATTAAGTATGTTTTTAGTTTGATTATTATAATTATAATTATAATAATTTTTTAATTTTTACACTTCACTTTAATTCTGTCCAATGTTTTTTTTGTATATTTTAAAAGCATTGTATCGTCATATTCATTGTATATTCATATTCATCTTCTTTTTGCATTCTTAATTTGTATATTATTTTTGTTTTCATTTCATTTTTGATTATTGCAGCCTTTTGCCTTTTATATTAATAATTAAGTATTTCTGTATGAGCCGCACTTTCAGTTGGAGTTGTTGGTTGTATCCACCTGCAAGTATGATTAACAGAAAAACAAATCATTTTACATATGCATATAGATTTGCTGACAAAGCAAAGGGTGTCTTTAAAATGCTACGAAAATAATTGATTCGGAATGCGTTTGATGCGGCAGCAATTAAAGCTGCAGCCATGGGATAAAAACAATAGACAAATCAAAGCAGAAGCTGAGTCTGCTCAGCACGCTCGCATGTGCCGAATGCAAATTGCAACAAAATGCCAGAGAAAAACTGAGATGGGAGAGGGTGGAGGGACTGGAAGGAGTCATAGACAGAGGCAAAGGCAGAGTATGTGTTTAGGGCGTTAATTTGCTAGCCGATAAGACGCAGTGCAGCAGCAAATGAGCAATAAGAAATACATATGTGTGTGTGTGTGTGTGTGTCTGTGCTTATAGAAAGCTGTGGTCCTTGCAACTGTAGCTAGGTTTTTGCCAAGCGAACTCTAATGCCTCGTTATTTGTGTCGCACAATTTAGCAAGTAATTATGCACAGGGCATAAAAACTTCACTCTAGACAAACAGACGGACAAACATACCTTTATATATATATATATATATTTGTGCAACTTGTGTCTTCTTATATAATTTGAATTACAAACCCAGTTAGAAAATCTGTATCGTGGACATCAACACTCGGCAGGCAGCAGCCTGTGTGTGCGTGAGCGTGGCAAATGCATTTTGCTCTTTGAATTTTAATTGCGTTGACCCCAGCTTCGTGCTTCGCACTTGACAGCTTTAAATCCCCATTGCTCTGTGCGGCTCTGCTCTGTTTTTTCACTCCTTGCTTAACAAAATTGTTGCGATAGAAGCGGCCACACCTAGGGCAGCGGCCCAGGGCGAAGGGCTGTGGTCGCCCTACTCAGTCTCAGGCGCTTTTAGTGTCGGCCGCATCGACTAATTTCTCACTTTTGTCACTTGGACGCAACTGGATTTACCCTTTTCAAGGGCATTTTGTATTCAAATAATGTTTGACGGCGTTTTTTTCCCCTTGTTTTTTTGTTTTTTGTTTTTTTTTTTCACTCTTGTCCCTTCCAATTGGCAGCTACGTGTGCGAGCAGATTTCATTTTTTGTAAATTTTTCCTTCGGCTTTATATTATTTTTAAATCAGTTGCTGAAATTGTTTGCCATTTGACACCCGCGCGTAATTAGCTGTTAATTTGGGCTACCGAGCCGCGCATTTCACTTTCCACTTCACGAAATTTGATCAAATTTGATTCCTGACAAAAAAATATATATTTTCCATTGAAATGAGAGCAATGTGACGCTTGTCGATGTGATGTCGAGAGACGGCTTGCTAAGGTAGTTGAATTTCTGATTTATTTTGATTGAAAAGGAAAAGGCGATGGATAGAGTCTAATTCTCATAGTTTGAAGTGACATTGTTGTCTACAACTATTCAAAAACGTTGCCAGACCTGGACGAGATATGTGATGTTTTAGCTAAAATGCTGTCATAAGTAATAAGTAAAAAATTAAAAAAATTAAAACATATTTATATAAATATAAAATATATAATAAAACTTAATTTATTTCTTTTTTAATGTAATATTTTTATTATTTATTTTTTATTATAATTTTTTTTCAACTATAATTCAGACTTCTGAGCAAACATTTTCATATCGATAAAGTCTCTGTAGTTTGCAAGGAATTTGTGTAATATAAAATTTAATAATTTATTATAAAATATAATAATATAATAATATATAATATATTTATTTACAAATTTTACAATTTATTTTAAGCAAGGCTTGTAAATTATAAATACAATCAGCATTCATTTTTTTTTTATATATTTGTTTTTTTTTTTATTAAATTCACTATAAATATGATATGCTGGCTTGGTAGTTCAGCTGTCGAAAATATTCCTCAAATTTTCTTTATCTAGAATTGGCTTAAAGTGCAGGAGTAGCTGTTCTTGAGTTCTCCATCTAATTGGAATTTCTTCTGAATTTCTACAGCTTCACAAAAAAAAAAAAAAAAAAAAAAAAAACCCTATATTCTATTAAATGCAATTACATTTAAGTCATATTTACAATATTTTGACTTATTTTATTATTATTCCACAGTATCCATTCACTTCAGCTGCCCTCAGCCTGAGCTAAATGAAATAGTTATGCAAGCGGTTGCTCGACTTGCATATTTATGCGGTGTATTTAGGCCCAAGGCAATTGCTTTATTTGTCCATTTTCTGCGATTGTTTGTGGAATGGAGCACAAACTGTATGAAGTGGCATCAAGTGGGCGCTGGGCGCTTGAGCATCCCCCGTGGATGACACTAAATTATTTGACCCAGCCGAGCCAACCGCAAGCAAAGGTATGGCAACCGTAAACTTTGCAGCTAATTATAAATGAAATCGGATATCAAAGACGGTTGGAACACGCCAACACGAGAGAGGCAGAGAGAGAGAGAGAGAGAGAGAGAGAGAGAGAGAGGGCGAGATAATGACAATTCATTTGAAGCCGCGGGCGAAACTGAATTCCTGGCTGGAAGCAAAGTGAGCTACGCTGCGGCTCTAAGCAAACAGACAAACAATGGACGACGCTTGTTGTCTGTTCTGCCCAGCACAGTGGTTGGGCGAAATGGGGGTTGTGGGCGTGGCGAATGCGAATGCTAAGCAAGAACAAAGTGGAAAATTCATAAAATGTCATTGTCGCTTTATTAAAACGCGCCAAAACGCAGGACACGCACACACACACACACACACATATATATATGACTAATAGGTGTTCATGTGTGTGTGTGTGTGTGTGTGTGTGTGTGTGTGTGTGTCTTGTGTTGTCTGCCTTGCGCCATCGACAGCTGTTGGCGTCATTTACAAAAGCTTTTTGGCCGTTTTATGGGATTTTGCAACAGTTTCGTTTTCATTTTGGCGCTGCCTGCCCTGCATGTGTGTGTGCCTGTGTGTGTGTGTCTGTGTGTGTGTGTGGCAACGCGAGACAGACACGGTGGCACGGGTGGCTGCATAATGCCGCCATTAGAAGTTGGAAGTTGGAAGCCGTCGAAGCACTTGCTAACGCCAAAAGATGATGAGCAGCAGCGTATGCCATATGTATAGACATATATATATATATACACACACATAAACATACATATATACATGTGTGTGTGTGTGTGTGTGTGTGTGTCCTACGACTACGATAATAGCTTCAACGTTTGTTGATTCGCTCTCTCGCTGTCTATGCACCCCAACTCCAACACTCAATATCATCATCATCAGCATTATCATTATCATTATCATCATCGACCTCGTCATCGTCATCAGCAATCTCTAGTTCCAGCGCCCATCCCCCATGCCCGCTGAACGCTTTACTCCAGCTCGTCAGCGTCATATTTGAACTTTTAATATTGACGCCATTTAACACGTTCTGTTTGAAATTTTATAAATGACTCTGTCTGTCGTTTCGCTCCGTATATCTATCTATCTATATCTCCCTCTCTCTCTCTCTGTCTCTATATATATATATATAGATATATAGATATATATCTGTGTATCTGTCTCTCCAGTGAAACCCATTCGCTGTTGCCATTGACGTTGATTTTGTGGTTGAACTACTGAATAATTGAATGCATGCCAAATCACATTACATACTCAGGTGTTTCTCGGGTGCTAATGTAACTGGTTCAAAAGTGAAGAAGATTTCTTAATTGAATTGCTTCCGCTGAGCTATGTTAGTTGTTTTACGTTCTAATTGGACCCAAACTCGTCTTGTCCAATCAATTTGTTTGTGAACTAGTTCAAAAGTAGTTCAAAAATTGTCTAAGCTAGCTAAGTAAACAAGTTCTTTTGTGATTATAATGTTTTACCTTTCTAGTGAACTAGTTCAAAAGTGGTTCTAATTATCGTGAGCTAGTTCAAAAGCGACACTAATTATTGTGCATTTTGCTCATGAACTAGTTCAACAGTGGCTCAAATTGGCGTGGATTATGTGATTATTATGTTTCACCTTTCTAGTGAACTAGTTCAAAAGTGGTTCTAATTATCGTGTATAAATGTGCTACAATTATTTTTGATCGTGAGCTAGTTCAAAAGCGACACTTATTATTGTGCATTTTGCTCATGAACTAGTTCAACAGTGGCTCAAATTGGCGTGGACACAGCTGTTCAGTATAACACTTGTTCATGAACCGGTTCACAATACTCACCTGAATATTATTAAAGCCAATTGGTTCGTACTGAATCTCTATTTGAAGGCATGAACTGGTTCTTTTACGAATCAAAGTATAAATGAGCCATTTCCAGGCACTCACACCACTTGCACTATTCTTTTTATTATTAATACTTATTCCAGATTTTCTTCTTCGTGCCGAGTCATATTTTTCATCTGGCAGCTTGACAGATATGTGCACATAAGCATGCATGCAGCAGGTCGACTGAGTTGCGGCAAATGCAAAATGTAATCCTGCCTATGGCAGTTGATTGTCATAAGGCGCTTGTGGTTTTCGTTGTGGATTGTTTGTGAATTAGCTGCAGATCGAATCACTTAGAGGTTGCACAGTTCAATCACAGGCCAAATGGAAGCGACGATGCGCTATCGAATGTCAGAGTGTCTCCCTGTGTGTGTCAGTGTCATATAAATCGATATGAGTGTCTGTTGCACACGCTCCTATATCACAGGCACATATATAGATATATACAGATATATATATATATATATATATATATATAGTTTATATATGGCTGCACAGACAGGCGCCTCGGCAACAATTTTCGATCATTACACAGCAGACGTTGCATGTCTCGCCGATTTGGGGGCAAGCGGATGAAGAAGTATGTGTGTGTGTGTGTGTGTGGGGAGCCTGTGCCGAAGGACCAAACAGGCAGCGCGTCATCTTGTCAAATATTTCGCGCTAAATTAACACGACAGCGCGCCCAAATGGAGTAAGAAGATGTCAGCCAGGCAGACACTCCATGGCAGCCAACCAGGCAGTCAGCTCTGTGCCTCAAAGGAACGAAAAAAGTCAAGTGCTGCACACACACACACACACACACCCATACACACGCACACACATAACTCACTGGGTGTGCGAGTGTAAGTGCATAATTTGTTGGCTTTGTGCTGGGCCGTGCCGGCTGCCATAGAGCTTCCCGAGCAGCAACAGACAGACATTGCAACAGCTGCCGCTGCTGCCAGAGCAAAAGTTAAGCCCCAATATAGAAAAAGAGAGAGAGAGAGAACTGGCAGGAATGGGAGAGCGAGAGACGGCGAGGCATAGAGTGGGAAACACGGCATATTATTAAAAATGATAGCAGCAATTTAGGCGCTGGCGTAATTAAAATTAGCCAACCTAATGATGCGTCATCATCGTTATCAACAGGAGGGAGAGAGAGAGAGAGAAAGGGAGAGAGAAGAGACGGAAGAGAAAGTGAGAAACGGAAGTGAAGTGGTGAGAGAAGAGGAGATAGAGAGAAAGATCAAGAAAGGGGGGAGGAAAGACAGAGAGATAGAGTGAGAGAGAAAAGAGGATAGAGTAGGAGAGTTTAAGAACTGCAGAGAGGTATAGATGAACAGGGAAAAGTGGAGAGAGTGAGGCAAAAGGAGAAAGAGATAAGAAGGAAGAGAAAGTGAAAGAAGCTAGAAGTAAGAAGAGAAGAGGAGATAGAGAAAGGTATAGAAATTGAGATAGGGGGAGAGATATGATTCAAAAGTGAGAGAGAGAGCTAGAATTGGAACGGATACAGTGGAGACGAAAGAAGATGATCGCTGCCTTCATCTGTGCATCGCTAGGCATAGGGGAGGAAGTGGGAGAGAAAATAGAGACCAAATGTGAGAAACAGTGAGAGGGAGTCGGAGAGAAAATAGAGAAAAACAGTGAGAGAGTGAATCAGACAAGAGGAGAGAGTGAGAGATGTGGAGAGTGAGGGGAAGAATAGGTAGATAAGCGATGAGGAGAGAAGGAGGCAAAGAGAGGACGATGGGAAGGGAAAGAGGAGGGAAACAGAGCGAAAAAGAAAGAGGAAAAGAGAGAGAGAGGGAGCGAAAAAGAATGGCAAATTGAGTCAAAATGCAGGAGAAGAGTTGAGACAGAAAAGACAAAAGGAAGTGAGAGAAAAGGAAATAAAGAGAAATATGAGAAGGGGCAGAGAGATAAAACTCTCTTTCACTTTCTATATCTATGCCTCCTTTTCGCTCTCTCTATAATTTCTCTCATATTCGTCTCTCAAGTGAAATGTAAATAAATGAGAAAATTAAACGACTCTTCGAAGCACTTCACAATTTCCGAGAATCGAATTGGATTGCCTCTATTTGGGATATGGGTTTATGACGTCATTATTGTGACGCATATGGCGCAAATGATTAAAGTCATCAAACTCGAACTCGAACTCAGACTCGAGTCGAGTCGAGTCGAGAGTCGGATGCTGAAAGCCAAAGGCTGAGGCAATGCCAAAGCCAAAATGCGCATTAAAAGCCAATAACAACAGCCGTGATGAGCTAGAAAATTAATTTACAAACATTTGATGGGTTTATTGGCAAACACACACACACACGCACATATGCACACATGGCACATGGCTGCAAATGTTTGCCCAATAAATGAAAATCGCTAAAAATGCTACAGCAATCGGGCGGGGCTCCGGGGTCACGACTGGCGCGCGGAGGGTGTCAAATGCAACACACTTATTAATTAAGAGCAGCGCCCGAATTTCAATAGCATTTTATGCCAGACCACAAAGCACACACACACACACATATATATATATATGTATATGGCTGTGTGTGTGTGTGTGTATAATGCTATCCATTAAGCGCATGAAATCCTTGAAAACCCAAACAGGCAAAACGTTTCGCTTAGGCTTGTTAAGCCCAGCCAAGTCGCTGGCTCATCAAACTTCACTTCACTCCCTCCCCCACTCACACCCGCTCTCTCCGCACATGTGTCTGATTACTTAAGCCTGTTGCCGTTTTATATGTGCCCAAAAACTATTAAAACAACTTGAAAGTTGGCATTATTTCGCTTTTCTACTTAATTATAATTCATGGCATTAAAACGCAAATGCGTAAATCTCTTGAGCCTTTTAGCTGCGCTTTGCAGCCTCTGCCTGTGCCCCGCCCACTTTGATACTTAGCCAAAAGGCATTCAACTGAATATGCATATATATATATATATATATATATATATATATATATATATAGATTGAATGTTAATCAAATTTGGAATTGCGTCAAATTTAGCCGCCTAGTTAACCATTCAAACACTCACTCTGGGCACATAATAAATTTGACATGAGGTCTTTAGCAATTGCAAAATACATCATAAATTTTAACATGGGGATTTTGGATAAATTTATGGCACTGCCATTAAAACTAATGCATATTAATGCATAAATACGAGTTAATAATGAAATGAAATTGCGCCTTGGCAATCAATAAAACAAAGTGCCAAATTTGCAACCGAGCTGCAAACTACATTGCAAAATTATAGCGCCTGAGTTCTGCAATTACTATAAAACATTTCACAAATCTCCCATAAAGTGCGCCTAATATGGTTGCCATTAGCTGTGGTCTTGCCTGCCTGCCAGCTACACCTGCCCGATCATAACTTTGATTTTATTGGATACTTTATGGGGAATACTTAAAGTGAGTATGAGGAGCGGATAGTGAGGGAATTAATAGTGGAGAACTTAACATAAATTAAGTTATATATGATGTATGCTAATCACAGAAGTGGGTATTGTTTTATAGGTAGATGATTTTTAAGAAGTTCTAAAGATGGGTATTCAAGGTAGAGAAATATTAATATAAAAAAATGTATTATTTTTTTATTTTTTATTTTTATTATTTCCCTTATTTTATATTTCTACATTCTTTAATTTAATTTTTAATTTTTTTATGTTTGTTTTTCATTTTATCTCTTAAATTGCTTGCTCTTTATTTCTTCTTATTCCATCTTATCTTTTTATTGCTATTCTCTTCTTCCTTGATTTTTCCTTTTGTTTTCTACATATTTTGTTTTTATTTTTCTTCTTTGCGTGTCTCCTCATTTATTTTCTTTTATTTTTGCAAATATTTTCTTGCCAGCTTAAATTTCTACAAAATACGCTGAAGTATCATGTCCTATTACTAAGCCCGCTTACAGTGTTGCAAAACGCGAAGAAGAGGCTCTCAATAGAGCAAGCAATTTCGTTTTTAGCACTTCTCAACATTTCTATATATAATCCTAACACTTAAGCCCCAAAGCTGAACTTTCAAACTATTTGCGCAGTATTTACTTGCAGCATTTTGCAACACTTGAATAGTACTTAGCCCAGCTCAGCTTTATTAAAGAGAAAACAACAATTAGCCTGTGCCGTGCAGGCGAGCCAATTGGCGAGCTAAGCGAATGCATAAACATGCGTTTCACTCTTTATTTACCAATCTTCCTCTCTCTCTCTCTCTCTCTCTATATATATATATATATATATATAGATTTATTTATAGATGCTTCAATGATTTATTTAACTGACTTATGGACGTCGTAAGCACTAAAACAACAACTAATACAAGAAATAAATTTGCAACAGCTGCATTTGATAATGCATATATACAATATGCATATTTATCTCTATATATCTATATATATATATATGTATAAATATATATATGTCTGTATATATATATATATATCCATATTAGATTTTTGCAATAAAAAGCTGCCTTTATGGTACACATACACTTACCCATACCGTGGACTATTGATGTGCGGCTAGTTACCCTATCTTCGCGCACACCCACACACGCAGAGCTAATAGTTGTCTGATCCTTTGGCCGCTTCTCCTACCAGCTGCCCCTTGGCCTGTTTCCTTCCTGTTGTGGCCGTTCAATTAAATTTGCTCAATGCATGCGGGTCGATTGGATGACTGAACGTTCTGCTACTCTATTTTTATGTTGCCTCCATACGGGCATATTGGTTGTGTGGAGGGCTTAACTGAATGTGAAGATGAGAATCTTGAATACTCTAATATATATGTATAAATATATTTTTATAAGAAATATATATAAATATATATTATGAAAAACGAATTTTAATTATTTTCAGATCTTAAGCTTAAAAAATATAATTTTTAAAAATATAACAAAAATTTTAAATTTTTATCCAAATAATATCCTAACTGAAGTTCTGTTTGAAGTCTGATCAAGTCAAAATTGCCCGCAAGTATTAAAGTATGTTTAAAGTGCACTAAAGGACATTGCGCAGTCGTGCATACCCTGTACATATGGCATATTTTAATTTAATACTTAACAAAATTTACTATAGGCCCCATTTAGCCACGCCCTTTAAGCTAAATCAATTAATTTCTCTTTCTAGTATAGGGTATTTCACAGTCATGTATACCCCTTATACATAGTTTTTTTACTGCGAGTTAGAGTTCGTAGTTTGAATTTCTATCACTTCATATTTCTTTCACAATACTTTTCTATAAGCAGAAAGAGACAGCAGTAGAGCGAGAGGGGGAGAGAGAGTGTGTGAGAAGGAGAGAGGTAGAGGTGGGGGCGACAGAGCTGACTGTTCGGGCTCCATTCACGCAGCTCAATTAATTTATTTGTTTGCCAAGTGCCCGGAGTTATTATTGTATTTCAGGCGCACAATTTAAATCATAAAAACCCTGACAGGACACACACACAAAGAGACACCCTCACACACACACACAGTCGCACTTGCAGTCATATCGTACATTATATGGCCTATTAATTACCAAATACCGTTAAGCCCATGGCCCGGCTAACAAGTCGCCCGCCGAGCTGCTGGCACAATGTTGTTTTCAAATTGCATTTGCACTTGTTTTTATGAGGCCAAAGCCAAAGCCAAAGCCGTAGCCATAGCCATAGCCATAGCCGTAGCTGTAGCCGTAGCCATAGCCGGGCAGTGAACGAGGGCCATTGCCATGGCCAGGGCAACATCGAATGCAGCTGTCGGTCTGCATAGTTAGTCCATGGGCAGACCTCGACCCCGACCCAGTACCAAATCCAAATCGAGTCCAACTACGTACGGGCTCTGCTGCCAGAGCCGGTCCCGGGGCTGGTCTGATTGGCTGTTGTGTCTGGCGCATTTCACATGATAAATGATGCAGCAGACTAAACGTTCAAAGGGGGAGCTGCAGAGATGGCCACTCTGTGGACAGAGGGCCGGAGGAAAAGTTGCAATGGGCACGGGCATGGCTGCAGCGCAAAACTTGGGGCAACAATCCAAAGCCCAATATGCCTAGGCCAAGGCGTCACTGAAAACAAACAAATTGAAGAATTGCCCCAGCATCCATAAATAAGCAGTGTGAACAAAGCAAACGAGATGCTAAGATGCAGCTGCACGATGAGTAGGGCGAAAGGAATATGTATTATATATATATGAATAACATATGCATAAGATGAATGTAGAAGGGATAAGTTTCGTTTGGGGACAAAAGAACAGAGTTGATAAGATTTGCCTGAGCAGAAGTTATCCTGGGCAGAAGAAAGAAGCTGAGGGGCAGAAGAAGGAAACCGAAATACATGCTAAAGGATTAAAGTAGAATAGAATAGTGAAAAGAGAAAATATGTTTGCGATAGATAATTACTTAGAAGAAAGAAGCTGCCTTTAATTCAATTTCGATGAGTGTCTAAGAAAGAAGCAAGAGAAGTTAAGGAAGTAGGGAAGGAAAGCAAAAGATTAAAAATAAAAATTAAAGTAGAACTAGACTAGGACGGAGTATACGAATAATATAATATAATCAAATAAATTATGAAAATATAGAGGAATAGATAAGTTTTTTATATATAAGAAAGAAGCAACATGATAAGTAGAAGTAGGGAAAAGTATAATACTTTTATATAATATATTTATGAGAATTATTGAGAATATAATGATAATAATAATAATAACAATAATATACTATGAATATACCTAAAAGATAAGTTAGGTATTTATAAGAAAGAAGCTTAAGAATTTAATAGACAACATGAATATGAGATGACAAAGCTGCTGTAGCCTGGGCCCAAAGATAATTTTCTTTTAGAATAAGATTCAATTACAAAACAATTTAATTACATTCAACCAGACCTTCATAGCAGAAAGATGTGAACACGGAGAGTGTGCAAATATATATATATATATATATATATATATATATATATATATATATATATATATATATATATATATATATATATATATAAGTAAATATTACACATATCAAACAACAGGCAGGACGGAGGCGTACACAGAGCTAAGACGCATTTTGATTTGTCATATAAAGTGACCAAGGAGGATAAGAGAATATGAGCCGTTGCTTGTTGGATCTACAAATTTAGCCGAAGTGAAATGCTGCTCACACACGCACACACACCCACACACACATAGTTAGGCAGGCAGACATGTGTGTGTGTGCGCGCCTAACAATAGATAACTGGGCCAGTGAACAGGTCCTGGGGCCATTTTGTAAGGACGTGCGTCACGCTCACTTCCTGCGCCGAAAAGCCTAAAAATAGCTACAAAATTATGAAGTGAACGATGCATGTAACAAAAGCCAGCACCCGCTTCACCAACAACAACAATAGCAGCAGCAGCGGCAAAAAAAGCGAAAGACGCATATGTATATACATATATGAATTTATATATATGCTTATGTATACATATATTGAATCGCATATTGTTATCGACATTCGGCCATACGAAATCGGATATGTGCACACACATACAAACGCACATATACACTCTCACATGGTTGTATGCATGCAAAATGTATAATTAACCAAACACGCACACATTGAAAGGATATGTGCAGAATGTTACGGCCGTTTACACAGCCAGCCGCCCGGCGCTGCGGCTGCTCTTCGTCCGTATACCCTGTAATCGGCATCAGCTGACAGAGTAGGGTGTATATGGAATATGGAATAGGGAATGTGGAGTGTGGAGTGTGGAATGTGGAAAATGGAATATAAAGTGTGGAATTTGGAATTTGGAATATGGAGTTTGTAAATGGAATATGGAATGTGGAATATAGAATATGAAATATGGAATATGGAACATGGGATGTGGAATTTTGAATATGGAATATGGATTGTGGAATATGGAATGTGGAATATGAAGTATTTAAATGGAATATGGAATATGGAATATGGAATATGGAATTTGGAATATGGAATATGGAATATGGAATTTGGAATATGGAACATGGAATATGGAATTTGGAATATGGAATATGGAATGTGGAATATGGAAGATGTAAATTGAAGTATGGAATATTAGAACTCGAATATGACATATGGAATACCGAATATGAAATACAGAACATGGAATATGGAATATGAAAAACGAAACAAGGAGTATGAAATATGTGACATATGGCCTAGAGAATAGGAAAAATGTTGTATCCTCTAAATAGATAACAAAAGATCTGAAATATGCAAAAAAAAAAAAAAAAACTATAATAAGAAATCAATCAAAATATTAGGTAAATAATGGAATGAAAACATATCAGATAGACGCATATGTGGGCACTGTGGACAGCGACTTGCAGTATCCTGTGAGGATATGCAACACTGCGATGCGAATGCTGCAGAGCCTGACAACAATGAAACGAAAAATGTTGCTCTTTTTTTTCTGTTCTTTGTCCTGCTGCCACATTGGACGATTGCTGTGGTTGCGGGTGCCGGAGCGTAGTGGTGCAGAGGGCAAGGGGCAAGGGGCCACGCAGAGGGTGCAACGGCGCAGGGTCGTTGGGCAGGGGCATTCGGGTGCACGGGTGCAAGGGTGCAAGGGTGCAAGGGTGCAAGGGTGCGATGTTTTGTCAGTGAATGCTGCATGCTGCTCGGGCTGGTGTGGTCAACTGTGGACTGGACACCGCTCACTTGCTCTCTGCCTGTGTGTGTGCGTGTGTGTGTCTGGGTGTGTGCAAAAATATGGAAACATTTGGCACTAATTGCATGTGCTCAGCAGCAACAAGAGCAGCAGCAGCCACGTTCACGTCGTCATCCACATCGTTGGCCGTGGTGGTGGTGCCTCGTTGTCGTCCTTGTCGTTCTGGACAACAGAAGAAGAGCGACAGTTATGACAGCACAGCCGCAGCACCGCACAAAGCACAAAGCACAAAAGAAATTGCGCAAAAATCGTTGTAACAAAAGAAGAGTGCACACACACGCACGCGGGCACAGTGGGTGCGTTGTTAAAAGGGACATTTGCAGGACATCATAAACGTTTGCAGGCCAAGCCGGGAGTCTAGCAAAAAAAAAAAAAAAAAAAACAAATAAAAAAAACAAAACAAAACAAAAAAATAAACAACAAAAAAACAAAAACAAAAATACAAAAAAAAAAAAATTATACAAAAAAAAACAGTAACAAAAATACATGGAACAAGGCAGTCGCTGTTCGTGCAAAACTTCAAAAGTCAGCCAAAGGACAATGTGGAGAGCTGTGGAAGTGGAAGGCGACGAAGTAGCAATCCTGTTGCTCCTGTTGCGGCTGCCGTTGCTGCTGCTGCTGCTCTTTTCTAATAGTTGTTACACACACGCATAAGGGCAACATACACATAAAGCGACACCGAGCTTAACAACAACAACAACAACATGGTCTACAACAAGGACATCGACGCCAATGACAATACAAAAGGAAACCCGCGACATATGTACGTTGACTGCGGCATGGGCTTATTACGTTTTTCAATAAAAGCCATCCACACACCCACACCCACGCACACGCACACGCACCCTCATACATATATATTATCGCACACACACACACACACACACACACACACACACACACACACACAGGGACATTTGCCACGTTTATGAAATTTGCTGCGCAAAATGTTGGCCAGTTGGTTAAATTGTCCTCTGGAGCAGCCACACAAAAAGGGCAAGCCCCGACTGCGACTGTCAGCTCCCTTAGCTAATTAGTTATGCAGTCAATCTATGGATATTTCATATATTACAATAACAAGTGCTCATAATTATAAGTGAATTGTACTTTTTGTCTGCTGCAGAACGAGCTCTCCCTCTCTCCCTCTCTCCCTCCCCTCCCTATATCCCTCCCTCTCTGTAGTATTCCCCAAGCGCTGCAAATGTTTTGAATAATTCGGTTTACGCGTCTAACCAAAGCCAAGTCCAAAGCTGTCAGTTGCTATAGCTCGAAAACTATAGGAGCTTTAGTTATGAAATTTGGCACAAGGATAGTCGTGGCCCATGGGAATATTAGGAATATTTTACTTCTTTAATAACTAGCCGAAATGTCGAGATCTATGGCTTTAATATATTTAATATATATATATATAACCATAAAAAGCTCAAATATTGTTGAGCTTTAAACATAGCTAAATTCTAGTTGAAGATAACTTCTAGCTAAAAACTCTCGGTACTATTTTATCTGATACTATTTAAAGCTCCCTCACTATTAGAGCTAGAGATACCCAATTTGGAATAAAGAATAAGATACCAAATTTGGAACAATGTATACCATGAATTTGCTTATGCCACTTTAGAAGGTGAGTTGAAATCAGAATATGGTATATATAAAGACTTTAACTACAGTTCATATAGCTCGTCCACGTTCGAGATAGCTTTCCACTAGATCACCTTGTGCTACTTCTATTCCAACTCACCTATAATTACTTCAAGTTTCAGTTTGTAAATGACTTCTGCTCTGGTTTTCTGGTTTTTGTGACACCAGTTGCCCGTAGATCGGTTCATTTCACACTCGAGTTGTTTTGCTGGGGGCGCGGCTGAGTGTGCTGCAGTTACAAAGAGATAGCGCAGGGCTGCAGCCTGGCTATCGGGCAGGTGGTTTGGCCCATCTTGTGGCATTGCTGCCAAATGGCAGCCATTGGCGTTGCCTGGCCTGTAAGTTGTTGCTCGTTGCACGTTGCCAGCTGCAAGTTGCTAGTTGCAAGTTGTGCAGTGCGTTAAATTTGAGTAGCTGACAACTTGTCGAGTATCTGGCTAATTGGTTTCGTGCTACATGAAACGTGTTAGATGTGCAGGTTATCTCCATCTCTGTTGCTCTGTGTTTCTGCCTCTGTCTCACAACAAAATATGGAAAACTGTCAAGAAATTTGCAATTTCATTGTTACTTGAGACTCTCGCAATAAAAAGGGAATATATTAATTAATATAATTATTGTTATTCTTATTATCATAATCATTATACAGTGCAGTTTCTTGGCGTGAGAATATATGGCAACTCTAGCAAAGCAGCTGTGAGAGGACGTCGAAAACTAACCTTGGCATTAGCTAAATATTTAAATAAATTTATTTGAATGAAATGCCTATTGCTCATAGTTAGTTTCTGAGGCCTAGGACTACCACATGAATGGAAGTAGAAATAGTAATAAATAGTTTAGCTGGCATATTTGCCCACATATTAGTTAAGCTACAGAGTCTAAGACAAAAATAACATAAAATAACATTTTTTTTTAATGAAACAAAATTTTGTTTAATAAAAATAAAATAAAAAAAATTTTTTTTAAAGAGGCTATAAGTGAGTAAACAAAATAAATAAAAAATTAAAAATAAGGTTTGAGTTGGCAGAAAATGTCGCTGATATCTAAGTAGAGACTCTGGTAGATTAAACTTTAAACAGAAAAGATTATGCTTTTGGAAAAAAATCTGTGACTGCTCTGATAAATTACTACGCCGGAAAGAATGCAGAAAACTGATAACAGTTGGGAAGACAGTTCAAGAAAGAGGAGGGATTTTAGTAGTAGTAAAGTAGCTGAAGCCAAACTATGTTATATGATATGTTATATGTTATATGAATATATGCATATATATTATGTATGTATTAAATATATACTCTATATAGTCACATTAATTATCATTTGGTGTTACAAGCTGAGTGAACATTTTGTTCAATCCTTGGGCCAGCCAAAAAAAAAAAGAGCTGTTGGCGAAAATTTATTGGGGAGCAAACTCATTTGACTATAACTTATGATTGGATTATCGGTTTAGTATGGCATTTGACAGGAGGCAGCAGTGCTGCGCGTGTGTGTGTGATAAGACATATGTCTATGCGCCTATATGCAGGCCATGCAGTCAGAGCTGCGTCTGTGTGGAAGTCATAAATGCGTCGCAGACAAGCGGAAAGACACAGCCAAAGATGCTGGCTGCCAGACGGCCGGACGGCCAGACGGACAGAGTCTGCCAGACAGCTGGCCAGACAGGCTCTTCTCGCTTTTTTTTGGCTTTGCATCTGAGCTCAAGCTTGGGCTTTGGCTAAGGCTTGGGCTTACGCTGCTGCCTTTTTGGTCGCTTCATTTGGCTGGCGGCATGCAACAGCAGCAGCGTGTGTGTGTGTGTGTTAGCCTGTTAGGGTCTGTTTTATTGCGCCATAAACACGCACTTAAGCACACATAGACACACATATCTACATACACATAAGCACTGAGCAACCCCCTGCCCCTCGCGCCGCCACGCACGCCCTGCAACAAACAGCCCCAAGCGCACGCCACTAGCCTCTGGCCCCAGTCCCTGCCCCTGCCCATGCCTCGAGACCGGGCTACATTTACCGCTCGCTTTTGGCGTAACTTTGTGCAGCCTTTAGGAATGTGTAACAGAGCGTAAAATTTTGATTTTTCCAACCACCCATCCACCCACACACCCATACACACACACACACACATACAGTTAGAAAGGAGCGCGCGTTGCGAATAAAAATCATATCTTGCATACAATTAGCTTTAATATTTTAGCACTTTTCTTAATGTACATCAATAACGAACCGGATAAAGAGACAGACAGAAAAAGGGCGAAAAGGAGGTGGCAGAGAGAAAGAGAGGGAGAGAGTGAGAGTGAGAAAGTGTGCGAGGCGTAGCGCATGCAAATAAATGATTTATAAATCAAATTTGTTAGCAAAAACCAAATGTGAGAAATTTTTTATCTCTTTAGCTGTTGCTACTCTTGTTGTAGTCGTGCACATTCTTTACAATTATTGAGCCTAATAAATCTTCCATGAATACCCTGAGCAATCAAGGGAAAGGCGTGCCAGATACAGCCGAAGACTTTCCCTTCAAATGCAAATACAAAACATTTTCCCTTATGCAATTTTAAAGCAATCAATTCTAACTTAAATCGAGTTACAATACAAATTAATGTAATAAATAAAATTTAAAAATTGAAATTTTTTCGTAAAGCAATATTTTCTGAAATGAAATAAATTAATTATACATACAAATAAATTTATTAAACTAATTCATTAAATTAAATTTAGAGCGTTGAAAATAACTACATTTGTTGTAAAACTTGGAAAAATGTGTAGCAAATAAAACAATTTTAAATTTTATTTATATTTTGAAATAAAATAAATTAAGTACACTTTTTTTCAAATCGAATAAAAGAAATTATAAATTCCATAATTTTAAAATATCTATAATTATTTTATAATATATGATTTAAAAAAAAATATATATATATAATTTATTTATTTATTCCAATTTTTTTATTTTTATTTTATTTTAATTTTATTGTAATTTTATTTTAATTTTATTTTAATTTTATTTATATTTAATTTTAATTTTAATATTAATTTTATTTTTATGTTTATTTTATTTTTATTTTTATTTTTATTTTATTTTTTATTTCTATTTTATTTTTATTTTATTTTAATTTAATTTTTATTTTATGAATTTTGTTATTACTCATTATTTTGTTATTTTCTACAAACAATATATTTTTTTTTCAATTTATAAAAAGTAAATTGATAAATAAATTAGTTTATAAATCAAACACTTTCATCTGATATGTAAGCCTTTCCGACAGGTGCCAGCAGGCAAGTAAAAATCTCAGCCTAAACTAATTAAATCTGCATTCTGAGCAGCCAGCAACATAGACCCATTGATAGCTAATGAATTTCATAATGGAATTTCATGAAGCTGCCTTTCATACATATAAATATAGAACTTGCTTTGTATTCAACAAGTTTAAGCCTCACTTGAAATAAATTGCCATGCTTATGGCGGAAGCTAACAATGAGGCTTAAATTGACAATGTAAATTGACAATGTTCATGCGTTGTCTGTGTCAATCGATTTATAACATTCTCATTCGAGTTGCAATCAAAATTCGCAGGATTTCTTTGTTTGGCCTGAGCGCTGAATGCCTCAGTGTGGCATGTGCCGCGTACTCCCAAAATATGTTGATGGCAAGTGCTTGCTGGCTTGTATAACAGTTATGTAATAGTTAGTTAACATTGCGCTCTGTTAACTTAACAGAAACCGCGAGAGCCGCTGCAGAAGAGAGCCAAGTGCTCTTTGCGCTCACTTAATGTTAGAGAGATGCGAGTATAACAGCTGTTATACGTATAATAGACTACAGACTGCTATAAAAGGCGCCGCTTACACTAAGTTACGAGTATTTTTATTTGTTCTCTGTAAATTTTCATACTACTTGTCACCCTCTAGTTGACCCACCCTTGTAGACAACTTATATCCTTGCAAAACTGCCGCCCACTTAGCCAGGACACGCACCGCACGTATAAGAGCCTGCGACTCTCTTCGTCATCAATCACATCACTTGGCATTTCATTAGCTTCAGCTGCCTGTGGCCTCAACAGGAATTCGCATTACATCGCGTTAACAGTGTTGCGCTCTTTGACTCTTTCGCTGTTGCGATTCGCTCTTTAAAGCTGGCGTCGGCGCGGAGCTCAACAGCTGAGCGCTTTGTAGGGTGTTTTATAGCAGCCCATAGAACAGTTATAAGAGTTACTTCAGAGGACTGTTAGCACAAGTCTGTTAAATCACAAAACAAAGATCCCAAACTATACGACCTTAGATCCACATAGTTGTTGATGAGATAATGAGGCTAATCTAAATTGTGGGGAATGCCTGGCCGTTAAGATAAATGGCTAGAAAGCACTGGTTACCTAAGAGATAAGATTAGATAATGCTAATTTAAAAGAAAAGTTTTGTTTATTAATAATTTGTTAGCTAGAAAATTCTGTGAACACGAGAAAATGCCGCTGATAAAGGCGTTGAGTGCAAGCATTATATGTAGATACTAAAGAGACTTTTTAGATATATCTTAGGCAAGCCAAAAAAAAAAAATTAAATCAGACTTCAGTAATCCGCGTATATATATAGACATATAGACAGAAAATCTGATTTTTAAACTAATATATACTAAAGTTATAGAAGTTATCTCAGATATATCTTGCATATATGTCAGACAAGCCAAAAAAAAAAAAAATTAAATCAGACTTCGAGAATCCGGAATATTGGTTAAGCATGTTAATGTCATGGCCACTGCAATAAAATCCCTTAGCTGATATCCATGTCATGCGTACGGCGTAACCCGACACCATGCGCCTCAGAGATCTACGTTGAAAACACAATCGGAGACAATATGAGCAATGCGCCAAGCTCGTCAAATCCATCCAATTGTCTGAAATAATTACAATGGCAGCGACGTCCAGCTGTCAATGGTGTGCGTTGGCTTTTGTCTTATGGGTCTGGCTGGGTCGGAATTGGTTGCATCATAAACGCAGCCGCTTGACAAGCTCGAGCGCCTCTAATTTGTATTCGAGATGTGGCTTAAAATGAAATTATCGACCACAGACCACGGATTGCAGACGTGGATTCAATTACCAAATACACTTTGAAATAGTAATAGTCCTTCCCGTTCGGCCACTGGTGCACTGGTGCACGATGCACCCATTGCGCAAATTGGCGGTGTGAAGGAATGTCCAAGTGTGCGTGAAGGCCCTGTGTGTGTATGTGCGTGTGTGTGTTGTGTTATCTGGGCGCTAAGTTATGCAACAAATACATATGCATAAATTGCTGTGTCCATTTACATAAAGACAATTCTCCAGCTGCCTGTGTGTGTATTATGAGATTTGCTTTTGAAATGAACATCATTATCGAGATACTCAAATACACACACACACACACACACACAGCCACTCAAAGGCTAGCTCCGACGTTGGTTAATTAACCATACCCACACACTCACCCATCTACCATCTCACCCACACACACAGACATACCTGTGTGCTGCACTCGCTTTGTCTCGTAACATAATTGGCCTGTATACAATTGTAATTATAAACCACTAATAAGATTCGAACACGTAACGATTTTCAAACTGCCATCAAATGGGTGTTCCCCATTGCCGAATGCCCTGCCGCATGACCATTTCGTTTCGTCACATCAACAAGTTAATTTTGCATATTGTGGGCGTGAGTGGGGCGCGCTGTGCATTTTAATGCGATTAAAGTGGCAAAGCGGTGCTGAGATTGCCCGCGCACCGGGTCGAAATTCATTTCATAATTACAAACGCCAGCACAGCGCCAAAGTGTTGAATGGCAGCATGCGCCGCAGAAGCCCAGCCGAAAAGAAACGCAGCGGAACGGGCATGAACGGGTTTAAAACTCCATATGGACGCGAACCGTTAACCGGAACCAATTGGCCCTGTGTCGGTTTAGTCTATTAATTAGCTAAGTACGCTGTATTTGCGTGTTTTTAGAATCAATAAACATGAGCTCTGCGGATTGATGCCGTTTGTAAAAGGCAATGGTCAAAGAGTGAGCGATAAAGAGGGTGGGAGTGGGAAATGGAGATGATGTGAATAAAACTGTAATAGTAATTGGAGAGATAGATTTTTATTTTGATTATAGATGCAACACATAGCAAAGATTGAAATAAACGTGAGCACTATTTGCAGTGAGGAGAATCGCACAGGAGAGCAGTAAATAGTTTTGAGTGGAGAAAGAAGCATCGCTCTTTTTGTTAATCACACAGAAATTGATGTGTAAATAATAGTAATAAAAGTATGTATTATTAAAATTTATATTTACATTAACATTTGTATTACATTATTTATTCAACGCGAATCGCATAGAAAGGCAATCGAATGAGTTCATGTTTATAAGCCACATTTTTTCTCATACATCATATCCACATATATACATACAAATATACGTGTTTGCACTTATAAGTGCGGCATCAACTGATGAGAATTGCATAGAAGGTCTATAGAATTAGTAAATTGTTTATATGCCGCATATATGTACATACATAATTATAAGTGTTCATCACTTGATGAGAATCGCATAAGAGGTTAATATAATTACAAGATATGTTATACATATTTATAAGAGTTACACCAATGGATGAGAATCGCACAGTAAGGCAATTATTTGATATGTTATATACCGCCTATGTAGTACGATATGTAGTGCTACATGTGTGCTATACCTCTTAATGAAAATCGCACAGTAAGGCAATATAATTAGTAGATTTTTTATATGCCGCCTATACACAGTTGTACATCTCAACATCACTTGATGAGAATCGCATAGTAAGGCATTATAATATATACTAGATACATTTCGTCTCTATATGAGTGCTTCAATGAGAATCGTATAGTAAGGTAATATAATTACTATCTAGTACATAATATATATATATATTATATGGCGCACCCCACCTCATACATCATCTCATCAATATAATTTAGCCAATATCATATAAACATATTCGCAATATCTGTTCAGTTCGTGTTGCCATCTTTTATTGCTTTAACTGCTTTCAATTTTTTTGGCCGTTTTTTTTTTTTTTTGGCAACAATTTTTCTTAATCTTTTGCGCAGCCAGGAGAGAAAGCTACTTCGAGTTACGCGTGCTTCGAGGATTGCAATGCTCAACGCTTCCACTTTTTCCTTTGCAATGAAAATGGAAATTGACAACTGGACGAACGCGAGCAAAGAAGAGAAACAGAAAGACAGAGAGAGAGAGAGAGAGAGAGAGATAGCGAAAAAGAGAGGGAGAGCGAAAGCAAACGCATTCATATGTGAAATGGAAAAAATTATAATCCAAATAAGAGAATGCAAACGGAACGACATGCGAGCGGCTGGGCGGGACGGGGCAAGAGACTGTGCCAGGGGTAGCGACTAAGAAGAATCGATGACGGATATCTGTTGATAGCCAAGTCGTCGAAGCTGCCCGCCCACGCAACAGCCAAAGTCAGAGATTGGGCTGGTCGGGTCTGGTCTGGTCTGCCCTCGGACCTTTGGCTACTTCTGTAACCAATTTTTGAAAATTTCTTAAAATTCAATAAATATTTATGAGTTGATAATGCCAAAGCGGGCAGCTACATACTCACACACACACATACATACGTATAGCTCGCACGCTTGCTTGGCTGCATTAAATAGATTACGAATACGAGCTGTGGTACACGGCCTGATGGAGCTGATGGCTGCTGGTGGCTAAGACGAAATGCAAACTTGTTTGCCTTGACTACAGTTGGATTCCTCATCTACCCCCGCTCCCTCTCCTTCTCTCTATCTGTGTGTGCATCTCAAGTAATGCGCATAATTCAAATATATTTATTATACTTCACTTGAATCAGCTAAAGGACAAATAAACAGCTCAACCAACTCAGCGTCCAGTTGAGAACCTAGTCGAATTCTATGCCCAATCTAGTTGGCCATGCCAATGCTCCGATTTTTTTGTTATCCAAGTAGGCTTTGTCGAAATTCGAGTTGAGGAGCTAAATCGACTAGCTGAAAAACTTCAGTCAGTATTCAGAGCTCAACTGGAGCGGGTCAAAACTGCCTAAGTTCTAAATTTTCTGTGTAAATATAATATTTTTAAAAATGTTTATTTTTTCGGATTTTGTTTTTCTATTTTTTTTCAATCACTTTTGGTGAGCTAAACTAAAGTGAAATCTAAATTCAAGTTGCTTACGATGATTCCTCGTTAACGTAAAGTCCACCGAAAAGTTGGCTAAATACAACATTCGTTCATAATTTTCATTAAATTTTATTATCCTGTATACACATTCTCAAGTAAGTGTCATTCAAGGATGGAAAAGGTCGTGTTATTTTTTTTTTTGGGGAATATTTTTTTTTGGGATTTTTTTTTGGGAATTTTTTTTTTTTGGGAATATTTTTTTTTTTTTTTTGGGAATATTTGTTTTTGGAAATATTTTTTTTTTTTGGGAATATTTTTTTTTTTTGACATTTTTTTCTTTTTTTTTTGGGAAAACTTTTTTTTTCTGTAGACCTTGTGGTCAATTTTGTATCATTTTAAAAACAATTTTTTTAAATTTAAATATTTTGTTTATTCAGTTTTCTTATATTATTATTTTTTAATTGCAAAAATTTTAAACTGTATTTTTTTCGTATTCCCCTTATTATTATAGATCCTGCGGTCAACTTCTTAATATACATGTATATCCATACGCATACCTAGCAGCATGAGCAGGCTTCCAATGTCATGGTTACCAGGTTCGCGACCAAGGATGTACTACAAAAATTGAATTAATTATATATATAATTTATTTTTATTTGGTGCTTAGATACGGACGTAAAATCACCACCTAATCGATGCACAACAGTGTAATCATGGCCTTGCTAAGTGTGCAGCGCGCTATATTCTCTGGCGTATCTGGTGGATGTCAACGTCAACAACGAACGTAAACGCAACGGAATAAAACAAACACTGCAGGAACAACAACAACAACAACAATCAAACATCTACAAATACAATACATATACATATACAAATACACATACAAATAAAAATACATGTACATAGGCATAAGTAACACACATGTATATAACACATACACATGTATATAGGCAATACACAGACTAGCAATACTCTGATAGCATTACATAGACATAAGCGATACACATAGGGATAAGCGATACACATATAATTACATGTAGGTATACATATATGCGTGACAAACAATTACATTTACAATATACATATATGCGTGACAAACAATTACACATACAATTTACATATATGCGTACACATACAATTACAAATCAACTAATGCACATACATACAATTATATATAAGAAAATATATAATAAGTACACATGTACATATGCATACATATACACACATGTACATATCAAAAAAAAAAAAAAAACAAACAAACAAACATACATACATAAGGGGTTACTGACATTTCTATATATAATATATATATATATATATATATATATATATATATATATATATATATATATGTGTATATATGTATATATATATATATATATATACATATATATATATATATATATATATATTCAAAATGTATATATTTCACATACATGTACATATACCTTGGCATCTCATCATCATATCATCACAAAGCATAGATATCACAACGCGTTTGCCACTCCAAATAGATTGCACATACATACGCGAAAATTAGTAAGTATTCTTAAAAGATCTGATAATATTTCTACAATATCTATTTTTATATAATAATATTTATATACATCTCTAATAATACTTATATAATATTTATATATCTAGAATATACCTCCAAAAATATTTTCTTTTATCTACTTTAACAGCACAAGCTACTTTGATATGCAAATTTCATCAATCGCTTTCCTAATCGAACGCAGACGATTTAAAATAAGGATTACATTAGATTGAGGCTATAACACTACTAACTTGGCTTAAATTATCGTTCAATTGGATCTTATCTCGTAAGTATATATATATATCTATATATATATAATATATGAATATATATATTTCGATATTTCTCACCATATATTTCACACCCTAGGACGGTACCGCGCTATTCAAAAAGCGTTGCAGTTGGCATCGAGCAAACATAAGATCCAAATGAGATACAATTGAATACTGAGGAATACACAACTGATTCTCAACGAAAAACAACGACAAATCTAGGAAAATAAGTAATATACATATATAGGAAGCTTTCTATAAAGTTTCGTTAGCCGGTCCAAAGGTCGAATTATACTAAATGATTCGTATTCTCTAAATACACAAATTATTGCATTCGATACTAGTGTGAAAGCACACAATTTTTAATCGTGTTACGTGAGTTGCGAAACATTTCTTTTTTCCCGATTTGATACTAATATGAACCTCTTTCGTCTATAGGACGGTACCCCGCCCCTTCACTTGATGCGAGGGACGAGTAGCTGGCGTCAATTTTTTTAATGGAGTAACTATTGTAAATAATTACGTATAAAAAAAATTAAATGGCTTCTTTATTGGATTTTTTTTTAAATATGTGAAATTTCTGTTTTATTCGGTTGTCGTTCGGAAACGATTTTGATTTGTTCTCGCAATTATATAGCTGATGGAAGATGGGCAGTGGATGAAGGGAAATGGAAGATGGTAAATGGAAGATCGAAGATGGGCGATGGAAAATGGAAGATAGAAGATTGAGAAGATGAAATGGAATATGTGAAAATTCTGCTTTAGCTCTTGCAATTATTTAGCTGATCGATTCGAGTCCATGGAAAATGCGCAGTTGAAGAAGGGCAATGGAAAAAGGAAGATGGAATATGGAATATGGAATAAGAAATGTGGAAAATGGAAGATGGGTAATGGAAGATGATGGGTGATGGAAGATGGAAGACGAAATGTCGTATCGTACCATTTACCATAAAAGATATCAGATTCTTATTGGAATCGCCCACTGTATTGGTCTTTTAGCGGGGCCATCTAGTTAGCATTTTCTGAGGCCCAGTGTTGATTAAGCATAAATGAGTGTATGCGTGGGGCAAACAGCGCGATTCCAATATGGTTGAGGAATGCAGTCAGAGTGATTACAACTAGATCGGCATTCATCTGCATATAAGTTATTCGAATTGAGCTTCTCAGCGATAGCATGCCCAAGGCTGCGACATTTGTGAGTGCTGGCTGACAGCTGGATTATTGTTTATTTGGTTAAAGCTGTTATGCATTGCCCTCATAGTTCAGTTGCGTCTGCTTCAGCAGCTGCGCCAACTGCGACCAGGCAATGAATATATCCAGCTCTCTACCACTTCGACTTCTTTTTGTTCCCCTATATTTCCTATTTGGCTTCTGCTGACTTTTCTTCTGCTCTTTTCATTTTTTTTTTTTTTTTTGGTGTCGTGGAAAAGAAATTCATCAAACGAATTATTAGAAAAGTTTTCTAGTTGGCACCGTTATTGCTGGCAGACGCCTTTTCAAACTATGGTTAAGATGGGCTGGTGGAGGAGGGGGCAGGGGTCGATAGATAGGAGCTCATGCGATGGTTGGGGGGTGCTTGTGGGGGTGTATTACAACCCTCATACCTCAATTGGTAGCTCGGTGTAACCGGCGAAGCCGCCAATAATGTTGAGCACGTCGAACGCGACGAAACAGATGAACAAACTTTAACAAACAACAAACAAACGAACAAACAAATAAACAGGCTGGCAGGCTAGCTGGATGGGTGGGCTGGCGGGGCTGGCAGGGCGGGTTGGGCTGGCTGGGCTGGTTGGCAGGGCTGCCAACTTATTTATTTATAAAAACGAACGACGAACGCAGGCAGCGTAATGAAATTCTGTGCATATTCTGACGTACGCACACACACTCACACACACTTTGCTTTTTGTGCATAACTGTAAGTTCATTTTGTGCGATTGTCTTGCATGTATCTGTGTATCTATGGGTCTGTGTCTGTATCTGTATCTGTAGCTCTGCTGCTGAATAGTTGCTGCCGACAAGACTGAGAAAGTACGAAAAAAACACATACACACACACACACACACACACACACACACACACACACAAGCAGCTAAAGCGCGCGTCGTTGCGTACGTGATGTTCATATTTTCATAGATTCAATAATTTATAAATTTTATGCTCACACACACACGCACACACACTTCTGTGTGATCTCTGCGCTGATTTGGCAACACTAAACAGAAGTCTGCCCTGACTTGCTGTCTCTCTCTCTCTCTCTCTCTCTCTCTCTCTCTGTTGCTCTGTTATTGCCCTGTCGACAACTTTTATTGAGATTCCTTGGAGCACCTAAGCGCAACTTTGTCTGGTTAACTCGGAGCCAGCCGCAACTGTGGGCCATCAACAAATTGACAAAATCTTTTGACTCGCATTCATTTAATTATGCCATATAAATAAAGCGTTAACAAAAGCCGTAAGACAATGGATAGAAGGCGGGAAGGGTCTGCTGTTACAGACGTTGCTATATTTATAATATAATTAATATCTATGAATGTATGAGTACAAAGATGTGGTTTACTTATCGATATTTATGACAGTGCTAGAAAAAGTGTTGTATAATGAGTATGTTGTTAGTGAGCACTAATATTAAGTTTGATGAGACTGACAGATCCTTGTGCGGTGCTCAAGTAGTAATCATAATCAACCTTAAGATATAACTGAAAAGGAAAATAAATAAAAATACTAAATAAAATTAATATTTTATTTATTCAAAATTAAAAAATTAAAAAAATAAAACAAAAATAACACATAAAATAAATAAAAAATAAATATAAATAAAATAATATAAATAAAATGACTAAATGAATAGAAAATGATAATAAATAAATAAAATATATTTTAGTTTAATATAATAATATATAGACCCCGAGTCAACTAAGACTAATTTTGCATTCTTTCACCAGTTGCACATATGAATTATTTTCTTTTTAAGATTATTCTCAAACTATGGAAACATTAACAAAATTGTAATAAACAAATTTTTTTTAAAATTTTATTTTTGAGCAAATATCTCCAAGACATTTTCTATATCAAAAAAAAAATAATCAAATTTCTAAATAAATACAAGTATTTCCGAAAATGATATACTTAAATTTCTCAGATAAATATTTAAATTTGAGTTGCATTTCTTAATGAGAATCGACATAGCTAATTGAACAGACAAACAGAAGCAGTTAGAGAAATCAAATTCCAATTTAAACAAAAATTTCTTACAGAAAATTTGCTCAATTTTGAATAAACTTGAAGCAAATGCGCAAAAAATAAAAAGCAAATCTAGGTGAACTCTCTCTTGGCCCTCTTTGTTTCTAGAACTCAGAATTCATTTCGAATTTTATTTCTTAAGAATAGGCCGTAAAAAAACGATGCAAATTGTTGTACAGAAAGGCAAGCTTTGCTTGCATTGCATTTTACACTTAAAATTTTAAATTTTTTTTCACATTTTTTTTGAAGTGTTTTGGTTGCCTTCGATTTGGGCTTAGGACAAAAGTAAACGATGAACAACAATTTATGGGAGTGCAGGACATGTCTGCATGTATGTGTGTGTAACAATTGGAAGAAGCAGCAGCAGCATGTTGAAATAAAATACAACACGCAGCAAACGACTCGTCGACGTCGACACTTTCTGTTTTTTAACTCAATTTTCAATAAAAACAGTGAACAAAACTTTTTTTCTCTCTCTCGCTCTCACTCCCTCTGCCTGGCCTTCGCCCTTTCCCTCTCTGTGTGTTGTTAACTTAATTTCGCTTGGCGCAGCTCGCAGCTCGCAGCTCGATGCTAAAAGCATTTCATTGTTGTCCAACTCGTTGCCTCTTGTTGTTGTTGTTGTTGTTGCAAGTGTGTGGGCGTGGCACCCAAAAACCGAGCAACGGCATTTTACACGCACTGAAAGATTTCACTTACAGCTTGCAAATGGGATGCCGGGCGACGGACGGACAGACGGACGGACGGATGGCCGAGCTGGGCGGCGGAGATGTTTGTTGGGGGCGTGGCTAAAAGTCTACAAAATGCAGTTAGTGTCAAAATGTTAGCTAGCAGCAGCGGCAACAGCAGCAGACAGCAAAACAGCAGCCAACAGACAACAGACAAGAGATAACAGATAATAGAGACAATACACACACACACACACACAGCGCTCAACAGCAACTGCTGCTGCATGTCCAAGTTGAACGCAACTAACTTACAAATTTTTTAAAAAGCCAAAAGAACTGAACCGAAAGCGTAGCCGGAGCTCGAAGCTTGAAAACTGAACCAAACTTGAAGCGAAAACTTGAGCCGCCGATCAGCTGATGCAAGAGAGCCAGAGAATCAATACAGCAACAGGCGGAAGTACAGTTAGTACAGTAAGTTCAGCAAGAGCAATGTCTTTCTCTCTGGTGGACAAACGGACGGACGGACGGACAGACGAACAGACAAAAGGACGGACAGATGGATGGACGGACGGACAAACGGACAGACGGACGGACAAACGGACATACAGACGGACGGATGGACAAACGGATGGACGGAGAGACCGACGGACAGATGAACGAACAAGCGGACGGACAGATGGACGGACAAAACGACGGACAGATGGATGGACGGAGAGACCGACGGACACGTACGGACAGACGAACGGACGGACGGAGAGACGGACAGTTACAGGGCCGGACAGCTAGACGGCCCCACCGATAGACAGACGGACGAGCGGATGGCAATTCAAGCCCATTTCGTCGGCCCGATCCAGTATATATATGTATACCCCCCATAAATATGAGTTGGCTTAACTTCTCAACTTTGGCTGCTATAGTATACTGACTATATAGTGTGAAACAGTCTTTCGATTCGTGAAACTTTTCATTTCAGTTCCAATATTTTAACGTCGACTTATTTAAGCTTAAGCAGCAAATTGTTTTGCGAAGTGCCTTTAAAACTGCCGTTAGCTTCTGTTGCCAATGCTTGCGGACAATTTGGCGCCATCTAGCGACGGCATGTGGCATAAACCAATCAGTTTTTCCTGGAAAGCTGCACAGCGCTCGACGATAGCAAATATTTGTACTTATTTGTGAATCATATCGAATAACATGGATGGGACATCATTCATGTGGCCGACATTCACACACCCATACACACTCACACACACACACACAGGGACACACGCGCAGAGCAGAGCCAATGCAATTATTATTGTTGTCATTTTTAGTCACTAATCACTCTCGAATAACGGGCCGACGCCGCCGGCAGCGTCATAATAAAAATAATGATGTGACATAAAAAAAGCGAAGAAGAAGAAGAAGAAGCCAATGTGTGTGTCTGTGTGTGTGTGTGTGTGTGTCTGTGTGTATATATTTGTTGTCATAAATCTTTCATTGATTGCAAACGAAGACATCGAAGACAACATTGACAACGGGCAAAGATGAGCCGCCAATGCAGCAGTGGCAAAAGGCAAAAGGCTTCGCCAGTGAGGCGGAGGGCGGCGGCTGGTGGCGTTGCTTAGTGGGCGGGGCTGGTCCACAAGGTGGTTGCCAGCATTTGTGGTGGCTTTTGCAAGCCGATATGCCAAAACAGAGTCTCTGCATAAAGCGGCATGACTGAAATAGATATAAGCGAATGTATCAGCGGTTGTCACCAAGGCAGCAAGACGCGACTCCATTGCCGATGCCCTGACTGCGCCTGGGGTCTAACTGCTAGCAGAGACTGTTTGTCAGTTTTAGTACCAAGTGATTCATATGTATATGTTATGTTATTCAACCAAATTCACTCATATTCAAATTGCAATACAGTATAAAGGGACGCAAATGTTTTGAATTGATTCGAAATGATTCAAATTTGATTTTTGATAACAGCTAAAATATTATAAAAATATTAGAATCATAAAATTTGATTTTTGATTACAGTTAAAATATTATAAAAAATAGAATCATAAACTTAAAATGAGCCAATGTGCATATTTAACTGATTCATAAATGATTCATGATTCATTAATGATTCATGATTCATGATTCATAAATAATTCATGATTTATTAAGGATTCATGATTCATAAATGATTCATGATTCATAAATGGTTCATGATTCATAAATGATTGATGATTCATAAATGAATTCATGATTCATAAATGAGTCATAATTCATTAAGGATTCATGACTCAGATATGATGATTCATAAATGATTCATGATTGACTCATAAACTCATAACTCATAAATGATTCATGATTCATAAATGATTCATAAATGATTCATAAATGATTCACAAATGATTCACAAATGATAAGGATTCATGATTTATTAAGGATTCATGATTCATGAAGGATTCATAAATGATTCGTAATTAATTAAAATATCATAACTCATTAAGGATTCATGATTCATGATTCATTAAAATATCATAACTCATTAAGGATTCATGATTCATAAATGATTCATGATTCATAAATGATTCATGATTTATTAAGGATTCATGATTCATAAATGATTCATGATTCATAAATGATTCATGATTTATTAAGGATTCATGATTCATAAATGATTCGTAATTAATTAAATTAATATCATAACTCATAAATGATTCATGATTCATTAAGGATTTATAATTCATGAAGGATTCATGATTCATAAATGATTCATGATTCATAAATGATTCATGATTCATAAATGATTCATGATTTATTAAGGATTCATGATTAATTAAGGATTCATGATTCATACTTGATTCACGATTCATAAATAATTCGTAATTAATTAAAATATCATGATTCATAAACGATTCATGACTCATAATTCATGTTTCCATTGATTCATGAATGAATCATTTCTGTAAGCTTGAATTGATTTTGAATATGTGCAAATTGCCTGCAAATATATTTAAGTAGAGTATAAGCTAAGTGTGCAAAAAACTCTCTTAGTACACACACACATAAATCTTGATAGAGTGTACGCGCGAGTGTGTGTATGCCAGTGTGTGTGTGTGTGTGTGTGCATGTACTTTTTGTTGAGTTCGTTTATCTTGTTTATCATGGATTTCATTATGGCTGTGGTTGCGTGTCTTTTGCTTTGCGGTGGCTTATGTCGCCATTCGATTTTGAAAATGTAAATCTCTTGTCCTCATCCTCACGTGACCTACCCCCGCCACGCCCCCCTCTTACTTTTTTCCACCGTGCACGCTGTACGCTGTACGCTGTACGCTGTGTGCTCGCTGCGTCGTTGGCGGCGTCGTTTGTCAACATGTCAGCGGCGCTGATTGCTGACTTCGATCTGAATTATTAAGTTGCTTTTAATGCGTTTGCTTTTGCTTTTTGGTTCGATTTTCGATGTGGCATACTTTTCAGCGCCCAGGCGCCACAGGCGCCACAGGCGAAAACAAAGCGCCAAACAGCTAAAAGACGTGATGCAACACCAACAAGAGCAGCTCGGATTTGCAAGTGGGATCACTTGATTTCGCCTTCGCCTTGGTAATTGGTTCTCTGCATTATTTAGTGACATTTGACGTGGCTGCTAAGTATTTTTGGATTGCCGCAAAGATAGGGTGAGTGAGACAGAGAGGCAACACGAGCGAGAGAGAGTGGCAGACTGAGTGAGCCTCTATACCAGTTCGAACTGTGGCATTAGCCAAGGCAAACATAAGTGCATTTGCAAGATTTATCGATAGTCGATATATCAATTGTTAGCAAGTAATCGATACTACATAATGATTACTAAGCATGGATATCGATAACAACTTAAAATTGGTTGATTATTATAGCGATTAATCGTTGGTATATGTTATGATTAACGATAACCTTTAACTTAATTTATCGATAATTTGAAATTGATCGATAATTGATAGCCAAACAAGCGCATTTGTGGAAAATTAAAGTTAAGTTAAGATAACAGCCATACAGTATATTGATAGTCGATATCGATAGCATACCGATTATTGATACACTATGAAATATTTATCGATATATCGATATATATAACGGTAACATATTTGCAAATACAAATAATTATGATTTATCATTTATTAAATGAGATTTATATATGCATTCCGTAGTTCATTCGATGCTGATACCAATAGAACTAGTTCATTTGAGCTGTGCATATCTCAATCTCACTTTGCTGCTACGATTTTCCTCTAACGGTAATTTGGAATTCTGGAATTTATGCTATGCAAAAAATCAGGAGCATTAGCTAAAAGGCCAACAGGGTTCATTCCATCGATGGACACCTCTTCACCCCTCTCTCTCTCTCCATCTTTTCTATCTTCCACTCTGTCTTTCTCACACTGCTGCTTATTGTTGTTTGTGTCCTTTCAATGCCCGCTGCGTTGACTTCATAAATATGCCAAACGGACTCTATCAAAATACTTGGCAACGCAGAGAGCCAAGCAGGCAGAAGCCTTACTCGAGTTGAACATAAACTAAGCGAGTAAATTGAGACACGACGGACACGTGAGTTTGATAGATTGAAGGATATATGGAAGCACACACACTCACACGGAACACATGCTGAGCTAGGCAACATCCTCTGTCTGAGCTGTGTGTGCGAGTGTGTTTCGTGTTGTGTGCGTATTTCATTAACGTCGCCTTTGAAAATCCATTCATTTATCAAAAGCAAACTTCAAACACGCGTGTGTGTGTGTGTGTGTGTGTGCGACAGATACTGCAACAATTTAGCTAGCATCTATCTCCCTCTCCCCCTCTCTCTCTCTCTCTCTCACACACACACACAGAGGCCATTTTCTGCTCGCCTCTGTGGTGGCATCGTAAAAAGCGTTGCGGCCAAAAAAGGATCAATGAAGCATGCCTAAGAATCTGTCATTTATGACACATGACATACTTTATGAGTAATACACACCCCTCCTTGACACGCCCCCTCCTTAGGTATGGTCAGCGTAATAAAAGCAACGATAATAAAGATAAGACCCAGCAGCAATTGAAAGTTTTGCGCCAGACAACTTGAAGGCAACTTTGACCTCGACTTGGACTTGGACTTGGACTTGGATTTACCCTGACCAAGGTCCTCTACTACCTCCCACATATTTGTAACTCTAATCTTTGCTCAATCTTACTCCGTACGTAGCCCTCCGTCCCGCCAGTATTTCCCGTACTTTACCGCAAGCCCACGCAGACACATCAATCTCATTTGATTTTAAAGAAGTGCCTTTAAAAAGTGCGTATGTGAAATCAGTTAAGAGCAGCGGTTGGTCAACAGCCGGACAGCTGTGCGGCTACGGCGGAGTCCTGGCGCAGAATCTCACGCCGGAGCCGTATTATAAATTAAGCACAAGGCCAGCGCACACAATAATTGCAAGCTACTGAAGCATTTAATATTTTGAGTGCATTTCCGCGTTACGCTCGGCCGGAGGGAAAGGGTTTCACAAGGAAAAATAAATAAAAGGCGTGGAGCCCTGGGAAATGATTCCAGAAAGGTGCGAGAGAAAACAACAACAAGAAATCGTGGAATGAAGTGGTGATGCCGAAACCAAAGCAAATCGAATTGAAACACATGAAAATCGAAAGTCCGTAAAATGCCGCTGACCAGGAGAGACCAGGAGAGACCACAAAGAGACCACACAGAGAGAGAGAGAGAGAGCGAGAGTGGGGCAGAGTGAGTTGAGATCCCTGCTCAGACTACGGGTCAGAGTTCGGCCAGCCGTAAAGTTAATAAAGCGCCCGGAAGGCGATAAACAATTTGCGTTGGCGAAAAAGTCGGGGATGTTGCCCAAAGGCGTGGCGTAGCCCAACGGACTGCGAACTTGAAATTCTAATTGGCATTTTATGCCGGACCACGCCTACAACCCACAGCCACACACACACTCGCGCGATTGTCGAACAGGTGTGAAATCGTTGACGAATTCTCACGAATACGTTTAATCCGCTTTCTGATTTTTGTTGCAGTCACAGTCAGCGAGGCGTGAGGGGGCGTGCGGTGGCGTGCGGGGGCGTGCGGTGGGCGTGGCGGCATATTCAGGTTCAGGTTCAGGTTCAGGTTCAGGTTCAGCAGCTGGACTCTATGGCTACATGTTTGCTGTAGCTTCATATCATGTTGGATTAAAAGTAAGAGAGAGAGAGAGAGAGAGAGAGAGAGAGAGAGGAAGAGAGTGAGAGAGAGATAGATAGTGAGGGAGAGAGGCAGAGAGAGCGCGCGCGTGCCATGCCCTTCGTTGCAAATTAATTTCGTGTACATGTCCTGCAGCCTTTTGCATTGCCCCTGTGCGAGTGTGTCTGTGTGTGTGTGTGTGTGTGTGCATATCGTGTTACCCACAGCCAAAACTTGCCCATCACTGGCCCCTCGCGTCGCCCTGCGCTGCCGACCGCAAATGTTAAAGCGGCGTGACTTTATTTGATTGTCTGCCCAGTTGCGTTGGCATTTCGGGTTTTCCGCTTTGTTTTTAGATCCGCATACGAAATTATATAAAAACAGTGGCAACCCTAAGCTGCTCTGATGTAACGGGATTGCTGTACAAATTGAAATTAAAACCCACTTCACCTTTTGTTGCCATTCCGGCCAGCGATTGTTATGCTTCGATCCATGGCAACTAGCCAAGACCGACATAATAATGATTGCAACTGACTCTATGTCCCCCATTCCATTCCATTCCATTCCATTCCATTCCATTCCATTCCATTCCATTCATTCTGTCTCTCTTTCACTGTGTGTGTCTTTCTCTCTCTCTCTCTATTTATTTATATTTGTTCCTCGCTTCTATCGTTCTATCTCTTTCCTCTTTTTTCTATAATTTTCTCTCTTTCTCTCTCTCTTTTTGTGTCTCTATCCGCCTCTATCTTTCTCATTTCTCTCTCTCTCTCTCTCTCTCTCTCTCTCTCTCTCTCTTATTATTTCTCTTCTGTTTCTATCTTTTTTAGTAATATTTTTATTTTTACTTCTCTCTTTCCATCCCTGCTTTGTTGTTGTCTTTGTCTCTCTCTCTCTCTCTCTTACTTGTCTCTCTTTTTCTGTCGCTCTCTTTAACTCATTCTCTCCTTATATCTAGTATATTTATATCAGTATATTTCTATTCCTATCTTTCTCTTTTTCTCTCCCTCTCTCTTTCTCTCTCTCTCTCTCTCTCTCTATCTCTCTATCTCTCTCTCTCTTCAACTCTTTTTTTCTCCTGTACAACTCTCCCTCAGTCTCTCTCTGTCTCTCTCACTTTTGCTCTTTTTCCCTCTTTATCTCTCTCTCTCTCTCTCTCTCTTTTCCCCCTCTCCACAATATACAATCTCAAATAGTTCAACTCCGATTCATGTTCGAGCATATTTGGTCACGTTAATCAGCTGCCTCAGGCCTCCTGCCGCCCCGCCCCTTTCGCCTTTTAACTGCGTCCAGCGCGGGACATAAAATACTTTTTCTTTATCAAATGCCGCTCGAAGTATGTATATAAAAGTTTCGCATATTCCATTCTTTGGCTTTGAACACGGCTTCTACATGCACAAATAACAGGCTCAACCGCTTGAAGGGTCGCTCGTTGAGTTCCATAGAGGAAGAAGAAGCAGAGCGCATTATCATAAAAACCTAAAAATATTATACGTAAATGCCGATTAAATCTTTATTTTCCGCCTTGACGCACGCAAAGGGCCAGGGCAAAGCATATTTGGTTACGCACAATACGTGTTTGGAAGCACATGCGAGGGTGGCTTGATAAATTGCGAGCAATATACGTATAAATATATACTAATAATTTGGCTTGTGAAATAAATGAAAATAATAAAATAATTTAAATAAAAATAAAATAATAAAATAAATAATAAATATTTATTTAACTAAACTAATATATTTATGCTGATTTTTTAACTAGCCGTGCCTAAATATATATGTATATGAAATATATCTCTATATAAGTAAAAGTAAATATATATATATATGCTGAAAGTTTATCAGTCTACCCTCGCTTGTAGTTTTTATTTTAATTTACGCAAATAATATAAATATGCTAAAAATAAATAAATACAAATTAAATTTTTAATATATTTTTAAGGTAAACATTTTCCCAACAGCCCTCGCGGACTTTTTCTTAAAATTCTTTTAAAATTAAAATTTTGTAAAATATAAAAAAAATCAAATATTAAATAATATATGTATATAATTAGTTTTGCTAAACTCTCCCAAACTCTTCCGCCCACCCTCGCTTATAAATTTATACCAATTTTTTGTTGTTGTTGTCATGTCCTTCGCTGACTGTTGACAGACATGTGACAGCGGATGGGCACCCGATCGTGCAACCTGATGATTTAATAACTGCCGCAAAGCTGATTAGATATAGGGCTGTGCCTAGGGGTCGGCCAGGAGAGGGACGAGGGTTGTGTCCAGGCCAAGGGGTTGCAAATTTAAAGGCTGCAGCAAATTTGTAAACGTTAAGCGAGCGAACGAGGGCACACGCTCGACAAGAGCTAACCACCGCAGGATAACGGCGCTTGTTGCTTCACGTTGTTGTACTTTTTTTGCGCTCTCTCTGTGTGTGTGTGTGTGTGTGCAGCGTGTGTGTGATTGATGACAACTCGAATAAGCGATGATTGATGCTTATTTTACACTTTTCGTAACAACACACGGCGACACATGTTTTATTTATGTGTGTGTGTGTGTGTGTGTTTGCCTCGGCGTTTTTTTTTTTTTTTTTTTTTTTTTTGGCTGGCTTATATATCGGGATTATTATGAGCACACGTTCGAGCGTCTCCAGACACCAACGACAACAATAAAGCCGCCGCCGCCGTCGACGACGATGACGACGAGCCGCAATCATCAATGTCAGCGGCGCACTACCTCTCTCCCTCTCTCTCTCTCTCTCGTTGGTAGCAATCTGTGTTAGTGTTTGTAATTGTTTGAATATGCCTGTGCATGTGCATGTGTGTGTGCGTGTGTGTGCGAGGTGTTCTTGTGGTTTACTTATTGCTGCGCTGCAATACATCATCGTCTGGCAGCTAGCCCGGGTGGGAGAATCTGCAAGCTTCCGCCTAACCACCGCCTGCTGCTAGATGCCAAATGCAGCAATTTTATACCTTTAAAATTATATTTTTTGCTTTATTTAAAAAATATTAAATATATAGTTCTCATGCATTAAATATTCATTATTTATTTATTTATTTAAAAAACCATTGATATTTCGCTTTAGATTAAATTTTTCTTTATTTAAAAATTATTATTATTTATTTATTTAAAAAAAAAAATTATATTTCGCTTTAAATTTAAGATTTTATTTTTTGCCTTATTTAAAAAATATGAAATATAGTTCTCATGCATTTATTATTTAATATTATTATTATTATTATTATTGGTTATTATTATTATTATTAATAGTTTTAGTTTAACAAAAATTTTAAATTTAAAATTCTCATTTTTGCTGTTAAAAATGATATTTTAAAATATTACGTTTATAGTTCTCATGCATTCATTATTTATTATTATTATTAGTTAGTATTATTAGTTTTATTATTATTATTATTTATTTATTTAAAAAAAAAACTTTGATCTTTGGCACATTTTGCTGAATATTCAAAGGCAGTTTTCATGGCGCGCGCACTGAGAAGATGGCGGCCGGCGCTGTTGATGGACGCGACTGCGTGACGTCACCGGCCAATTGGATGGGCCACAGCTGCAATGGAAAGAAGGAGTAGAGTGAGCGATAGCGCTATAGTTAGAGTTGATCGCATGTGTACCGTTACCTTTCTATGTGGACGTCGAAAGCGTTGGCGATGCGGCTGAGGCAATTTACCGTTGGCAAGCAAAGCTCGATTGCGTCGCTCCCAGGACTGTAGAGATGGCGAGACAAAGAGAGAGAGAGAGAGAGAGAGAGTTAGGAAATGGAAGTGAGTAGAGAGCGAAACAGTGACACTTGGAGAGAGAGATAGAGAGAGCGAAATGTATATGAATAAATAGAGAGAGAAAATGTGTGAGAGGGAGAGAGAGAATAAATAATAAGAGAGGTAGATTCTCTGAGAGCAGGGAAGAGATAGAGAGACTCTCTCTGAGAGGGGGTAAGTGAAAGATGAATAGAAAGAGAGAGGTAGATAGAGATACTCAGAACGTAAGCGTAAGCGATAAAGGTAGCTATAGAGAGGGAAAAAAAGTGAGAGAGAGAGAAAAGTATAGAGAAAGAGAGAGGGAGAGAGAGGGAGAGAGAGAGAGAGAGATCGTGAGCACATACCTGCATATTAACATCATATTTGATGCGCTGGTCCAGAGCTGGCGCCTGCTCCTGCAGCTGGCGTCGCAGCCAGGCCACGCCCAGCTGCAGTTGATCGCCCGCCATGTGGCAGATGTGCAGGGGGCAGCTGGAGGAGCGGCTCAGCTGCTCGAGATCGAAGGCATTCTCCACATCGTACAGCTGCACGGCCTCGCTGTGCCGCGTGGCGACGAGCAGCACGGGCTTGCCGCGCAGCGAGGCATGCTGCAGGCAGCGCTGCAGCAGAGCAAAGCTGGCCAACAGCTGCTCGTAGCTGGCGCTCAGGTCGAAGCAATAGACGAGCGCATGGCAGGTGGCAAAGTAGTGCTGCCAGATGCGCTGCATGTCCACGCTGCCGCCCACCTCGGTGAGCAGCAGACTCGACTCCGGATCCAGCACGCGATAGCAGCGGACTCCGTTGGTGGCGCCCAGGTCGTTGGCATCGCGCTCCTCGCCGCTGAGCAGATGCCCCAGCTGGGTTTTGCCACTGCCCGCGACGCCCAGCAGCAGCAGCTTGAAGCGCGCTGTCGCCGGCAGCTGCGGCGCCCTCTCACACCGGCAACAGCAGCACCAGCGTGGCAAGCAGTGCAGCTGGCCCATTTAGCACATGGTTTGGCCTCCAGATCTGATTTGAATTCCTTCGAAAGTTTCTGCTCGATTTTGGATGTTGATTTTCACTCGGCTTCGATTGTTTTGTTTACCAGCCACTGAGGCCGTCAGCTGATTGGGCTTCCACGTTGCCCAGGGCAACCAGGTTTGTTGTGGCCTTAGCCGTTGCCATGGCCCAGACACGTAGTCCATGTTAGCAACATTTCCATTAAATGAAAAATTCTTAAAAATATTAACTTTTGATGATTTATTTGATTTCTAATTTGAAAATAAACTTTTTGCCGGTAACAGCTGCTGTTAGCTCACTGTTATTTTAAATTTTCGTAACAGCTTTACTTAAAGCTGCTGCTAAAGATTTGCTTTCATTAACAGCTGCTGTTAGCGGTTACAGTTCACTTCGAAAAAGCTTTATATTAGACAAATTGTCGCTAGATGGCGTCTTGTCCCAAATTTAATACCTTTTTTGCAACTCAACTGAATTTACTTCTATTTACTGCAAAATTTCCACTTTGAAATTTACCATTGATAATAAAAACCCAATACTGATGAAGAGTAAATCTTTGAGCAAGTAATTAAAGCAAAAATAAATGAGTTTATTTTATTTATTTATTAAATATAATAAATAATATACGATTTATGAAACAGTGCATATGAAATATGTATTTATTGCCTGAAAAAATATTTTTATAGGAAAACTTAAAAAAATTATAAGTAAATTGTAATATTTTAATGATTTAATGATTAAAAAAAAAAAACATTTTCAGCTTAATATTTTTTGTTTTCAATTTTATTTGAAATCTTGCTAGCTTTTCTGTACATACATGTAACTTGTTCACGGCTTTAAGCCACCTGCCAAATCCGTTTTTTTTTTCTTAATACATTTTACACCCTTTTTATGTTAAGCTTCAGCTCAAGTGTTTTAAAATGTAAAAAAAAAAATAATTAATAATCTTTTTTATCAAAGAAAGAAAAATATATATGTATATACGCTAAATAAGCAGCTCAAGCATTTTTTTTTAAGGAATTCTCATTATTTTATGCTCTTTCTTGAGTTTACAATTATTTGAAATGAGGCCTAATATTTGGCAATTTATTCAAGCAGAAATACATATATGGTATATCTTTTAATTTTTTAAATATTTTTATATAATAATATAGATTGTATATATATGGTATATTATTTATTAATATTTAAAAAACTTGTTAAATATTAATTCCAAGACAATTATTATTATTTCTTTTAAATTACAAATTTAACATTTGCAAATTATTTCTAGAATAATGGAATTAAAAAAATATATGTATTTGAAAAAAATGAATCTAATTCTAAAATACATTTTTTTTTATAAATTTTAATTTCAATTTTATTAAATAATTTACGTAAGTATTTTCTATATCACCTAACTGATATCATCTGCCATATAAGCATATCTAGGCTTCGATGTGGTGGCTCTCTCCTTTCTTTCTTCCTTTTTTTTAGCATGTTTGCTAATCGCCTTGAAGCTTAAGCCTTGAAAGAAAGCTCTTTGTATTATTGCATTGCATTATGCTGTCATGCCCCATTAGCCCCGCCCACGCCCCACACAGAGAGGCCGGCGAACGAGGCATATTCAAATTGAAAAGTAAGCAAGCTAAACGTTTACCGAACTTTGTCGCCCCGACGCCCGCTCCGCCTGCCTGCCAATGTCTGTGGCCTTGAGGCTTGGCAACTCTTTTGTGCGAGCCCGCTCCGCTCGCCCGTCTGACCTAGAGGAGACGTGTGCATGAATATGATGTCAGTCACCTGAGTGTTAGATGGCTCCGTGCTCCGTGCTCCGTGCTCCGTACAGCTCCGGACCGACGGCCATTTCGAAGGGGGCGGCTTAAGAAAAGTGGGCGTGGTGCGTTTAGTCTGAAGATCTTCGGGTTGAAAGCCATGCATATACATGCTGATGCGCATGTATATGCAAATATCTAGTTGATTGCCTGCAAAGGTAAAACATTCCATTTGACACCATATTAAGTGACTGTGGCGAGGGCAGCTCGAAGACTAAGTGGAAATGAAACAGATACGATATATGCATACTATCTTTAATGATTGAACTATAGTTAAGTTAGTTAATAAACTTTTGGAGCAGCCCTCGTCGGCTTGGCTTGTCAAATATTTGCCCAGGTATATGCGTCAAGCCAAATGAAGCGACACCGCGTAACCGCCGACGCCTTTTGTCCCTGTGTCCAATGGGTGCGCTACACTGCTGGGTTGGCCAGCAGCGACTCCACCTGGTTCCACCTGCGTGGGCATATGAATCCAGGTATGGCATTATTCGATTATGTGTGCGCAGCAGCATCATTTCGTTTGCTTTCCGGTTGTTTTCCTTTTTAGCCTTGTGCGAGTGGCTTCTGGACTCGAGTCGAGTCGCGTCGAGTCGAGTCGAGTCGAGTCGAGTCGCTCTTTGACTATGCCACACGGAGACGTCATATTTCCTTTTAGCTGTGCCAGCTTTATTTTTCGTACTATTTTCTTTGGGCTTTCTTTTGCTATTTTTCAGTGCGCTTTGCTTGGCGCACTTGTCGAGTCGTTCACCGTTGGAAAAGTTTAGCGAGCTTAACGCTGGGCGCGCCAGCTTGCCTCGGATTTCATTTCCGGCATGTTGCGGTTACGTTAAGTAACGGAGATTGCATCGCTAATGATGCAATTGTGTTTAGCGGAAATGAAAGCGGTTTCGTGTGACGCCTTGCCAGCCCACAAGCCGACCACTAAGCACACACAGCGACACACATGACGTAGCCATGCCCTCAAGAGCTGGATGCTAGTCAGCCATCTAAAAGCCAATCAGGTTTAAGAAAACTGTAAATGAAGTGCGAAAGGAAAGTAAAACTATTCACCTGTTAATTGGATTTGTGGTAACCTAACGGAAACGCATGGCTTTCTGATTGATTACTGATTGACTGACTGACTGATTGATGGATTGGCTGACCAATTGTGTGATGGATTGATTGAGTGATTGACTGATTGATTGACTGACTAATTGATGGACTGACTGATTGAATGACTAACTGATTGATTGACTGACTGACTGATTGATTTATTGTCTGACTGATTGATTGGCTGATTAAATAATTGATTGATTGACTGACTGATGGCGGATTGATTGATTTGACAGTGACTGACTCTCACAGTCTAACAGGTGGGTGAATGAATGATTGATTACTAGATTGACTAAGTCTGATTGATAGACTGTTTGACTCTTAGCGACTGATGGACTGACTAATTCTGTCTGATTAACTGAATTTAGATGACTGACTGGTAGTTAGACTGATTTATCTCATTTACTTCATGACTGACTAACTGGATTGACTCTATCTGAGTGATTGACTAACTAAGTCAAGAGTTACTGAGTGAACTACGCTGACTGATTGACTTCGACTGAATGACTCTAAATGACTTACAATGACTGACTGATTGATGGGAGATGGATGCAAGACGTGCAAAGAGAACTAGGAACACGGCAGTCATCAAAGAATGTGTAGCATTTATAGTAGGCTGTTTGACTCAATTCGAGCACTTCCAAACACTTCAACCCAGCATAAATTTCGATTGGCAAAGATTTCGTAATTTTTTTCAGGCTAAAACTTCAATAGCAAAATTCTTTTGAAAAATTGCAGCCATGCAGAGTACGCAATGTAAAACACCCAGCGGGCAGTCGGCAAAAACTGATTTAGTGAGTACGCCAGAGCATTTATTTCCCGGATACTGCGGGCAACCGTGTCAATATGATCCCCGGGAATTTGGTCTAACGGGCAACGAAGAATGGCGTAATCCACTCATGTTTCGCAACATGACATGTCCGTAGAGCTATATAGATTATTCAGAACAAAACTAACCAATCCATATAATTTACAGACGAAACTGACGCTGAGGCGCTCAATACGATGCGAATGGCGCAACCGCGCAGACCCCTCTACCGAACATTAGAGACCTCCATTGTGAACAATCTCACAGACGAGTGTCTGGCTGACGTCTCGGCACCACAGTTCGACATGAGCATGTCTGGTTCGGGTGGAGAATATTTAACCAATGTAACACCTCCACAATTGGCAGACGCGAGTGTGAGTGAAAAAGATAGCTCTATCTTTCCGGGTAGCGTACCAACAATGGTCGTGCATGATTTTAGCCATATGCGCGATTGCACCAATGCTCTATTGCCACCACTGGAGTACCGAGATCCAGTTCACCCATCAATGCCCGATCAAAACTCTGACGCTGAAAAGGTAACAACTGTACAGAAGTTACCCCAAAAAGCCAAGAGTACATTGACTTTTTGCGAATGTATGTAAGAGAGAGAGAGAGAGAGAAAGAGAGAGAGAGAGAGAAAGAGAGAGAGAGAGAGAAAGAGAGAGAGAGAAAGAGAGAAAGAGAGAAAGAGAGAGAGAGAGAGAGAGAGAGAGAGAGAGAGAAAGAGAGAGAGAGACAAAGAAAGATTATAGAGAAAGAGAAAGTCGTGTACGTCCGTCTGGCTGTCCGTGTGGTGTCATCTAGAATTTGAACTTTAAGAGATCTCTTGGCGGGTATCTTCTAGTCGGTCATTGCCAACTAGCCACTATCACATTTCACTTGTTGACATTCAATTTATATTAAAATTCTTTGGCATACAGAAAAACAGTGTTTTAACTACTACGGTTCGGACGATTACGACGCATCGGGATCAATCCGGAAAGGTGACCAGTCGCGTTGAGGAGACGAGCACAATATCCAACAAGCCCAACGATCAGTCGTGTAATGTGGATAACATACCCGTTTGCTGTCCGGGACAAGCTTCTGCCCCCGGACGCCATCTTCATTTCTCCGATTCGCCAGACCAGTGCGAAAAGCTGGCCGATATCTCAGCGCCTTCGTTCTATAGCAATTGCCAGCCAGCAATGAGCACTCGCATAGGCGAATATGGAGAGAGGCGAATGCAAACGCCAAACCAAAGTGTTTGTCTCGAAAATATAAGCGCTCCCTCCTTTGCCAATAGCTCCCAGTGCCGTACTCCTATTCGACAGGACCTTTGCGACATTTCAGCACCCTCATTCGCTGGCAGCAATCTGGATGATATGTCCATGCCGAGTGGTATCTGTGGTGCGAACGGTGATTCGATTCGACAATCAACTCAACAATATACCAATGAATGCTTGAACAACGTTACGATGCCCAGCATGTTGGGATCGTCCAATACAATGCCTTCATTTGGGAACATGTCCGGAGCCTCGAATAGACAATTGGGCTATATGACCGGCGAATGCTTGAACGATGTCAGCGCTCCGTCGTTTGGGTCTAGTCCGGGGCGCAGTAGAATGCAGCGCAGCCAACCAAGATCGATGAACTCAACAGCTCTGGAGGATGTCAGTATGCCGTGCTGCGAGGGGGTATCAAGCGCTTCGGCGAGATCGATGCCACGTCGTTCAATGCCCTCGCAGCCGATCTGCGACACATCAGCTCCGCCCTACGCATCTTGCGCACAGGGCTCATGTGGCGATGAGTGTCTAGAGAACATCTCAATGCCATTATATGGGAGTATGGGAGCCTCGGCTGATCAGTATCAGTGTGGGGCTGATGGTGGCATGCCCCCATTTGCAGGTGTATCGTCAGCTTCGCGAGGCAGATCATCGTCACGGCAACAGCGGCATTCGGGCGACTTGTCAGCTTCGGTTCAGGGCTACAGTGGACGTTGCCAGTTGTCAAATGAATGCTTAGAGGAAGTCCCTATGCCATCGTTTGACTGTTCCACGAACAATAAATTCATTGATGATATGAGTATACCGTCTTTTGGTGGAGTGTCGGGCGCCACGCAAGCGCGCTCTCCGGCCAGGCATGTGATGTGCAGCACAATGGCGCCAACCTGTGACAACGGTCAAGAATATTTAGATCGTGTAACTATGCCGTCCTTCGGAAATTCTACTAGAGGGACCAATGAGTGCTTGACAGATATCAGCATGCCTTCCTTTGGCGGAGTATCTGGCGCTTCAAGAGCGAGATCACTGCCACGTCAGCAGCGGTCAATGACACGCCAGAATATCAGTAATAACTGCCGAGGAGGACCAATGCCTAATGAAGGCTTAGACGACGTCACCCAGCCGTCTTTTGGAAACACTCGAGAGATCACTTATAGTGAGTTCTTGGAAGATATGAGCATGCCGTCATTCGGTGGGGTCTCAGGGGCTTCCAGATCTAGAACTCCTACACGGCAGCAACAACAATCGAAAGCATCTCAGAATATCTGTGATGTGTGTGCACCGTCCTATGCCAGCAATGGACGTCAGCAGCAATCGATGGCATCTCAGAACATCTGCGATGTATCGGCGCCTTCCTTCGCAAGCAGTGGGCGTCAGCAGCAGTCGATCCCTTTTCAAAATATGTGCGATATACCGGCGCCTTCCTTTATAAGCAGTGGACGTCAGCAGCAGTCGATCCCTTTTCAAAATATCTGCGACACATCGGCACCATCCTTTGGTAGCAGTGGACGAGGATCAGTGAATAAGGAGTGCTTGGATAATGTAACCAAACCATCCTATACAAGCTCGGGTAAAGAGGTTTCTTATATTGAGTTCTTAGAAGAAATGAGCATGCCGTCATTTGGTGGCGTTTCAGGAGCTTCAAGACCCAGAACTCCCAAACGGCAGCAGCAGTCGAGGGCATCTCAGGATATATGCGATATATCTACGCCATTATTTGGAAGCAGTGGGCGCGGAGGATCGAAGATAGAATGCTTGGATAATGTAACTATGCCATCAAATGTAGGGATGTCGGCATCATCTAAAAGGCAACAGAGTATGATGCGCAGTCGATCGCCGCGACGTCAGCAAAGGTCTGTGAAAAATGAAAGCGGAGAGAAGTATCAAACGACTACGACGACTTCTGAGTTCATAGATGCCGTGAGCATGCCTTCCTTTGCTGGAGTATCAGGATCTTCAAGAGCACAGACTCCAATACGTCATCAGCATTCGATATCAACGAAGACTGTTTACGAGACCACAACGCCTCCGACGCGTAGACGTGGACCAATGAATAGCACGGCTGACTATATAGAAAATACAAGCATTCCCTTATGTGACAGCTCTTTCTCTTCAAGTGCGAAAGCTCCAAAACACAAACTGCAATCGATAGCATCTCAGGATATCTGTGATGTATCGGCGTCTTCCTTCGCAAGCAGTGGACGTCAGCAACAATCGATGCCATCTCAGGATATCTGTGACATATCGGCACCATCCTTCGGTAGCAGTGGATACCAGCAGCAATCGATGCCATCTCAGAATATCTGCGACACATCGGCACCATCCTTCGGTGGCAGTGGATACCAGCAGCAATCGATGCCATCTCAAAACATCTGCGACACATCGGCACCATCCTTCGGTAGCAGTGGATACCAGCAACAATCGATGCCATCTCAGAATATCTGCGATATATCGGCACCTTCCTTTGTTGGCAGCGGATATCAGCAACAATCGATGGTATCTCAGAATATATGTGATGTATCGGCGTCTTCCTTCGCAAGCAGTGGACGTCAGCAACAATCGATGCCATCTCAGGATATCTGTGACATATCGGCACCATCCTTCGGTAGCAGTGGATACCAGCAGCAATCGATGCCATCTCAAAACATCTGCGACACATCGGCACCATCCTTCGGTAGCAGTGGATACCAGCAGCAGTCGATGGCAATACAGGATATGTGTGATGTAAGTGCTCCGCCATTTGAAAGTAGTGGGATTGGAGGGCTGACAAATGAGTGTTTGAATGATATATCCATGCCATCATATGCCGAGGCATCGGAATACTCGAGAAGAAGCGAATGCTTGAACGATGTCAGTGCTCCCTCCTTTGGGCGTAGCATGTCGCGAGGGCGTTCAACGCGTCAGCAAAGCATACTATCGAATGCCTGCAAGTCGTGTCCAGGAGATATGACGAGTGACTGTCTAATGGACGTCAGTATGCCGTCATTCGGTGGTATATCGGGTGCGTCTAGGCCGCGTACCCCCTCGCAGCGACAGCGTTCGAGGCAATCCCAAAATATCTCTGACATATCGGATGTACCGTATGCAAGCAGTGGACGTGGCAATACGCTGCCCGATGAATGCCTCCAGGACATCAGCATGCCGTCGTTCGAGGAGGTGTCAGGCTCATCGCGACGACAGCAAACAATGCCCTCAGAGTGCTTGAACGATGTGAGCGCTCCATCGTTCAATAGGAGCAGGTCCATGCAAAGGTGTCCGCCGAACCGATCAGATCAAAGTCGGCTGCAGGACATGAGCATGCCCTCGTTCGGCGATGTATCGGGTGTTCCGAGAGCATGCACACCGAGTCGAAAACAACAGTCGATGTGCTATAGCCCAGGCAATAGAGAATGCTTGCAAGATGTTAGCATGCCTTCTTTCGAGGTATCGGGTGCTTCGGGTGTTCGCAACTCGACAATGGCATCGCAAAACATCTTTGACATATCGGCACCTTCCTATAATGGCAGTGGATATGGGTCCGCGAATGGCAAAAGTACTGGGCGAAGTCAATCACAGGGCCCTTGCTCGAGAAGTCAATGCATGGATAGTGCTACAATGCCGTTGTTTGCCAACAGCTCGAGTCGTCGGGAAATGCCAATGTCGAGCGAGTGCTTGAATGATGTGAGTCAGCCCTCGTTTGGTCGCAGTGGAAACACACAGGAGCTGTGGAACATTAGTGCTCCGGTCTTCGAACCTTCGGGCAATTTCAATATGTCCCGCTCAGAACCGTCGTACGATTGCAACGATCTGAATGACGAGAGTGCTCCCAGCTTTGGCTTTAACAGTCGCAGCATGAAGAGCGTATATCAGATGCCCGTGAATGGGACGAATGAGTCGACTAATTCAGTGCACAGCGGATCGGGGGCACGGCAGGTGCGCAGTTTTCCGTGCCTCAGTCAACAAGATATCGGCGACATATCGGCTCCCTCAATGGCTAGTACCGGGCCAGAATACTACTATACCCCGCAAGGGAGAGGTGCGCACCGCAGTCCGAATGCGTCTTATCCAAGCGAAATGGTGGGAAACGTATCCGCCCCGTCCTATGCGAATAACACAAGTCAATCCCAACCCCAACAGGCCAGCCGAATCGCATGTAGCGTGAACTGTGAGAACATCGATAGCATCCAGGAGCCATCGATGATGGCCAATAGCACGATGTATGGACAATTGGCGACGGATCGACGAAAGGAGGGGAGCCAACGTCTTATGGACGTGAGTGCACCGTCGGGAATGGAATCACAGTTTTCGACGACGAAGGTCGAGTCCTATCCAAGTGAAATGCTTCGAAATGTCAGCGCACCATCCTTTGCGAATAGCATAAATCGTTCACAGTCCAAACAGACCACCCTAGTGACCACCTGCACTATGAACTGCGAGAACGTTGAGAGTGTTACAGAGGTATCAATGGCGCCTAATAGCAAGAGATATTCCCAAGTAATGGCGGATAAATTAAAGGAAGACAGCCAACAGTTGGCAGAAATTAGCGCTCCATCGGGAATGGAGTCGCGCTATTCAAAAACGGAAACAAATATTATGGATGTGAGTGAGCCATGTGATTTGACTTGCACTAATAATTGCGCCCAGCGTGACGACAGTAAGAAGATGGGCAATTGCATACCGAAAAGTGTAAACTCTTCGCAAAGCGTGAAGAAGGCTGAAGGGAGTGTAAAGACCCCAATCGATTGCCCGTGCCGTAGCGATGGGGCAGCTATAACGAATATGAATCCCATCACTTCTGGGCAACAGATTGCAGATACCCAGGACATAAATAACATATCGATGCCGCAGTTCGAGAGCACTGGCATCAGTGACGCTGCAGGTAAATCGAGTCGTAAGAACAGCACTGCAATCGCCGACATCACTGAGCCCAGCTTTGGTCCGTCCGTTCAATCCACCAATGCGACCAAAGACACCACTGGTTCATACCATGGCTTCGACACAATGGACAACTATGCGCCATTCGATGAGCTTGTGAAGCCGAGGTCGTCAAGCTCTGACCTGCCAACTCCCCAACCGGTACGTGGCAAATCGATGTCTAATGCAAAATCGAAATGCAAAAACCCACAAACGAAGATCCCTCAATGCAATTGTAACGTAAATACGAGTGGCCGATCTAATTTGAAACAAAGGAGTCGTAATACTACTCGATAGAATTTATGTTGGGACACTCATAGAACGTGTTCACATTCGTGTCCATTCCAAGCCATATTCTCACGGTAGAGGATCCTGCAATAGCAAATATTTATCAATTCATACGTGTTCAGCCTGAAAAAATGGACGAAATTTGAGTAAACAATAAAATGGAAGTGGAGTAGACAGTAGATCGTTTGCTTTTTAGTTAATTGTTAGTAGTAGTACGATATTAAATCAATGCACAATATACGATATATGATATACAATTTACGATATTCAACATGCCAAAAACGATACGATATACCACATTTGATATATTATATACGATTAACGATATTCGATTTACCATATTCCATATTCCATATACCATATACCATATACCATATACCATATACGATATTCGATATTCCATACACCGCAGACGACTTACCAAATACGAATCACGATATAGGATATACCATATACGATACACGATATACGTTATTCGATATAGTTCATTAGAGCTTTGCAACATAAACTAGTTTGTCAAATTGACCTAATTCAAATTAAATTGATTGAACTAAATCATTGGAGCGAACTGGAGCACCCAGCTCTCATATTGAGCAACAAAGGATGTAATTCCCAATTAAACTTCGATTCGAAGTGCATTCTTTTCTTTGACGTCCAACTGCTTGGGAATCCATTCTCCGTCCAAACAATACGTTAGCTTGTCGCGCAGCATGAAGTTAACTTCAATTGCCAATAGCTCGAGCATATTGGGACAATTTGCGTGGAAAGCAGTGACACCTCGATAGGGATTGGGGCTTAGCCCGCCCGCAATAAGACAATTGTGAGCGCATGCAAAATTATTCGAAGTAATTTCTACAAAATGGTAATAAAAACAAGAGCTTCACGCTGCAAACCTGCTGAGCGAACGAAACAAAAACATAGACTAAAGAGTGAAAGAAGTAAAAAAAAAAAGAGAGGAATTGAAGAAAAAACATAATAAAATTGAAAACAAATAAGTTCAGGAACCAGGAAGCGCCAACGGAAGAGCCAACGCTCATTGTTAGCTTTTGTCGGCGTTTGCCAGGCGTTTGCCTGTTGTTCTCGTTGTTGCTAAAATACCCTGTAAAATGGGTAAGTAAGCTGAAAGGGTAGTAGTATGAGGGAGTAGAGCTGAGCCAAGAGCTGAGAGACTGAAGCTGACCGTTGGCATTTGGGATCATTTTGTTTTAGCTAGGAAAATTTAATATTCCCAAATTGAATCCTGATTAGAGTTTAATATGGGAATAATGGGAATAGGCAAGGTGCGTGATATTTTAGAGCCGAACATGCTCGACTCTAGTGCAGAGGCTTCTTTTTTACTCTGTTCGACTAGCTGGATGATGTAGAGAAGGGTAAACGCACACACACACCTACACACACGTAAAGCTTTGAGTCCCGGGAGCGTTTGCACCGTTGTGAGAGCTATTTAAAAACAATTTATTTTTAACAACTGCCATGCCAGAAGCAAAATCAACCTGTCGCGGTGCCTGTGTGTGATGTGTGGTATGTGCTCTATGTGTGTGCTGTATTTGTTCTTGATTTTCAGCTAAAAAACACACGAGTAAGAGAGTAAAAAAGCAAGAGAGAGAGAGAGAGAGAGAGAGAGAGAGAGAAGAAAAGCGAGAAGGGAGAAGCGAATGTGAAGCGTCGCGTCGTTTGGCGTCTGTCAGTCAGGTATGCAAAACATGAAGTGCAGATGCTTCAGATTGGTTTTCCAATTACTCAACATTTCAATGCAAATAACACAGAACCACGGCGACGGTTAACGCCAACGTTGAGGAATTTAAAAGTCAAACACACACACACACACCCCAGAATATGTCTCTGTGTGTGTGTGTGTGTGTGTGTTAGATGGGGCAGCTGCGGCAGCCAAAGCCCAATTCACATACATATTTCTTCGATTTTTTACCAAAGATAAAATTTCAATCACGTTTCTTCACTTTTGCTTAACATACGTATATTCATCGCTCTCTCTCTCTCTCTATCTCACTCTGTGTGTGTGCGTTGCGAAAGGTGTAGTAAACAACAACAACAACGACAACATATGCCACCCAGCCTAGGCTACAAAAAATCTGTGACATGGCACAAGCAGCAACAAAAAATTTGTTGATTTGTGTCGTGTTTTTTAAGCGGAAAAGACATTAAGCGCAGCTTGAAGACCTTAAGCATTTACCCCTGTGAGTTTACAGGGTAAAGCTTGAGGGGAGGAAGGAATGCCAGGAGAGTAAATATTATCCCTAACGACTTAGGTCACTTTTAGTTTGTGCTCGTAGTTAGCTAATAGACTGTTCGTAGAATTCCTGATCCTAGTCTGAGTGCATATTTGAAATACCCTAAGCTCATTTCAAATGGGCATTCAGGGCATAAGGGTAAAGTCAATCAAGCCGTGTCCGTCAGTCCAACCATTCGTCCGTCCCTCCATCTGTCTGTGCGGCCGTCCGTCTATCCGATTTTTTTATTTTACAATCTGTCCATCCGGTCGTTCATCCTCCGTCCGTCTATCCGTATGTTCGTTCGGCACTGTGTCCGTCCATTTGTCAATCCATATGTCCATCCGTTCGTCTGTCCTTCCTCTCGCCCGTCTATCTATCTGCCCGTGTGCTGATCTGTTCCTCCGTTCGTCTGTTCGTCCGTACATTTATTCGTCAATTCGCATATCAATACACTCGTCTTTCCGTCCGTTCTTCTGTCTATATGTCTGTCTGTCTGTCTATCTGTTCGACTATCCATTTGCCCGTCCATCTATCCGTCTGCTTATTCGTTGGTCCGTCCGTCTGTCCCTCCATTCATCTGCGTGTCCATGAAGAGTTTATGCTTTTATAAACCATTTTGTATATTTTATCACATTTTTAATAAAAATTACGAATTTCTTCAACATTTCTTACTAGAACCACTTCTGAAGCAGCTCAGGGTCGATCGTTAGGATTGCCATAAGAACTGACCCAAATAAGCTGCCGAATGTTGTCTTGAGCATAAAACAAACAACATATATCTAAAATGCCTTTTGTTTGAGCGAGCGAGAGATAAAAAGTGAGAGTGTGTGTGAGATAGAGAGAGAGAGAGAGACAGAGAGAGAGAGGGATAGAGGGGGAGACGGATAAAGAGAGGAAGTGAAAATGTGGCTCTGGCCTGGCTTTGGCAATTAGAAAACAAAATATTTGTGGCGAAGATAGTCAACACCAATTTGTTTGGTAGCTCGGCAACCAGAAGGGCAGCAGCAGGTGTTGTGTGCGTGTGTGTGGGAAGACGGCAGGTGTGTGTGTGCGTGTGTGTGTTTGTATGTGAGTTTATGTTTGCGGGCAAAGCCAGTAACCTAAGGCTCTTACCTTTTATCATGCACATCATGGACTGATTTACGTGGCGCATTTATTGCAAGGGCAGCCACTAAAAGTTTTTAAATTACAATTTACAGTTTCTGTTTTCACGTGTGTTAGTGGCCGTGTGTGTGTATGTGTGTGTGTGTGTGTGCATTTAGTTGCTGTGCTCATTGTTTTTAGCATTCAAGTGGCAGTTAAAATGGCTTCAGCCTCAATTGCTGCATCCGACTGCATCCGTGAGGTCTGCTCCCCATTGCCTCTCGCCCTCTCGTCGTCTCGTCCTCTCTCCCTCTCTCCCTCTCTCCCTCTCTCTTTTTCTCTTTTCTTCCCCCTTGCTCTGCTCTGTTTTCCATCCTCTTGATCCGCGCCCTTGTCCGTTGCATTAGGAAAGTTGACGTGACGCTGTGAGCGATTTATTGTTTTTGTGTAGAAAGCGTAAAATGGAACAAATTTTGCACACACACATACACACACACACACACACATGTACACTATGTGTGCCACGCCTGCTTGTAGGCGCTGCGGCTCAAAACCCCAGCACGACTCCGACTTTGCTTGTTTTCTGCATTTTTTTTTTTTTTTTTTTTTTTTGTAGTCCAAGCAGCTGGTGCCACGCCCACGCGCCGCCCCTCGACTAGGCAGTTAATTGTAATGCTGCAAAAATGCTGTCAAAGTTATGCGAGTGCGAAAATGTCCACAGGCACATGGTATGCCAGAGCATTGGCTAACAGCCTCCGCCAGCCACTTGATGAAGCTGCCAACTCGTTCCCCCATTTATTTATTTTTTTTTTTAAATTTTTTTTTTAGCACTCGCTGCTGCTCATGTCCCGTCGCTTGAGCCACGTTTTCCGCAGTTATGACCAGCATTCGAGTGCAGGCAGCATGTTTCAAATTTAGTTTTGGGTAGTTTTTGATAACTTAATGGGCGGGTATATTGGCTTCTTGGCAAAGGTAAAAGAGAAATGATTACGGATGGTTGAAATGATTGATGGACGATTCATGATTGACGGTGGCTGATTGATGATGGATGATTCATTATTGATAATGACTGATTGATGATAGGCGATTGATAATTGCTGATTGATGATTTATGTTAGGTGATTGATGGTTGATGATTCCTGAGTGATGCTTGATGGTTAATGATTGACGATTGATTATTGATGATTGCTGATTGAAGATTAGTTATCGCTCATTATTTAATTGTAGCGTGATTGATTGTAAATTGACGATTAATGATAGATGCTTGATGATTGTTGATTGATGGTGATTAATTATTGATGATTGCAGTTTGCTTATTCATGAGCAGGGAATAACAATTGTATCCAGTTTCCGCCTTTTCTATAAGCGATAAGCTATTAGTATACATGCATTATTATTTTATTGAATACTCAATGTCGGATTGAAAGACAGCGAGGAAAACAGTTATGTGTATATGTAATTCGTCAAACATACATTTAATACATACAGTGAAACATAAATTTAAACTTGTAAAACAGTGAACCTGCCAGTGTTCGTCCAAAGTAAATCTTGAGGAAAACCCCCCAAGTTTATCCCCCCAGGCTGCCGGAGACGCGTAGGAAAGCCTCGACGCGGCCAAAACGCAAATTGACAATGCCATTGATGGCGTCGCGGTAAGTGATCAAAAGCGGGCCGCTAAAACGCTGCCCATTCACGCTGACTGTCCCGTTGCGGCTCTCATTGACCAGGAACAAGCCGTGCTCGCTGCGTGTGAGTGTTGCGTGCAGCTTAGCCACCGTCTGCAGAACAGAGTAAATGTTGAATAGAATAGGCCAGTGCTTGGGGCTGGCTTAAGCAAATAACGTGTATTCAAATAGTTACCTTATCATCTAGACAAAAGTCCAACTTGTCGTCAAGGACATTGTTGCCAATGCGGAGCACCTGGTAGGTGCGCAATACCACTGTGGGGCGACCCTTGAAAGTGATGCTGGCCATCGCTCTATTTCTAGTTCTCTCGTGCAGACTGTTTTCGTTCTGAATCAATTACTAAATAAACAAAACTGATTGTTGATGTGCATCAATTTGCTTTAGAATATTAATCGAACAGACTGAATTATTTTCTCATTCAACAGAGAGACCTGTGAGCGCTCGGCTCAAAGGCTCCTTAGATTCAATTTGCCCTTGATATATCCCTGAGAATATCATCTCACAAGTAGGTTCAAGACGATTGAGGAATCACCGCAGCAATGAATATGCACAAAAGCTATCCGGGATATGCCACGTGAAATCTTTTTATGCTAGAGCTGTGCAAAGCATCAAAAGTATCGTACGACAATCAAATTGGTGGTGGACTCTGTTCAAGGTTGGTGTATCGGCTCAGTAGCGGGTAGCTGAAACAACGCAATTGAAGAACTTTGTACATTTATTTTTCATGGCTTAAGTCCTATCGATAAATTTTATTAATATGAATTACTATTTGAATTTGAAAACAATCCGTAGAAGATAAATAAAAACGAGCAAGTATAAAAATTCTAAAAAATAAATATAAGAAGTATGAAAAATAAATATAAAATTAAAAAAAAAAATAAATAAATATCAAAATTATATATTTAATACAATATTTACATTTATAAAAAGAAGTGTATATTCATTTTTTTATAAATTGAAAATTTGTCTTAAATATATTTTGATATATATTTTTTATAAAATTTTTAATTTATTTTTCACACTTTTTATATTTATTTTTTATTTATATAATTAAAATTATAAAATATATATAATATAATATAAAAACAAATATTCATTTACAAAAATATAACTATAAAAAGTAAAAATAAAAAATATACAAATTATAAAAATAAATATATTTATTTTCTTATCTTATAGCCTCTTACTACAAGTAAAGGTCAAGTTTAAGGAGACTTGTTGGACTTTAAGTGTAGACCCGATCCACGGCTGCGTCATCTGATTCTTCTCCTCTAGTGCTTGGGCTATCAGATCTTGGGTTCGCAGTACCTAGCGTAGCTAATTCAGTTACTCAACAGCTACGGGGTGAAACAAAAATCTAAGCGCAGGGATTACAATGGATTAAAGAGAGTTTTCGCAAATGGAAAACGTAAATGGAATGAAAAGGAAATATTGCAGCCGAACTAAGCAAAGTATTGCGACACGTTTATTGTTCTCTAATTTATGTGTGCCTTAGATACATTCTCTCTGCCTCTTACTCTACCGCTTCCCTTTCCATGTTATCCATATGTTAAACTACATACGCACTTCTCCTTCTATATGTATTTGCATGATAAAATCAGAGTCGAGTCGAGTCGAGAGTTTTCAGTTTTCAGTTTTCAATGCTGAAAGCAATATTCGCATGCTCATAATTTACAATACAGAAAGTTTTTTGCAGCATAGGGGAAGGAAATTATTACTTACATCAAAGATTTGCATATATTGGGCGCCTATGGGTTAGGTGTTTGGTTAGGCGTATGCGATTTAAGCCAAATTTGTCGTTTGCCCAACCAGCAGCGGGCCAAGCATGAAAGACACAGAAGAGTGCACCGTGGGGGCGGGCGCATTACAAAAGAAAGTGGAAGAAAAAAATAAAACATAAAAGCAGAAGAGATGAAGAGAAGAACAGAAGAAGTAAAAAAATGTTGAACCATACACACACACATACACACACACGCGCACACAGAGAGTGGAAAGCAAAGTAAAGTAAAAGAATTCGAAGAGAAAACTTTGCCTTCAATGAAATGAAATAAAATTGCATTACAACGGGCACAAAACGGGGAGCGTGAATGCTTCAAGGGCGCTTCTTGCCGTTAGGTATGGCCGTGGTGGGGTAGGGTGGGGGTGCGGTTCTGGGGGTCCTGGACGGCGGGGTAAGCCGTGCGACGCGTGGCATAAAAACTTTCGCCATGCTCTGTTATAGTGCTGCGAAATGCTGGCTTAAGTAAAGTCAATGAACGCCAGCGCACACACATGGATATATATATATGTACATATATATATTTATACATACATATATATATATATATATGTGGGAAGACGCATATAGAAGTATAAATTTGTTTAACCCGCACATGTGTCAAAGTTTTTTAACCCAATTTCCGCAATTAAGTTTATATCATTCAGCACCCACCTCAGCCGGAGCCGGTGTCGGAGCTGGAGCTGGAGCTGCCAACTTTATATATCAGTCAAACCAAATGCCTGGAATGTGTGCGTGTGTGTGTGGTATGTCGAGATCCGTGTCCATGTCCTGGGCGTCGACAACGACATGTAAACTTTAAACGACCTGCCGACGAGCCAGAGCACAGAGCGGGTGCGCTGCCGGAGAAAGTCATGTGTCAGCTGGCATTTGATAGCACTGTATGCATGCAGAAGACAAGTTGGCAGCACTTCATATGTACATACCTCTCTATATAGCTATATCTATTTATAGCCCACATCAAGCTGTCTTTGCCAAACAAATCGAGCATCAGAATTTAATTTATATTTGTATAGTATAGCTACATATGTATTGAGCCTATAAACTGATAGTCTGATTGATTAAAATCCCAAATATAAATTAAATATGAATATTTGATTGAGCCGATGAATGGGTGACTGATCAATGTGTCGCATAAAAAAATGACTAGATAAATGGAGCATTCCGATTGGCTGAATCGGGATATTGACAAAAATTGATTGATTGGCTGATTGAGTAATTGATTGAATGATTGACTGACTCAAGATAAGCTCAAAGGGGTCAAGTTAATATATAAGTACATAAGTAGTTAATTTCTACTAATATTCGATTGAGCTGATTGATGGAAACTGTGATTGATTGACTGATTGATTAAAGCACAAAGTGTCTTAGTACCATGAAGCTCAAACTGGTAGAATGGAAAACGACAAATGTATTTATGTGTGGCTCAATTGATTGATTGAAAAGAATTTATTAGTGATATGATTGATGGAGAGTATGAATGATATATATAATATCACAAAACGCAAACTGACAAAGAGGAAAAGTGACAAAATGCGTGTAAGATTGGATGAATTGAGGTATTTGTATGAGTTGATTGAGTGATTGATTGATTGATTGATTGATTGATTGATTGATTGATTGATTGATTGATTAATGAACTCAAGCCTAGGACTGTTTACAGTAAAAACGGAGCACTTAGGTACTTTGTTGAATTGTTAAATTGATGTTATATTGTGCTGATTCTCATCAATCAGTATTAGTATTATTGATTGATTGATCAAAGCAAAGAAGATATAGGCAGGCAGAATGGGCAGCTACATATTGTGCCTAAAAATAAATGAAAAATTCGAACAATCCTTAAATGAATTTAAGCTGATTGACAATGTAGGCTTAACTGCTAATACTGAGCAGGAGTTTATGTAAACTATGTATAAGATATGCTTAAATATATCTCAACGGCATCTCATTTTCTCTTATGGCCCGGCTGAAATGATAAGAATGTTAGCTTAGGTAGTTGCAAAACAAAATTCCATTATGAAATCAGAAGTCAGCGAGGCGCGTGTGGAGCTAATATTTGAAATCTTAAAGGCGAATGCTGGCAGTCAGGTCACAGACCCCATTCGGAATAGACGCACACACACACACGCACACGTACAAGCATACAGCTTAAGGAAGGAAGGATGCGCTGCGATTGTCAAAAATTGTTCAAAGGATGTGCAGAAGGAGAATGCCTTCCAAGAGACAGAGAAGGAAAGCCAGATAGAGAGAGACATAGAGTGAGAGAGAGAGGGGGATAGAGAACTGAGCTGCATTAAATCTATGCTTGTTTGTTTTTCATATGTATTTGCAAACAAGGACACACCAGGACGAACGTCACATATGCACCCAACAGCTGTCATGTGTGTGTGTGTGTGTGTGTGTGTGTGTGTGTGTGTGTGTGTGTGTGTGTGTGTGTGTGTGTGTGTGTGTGTGCGGCGCGGCTTTGCGCTAGTGGAAAAAATAATTCTAACAGCAACTCAAACAAACAAACAGGCAAACAAACAAACCAGCCAACAGACAACATGAAAAGCGGCCCAAGTGCTACATATGTACTACAATAGCAGCTAATCTAGGAGCTTGGCCAAACTAGCGGATATCCTGGAAGTATTGAAACTGTTAAAGGACAACTATATTTTCAATATTTACTTAGAGTTGGTTTAAAGCTCTAAAAATAAAGGGACCTAGTTACCATATCGACTATTAAAGGACCTATGCAGCTGGCAGTTTTACCCTTTTATAGTTTGATAGATCGTCCTTCTATAGAGCCTGAGTGCAACTAGCTTTCCATGTCTATGCCAACCCAGCTCAATTATTTGATAGGATATACAAAAAGAAAAACAAAAAAAAAATAACCTAGCATATTCAATTTCCAGCTCCCGTTCACTCTCTTTCTCTCCTTCTCCATTTCTCTCTATCGCTCTCTCTCTCTCTCTCGCACACACATCTAGCGGGGGCTAGACAAAGGCTGGGCGCAGCATTTGATGTTTGTTCTGTGCAAACTTTGGCACGGAAAACTTGGGCTAAAAGACACCTGAGCGTGTGTTGGCCCCACTCTCCCTCTCTCTCTCTCTGCCTCTCTCTCCCTCCTTCTCTCTCTCACTCTATCTATAGTGGCGCCTCGTCCCATCTATCACTATTTGGCCTAGACGTGGCCAAGTTTTGTGTTCGTCGCAGCCTGACAGAGCCCACGGCTCATACTTAACCAATCTCTATGCACAATGCCCTTCCAGTCGTTGGCATTTCTCGTGCATCTGTCTAAAGATCGATCACGTGTTTGCCTAGGCGCTGACAGTGAATGGGAAAGAGTGCATGTGTGTGTGTGTGTGGTTATTATTGAATGATAGTTGATAGATGCTTCAACTGCTCCTTCCCTCTCTCTCTCTTTCTCTATCATTGTCATTGCTTCTTGAACCGAACTAAAAGATAGCTGAGCTAAGGCATATATATATGTATATATATACATATATATATTTATTTTTTTTATATTTATTTTATATTTATATATATATATATATATTTTTTTTTTTTCTAACTATATATATACATATATTTTATTATATTTTGTTTCTATATATATATAAATAGAAAACCCATTTTGTTTTATCAATATAACTTAAGGACAAAGTCAAATAATGCCAACATATATTATTGCGTAAAATTAAAGCTTATTACCTGCCTTAAGAACAGTAATTTCCTCCTTTGTCGACCTCTGCACAGGAAACAGCGCGAAGAGCTCAATTCTGAGCACTTTTATCCGCAAATTCGAACAATAACATCAATTTTTGTTAGTCGATTTGATTAGCCGAAGGTTCGTGTGCACGTGTTTGCTTACGTGCGTAAGCAGGTGTTCATAGCACACCTATGCTCTCACCCCTATCCACCCACACACACGCGCCCGCAATATGAATTGTTTGAGTTGTGATGTTAGATTTTTGGTGCATTTACTTAAAGGCTTTCAATACCCTGTGCCAGCAGTGATATGATGGATTGCTTTGCTTAGTTGAAGGCGACAAGCACAAGAGTTAAGCAGATCTGACAATCGATAAGCTAAATGCTCAAGATATATGTGTGGGATGAAAGCGCGTAGGAAGTTGACTTGATAAGGTCCTCTATTTACAAGGTATATGCAAGTCGATCAAGCCCTATGTAGATACGTGATATAGATAAATTAAAAATACAGATAAAGTATTATACATGATAGTTCAATGTGTATAGGAGAATGAATAAGAGGAAGAGGACTTGATATGAGTTGCTATTTGCAGGGTAGATACAAGTCGGGCAAGCAATATAAATTTATTTAATACGAAAATATTGATTAAATATAGATGAAAGTTCAATGTGGACAGCCACAAGAGGAAAATGACCTGCTTTACCAATCTGATTATGGGGTATATGCGAGTCAGGCAAGCAATATGTAGATATGCTATAGGAAAATATAGATGAAAGTTCAATATGTATAGGAGAGTAGAGAATTGGTTTAATTTGTCACGCTGATTACAGGGTATATGCAAGTCGGGCAAGCCATATATAGGGTATATGCAAGTCGAGTATGCCATTTATATAATCAATTCTTATGCATAGTTGAGGCTTTAAAGCAAATTGATTCATGGCATCTCTACTCAAACAGGCTTATCTTGAGCCGCTCTCTTCCAGCAACTTTAGCGCAATCAATTTGCCAAGTCTTAACTATCCGCTCGATTGTTCCAATTGAGCTTTTTCTGATGCTATTAGTTCATATATGCTCGCCTCTCTCTCTCTCTATGCTTTTCTTATCAAAGTCGAATCATTCATGCGAATATCTTTGATAGTCACATTCCAATATTGCGCAATACATATTGCGCAAGCATTAGCAATGCAGTTATGTCTTGCCTTAATCTCGACACCTACTAGCGTCTTTTCATAGTGCCACGCCCACCCGCCCACTGCAGCAATAAAGTGTGAAAATGTCAAAATTGTCTTTTGGTTGCGGTTCACGAGGACGAATTTCACCCAAAAATTATTGCAATTTTGTGACTTTGGCTACGTGCAGCTGCTGCTGCTGCTGCTGCTGCTGTGTGTACTCCTTGTGTCTGTGTGTGTGTGAAAGTACTTTTGGTATTTGCCTTAGTGGCTGCGCTGAGCATTCATAAAGTTGACTTACGCTTAAGTAAACAGCAAAAGTGTGAAATGATTTCATCTGATGATGATTTGGCTTCGTCTTTGCCTTTCGCTTCTGCTTCATTGAGGCACACACACACACACACACACACGCATTCAGATATGTGTGTGTGGGTGTAGCATATGCTACATGCAACACAATTATAAAACTTAATATGACAAACAGTTACAATTATGATTGCGTTTACATGCCGCACACATGCGGTGGCGCCACAGCAGCTGCAGCTCTTCCAGCCGCAATGTGCCACCTGGTCGACTGTCAAATATTCAGAGTTTCTCAACAGACACATATACATATATAGGTATTCGAATATTAGTATTAGTTAGCCAAGCTTTGGGTTAATTTGGTTTGCTAATTGACCTGAAATGGCTATAAAAAATTTGGTTTTAGGCGAAAAATCTGTAATAAATATGAGAATATATCAAATATATTATTTAGTTTTTTTTTATTCCATTTTATTTATTTATTTTTTTTTTTTTGGACTAGCAAATGCTCATTTATCTACAAATCATTAATATATCTTTTTATATTATTTGTATACAATTTATTTGATCAATTATTGTGGATTCTATCTAGATTTTATAAAAAAAATGATTTTTTTAAACAAATTTGAACTTCCCTTTATCACCTGAAAACTAAAGAAGTAAAATTTATAAACAATTAATTTTTACTGGTATTTGCATTAACTTTAATTACAATAACTTTTATATTCAAATACATTTTATAGTTCGCGAGAAACTTAAATCCAAAAATATGTAAGATTCTTTTGGTCTGTTCAAAAAGCATCAAGATCAAGTTAGAATATATTTATATTTAGAATCGTGTAAGTCTGATATCAAAACTCTCCATACTTTTCAAACAGCCCTCCCGTATGATATCTCTATATGAATAGCATTGAAATATCTGTCAAATGCATCTAGAATTTAATTAACTACACATAATAATCCAAGACACAAACACATAGCCAAGTTGCCAATCTCTTCCCTCTTTCGCTCTCTCTCTCTCTCCCTCTCTCACTCACACCTCTGCCTATCTTTCGTTAAGTTTGTTTTTTAACCAAATTCCCTTTAGTGGGGACAAAATCATTTTGCTGAGCGCTTAAGTAAGCCCCGAAACCCATGCGAGAGGCGATGCCTATCGCTGCCGCCTAGCTTAAGGGATCAGAGGCATTAACTATATAAAGCACGCAAATTTCACTGCCGCTCGGTGATTAGCTGGCACCAGAAAAAGAAAAGCAGGATATCTATACATATATAGAGATGTGTGTAGACAGAGAGAGGGAGAGGGAGAGAGGGAGAGTGGTGAAGTGGCCGAAAGAATGAACAAAATGACAATTTTCACACGTGCCAAAGCTGCGTGGAAAACGCTTTCAACTCTAGCGAATTTGAAATACCCTTTACAATTGTTATATAAATAAAAAAAAAAAATAATCAAATTTACTTAAAATAAATTAGGGTAAATAACTAAATAATAATCAAATAAAATAATTAATTAATAAAATAAATAAAAAAATATATATAAATAAATAAATAAATATATATATTTAGATATATATTATACATAAATAAAAAAATTTAATAGATAAATAAAATTAAAATTAAAGAAAGTAATTTTTAAAAAATTAACTAAATAATAAATGTAATCAAAAATAAATAAATAATAAATAAACAAATATATAAATATATATATATATATATATATATATATATATATATATATATATATATATATATATATATATATATATGTATGTATTTATGTATATATACATATATATCAGCTTCTTCCTTTCCTTCATCACTTATTCGATATATCCTTATATATATACTTAGTTAGAGTATGAAGCGCTTGAGATAAGATCAAGTATGCGCCCTGTGTGTCTGTCTGCGTTTGCCACTTGTTGAGCATCGGTTGGGCAACAACTAACGAGCTGTCTGCCAGTTAAGAGTGAGACACACACACTCACACACTCACACACTCACACACACTCACACACACACACACACACACACACACACACACACACACACACACTTGAGAGCGTGCTAAAAAGTTTTCATAATTGACGACATGCAAAAATGTGATGTGGAGCATTTTCGGGTAGCTTGCGTTTGCTGGCTGTGTGAGCCGGGCTCATGGCTCCTGCCTCTGACGATGATGCTGATGATGAAGTACAAATATTTTACGTCATTAATTAGCGCACGGCTGCAGACGCCGCTTGAAACTATTACGTAATGCGATAACAGCCAAAAAAAAAAAGTGTAGAAAATACAGCAGTTTTATAGGAGACAGTCGACGGCAATATACCCTGTTTTATAGGAAGCTTAACGAATTTATCATTTGCTTAGGCAGTCTAGTGACTCTCAAACTGAACAGTTACTCTTCAACTGTGTGGCTACTGATTCGATTTCATTAAAGTTTTTTTTTTTTTTGGGTAAAAATAACTTTTACTGGTGACTGCAAAACTTTGATTTTATATTAGTGACTGTCCAACCGTGAGAGCAAAGCACCTTTAGTGGGCGTGGCTGATGCCCATGCAGATAATATCGAATAGCAAAGCTTATTTGATAGCCAAGCCAAATGACTTCGCAACTGTCAAGCAAGACTTTTAAAATGTGAAGCGATGGGATCGGATTATAGCTTTTAGATCAGATAACCAATTTAGCAAGAGTCTTTAGCTTATGATTGAACATATTAATATACCCTATTTCGGTCAGACCAAGACGTAGCATAGCAAGTGCGACTACAACAACAACAGCAACAGCAACAACAATTGAAACTATTATATGCGAAATTTTTAATGACGCCGGCAGCAGCAGCAGCAACTGCCACAAAAGCATGCCAATGAACAAAAGATGATGTCGGTTCACAAATTTGTTCTGTTTGATTCCAAATTTTGTGCACAACATTTTTGCATGATTCTAAAAGTTTTCATGCTCGTTCAGTGCTGTGAGTGGAGTATATTGGTTTTACAGTGTTTGCTCATTGAGTAAAGTTGTGGCATATTAGTCGAATATATAGCGTTAAAGCGGCTAGACTTTTGAGTCCTCAGTTGCTGCAGCATCCCGCTAGGCTCAGCTCTGTTTTATTGCCTGAGCGAGTATTGGGCAGTCGATGATGCCTGGCTGGCACATTTTTGCTTGTTTTGTTAAGCTGTGTTAATAATTAAATTATTTTGCGCAAATTTCTCACAGTTGTTATCTCTCACAGACGCAAGCAGATTAGATAACTTATCATTAGGTGGCTAAAGTTGGGACAGCAGCCCGCCCCTCTCCCCCCCCCCCCCACACACACACACACGCAGAGAGAGAGCAAATGCGAGCGAGCGAGCGAGATAATGAGAATTTAAATCGCAATAAAGTGCTGGGAAATAGGCAAAGATATAACAAGCAAAATAAATGTTGAGCGAGAGCGGGACAGAGAAAGAAAGATAGGGAAAGAGAGAGAGGGAGATGGGGGCAACGAGGGATTTGGGAGGTTAGTGAAAGTGTTGCCAACTGCACGACAAGTGTCTGAGTGGGTTCATATGTGTGTGTGCGTGTGTGTCTCCCTCTCTCCGTCTCTCTTTTTGCCTCTGTGTGTGTGTGTGTGTGTGTATGCGTGCGTTAATAAAATGTAATTTTGAAGCGTATTAAGGCGAATTTTGTGCCGAGTCAGACAGCGACAGCAGTCGTCGTCGTTGTCGTCTATGTAACTATAGGGATTAAAATGCACACCAGCACTCACACACGCACACATGTATATATATATATATATATATATACATAATATATATGCTTCGGTTATGTTCTTAAATGCAGCAGCCAAAGATGTTATCTGAAATGAAGTTTCAGTCTTGAGACACATTATTAAATCGATTTTACATATACATATTCCACATATATATATATATATATATATATATATATATATATATTATATACATACATATATATGTACATATCTTGTATATACCTCAATTAACCTTTGGGTAATATGAGACAACTTTCACTGCGTATGATTGACGGCGCTGTGCGTGTGCTGCTGACATGTTGGCGGTTGTTGGTGATAGCTGCCGTTTCATTCCAACGTTTCGCTGGCACGTTTCCCTGCTTTCAATTTAATTGCAGATAATTAACATATTAATTAGCTGCTTTACTTGTATTTCGTTTCATTCCACTGTCCTATTTATAGCACCCTATGCGCTTTTGGTTACTTTAATCAAATCAAATCACGAATATGTGCTCAAAAATATCCCAAAATGTATGCTAGGTTTTCACAAGCTAAGTGTTGCATTCCATCGTTCCTTTAAACAATTATACAAGCGGGCTTAGTTATTGTTTCAAGCTGAATATTCCTGTATCTGCACTGTTTCATTCCAGCGTTTCACTATGGTTTTTGCGCTAATTTTATATTCATGTTTAGTACAGAAATACAAGCAAATTTATTTCAGGCATAGGACACAATTGAGTAAAGTGTTTCATTCCAATGTTTCGTTATCACTTAAAATTGCAAAATATTCAAATTTAATTTAGTATTTACAGCAGCTCATATTTATTATTTATTAAATGATTCTGTCGAACGTTTCACTTGTCAATGGCCTTCAAAGCAACATTCCTTAAGTGTCTAGAGCTAATTAAGCTGAGCAATCTAGCTTTTCTATTTCTAATTTTGATATGCCAAACAGTCTGGCCCATTTTCACATGTTCCTTGTGCCCTATTGCTAAAATTTATTTGCTCCAAATGGAATTGACTGACATTTGAGTTTACTATTCGCTGGGGAATTCTTTTCTGGAACACACACAGCGCCATACACACACACACACACACACACACACACACACACACACACGGACACCCATACATATACAGACAAAGAGAACAACTGGCTTAGTAGCACAGAGACATAAATGTTTATTAGCATTGGGCGAGCATTATGAGCATTCACACAAATACGTGAGGCGCGTCTCACTCTAGGCGCCGCTCTAGGATATCTTGCTGCATGGCTGAGTGTGTGTGTGTTAGTGTGTGTGTGTGTTTCTGCTTTTCGGATGCATTAACTACGCACACACATTGACAGTGGCTTAGGCGCGCCTATCCACATATGTGTAAGCGCATTAACACTGCGCATCAAATGTCTTAGAGCAAGTCAATTGCATTTTGCTTTAACATTTGATTATTGGCTTTACATCCGAGCACTCACGCTCTGAGCTTTGCCACAGCTCGGTCCTAATCAATGTTATTGAAATATTGACCCACCTCTGTCTATGTTTATCCCATTATGTGCGTGTGTGTGGGTGTCTGTGTGTGAGCCTTCGTGGTTTTGGGCGGGTGGATGTGCCCAAAAGTCACATTGAATCGAAAATGTTGGCTTGTTAGTCGAGCAATGGTCATTGTCCACATGTTCCCATTGTCGATAACATATCGATCACTAATCAACTGTGAAAGGCTTTGCTTTGATTTAATTTCCAATTAGCCTGCAAAGCAACTCGACTCTTGTCAAATGGCATTTGGTTGTCATTACGAACTGCACTCGATTTCTCTGAAAGGTGATTTATACTATTTATATTAGTGAAAGAGTTTTCTCTCTCACTCTCTCCCTCTCTTTTTTTTTTGGTTTTAGTTCTCATTGGTTTTCGAGTAAATATTTTACAATACATGCAGAATTTCCATTTGAAGACATAAAAGTGGATTTATAACTTTTAATTAAAAGCAAAGTTGTCGCTACGGCAACGCTCTGCACAGGAGCTTACACATGTGCAGTGTCGGGCTGCTGTTCTAATAATAATATTGAAGCATTTTCATGGGAGAGGGAGAGGGAGAGGGAGAGGGAGAGGGAGAGGGAGAGGCAGGTCCGTTCAACAAGTAGCTCTATTCATCTATTGATATTCAATGCCTACAACGATTGAGCAGCTGAAGAAGATCATATTGTGCTCGTAGTGAAAAAAAATGGAGCTACTATTTTATTTCTTCTATTTATCTTAATAGATATTCATGAAAAAAGATAAATAAATTCATGCAAAATACTTTCGAACAGACCTCGCAGAAAATTTAAATTTCAAAGGCTCTAGAATTTCGAGGGCGCGTTCGTGCTGCAGATACTAAGGGGGAATATATGTATATAGCTGTACACATCTGGGCATTTATAACAGCTATAGAGTGTATTTATCTAACAGCTGCTGTGGGCACAGCCTAAGCCTTGCATATTCGTCAGATATGCAAAGTCCAAATGGCACTAAGCTGCGAATTGCTTTCTTATTTTCAGCGGAATGCTAATTAGTTCGGTGTCAGGCTGAAATTAGCTTTCGACTCTGCTGGGCCGGGCTGATGCAACGCATCTGTCAGTTGATATTAAAAAGCTTTTTCTTTCACAATTTGGCCGGAAATTACAAAATTCTTGTTCCTTTCTTTTCACGCTTCGCACAAGCCAGGAGCCAGCAGGGAAGGGGAGCGGCGTGGAGCCTACGACTGAACCTGAAAGGTGCCGCGACTGCAGTTGCTTGCGACAGTTTTTCATTCTCTCTCTCTTTCTTCCTCTCTGCGCTGTTGTTGTTTTTTTTTTTTTTTTTTTTTTTTTTTGCATCGAAAACAAAAGGCTGCCTTATTAGAGTGTTCCTTTATTTTAATGCCACATTTCACACCATGTGGGGCGGCGGTGGCTTAGTGGGCGTGCATTTTGAAGGAGCCTTCCATTGTGGGCGCTGTTCGCCTTTTTGTGTGTATTTCTGCAGTTGCCTCCATGTCATTGTGGCAGTCACAGTGGCTCCTTTGTTTCAGCATAGATCTGCTGCCCGCTCACCGCACTGCTGCCCCTCGACGCTTGTCAATGACCCAACCGAGAGCTAACTACTCCAGCTGAATGGCAATCGTAGGCGCGCTTTGTTGCTGCCTTCGCCTGCCAGGCAGCCAGCCAGCCAGCTTGTCTGTTGTTCTAACCCACTCGCGACTTCACTACTAACGCTATCAGTCGCAATTTTTCATTATTCGAACTGAGCATTGAGTGCCGATGCAGACAGTGTAACCCGCAGATATATATGTACACATATATATATATATATATATATATATATATATCCATATATATATGTATAACCAGTTCATAGATATATGCAACTTTGTTCTCAATCAAACATTGACGTCGAGCTGCTCGGAATACGTGTCAACGCTGCATTGCAGCAATTCAAATTTCATCTCTGCAAACAAGAGAATTTTTATGTTAGTTTTGCTGAGAATTGAGCTTGATCTATGCTGAAAGCCTTAGCCCTATAACTTCATATTTATAAACATCATATATACTAGCTATTGGAAACTTGACTATAATGTACTTGGGAGTAAGCCAAGATCAAATTTAGCTAAGGTATGAGATACCACCATCAACTGCTTAGCCTGATAATGGCATTAGAATATGTTAAATTGCCTCCCACTGTAAGCGATATTTGACAATCGATTTTGATCGATAATTAGAATATGGAATCGACTATCGAAAAAGTATACTGGAATACGTATTATTATTATATTTACATATTTATTTTATTTTTAGTAATTAGCTTTTGTGGCTTTCGAGATCACTGCGTTCACGCGGATGCATAGTCGGATGGATGTATATGAAAAATCGACTCACTCTGATCAATAATATATATGTATATATATATTATGGCGTATGCAATGTATCCTTCTGCCTGTTAGATTCATTTTTATATGCTTAAATATAAATAACTAAAATTTGTTATCGATTTTTATGAATTTTTAGCGATATACCATAAATGAATAAAAAGGCTATAATTGTCTATAATTGAAGATGCAAAATTATATGGCATAGATGTATTACTTAAATAAAAAAAAATTATTAATTTTATAAAAATTGAAGCTATGCTTGAATTAGTTACAGATTTTCCCATAATTTCCTGTCTCTGGCTGTTATATGTAGCTCTGAGCTCGACCTATGGACGAAAGGAGGCACATGCAGAGAGTGACTCGTCTGTCGACTCAAGTGACTCCATTCACTTACTGCGCCTGTCCCATAGACTTACACAAAATCCATATTTGCTTTCCTGGCATCGATAACCAATATGTGCCCATTGGCCATCGAGCAAACTTCGCTGTGTGCAAACAGTTGCAACTAATGCGCAGAGACGGCACGGACACCACTTTGGGTGTCCATCAAGTGGTTTGGCTTCTGATCAGATTTTTGTACGAGTGGCAGGACGTGGGCACTTTGAACGCCAAATTAAACAGAGCGTCAGTCCGTGAACTTCAGCGCTTCAACTAATGAGGGGGCAAGGCCGAGACTTGGCGGGGCGGCCGCACGCTAAGAAATTGATGGCCAACCGACGGACAAGCAGCTCGAAAGAGATAGGGATATATATATAGAGAGAGGGAGAGAGAGATAGAGAGAGCGAGCGAGAGGCGGCAGGACATCAACTAATTGAAATTGCGCGCCAATTTTGTGGCTTGTTGGCCGCATCCTTCGTCCTGCTGCGGCGTGCTTCGTTTGGCTACGATTGCGTTTCGGTTCGCCTCGGCAGTGCTCACGGGTCATGCGCAAGTCGTAGTGGAAATGTTTTGCCTGCATGAACAGCTGTCGGTTGGTTCGTGCGTTGTCGTTGGTCCTCGACTCTTCCCATTCGTCCTGTTCGTCCTGTTCGTCCTGCTCGGCTAAGGCTGGCGCGCTGCGTGTGTGCGTCTTAAATTCGCTAGCCAAAACATCAGCGAATGCAGTCTCTGTCGGCATTTGCAGCAGTGGGCAACGTAACGGTATCGTTGTCGCCTTCGTCGTCGTCGTCGTCCTCGCTGGCGTCGTTGTCGTCGTTGTAGGTCCAAACAACTGGCAGTGCAACTGGCTGCTTCAGTGACCCACAGAGCCGGGCAGCGACGATATCGTCGTGACTAGCGTTACGGTTGAATCGTTCTTTCCGCCAGTATTTGCCAAATACTATCAAATCTATATCTTCTTCTGCCATATTCTGTGAGTGTTCCTTTGCCAGTTGCGTTTTTTTTTTAGTTAGCTTTTACGAGTTTACGACCGCGCACCGCGTGCTTCACGTTTGTTATTTGTTGTGATTCCCCTCGTGCACTGAGCGTCGAGAATTCTCAGAATTATTTCCGTTTCGCGCTTCTTTTTTAGTTCCTTTTTTTTACATTTTTGTTTCAGTGTGGCCAACTAAAAAAAATTATAATTATTAATTATATTCTCATAAAATAATATAAGGCAGCCACAGCTGAGTGTCAAGTGTTTGTGCGTGTTAAAAACTCATTGTTGAAATATTTGAAAACAGAGACAAACCAAACCAAAACAAAACAAAGCATTCGCGTTCGCGTTCAAATCTTTTTGGGATTAAGCAAATAAAAACTCAAGAATATTCGTATTGAAAAACCAAACAAAATTTCAGCGGCTAGCAAGAAAGGTAAGTTCTAGTTGATGAGTGAATAAATCTCGATCAGATTGAAATTAATTAAAAAACAAAATAACATTTTTTTAATGATTTATAAAACATTTTTTTAAATTATTATTTTTATTTAGTTATAATGTAATTTGAATAATTTATAAGCAAAAATTGTGGAGACAATAGGAAAAAGAATTTTTAATAAAATACTGAAAATTGAATAAAGAATTTTTAAGGATCAAGAATGTGTTGTCTCAGCAGACGATCTAAGATTTGGTAATCAATCCGAGAACTGCTGAATTTATTTAAAAAAATGTTTAATTTCGAGTTAATTAATATTTTTGAACTTGATCTTGATCTGACGATGTCCTTTGTTCAGTGATGATTCCACTGAAAATTGTAGTTATTTGAGATCTCTGCCCTATGCTGACGAGCTAGCCCACCCACGGAGCAAAGCTTAACTGACAGTTCTCAAATTGCCTAACCGAGCAGGTGTCGGGCGGACCTCGCTGGGCAGGCGGGCGGCCTGTGACTCTCTCGAGTCATTAAATCACATTCTGCATAAATGTCATGGGAGTCGAGTGTCACAACACACAGATGTTGGTTGCCTATGCCAAATGGGGGCCACGCCGTCAATTACAAACTCGGGCATATAAATCCGATCTCATATTAGCATAGGTAATGATGGACACACTTGATCTCCGTGGTAGTCAGCAAGGCCGACAGGAGGAGATATGAAGTCGACTCTGCTAGTTGAAGCTGTCAATCTGGTGAGACAATTGGGCATGCTGGGTATCCTGACTGCTATGCTGTCAGTTGAAATGCCTTCAGCTGCAGGGTGGTCTTTGGCGACCATCTTAAAAATCTACAAATTAATTCGACCTGCAGCTGAGAGGTGAATCTAAATGAGTTTATGTTAGTCCTAGCGGTTCCAGCTGAAATCTGAATATTATATATATCTGAAGTATTGGGTATCTGGTCTTGAGTTCTGGCGCTGCCTGCCAGTTGTAGTATAAGCACAATATACTCTTATTTCACTGAGAAAGCGAGCTTATTCCTAATTGTGGCAGCATCATTATAATTTCATGTTCATATGCCTCTAAGTCAGATAATATATTAAGCTGCATAATATATCTAAGTCAAATTAATTTCCATAAATTTGAGACATGTTTTGCAGCTGAGCGGGCATTGGAATGATGTGAATTGCATGGCAATGTGCGGCGATAATTGGAGTTACGTGTGTTTGGCTTTTAGACTCATGGCTGATTAAAGGTTGATGGTGGCTGCCCAGCGGGCGGGGCATGTTGGCGGCAGCTGCAGGCCCCTAACTGGGCAACTAAAGTGTCTAAATGAGTTCAACTTGTCCGCAGGGACTGCACTTGGCCGGCCATCGAAATCGAAAATGTTGCACAATTTGGCCCAAGGGCCTAATTCGATTTTGAAAACTAAAGCCAAGCGGCCCAGCGAGCGGCTGCCTGTGTCGCCCCGCCAGGGTGGCCCAAAAAGTAGGCAACGCACATAGCATCAATTTATTCATTGTAAAATGGCATTCGGCTCATCGTCGCTGCTGTCGGCCTGTCGTCCTGTCGGCCTGTCGGATGTGGACATCGATAATAAATGCATGCGATATGCATTTTATTTTAATTTAATTAAAATGTGTTTATTTATGCACTTAAGTTGCAACAGCAACAGCAACATGCAGCAACACCAGCGCCAGCTTCGCCAGCCTAAATGTTTGCATAAATTCATAAATAGTAAAGTGCGCATTTAACATGCACGATAATAAAATGCATTTTACAGATTGGCATTACCAACACTAACAAGCTGCAGCGAACCAGAAATACTCTTAAGCTGTGAATGAGCAGAGCATAGAAAGCTGCTCAGGATGGGCAGTATTCGACTAGCAAATGTTGTTACCTGTGCAATGAAGTCTCTTTAGCTTACCACACATTCACACATTCACACCCACACTAGCACTTACATTCACACTCACACTCACATTTACACTCACACTCACATTAACACTCACACTCACACTTAAACTCACACTCACATTTACACTCACATTTATACTCACATTTACACCTACACTTACTCTCACACTCACACCCACACTCACACTCATATTTACACTCACACTCACATTCACACTCACACCCACACTCACACTCACATTCACACTCACACCCACACTCACACTCACACTTAAACTCACACTCACACTCACATTTATACTCACATTTACACCTACACTTACTCTCACACTCACACCCACACTCACATTCACACTCACACTCACACTCACACTCGCACTCACACTCACATCTGAATTACAAATTCAAAAAACTCTCTGCTAGGTAGGATCTCTTCTTTCATACCAACTGTCAAATAGGCAGCTCAATCTGGCTTGATCGATTCAGCTTGTCTCTGTGCTGTTTAACTATATTCAATCTGTAATGAATTTCTTATAGATTAGTTTATGCTAAAGGACTTCAATTCATCACTATCATCAAAATATCAGCAAAATTTAAGAAAATTTTCTGCTTAAATACTGAAAAAATGTCGTTTATTTGGAATAAAATTTAACCAATACTCAAAGGAATTTTATTGTATAAATTAAATACTTGCGGCAGCCACTGGTTCGACGTGAATCAATATATTTGCTTTTAGCATTTAACATTTAACAAAAATTAATATTTTAACATTTTTAATTTGTTTTTTATACATACAAAAATTATTTGTTTATTAATAGTTATTTTTCATTTTATAATTTGCTTATAACGTATATAAAATTATATTTTAATAATATAAATTAAATTTAACAAAAAAATAATTTAATTAATTTTTTTTTTTTTATAAAAAAAATTATATACATTTTCTTATAATAAGAATATCATAAATATTAAAAGCTCAACGAATTTTTTGACCTCCGTATATCTTCTTTAAACACTGCAACTGAAAAGCACCTATCGCATACCCTGTAATTTATTTATGAGCAAATAAAATGTATAAATGCACAAATATATTTTCAGATAGCCAATATATATTATAATGAAATATTTTTTGAACAATTTCATTGAAAATCAACAGCAATTTTATTTGGCAAATATACATAATTGCAGCTTTGGGAGTAATTAAAGAGAACGAGAGCGAGAGTGAGTGCGAAAGGTCGCATGCGAAATACACTTTGTCAGCCTTTGGCAAGGCAACAATAACAACCAGACAAAGCAGAAACAAAAATGCAATTTTAAATATATATGTAAATATTAATATATATATATATATATATATATATATATATATATATATATATATATATATATATATATATATATATATACCAAATAAATATTGAATCACTGCCCACGCACACACACAGTGCAAGAGTTTACAATACAGGTAAATGCAATTTAAACTCTTCTTATTTTGTTTAACCTTTAACGTGCTTTAGACGACAATCAGCTCAGTGGCTTATTTTTTATCTGGCCAAAAGGCATCGCCTTATGTGGGTAATTTTTACAAAATTTCAACATTTAATATTAAATTTGATACTATGAGATGATATGTCGAATATCTTAATATATTATAATATACCATAAAGTGCGATATGTATATTTACTTACTATACTATACCATGAACGTTGCTATAAATATACACTTACAGTACTATACTAAATATCATAGTATAGTCAAGCCACTAGATCATATTTTGGGCCAAACTATTATACTATCACATTATAAGCTATATTTAAGTGTACTATTATTATTGCTACTATACTGTACTATAAAATGTGCTATAATATGATATACTGTTCTTAATACTATGCCATAAATGTTATGTTATAAGATGTTATGTTATAATTTATTATATTTGTATAATATAATATACCCTATATCACACTCATTTACACGCCAGTACATCATACTTTATACTTTACACCATACCATATGCTACAGTTTAATATACTATTATATATACTAAATAAATCAACATGTGTATCTTGAATGCACCATAAAACAAGACCTTTAACATGTTTGTTTAACTAACATAAATTAATAAAGCAGTTAATAAAGCTGTTGAAAATATTTCGCAATCTAAAAAATAATTTTTTTTTTAATTTTTAATTTTTTTAATTGCAAATATGTAGAATAGAACAGTTAATTTATAAAAATTATTCAAACTGCCCAAATAAATTTAAAGATAAGAAATCTAAGCTGTAAGAGCGTTTCAGGCGGGAGTGCCCGACTAAGACATAACGTGACCTACCCTAGCTATAGGCAACGTCCACTCTGCAGAGCCTCTGCCACCTATCTATCCTTTAAGCCCGATTGCAATGGGCTCAAACTAATTTGCCATTTCTTTGAACACCTTTTGCTGCACTCAATTGCTGCACTACACAATTGTTATATAAATACTAGCGTATGTCACGCACATTCTCTTCTTCTTCGTCTTCTTCGATTTCTTACTATTATTTTTATATACTTAAAGTGGAGCATTTTCTTTTTGAAGATTTTGGTTGTAATGCAACGTTTGAAAATGAAGCTAAAATATTTATGACAGCTTATTCTATGGCTGTGTAAACCAAATATAAAGATATGACAAGATATGTGTGCGTGTGTGTGCACAGTGCTATCTACACTCACACACACTCGAGCACACACACTCAGGAGCTTGCTTCGTGTGCATGCGGCGCAAATCCCTTTGATTATCCCTGTGCATTCACAAACGAAGCAGCAAAGTCCGCACGCTTTAGTTAAGCAATAAAATTGAACAACAAATATTCATTGCAATAGCTGCAACAACAAGCACAGCAGCAACTGGAACAACAGCAACAACTAACGTAAACAAAATGCAAGTGAACAAATGCAAGCAGCAAAGTGTTTTGTTTTCCTTTTTCACTTGCCCTCCTCCAGCAACTAAATAATCCACACATACACACACCCACTAGTACCAATGTCACTTGTAGAGTTTTGCTACTGTTGCTCATCACAGTTTTTTTTGGCCAGTTTACTTCAATATTTACAAAAAAAAATATTTGCAATGAAGCCCAACCGACTGCATAATACTCGTTCGTGTTTCAAAAACAACTAACAAAATATATATAAAAAAACAACAACAACAAATAATATTTCAATTCAAAATTTATTGAGTCGGGCTTTAATTTAATTAGATATACATAATTTTATTCAACGTGCAGCGCCACCCATTGGCGTGTTTAGATAACTAATATACTATATGGTATTTGTATGCATACCTCTCGCATTTAAGTGCAGTTCTAGCTGGATTCTAGCGAATACTGTGAGCCAGTTCCACTCACTAGCGAACTAGTTCATTTGTGCATTTGAACTAAGTTTGCGTTTAATATGATAGTTAAAGTTTCGAGTCGAGACTTTAAGTATGAACTAGTTCCTCTATATGTAATGAACTAGTTCATTTGTTCATGTTAATTAATGCCTATAAAGTATATATGATTTATGATTTAATTAACATAAAGATGAAGTTTCTAGTCAAGACACAAAATTGAACCAGTTCCTATTAATTTAACTTAATAGCGAACTAGTCATTTTTTCAATTGAATTAAGGCTAGGCTCTATATATGATTTAAGTTTTATATATGATTAAGTTTTCAGTTAAGCCTCAAAGAGTGAACCAGTTCCCCCCAATCAAACTCACCAGCGAACTAGCTCACTAGCCACTCTTTTTGCAAGAGTTATTCATTTGAATTAATGTCACAATAATTTATGAACTAATTGTAATATTCAAATGATTGCAAGCGCTTAACAGCATGCTATCCAGCTTCATGTCAAAGTTAATCACTCTGTGTAGTTGATGTGAGCCAGTCCTAAGCTGTGGTCACTGCGAATCATTTAAGTCAAATAGAGCTATTTGTGTATGTAAATAATATCTGCCAATTGGACATAATTTGACGTTTGCCTGCACATAGCTCCGCTTGGGCAATGGGACTTACTGGGCTCGCCCTCGACTCGAAGCCTCTCGGCATAAATGCTATAAATTGCTGTAAACATTTTGCTACGAATCGTTTGGCTCTTCTGTGCTCTGAGCTGCTATTTGTTGGTTACTTTATGAAAATCGTTTTAAACGTACCTACTCGTATTTGCGGTTGCTCTGTTAGCACTTTCCATATAAGCTCGAATACCCTACGCACAAGTGAGCCGGCACGACTTAATTACCTTTGGGTTCGCAGGTGAATCGTGAATTGTATTGTTGAAGACTTAAACTTCGAGTTGAGAGTTTTGAACTCTTGATTAAAACACAAAGTGAGCTGAAGTATCGTTAAAGGCGATTTGATTGATTTAGTTACATGTCCGATAGAGGAATAGTAGATTAGATTAGAGTAGATCGAATAATAGATTAGAGCTTTGCGTTCGAAGTTGGCAAATGAGAAACTAGATTCTGCAACTTACATTCCCTGTAATGCTTGGGGTATCTGAATAACTCGAAATATTGTTAATCAGAATAGAAGATGGAATAAATAAAAGCAGACTTAAGATATAAACTACTAAAGTCTTTGAGGTAAAAAAAAATATGTTTTCTTTTAGATTCATAAGAATTTATAACTAATTATTTTAGAATAGTAGAGTATCTCAGCGTCGTTAGCCATTTTCAACTTTTTCACCGTGATGCCAAAAATATTGCCCGGTGACCTACAAATTTAAATGCTATACTAAAATGTGTGCAGAACTTGCAAATTTACGTATCAGCTGAATTGTAAATGAAATTAAGAGACCAAGAATGCATACGGATGCCGGCGAGGCGAGCGGAGAGACAAAGGTTGACCAAAAGGTGTTGCCATAGGAATAAGCAATAAACAAATTGACAAAGCCACAGCACAAGCTGCTTTTGCATAAGATTATATATGCATATGTATATATATATATGTATATATAAATGTATATATACATATATATGTATATATGTGTGTATATGTTATGGGCTGCTGCATTAAAGGCATTTGTTGGTGTTGCAGCTGCAATTTGTTGATCGATCTGACATAGCTGCAGAAGCTCAAGTTGATGATTTGTGAAAAATTCTATGGAAAACTCCCAGAATAAATTAAAATCATTAAGTGGTGTGGGTAAGGGAAATGTATGTATTATATATATTATATATTATATCTGTTCTGGTCAAGGACTTTGACTGGTTTCAACTGACTTACTATACAACTGATGAAAGTGAATATAAGTTAATTAAAATATTAAATTGGAATATTCACATAATATTCATATACAAATCTTTTCAATGCTATGAGTGTAATGAATACTATTAATATTATATTCATATTATTTGAATGTACATAGGTATCTTGGTTGACCATATCTCATCTCAGCTTGATCTGAAATGTAGTTATATTTAAATGAATACATTCATCACATTCACATATTCGGTTGAATAAAAAAAATATGAAAATATGAAGTGAATTATATAGTATTCATTCTATTTATATATTTAAAATGAGTTAAATAAATTATCAAAGAGTCTTGCCTTTACTTAACTGAATCGCTTAAAACATGCATAGCATTCGCATGATTCAATTGAATGACAGGTAAGTTTTATAGAAACTTGCCCAAGTCACAGTACAAGCTCAGCTAAAATACAAGTAAAGCCAAATGAATCATGCAGAAGATTCATGCTATTCAAATCATTCAAATAAATGACATGAATTATCTAATACGATTCTTAAGATTCGCAATCGTATTCGATCTCAAACTTAGATTTACTTAACTGAATAGCTTAGAGCATTCGTTACATTCACTTGATTGACTTGAGTTTGGTTCATTCAACTCGCAGACCATCGCAGTCAATTGAATACTATGAATGCTTGCAGCAGGCCCAAATTTTTCTCTCTCAAATTATCCAAATATCACTGAAAGCATTCGCCCGCCGTCATCGTCTCTGTTCTATTGTGAATACCACTCAGAGCATTCACATTCCGTCATCTCTCATCTGCAATGAATGCTCGCAAATAACTTGGAAGCACTTGAATCCACTTGAATCATCTTTTGGCAGACTCCATTAGGCAAGTCGCTTAAGTCGCTCAGACATTGCGAGTTACATGAACTGCGCCCAGTTTCCTTGGATTGATGGATTTGCTGGATACATGCAAATGCCGCTTACACGGCAGTGCCTTTCGCTGTGGTTTCTGGGCCAAGACGTGGGACACGTTTCGCTCGGCTTTAATGGTGTCACGTGCGAACCAATTGCAAGTGACTCGAGACTCGGGGCGCTCATTTGATAAACTAATTGTGGGTCCGCTCCGAGCGCGTTCAAATTGAATTTAATATTAATTAACTAATTTCTGCGCTACGCTCACTTTTAATTAACTTCTTATCAGGCCTGCTTCTGCACTTGGCTGTCGTAATTTCATTTGATTTCGGTGACATTCTTGAAACTGCCCAACGGTTGCCTGCTCCCAGCCCCTCCCCATCACTGCCTGTTTGCCTCACTGCATGGTCCGCCTGGTCATTCGCGTCGACGACTTCACGTAAATACACGTGCCCAGCCACAGCTGCTGCCGTAGGAGACGTAGCCACAGCCCGACATAAACAGCTGTGTGGGAGGGGACAGGTGGCTATTGCGGCCAACAGGGAATACATCGATGTGCAACGTGTTTTTCCGGTTTAATACCTTTCTCAACTGAATACGAATGAAAATAGCGGTACATGTATCCCAAAAAAAAAAACCAACAAAAAAATGTTGAAAACCCCAACAGCAAAAGAAAGCTCAAACCTCACAAAGTAAACGAAAAAAAAAAACGGAAAAAGACGAAAAAAATCAACAAGAAAACATCATGAATCCCGTATCGCGCTTACCTACTCAAAGAGTGTGTGTAAGTGTGTGTGTGTTTCTATGTGTGTGTATTTGCCTTGCTGAGTGTTGCAGTTGAGCACGCGCCGCTTTACGTTACGGGCGTGACGTTAACCGAGAGTGGAGAGGGACTCCAACTAAACGGGCTTAGTGCTAGCTGCTCTAAAGCCAAAACTTCTATCACTATACTATATATATATATATATATATATATATATATATGGAATGAAATCCGATTCCGAATGCCAAACAATGCAATTATCGATGCAAAACACAGCTGTAAAAACTGCAAATATTTAGATAAACACAAATATGTCAACTGCATCACATTCTGCTTAGTATGCTTCAAAAAACTCAAGTTAAAGCTTGAGTGATAGTTGAAATATTTCTAATATAGCTCCTTAATAATCGATATATGCAGATTTTTGATAACCTTCTAACTTCCAGACAAATTAAATTTATAAAAGGGAATTCTTCTATATTGTCGATAATTTTGCTAATAAATATTCGATAACAACTTTGATCTTAAGGTTCAACAATCGATCGAAATATGGAGACATATTTTTAATTTTTCAATATCTCTGGCCTTTTATAATTACCGATATTTTTCAATTCAATTTCGATAGCAACCCTGCCTTATATTACTTCAGTTTCAACGATGGGTAAAAAAAAACAACACTATATACCTGATATTTTTGTACATAATCGATAACACTCTTATATATGAGCAATCTCTTCAGCTGTTGATAACTATCGATATTTTTCAATTAAATTTTGTATTACTGATATTGGTTCAGCTTAAAAATATATGCTGAAAACTGAACTGCTCTATCTCAGCACGGAACACTGAGAGCTCTCTCCATAAAAGAACTCTTAACGGTTATCGGATTTTTCTTTGCTCTTGGTCGTTCTGTTTATCAGTCGTTGGGTTTTGTGCAACGCCCACGTTTTAGCATTTGCGTTTCTTCTACTTCTGTTGTCTACATTTTGTTGGCACACAAGCAACAGCCACGCCCACACGGGCACAGAAACGCCCATCTCTTGTGTCCCCACCCGTCTTGCCAGACGCGTCGTGTCTGCTCGCAGTTTTTTTTTTGTGTTTCACCGGTATTTTTGTATACCCTGCAATGCTTTGGGTACATTACTTAGTAGTTTTGTATCAGGTATATATTTACAAGGGGTCAGCGATATCTATATTGAAAAAATCTGTTTTTATCGATATCTTGCATGCATCGATAACTTTTTTTTCTAAACTTATTTTTATTTGTTTTTATTTTTATAACAAATTTCGATAACAATGCTTATCGAGTTTTCAACTAAAAAATGTTTATTAAGCAAACTTGTCTTATCGATAAATTTATATATATTCGATAGCTGGTTTTTAATAGTATTTTAGGAATAATTTGGTTTTTTATGTTTTGTGTTCCCGATTAATTTATATATATCGATCATTCTTTTAATCTATCGATTATATATTTCCTGATCTTAAAAGCTACTTTTATACAATTTTACTGCAGGGTATCTGCAGCTGTCTAATGTATTTCTTTTGGGTTTTGTGCACGTTTTTATTTCGCTGTTTGTTCGTTTCCTTTTGTTGTTGTGATGTAGCCGCTTTGTGTGTCACTGTGCTACACACACACATACACATGAGGCACTTGTTGTTGTTGCTGTTACCTGCGTGTAAAGTCGCGTGCCAAAAATCGCTAAATTTTTTGGCTATTTCCGTTTGCGTTTATGTTTTACTTAAATTCCCTTTAACCGGCCTCAACATCCGACCGACCCACGACACCAGCGAGCGGAAGTAACCCCTCCTCACCGCCACCCCCACCCCTTTAACCATCGTGGCCATACGCAGCCAGCCAGCCCGCCCCTACCTTACCCTTGGCCCTGTTTGCTTCCCTTTTTTTCAGTCAGTTTTATGCTGTTGCTTTTTAGTTGCCGTTGCTGTTGCTGTTGCTGCTGGGTTTTCATTATTTGCAATATCACGTAACGCCAAATGAAGTCGTAAAACGTCCAAGTCCCGAGCCCCAATCACACACACACACATAGAGAGAAAGACGCACACTCTTTCGCTCAGCCTTCGACTGCGACTCTGCTGCGAACGTATAAAAACAAAAACAAATTGTTTAATTTATATTATAGGTATTACATTTGATTAAGCGGCGTTCATCCAGCCCCTGCCGCTGCCGCCGCCTCGCCCTTGCCCTTGCCCTTGTAGTATTTCCCTTTGTCTTTGGCTGGGCCTATGGCCTACCATAAACTTGAAGCATTTAAATTATGCACAAGTGCCGACAACCGGAACCGGGTCAGGACAGCAACAGAATGGAGCAGGACGCATTGCCTAAGTGGTTTCTCATTTAGCTGCGACGCATAAATCAAGCATTAAACCAAATAAACAAACAGACGAGAGCACGAAACATACCCGAAAAGCGACAAGCGACATTCACAATAGAAATCATAGAAATAACTAAAAGAAACCGCAGCTCAATGCCCGGACAGCGGAGCTCTGGAATACTTGGCAAAGGAACTACAGTTGGGTCTAATTAAGTCTGTATGTTATATATGTGATATATAAGATATATATATATATATATATATATCAGATATATCAACTCAGTAGTATATATTTCACTTCAATCAGTTTGTATTATCAAAACCCAAACAGGGTATCTGCACGCTGTACACAGCCGATTCGGGTTAACATATTTCTCTTTTTCTGTTGGGCTTGTCGCCTTGGTTGGCTAAAAATTAATTAAAAACCATATAAATTATTTCGTTGTCATTTCATATGCTGAAGCATTGCGGACTTTGATGCATTAGCCGCCTGTCAACTGGCCAAAAGCCATTGAGCGTTCTAGCCACATGCCAAATTCATGGCTGACAACGAACTGTCGGCCTTAAAGTCTTTTGGCTCATTGTCATCTCAGTTGGCTGAAACTAATATTAACTTGGATTAGGATTAGGCACGCAAGAGAAACCGGCAAAGAGCAGACTAGAAGATATTCTGTAATTTGTGCTGATGAGGTGACCTCTATAGGCCATGCTTTACTATCGATACTAATCGATTGTTCAACAATCGAGGGGCCTATCGAGATAGTGGCTCAGCTTGCGAAATTTTATTGCTGAATTGAAATTGAAAATATTATATATATTTTTAAGATATATCTTTTTTGTTTTCTTTGTTCTAGTTGGGAAATATTTATCTCAGATAATACAGGTGATCAGCGCTGCCTCTGAGCCACACAATGTTCCATTTTTCTATTCGAATATACCCTGTAATTTAGGTAGCCTGTCATATGCACATAATTTGGTGGTACATCATGAAATATCCCGATGATAATTATGATGAATGCTGACAATGATTATGATAGTCATTAGGGCAAAGCATGAGCTGCGCCTGCTGATGCGGTTTCCCACTTGCAATTATGAGCCTTAAGTAGCTGGCAACGGCCAGCACTTTGGCAACTGAGTCAGCAAATGTGAGCTTGGGTTCATTATTGATTTCGATTGCGGCTGTAATGATTCGTTGCCAAAGTCAAAGTCGCAGGCGCCTCACGTGATCTCTGCTCTGATATTAACAAAGTATCAAAATATATATGTATAAATTAGTGATAAAAGCCAGGTTGTCAAAAAAATACTTAGAGAGGTTAAGATATCACTCAAATAACCCTGGCCAGGCCTGTACTAGGAGAAAATTTAGACGCGAACAGCCCCAAAGCCCTTTGGATCAAGTTTTGACCCAACATAAATAATAAAAAAAAATTAATAATTAATAGTATACATAAATAATAAAGCAATTAATTTAAATAATTAATTAATGAATTCTCCTTATATATTTCTCTTTCTTCCCCTAAGATATGTACCCCATATCGAAATTCTAAGATAATATATATTTATATTTAATTAATTTACGTTTAGATTAAATTAATTAAAACGTCACAGACAAGAAAATATTCCATTTAATATTTTTTTTATTTATTCAAAAAATAAAAAATTAAAAACAAATTTTTTTTTGCATATGTCTCTAGTGACCATATAAAATTGAAATAAAAGAAAAAATATGGCATATATTAAGCAGTTTATAGTTTTATACTATAGCTACAGCTATGCCATTAGCATATCTTTTTTTATTGCCTCGTTTCAATATAGCCTTGCGTTGACATAGTTATGAATCAAGATGAAATTCTGTAGAGCTTGACTTGCTTGTCTAGAGTCAATCCATCTGTCCTTTCATCTGAATCTGGGCAATTATACGAATTGAAAAAGTTGATTGACTAAAAGATCAGGCTATATAGTAACAATATATATTCTCAATATCTTGGGCCCAGTGTACGGCAGCAGGCTGGCTGGAGTTCGGTTCTCGTTTCGTTTGTCACCGCATGGCTATTAACAACAGTTTGCGCAAATGACACTGCAATAAAGCATAAAGAGAAAGGAAAACATTAAAAGATACAACGCAGTTCGGGCAGAAGACGCCACCCCGGCCGCTGCTGCTGGTCAGCCGAGAGTCATTCCGTTTGGCCGCTGGCCGCTGGCTGCTGCCCAGGCAATGTCTTATGCACAGATTTATTATGTGGCCATAAATAAATTACAGGGCCCGAACGCACAGGATGCACATAATAAGACGGCAACAACGGACTCCAGCAAACCCAAGCCGCAGCCGAAGCTGAAGTCGAAGCGAAAGCCAAAGCCAAAGCCAAAAGCACCAAATTACCAAAAATACCAAAAATGCTGGCCAAGGGCAATTCGAGCGTGACCCGTTAGTGCGTTGTTAGCCCCCGACCAGTTGCCTGAACCCCAGTTATGTGATAAGGGTTAAAAGGTCTGTCGACAGGCGCCTTAATCCCCATCGCTCCCCAATACTCCCCCTCTCTCTCTATCACTCCCCCCATTTCACTCAGTTTGTTTCGCTTGCTCTCCATTTCGACCATTCAAAAATGCATGAAAATGTTGAACGATCTAATTAGTGCCCAAGCACTATTAAAAGCTCTCTAATACACACACACTAACACACGCACACACATACATATGTAGTGCTTATATACTCTATATCTATATAAATTCCAACTTCTTTTGGCTCTCATCATTCACCCTATCAACTGAGTGCTCTGCCAAGTGTTTATAGCTCCGCTTTGTATAGCTGGCAGGGCATATTGGTTTCCTACGTGCTAATTGTCTACGTTGAGCCCAGCAACCAAGAGAGTATTTGGTCTAGAGACGGCGCTCATTCGTGCTGTCTCTCTGCCACTCACTCTCACAGTCCATCGCTTGATCAGACCAAGACAATGCCTGTGCTTCGATTAGCGCTTAAACAGTGCAGCTGCTTAGGCACTGATTTCCGCTGACTGTAGAAATATATTACATATGTTGGTGGACAGCGCAAAAAATATAATGTAATATAATAAAAATAAAAAAAAATAATATTAATTAATTTATAAAATTCTAAATGAATTTAAATAAATTAAAATTTTAACTATATTAAAAATATTAAATTTATTTAATTTAATTTAATAACTAATAAAAAATTATTTTGGTTAAATTTGTATTTAAATTTTCTGTGAGTAATATTTTTAATTTATTAAAAATTTTAGTTGAATAAACTATTCTATTTAAACTCTTGTTGTTTTTAATTTATTAAAAATGTAATTCAAAGAAAAATAGTTCTGGTTAAATTTTCCTATAATATAATATTTTTAATTTATATTAAGTTTTAACTTTTTTTATATATAAATAAAACTCTATAAATCCAAAGCAAATAATTTTTGTTCTAAATTCTTTCTCTTTGCACAGGAAAACTGCAAAAACAAAATAATATTTTCTTAATTGAAAATTTGAGCTTAATAAAGTTTATAAATTCCACTCGCATGCCTTTAATTTTTCTAAAATATTTGCAGCTTCAGCTGCGAGGGTGCCAAATAGTTTCGTATTTGAATTTCTAAGCAAATACCTTTGCACAAAAAAAAAAAAAATTATATTTGAGGAATTGATTAAAGCACAGTTTGATGGCAACTATTTAGTACTGTGCGTGTGCGTATGTATGGGTGTGTGTGGGTGTGCGTCTGTGTGTGCTTACTTTCTATTGTGAATGACAGCTGGCACGCCCACAGCGCCTACAATGGCCCATGGCAAAAGTCTGACATTGCCTTTAACTTAAACTTTAAGTGCTGACTCTCTCTTTCTCTCTCTCTCTCTCTCTCGCTCTCTCTCTTTCTATCTCTCTTACTTTTTCTCGCTATCCTTGTGTTTGGTGCAGTGTGGCAGCCAGGCTGACTGAATGGCTGGCTGGCAATAAATATCAAAGCATTTGTTTGCCGTCAAAAGCAAGAGGCTGCCAGGTTGCAACGCCTTCAATAAGTGGATGCGTGTATCTGTAAGTGTGTGTGTGGCAGTCGCACAGTGGCAGTCAATGGCTGCGGCACGTGCGCCGTAATTTGCGCGTTTAACATTTAAAGCAGCTCGTGAAGCTTCACAAATCGCCGCAACCGCTTCCAGGTACACGGGGGCGTATGCGCAATAAATTTAACGAGCTGCCATTAGAGATGACGACGCCGACGACGAGGACGACGACGATGACGATGACGATGACGATGACGATGGCGTTGGCGTTGGCGTTGGCAAAGGCCAAGATGTCAATGTTTGAGGGTAACGACAACGACAACGACAACGACGACGGCAACGGCAATGGCAACGGCAAATGGGCGCCTGCATTGAAATTTGTGCAGGCTAATGATAAATTGACTTAATTAGTTGACGTGCCAAGCACAATTATTATGAATTGTTGCGCTCATGTGTTTCCGTAAAACAATTTCGCTGATGATTCGCAGCGAATTCGATGTCTCAATAGCTGTCGGAACGCAACTCAGCATCAATGAATTAATTAACACAACTGTTGACATGGTGAAAAGAAGCAGGAAATGTTTTAGAATTGATGAGATGAGTAAGCTAAAGCGATCTATGCTGAGCAGATCACTTGCCCTGAGTACCTTCTTACTAGTGGGGTAAAGTCAGAGCAGCTTGCAGGAGTAGATGATTGAGCTACAACGATCTCTGGCTAATTTCCCACACTAGTCGATCGTTTTGTATATTGGGAATGATTGTTATGGACATGGATCGGATCAGACAGATGGACGGATGGATGGACGGACGGATGGGTGGACGGACGGATGGATTGACGCATGGACGAACGGATGGACGGACGCATAGGTGGACGGACAGATCAAGCTGTGAACAGACTGCCGTATGGCTGAACAAGCGGACGGACAGACACATATATGACTAGATAGATTCAGCTCGTCTTTAAGATCAAGTACATATGATACAGTATACGATACAGTATACGATACAGTATAGTACATTTTCACAATTTTTCCATTGCCCATTTTCAGGGCGTAAGTTCGACAAGAAAACTTTCGCCTCAGACTGAAACAGTTCAGGCAGGCCTCACCCAATCGAGTATTCGATTGTTTTTGCTCTGGTTTCTTGCTTGGCTTTCATTAATTTACGTGTAATTCGTTTTGAAATCAAATGTAGTAGACATTCAGGCCCGGCCCGTTTGTTTGTTTGTGCTGGAGAAACGTGCTCTCTGGCTCGACAATAATTGAATCCCATATATGTAGCTAATGAGTGCACGGATGGGCGGGCTCCTTTGCCACGTCGCCTCGTTGCTGGCAACGCACACGTGCAGCAAATCAACTTTGCCAAGTTTCGTTTTCATTTCGATTTCGTATGCAACTTCGATGGGCACGAGGCAGCAGGCAGGTGGCAGCAGGCAGCAGGCAGCAGGCAGCAGCCAGGTGGGGTAAAGCTAACGACAACCAATGAAAATACGAAAACTTGCAGCATTTTTCAACAATTTAATTTATTTATTTTTGGCACTCTGGCTGGGGCTGTGGCTGTTGTTGCTTTGCAGTCAGCTGTCGTGACATGGGTTTTTCCACATTCACAATCCCATTCAGGTTCGCATTCGCATTCACATTCACATCGCTATTCTGTGACTGTGATCGAAACGCACTGATAGCCTCTGTCACTCAAGCGAACTGGTTGACTTTGCTGTTTGGCTTTCGCTTTGGGCTACTTTGTCACGATATCGCCCACTAATCTGGACCGTACCCGTCGTCCCTCGTCCCTCGCCCATCTCCCATCTCCCGTGGCCCGTCTGCTGCACCCACGTTAAAAACACTCACATAATACAATTTCTTCCTTTTGCTGCTGCTTCTTTCTTTACTTTTGTTTCCCTCCCTTCCTGGGCTTCAATTTTGGGTTATTCCTTTAAGATTCTATTTGCGCTGACTTTAATTGGACTCGAACTAAACTTGAAATAAAAATTTGTTTGACCAATTTGTGGTGCTTTAACCTTGAGGCTTCCATTGATAAGCATATATTTGGCAGTTGTTATCTCACGAATGATTGCTCGTTGCAATAACAAGCTAGAGTAGAAACTACAAACAACCCTAAATGGGGCCTAAATAAGCTTAGCCTAACAAATGAAAATATTTTTGATTTTACAAATCAAATTTTTAGAAATTTGTTGTTACTTTTATTTACAGTTTGGGATAAATGAAATATTAAGTGTTTCCCTGGGCCATTACAGAAAGCTGATTATTGGCAGCTTACATTTTTGAGCCGGCTAATTGTTTGCTAAGCTGATTTGCTTTTATATGGAGCAAATGCAATGTGTTACAGGCAATTAGTTTAAGCATATGTGCCTTAATTGATTTGAGGCTGCGGGGGTTACTTAATTGTTTGTTGTCTTATCTTGTTGAGTTAATTGCTGTGAATTATGCATTCTACTCTATTGAAATTTATATATAGGGTATATCAGTTTCATAGTTGTTTGTATATATATATATATATATATATATATAGATTTTAAAAATTTCATATTTATTTTACTTTTTATTTTTTATATTTTATAAAAGGAAAATTGAAAAAAAATGCAAGGTGAAATCTGAAAAGACAACTTTTCACCATAATCACAATCAATGGACCAGTGATACACCAGCCCAAACTACAGTACTTTTTGACTGTTGATAGGTTTGGCTTTGATACAGCATTTCGGCAATTTGCAAGCAGTACTTTAGTATAAGTCTATGCATAATAAAAATGTCAAGCGAAACTCAATAAAAATCAACCCTTATATGAGCTTTGCCAACTCAAAGTTCTTTATTATATAAATTTAAGCAAAGATTTGTCTTAACTTCAGCTCATTGGCTTGACTTCTCCTGACTTATCAATATATTCCCATACTTCACATATTTGTTTATATAAGTTAAGGCAATGCAGCTCGCTCACTTGATGCCAGCTCTGTGCATAATTTATTTCAAGCGTAAGAAAGAGAAAACAAAATAAATACAAACTTCAATTAAAGTGTGCAATTTGTGTTAAAGTAAAGTTCGTTGCGTTTCCAGACAGCTGGCAGCTGGCAGCTGACAGAAGCAGCAGTAACAGCAACAGTAACAACCAGCCAGCCAGCGCGCGTACCTTTAGATATTTGCCAATCGGGCGCCATATCGAATATTCCCTTTGAGCGCACTTTGCCCAAGTAACTTAATGCATTTCGCAGTTTGGCTTTAATGCGGTCGGCGAATCGCTCTGCCCATTGGCCTTGCCAGTTTGGCGAAATGCGAAAAGGTGACAAATTAAAAATGATTTACCTGAATTAGTTTGACTCGCTGGCAGCCAGCTGCAAAAAAGAATCGATTTATGCATCTCTACATCAATCAAAATAAAAGCACAAATAAAACTAACTAAATGGCGCGAACTATATTCCACGAATTTATTCAATGTTCCAAATATCAATTGGCAGTGCGTAAGAGAAACAGAGGGTATTGTGAATTGATCACTGAGTTCGGTGATGTTCGAATATAATTAAGTTTATCTATATATTATGTGTTTGCATAGCAACAATATTTAAATAGATTTTTTTTATTTGATTAATAATATAGTTTTAAAATTTGTTGTTTAATACTTACATTACTATTAAAAATAAAAAATAATAATTTAAAACATTTTTTTCTTAAAATTATTATTCATTATTCATTATTAACATTAGTCACTATATATTTAATTTCATTTCCATTGTCATTATCATTGTTATTATATAATCATCCACAATTTTATACTATTTGATTGTAGTCTGTATCATTACTTTTCATCATCATTGTATTGTGTCATCATCATCATCATTGCTATTATTAAAAAATTATGAAATAATGATTGATTTTATTATTGTCGTTATCCTTAATCTGAACATAATTTTTTTTTGGCATCAGGATAATCCTTAACATTTCAATTAACTCAAATATTATCCTTATTGTCTTTATTGTATTATCATCACCATTATCATTATTATAATTTTAACTATTCTCTTTCTCATTCAGCATTATCATTTTTAAAATTGTCGTAATTATTGCACTTATCATTATCATCATCATCATCATCAGTATCATCTTAATTCATAACAAATTCTACAGAATATACTATGCTTGACTTCTCACTATATCACCGATCATTTCATTATTCAAATATATTGCAAGAGTATTCAAACTGTAGCATATGATACGATAGTTTCTTGTTTCAATTTTTTTTGTGTCTTTTTGATTTTTGTAGTTTTTCTCTTCATTTTTTTTTGTTTTTTTTTTTTTTTTTTGGTTTTTGCATTTTGCCAAGCGAAATGAAAATTCAGTCGCCGTCGCCCAGCCGTGGCACAGTTAAATTCACGTGACAAGCCAATATTAAATGTGATTCAGCTGCAGTACAAATGCAAACAGCAGAGAGAGATAGAGAGAGATACAGAGAGAGAGAGAGAAAGAGATAGTAAGAGATGGCGACCGAGTCTGGTTAGTTAGAGAGCCCGAAGGAAATGGCCATAGACGTTTAGATAAAGTGCATATAGCAACTGTGTGCACACTGTGCCGCTCAACTGTTTGGCTTAAGCATTTATTTATAACATATTCAATTCAGTTAGCACAAAAGCAAAGCCAACGGCAAAGGAAACAAAGAATGGCAGCTTGAGAAAACGTCCAAGCCCCAAATGGAAATGCTGGCGACAATTTTCACTTGAAATCAACTGACCTATATATCCCATAGTCATACGTATTCACAGCCATTCACAGCGGTTCACAACTATTCACTTAACTTTCCGCAATATTTATGATTGTTCAACATGAAATTTGATGCAAAAAACGGTTTGAAAACTTTTAATGTAACCAACGCAAGCGCTTTAATTTGTCGCGAGTTGGCCAAAAACCATTTTGGTCAGACTCAATAGCAGTTGAGTTACAAGTTTATTTTTGAAGTGTATTGGGTTGATATTGTAATATGATATTGTTATACAGTTAAAGTTAAGAGTATAAGATCATAAGAGTATAAGAGTATAAGAGTATAAGAGTATAAGAGTATAAGAGTATAAGAGTATAAGAGTATAAGAGTATAAGAGTATAAGAGTATAAGAGTATAAGAGTATAAGAGTATAAGAGTATAAGAGTATAAGAGTATAAGAGTATAAAGTATAAGAGTATAAGAGTATAAGAGTATAAGAGTATAAGAGTAGTAGCAGTGGTAGTAGGAACTTACCGTCTGAATCTGAACTAAAAGTTTTAGTATGAAAAATCTCGACTTTGTCTCAGTCTTAAAGCTAAAGTCAATCTACTCAAAGAAGCTATAGATAAAGCTGTGTGTGTGTGCGTGGGCTATTGATGCAATCGATTGCTGCCTGGGGACAAACGAGGCTGTCATGTTTGGTTTGGTTGCCATTTCCGCTTCCGTTTCCGTTTCATTTTCAGTTTCAGTTTCAGTTTCAGTTTGATTTCAGCTCAGCACTCGGCGCTCAGCGCTCAGCGCTCAGCGTGCAGCTTTCAGCTGCAGTTTTGTGCCAATGCTGCAATTAAAATTGAATCAATTATGAATTTGACTTTGCCGCCATTTGTAGTGCATGTCAAGTGGATCACGAATGGCACAGGCGCTAGTGCGCCTGCAGCTCTCCGATTTCGGCATTCGCACTATCAATAGCCAGCGCAGCAAATATTGATTGATGGGCAGGACTCGGCGATTGCTTTAAATATGCCATAGAGCGACAAAAAAACTATTTATGCAATCAAATAAAACGATTCTCGGAGACATTCGTCTTCGCATCGTTGCATGCAAGCAACAATTTCTATTTGAATTGACGAGAATTCAAATCAAGTTCATTTCATTTCATTTCAATTACAAACAATCCCCATTGAATGACGTGTGAAAGCTAGCAAATTAATGTTTGAAAACACCTGTTTCGCAGTGTGTGAAAAAACGTTCAATTGAAATGCTTTTACCGCCAGCCTCAGTCCATCTGCTTTGTCTGTTTATCGAACTTGTTATTCTGGCCAAAGGGCGCAAAAACAACAATAATCAATTATATTCACAGTTTTTCAACTGTAACTGAAAATCAAGAAAAGAATCGAAAAAAAAAATTGATGCCAGGCGAACTGATTGGTCGAGGGTTTCGCAAGCATTATGCAATGTTTTATGTGGGCTCTTGAGTTTCGATAATATTTACTGGGATACTGACTGGGGTGCTAGATGGCTTCATTAGTGATCAAAAATTAGTTGTAGATTCTGAGGGCAGAAACAAAGTCATGTGTGTGGCACTAGACTACCAAAATAATTCCCCAAAGAGAATACAAACAAATTAGAGTGCTCTAGCCCAGATTGCCCGATTGAGAGATACCCTGAACCCTGCAAATAGCCGATATTGCAAACATGCGTGCAACACATGAGATAATTTTTTTTTTTTTTACACATTGGTATACATAAAATAAAATCCAAGCAGCAATACGAATATGAAGATTTACAATCTCGTCTAGATCAACCCGTTTCAGGCGCCTTAATTGAATTTCGATTTTTAATTTTAATCGATAACAAAAAATGGAGAATTTTTATAGAATTTTAAAAGCAAAAACGAATCTAAAGAAAAAATATCTACGGGTCTTCAGCCATTATATGTATATATCTCTGTCTGCCTGTTACATAGATTTTCACAAAAATATTATACCCTGATTTTCAGGTTATTAAGAACGATTATATATAACGATAACGATATAAATATAAATATATATATATATATATATATATATATATATATATATTATATATCCATTTATATATCAATACCCATCTATATCAAGCAAGTATTTGTTTCAGCACTATAGACAAAATATTACAATTTATGTAGCACATCGCTTAGAGTGGGACAGACTCTGAGATAGAGCTGACGGCTGTGCGTGTGTGTGGGGAACGTCTTGCAGAGTGGAACAGTTTGTGTCGAATCCCATTTGAAATTGCATTCAGGCGTTGGAGCGAACGAGTTTTTGTGTGTGTGAGTCAGTTGGATCTGTAGCTGGAGTTGGAGCGTGGGGCTTGGCTTGCAGGCAAACAAGTTTTAAAGCAAACAACTTTACTGTTGCCGTAACTGTAACCGTAACCGGAACCGTTACGGTTGCTGCCATTGCTCGGCAAGTTCAATATATATAGCAGTTGCCGTTGACTTTTGATCGCTTTCCAGCACGCACACACACACACACACTGAGAGACAGACATACAATATGGTCAGGGCTACTTTGTTGTCGCTGGGGCGAGCATGGCGTATGCGCAATATTTGTATTACTGGGCCGCTAGAGCCCCCCAAATGCCCGAGCTGAAGTTGAAGCTGTAGCTGTGACTGTGACTGTGGTCCACGCCACGTGTCCTAGTTATGGACGTTCCAACATGTGTGTGTGTGTGTGTGTGTGTGTGTGTGTGGAGATGGAGTAAAGAATAACGGCATCGGTTATGGCAAACGAATGCGACGATGCCGTTTGCCCTTAACTCAAATGTACAACATCAATAAATAAAAAACCCAGGCGAAAGGATATAAAAAAGGATAATAAACAGAGTCCCCTAAGAAATCTATAACTGAGTACGGCCACACACCCACTCGCATTGCAACATTTGCTGCTGGCTGAAATTGGCAGCGACAGCAGCAGCAGCAGCAGCAGCATCGATAAGGATATGTTTGCGGCTTGCTGCTCAGCTCAGCTCGAGTGCTGAAACACACGTTCAAATTTAAACGATGTCTCTATATATATATACGTTTGTGTGTGTGTCACCCACACACACATAAATTTCCATATGGCAGCAGCTCATGCAATATGCAGGATAGCCTCGATGAAAAGGCGATAAAAAGACGCCGCCTAATGCTCAGCCCTCACACACACACACACACAGCAAAAGCCACAAACGCCTCTGTCCATGTCGATGGCATTCAAATGAATAAAGCAAAAGCCTGGCGCCTATCTCGCTAATGTATCCTGGCCAAGTTATGACTGACAGTCGCAGGAGTGCGCCAAGTCGTAAACTCAATTTTCTTGCCACTGTCAATGCAGCACGAATATTTGCGCTTACACACATAGGAGGCACTCTCTCACACACACACACACACACATACACTCATCCACTCATATAGTGAACTGTGCTTTGTGGCATTGACATAAATGAATGTTCCGGATGCAGCAGCAACCAGCATCTGGCAGCTGGTTGATTGAATGCGGTTGCCACTTATCAACAGCTACAGCGGACCACATTCAACACAGACGATTTTAATATATAAATGCTATAGCCATAAGAATCAGCTGCATATACTATACACGATATATCATATCGCTGCTATATACGAGCAGTGCATGTGCTGAGCTAAGGCTGACTTAGCCTAGCTTTGCTTTGACCTCGTTTTCGATCGGTTTTGAATAGATTTTTAGCAGTCATTTTTTTTTTTTTATTTTTTTTTAGTTTTTATAAAGCTTGAACTATTTACCTATGATATTGCTGCATTTGATTGATTTTGGTTCATAATCTGCACTTGGACGAAGATTTTAAAAATTGCTTTGATTCCTGAATGAATGCTCTATGATAATGAAAAAAAAAAGTAATAATAATAATAAAAACTATTAATAATAATAAAAACAAATAATAATTAAAAAATAATCTCTTTTTTAATATTTATTATCAAATTATTATATTAAATAATAATAATAATAAAATGATAACATTAATAATAATCTTGATGACAATTTATAGCTTATTGATTTGAATTAAGCATTCCACAAATGTTAAAAATTAAATTAAAAAATTTTTCAAAATCTAATTTCTTGATGCAGATGCCAAATATCAAAGGCATCGTTTTAATGCTTAAATTAAAAAAAAAATAAATAAATAAAAAAAAAATAATTATATTAAAAATAATTTTTTTTTCATTCATGTGAAAAATAATAATAATAAAAAATAAAAAATTATTTAATTATTTTTCGAGCACACCTCGTCTGTCACACGTACAATATTGTATCACCCGATTCTCTATATTGCCCGCCAAGTCTGTCCTTCCAAGCAGCTGTCTGCTTGGCTTTGCCTTACAGCTAACCCAACTTGAAACTCTTTTTCGTTGGCCTTTTCTGGCACAGCCGCTGCCTTTTTTCTCTGCTGCGCAGCAGTTGCCAATTATTGTGTTCCTTAACTGCAAATCTGTTGTAATCCCTTAAGAGGTTTACATTCGAAATCGCAATCTATGGCATTAATCGCTGCGCAGCGCTGCGCCCCTGTGGCTCATGTGGCCCCGAAATGAGCGCAAAATATTTCGTTGGGCGTCACAGCTGGCGTCGCAGTCGACGCTAGCGCTGGCAATTCTGAAGCACTTGAACGTGCGTCAAATTAAAACACCGCAAAATGTCAAGTGATGCGAGCTGCTGCAGATAGAGCTGTGCGTTTGGCGGTGCGCGCGGGTGGTGCGCGGCTGGTCTAGCTGTGCTTTCGAAGTGGTTGCGGGTGGAGAAGAATATGCGTTGCATTTATTTTAATGAGCATTAAATGATGTGGCAAGCCGACCGATGCGAAGGCGGCGCTGCCCCCCACCCCACCAAAACAACGCCAGCAGTGAGTGCAGCTATTCCCACGCCCCCACCCGCACTTTTACGACTTAATGATGCCAATCGACGACTATGCACAAAAGTATGCAACACATTTTTGCAACATGCCTTCACGCAGTGCCCCCATGCGCTGCTTTGAGGCAAATCACAATCGCTGTGGGTAGCTGGGTGGTTGGGATGGTTGGGTGGTTGGATGGTTGGGCTCGCAGCTAAATTTCATGGCATTGCTGTAAATTTATGGGCCACACACACACACACACAAATCTTTTGTGCATTCGCTTTGTCGAACCACACACAAATACACTCACACACGCACACACGCTGACAATCGTTTGTACAGCATCCGGTGGCGCATCCGCTTGCGGCATGCCGGTGGTGCACGGGCTGAGGGAAATTGAAACAAATGTTTTAGAGATATTTATTTGCATATTTGCATAATTTTTCGGTTGCATTTTTTATGCGGCTTTCCATTATTCATATGCAGCGACCACACACACACACAGACACATGCCCACGCCCACACGAAAGTAGCCCAACAAATGTTGGCTACATTTTATGAGCCTGTTTCTCTCTGTCAGCTACACGATCTATAAAACATTCGCTTATCGCTCGCTTTGTTTATGCCAATGCAATTAATCTGCAGCGCTAATCACAATTTCTCATCAGTTTTCGGAATGATTTCGCTAAACGCAATTAACTTGGCCAACACCAACTATGTCGACCTATTTCTATATGCCTTTAGCTGCTCTTACACTCACCTCTTCTTTCCGTACTCAATATTCTCTATGTCGCTTTCTCTTTCTTTCTTTCTCTATATATATATATCTCTCTCTATATATATATATATATATATATATCTTTCCCGCTCTCTCTCTCTCACTCTATCACTCCCTTTTTCTTTCTTACTCTCTCTCTCTCTTCCTTTCTCTCTCTCTCACACACTCTATGTCTATCTCTTCAACTCTTTTTACGATTATGGCTAGACAAGCTGCTTTTTACATCCTAAACTATCTGAAAATGGGAAATCAGGGAATAATAGTTTTATCATAATTTTTGTAACACGCAGCAGGAGGCGTGTCGGAGCACATTAAGCTTATCATATATATATTCTTGATCGATACTACGTACTACATCACTCAAATAATTATGTCATGTGTCCATTCGTTCGTCTATTAATCCATCTGTCCATTCGTTTGCACATCTTTCCGTCCGTCCGTTTGTTCTCTATTAATTGTCTCTTCCTATATGCCGTGCTCATATAAAACTTCGATAGACCATCCGATTGCCCAATTATCGATTATCTAGAAATAACAACTCTGCTCCTTGTTCAGGGCATCTCCAAGTCGAGCACTCCCCATTATTTGTTCTTATTTAAGTATAATTACAACTAAAATATTCTTTGTGTAAATAGCACATATAAAATGTTATATATTTTTTTCACATTTCATAGTTGACTTCTGCATCAACTGTCATTAAAATGGGTCAAGAGAGTTATTTTTCATACACTAAATACACTCACACACACATTTACGGAAATATGGCACTTTAGTCAATTAGCAGGGCGAATGTTTTGTTTTTATGGCTTTCCGTTGCCTTTGCTGTAGCTGTTATTGTTGCTGCTGTCGTTGTTATTGCTGTCAATGCTGAAAGCCTGACGCATTTTCAGCTTTATACATTTATTTATGATTTTAAGCATGGCCACAAATTTATTTGTGTATTTCTGTGCCATATTCACAAAATTTGCATTTTTGGTGTTTCTAGACAATTTCCGGATTTTTTTTTTCAAATTTCATTTTTTCCATTTTCATTTCACAAATACTCTATCGAAAGTATAATTAGATCAAAGATTTGAGTAAACAATCTGCGAATTATTGCCTTATTTCACATTGATCCAAGCCGACTTTCAGTTGATATAACTGCAGGAATGGCTACAAATTGAATCGAATTGATGCTTAAATTTGTTTAAGTTAAACTTGGATTATTTTAATACAATCTGTAGCTTTGACCACAGGTATGTAAGCCCACCAAAAATGATAATTTGAAAGAAGCAATGTGGATTACCTTTAATGTTAAAAAAAAAAATAAAAATAAAAAAATATATATATATATAACCATATAAAAAAAATTATAAAATAAAAGAAAAGAAACAGTATATATAAAATTCAATAATAAATGAATAAATTCTTAAATTTAAAAAAATAAATTGTATATAAATAATTTATATATTTTTCTATTGCTAATCTAATTTTTGCTAAGGATATACACAGCATGTACACTTTAATTGCAATGTTCTTTGACTTGCCGCATTTTTGATATCTACTGATATACAAGACATTCTAGGAATACGCTAATAGGTATGCTTGGCTCACACATTCATCAAATGCAAAATTTACTTTGGTCCTCAGGCACTGCTCTCATAGTCATAGCGTATTCAAATTCATGCAATGCGTGAATGCTTTAACTATTTTGATTTGCTTCCAATTTCCATGTTGATGACACACGCACTTCAAAAACAAAAAGAGAAAGAGAAATAAACTATTGGAAATCATGTGAAAATATTTATTTAAAATTGTGGAGCCCAGCCAAAAGCAATAAACAGAACGCAAAATTATCTATGCACTAGATTTTTGCTTTATTTGTTCGCTTTTTTGTTGTTTTTACTCGTTTTGTTATTTACTATTGTTTTATGCATAAATTTGATTACAATAATGGGATCCGTGTGGTTGCAGCTCTCAGAAATGCCGAAAATGTTGATCAATTTGTAAGTGTTTAGCTCAAAATTAGGTTATATTTATGAGGGCAGGTTGGTAGGCAACCGGAAATGGTTAAATCAAAAATTTATTTTAGTTATTAAAAATATGGCAAGCAAAAACCATGTCAACTAAAATGTATTAGCTTTATCTTTAGCTAAAATTAGATAATCAATAAAAAATGTTTTTATTTTGGCGACCAAATGAAAATCATATTTTTGTATTTTTTGTTCTTATATTTAACTTAAAATTAAAATTAATAAATTCCTAATTTATTAGAAAACATATTTTTTATTTTTTGTTTTAATTTAAGACTTTCAATTTTTAAAGAGCTTTACAATAAATTTTATGGCCGAAATTGAAAATGGAATCCTACTTACTTTTTATTAAAATATTAGGTATATATCTTGTTATAGTCCTTGATAATTTTCATTAATTATAGCCACCAAGAAATCGTGAAAAAAGTAGGCAAAGCTCACTCCAGTTTAACACTGCACCTCACTGTTGCTGTTATCCCCTGACATTGTTGTGCAAAATAAATATAATTAATGAAAATTAGTTCTATAAAATGTTAAATTGTAAGCAATTCGCTGCATTGTTGCAACTGTTTTCAGTGATATTTAAAGCAGATTTTACGCTATGAACAGCTTATGGTGTAATCGAAACATTTTGAACAGGGAGCTGCGATATATATATATATATATATATATATATATATATATATATATATATATATATATATATATATATATATATATATATATATATATATATATATATATATATATATATATATATATATATATATATATATACATACAATTTTCGATTATTTCCTTTCAAATTAATTCCCATTTGTGTGTGTGTGTGTGTGGCTAATGTATGCATATATTAGCAATAACAAAAGCAGCAGCTGAAAGCCCACACAGAGAGAGAGAGAGAGAGAGAGAGAGAAATAGAGACAGCCAGCCTGAGAGTTGCAGCTAAAGTTTCAGATAATTTAAGCCTTTGCCGAGATTAATTTGTATCCAAGTGTGTGTAGCTGCCCAATTGGGGTCAACAGCACAGGCGACACACAAAGTAATGATAATAATAATAATATTATTATTATTATTATTGCTATTATCGCATTTATTGTTGGTTCTTGGTCAAGACATCACTCAGTGAGCGGACAAGCTAGCGCAACCAAAGGTAAATCTATCAAACGTGCATTCGACCACATTTCCATTTGCTTGAATTGTCGTTGGCCAAATTTTGGGCTGTCTGCATATTAAACAATGTTTGTTTGTCTCTAATCGCCTCATGAGCTGCATTTTGCGACTTTGAGTACAAGTGAGCTTTGTTGGCAATCTCCTTACAAATTTACAGCTTAAGTTTTGACGTCTCACGCCCAATAGTCTCAGATGTCCACAATTCCCATGAGCTGCAAATGTTGGTTAACAACATGTATATATATATATCAATCTATATATTAACTACTTCGAATTGAAGGTGTTTAAGCCGTATAGGCGCTCGCATATTTTGCTGAAGCTTGACGATAAATAATGTGAATTAAATTCTTTAACCTATTCTTCCAAAAACCTAGAGCAGAAATATTTAAATTTCTGGGGTTAATTTCTGTTTCTAAATTCTATAACCTTTTAAAAATATTATTCAAAATATTATTATATATTAAATATTATTTTTATTTTTAATTATATTTATATTTTTATTTTACACCACAATATTTCATTTACAAGTTTTTATATTATTTCATAAAAAAAAAAATAAAATAATTAACAAATTAAGTTTGAGCAAAACTCCATATTGGAAATCTCCACAATTTTGCTTTGGCGAACCTGAAACGAGTTTTGTAAGCAAATGAACATTCAAGAGCTTCTGTTACTGACAGCGGGAGGCGTGGCGCAGCCCATAAATGATGTTTGTATTCTTGTGCAGGATAACGTTCTGATTCGATCTAGCCATGTCCTCCCGTGCGTCTATCCGTCAGTGTACATATTATTCAACCCGCCCATCATCCAGCTGTTATCGATAAAAATCGATTATATTCCATAGCTTTGTATGTCCACAGGAAATACAATCCTTCCATATATTGTGCGACCTTTCGAAATGAATACCCATATTTTGCATACCTTCCTCTCTAACTTACGTTACCGCTAGGGACTTGAGCTTTACCCCTAACATCTCACATCTTATCCTCAACTCTGTAATATGTGTGCCCTACACACTCTCAACTTTTCTGCTTTAAGTTTTTGTATCCAATTGAATTAATGAAAAGGAAAAATGCAACAAAAAAAAAAGAAAACCCTTAGCCTGTGTGACATCCGATGAAGAGTATACGTTTATTGAAATATTAAATAACATTAAAATGCTTTCGAATGGGTGAAATTTAATACTTTAGTTGGAAATTATTTGGCGCGTGGCGTTTAATTAAAAATTTGCGAACATGCAACACGTAGTGCGAAATTTCAAATCAACCAATGAATAACTAATTAAACTTGCAATTAAAGTGGGCTTGCGATTAATTAAAGCGACCGAACTGAAGCTGCCAAACACTCGACAGGCAAACAGAAAAACCGACAGGCATATGCTGAATATTGATGAACATCGAATTAAATAGCTGCGGCCCCTCAGGACAAAACAAATTTAGTTAGCCATTATGCTGGCTCTCTCTCTCTCTCTATATATATATATATATATATGTATATATTATATTTTTTTTCGCTCGCATTTCATTACTGCGTGAAGCATCATTCAATTTAAATACATTTAATTTATAAATATTTTAAGAGCTGCATAATAAATGTTCGCACATGGAAAATGGTTTAAGCGCTTTAAAACCAATTGGTAAAGCTCAAATAAAGTTCACAATTGAGCTGAAAAGCATATAACATTAGCTAGCCCAGGCTTATCACAGATTGTAACTTGTTTTGGCATTTCCGATTGCTATTTTCGAATTTTCACCCAAGAAAGTTGTAGCCGAAAACACCTTAGCAATTAGTAACATTGTTGGTAGGCATTTAAAATACCTTGCGTATCTCTATCTAGAGAGTAAAGAGGGTATATTGGAGCAGAGGCTGTTTGCCAACAAGGAATAATCCTTGGAAATTTGACAAGCACTTTTTTATATATCGACATTTATCGATTATTTACTTGAAGACTCTAGTTTTTAGCTGCTTCAAAATTTGTATATTGTTCATATTGCTTTTATATATGAATCAGTTCTATATCCCTGCATAAATAAATTCCTTTATATGTATAACAACTGATTCAAACGTGTGCTAAAACTATACAGGGTATCTTGCCGCTGAGCATTGCATATACTTTTGGCACCGCCTGGCTTAGGTCTTCATAAACTCCAAAGTTCAGGAACTAACGGAATCGAGTGCACTTGAAAGGTCTATAAGCCAAATTCTATTTACCATATTTGCATTCTATTTGCCCTGTTTGCTGGCCAAGTCGCTGGGAAAGGTTTTTACCTCTGAGTATTTTTACGGGCATATTTCTAGTAATACAAAGCAGCAGCAACAACGCCAACGACTAAGTGATGGGGCAGAAGCAATAGAAGAAGAAGAGGTAGCAACGGCTATGAATATTAAGCACATTTTGACTTTTGTGCATAGATGTTTTTAGGCGGTAAATACTGGTGTGGGCGTGGCATGCGCTGTCATGTTCATATTTTCTAACTCCTAAGGAAGTGGCCCAAAGTGTGTGTGTGTGTGTGGATGTGTGTACTTTCACATCATGGCACATTACCATTCATGAAATGCAATTTCGTAGCAAAAGAATACGCACACACATACACACACACTCACACACACACACACAAACACACATAGATAAATGTGCGCACTTACGCTTAGCTACAAAGTGCTGCCTACATACAAGCTCATTCTGTGCGAAAGAGATAGCAATGGTGTGTGAGCGAGCTGCCTAGAGAGAAAGCAATCATAAAGTGCTTCTTTTTGCTTCAATGATTTTTAGGCCTAACACATTAATGTGCACATGTGTGTCTGTGAGTGTGTATGTGTGTGTGTTTATTAGAAGCTCATCTTGCTGATTGCAAGCTGCGTGTGTATCTGTATTGATATGCATATGAAAGCCAAATCCAGCTATCAAATGATGTGCCAGACCCACACAAACGAAAACAGATACCCTGTACACATATGAGTAGTTGTTATACGAAATGAGAGAGGGAGAAAAATAGCGATATAGTAACTTTAGCTCAATAAAACTAACTTTTTGCCAAAAGGACATCATTACTGATGAGGCCAAGGCGGAAAGTCTTTTAACAGGGTAGTCTTCAGTCGAGCAGAACATCTTTTTTCTTTGCAGAGTTTAATTTCTGCATGCAGCTTGCACCAAAAAATAACTAAGCGGCAATCAACATGTGTATGCAGAGTATTCTTCAGTCGAGCATAGCCCATTTTGTTTTTTTTTACATATAAAATATAACAAAGTTACGTCTCTATTGATGACCATGAAAACAAATTGTTTTGAAGTTTATTTGCGTATATATAGGCTATATACAGGATATGTCTAAGTCGAGTATAGCCTAGTTTTTGTTCTTATCCAATGATTGATTCGTAGAAAAGAAAGCCAAAAAGTCAACATTTCAGCTGAGAGCAAAAACTTTAAACAGGATATCTATCAGTGGAGCATAGTCTCATTTTTGTAGCTTGACTTAGCCATTTATGTATAGAGCTTGTATCAAAAGTATGCTAGGCCATCAACATATCTCTGGAATAAAAACCTTGCACAGGTACCTATCAGTCGAGTACACCTTGCGCTATTTTATAAATACTCATTAACCAAGCCGAAGAAGCAGCACCAAAAACCAAAAGTTCAAGTGAAATTCGGGAAAGTTCTTTAAAAATTGTTTGGGGAAAAGGAAGTAGGTCGCAGTTCCAGGAATTCACTCGAGAGCTATTTATAGACTTTTCAATTAATACAAAGCTCGCTTTAATTTCTGTTGCTGATACGGGTATCAGTCGTTAGTTTCACGAACACACATTGAGAGAGAGAGAGAGAGACAGAGAGAGAGAGAGAGTTGGGGAATTCTAAAGATATTTTCAAGTTCGGCTGGAGTTGTTTCAATTTCAGTTCTAATTATGTATGCATGCGTATTAGGAGGGCAAAACTTTTGTTGCCAAAAACTGGTATACAGCAGTTGCCACAACAGGCCACGCCCCGCGCTCCTCGCCCCGACCAGCTGTGGCAGGACCTGTTAATTAGCGTGGCGCAGCAAATGGCTGCCGCATCGGCCAACTTTGCTGATAATGAAAATCGTTCCGTTCCATTCCCGCCACGTTTCCATCACCTTCCTCGTCCCGTCCTATGCTCGTTGCTCGTTCTCGTCGGCAGCAAAGTTGCGAAAAACTTTCATCAAAGGTTACAATTTGTGCTACGGGGCCTTTGTTTTGACATGAGCACTGGGGTAGGTGTGGCAAGAAACCAGTGGAACTGCTGCCAGGGCGTAGCCGAACGGTTACTTCAAGCTGGCCTGTCAATGGCACCTGATTATTTAACTACGTGGAATTTCGAACAGCGCCAGTAATTGCCAGCAACTGAGGCTTGCCACTTCTACAGCCTGTCACAAACTTGACTCAATTATTGTTTTCCAAATTTTCGAAAGTATTTGCTGAAACCGTTCTCGATGGAAAGCAGCGCACCAACTCTGCATATGTTGCTTGGAAATGTTTTTCAATTTCAGTTATCTCTCTCTTTTTCTTTCTCTCCCGCTCTGTATTTCAATGCAATCTGAGAGACTTGTTTCTCGATATCTTTTACTACCCGTTATTACTCTATTGATCTCATTGCTTCTTTGCCTATTTCTCTCTCCATCTTTCTCATTTTACTTGTCTCTTTTTCAAGAGATATTTAATATATATATTTTTTCAATCCATTTTTCACTATCTCTGTATTTCTCTCTTTCTCCCACAGTCTCTTTCTCTTTTACTCTTTCTCTCTCTCTCTTTCTTTCTCTATGTATCTCTCTGTTTCTCACTCGCTCACCCTCTATCCCTCTCCATGTGTCTCTCTCTCTCCCTTTTTCCTTCTCGCTAACTCAATTTATCTCTCTCCATTCTACGTTCTACCTTTATTATTTTTTCCCTCTATATATATCTATCCTTTTCTATAACTGTACTTCTTTCTCACTCAGAGGTAGAACGTCTCATATTCTCTCTCTCCCTCACCATGTCTATCTTTATTCACCTTTCTCTCTCTCTCTCTTTACCCATGTTTTGCTCTACTCTCAGCCTTCGTCCCTTCTAAGGCAAGGATATATGATTCCTTAATCTCCTAGTTTCTTTTGGCTTAGTATTAAATTCCATCGTATCTGCCATTCCATGAACTGGGCCGTTTTTGCCTTTTCGCACTTAGATTTCGATCGTCCTTTCGATTGCATTATGCTTAATCAAGTTCGCTTAATTAGTATCCTTTTCAATCCTTGCGATACTTCTCTCTCTAACCTGTCCAATCTTCTCACTTGCTTTCCTTCTTTCTCTGTCCCTCTCTCTCTCTTTCCGATTCTCTGCCAGCAGTTTCTGATGGACATTTGGCCTCTTTGCTTTTTCTTCTGCCTTCGATAAACATCCTGCCTGCCGTTGATTTCCGTTTCGCAACTGCCGCCGTCTTTGTCCACATCTTCGGCTAGGGCCATAAGTTGATGTCTACTGTGAGTGTGTGTGTATGAGTAAGGTGGTCGCAAGTGGAGCGTATAAGTAAATGGCGCGACCGAAAATAAATACGAGGCAGCAAAACGAAGCCGCCAGCAGCACAGGGCCAGGGCTAGGACCAGGACCAGCACCAGGACAAGGACCTGCCCCAGAGTCAACCAGTCAGTCAGCTACTAAGGCAGCCAACCATCTGGGCAGCCACCAGGTTAGTCACTGCCAGGTGCTCCTTGTCTGTGTGTGTGTGTGTGGCAGGAAAAATGAATAACAACAAGCAAGCGTCGAGTCTGTGGAAAAGGCCACATGGCAATAAAGTGAAATGCCCGCCCTGCGCCACTTAATTTGTTTAAAGCCCTCATTGCAAAAGTCTCGAGTAGTGGCTTAAAGAGTTGCGCAGCGCATTCAACTGGCCAAGCCGACTGACTGTATGCCCTGCAGTCCCGCCCGGCCACAAATGCCTCACGCTCTGGAAATGACTCAGCTCCATGCGAAACTTGACCGATAACAAATTGATAAGTGAAGACAAGTTAACTTGTGACTTAATTATGTTTTAAGTTAGATCATTGGAATGTTGATTAACTAGTTTCTAGGTGAGTTGGGCTAGTGATGGCTTGAAAGAGAGAAATTAAGAGTTCAAGTGTTGTAAGTTTAGTAAATGAACAATGAGGGTCGATTAACAGTTATCGATAAGTATTGGTCGAGCACGTGAGGGCCTAAGAGCTCATTTGTTTTTTTATTACTATATTATTCTATTCGATAATATTGATATAAAAGACTAAGAGAAGTTTTCGACTCGATTATAATAATAATCGATAACCGATAGGCAATGTTCTAATATGTTCTTAACACTCTTTGGTCGCTATAAGAGTTGCTTTCCGTTTCTATCCTTCTCTCTTCCTCTCTGTCTCTATTACACCTTGTCTTTCTTTATATTTCTTTTACACTCTTTTTTGTCTCCAGCAATTTCTCTTCCATTTTCTCACTTTGACCTATTTCTGTCCGTTACTCAATCGCCACATTGTCATAATTTACAATCTTTAATTTCCGAACATTTTAAGCAAGTTCTGCACCCACAATTTCCGTCATGTTTATATTTGGTTCCGTCTGCCCCAATCTCTCTCTCGCTCTCTGTCTCTCTCCTTCTCTCCGCTGCTTTAGCATTCGTTGTCCGGAGCCTGCAACTGTTTTAGCTCTGGAATAATGATTGATGGTACTTTGGCCGCTTTCAAACACTGGCAGGTGGGCTTGCTGTTCTTCTTGACAATAATTTTTCATGTCAAGCAGCTGCCATTTAAATATTTATAAGCTACCACCAAAGCCGGCTCACAGCCTCCAAAGAAAAAAAAGAAAAAATCTGCCAAATGCGTTAAGCTTATAAAAAAAAAAACAAATAAAAAAAATAAACAAAAAAAAAAGAAAAGAATAAATTTGAGACAAATTTCTGATGGTGCAAATCGGGCGCGTAAATGCGCTAAATCAACACAACGACAAATTGCAGGAAGGAAGGGGAAATCAGATTCGGAGGGAGCTTGTCGAAATTGGAATTGGAAGCCGGCGCGGTGTAAAGCCAGTCGATAGCTGCCTTTGCACTTATTCAATCAAAATGAAAATAAATCAACGACAACAAAGAGCAAAACGGAGCCACAGCTGAAGCCACAAGGAGGGCAAAGAATTTTCAGTATGAATATGCCTGAGAGACTTATGACTCGTGAACTAGTTCAAAAATCAATTGTAAAATGAAATATGCATTGTGAATTAGTTCAAAATCAATTTTAGTGTTGTGTTTTATAATTGATCTTGACCTACTAAGGAACTAGTTCATGGAACTAGCTCACATAAACTAATTTCGTACTAGTTTTATTTTAAATATTGTCAATATGAATATGCTGAATGTGCCTATGAGAGTTATGACTCGTGAACTAGCTCAGTAATGATTCAAAATCGTTTGCCTAATCTTGAACTACAATGGAACTAGTTCACATGTACTAACTTCATACTAGTTTTGCTTGCATACAACTTTAAAGGCACAGCTTAAAAATGAGCCACAACCAGTTCTAGTTCCAGCTTCTCTAGCAAACCGGAAGTCCCACAAACCTAATCTACCCTTAATAGGTGCTTAAAAATGTTATAACAAAGCGATTCAAAACAAATCTATGAGCCAGGTGGCACCGACATACAGGGATACAGGGGCAGGTGCTAGGGGGTACGCAGAGTAGTTGGGGTAGGCGCTGGCAGTTGCCATCAATTGTCAAGTTTGGCATTAGCTGAGCTGCCCACAGCTCAATTGATAAGCAAATATTGTGTGCAAACAAATTGCAAGTGCGACTTTATATGTATGTATATGCATATTTCTATATATATATATATATATGTACATACATATAAACCTTTAGCCAGCCAGACCACCTAGCTCTGTCTCGTTCTGTCTTTAAATTGCGCTGGTTGTGTTTTCCCATCTGATTTTATTTGCAATCAAAGTGCCTTCGTTTGCTCGCTTTCCCCGTCGTTCGTCCAGTCATAAAATTGCTCATCTTGCAGCTGCTTTATGACACAGTGCCGCGCCCACCCGTTCCCTTTGTCGACCATTCACTTCCGGAATTCCGATTGCCTCCCGGAATTGTTTATTCCCATGCACATCAAATAACACATGCAGCTCAATGGGTTTGTATTAGCTGCGATTGCAGTGCACCAGCTACCAGCTGATCAAACACATTTCGCATTTACGCAAATTGTTGCGCTTGAATCTTTAAGCTGCACTTTGAGCAAGCTTATCAAATCCTAACTGTTTAAGTGTTTATATAGCAGCTACATCCAAGGCTTATATGTGTTAAGCTCCTACCTCAGGGCGCCCGGCGGTGGCCCAGAGGATGATCGTTTTTTATTTCGTTTTTTTCTTATGCTCCTCCTTCGTCTCTGATTGTGTTTTCTCAATTTAATTCTGTTTGTTTATAAATAATTTACTTTATTTTTTATTCCCATACACTATTAATGCAGTGCTAAAGAGTATATTGGTTATATATGTATTATCTGCAAATGATGTAAAAATTTTCAATGTTTTCTTTTTGCAGTTTAATATTTTGAAATAGTTAACTAAAAATTTTATTAGCATCCAATTATTATCTTATTATATTATTATTTATATTTAGATCATTGTTTAAATACATGTTTATTAAATTTTATTATAATAAAATATAAAATTTAAATTACAACAATATTTATAATTTTTAGTGAAATAATTTAAATATTTATTGAAATTAATAGAATTATTTTTATTTGAATTACTTTATTAATATAAATTTGAATATAATTGGACGAAATTTTTTATCAACTTAAAATTTAAAGCTAGGGTGTCTCGTAGCTGTGATCGATAATCCTTTGTAGCTTGCGATTGACAGGCTGAGATGAAATGCTCTTAAGCTCAATTTTACATAATTGAAAGACATTAGTGCGTATCAATATTGAGTTTCGGCTTGGTCAACAACGACAGATACAGAGAGAGAGATAGTGGGAGAGAGAAAGGGAGAGAAGGAAGTAACGAAAAGCGAATGGTTGTGAAAATTCTTTGGCATTTGGGCAAATGCGATTAGGCTGCCATCAGTTTAATGAACCCAAGCAGAAGGTTCTTCACTGTTTTTTTTTTTTTTTGTTTTGGGCTGACGTTGCCAAAGTTGTACTCCGCTCCTTACTCCTTGGTGTTTGTGGGCGCTTGAGTTTGGTTTTTGGGTTTAGGGAACACGCACTTATTTCATCATTGTGCCTGACATGCCTGCTCAATGTCCCTGATGCTGTGTGTTATTGTTATTGTTTTGCTGGTGCTGGTTCTGGCCCTGGCCCTGGCGCTGGCGCTGCTGCTGCTGCTACTGCTGCTGGTGGCCTGGTCGAGTTGGCAGCCTTCATCAATCATACGCAACGTTGACACGTGTTCAGATGGCGTAAAGAAAACTACGGCGCCCGGGGCCAGCGTAACAACAGCAACAAATTTCCGCTCCACAACTTTTCGCTTAGTGTCATAACTGGGCTTTAATGAAGCGAGTCTGCTGCCTTGTCCATTGCAATGCCCCGTATCGGTGTATCACTCCCTTTCAGCTTCAACATCAGCTTCGGATTTTGGGTCAAATCTAAGGCTCAGCTGCAGCTGCAGCTGCAGCTACAGCTGCAGTTGCACTGCTGCTGTTGCCGTGGCAGCTATTGCAACAATTACAAAACTTCTAAGCCGAGTTGCATCCGATTACGCGCTGAATGAAAAACAGAGAAGACATAGACTAGAGACAGAGAGAGGGAGAGTGAGAAGTGAGAAGGGGAGATATTCGCGTCGCCTGGCTAAGAGCCAGCGATAGCTGCAAACAATGACGCCGCAGTGTGATGCAGTGCGGCGCAGCGTGTTGGCTCAGTGTCGCGAGCTGCGACAACATTCATAAACTATGACAAAAATAAGCACAAAGTTTTATTTAACCGAGGCTTAGATACAACTTTCCAAGATAGCAAGCCAAGCAAGCCACACTCTACATATACATATGAGTATATATATATTTATTCACTCGATGTAGCCACGTGCTTAAAAAACAAACATAGTATTTGATTTAAGATCGCGCAGTAATACTTTACTGAAGTCTAGCAGTTGTTAGCTGCAGTTTTGTATGAGAAATACCAAGGAAAGAGTGAGGGCTGAAGGAGCGTTTCGTATATGATTATAAAATACTATATAATAAGAAAAATAATAAATATAATAATATATAATAATAATAATAATAATCCTAATAAAAATACTGATAATATATAATGATAATACTAATAATATTTTATAATTTTGTTTCAATTTATTAATTTTTTTGCGCGGCTGAGGTAGGTAAGTCCTTGATAATAATAAATAAAAATAATAAAAATAATAAAAATAATAAATTAGCAAAATATTAGTATTCAAACTCGATTTATAGCATTGCTGCCTTGAGTCTCAAATGGGCAAAGAATACCCAACCTAGAGTCATGCAAAGTTGAAGAGGTCTTGCTTTGGGTCTTCTGTTGTTTGCATATGTTGCAGGTCGTTGGTCTTCCTGTTTGCAAAGGCAATATACCCTTTTCTGTGTGATGGCAAAGCATTAGAAATTAATAAAATTATAATTAAAATCGATAATTATCGATTTCTTGTTTGGAAATGGAGGCTGACCTCAGAGTATAGTAAGTAAAAGTAGAGTAGAGCTCACTATTGTGATAGATGAACTCTGTAGAGTAGCATATTTTCGGGTAAGCCTACATGATACTCTGTATTAGCATTAAACATATTTATCGATGTATATAGATGTTTGGAAATAATCTATAAGCTGATAAACAGATAAGCAGCACATTTTAAGAATATTAAAGACTTATACAATAAAATCTGCCTACTTGAAGCCAATCTACCTTCTAAGCAGCTCTAGGGAGACAGGGTAAAGTTAAATTAAATTCATAAAATAAGATAAAAATATATAATTATAAGTTAAGCTTGTTGAACTAAGTAAGATTATATATATATATATTTATAATGTATATATAGCCTCCACAAGTTCAACTTCTAACAGCACTGCAGCTAAGGCCAAACGTTTGAATGACAAACAAGGCGTAATCCTAAAGGAAGCAATGCAAACGATATTTGTTGTGAAAGCGATTGAAAGTGAAAGTGTTTGGACGAGCTGACTGTGATTATCTGCGTGAGCACTTGGCCTTTGCTTGAATCTGAGCAGAGCTCATTCAAGAGCTGAACAAGTGGACGAAGTAGATAGAGAAAGAAAGAGGGAAAGAGAGAGAGAGAGAGAGAGAGAGAGAGAGAGAGTCTGAAGTATATATAGATATAAATTCATGGACTTTGACTGCCAATTATTTTGTCGGACTGCAAGTTCTGGCTGGTTGGGCGTGGGCAGAGTGGGCGGGGCTGTTGGCTCGAGTTCGACCGTGTCGTATTTTGTTCAAAGTTAATATTTACATGCCACGAACGCAACTGAGCGGAGCCAGCAAGCCAAGAGAAGAAGGTGGTAAGGTGGCAACCAGGCAACCAGGCAACCAGGCAGCCAGGCAGGCAGTCAGGCAGTCGAGCAACAAATTCTTGTCATTTGCAGCTGCTTTTGAGCGGTTTTGCCTACTTCACAACAGCAACTACACAATGCACAATGGGCATGGGGCGGGGCAGGGGCTGGGCCGTTGCCTTGTGTACGACAGTTGAGCGTCAACTTTGTTGGCTAGAAATGACAACTTCAAGTTCATAAAAGCGCAACTAATGTGCATAAAATACTTTTGGGTACGCACACACATACACACACAGCGACACACACCTATATTTTATAGCCCCTTCACACAGTTGGCCGCCTGCCGCCCGCTCGCCTCTGCCCTGCCATCAGCACCCTTACAGTTGGCATTTTATTTGCGCTCTTCCCTTTCATATTTCGTAAACAAACATCAACGTAAAACTTTGGCTTTTCTTTTTCGCATTTGCCGCAGCTCCAACCGTCCTCCTCTTACTAACTTCGCGATTCATTCTTCTGTCTCCTGCCGCTGATTGGTGTCATCTTTTGCGTGCCCTCATTTTATTGTATGTGCTGGTACAAAATTTGTTTTCCCCTTCCCCTTCCCCTTCCCCTTCCCCTTCCCCATCCTCTTCCTCATCCTCTTGTGCCTTTTCTACTTTGCTTGTGTATTTTTTTCCGTTGCTCACCAGAAACTTTGTATATCCTAGAGCGAGTCTGTGGGGTCGATGTGGCGCATGCTAAACGAAGCTTCCTGTTTGCTCAGCTCAGACACAGTCTAAAAGGCGTAGGGATCCTTAGCTGCGTCGCGTTCGAACGTATGACAAATGAAGCAGCAAATAGATGTATATTATGTTTTGCATAAGCATCGGAAATTTGAATTATGCCCAAAGAGTTGATCAAATCATATAAATGAAATAAAAATAACAAGGATGCTTTCATCAGAATCCTGAACCAATGCCCCTGCTCAGCTTATCAAACAACTGCTGACTACAAACGTTCGTTTTACTGCCAAGACAGCTTTGCATTTCCTTGAATACCTTGAAGCTATTGGCTAACGGAGCCTTATTGTATTTAGTTGGATTTATTTCAATAGTCGGAGCATTCGATAAGCTCATTCTGCAAGCTAAGCGCGACTGATGCTCGTTTCATGCTCAGTTGAGCTGCAAATTTCCTAGGCTAATGTGGGAAAACAAAAATTTTTTTTATTAAATTTGATTTAAGTAAGCATACTAGTTGGATTTGAATGCGATATAACAACATTGGCGGTCTTCAAAAAAATTTGATATATCGATAATATGATGTGGGCCAAGCCTCAACATATACTTTAGTGAAGAGTTCATTCATGGGCGACACCTTTTTGTAGTCATTCTTTGAAGGACTATGCTATAATGAAATAATTTAAGCATTTAATCGATTGCAGTTTTCGATTGCCAGCTATCGATAACTCTCTTTCTCAGCAGTCGTATGCCTTATTACCAGCAACTACAAATTGTAATATATTTATATTATATAAATCTGCTATGCATAGATCATACTCACTTCCACAAGCAACTGCTCTGCTGAATTGATTGAAGTTATCGATATATGCTTGTTCTCGATAATGTTATCTTAAACAATTTCTTCAGATTTACTAGATTTACTCATTTGTCATTCTTTATCGAACCACTTCCAATCTCTCACAATTTTCGAATAGTCTCAAGTCACTTGCCATAGTTGAAAGCCCCCACTTTTCGTATACAGGGTAAACCGGCACTGTTAAGTATTATTTTCTGTTTGAAATTTTTTGTCATTTGTGCAGCAACTTCCAATGAAGCAAAATAAAAGCCAAAACGGGGCGAATAAGTTTCCAAAGAAATCACGCAGCAAACTTTTCACATTGACATGTTTTGGCTAAGCTGAGAGCCAACAAGCAGCAATTTTACCAACTCCCCAATACCTCCCCCACCCCCTTCACCGCACTCTATCTCTATTTTATTCTGTTTCTGCATTTCTCTTTGGCTGCTTGGCTCAGTTACATTGGCAGACCCCAGCGTCAATTTACGCACCCTGCTGCCATTTTGTTTGCCATATTTATGCCATTTATCTGCGCACTCATTGTTTGTTGCCCTTTTGCTGGCACACGCCCTCCGCCCACACTCAGCGCTGGCATTGTTGTAATGCATTTGACGCTGGCAAAAGTTTCTTGTTTATATTCGTTTATTGTTTATAAATGGTTGATAAGTGATGCCCGACTGTGCCCCACAGCAATAGCAAAGAGTCGGGTTACCAGCTGGATATATATCTATATATAAATATATGTATTGGGATGGAGAGGGCCAGTTCGAATGGACAGTTGAACAGAGCCATGCCAGGTGCTTGTCAAACAGTTTTGACTTCGTTATGTGCACTTCCACTTTGGCTGCAAATACTCAAATAGCTGCTCGTAATCCGTGAAATCGATAAACATTCGCATCCAATATGGAGCCAAGGCACTTAACTAACTTTTACCCAACAACTTTTTACCAAACAAAGATGTATATACTCCGTATATATGTATTCAGTGCACTGCAATTTATTATATATATATATATTCATTTCAAGCTGATGCAGCACTTAATTTATGCTACGAGCCAATGGGCTCCGCCAGGCCCACAGAGACTCTTCCAACTCTCTCTCTCGCACTGACTTAAGTTGACTTTTGAAACTAACTGTTATCTCTGTCCTGTATTATCTCAAGTGCTGACTTATTAATCTTTTAGTTTATCCGCTTTAAAAAACATCTCAAGACTTAAAATTTAATTGAAAATTACTCTAAAGCTGACGGAAAGCACAATTTAAGCAAGTCGAAACGTCCACAACCTACCTAAAGTAAATATCAAGCCTTGAGGTGAATCTGTGCAAATTTTACGTTTTAGATCTTTGCATTTTTTTTGCATTTCATTTTTGGGTCTTTACTGAAAATGTTTGATTCATTTGAACTAGTTCTTGGAACATATGACAATGTAAAAAATATATAATATTAAATTTACAAATTAGTTCTTCTAAACAATGCGAAATAATGAACTACTTCGAACAGAATACAAAAAATCAGTTAGTTCGGGAGGCATTTTCATACAAATATTTTTAAAATTTGTCAAATAAATATATACCTAATTTCCGAACTAGTTTTTATGAACAATAGAATAAATGAACTAGTTCCCAAAGATCAAAACTAATTTTATCTCAGACCTAAATAAATTAATGGCGCAATTAAAAGAAATTAATTAATTAATTGCATGAAACTTTAACAGTTCATATGAACTAGCAACTTAGGCAATAACCAACATGTGTAAAAATTAAATTATGAACTAAGAAGTCACAGCGTATAAAATCACATTTCACATGATCTAAATAGAATTCAACATCAAAATTGATCATTAAACTTTTGATCACAATGAACAAGTTCCAAAGGTAGCAAATTTTAGTTTTCAAAGAATATATCTGCATATTCAGTGTAAATAACTGGCATTAGCAGATTTACAAATTGCATTGCTTGGTGAAGAGAAATTTGGCTTGAGCCAAAGTTAACTGCAAATCTCAATTTTAACTCGATTAATTTTGACCGCAACAGTTAAAAATTGTTCGTGCTGCGCTTTTTAGTGCTGGCGAACTTGTTCGCAATTTTTGTTGTAGACAAATTCATTTGGCAAGCAGCGCATACCGCTTTGCCGGCCACGCCCACTTCTGTTTGCCCGCCATCATTTGCAGTTGGTGGGCGAAACGCATTCAGGGCACAAATCCATTTATAGCGTGGAGCGCCACACCCTCGTCTTACCCTCGTCTTACCCTCGCCCCATCCAAGCTCGGCATTATCTACATTTTTATGCGAAAACTTTTTGCCAAGTGTAGTGAAGTGCAAAAGCAAAAGGCATTAGCCACACCAACCGACCAAGCCAGCCAAACCACCCAAGCCCATCCAACCAAACCCACTCACATTCCGGCAGCAACAATCCGCAGCCAACTTTTTCATCAAACGCGGTCGACTGCCACGCCCTGCCCGAGTGGATCGCCAGTAGCTGGCCGTAGCCACTGCGAGAGCCAACAGCAACCGCAATGTTTAGCTAATTTAACTATGTCTCCGAGTCGCTGCCAAACAGCAAACTAATGACACTTGGCAATCCTGAAAGCTCAGCCAACACACGGCGAAATTAATTTCGCAACATGAGCATCAAAGGCAAGGGCACCGTACTGACTGCCCAATACTCGCTCAGCATGCAGAAAATAAGTTTTTTACGATTAAGAATAAACTTAAGATAAAGCTGAAAATGGAATATGGAAAATGGAAAACGGAATATAGAAAATGGATGTTGGAATATGGAATATGGAACATGGAACATAAAATGTGGAACATGGAATATGGAATATAAAATATGGAAAATGGAAGACCGGAGATGGAGAATGATAGATTTAGATTAAAGTATTTTAAATGGAGTACTATAGAAGCTATAGCTACAACCGATTTCTCCAGCGCACACGTCCCTTAGCTCTTAATATACTGAATCCATATACTCCTCTTCACTAATTGAGCCAGCATAATTTCGGGGCACATTTTCTTCTTTTTTTTTGGTAGCAGGAAAAGGTCAGCCAACTTTTAATAAACAAAATTAGCCAAAAGCTGCCGAAGCGTTGGCCATAATAAAAAGCAAGATAAACGCAGAGGGTCACTTACTTTTCCACAGCTCTTCATTTCCAATACCCTAGATGCAATTGAAAGCGGGCATATGTGTGCGATGCACAGACTGCGACAGGATTTAGAGAAACTATATTCGTGTGTGGGAATATCAAGCTTGGTCATAAGGGCTTTTCGATAAATTTAAATCAGTTGTAAGCCATCGATAAATATCAATCGATTTTGTAGACACAAGACTAGTTCGCTGCTAGATAGTGTCGTCCATTTGGCATAGCTTTTTACTTAGTACAGGACATCGGATAATCGAGCATTCGGAGCCGCAACACTTATCCAGCTCCTTTTTTTCCGGTTGAGTTTCGAGTCTGTTGAGCCAGTTAACTGTAGCTTAGGATTGAGTGGAAAAGGAGCAACGGGTGGCTATGTCGGGTGCGAACTATCGTCGGACCTCGTTCTATTTTGTTGTCTTAGGGCAACGTTTTTTTTCTTTTTCATTTTTGGGCAGTCGGCCAAAGGCGCTGACTGTGCGCTGCGAACGAGATGCAGTGGCCCCCAAAACGGGTGCGAGGGCCATCAAATTTCGAAAGCAACGCCATCACATAGAGTTGCCAACTAATCTCAACTTATTGCCAGATAATATTTCATGAAGTTCATAATTTATATATATTTATATATATAGATAAATTCGAAATAATATGTGCAGCGAGCAGCGCTGCTCGCTTAAAAGGCTTCTCGTTTTGGACTTTTGCTAATTGCTGAATACAATTCTTTTTTAACTGCATTTTGATGGTTCCTCGCTTCACTTTCCAGTTCATTTTATTCGCATTTTTCAACTTTTGCTTCTCTCTCGCTTTAGTTCAGCCATTGCCTTTTGCTTGATTTTAGTTTTGGTTTTTCTCATCTTCTCTTCTCTTCTCATTTGCTTCTCTCTTTGGTTGTGCTTCCCGCATTTTTTATTCGAATACTTCGATTTTCAACTGACGCTTTTTAATATCGCTTTGTGCATTTCTCGATTTGTCTGTGGTTTTTCAGCTTACTTCCTGTTAAGTTGCTTTGCTAATTCAGTCTCGCTACTCGCTTTGATGCTTTTCTGCAACATACTTATCGCTTGATCTTTAATTTTTATTATTATTATTATTATTATTATTATTATTATTATTATTTCTATTTTTTTTTTTTATTGAATTCGCACTTTGCTTCTACCTTTACTTATCGATTTCCCTACCATTCTCGCTTCTTCCTTTGCGACCTTTCTTCTATGCCTTTGCTTGGCCTGTCGCTTGGCTCCGCTCTGAGAGCTCTCTCTAAGGCGTCTCTCATTTCTTTATATATGAGCTAGAACTTATCGCTATGCTTGTCACTGCGCTTCAATCTCTTGCTTATTTTCTAGATTACATATGGCACCTTGCAAATTATTTTTCTTCTCACTTGGCTTTTCTCACTTCTTTCACTTAACTTCTTCCACACTTCGCGCTTGTGACCTTCCTCATGCTATGCCAAATTTGCGATATTTCAATGGCATTTGCTGGCAGCGAAGCAGGCGTCCCAAGCCCCAAAAGTAATCAGTGTGATATCCATTTAATGCCCCAATGGGGTGGGCCAGGTCAAAATGCCAACACCCCCTTCACCGCCCTGCCCATCCTTCTTGTTGACCAACTGTCGCGCAGATAAAACATTGCGCGTCACGTGTAAAGCTCATAAATAAAAGAGCACACACTGGCAGTGGGGAAGGGGGTGCGACACCCACATAAACAGGCATGTTATATACCTAATTAAAATACAGTGAGAAAAAAAAATGTGTAGGCTTAGCGGCTGCCGTTTAATTCGATGCCAAATTTGCATTCGGCTGTTAATCACGATTATGCATAATTAATTTGCATTATGCATAAACACAAATTAATAGACAAAATATGCATATTGCATCAATTAGAGTGAAGTGTGAACTGTGTGCGTGTGTGACACACAGACACACACACACTCACACACACATACATATCGAGCTCCTTGTGAGGTCTTAATAGTTGAGCCCTGAACCATAAACCGCAAGCTGATAACCTCATTTCATCTTTAAAGCCCCCAACAACAACAGCAACAACAATAAATGGAGTTATTGTGAAATATGAAACAAGTCCCAACAAATCCTCGAACAATGGACAGCACAGACAGACACACACATACACACGCACACACACACGCACACACATGAGCAGACAGACAGGACGTGTTGAAGCAAAAAGGATTCAACGCTCTACTTGCAATTTCCGCTGGCCGTTTGCACAAAATAAATATATATCTATGTATATCTATATCTCTATATATATATATATATATATAAAATAAATCTTTGTTTAAATACCCAAAGAATGTTGGCAAATATTTTCAACACACACAGTCACACACACACACACACACACTCTCTCTCTTAAGGATCGCTATCATCTCGTTGCTAGTTGCGAGTTTTGTGCGAAATAAAAGGCAGCCCCATAAATAATATTCAACAGCGTTCAAATCCGCTTTAAAACGAGCTGGGCTCCATAATCAAAAGCACACCCAAGCCCCTCCCGCCCTCAGCCACCGCACACGGCCGCTGTGCTAACACTTGTTCCGGTTGTAGCTGGGATAGCGCCTGGTCAATGGTCAAAGGCATCGACTATAAACATTAACCCAACACACAAAAGCAGCAACAAAAATGTGCCAAGCGGCACATTCCGGCAACGGACTTTCACATTGAGTCCTTGAGTTTCTGCGTCCTTTGGCTGTCACGTTGCGATAGACGATAAGCAGCGCCAGCAGAAGATCGACGAACCGAATGCCCTGCAAGACTTTTAAGCTAAAATTTAATTTAAACTTAAATTTTTTTTATTATTTTTTATTTTATTTATTATTTTTTAATATTTATTTTATATTAAAAATATAAAAAAAAATTTGCTTTAAATATGCCTCAAAATAAACATATAAATGTATAAAAAAAAGTTTTTTTTTAATTTATCACAAATATTCTAATTTACTTTTTGAAAATATGTTAAACATGTTTTTTATTTTAATAATTTTATTTTCAAAATATTAAAATTTATTTTATATAAAAAAAATTCAAAATGTAATATATATATTTTTTAATTTGAATTTAAACATACAAATATTCAAAGTAATTTTTTTAGTAAATAAAAAAATATTTTCTTACACAGTTTCAAATTAATTTGTGATAAAAAGTGTTTTAAACTATTATATATTGAGTTTATTTAAATATATTTATATTTTTAATTTATCAACAATATTTTTTAAATATTTTAATATATTTATTTTTTTTAGTTAAATGCAATGGAGAATATTTAGAAATGTATTCTACAAAAATAAGCTACTTTTATATAAGACTACAATAAACCAATGAAAGTTAACGCGATCCAAGGAGCTAAGCCAATTAGCTAAATATTCCACTAATCCGTTAGCTGGCTAAACTATTTGTCAGTGCCGCAGGCAACTCAATTGCTGTTCCAGCCACATAACAGTCTCGTCCACCATTGTCACTTTATTAGCAGCATTGATTAAATTCAGTTTCATTTAGCAGACAGTTGGTGTCGCTGGGTTTTTGTGGAATGTGATAAAAAACATGTTTCAAATTTAAAGCACTCTTAATGCTTGACAGCAATGTGTGTGTGTGTGTGTGTGTGTGTGTGTGTGTGTGTGTTTGTTTGTGAGTGTGACAGTCTATCTGCTGTTAGGAATACGCCCTAATAACCTACAAAATAGTTGGCTCAGACACAAAACAGCTTTTTGCATATGTGTGCAAATATCGCACAGTCTAAGCGTGTGTGTGTGACGGCCGTACGGTCTGCCTTTTCGGGCCACATAACTTGAACTATGCAAAAACAAAATGGCAAAATGAATGACAGAAAAAGAAAGGGAAGAAACAAAAAAAAAAGAGAGGAAAACAAAAAGCAGAGCAGAGAGACTGACAGCAGGCAGCAACTGCGACGGCGACAGAGAATTAAAAGCAAAGAGGAAAAAAAGAGGAAATATTGAAAAGCATAAAGTAAAGGGGGAAGATAAAAAGTGTAGAGTGAAGGGCGACCGGGGAAATGGGCAGAGTTCGTTTGCCTAGGCAGACACAACTAATCGCAGTTTCCTTGCGCATTTCACAATTTTTTTTTCTTTTTTTGCTGTTGCCTTTTCTTGCTTTATCCGTTTTTGGCATTTGCCAAAGATGCAAAGACGGATGGTCGGGCGGGTGGTGGAGGGCGTGCGAGATAGCCGGCCAATACGAGTCGAGCCATCGATGCCAAAGGTTGTGCTCAATGTTTATTGTACAATTTGTAAAGCCTTCTGGCAATAGACCAAAATATCCATGACCAGCCCATAACAGGAAGCAAAGCTTGCCATTCAGCTAGCAACAAGTCGGAGAGCTGTGCGGACATACCCTGTAGGCCGAGCAGCTGCTGCATAAAGGTCCGAATGAAGATGTTATTGGTGGTGATTTAAGTTGCGATTCAGCTTGAATTAGTCGAATTAGTTGGCTGCTAGAGGGAAATTTTGACTATTGTTTGGCCTAGGAAATTTGGCCCAAGAAACTTTTCCTAGAAAACTAAGCTAGCTTAGATCTCAGCTATTAAGACTCAAGCGATGCAACTTCAAGTCGAGCTTGGCATAAGAAAGTTTTGACTAAGGAATACCCGGTACTTGGCCTAGCTTATACTTTAAAATGCTAGGGTATTCGCTAGCTCACCAGCTTTCATCACTCCTCTTACTAGCTCTATTTCACCCCTCACCCCTCTCCCTCTCCCACCCCCTCTCACCCTATACAATTCGCATGTAATTCCTCAACTAGCTTTGCATAGCTAATTTCCTTTATTCGCTTTCAATTGGAATGCATTAGGCAAAGTATCTCAAAGATATGCCCGAGCATCCATCAAGATGTCACGCTGAGAATGTTTGGCTACCTGGTATACATACATATATACGTGTCTATATATCTATATGTATATGTATATGTATGTGTACGTTGCACACTCGCTGCCACCGTCTACCGTCTGACCCACATCTGCCGGCTGACTGAGCACTCAAATCCGTTCGCCTCGCAGATGACTTCATTGCCAGCGTTTCGTATGCAAAAATCGCGTGCTATTTTGCGCTTTCGCAACGTAATTGAAAATCCTGCCAAGAAACGCGCCAATTGGCCCTGTCAAGTGTCAAAAAAAAAAATAAGTAAATAAAAAAAAAGGCAGCAGAGACATAAACTACACTTAGAAGGCAGCTGGGAGTGAACAGGGCCGGAGCTTAAAAGGCCAACTCGAGTGAAATGCAGCATTGAGAGAAGTCGAGCAATATATTCAGATATATATATATATATATATATATATATATATATATATATATATATATATATATATATATATATATATATATATAATGTATATATATATATATAGATCAGAAACTGCCAATTGCAAATATCACTCAAAGCAATGCTGGAAAAATGGAGTTGATAGAGTTTGAGTTTAGCTTCTTACGCTCTCGCTCTCTCTCTCTATATATATATAAATATATATAATAGAGCTAATATTAATAATATATAATTTGACATTACATGTAGTCTAGAGAGAGAGAGAAAGAGTGTGACTTAAAGGGCCAGCACATGCCAGAGGTCAAGCGATAAGTCAGAGAAATCAAGTGAATTTTCGTAAATGGAATTTATAGCTGCGATTGCATTTCGAGCTGTCACATACGGGCTATATATAAATAGATGTACATGTGTATTATGTATAAATATATAAATGTTTAATGTACATGAAAAGTGGCTTAAGCTGGAAAGTTAATATTTAGCCTCAAGGCAAAATATTTGATTGTCAGGCCAAGCAAATGGGTCAAAGACATTAAAGCGTGACAGACAGAAAGCGCGAGGGGGAGTGAGCGAGGCAGTGGGGGAGATTGATGAAGTCTCGCTAAAAATGTGAAAAATCTAAAAAAAAGCAGCAGTAAACTTAATATTAATATAGTTCATCTGACTGAGACAGAATCAAGCTGAGAATTACATTAAAAAAAAAAAAAAATTATATGCTAAAAAAAAATTTTTTTTTAATGATATTTAATCATCCATCTGTTCAGGATTATACAAGAATGTTTATGCCATTATATATACTATTTTATTTCTATATATAGATATTTATATATATATATATTTTTTTTTTCTATATATAAATATGTTTTATGTATATATAAAAATATAACAACTCAAATATTTTTTCGATGATGCCATCTCAACTTTTAATATATCCACACATGTAGTAGGAAAAATTGTATATACAGCTTGAGACAGAAGTAATTAGAATAACATTGGTTTACTATTTATATATATTGGTCTATTATATATATATATATTTAAATATAACATAACACAATGCAGATCTACATATATAAAGATGCGATATATCGTATTCATCAAGTGAATGCAAAAAATTTTGCATAGCAAATCCACCTCACTCAGTAGAATCCGTTTAGTTTATCAATCATTTAAATATATACATCCCTCTAGATATAAATTAAATTTCGGTACATACACATATCACGCTGAGTGTATCATCATGCGGTGCACAATATATTCCACTTAGTTTCATATTACATTTGCGACAACCAAATTTGATGTTCCAAAACTCATTGTAAATGAAATTAAAAGTTTTCCTTTTTTTTGCTTCTTTTTCTTTATTTGTTAAATAACTCAAATTTTACACGTTCAGTGCGCTGCAATCCCTGTAACTCCGATCCCACAGTCCGTGCACCCATGCTACCTCTGCCCCAAAAGCCGCTTTCAAAGCCAATTCCAACTTCAACTTCAGTTTGTATGCCAGTTGAAAACTTTGTGTCAACTTTTCACCTGTGTGTGTGTGGGTGGCTGTGTGTGGGTGTGTGCCAACGGCAGTTTAGATTTGCATTTGGGAATGTGTTTCTAAGCGCTACTCAGCAACTCCCGCTCAAGCCCCTCTAGCCCTTTACTCCCCCTCTCTTTCTCTCCCTCTCCCTTTCTCTCTCTCTCGTTCTTTTCCTCTGCCTCTCTCTTTTCGATGTGTGTTTATGTTCAGGAAATCGCACACAAATAAGAATAATAAAATAAACTTTTGGACATTAGTTGTTCTTTGCTTACATTATACGTTTTTCGCCTCTCCCCGCCCTCTCTCTCACTCTCTCTCTCTCTCTCTCTCTCTCTCTCTCTCTCCCACTCTCTTTGTCATTCTCTTTCATGCTGTTCCGGACATTATCCCGTATGACCGATATTAGCGCACGCCTTAAACCCTTTAGCCAGTTGCTTTGTTTCAGTTAGCGATGAGACGATGCGATGATACGATATGCGATTAAAAAACAATCAAGTTAAACTGCGATTAATTCTTGCTAAAAAGAGTATTAAATTTTTAAATAATTTTTTTTTACAATAATTTATTTTTATTTTATTTAAAAATAATAATATAAAAATAATAAAATAATGATAAAAAGAACTTCATACTTTTTCCTGAAAAAAAATAAAAAATTAATTTTACTTTTGCAATGAAAAAATTCTAAAAATTATTTCAATTTAAATACAAAATTAAAAATATATATATATAAAATTAAAAATATATAATTAATCAATATTTTAACATTTTGTTAAAAAAATAATAACAATAAAATTATAAAACAATTTTTTTTTAAATTATATTCTAAGCAATATAGTTGTATTTAATAAAATATTTTTGTTGTTATTATAATTTCATTTTCATATTTATGTTTATTTGTACACAAATAAATATATTTTAATATTGTTAATTTTTTTATTATTATTCATTTCTTCAGTCCTTTTAGTTGATTCAAGTCAAGTCACATTTCTAAGTTTTGCTATTATTTGCTACTCATATGCGATGATTGGGCAATTAAGTGTGCAAGTCATGTGAGGTCGTGACTCATGCTCATCGCTAAGGCCCGACTCGATGGCACTGCCATTTGGTCTATGGGCCGCGCTTTGTTTGCGCCAAAAACAGGAGCAAATAAAGATGTGGCAAGTGCAAATTTAATATTGATTGTGTTCGTGTGTTCTTGTGTTGGTGTGTGTGGGTGTGAGAGTGTGTGTACAAATGGCTGCGCTTTCAGTAAATTATCATGATACACGGCCAAACACACACTCACACACACACACACAGCCGCCCACTCTCGCTCTCATGTGTGTGCGGCAACAGAAGTTAGTCGAAAGTCTCTGGTGTGGCTTTGATTTTAGTTTGTGGCTTTGGTCATATTTTGCAGCTGCTGTTTGTTGTTTGTTGTTTGCTGCCCATTTTGCGGGGTAGTTGTTTGGCCTGCTTTTGTTATTCTGGGCCAAGTTAATTAAAATGCTTAGTTGATTTCCTGAAGGGATTACAAGTAGATGCCGCCAGCGACCCAGCCCCCACCCACCGAATGTGTTTTACATGAGTTTTTATTTTTATGCTGCATACTTTCGGGCGTAGCGCAAATTTAACTCCACTCTCGCCAGCAAATCGCTTTCTCGTTTCACTGAGCGAGTGCTTCCTAGTTCATATTTCGGGCATTAGCTCAAAGTTTTAGCTTTGTTTAGTTCTATCAGCTGGTCTGCTAATGCTTCCGATCTGCAAATATTTGCTTATATTTTATATTTAGCTTAATCTCATAAAATGACAACAGCTTTGACCCCAGCCATAAATATTTTCCATATTCTATAGATTACAATATGCTGGTTATTAAATTATATTTATGTTTTTAGCATGCGCCACACTTTGTGGTTAAGCACATATTGACTGACTCCAAGCCCTGTAAGCGGGGGGAGTCGTATGAGCGTGCTGAGTGTAGACTTTTATGCTCACATAACTGAGGTGAGCAGCAGCGTAGCCTTGCTCATGTTGCTGAGCCTATGACTTAAGCGTTCTTCAGTAGGTTTTTCAATCTGTCATTATTTGAATTCTATATATTTTCCATTTGCTCTCTCTTACTCTCAGAGAGAGAGAGAGATCAATCAGAAAAAGGTTTTTATCTTACTCAAGCTATTTAATTTATCCTTCTCTCGTCATTAATCTCAGTTCTTTCTCAATCTCTTCTGATAGTTAGATCTTTACCTCTCTGTCTCTAGCCTTATTTCTCATTCTATTTTCCGCGTCTCTCTCTCTCGCTCTCTCTCTCTCTCTCTCTCTCTCTCTCTTCCTTACTCATTCTATTTATTCCTATCTCCCTTTTACTTTCGCTTTTTTTTTGTTTCTCTCTTTTTCTGCCTGTCTCTTATTTTCTCTTTCTTTCTCTAACTCTCTCTCTCTCTCTATCCCTCTAGTATCTCGCCTTCTCCCTCTTTCGCTTTTCTGTCTCTCTCTCTCTTCCTCACTCATTTTCTCACCCTTTCTCAATCTTTTTTCTCTCTCTTCTATTCTCTCTTTCTTATTATTTCTCTCTCTCTCTCTCTCTCTCTCTCTCTCTATGCAACTCTTTCTAGCTCATTGATCATCAATCATCTTTTTCTTAATTTTCTGTTGCTGTCTCTATATTTCCACTTTTCTCTCACCCTATCTCACTCACTTAACTTTATTCAGCTCCTCAATCCATTTTCGAGGTTTCAAAGATACTTTAAGAACTATTCCTTCTTTCTACATCTTTTTTAGCCTGCTATTAAGGTATCCACTCGTTAAGTAGTACAACTTGTTTCACTATTCTCGCTCTCTCGCTCTCTCTCTCCCTCTCTCTCTCTCTCTCTCCCCCCGATTTTGTGTTGCCTGTTGGTGACTTTCACTTCGGTCCGTCTGCTGTCCTTTCTCTGGCTATTTGTTTGTTTGTTTGACTGAGTGACTGAGCTGCCGCCTGTCTGCCAGCCGCCAGTCAAGACCAAAAGCCCAATGCTCGAATAAGCCAGGCCACAGTGCGCAGAGAGCGAGAGAAAGAGTGAGAGGAGTTAAGCGAGCGAATGAGTGACCGACCCATCGACCCAGTGGCGTTGCCTTTGCAAGTTTTCACTTGCATTAAGTGCTTTCTGCACGGACTAGCCCACAACAGATCCTAGACACAAGCCCTTTAAAACATACCTATAGCTCTCTCTCTCTCTGTCACTCTCTCTCTCTCTCTCTCTCTTTCGCTCTCTGTCTGTCTGTCTGTTTCTCTTATGTTGGCAAGCACTTTGTGCCTTCAGTTCGTGTCACTCAAACTTAAAAATGCTCATGTCAGTGCTTTGTGCGTGCGTGTGTGGGTGTGTGCGTGTGTGGGTGAGTGTCCATGTTGTGTTCTCTGTTGAACGTTTGCTTTTTAACTGCCAGAGCCCTTTGGTTTTAGGCGCCGTTTCTGGATTGGTTTCGGCTTTGCGTTTGGTTTAGGGCTTTCGAGTTTTAATGGCGGGTGCCGGGCATCAACTTGCGTTGCGGTGCCAAGCTTCGACCGCGCTTTTGCAGTTTTAATCAGAGAGAGAGAGAGCGAGAGAGATAGAGCGAGAGAGAGGTAGCGAGAGTGAAACGCACTTTCACCTTTTGACTGATTGTTTGCCAAGTGTTGTTGAGCCTGTTGCCCAACATGCTGTTGGCGGTTAGTGCGAGTGTCCATTTCATTCGCATGCACATTCGCATCCATATCGAATGCGTTGCATGTTCTAGCTTCCAATTTGTGTCCTGCATACCAGAGTGTCCTGCATGTCCTGCATGTCCAGCATGTCCGGCATGTCCGGCATGTCCTCCATGCTCTGTCTGTATGCATGCGAGCGAGCTTCTGTTTGGCTTGGTTTTGTTAGTTGATCGCAGCTTCGGCTTCAGCAAATTATTTTTAATTATCGCCGCTGCTGTCGTTGCCTTTGTCAGCGCCGCTGTCATTGTCACTGGCATGTTACAGCGCATAAGCCTGCCCACTAGCCGTTCCAAAATAAGGGCACAGTTGGAAAAAAAAGCAAAGCGTTAATGTTGCCAATGCAACGGCTAGATGCTCGCTCAAGAGATACGCCATTTTTCCTAATTTGACGTATAGATGTTATACTGTTATATGATATACTGTTGAAATATTATAGTGTCATGCAGTGAAAGTGCTTTGCTGTTATAAATTATACTGCCAAACATTTATACAGTTATACTGTTATACTGATATACTATTACACTGTTATACTGTTATACTGTTATACTGTTATACTGTTATACTGTTATACTGTTATACTGTTATACTGTTATACTGTTATACTGTTATACTGTTATACTGTTATACTGTTATACTGTTATACTGTTATACTGTTATACTGTTATACTGTTATACTGTTATACTGTTATACTGTTATACTGTTATACTGTTATACTGTTATACTGTTATACTGTTATACTGTTATACTGTTATACTGTTATACTGTTATACTGTTATACTGTTATACTGTTATACTGTTATACTGTTATACTGTTATACTGTTATACTGTTATACTGTTATACTGTTATACTGTTATACTGTTATACTGTTATACTGTTATACTGTTATACTGTTATACTGTTATAGTGCTGTACTGCTATACTGCTATACTGATATACTGTTATACTGATATATTTTTATACTGTTATACAGTTATACTGTTATACTAATATACTACTACAGTAATACTGCTATACTGATATACCCTTATAATGTTTTACTGTCATACTGTCATATTGCTATACTTTACAAATGTTAAATTTTCATACTGTCATACAACTGTTCAACCAGTTCAGATGCATTGCATAAAACCTATATACTCCCTTTCGCCAGCGTGGGCGAGTGCTTGAACAAACAAAAACACAGAGAAAAACCGCAGGCAATTCCACGTTTTCGTCCAAATTTCGTCCGTTATTGCATGTGGCATACTTTTGGGCTCGCAGTGAAATTCAATTACTGGAGCATGGAGCACTACATGGCCACTACGTATCACCAGCACATCGCATCGGTCGGCAACAAATTAAACCAGAAAAAGGAGGCAAAAAAATGTGGAAACTTTTAGCATCTCACAAACTCCATTAGGCCAGGGCCAAAATGTAAAGTCCATGACCGAAATGCTAGATCAAAAGTTAACAACAATATTTCCATATCATTTCGTGCTAATGTTCTTTTTGAGTCCAGTGTATGGATATGTATCCCAGCTGGAGCATGGTAATGCAGTCGCATATTAATCATTTACATTTGCGGCTTACTTTCGATGCTTCACAAGCATTTACCTTCAATAAACTTTGCCAATCGAAATCTCTGTCTTTGGTCGATCTATGAATATATTGTGAGTTGAATTTGGTTTCTATATGTACACGTATTTCGTCCTGAAGTTTTATTCGAATTGACCGGCAGGTGGCGCCATCTGCAGCTGCTGTTCATTTATGAACGTCACATTTTCATTGCTTTTCATTACGCTTTGGCGAACATTTTGCGCTCAGCGACCAAACTGACAGTCAACGCATTGCGATTTCTATAATTTATGCAGCAATTTGTATTTTTTGTGGTTGTGCGTATGTGTGTATGTGTGAGCCTGCAACACACATATTCAATAAAACGCCAAAAACATAACAAGCAGCAATTGAAATTGTTCGAGCAAATATTACTCGACCAGCTGAATACCCATTAAGCATAACATATAACATATAACATATAACATATAACATATAACATATAACATATAACATATAACATATAACATATAACATATAACATATAACATATAACATATAACATATAACATATAACATATAACATATAACATATAACATATAACATATAACATATAACATATAACATATAACATATAACATATAACATATAACATATAACATATAACATATAACATATAACATATAACATATAACATATAACATATAACATATAACATATAACATATAACATATAACATATAACATATAACATATAACATATAACATATAACATATAACATATAACATATAACATATAACATATAACATATAACATATAACATATAACATATAACATATAACATATAACATATAACATATAACATATAACATATAACATATAACATATAACATATAACATATAACATATAACATATAACATATAACATATAACATATAACATATAACATATAACATATAACATATAACATATAACATATAACATATAACATATAACATATAACATATAACATATAACATATAACATATAACATATAACATATAACATATAACATATAACATATAACATATAACATATAACATATAACATATAACATATAACATATAACATATAACATATAACATATAACATATAACATATAACATATAACATATAACATATAACATATAACATATAACATATAACATATAACATATAACATATAACATATAACATATAACATATAACATATAACATATAACATATAACATATAACATGATCGTTGATCATATCCTATTTAATAAGAGCTCATGTCCACAGGATATAAATTCGAAAACGTAGCCAGGCATTTTGCATTGCAATTGTATTCCTTTTTTTTTTTTTTTTTGCTATGAAAAGTGAAAACGCAACAGCAATAACCGCATTGAAACCAAAAATATGTGCCAATTTTTATTATGCGCGCAGTCAAATGGTAAAAGCCAAACGACAATGCCACATGACGTCCCCAAAAATGCTCTCGAAAAACGAAATACCGGCCGAGTTAGACAGATACAGAAGGAGACAGGTAGACAGATGGAGAGATAGAGAGAGACAGACATAGATGGATAGAGAGGAAATTTAGCCTAGTCAGAGATATTTTACAATGGCATCGCATGCGAATAGAGCTGCGGTAATTTAATTAGTGTAACTCACGCTTCGGCTGAAGAACCACGCGATGAAAATTCTCATTTAAAATTAGTCGGACGAACAAACTTTTCAACATTTTTTCTAGTTTGATTAACATTGTTTCGAATTGGAGCGAACCATGAATGTATCTTGCAGATAGTTTAAAATGGGAGGCGGAAATATATGCAGCCAATGTGTAGACTTTAATTAAGTAGGGCAAGAAATATTCCTTATAATTATCATTGTCGATAAGTCGATGTCAAAACCATAATACAACTAAGTAAATAATTAACAAATAGTTAAGATATATAAATACTATCGATAACAATTAAAACATTTTCTTACATTCAAATTTTAGAGTATATCATGAAAATACCTTTTCATCTATAACTACTAATGGATGTCTATTAGTCGCAACTCTTCTCATCGTAATTATTGATTAAGTAGTTCCTTTGGCTTTGCTTACCTAGTGAGCTGTGCATTCATCGGCATCATTTTGCATTTTCCATACTGTGAATTCCAAAAGTGACATTAAAAGGACAATGTGTGTGGACAGCAGCATGCAAATCAAAAAAAAAAAACCAAAAAAAAAAAAAAACAAACAAACAAAAAAAAAGTTACTCACACACGCACATACACACTGACTCAGGTGTTTGCGCCCACCTGGTTTTGGGCACAAAAAGTGATACTTAATAATTTTAATTTCCTGTGCTCTGTTGAATGCTTCATAAATTTCATGATGAACCAAGCAGAACACGCTTGCCATTGCCGCTAGCTATGCTACGGTCTGTGCAGCTTCAATCCCTGCCAACACCTCCCCAACCCATTTTTTGTATTAATATGAAGCCACCCACACAGCTATGCCACCTGATCCACCTAGTTATCCGTTACGTCTGCTCACTCGGGCGACGCACAAAAGCGCGCTTCACTTATTTCAATCAAATTACGGCCAATGAATATTGAATTATCGTATACACAGAGAGTGAGAGAGACAGAGATAGAGAGAGACAGAGAGAGAGAGAGACACAACGAAATGTGCAGCGCAAGCTGAAAATAGTTTTTGAATATTTGTAACAGTTTTTTTTTAAATCCCCAACCTCAACATATATTTATAAAGATATCTATATATAGAACAATATATATATTCATATATATATATATATATATATATATATATATATATATTATATATATACATATGAATATATCACGTTAACGGCTTGACAATTTGTATGTGAAAAAAAGTACAGAAATATCGCTGGGGTTAAATCAACCTACAGGAAATTCGTAATGGAAATGGCGCAAGTGATTTGACTAGCGACAAAAACAACTGTAACAACAACAAAAACAACAACAACAACTGCAAAAATTTGTGTTGTCCAAAAATCCATTAAAAGTTTTGTCAATTTTACAGCCTGGTGTATTTTTATTTTTATTTCAATTATTTATTTATTTTTTTAAATTTTTGTCAAATATTTTCTTTTTGGTTTATTTGTTGGCATTTTAAGCATTTTAAATCAATCAGGATATTACTTTATGCAGGGATTCTATATACGATGTTTTTATTGAATATTAATATAGTTTCCATATATAATTGTCAAATTTTATTGGTTTCCTTTAAAATGCTCAAATGAGTTAAAAATTTATTCACAAAAAACGTTAAACGATTTTCATGCTAAAGCGAAATTTGTAAAAATTTAATCTGCATATATTTAAAGAGAATATTATTATTGTTTGATGTTTATATGCCTTTATAGAATGAGAGGTAAAAATACTTTTATATATATTTTTGGTGGATTTATTTTGTTGTTTAATTCTTCACTTATTCCTTAACTTCACCTATTTTCATTGCATGTTTTTCTTAGGCCTTTTATTTGCTCCTCTCCAATTTTTGGTTATACCAAAAGCAGAACCAGAGAATTTTAATATGTTTGTTGGGCACTATATAAATTAATATATACCTGGAATAGTGTTTAAAATTGTACACCTTTTTTTTCATATAAAAAAAAATATATGTATATATATATATATATATATGTATATATTAAAAATTTCAACTTCCGTATGAAAAATTGTCATAGAAATGGCAATAGATATTCGTGAATAAATTAAAAGCTTAATTTTTAATTTAAAAAAAAAAATGTTAGAGAAAATAATTAAGAGAAAAAATAATAAATAAAATTCTGTAATTTGTTTTAGAAAATCTTAGAAACATATATCCATCAAGTCTAAGCATTTCATACAAATTTAGTTATTAATGAACTCAAAAAAAAAACAGCAAAATATAAAAACAAAAATAGTGAATATTAAAATTGCAAAAAATTTGAATTTAAAGCGATTAAAATGTGGCTAACGCTGTTAAGTGGTTGCGCGGTAAGTGGTGCAGCAATGCTGTTCGCGCTTACCAAATTGTCCAGCATGCACACATATAGACACACTCATACACACTTGGCAGAAGTTGGTTCATTAGGATGCATAAACTGAAAAACAAATAGCGTTGAGGTTGCTTCTTTTTTTTTTTGTATATTTTCTAATGTAATGAAATAAGTTCAACAGGATCTCTGGCGTGCAGGCGCTGAAGAAGCAGCCCTTGTCCGGCAATGCAAATGCACATGCACATGTGTGTGTGTGTGTGAGAGTGTGGATGTGCCTGCAGCAAATTGGTAGCTCTAATTTTACTCGCAGCCAGCTCTCATTAAATTTTCATAGTTTTCCAAACGCGCCCGAATCCGAAAATGATAATTAAAATGCGCCCCAGCCTCCAGCTAGAGCTGGGCTAGCGGCGTGTGTGTGTCTGTGAGTGCGATGTGTGTTTGTGTGTGTGTGTGGCATGAATTATGCGCAAGCACACACTTAACACCCAAACGACCCGGCTCACAACGTGGCATCCTGCTGCTGTTGCTGCTGCTGCTGCTGCTGCTGCTGCAGTTGAAGAGTCGTTGCGGACGGCTGTGGGCGGCTCAGCGCTTGACTGGGCGTGGCAGCAACTCATAAATGCTGTGCAGACGAGCAAAAAGGATTCATACAGGATGCCAGAAGGACATCAGGCAGTAACGGCAGCCGGCGTACGTGCGCTAGCTGGCACAGGTCAGGATTCACGGTAAACTCTCCGCTGGCTGTCTCAACTTACGGCATCTACTTCATGCATGCATAAGAAAGCAGCTTCTTAAGCGAGCGTCACGCCCCCTGACCCCACCACGTACACAGACATAGAGGGGCGCGCGCTCGTAGGTTAAAACTCCAAGCATTCAACCGTCAAGCGTTGCGTATACGTAATATTTACAATGCCAACTCACTAAAAGGAACCTGCCTAATGGCCAATTGATTGTCACGTTTGTGCTATGCTTTCTAATTATGCTATTTTTCTAATTATTTTTATAATTATTATTATTATGCCTAGCTGAGGCGTGGGTCAGCAAACAGTTGCTCTCAAGCCCCTATCGTGCGTATGCGTAATATTTTGCTTAGAATTTTTTCTATCTTTGTTAATTACTGAAGTTATTTAGGATTTATTTTATTTATTTATTTACTATTATTTTTTTTTTTTCATACCATATTCTGCCTTTTTTCATCTGCTTTCTTCACTTATTTTTATTTATTTTCCACTAACAGTCGAGTTAATCCAAGCAGCATTGCGTATACGTAATATTTGGCAGTGCTAAAGAATTTGTTTTGGGCTGATGATTGATTGAGCTGCAAATTAGACTCATAATTCGTCTTCTTTTTTACATCTGCTTCAACTACTTCTACTTCTTGTTCAATTTGTTTTACTTGTTAGATTCATTTAACCTCGTGATTTGCTTATATGCCAACCATCCATTCATTCAATATGTTAGCTTCTGCTGCATCTAATTGTTTCTGCTTCTTCATATTCGTGTTTCTCATGACTCTCTGGCGCCTGCTTTCGCCTTCTTCCGTCATATTTATCTTTCCATATTTATATTTATGCATTGCTATTCTGTATTTCTATCAAGATAATGTTTGTCATTAGCAGAGTTTACTGTATAAGCAAGCATTTGCGATTTGCGTGTGTAGCCATGTGCGTGTGTGTGTGTGTGTGTGTGTGGCCAGGTGATGTGATTTATTGCATTGTGGTAACTTTTAGGTATCGCTCTGCCACGGTCTATGCGTGTGTCTCTCCGTGTGTGTGGCGTGTGGTGTGCTCTTTTTCGCTTAAGAGACAAACCGCTAATTTGTTATCATTTATCACCATGCTGAGATGCGAGCGCGCGTGTGTGTGTGTAAACAATTTGTAAATGTGTTACATTTAAACCCTAAAGTAAAGTCTGTCCTGCTCAGCTGTCCTTCTGGCCTGCCGCCCCCTTCACTCTACCAGCTTCGTTTGCCTGATTTTGTCATTGTGATAAATTCTTTGACGTTAACGTAACGTGAGATTTAAGCGTGCGTCAATGTGTGTGTGTGGGTGTGTGGGTGTGTGGGTGGCTGTGTGTATTTGCGCACATGTTAGCTTAAATAATGAAAAGGGACCAAGGATTTCGTCCAGCCGCTAAATAATGACAGCCAAGCGTACGGCTAAAGAGATAAACATTTTTTATGAATCGCATTTCATTTGTGACTTACAACGAAACGAAATAAAATTAGAAAGAGCAGCTTAATGCAGCACAGGTTACCACAGGTTAAACACGCGCCAGAAATCGGCTTTCGCGCTTTGATGTCGCTTTTGTAATGACTGAAGCTGATACCTCGAAGAACAAAGCAGGCTTCACGAGCAGCTTCAAGTTTGCCAAGTGATATGGTTGGCATATGCAACTGGCTGAGGGACAGATTTTGTTTCGTTTCATGGCGAGGCTTAATTTGCCTGGAGGATAAAGTATATAAAGGAGTATAACGTATATATAGCATAGATATATCAGGTATCAAAGCTCTCGTTCTCCCTTTTCATTCAATACTCCCACTGCCGTTTTTAATGCCAAATCTGCTCCTTTTTCTATTCTCATATTGCCTCTTGCCCTTTTTCAACTCCCTGACTTACTTCTTGATCTACTAACCTTTCCATACTTTTCCATACCACCTTTCCCTGGCTTACCCTCTTCTCTGCTTCCTTTTCTGTACTACCCATCTTAGATACTCTCTTACATTCGAGCTTTTTAGCTCTCTTTGTTATACTTCCTTAATTACTCCTATACAGTTTTTCCTACTCCCAAATCCACTACTTTTTCTATACTATTTTTCACTCTTTCTACTTCCTTAATTGCATACATAATATTTTTTCTACTCCATTATCCACTTCTTTTTCTATTTATTTACTTCCTTTTATTTTCTCTTGCATATGCCCTTTTCTCCTGCCTTATCTATTCCTTATATATTACGTCCTTTTCTACACTCTTACTATTACTTACTATTATCTATTTTTCCTTTCGCTTACCCTACTCCTTTATGCTACTCCCTTGCATGCTTCATACTGCATATTTCCTTACCTCCTATCCTAATCCTCATCCAGCTTTCTTTTCAATTACCCCAATTACCCCACATATGAAAACCACTGAAGAATTCGAATTAAAACGTTCTATAAAGCGAAACACTCTAAGGCTCAAAGCTAGATCGATTCATTGAGTGAACATTGAATTTTCCATTTGGGTTAGACACACACGGCTTTTGCCGTTAGTTCAAATTTTCCTTTCCATATAAATAGAACATATTAGACTCATATATTTCAGATAACTATACAAACTGTAATAGAAGCACTCGTCAATTGCTCGTCATTTCCAAATTGACCCACACGAATATGTCTAGGAACTCGCTGCTGGCCCTGACCGCAGGCACAGCCGGTGCTATTCTCCTTGGCTATTGTATTTATTACGACCGGAAGCGTCGCTCCGATCCCAACTATAAGCGGAAGGTGCACGAGCGTCGACAGAAGGTAAACACACTGCCGTTTGTCTACGATGCGGCAAACGAGGAAACGTTCGAGCTCAACGATCATGAGGTGGTGCAGCATTATTTCCAAAACGAGATCAAGCTAGCCGAAGATCTGTTCAGGCAGGCCAAATTGGACACGGGCCTCGTCCATTTGGCCAATGCCATCATGGTCTGCGCCCAGCCCGTCGCCCTGCTGGAGGCCATGAAGGTTGCCCTGCCGGACCACATCTTCAATTTGTTGCTGACCAAGCTGCCCGACTTGCAGCTACCCTTGGTGGAGAGCACGGACGTGGACCCTGCACTCGATTGAAGCGCACAATTCCCCACGCTGCTGCCCTTTTCTACTCAGCTTGTAATCAGCAACAAAAACAAAAAAATATCAACAACAAATTTGCAGCTAATCTCATGGCTGCTCAGCGCTATTGAAAACAAAAAGAAACAACATAAAACAAGATTTGTCGAGTTTCATTTGGCTATAAGAAATTATCTATGAATACTTTATAGCCGGTGCTACCCCTGGCACTGTGCCACGCCCACACACGCGAAGAGTCTCATTTACAAAAGTTTCTTTGTATAAAAGTATTTCGAACGGTACAAGAAATCGCAAATAAGACTAGAAGAGTAAAAAAAAAATACAAACAGAAATTCAACGAAAATATTCTCGATGCTAATTTATACAAATAAATGCAAACATTTTAATAAAATCAATCGATCGATTCGCTCACTATATAAAATCTCTAAAATATATATGTTAACAGATTTGCTGTTAATTAAATATTGGTACAAAATATAAAAAATCATTTCAAATTATAACGGCCTTTTTCCAGAGTTGTAGCTTTTCTTTGATTCGATGAATTAGTTTGTACAATTAGCAGCACTGCCTTGCAGCCAGCATTGCTATTGCGATGGTCGATAATAATATTCAACTTCCGCTCGAGTCTTCTTCTAATTGTCAATTTGTGATTGTCACGCAGAGTGAGTTGAACAAACAAGAAAAACCACAAAAAATGAGTTTCGTACAGTTTCTCTTCGAAATGAATCCCGCTCTAGAATTTGTAAGCTTAGATGATCTTCATATAAGCCAGATGATCTTCTATATATCCAATATATTATATCTTTCAATCAAGGATCTTTGTCTGCCCATTTGGCACGAAAACCCTCAGAACCCCTGCCAGCTAATGACTTTCCGGTTGTGTCAGCTATGCCGTTTCTGCCACCCGATGGAATGCACGTATTGCACCCGGAACCCCTCTGAGTGGTGGCGCGTGAAGGAAGGTGCCTACGGAATTGGCATCAAGGTCTCCTCAAATCAGCACCCTCAAGTGGCACAGCTACCTGCAGCTGTGCGCGCTGAAGCCGAGGCCAGATACAAGAAGATTCTGTTGGGCGATGACGATGCAAATTGAGCCTATTGACTTTAATAATTCAATTTTGTACTTTAAATAAATAAAATTATAAAATAATAATAAAAATAAAAAATATTTTATATAAAAAAAATAAAATAAAAAGTTAAGAGTCAAACTGAATTTGGAACATTTTTTCTGCCTGAATACGAGTTGCCCTATTTACAGATTTTTTAATACTTGATACAGGCAGGATGATAAGAATTGGTTTTGCCAATATTGTCAGCCCATTGCTAAGCCAAAACTTTGCTATTTGCGTGGGCGAGCACAAGCCAACACACATTTTGAATTGAGACTCAGCAAGATGCTACTTCCAGCTGCATTATTGTTATCATTATAGTAATTAATTATTTTTTTATTTTTATTTATTTATTCACATTAGAAACCTATTCGGATATACACACACACACACACACACACATATATATATATATATATATATATATATATATATATATATATATATATATATATATATATATATAATATATATGCATGATAATAGTAATCTCGTAACTTGATTGTCAGCTCCAGAACAATCTATACGCTCATCGAAATTCAATCAAATCATCGAAATTCAATCTTTTTTTTAGCTTATTTTGCATCCTATGAATGTTTCTATTCTGTCTTATATTAAATTAAATATACAATATATTTTCGACATATCAATAGCAGAGGTCAACAGCAACGTTGTCATATTAATATATAGATTTTCCCAATTTACAGATGCAAATTTATGTTTTTAATAAATTTCCCAAATTCAGTTTGACTCTGTTAACTTTTTATTTTATTTATTCTATATAAAATTTTTTATTTTTTCATTTAAAGTACAAAATTGAATTAGTAAAGTCAATGGGCTCAATTTGCATCGTCATCGCCCAACAGAATCTTCTTGTATCTGGCCTCGGCTTCAGCGCGCACAGCTGCAGGTAGCTGTGCCACTTGAGGGTGCTGATTTGAGGAGACCTTGATGCCAATTCCGTAGGCACCTTCCTTCACGCGCCACCACTCAGAGGGGTTCCGGGTGCAATACGTGCATTCCATCGGGTGGCAGAAACGGCATAGCTGACACAACCGGAAAGTCATTAGCTGGCAGGGGTTCTGAGGGTTTTCGTGCCAAATGGGCAGACAAAGATCCTTGATTGAAAGATATAATATATTGGATATATAGAAGATCATCTGGCTTATATGAAGATCATCTAAGCTTACAAATTCTAGAGCGGGATTCATTTCGAAGAGAAACTGTACGAAACTCATTTTTTGTGGTTTTTCTTGTTTGTTCAACTCACTCTGCGTGACAATCACAAATTGACAATTAGAAGAAGACTCGAGCGGAAGTTGAATATTATTATCGACCATCGCAATAGCAATGCTGGCTGCAAGGCAGTGCTGCCAGCTGTTCAGTGCTGTAAAATGACATAACTGCACTTTTGAAACGGTCAGTGAAATTATCTCGCCATCTCGTTCTCACCGGCGGACATTTTTATCTCTTTTACTCTCACTCAAAGTGAGACTCACTACTACAACTGCAACAGTGGGACAAAGCTGAACAAACTGGGCAAATGCAAACAGCAAATTAAGAGCAAGAGCAAAACGGACAATAAATATATATGTATATATATATATATATATATATATATATATATATATATATATATATATATAAAGTAATATATGTTTTTTGTTTATATCTGTATATCCAGTATAATAAAATAAAAAGGTTCCACTGCGCACACGTGTATTTTTCTAGTCTTTGTCAGATCATTTGCATGCCGAACGCTCCGATAATTTGGCCAGGGATCTTATATATAAATATATATATATATATATATATATATATATATATACATATAGATATTGGAATACATACATATATATACGTATATATACATACAGCCATACATATACAAATATATATTTATATATACACATATAAATAGAGTAATTTTGAAAGTCACTTCACTTGACGCAAGTGGATATCAGTAAAAGTCTGGGTAACTGGTATTTTGGTAACTGGAGCTGGACGTGGTGATGCTCTCATTGCTCTGCAGCTCATGCAGCTTCATGACCAATGGCATGAACACACGATCCGGTAGCGATTCCCTCAACGTTTGCAGCACCGGCAACGGCTGGGCACACATCATCATCGCATTGGCCAAGTGGGTGAGGCCCTCGGACATGTTGCCCTGGCTAATGAGCAGTTCGCCCACCTTGATCTCGTCGAGAAAGCAGCTCTCCAGATTCGCATGGTCGCTGTCATCCAATAGATCGTCATTCGCGGGCCATTCGCTGCCGCTGATCAGGCGGTATTTTAACACATCGATTTCCTCCCTTTGCCGGCGCTCGTGCACCTTGCGTCTGTAGGCGGGGTCGAGGCGACGCTTTCGATCGAAGTACATGCAGTACCCCAGGACAATGGCGCCGGCTGTGCCCACGCTTAATGCCAGCAAGAACCTGGCTGACATTTTCTAACGAATTACAATTTTGATTTACAAATTTTTAGCAATTTTGAAAAGCATATAACAAATTTTGAAACTAAAAAATGAATTGAAAACTTTTTAGAAATTTTGATCTGATGCAAACCATTAATTTGTTTTTACTTCCTTTTTTCTGACTTTAAAATTTGTTTTTTTTTTAAGATCCCTACCTTCTGAGCTACTATGCTTACGATACGTGTCGACCAAAAGAATACTGTATGAATTCTGAGAGCATTGGCATTGTCCGACATGATGTATGAGGCAAAGCACATCAAATGGTATCGAAGCATAGAGTTTTACGATAAAGTTAAACAAATTCATAATTCCTATATCCAATATCCTTATGTAATTATGCTGAGCAGGTGGTGCTGAAAGCCTATGCTAGCACTTTTGACCTGCTTTAACAAACAATACCTCAGATCTATAATTATACCTTTATATATTTATGATTATACCACATCTATACCCTAAGTTCTCTATAATAATATTCTCACTAACTCACTCTCACGTTTTTTATTTCATACTTTCAGGTAATTAACTCTATCACAACTTCAAGCTCAATCTCGGAACTAGTTCACTTGAACTCTGGCCTGGTCAGTACCACTCAATATGTTTCTAACTCTCGTCCTTTTAGCATTCCCACTGCGAACATCTTAAGGAAAAGGTCTTGTTCATACGGCTTTTAATGAAATGAAAAGAAAAAAATCGGATGGCGTTGAGTGTGTTTGTTTATGTGTGGGCGTGGCACGCTGTAAGCCCAAATGAGCATATGCATATTTCATAGGACCTTTTCTTTTTTTTAGTTTACTTTTTTTTTGGCTCTGTGTTCTCTGCTTCTCGAGTTATGTTAAAATTTTTACTACTACTCCGTTTGGCCGCTGGCCCATAAAACAAAAAAGAAATGGGCGAGAAAGGGAAAGCAAAGGGAAAGACGAAAACTTAAGAAACTGCAAATATTGTTGCCAACTGTATGAGCAAGAAGAAGCAGCGCCAGCTAGAGAAAACACACACAAAAGGAGCGCAGTGAAAAAATGCGCAACGGAAAGAAAACAACAAAAAATAGCAACAAAAGAACAAAAAAAAAATGTGTGATGCGGCCATAACGAAATTTTGCTGCCGCCATTTCCGTTTTGAAATTTCCTTTTCTTACCGTAATTTGTCGGTGATTCATTTGCTCTGCTCCGCATTTATTTCTGCCTTCATTTGCCTTTCGCATTGCCCAGCCAACTGACACGCCTCCATTGCCAGTTTCAGCTGCTCGTATTGTTTGCTCCTTCTATTAAATGCTTCTCTCCTCTCTGTTCGCTATGCTTTTTTTTTCCGTACAGCCACTTGTCACAGTCCCGGGGCGACATTAAGAGCAAACACGAAAGTAAACTATGTGATCACAGGCAGAGCTGTGATACCCTCTGAAAATTGTTCGAAATTCTTTTGCCTAAGCGCTTGGCGCACTTCGAAAGATAGTGCCACGTGCACGGGCACTGGGGGAAACTATTTGTGAGCTGGTTCATAATGTTTAATAGTGAATCAATTTTCTTTTGCACTTTTTTGTCTCTTTGAACCAGTTCAGTGACTCTTTGGATCAATTTACAGCTCTTAGAATCATTTTCATGATTAAAAAAAATTTTTTTTGTAGTGTTGCCGATGACAGACAGCTGTTATGAACCAGTTCATGAACCAATATTGACACACAAAAAATCAAGTGTCAAATCTCTGTGTAATATATTACATTATCAATATTTAAAAGTGTCCTTTGAACCAGTTCATGAACTAAAGGGAAGATCATGAACTGTTCATGAACCATCACTTACACACAAAAATATGTCTTAATGTATATATGTATATTTCTAACTGTATTATATTAAAAACTTTTTTAATGTCCTTTGAACCAGTTCATGAGCTGAAGGGAAATTCATTGGCAGCCAATTAGCCTAATAACTATTGCTTGTCCTTTAAAGCAGTGCATTAGCTCATTTCTCACTTTTAGTTCCAAAAGTAATATTACTATTCAGGTTATGACTCTGTCCCCCATTCGAGCCGCTTCACAGCACCAAGTCGGCCACCTAGTTCATGAGATATTTCGTATTATTGCAATTGCAATCTCGGCAACTGCCATACGCCTCGCTTGTCTGGCTTCCACATCACTCCATTTCATTGCGCCTTGAACGCTTGCCCGAACTGTCAAAGTGATACACTTTTGAACTGGTTCAGCGAACTTAGTGCATGCAATTATCCCGTACACGTATCCTTGAGCCCTTTCGCACTTTTGCCGCTTGTTCAGACCGCCCTCATTTGAATTGTGTGTGTTTCGTTCTATTCCATTTCGTTTCATTTCATTTTATTTTCATAGTGCACACAAATTTCGCGTGCTTTTAATTTTGTTGTTCAAATTTGTTTCCTCATTTTTTCTTCCTCTTTTTATTTATTTTTTTTGTATATATTTTTATTTTTTTTTTTTTTTTTGCTTTGTAGTTTTTTCTTGTAACCCGCATGCGACGATTCAGGCGTTAAACAAGCGTTGACAACAACAACGTGTGCTGAGGTGTATTGGTGTGTGTGTGTGTGCAAATAGCATAAAAACGTAGCGTATGAGTGATACAAGTGTAAATTTGTTGAAGTGCTCGGATGGGGACAAAGCACAAAAAAGATACACTTGTAAAAAAATTGTGTGAGCAAAGGAAGTGCACCACGAGGAAATACCCTGCAGTAAGGAAATTAATTCAATAGAATAGGAAAAGCAATAAGCCAAGAACCAGTCTAAAACTGGCTGTGATATATGTATGATGTTGGTATATAGGTATAGGACTGTCATATAGGTATACGACTAGCTTATAGGTCTGGCACTCGATATAATGCAATCATGTTGCTATATAACTATAATATAGATATTATGCTGGCATGTTGGTATAAAACTAGTGTACTGATATATATGAATAAAATTGACATATAGGTATAACACAGGCCTATAGTTGTAAGGTTGATATATAGGTATAATAATTATATAAGACTCGCATATAGGTATAAAACTAGCATATAGGAATAAAACTGGCATACTAGCATATAGCTATCAGACTGATGTATAGGTATATTATAAGACTGCTTAGTGCTGTCATATAGGCATAAGACTAGAATATAGGTATAAGACTGTCACATAGGCATAACACTGGGATATACGTATAAAACTGGTATACGAATCGCTCTTATGTAGGCTTAAGACGTGTAAGCCAGGTCTGGCTTTACTCACATCAATCTTAGCCTCTCCTGCCTGGCCAACCTAACAACTGTCCCGGTTTGGACTACAGTTTTTAAGCAGAATTTAATAATTGATTTCTAAAAATCGAAGTTTCGTTGCTCCTCTTCAGCTGCAAGCAGTTTATGAGTATGCCCCATTGGGTCAACTCTACTGGGTATAACAAAACGTGAACAGTAACAATTGTGCACAACTATAAGCATACCTAATGTGTGCCATGTGTGTGTGTGTGTGTGCCCTGTGTGAGCGCTGTGCACGTGTGAGCGGACGCCGAGTGCAACTCATGTATTTATGAAGTGTCAACAGCTTCGTCATGATACATGGGACCTTAAGCTATCTGCCCGCACACACGGCTCAACGACTCATCCATGTGTATGCTCTCTATGTATCTGTCTGTGTTTGTGTGTGTGTGTGTGTGTCTAGTTTCCTTTGTTGTTGTTGTGGGTAGACAACAGAATTTGTGCGGTTCTGACACTTGAGGGCAGCTTAATATGTATTTTTTCTTTATCATTTTGGTGTCTGTTGCACTTTGTGTGCCTTAAACTGTCAGCTGCAGCTAATTAGCTTAAATAATTTACAGGGTATTGACGGAAAATAGAGGGAAATTGATATCGATTATGGGTTTTCCTTTCCCTAGATAGAACTGGAGTTGACTCGAGAATGAGTGATGATGATGAGGTTAAGTGATGATGATGGAAATTGGAAATAGGAAAAAATGTAACAACGTCCAGAAAGAACGAGAAATATATTATTAGTCCTAGGCCAGCCCCGAAGGTCGATAAGACCACGATTTTCTAGCAGACTTAATTAATTTGAATATAACCATGGAGGACAAGTGCTGCCACAAACTGCATTAAGTCAAGTCAAAGTAATGCCAGCCATAAAAATAACTGCAAGCATAGCTAACTAAGACTGGAGGTTAAGTGGACATGTTAAGCCAAGTGAGACTTTAAGGGGCTTATTAGCCGCCTTGACCCACTCAAAGGGCAAACGCAGCCATTCACAAGGACTTGCAGTTAGTTCACTTGGCATCGTTGCTGTTGCTCTTGTTGTTGCTGGATAGGACAGGGCATCTTCTAGCCGAATGCACAACTGCAACCACGCAACATTTGAGTTTTGGGTATATTGGATTTGTTTAGTAAGAGAGAAGTAATAGTCGAGCTGAGCTAGTCCTGTTCATCCGACTGTGTGTCTGCCTTGTTTATCCATTTATCTGGCTGCTCATCTGTATCTATCAGGCTATTCATCAATCCGACTTTCAATCGGCGTACCTATCTGCTCCTTCTACTATCCTATCCAATTGTCTATCATCCAGTCCGCCTATCCGTTCATCTATCCAATCCGATCTTCTCTTATCTATCCAGCTGTCCGCCCTTCCGTCCGTCTATCCTCTATCTATTTGTCCTACCGTTCTTCCGTCCGTCTATCCCTCTGTCTACCTATCGGTCCATCCGTCCGTCCATCCGCCTATCTGTCCGTTCATCCGTCCGGTCGTTCATTCATCTCTCCATCCATCCTTTCGTCCGACTGTCTCACTGAACCAGACGTTATCCTTAGATAATAATACTAATATAGCTTTCCCCCTATATTCCCCCTATATCGGCAGAATAAGATATAGATTTTTACAGCACACCACACAGACCTCAGGGTATCTTCTAGTTGGCCACTGTCGACTACTTGTCCTGTAGCGTGTTGCAACTCAATTTGAAAGCGAGCCGAAATATGGAAGTGCAGAAAAAAGAAGCACACATCCAAAGGCAGACACAGGCACAGCCATAGATACAGTAGACATGAAAACAAGTCAAATGGAGACAGATGCAAGTACATGAACAAAATGGTCGACAGTCAGACGAAATTGTGTTTCTATGTCAAGCATAAATTTGAGCTTTCTCCTTCGCTCACTAGGTATGATGAACGTAGACAGTGAAACTCGCGACAGAGTCCTGGGATATATATATATATATATATATATATATATATATATATATGTATATACTTAAATATATCTTTATATATATATATATATATGTCTGTCTATCTATAGGGAAGGTGGCTGGCGTTCTTAATGAATGCCACCCGAGGGCCACCGAGTTAGCGCCCAAGGCGCTTATATCATTTTCTTGTTAGTGCAAATAAATTATACGGAAATAATTTCATTTAGTTTGTGCAAAAAGGAAAAAAAAAGAAGGATAAAACAGGTAAAGGAAAGAAAATTGTCTTGGCCAAAAGGGGAGCTGCCACTGTGCGTGTGCGTCGAGTGATCTCTCAATTCGCAACAGCCTGACAGCATTTAATTTCAAATGTAGCTAAAAGTGTCTAATTGCTGCTTGAAAGCATCCACAAAATGCTGAAAGCAAATGCACTTAGCGCAGTTGAATGTTGCCCCATTCAAGGTTGTTGCAAGTCGTCAGGACGCATTCCCAAAAGGACGACGGAGGCGACGTCGTTGCTTTGGATTTGATTTGCGTTCTACCTTCGTTTGCCACCATTGAAGTGAAGTCAGCTGCAAGTGAAGTCGATAGCTTGTTTGAGTGATAAAGCGTTCCTTCTGGCAATTCCCTGGCTTACTTCACGGTTCGCTTCTCTCGCTTCGCTTAACTGTTGATTTTAGCAATGTGCTTTGCTTCTCGCTGCAATTCGGGCTTAGCTTCTCACTTTGATTTCTTAATTTTCTGCTCTGATTTGATCGCTGCGAGCTTTAACTATTCAATTTTACTTATCATCTTGCTGTTGAATGCTTCTCCCTCGCCATCTCTGTTGCTACTCTAGCCGTTTGCTATTTGTGTCAGTCAGTGCCTTTTCAGTTGCTGCCATTATTGCTTTACCTCTTTCAGTATTTCTGTGTTTTCAATTGATTGTATGGTTATTTTCTAATTTTACTTCTTTAAAAGTTTCTTTTTTTATACTTCCATCTTGGTTTTATCTTTCTTAAATTCATACTTCTCTAACAGCTTCTTTTTTACTAACTTCTCTCCTTGGTTTTTGTCTCCAATTCACACTTATCTAATAGATTCTTTCCTCTTATACTTCTCTCCTTGGTTTTCTTAAATGATTCAAACTTCTCTAATAGCTTCTTTTCTCATATATTCCTCTCGTTAGTTTTTGTGTTCAATTCACACTTATCTTATAGCTTCTTTCTTGTATTTTTCAAAAACTTCTTTCTTTTTTTACTTCACGCTTAATTTTTTTTTAGATTAGCTTAATTTTCTATAAACTTCAAACCTAATTTTTCATTGGATTCAAACTTCTTTAATCGCTTCTTGCTAATTTATGAATATAATTTTTAAGTCATATTTAATAAGGCCAATTTTAATATTATTTACTGATTGAATCTTTCATTGCTTATTTTGCTTCGCTCTAAGTGCTTTCTCGCCTTTTCCTTTAGTTTGCCAACTTCTTTTATTGCTTCTCTCTGGGCCTTCAATAATGTTGCATACTTTTGGTCTCTGCCTTGGCTTAACAATTTGCCAAGCACTTAACTTTTTACTCATTTGCTTCTCTCTCTCTCTCTCTCTCTCTCTCTCCGTCTCTCTTTGTTACACCTTTCTCCTATTCTATTCAGCCGAAGAAAGTCCATTTGAATTTTCCTCTTCGGCGACTTTTCAAACACTTGGCATTCACACAATGCAAACTTTATGCAGTTCATTCGTTTTTTGCCTTTTTTTTTTGTTTGTTTGTTTGTTATTTCGTTGGTTTTTTTTTTCTTCGTGTTCTTTGAAATTCAATAAAATCAACCGAAATTGGTAGTCAATAGTGGAATATAGTGGCCTGGTCGCACTGCTCTGTCTAGCTGTCTAAGTGGGAATGGGGCCACAAGCCGCACGGTTTGCCTTAAATTGTTTTCCGACAAATTTCGTGATGAGTGGGACGGTGGGCAGGGCTGAGCAGGCATAAGGAATGATACAATGGAGAATAACTGGGGGAAACAAGTGAAAAAGTGTTGAAACACATTTTACAACTCAGCTGGAGTGCTTAATTACACACACACACAGAGAGAGGAAAGAGATAGATAGAGACAGAGAGAGACAGAGAGAGACAGAGAGGGTGAGTGTGTGGGAGGGAGCGGCAGCGCTAACAATGCCAAACAATAGCCCAAAGGAGAGTGGCAAATAAATTCGTGTGCGGTGGAACGTGTTGTATTGTAATACCAGAAAACTACAAAATCAAAACCACAACAACAACACGGAACTGTAACAAGCAACAACAAGTGGAACTACAACGGCAACGGCAACCAAACGCCTCCAAAGCCTGGCCCCACGCCCACTCAAACAATCTGCACTTTGAGCTGTTTAGGTGGCCATTAGTCTTAATGACTTTGCAGCAACGAGGGCGAGCGAGAGTAGAAGGAGAAACCTGGAGAGCGCAAGCCAAATAAATAGTCAAGGCCTGAATGCAGCTGCAGCTAGAAAACTCTTTAAATGCAAGTATTTAGCTGAAGTTGGCTGTGGGCGTGGCTGAGGCGCTAGGCATTAACTACTGCGCTATGACGGGGACAAATGAAATTTCCACTTAAAAAGAGAGTAAACAGCTGAGAGTGTGTGTGAGAGTGTTTGCTTTTTTATATTTTGCAGCGATTGCCCGTTTTCATGCTGCGCTGCCAAAGTGTCAGCCCAACTAATCAGGTTTATGCGTCTAGCAATATCATGAAAACCCAAGCTTCACCTAGTTTGAACAGTGGGGAGACTCCTAGTGAACAACTGTTAAAATATTGCCAAAGAAACAAAGTTCTGAACATGTATCTCTGGCTCACCTTTGAAAATGCCTTGAAAAAACTTCTCTTTGTTCTCGATTCTCCTTTTCATGAATCTCCACAAGTTTTTGTCACTTTTGTGTTTTAATGACCATCGAAATAGTTTTTTTTAAGCTTTTATTTGCAGTTTCTGTGTTGTTTAAGCACCTGCATTGCACGCGAGTCCCTTGAGCCAGCGGAAGTTCATGGCCATCAATTATCGCAATTTTGTCACGCATAAACATGAAAGATGCACTGCAAGAGGCATCTTCATATTTGTTATGCATCCTGTAGTACACTTAACTTGCGCAGAAGGGTATATCAGCTCAGGCATATATAAGTATGGGTGTATAGCAGCAGATCGAATCGACCGAGGCTTAGACCGAAAAAATTCCTAAGTAAGCTGAGCACTTCTGCAAAATATCATGGGGCAATGAATAGGATTTATCGTGAAAATATTATTTCCAGAAAATCTCTAGAGCTTTACAAATTTTTAAATCAGATTTTAATATAATTTACTCTCGGAACTATACAAAACTGAAACCAAAATATTTCTTATTATAATCTTAAATAATCTGATAATTGCATCTCATTAAAAAGTTATTTTCTGAAAATCTCTAGAGCTTTACAAACATAGGCGACAAATTTTCGTATATTTTATGCTGAGAACTATAAAAAACTAATATTCATATCTTCATATAAACATCTTTCGAGAGTCTTTCTACAGGGTATCTCACCGCTCTCAACTGGTTAACTTTTCGAGCGTATTTTTGGAACGTCGCGTATTGTAAACAATTAAAACTTTACGCGCCTTGGCAGAAACTTCACGTTTTAATTCCACTTTTCATAAGAACGGTAATTTTTAATGAGCATGCCAGGACTTCAGCTCCAGCGGCATTATCATCATCGTTATCATCATCATCATCATCATCATGATTATGTGCAAGTGGAGCCAGAGCTTTGGCTAGCATTATCATGGTGCACTGTCCGCTCTGTATCTTCGTCCTGTCTCTATCTCTTTCTTTTTCTCTCGCTCTGTCTCTGTCTCTGACTGGGTCTTCCGGTTGGGCGGCGCATCCTGCTATGCCTCGCTACTTTTTTGTTTACGACAATGAAGAGCACGCCAACATCCTGTGATGCGCCAGTGCCACGCCCAACTGCGACTGTTCCAGCTTAAGTTTTTTTTTTTTTTCTTCATGTTACAGCTGCATTTAACCCGTTTGAATACCCTGTAATTATGAAGGGGCGAACACTAATGAGAGCCGTATTTTATGAAGTGAGAAACTGAATCTTGAGTTAAAGTTACTTGAAATTTTATCAAGAAAATGATTTATCAAAGACAAATGATAGAGGGAAGGTCACTTCTTCGATTGAGATAGGATAAGCTACATAGGATAGGATAGATAGTATAGATAGTATAGTATACATAGTGGAGATAGGATCGAATAGAATGGCGTAGATATGAAATTGAAGATACGATAGGATAGATTTGATACATTGATAGAATAGAATGGATAGCATAGGATAGAATACTGGACATATGATAAAACACATTTAATACATAGAATAGAAAGGATAGAATAGATAAGTTTGCTAGGATAAGATAGGATGCATAGGATAAATTGGATAGATAAATATCTTAGATAGAATAGGATAGTATAGATGGATGGGATGGATAGATAAGTTACAATAATATAAAATATTAAAAAGAAATATATATGTATATATATATAAAATATAGACAGAGAACAAAATCAAATGATTTATTTATTGTTTATTTTTTCATTTGCAGTCTATAATTTTATTATTAATCAGCCCATTATGTTATTTTCGTTATTTTATACAGTTAACTGATTTACTTGACAACTTAAAATATTACCCCATTATTTGTATTATTTACTACAGTTTCATTCACAGGGTATCTGCTAGACCCATAAATTAATGGTTAAGCTTTTCACTTTTTAATTTTTTTTTTTTTTTGGCTTATCTACCCTCTGCTCTGCACTGAGAGAAACAGAATTTGCACGCATTCGGTGTAGTTCGTTTAGTAATTTTCATAAATTACCCTTCAGACGCGCGAACAAAGGCAAGCAGGATAGGGAATGGGAGTATAAGAAGGAAAGAGGATAGCGCGAATGGCGCTCGAGGCGCTGAGAAACAGATTTTCAAGGATTGTCGGAAGGACTCGCAGCTTTCACTCTCGCACGCACACACAGCTACAAATTATCATTATCGGACGCTGCCTTAACCCAGTTCAGGCCAAACAAATTCATTTTAAATGATCAAATAATTGCACAGATTTTCGTGAAAATTATTTAACAATTTATTTGCGTTTGCCGCGCATACCCTGTAGACATAAAATACATGGCATGGGGTATGATGTGCTGAGGCATGGGTAATGCTCGAGTGGCAAACATATCCAATATGTTTCTCTACAGAGTATTTTATGCATATATTTAAATCATCTTTCGTTGGTTTGCTTCTCTTATTTGGATGGATGCAATATTCACTCATTTCAAATGGATGCGCAGTCGAGTGTGAGCCGCCGCTTGAATGCATTCAAAGTGCATTCGAACAGCTTCTGTGTACAATGGAACTGATGTAAAGGATTATTGTGGCAGCAGTAGCTTGTGGCCATTGCAGCTGTTCTGTGGCTATTGAAATAATAATAATCGATTATCGATAACAACAATCGTAAGCGAATGACACAGTTACTGCTTTAATGTGACATGGGACAATGCAAGAAATATTTGCTGATATATATTGAAGACATAAACAGCAATTTCTCGATTAATCGATTACCTCTATTTTTATCGTTGGTATGCAAAAGCTGTTAAGTGTAGGCGCTTGGTATTTTGAACAACCAGAAAGCTGTCTTTCCGTACGAAAACAATAGAATATGGATAAATCATCAGCGATTTCTCGATTTGGGAGTTATCGATAATGCTAATCGATTTTAGCAAGTAGCTGTTGAGCGAAGAAATTTTCTTTTTTAATAAACATGAAATCTTTCTCTGCATATAAAAACAATCGATTATACATAAAAATCAGTATTCAATATATTTAAAAAGTTATCGATGAATAATATGCGATTGGTTTAATGTTCGCCAGATTCTGCTAAGTAATATTTCGAATAACAGAAAATATCAAACTTAAACAAATTAAAAAAATATATAAGCATTAGACATTTAGTGCATCGATAACAGTAATCGATAACATCCAAGAACTATATACATAATTTTGGATACTATTTTTATACTGATAAAAAAATGTGCAAATTTTATTATATTTTTTTATTATTTGCCGTTAATCGATAACATAAAAGCGAGAGATCATGGAGTATAGCATATCAGCCCAGCGCCGAGCTCTGCAATCAAATATAAATTCGTATGGCCAAAGGTCTTTTGTCAAATGAACGCACGCATACATATGCATATATCCGTATGTATATATATATAGATATAGATATATTTTTAAGGTTATGCATATGGGACGAGCTTCTCTTTGTGACAGTTGCTGTTACAATGGCTGCAGATAAACAAGAAGCAGCCAACAACAGAGAGCAACACTTGAAACAATAATAATAACACAATCAAGTGCCTGTTCGCACACGTTTTTCAAGTGGTGCAAGCACCACCAAACCCACTCACAGAACCACTCACCTGGGTAGCGAGAGGGAGATACATATATATGCATTTGCATGGCATTACGTATACGCGGCATGTGCTGGACGAGCTGTGCATGCCGGCCGGCCTTTGCGTTCTTTTTACACATGCGTGCCTAAGAAGAACCCAACAGTCGCCCCTGCAGCAGCCCCCTACCCCTATTTATATATATATATATGTATATGCAGCCACCCAGCCGTCAGCTCGGTTGCTCTCTGCTCTGGCGGTGCAGCCAAACCCGCTTTGTGAGTGAACATTTTAAGCCTTCAAGCTATCATCATCAGCAGCAGCAGCAGCATCAGCAGCAGCATCAGCAGCGGCAACTGAAGCAGGGGCCAACATTTTGTAACAATAGTCAGGTGTGTGCAAGTGCGTGTGTCCGTGTCTGTGTGTGTGTGTGTATATGTGTGTGTGTTTGTTTGCTGCCATGTCTGTGTTTGCTTTAGGTAATCATTTCAACGTGCTCATTCTAGTGCTATCCGCACGCCGCACCATCTCTGTCTCAGCCAGCTGATCACCTGCGGTATGGACGCTGACTCATGCAGCAAGTCAAGCAGTCAGCAAGCTGTTCTTGCATTCCAGCTACCTGGGCAATGCCATAATAAATTTGAGTTTGACTAGCTCAACCCACAAGCCGCCTGGCCAAAAGAAATGTCAGGCCACAAACAACACATGGCTGTTGGTGCGCCCCATAAACTTGACTGTCATATATCTTAGCAGCACTTCCAACAGCTCACTCCACCCTCTCACCCCCTCTCCATCCATCTCTCGACTCCTCACATGCAACTGTGCTTGGCTCTCTCGCCAAATAGGATAAAAAGTTGCATTGACCAAGCACTTTATAACTTTATTAACCAACATTTCAGGGTTTTTTCTTTTAGTGTCTGCGGACAGTTATTAAATGACTTTTCACTTTGTTCGACTTTCTATTTATGTATTAGGTTTTAGATGAATTGAAATATTTGATAAGCTTTAGATAAGCTAAATGAGCACCGGCTTTTTTTTTGAGTCTTTTCATTTGGGAATTCATTAAAATTCCAGATAATCAAGTATGTACTAGTGGCTAGCTAGAGCTAGCAGGATTGTGGAAAGGAAAAGAATTGGGACATTGAGACTAGGACTAGGACTAGGACTAGGAGTAAGACTAAGACTAGGACCAGGAATAGGACTAGGTCTTGGTCTAGGAATAGGAATAGGACTAAAACTAGGACTGGGACTAGGACTACGACTAGGGCTAGGACAAGGATTGGTACTAGGAATTGGAATAATGACAGAACAAGGAATATCAATAAGAGTAGGATTAGGACTAGGGATACACCCAGGTTTAGGACTAGGAGTAGGACTCGGCTTTGGACTAGGACTACCACTAATACTAGGACTTGGACAAGGACAAGGACAATGACATGGAATAGGACTGGAAATTTTACAAATACAAGGACTAGGACTAGCACTAGGACTGGGCACAGAACCACGACAAGGACATGATATAAAACTAGGCCTAGGACTAGGCCTATGTATAAGACTAGGTCTATGAAGAGTAGGATAACGATTTTAGCAAGGACAAGGAGTAGGACTAGAGCCAGAGGGCTCGTGTCGTGATAGACCATATAGAGTATATATACTATTGATCAGGACGACGATTTGAGTCGAGTTAGCCATGTCTTTCTGTCCGTCCATCCATCCGTGAGACAGATCCGTGATCAATCGCAGAGCCTATAAGAGCTAGAGACTTAATTTGTAGGTTCCTATAGCACGCGCAGTTCGAGTTTGTTTCAAAAATCGATAACTATTTACTTTTTAATGTTATCGATTAAAAACGAAATCGAAATTCAGTTATAACATTGTCTCTAATAAATCTTTGAAGCTTGAGTCCAGTTATGGAGTCCACTTATGCAATATATATATACGTATATCAACTAAAAGCAATTTAATTTGATTTTCCATTTATTTTTTCGGAATCAGAGCATAAGAATCTGTTAGCATTTGCCTTGGGCTCCGCTTTGCTTTGGCCGTTGTTGACACAATTTAGCATAGTTGCGACCTGGAACGAATATATCGTTGCTTAGCTAAGAGGGAATTCATATGTGGCACGCCTTACTTTGACAGCAGCTTTGATAACGGCAAACGCCATAACCTTTAGCTATGGTCATAAACTTCAAGAGCCGCTCAAGCGGCAATAGCTCGTTTTTGGCCTTTGAGTTTAATCATTTACTCAGCAGCAGCAACAAAGATGATGCAGAATGCTAGCTGGAAGCAGAAGAAAATGACAGACGCTAAAGCCAGTCAACGAAATAACCTTTCGCTTATGCATGCATGCGAGCTGCAATTTATGTGAACACACACACACACCCACACATGGGCAGGCACGCATCCTTGGCTCGTGTGTGTGTGTGTGTGTGAAAAGTCAAGTTGGAAAATGTTTCCAGCCAACACCTTCTAATAGTTTCTAGCTTCTCTGCTTCTTCTATATTTTTTTTCACTTTTTTTCGCTTCTGCTTTCAATGGCAGCCATCGCTGACACCATTTTGTAAGCCTGTCTGTGTGCGCGTGTGTGTGTCTGAGTTCTTTTTGCTAGCTTGTTTTTACGGAATTAAAAAAAAAAAATGGAAAAAATAAATGTGTATATAAAATAAACTTTTAGCCTTTGACTTTGGGAGTCATTATGCATTTTAATGCACACGCACACTTCGCGCATCTTTTGGCCTTGAGCCAAAAAAATAAAACGAACTAAAGGACTTCAGTGTCAAGCACCTTAGAGTGGATTCGGCTTAAATGCAAATGCCAAAAGTTCTCAATTAGAATGCTGAGCGATTAATAAGATTTTTGTTTAAATTATTTGTGGCAAATTAATTTTGAGAAATTTTTGTTGTGCAATGCTGAATGCGTTCTAAGCTTTACGTTTGTTACATACTTTACATACTTTACATACTTTACATACTTTACATACTTTACATACTTTACATACTTTACATACTTTACATACTTTACATACTTTACATACTTTACATACTTTACATACTTTACATACTTTACATACTTTACATACTTTACATACTTTACATACTTTACATACTTTACATACTTTACACACTTTACATACTTTACATACTTTACATACTTTACATACTTTACACACTTTACATACTTTACATACTTTACATACTTTACATACTTTACATACTTTACATACTTTACATACTTTACATACTTTACATACTTTACATACTTTACATACTTTACATACTTTACATACTTTACATACTTTACATACTTTACATACTTTTCATACTTTACATACTTTACATACTTCACTGACTTTAATATCTATATAACTGGAATATTCCTCCAGATTATCTCGCAATATCTGAGATAATAGACGTATTCCCGTTTCACAAAACCTTTCTCATCAAAACGCTTTAAATTGATTAAGTTTCAGTCTAGGTTATAAAATTTTATAACGCGCTGTTAGCCAATGTTTAAACGTGCCTTAAATTTCATTAATTTCAATCCGGACTTTTCCTGCACAGGCCTCAGTTAGCTCTTGACTATTTCTCTTAATTTCATCGACACTTTGCAGCAACATTGCAACAATTTGGCTTTAATGAGCGGCAGCTGCCTGCCGACCGCCTTCAAGTATGCAACAGCTTTGAGCGTATAAAAGGTGAAATTCTTGACGTAAAATGTTGCATAAAATACGAACGGGACAGCCACCATAATCCAGTTCCTATACCACTAGCCCACAGTTGCCCTATGCCTAGCCATATCCGTATCCATATATTCCTGGTCCGTAGCGGCGCCTCATCGCAGCACTCCAGAAGCATAATATGCGGCTACGCAATTATTTTGCATGCTCCATTTTAACAATTTAAAAGAGCGCGCAGAAAAAAAATTGCCAGCTGCATGGGCAGGCACAGCTAACAGATACCCTGTAAATTGATTTTAAAGAATATTTCGAAAATATTTAAAGAGTTTAAGTAGAGTTTAAGCTCTACCATAAAAGTCGAAGCATATAAAGTCAAATGGCCAGACACGACTTGCAGATACCCTATAAATTGATATCATTAGATAATTAATTGATTTTAGATGAAAAGTTTGGGTAGTGACCGAGCTGAACTAAAAAAGTATTAGTATGTGTAGTTTAGTGGACCAGACCCGCAGATACCCTGTAATTTAATATGAAACAGTTTATCAATTTTTTCCTGAAGATTTTTAATAGATTTTGAGCTCTACTCAGGCAATTCATCAATTCAACTTCAGCTGTAACCCACTCTGGCAGAGCTCTGTTTTACAGGGTATGCACTGGCTGAAATTTGAGCAAGTACTAGGCAAAACTGAGTGACTGGGCCAGCCTCTACCCTGACAAATAGTATATATATATATATATATATATATATATATTGTATATATATATATATATATATATATATATATATATGTATATATGTGGGGCATTAGAGAGTCGTTGAATGAGACAGGATGTATACAGTACATACAGAGGATGTAGTCCCATATAGCACGTATATATGGTGTGCGAAGGGAATGCGGAATGCGACTCCAGGCCGGGAGAGCGACCGGGACTGCAATTCGTTTTCATATGCACGCTTAAGTACGTCGCAAGTGTGGAAAAAATGTAACAACAAACAGTTGCCAAAGCGAAGAGTCAAGAAAATATTAAGTTAACACACACACAGAGACACTCTCGCACACACACACACACACACACACACACACACACACAAACGCACACAGACACACACTTGAGACCAGAAAGCATGCTCCGTTCTTATTTACTTTTTCTTCATTATTATTTTTTATTTATTGTGCTGGTTTTTTATTACAACTATTTTCTCATTAGCAGCGGGCCTGAATGCCTTTGAATTGTTGCTGCAACCGCGTTGCTGCCTGCTGCTAATAAAAAGCCAACAAGATCTCTTACTATATGCAGCGTTCTCCGCTTGACCTGCTCTTGGCATTTTGACTGTAGCCATAATTAACAATCGGCTGCATGACTGGCAATACAATTAAAATATTCTGCGGCCGGATCCGATGATGCCTTTATGGCCTTAAAGTCCGGCCAGCACTTTGTACCTGTCCGCTTTAAGCCTCGGCAAATCTGTCAAAACTGAATGGGCTTTAGTTCAGAAGCTGCAGCTTATCTGCCGTTGGCTTAAAACTTAGTTTGCTTTAGAAATTGTATTCGATTAAGTTTTTTTTTTTATAAAATTTTGACTTGTGCAAGTCAATATATCTTTTTATTTCGATTCAGATATATGAAAAGCAAATTAATTAAAATGAAAGCTGAAATTACTTAAGCAATTCCCAACTAATTTCGAACACCCAAATCACTTAAATAATAAATTCCTGTAATTATTGGCTCTATATTTTTCAGAGTAAAATAAATTTTATAATATTTTAGTTTACACAAAAATATATATGAATAAATATGAATTTTTTACTATGAATTATAAAAAATCAAATTTTGTTAAGTTTATTAATTAAGGCAAACAATTGTGAACATTTAAAAAAAAAATTTAATTTTAATTAAATTCAATTAATAATAAATAGATAATTTTTTTTTTATTATTATTAAGTGTATTTTTATTTAAAAGATTTTGTCCACACAAATTTTAAAACAAAAATTTTAATGAAAAAAAAACAATAAAAGAATGAAACCTAATATATTTATTTAAAAAATTATTTTATAGTATAAAAGTTAAAAGTTTTTATTGGATTTAATTATTTAAGTTTTTTAATTTGTAAAATTAAAAATATTATGTGTTTCGTTTTTTATTATATTTAAAATAAAATAGTTTTTAAAATTGTTTAATTGCAAATTGACATAAATAAAAAAAAGTATTCCTACAATACTCCTATTGAGACCCAAACGAATTTCCAGATACAAAGCAGCAACATTTTAAATTCTTACTCCAAATGAAGTTATAGTTGAAATTCCTAAAACATGAAATTAAATTTTTCAATATTTCACTTTTCAAGCATTCCATTCCCATAGACTTGTATTCCCCTTTATCAATTTTCTAGTATTTCTTGAACGAGTTTCGAGTTAATAAACAATTTTTGCACGAACAATTGACTAATTGACTGCTGGCAGACAGATAATTGCGAGCAGCACGTGCTAGGAAGAGCTGTAAAATGTGTCAATTCGCCTTGATTCCGTTTCATATCTTGACTTTCCGTTTCGTTTGGTTGCGCATACGTCATGTTGTCCACGCTGTCCATGGACATCATCATTTGGAGCATTTCCTGCCGCTCGCAGAGAGTTGAAAGCTCAATTCAATACAATGCAATGCGCTGCGATTCGTTTCGTTTCGTTTCGATTCATTTCATTTGAATTTCATTAACATTTTCGATTTTCATTTTCGAGGCAGTGCAGAGGGCATGGATTGGGTTCAGTTGAGTTGAGTTGGTTTGAAAATTCTGTGCATTTCCTGTGATATCAGTTGACGCGTTGCGTTTCATTGTATACGCCACAATTACAATGCACATTTACTGAGCGAATGAGAGGGGGAGAGTGTGTGAGAAAGGGAGAGAGGGAGTATTACATTGATTTACTGTCTGTTTGACAAAACCGCACAATATTTAATTACATATCAAAATGCATTGTATGCCTAAATAGAATCAGAACGAACCACACACACACACGCACACACACACACACACACACACAAATACACACGTGCAACACCTGCTGTTATCGGTGTATCCTAACGGTTTCATAGATAAAACGCACGCAGAGTCGAGCACAAAATGTTGTATTATGACCAAACATGCAAAACAACCTCATTACCAGAGCGCCCAGACACACACACACACGAGGGTAGGCCATTGTTAGCACATATACAAAGGTGAACACCCACATACACACCTGTGCACCTGCCAGTATCTCCTTGTGTGTTGCTCTTTTCGTTGCTAACGAAATTATTGACAGCGTCGAGCGCGAACCTGTAAAAAGGTACTCAAACCTCGAGCCTTACACGCTGCCACAAACAGTGAACAACAAGTTGAACTTGTGGGCGGGCAGCCACACGACTCTCGAATGCTCTAACTTATGGAATTATTAAAGATTAAGCTGAGGCGTAGCGCGTTGGCTGCGGCATGCTATGGTAAAGTGGCAATGCCTCTCTCCGCTGTGGTTTCGTGTGGCTCAGCTCTTGATTCCTACCAAAAAGTTTCCTAGATAAGTTAACTGTTCCCACTTGCAGTATTCCTATGGGGTAGGTCAGGTTAAACACTGTTCCCATGCATGATATGGCTCGGCTTAATCACCCTGTTTTTCGATGGCTCAGCTCCTCATACCCATCAAAGGATTTCTTAGAGAAGTTCACTGTTCCCAGTCGTTATGTATCCAATCTCTTTGTTCGCCTCTAAATATAGTTTTCCACATAATTGTTTAAGTTTACTATTCCCATTCACGATTTCCTTAAAGCAGTGGTATGGCCTAAGCATTTGGTTTCCCTGAAATTCTGTTCTCCATTCTAATCAGAAGTTTTCCTAAGGACGTTAACGGTTCCCATTTATGATTCGCTTAAAGGCTTGACTCGGTTTGAGCATTCTGTTTTCCTGTGGTTCAGGTCTTTCTTCTGATCAGAATTATTCTTGCTTGAGTTGAGCTTCGTAGTCCTTTCCGCTCCTCCCACTTGTGATATGCCTAGAGCCTCGATTTAGTCTTATCTTATCTAAAATCAAATAGTGGAAGTGACAGTTCGAGGCTTATGTTTGGCTGGTGAATTTGAATTTTTGTTGATTCGGTTTACTGTTCCCAAAGTTAGTTAGTCAGCTTCGCAAGAGTTCTAACTCGAGCTTTTCTTAAAGTATCCAATTCATTCATAAGTTTAGATTATGTTTTATATCGCATCACAGTTTCAAGCAACATATCAATAGTTCAGCTAGTAAACCCATTATTCTGGAGCTTGGCTAACAGCGTTGGTTAACGACTGCTTGTCCACCTAGTACTGAAAAGCTCTACTACTAATAGATATTTTTAATAATAGATATTTGTAGCTAGCAATCCAACTATATTTCATCATGACTATAAGTATATATAGCCAGATTTATACTATACCGATTCAGCTGTCATATTTTTACTCTAGGCAAGACATTGATTGACAATGCCATGTACTCATACTGCAAGAGTGCTTCAATGCCGCCATCATCTATCTAATGAATGCAAATATAGCCACAATAAGTGTTATTACGAGCGCTCACACACACACGTATACACACACACACATATGTGTCTGTGTGTTTATATATCAAGTTACATGCGGGCAAAGTGAAATGGCGAAATTAATTTTCATGTTGCTGCTACCTAAAAATAACGCGGCTTCATTAACGTCAGCAAAATGGTTGGGGCTAGGCTCTCAGCTACCTCTTCAAACTGAGCCTGGGCAAAGGTAAATGTAAAAGCAAAGGCATCATCATGTTCGGTCTATATTTATGCATCGTTCAGTTCACTTCTGCTCATTAGAAGCATTTGATAATGAGAAGTAGTTCCGATTGCGTTCAGCTTAAGTTTTGCGGAACTTGAGACCCAAATTAAGTTGATGGAAGTTAATCGAAATATTTGAGGTGCGAACCGAAGCTTAAGTGATTCATAAGCGTTTAACGGTTAAGCTAAAGCGGTTATATGATATAGTAGTTCAGAAGCTGTTAAGTGCCCCTTGGAAAAGCAGTCTAACAAGGCATCTTGCCATACTCCTAAAAATAGATTAAAGATATATCATATCGGAAAGAGTAGAAGTGAAAGTTATCGACTTATAGATAAATCGAAGCATTCAGTAAACTTAGTTAATAGAGGGAGAGAAACTTAAGATCATCTATATATATTCGTATCGATAAATATCGATTTTATAATTGAAAATCGGTAATTATCGATATTTATAATTGGTTATATATTTATTGAATATATAACATAATAAATAAGTGAATAGATAAATTAGTAAAAATACTGTTATCGATAAATCAATGAAACGTTAGTATATATTGAAAACCGATCAATATCAATTTTGTAGCTCAAGAGCCAAATTAAGATGATGAAAGTGAATCGAAGTAAGGAAGGGAAGGAGACTATATTATATAGTTATTGAAAAGCAGTTCAGTACGCCTTGGACAAGGACTCTTTACATATCCTTAAAAAGAGATTATAGATATATAATATATATATTTATACATATCGATAGCAGCTGCATCCCAATCCATTAAACGTACAAATCCTGTGACCATTTCATTGTCTCTCCCCTTCCCACAACTTCCTCTACGTCTCTGTCCCTATATATGCCAGTAATGTCTCGGATTGCTGAACTGGACAGCGCGTCGAGTAATCTGGGATATGTTTCGGTGTCCGACATGCGGCTGCGTGTGTTGGGCACGTGTTTGAGGTATGTCGAGCATGGGCATGTTTATTACTCCAGCTTTGAGTGCAGGGGCAACCAGACAGGTGAACAGTTGGACAGCTGGCCAAACGGGCAGACATTCAGGCTTGCCCCTTGGGTTGTGACAGGTGAAATGCGTTTGAGTCGGACGGGCAAATGGATGCAACAGATGCAGTGACATTTATGAGATGAAACGGAGAATGCAGCAGAGAAGGAAATTGAGAAAGAGGGAGAGGGGGCAGGTGAGAAACGTAGGAGGAGTAAGGGAGAGGAAGAAAGTGGCAGAGAGAGCATGAAAGACAGAGAGAAAAGGATAGAGAGGAAGTTTAAGAGAAAGAAAGAGAGAAAGAGAGAGAGAGAGGGGCATAAAGAGACAAAGAGAAGCATAGAGATAGTGAGAGAGGGAGAGAAATAGTGATAGAGAAAGAGAACAAATTTCTGAAATTAATATATTAATTTTTTTTTATCCAAAATTGAAAAATTTTTACACAAAAATAAAAAAAAAATCCAATCCAAAAACTGGTGACAAACAAAAGCCAGCTTATGCCATATCCAGGTTTTGTGGCTCACTCTCTCGGAGGCAATGCGATTAGATAAATGAAAATGCTTTCGAACAGGGCCCAAAGCGCTGGGAGTTAAGCTCTGCTGGCTGTGCAAGTAATGGGCCACTCGTGTTGCCCCTTTTGAGTGCATTCAAATGCGCACTCATCAAATCAAAAGCCAAAGTGTCAGCTCCCCAATTGCCACTGTAACTGTGCTGGTCAACTCCTTGTCAAACTTTGGGGACTTCAACTGGAGCTGAAGCTGGGACTGGACACTCATAAAAAGTTGTTGCCGTTGCTGCTGCTGGAACGACTAATAACAGGCAGCGTTTAAGGAGCTGAGCTTTCATTTAATGCAATTGCTATTAAGTTCACTTGACGACACAACCAAAAACTCTGCCCTGGAGTCAGTTCCAGTTTAGAGCTCCAACGTTGTCTATGTGTGTGTGTGTGTGTGTGTGTGTTGGGGAGGCAGAGCAGCAGGTCGCCGGCTGCTATTTATTTTCATTTTCGACCATTTATGGTTTTATCTCTTACGCTCCCACGCACCACTTCCTACATTCAGTCAGACTGTAGATACTCTGTAGGACATACAAATACAAATAGCAGACAGTAGAACTTGGTAAATTTGGTTAATCGCAGGAGTATAAGTGAAAGTTATCGATAAATCGATAAATGGATAAGGCGAAGTACTTCTTCCGGACTAGTAAACGTTGTTAATCGATTTAAGCAACTTACTCAGACTGTCTGTATATATTCTCTTATGAGAGTGAGTCTTCTTCTTCTTCTGGTAACATAATCGTTCAATATCGATTTTATATTTGAAAATCGATAAATAAACATTTTGTATGATTGACTTAAATTGATTAAATATATTACATAGATTTTAAAAATAAAATTAAAACTGAATAGATAAATTAGTAAAAATAAAGTTATCGATATATCAATATCTGCTAATGTACATATATTGAAAATCGATTAATATCATTTTCTATATTCTACTTAAATTTATTGAATATATTGTGTAAGATTTATGCATAAAATATAAGATAGAATAGATAAATAAAAATGTATAAAGCTATCGATAAATTATCCATTTTGAAATAAAATATTATAAATATCGATGCAGCTCTGTAAGCATGTCTTGGACAAATTAGTAACTAATCATACCTGATTTACTTACAAAAGTGCTCGTATTACTGCCTACAGGGTATCTGCTAGTCGTGCATCTAACATGGAAACATTGTAACTTTATATTATTGATCAATGTATGTTTATAACTAAGGAAAGCAAACACAGAAATTATTGAGAGTATATTAAAAAGTGCACTGCAGGGTACAAGCTAGTCGAGCACTGCGTGTTAGCTTAAACTAACTTCTCCGTATTCTTCAATGGATTAATTGAAACTAAAATGAAGCTCATTCAGTACAATCACTTTTTACAGGGTAGCTACGAGTCTACTCTTACCCAATTAGTGCATCAATCTGCCTCCCCACAACTTGCCCTTGCGAATCTCTCTATCTGTGAGCTATACTCGACTCATGCTGACACTTTGTCGTTTTTATCGTTTCAGCGTTAATTCGGTTAAGCACTTAAAGCAACGTCAACGGCTGCCCACCCAACAAAAAAAAAACAAGAAGAAGAACGAAGAAAAAAAAAAGAAACGAAAAAAGGGGGCGGGGCTCAACGGAGGCATACGCCCATGTGGCCCGCAAGCGGCCGATGCGACGTCAATGCGTTGACTACAACAACAACAGCGACTTCAATAAGAAAAGCCAAGTCAAGTAACAAACGGGAACAAATTGCTTGGCCAAGTTACGTGCATAGTTCAATTGAAGGTGAAATCCACTAGACAGAGAGAGAGAGAGAGAGAGAGAGAGAGAGAGCGGGAAAGCGAAAGTGTGAGAGCGAGCCTCGGCCAGTAGTACCCGCATCAACATGTCCAGCAGCCATTCGGGCACAATTGGCCGTAAACGCGTTGGCAGCGGCAGCGCCATCGGCAGCGAATTTTACTACGGCAGCAGCAGCATAAGTGGCTCGAACCCCGGCGGCAGCGGCATTGGCAGCTCAAACCCAGCCGGGGAGCAACAGCAGCTGAGGCGTCAACGTTCAGCCGAATGGCATAGCCATAGACATGGACACGGCTATGGCAGCAGCAGCGAGGATGAATATCAAAATACCGCCCAGGCGACGGCCTTTGATACGCAGCTGCTGGCCCAGCTGCTGCTGCAGAGTCAGCAATTGGCAAGTGAGTAAACCGCACATACACATACAGTCAGGCCCAGTTACAGTTACAGTTACAGTTACAGTTACCTCCCCACTCGCTAGAGCATCGTGGCTAAGTAAGCGATTTATAAGTCGGTCGGGCCAACTAAATATTCATTATTTTATTTAATTGAATTATTCAGTAGTCATCGGATCTAATCCGCAAATGCCGAGCAAAACTTGGCCCAAGGTCAAGCTGAGAGAGCGAGAGGGCGAGACAATGCATATACTGACCTTTGTATACCCTGTAAAATATTTATGTTTATTTATTATTTATATCGCTAACAAAAAAAACAATTTTTTTTTTTTGGTTTGAACTAACAGAATCAACGACGACTACAACTGCTTACAGGGTATCCTCTAGCTGAGCACACACGCGCGCACTGTCCACTTTTGTTCTTGTTTCTCCTTTTTGTTTTGTTTTTGGGCTGAGCTTTGGCTCTGATTGGATTCAATTCGATTCGAGCCAACGTGACGCAACGCATTGGGATTTGAATTGCATTGATGGATTTTTGGGATTTGGGTTTGGTTTCTGGGCTTTTTTTCATTGGTCGACTAAACCACTTGAGTTTGGTTTGTTTTTTTTTTTTTTTTTTTTGGTTATAGCAATTTTATGCTTTTCATACCCTGTACTTGGCGGGCTTGGGCAATGAAAGCTGAGATTTAGTTGAGGTATGCAACCGAATAGCCAGCTTGGCGTGCATGTGTTCAAAAGAACCGCTCATTCAAAATGAACTACCACACTTGTTCAGCATTCAATTAACTATTTGGTCCATGCTCCATCATGAAATTTACTCTTTTCTCTATTATTCAATTGGTTTTGAATAATACACCATTCCATGAACTACGTGCTCTTTTGAGCTGTTTAGCTGCTCATGAACAACACGTTCCATTGGGAACTGAACAACTAATCAAAATCATTGCTGAACCACATTTGTAAAGCTTGTGAAGCACTGAACTAGTGAGCTACTGAATAAGTGAACTAGTTCTCGAAGTAAATAATATACTTCAAAGCATCTAAGTGAACTAGTTCCTTTGACATATACTGATGATTCATTAAAATTGTTGTTAATTTTCATGAGCTGTTGAAGTGTTGAACTAGTTCTCGCAATGAACTAAGTGGCTTATACTACTGATTAACGGAACTACTTCCTAAATTGGCCAACATAATTCATTCAGTTCATCAGCTAATGATTAACTGAACTAGATCTTGAGATGAAAAATTTAGTTGCATAATTGAACTTGTTCTCAAAATGAACTATTTAATTCATGTCACCCCACAACTCTGATAGTTCCTAAAATGAACAACTTAGTTCGAGTCATAAGAGAACCAGTGTACAACTGAACTAGTGCCGAAAATTAACGATATAAATCATTACAATTAAACTAGTTCTTGAGATCATCATAACTGATGAGCTAGTTCCCAAAATGATTCAAATAATTCATTACGACTGAACTAGTTCTTGGGATGCATAATATAATTAATTGCGTTCATAAACGGCTGAATAGTTGAACTAGTTCACTAATTGAACGATTTGGTTCAAAAGATTAAGAAACTGTTGAAAATCTAAGCTGGTCCACAAAATAAATAAATAAATACAAATTATTTGAGAATGAATATTGGAACTATGAATGTTTAATTTGGAACTGGTGGCACGCAGCTACGGCAAAAAGCACTCGTTATGGATTTTATGGTATGTGCTAGATATTTCTATATATATTTATATATGTTCAAGTTCAAATTTGAACTTAGCTCATCAAAAGAACTAGTTCAGCTGAAAAATTACCCATTCCTGGCCAACATCAAATATCAATTTCAAATACTTTCGCCGATATTTTGTGATTAAAATAAATATATAAAATAAAAAATTGTTAGAATTTGCCACAAGCGTATCGCCGACTTAATGAGAATTCGGGGCAATTTCAACTCTTTGCGAGTGCGAAAATTGCGAATTTGATATCGAAAATTCAATAAATAATTTGCGTTTCAAGTGCGCTGGGCCTGATAAAGATTGACTAACTGAAACTGAAGCTTCAATTCAATTACAAAAGGAAGCTCAAATGGCAAATGGGGAATATGAGATTGGGGGTTGCGGGAATAGGGGTGGTAGGGGTGGTAGGTGTGGCGACCCTGAGTGTAATCGAGGGGGCAGCTGAGGGCCTTGCAAAACAGCGCCTAATCGAACCATAAAACGCAAATCGGCGTCTGTTGCGCGATTTTTATGTTCGTAATGCATATTGCGTTTTGTTGTTGTCTGTGTAAGAGTGTGCGAGTGTGTGTGTGTGTGTGTGTGTGTGTATGTCTTGCTTTTTATTGTCTGTTAATATTTAATGCAATTTACGATTCATTTTTTACAACCTCATAACATTTGGTGCCGCCACGGCCGACTGGGGAGCGATTGTTGCTCTTTACACAGAGGACCATGTCTGCCAGGGGGTCGTCAGTTGGTTGGTTGGCGGCGAGGGGGCTGGGCGTGGCAATGTCTAAATCTGTTACGACAACCTCTTGAGAGCATATTGAGCGCATCACGAACTACATTTTGAAGGTTATGTTGAAGATTTTTAATGGACGCTTCATTGAGTTGTTAAATGAAAGCCATTTGAGTGGAATGGAATGCGTATTTGCAGTGCGTAACGTAACGTATATTGCCCTAAACATTGTTAGATCAAGGCAAAAATTTACATTCAAGCTGTTCCCAAGACAACGTAGTTGCCAAGTGTTCTCATTTCTCAATTGAAGTGAAGTTTTAATGAATATATGTGAAGGTTAAAGACACTAGAGAGAGGGAGAGAGAGGGAGAGGGAGAGAGATAGAGTAATAGTAATCCAGTTTCAAAAAGTGTTCCCATCATAAACATGTCTGTTCCTACAGAAAAACAACATGCTTTGCCTATCAAAAACTATTCCTAAGCTGTTCCCACTCAACTACCATATTTTTACTGCTCCTAGTCAGTGAAATCAGCTGTGATCTGTTTTCAGTGGGAACAGTTGAAAAAGTGTTCCCACTTCTGAAGTTGTATTTGAGAACACATGCGGAATTATATAATTCAACAGCAATGCAATCAAATTTGTACTGTGGAGAAACTGTTCCCATTTGCTCAGAAGGCTACCATTGAGAGCTAATCATTGAAATGTTCTACGTATACCATGCCTAGATTCTTAATGTGCAATAAAATACATAAAGAGATTATACATAAAAATCAATTTCCACTTCTAAAGAGTATTTGTAAAAAACTGTTCCCACTCTTAAGCTGTACAAATAATGGAGTATAGTTGAGAACGGAATAAATACTGTTACCGTATAATAGAATATAGAATATAGAATATAGAATATAGAATATAGAATATAGAATATAGAATATAGAATATAGAATATAGAATATAGAATATAGAATATAGAATATAGAATATAGAATATAGAATATAGAATATAGAATATAGAATATAGAATATAGAATATAGAATATAGAATATAGAATATAGAATATAGAATATAGAATATAGAATATAGAATATAGAATATAGAATATAGAATATAGAATATAGAATATAGAATATAGAATATAGAATATAGAATATAGAATATAGAATATAGAATATAGAATATAGAATATAGAATATAGAATATAGAATATAGAATATAGAATATAGAATATAGAATATAGAATATAGAATATAGAATATAGAATATAGAATATAGAATATAGAATATAGAATATAGAATATAGAATATAGAATATAGAATATAGAATATAGAATATAGAATATAGAATATAGAATATAGAATATAGAATATAGAATATAGAATATAGAATATAGAATATAGAATATAGAATATAGAATATAGAATATAGAATATAGAATATAGAATATAGAATATAGAATATAGAATATAGAATATAGAATATAGAATATAGAATATAGAATATAGAATATAGAATATAGAATATAGAATATAGAATATAGAATATAGAATATAGAATATAGAATATAGAATATAGAATATAGAATATAGAATATAGAATATAGAATATAGAATATAGAATATAGAATATAGAATATAGAATATAGAATATAGAATATAGAATATAGAATATAGAATATAGAATATAGAATATAGAATATAGAATATAGAATATAGAATATAGAATATAGAATATAGAATATAGAATATAGAATATAGAATATAGAATATAGAATATAGAATATAGAATATAGAATATAGAATATAGAATATAGAATATAGAATATAGAATATAGAATATAGAATATAGAATATAGAATATAGAATATAGAATATAGAATATAGAATATAGAATATAGAATATAGAATATAGAATATAGAATATAGAATATAGAATATAGAATATAGAATATAGAATATAGAATATAGAATATAGAATATAGAATATAGAATATAGAATATAGAATATAGAATATAGAATATAGAATATAGAATATAGAATATAGAATATAGAATATAGAATATAGAATATAGAATATAGAATATAGAATATAGAATATAGAATATAGAATATAGAATATAGAATATAGAATATAGAATATAGAATATAGAATATAGAATATAGAATATAGAATATAGAATATAGAATATAGAATATAGAATATAGAATATAGAATATAGAATATAGAATATAGAATATAGAATATAGAATATAGAATATAGAATATAGAATATAGAATATAGAATATAGAATATAGAATATAGAATATAGAATATAGAATATAGAATATAGAATATAGAATATAGAATATAGAATATAGAATATAGAATATAGAATATAGAATATAGAATATAGAATATAGAATATAGAATATAGAATATAGAATATAGAATATAGAATATAGAATATAGAATATAGAATATAGAATATAGAATATAGAATATAGAATATAGAATATAGAATATAGAATATAAAATATAGAATATAGAATATAGAATATAGAATATAGAATATAGAATATAGAATATAGAATATAGAATATAGAATATAGAATATAGAATATAGAATATAGAATATAGAATATAGAATAGAATATAGACGACTTCAAAAGGTTTTCCCAAATTCAATGTAACCTTGGGAATAGTTTTTGATATGTAAAGTGTGTGAGCTGTGTGAACAAACTGTTCCCACAGAGTAAACTACGCCCATGTACGAACACTGAAAACTAATTAATGCTAATGATTTCTCTCTCTCTCTCTCTCTCTCTCTCTCACTCTCTTTCTGGAGCTGAGTCGAGTCAGCCTATAGTATAAGTTCTAAAACTGTTCCCACTATAAAGTAAAAAACTGTTCCCATAGCATTTGCAACACTAAAAACTAATATCAAAATCTCAAGCAATACTAATTCTCTACCTCTCTCTCTCTTGCTCCTTCTGCTCCGGCCAGGCATGGAGCACTACAATTCGGACTGCGAACCGGAATATCTGCGCAAACGCGATCATCGCGCCGAGGATGCCAGCCAAGCAGAGGTGACTTACGCTCAGCCGCAGCGAGCGGGCGCTGGCAATGTGGCGGCAGCGGCACAGTCGCCTCTGAAGCTAGCCACCGTCTCGGCCAGCAGCGCGGCCATTAAATATCCTTCGAATGCCAATCTGGGACTGTTCCCCAACAGCAGCAGCAGCAGCAGCACGACGCTGACTGCGGCGCCGCGCAGTACAAATCCCTTCCTGAACGGCAAGTACGCTGCCGAGGAGGCGCAGCTCGATGCCGGAGAGGTGAGCGGCAGGGGCGTGGCGGCCGCAGCGAGCGCCTATTTGCTGCCAGCGTCGGCGTCGTCGTCGACAGCGGCCTCGAGCAGCCGGAGCCAGCGCAGCGGCGCCGCACGCAGCACGCTGAATCGACTCAGCGGCATGACGAGCTCCAGCAGCGGCACCTCAGCCCTCTCCGTCAATCGCAGCGAACGCGCTCAGACGCCACTGCAGCAACAGCAGCAGCAGCAACAACAGCAGCTGCAGCAGCAGCTAACGTTGAAGCAATCGCTGCAGCTGTCCTGCGATCCGAATGATTTCGGGGACGACAACAGCAGCGGCGAGTCGGAGCCACCGCCGGAGCCGGCGCCGCCGGAGATACCACCGCGCACTCAGTCTCTGCTGATGTCCTTGCGCAAGCACTCCGACTACAAGCTCAAGTACGAGGAAAAGGGGGACCAAAAACACGAGGAATTCATACCAACCAGCCAGCTCCAGAAGGGTGAGTTCCAAGCTTTTTCTGCCCCACAAATTTCCCTGCCAAGGCAAAGGAATTTCCCAAAAGCTTTCCCTTTCGAAGTTCCCTTGGGACTGCTTCAGCTTAACGGGGCTGACTTTACAGTTTACTCATAACAGTCACTGTTAACTGACAACATATTTAACATGGCTGACTTAACATTTACTGCTACCGAGTAACAGCACTGTTAGCTATGGCTTAACAGCCCTTGGCAAGCTCTGCCAACTTTTAGTACACATTGAAACTAAATCAAATTGAAGGAGTTTTATATATCAAATTATTTTTATAGAAATTATTTTTATAATTCTTTTAAATTTGAAATACTGTTATACAAAATCTGTTCGCAACGTGACGAATGGGAACAGTTTTGAATAAACAAGTTTTAAGAGTGCAATTGGCTTTTTGTATAGCCCCAGTAAGTCTCTGGGAACACTTTAATGGAAACAGTTTGTGCACTATCAAAACTGTATTCGACTGCTAGTGCGCTGTATTTGCCCAGAACCTGTATTGGGAACAGTTTATAAACTGTTCTCATTTCACGTATTATAGATGAAAACAGATTATAGCGCGCTCCGCTGCCTGGGACCAGCACATAAACTCTGTTTAGCTATTATGTGGGAACAGATTTAAAAAAAACTAGATATAGCTCTACATATCTAACAATTTATATAGAAAAGTATTGACTATATAAGTATATTATATATATATATATATTATTTGATAATTTTTAATTAATTTTTTTTTAAACATTTTTTTTAATACAACTTTTTGTGTATATTTATAAGTTCTTATCTACTAGTTCTGTATCTACTTAGCATAAATATTTTACTAATATTTATAATTCTTATATCTTCTAGATTATATCATCAGCGATAATCTGCGCACTGTGGAGAAGCAAATGAAGCCGATTTCGCCAGGCGACTCACAGGGGTAAGTTTTATACTCACACATATTCAGCTTAACACTAATTACTCGGCTTTTAAGTAAGTTACGTCTAATAAGTACTTAATATGCTTTACTACATATGTAGAAACATTTGTATATATGATATACAAATTAGCTTATTTCTAATTCAGTCGAAAGCCAATTGCTTGGCAATCGTGCCAAGCCACGTAATACCTCGCTACAGTATTTAAATAAAGTTACCACCTCTGCCAACTCTACTCTGTTGTGTGGCTTACGAATGTTAAGGCACTGTTAAGAGTGGAAAATCTTTTTAGCTGCGATACCTGAGAGTTGACAAAATTCCCTCCACTGACCACAAAACTTGGCAAAAGATTTCTCTCTGATACCGTGCAGAGCTGTGACAGCAACAGCGAAGCTGAAATGCTCTCGAATTTGTTTATAAATATCTTTATATACATATATATATATATATATATATATATATATATATATATATATATATATATATATATATATATATATAAATATATATGTAAGATATAAATCGACCTAATAATATATATAGATACAGTTGTCTATTTGAATACATAAAGTGTTCCCACTTCGTAAATTTCGCTATATGTGCAATAACTGTTAAAAATAAGAAAACTGTTCCCAATTGTGAACTTGATTAATACAGACTAAGTAAAGCTGACATAAATAATTATACAAATAAATAAAATAATATAAAAATACAATTAATAAATATATATAACCCAAAGCTGTTCCCAGTCCTTAAGTTTATACAAAATCTGTACCCACTTTTTATACAAAAGCTGTACCCATGCAATACATTTTTCAAAAACTGTTCCCATCGTTGGATGTAGTTGGCACAGTCTATGTAAATATGCTGATCGGAATCTATTCCCAGTATACAATATAAGCATGAGCAACTGTTCCCAATCAAAAAGTGTTCCCATTTAAAAATGCATTCTTATAAAAATACTTTTTTCTTATTACTAGTTCCTCATTCTCTCTCTGCCCCTCCCTCTCCCACTCTCTCTCTCCCTCTCTCTCTCTCTCTCTCTCCCTCTCTCTCTCTCTCTCTATCTAGACACATTTCAACGCATATCTATAATACCCTGTCTATAGGGTATTATAAACCTCAATGCTAGCACAAAGGCAAAAGAAGTTGAAGAACTTCTTAGAGAGAGACAGACAGAGAGAGAGAGAGAGTGATAGAGCGGGGCGGGGCGGTGCGGGGGAGTTTTGGGTGTACAGCTAATAGGCGCTCGGCTGCCAAGCCGCCTTCCAGCGAATCTGATGCTCCACAGCAGCCGCAGGCTGCAGCTGAACTACAATAACAAAGTAACGCGAGGCTCATGTTAACGGCAATTAAATCCGCAAATGGTTTCGCATTGGCAGCAGCAGCAGCAGCCGCCACTTGGACGCCCACACACACACACACACGCGCGCGCAGATATCTGTCGCTGTCTGTGTGCGCTTTCTGTTGGTATTTGTGTTTATTCGCATCTCCATTGTAATCCTTTGGCCACCGAAGAGGCGGGGTTGGGGGGAGAGCGAACCGAAAAGCCGCAGCGACCCAAAAACTTCAAAATGGTGGAATGCGGAATGTGGAATGACGTCGCCAGCAGCTGCTGCTCCTGCGTCCATCCTATTCCTTCAGCTGGCAAAAAGATGTCCGTAGCATTTTGTGGTTTTGTAAGCGGCTTTCGCTTCGCATTTTGTTTGCGCTTCCGCACACATCGGTCACAGCGAACGGTGCCACGCCGCCTCCAGCTCCACCTGCCACCTGCCACCTGCCACCTGCCACCTGCCACCTGCTGCGCCGTTTACATGTGTTGCTCTGCAAGCATAATTAAAGAACTCACTTGCAGATTACGTGGTTTCATAGGTGCCCCCGCTCCGACTCCGACTCCGACTCCGACTCCGGCTCCGGCTCACCCTGTGTTAAAGGATCCTTTTGCATTGTCGCCCGCCTCCTGCTGTCGTATCCTGTGACTGCTTACTCAAAGGCTTAGCGTAAACGTTGCACGTTGGCAAAATTTGCAACGTCAATGCCGCTAATGCACGGCTAATGATTGTTTGGCCAGAGGCGAGTGGGCGTGGCCTGGCTGCGACGACCAAAAACTATGAATAAGGTAAAGATAACCCCAAGACGCTTATAAACCTGGCTGAGCATGTGAGAGCTGAAGTGCATTGATATTATTTTGGAATTTAAGTCGATGCTCATGTCAAAGTTAACAAGCAGTTTAACGCGGGGTCATATGCTAACAGCGGCTGTTATCCATTTAAGTGTCTGTTAACCTACTGTTAAATATTTGACTGACTTCAAAATCGCTGATAAGCCAATAGACAAGCTCGAGAACTATATCTAAAATATCAATAACTATTTTAAAAATCGATTATTGTTATCGATCATTATCGTTTATAGAAAAACCTATAGATCTACCCAAAACTACTGTAGTGTGGGCAAAACAGACCAAAGGTTATATAAGCTATATATAGGAAATTCCACTTGCATATCTGCTCGGAACTAGTTCAATTGAATCATTAGCCCAAGTAAGCAAACTGTGAATTTCTACAAATATCTGGTCAATATAGACTAACAGATATATGACCAACATATCATGCTATTTACTTTCATGTTTGCTCGGAACTAGTTCAATTGAATCTTTAGACAAAGCAGAGTGAACTCACAACTTGTGAACTTCTACACATGTCTGATCAATACAGAAATATGACCAACATATCAGACTATTGACTTTCATATCTACCCGGAACTAGTTCAATTGAATCTTCACCAAATTTAAGTCTGCAGCATCAACAAACCTGCTTGCGACTATCTATAAATCTCACATACAATATAGAGCAAAAGTTATTTGACCTTTGCCCATATCGTATCATCTCTGCCCGGAACTAGTTCAATTGAAATGTCTGCCAAAACTCACTCTGCAGAGTCAACGAACTGAGCTGAGAAATATCTGGTCACGGCAGAGCTTTCAACTTGAGTCGTTGCAGGTGCCACAACTGAATGTCAGCCAAACAGGAGCGGGTGGGCCCCAAGCAGGATGTGCAAAGGACATGCCTAAGATGGCGATTGACAGCGCTGCTAAAACTGAACTGAACAGCTTCAACACAGTGTTTGTTGCTGTTGCTGTTGCTGTTGTACATCCTGCCTGGCCGTGTCGTTGACAGTCGTCAGGCGCAGCTACTTAGATGGACATAAAATTATGATTACAGCAAAATACCACATGTCACACGATATGAAGCACAATCAAAGCCAAAGAGATGGATATATATATATATAGCTATGTATATATATATATAGATATATATAATCAGAAATGGGCAAACGGCGCTAAAACCCAACCGCATGCAGTCAATAACCGAGCCTCAGACTAACGACTAACGACCATCGTCATGGATTACACCAAAAAGAATATAGAAAAGTAGCAACGGCGGGGTACGCTCGACTGCCAGTTATGCTAGAGACAGCGAGCTTTTAAATTAAATTATTTATTATAAAAAAATTTATTTAATTGATTTAAAATTGAAAATTTTATTTTAAAAGTTGGCCTGAAAGTCATATCATAAATAAAGCCAGAGAAAGAGCCTATCTCTTTCTCTGGCTTTATTTATGATATGACTTTCAGGCCAACTTTTAAAATAAAATTTTCAAGATAGAGAAATAAGAGGAGAGTACGCATAGAAAATTTCGAGAACTCTCAAGTTCACTTGGAGAATTATTCATATGGTTTATAAACGAGCTGCTACGTCATATCTCTAAAAGACAACACATATCAAATTTCCAGTCTCTCGAGGTCACATAGATAGCTGAATATACTTTGATATTTTTCTACTATATATATATGTATATATATATATATATTTTTTTTTTTTTATTTATTTATTTAGAAGTTACAATTAATATAAAATTAACTCTAACTAAGGCTAAGCACTGGCAGCAGGGGCCTTCGGCTGGATGGTGTTTATTGTGATTATAGATTATTATTAAATTAGTATATACAGATTTTATTTTATAATAGCATTATATATATATATACTATTATATATATACTATTATTATAATATATATTATATTAGAAATTTATTAAATAAAAACCGATATAAAATGTTTTCTGACAAGTTTTCCCCACTCAGTCCCAGCGACCCTCGCTGCTGCCTTGGCCTTGGCACAGGGCATTTAAAGTATAACAAAAATGAAAGAGCGCAAAAGATACGTAAAGTAATTCATTACAATAAGCTCACGAATATGCCATAAAAATCGCGTGCGCTCGCCTCCAAAAAGGACATTCACAGAGAGAGAGAGAGAGAGAGAGAGAGAGAGCGAGGGAGAGAGGGCAGCATATGGAACGTGGACAGACAGCAGCATCTGTGCTGGAAAGTGATGTCCTTGTTGGTGGCACATCCAATTGCCACAAGACGAGGTCACGACGATACGATGCTGTTTAATACACTACTGCAGGCAGACGAGACAGCCAGATGAGCGTGAGAGAGATGGCCGGAGCTAGACAGAGACGGACAGAGTAAAGTCGATTGCATATGTAACTCTAAGTACGAATACTTATGTATCTAACTATATTACATTTCTATGAACATGTCAGCGTTGCTTTTCGCGTTAGTTTTTCCCACTCTCTCGCTCTCTCTCGCTCTCTCGCTCTCTCTCCCTCTCGATCTCTGGTTTGATTGAAAGCCCTGCACTCGAAGCATGAAATTGGCAATTCGAATCGTTTTAGCTGTAAACTTTCGTGCCTTATAGAGCAGCCAATGCAATTGCTATTGTCCTGCCGCTCGCATCTGGAATTGAGGGTTAGCTGGGCCTGGGCTTAGCTGTATATATATCTATATATATAGATATATATATATATATATATATGTGTGTGGCCTAGGCTGTGGCATTAATAATACATTTCACTGGATTACATCAAGGCTTTCGAGCTGCCATTTATTTTGTCGCCGTCACGATAAACGACGGGCAAATGGGGCGGGCAGCCAAAGGCTGGAAGCATCGGGCATCGAGGGGCTTGCGAAAACTTAAATGGATCATTCATGTGGTTGGCGGCTTACTTGACAGAACAGCTGTCAGCTTGTTCAATTCAATTGTCACTTACAGCACTCGGCGAACAGCCAAATGTCAGTTGTGATATTTTTGCATTCCCAACCGCTTTCATTCGAAACATTTTCAAGTTCAACTAATGCTGCAACAACGTCTAGTCCATTTCTGTATTGGATAACATTGATTGAAGTGTTTGGTACTTTCTTTTGTTTGAGCTGCTTTCAATTCGCTTTCAATTTGTGCTCAATTTTTGTTCCATTTCTATTTAGTTTAAAATGTTCATCATCATCATCCTGATCTAAATATTTTTCAACTATTCAATATTTGTACACAACTTCAATTTACGTTCAACTTCAATTCAATTTGATTCGTGTTCAACCTGAGTTAAAAAAAAAAAAAAAAAAAACAAAAATATTTTTTATTTTTAGTTTTCAAAAATTTGAATTTTTTTAGTTCACTTTCAATTTCAATTAAATTTTCATTCAATTTCCATTAAATTTTCATTCAATTTCAATTAAATATTAATTCAGCTTCAATGCAATTTTAATTTAATTTTAATTATATTTTAGCTTAATATTAATTTAATTATAATACAATTTTCATTTAATTTCAATTCAATTTTCATTCAATTTCAATTCAATTTTCATTCAATTTCAATGCAATTTGAATTGAATTTTAATTATATTTTAATTCAATATTAATTCAATTAATTCAACTTCAATGCAATTTTAATTAAATTTCAATTCAGTTTCAATTCAATTTCAATCAATTTCAATTCAATTCCATTTCAATTTCAATTCACTTTCAATCTCAACTCAGATCCTTTTCAATTTATGCTCTATTAATTTTTGCTATAATTATTTCTAACTTATTTAGCCCAGCTAATCTTTCAATCAATATATAGTATTATTTGTAACCACTTTCAATTTCAATTCTATTGAAACTATTCACAATTTTTAAAAACTTATTAAGTTCATAAGCTCTAATTAAACAGATATTATTCAATTTTTGAAGCTTTAAATTTATTTTGATTTCAATTTGAGTTCGTACGCCATTTCAATTTTCTCTAAATTTTGTTTTCAATATTTTGACTTCAATTAGCTGGATTTATAGCCCCAATTTGTTTATGCAGCACAACATTTAGATGCTGCCTTTCAACAGCTTTTAATTAATCTAGAAAAAATGCTGCCCGATTTCGATTCAGTTTCAATTCAACTTTACTTTCAAATCAAACAACTTTCAGTGTTGATTTATCTGAATTTTTTTTTTTTTTTTTTGCTTTTCCCTCAATTTCCATGTGATGTTCAGGGTCAATATATTAACGTATTTCAACGTCAACAAATGTTGATTTCATTGGCAGCTCGTTAAGCGTTGAAGTTTTATATATATATATATATATATTTTTTTTTTTTTTTTTAAGTTGGGACCGCCCCTCCCGCCCCCGCTCCGCACATCTTTTGCGAGTTTTCCTTTTCGAGTTGTTTTGCTTGAGGAAGATGCACGCTGACAGCCGAAGACGTATGATGGAAATTAATAAAACAAGCGTAAACACTTAAAAGGCGCTCCGCTCCGGCTTCGACTCAATAGATTCCACGCGATTGACTCTTAGCTGACCCCAACACACACCCCCGCCCCCACCACGGCCTATAAGACGCAAACATAGTGAGGCAAAAAAAGTAATTGAAAACAATCATTAAGAAAGGGCTAAAAGGAAAAAACGAGCTGAAAAAGTTAGGTCGAGTTTGCTCTCTCTCGCTCCCTCTCCCTTTCTATGTGTATCACTTAATTATAACTGTACACACTCACACACACACACACATCTCTATATAGCTGATGTACTCCTTCTTTGTTTTGGGCATTTCGATATTTGTATTATTTCTTTTCGTACACCTCTGGCAGCTGCTGCTGCGACCTCTCTGTGGGATATGCGGCACAGACAACGATGCTGCAGTGTTTACTTTTTCACTTCATTAAAGGAGTTGCTTGCTGAGCTGACTTTTTTTCACATACCCTGTAGTCGTTAGTGATTGCGGGCATATACCTTGAGAGTTGTTCGGGTTGACTAGGCTGAGCTGACCTCAGCGAACTGGGCGTTGGCTTATGCTAGAGTCATCACATTTGGTATGTGGGTCTATATGGGATTTACCTATACAAAATTATATACCAATACTTTGACTGACTTTACAGAGGTCAAAAATTTGTAATGCACAAAAAAAAATTAGTTAAACTCATATTTCCCTAACCCTACTTCTATTGTTCCCAAGGAACTAAGCGCCGGTTGAAGCTAGAGCTATGGAATTTGGTACGTGAGTCTATGTGAGCTATACTTATATGTATATATTCAAAACTTGCATTGTTGTTTGAAAGTTCTTGAGTTTTGTGATCAATTTACCAAAATGAAGACACACATTTAAGACATATATGCTGTAAATTGTTCTAGTCAATATATCTAGCATAAGAAGTGTTAGTGAACTAAATAAAATACAGGGTATTGTTTAGTCGAGTCTTAATAATGATAAAATCCAATTGCCGGCAGATTTTTAACAGTGTATATCTTATATATATAGAGTTTTTCCTCAGTTTGTTTTTCAAACAGGGTATTACTTAGTCGGTCACTCTTCTTCTTTCACTTCTTAAGCTGTTATTACCGCACCACAACGTGAGTCGTAGGAGTTGTTCAACATAGTCCAAGAGCGACGCGACGTCCAACTGTGTTGGGTCTCGAGACACGAACCACAGAACCACAAAGCTAAAGAGAGAGAGAGAAAGAGAGAGCGAGAGAGAGCGAGAGCGAGAGCGAGAGACCGAGACACCCTTCCATATTATTTATTTCTTTATTAATTATTGTTTTGATGCCTCTCTCTCATAGTACGTATACCTATATAGATTTCAGTGTCTTGGCTATCTGATTTGCATATCTGGCCAGCTCTGGGGGTTCCTCCATTTGTATTCGCAATTAGCTCAAGTTGGACTTCATTCACTCATCTGATATTCCCTTAATTTCGCTTAATTATCTTCAATTGTTTAATAGCCGTCTGATTTGGCTTAATTACACTTTACAAATCGCCAAATTAGCCGGCGTCAATTGAAGTTGAATTCGCAACGGTTGAAAGCTAATTGACTCGCTGCAGCCAATGGATTGAATTGACTGATTGAATTGAACTTCAAGTTGAACTCGCTCTTAATTACAGTTCGATGCTGCAATTCGATGCTATGCAAACTTGAAAGTGAATTGAAACAGGTTGAAAAGCAATTCGAATCAAATAGATAACAATTTGAATTGAATTGAAATTATATTTGATTGAAAGTGAATTTAATTTAATAAAATTCGTATGGAAATTGAATGCAGAGTCTAAATATAATTGAATACTGTAAATAATTGAAATTGAAAGCGAATTGAAAATAGAAAAAAATTAGTTGAAAGTGTTTTTCAATTTGAAAATATTCAAATTATTGAATAACAAAATTGAATGCAAATTAATTCAATTAAATATATAAAATTGAAATTGAAACAAAACTTCATTAATTTTGGAATTTAATTTCAAATTGAAATTTTTTTATTTTTATGAATAAGATGATATGGCAAGATATGATCATATATAGCCCAGAAAGAATAGAGTAATATATTTTGTATTGCCAAGAATGATACTGATCAAGAATATATATATATATATATATATATATATATATATATATATATATATATAGTAATGCATATAAATTTTCTATCAATAATTCCACTTATTTCTATTTTTCAAAAATATTTTTTTAATTTTTGGAAATTTTAAGTTAAAAACTCCGAATTCTTAGAAGCCTTAATTGGCGTAGAATAATAAATGGGATTTAATTCATGCAAATCGAATGTACTTTCCAAATAGATCAATTTCGTTTGATTGTGCATCACACTCACACTCACACCCATTCACACACACACACACAGGCCTACCTTCACGAGCATATAAATCATATCATAACATATCGTTTTACCAGCAAATAACAACAACAGCAATGCGGGCCCACGCAGCAAATAGCTAGACAGCACAGCAGAGTAGAGTGTGCGAGAGGGAGCGAGAGGGCAGCTTGAGGAAGCGGACAAAGGCAGAAGACAAAGAAGAATAACAGTCTCAGGCCTCGCGGACCTCAAGTGGCGCTCAAAGCCGGCGCTCAAGTGTGCACACACACACGTATGCGTGTGCTATACAATTGATGAGAGCATAACCGATTGAGAGAGCAAGCGAGCGGGCAACAACAACTACAACAGGCTGGCCAACCATCGCTCATGTGAAACTCATAAATTCACGCCGCAGACAACGGCGTCGTCAGCGACGACGACGCAATTAATCTGCCTGCCTGGCTGGCTGGCTGGGCCGGCCTGCGCAGTCGCCATCGTATGCGCCTTCGCCTTCGCCTTCGCTGTTTGCCTTTTGCGCCAGCGCAGCTGTTGACAACGTCGCTGTCGCCGCCCGCTGCGCCCGTTGATTGACCTTATTATTTTCTCTGTGCGTGCGTGTGCGTGCATGAGAAATGTGCCCAAAATATGTTGTAACTGTTTATCGATGAGGGACAGCACAACTGCAGTTTGGCACTTGGTGCACTGTCAAAGAGGTAGAAAGAGAGAGGAGATTGGCTTTTGCGGTTATGCCGAGGTGTCATATTACGTCTTGAGTTGGGTCCACGGCGGCAGCGCAGCTTGCGAAAGCCGCTGCTCCGTTGACGCCTGCGTCGCCTGTCATTTATAAGACGTGAAGAGCGCATTTATCAATTATAAGAAGCTGCATTTAGCATGATTAAGAGATGGTAGACGATGGTCAAAGCGATATATATCGATGAGTCAGAAATTATTATTATTATATAAGTATTTATTCTTAATTTTAACAAAAAACTTATCTATTATCAAAATATCGAAAAATTCATAAAAAGAAATCTTTGGTAAAACTATAAAAAAATATTAGTTTATGACTAGAAAAAGTCGATAAATGTATCGATTATTTATCTACATATATAGCCATACTTCGACTATACGAGAATTTTAATACTTAGATTCCACTAACATTTTTCAACAAGTTGTTTCCGAAACATTGCAACATTAGCCAAGTTCACAACCTGCGAGGCGTGCTCTCCTGTCGCCTGTATAAGAGATTTTTGCTTTGCCATAAAACTGTACTACGGCCAGATAACGGTTACAGCTCTTAAAAACGAAACGAAGAGAACACAACACAAAAGTTACATAAAAATTGTTGTTGCCAATAAACAATAAATTTCGATTTTATTTTAAAAATTAAAAAAAATTAGTTTGGCCAATTGGTTCAAGAATAAATTATAAAAATTGAAAAAAAAAATTGTTTGCAAAAATTTAATAAATAAATATATATTTTGAATATATAAAATAATTACATATATAAATTGCATAATAAGAGCGAAATTTTGTAGTTTTAAGTTAAAAAAATATAATAAAAATTTATTTTATTTTTTGTTTAATTACTAAAAATATTTTGTATTGAAAAATCGCGTAAATTGTATAAAATTAATTGCGTGGCAATTAATGTGTGCAAACTGTTATACGCGCATAATGCGACGCAGTAAACAACAGGGAACAGCTGTTCGGCTTTAGCGGCAGCAGCGCAACAACAGAAACCTGTGGCGGCTAACAGGAGCGTTGTCCTGTAAACTGTAAACACGCTGAGCGCTCGTATAACAGTCACGTGTCTCAGCAGAGAGCAACAGACTGAGAGAGCATAAGATAGGCAGAGAGTGAGTGTGAGAGAACATGAGAGCAAAGCTGTAAAGTAACAGAGAGCATTTAAGCTGTTTGTTTATTTTACTGTTAGCATTTACTTTAGACAACAAATGCAATTTGTCAATTGCAGAGCTGCGGATGTTTGAAGTAGAATAAAAATTGAAAAGTAGAAAAAAAAACAAAAATTTATTACTGGAAAATATTTTAAATAAATTACTGAGAATTACATGTTGCTAATGTTTTTTAAATAATTTTTTATATTTTATATTGTTTTTATTAGCTTTTAATTTAACTTAAAATTATGTTTTATTTTATTTTATTGAAACCATTTAAAATTTAATTATTTTCATTTATTTGCCAATTTGCTTGGCTAGCTAACAGTCGCTGACCGCTTCTTAACAGTCGCCGTCGCTGTTAACAGCAGCATCAATGTAATCAATTAGGCTGCTTACAGAGGCTGTGAGAGCCACCCGCATGTTTTACATCTTTGTGCGAGAGCGCCGCGCTATAACATATGCAGTCGCGCGCTCTCGCTCTTTCGCTGTTGTACGCTCACGTGTTAAACGGGTAAGGCAGTCAGGCAGTCAGGCAGGCAATAACAGCAGTAGCAGCAGCAGCAGCAGCAGCAGCAACAGCAGCAGCAACAGCAGCAATAGCCAGCCAGCGTCAGGCAGCAAGCAGCAGGCAGCAGCAGCAGCAGCCATCGTGACGGGCACGCGTTTAGTTCTGTGCGATTCATTGAAGCGTTTGGACACGTTGCGCGGTCCGTGTGTCCCCGTTAATCAGCGCCAACCGATTTCGTTCGTCTCTCACTGTGTGTGCGCGCGAGTGTCTCTGTGTCTGTGTGCGTATATTTTGTGCGTGTGTGCGCGCGTGTAACGCGCCTTACAGCAGCCCAAATACAGTTACAGCAACAAAAAAAAATAAATAAAAAAACAACAGAAACTGCACATAAATATTATCTCATTTTATTTGTGCATCTTTTGTTTTTACGGGTTTTCCGGGCATACGCTCTATTTATTATTATTATATTTTTTTGCCAATTTTTTTCAAGTGCAAATTGTAAGAGCAACAACAACAACAACAACAACAACAACAAGTACGAAAAGGACTTGCAAAAATTGAGAGTGTGCGGTAAAGTACCGCTAAAGTGTTACGCGTGGAATACTAATACTAACGATAACAACAACGACAACAGCAGACGAAGAAGGAGGTGAAGCAGAAGGAACAACAATAATAACAGTTGCTGCAGCAGCTGCGGCTGTTGCTTGGTTTTTTTTTGTTCCTCTGCTCGTGCATATTGGATATTTCAAGAAGAACCCAAGAAGAAATAGAAGAAGTCCAAGCAGTGGGAAGAAGCAGCCATTTTGCAAGTGCAGCGACAGCGACGTCCAGAAACCCGACAACAATTGCAAAAAGAAGCAACAAATGTAGGTCATTTACAGTTATTAAACATTTTAAATATTAACCCAAATTGGGATAATAATTGATTAAATTTTATTTTATTTATTTTTTTTTTTTTTGCAAATTTGTGCGCCATTTTCCTTGACGCCTTCACGTTTCACCTGCGGTTCCAAAAAGAACTTAAATTAAATATGAAATACATGAATGAATATATTGCGAAATATTATAATGGAATATTTATTAATATTTTATTGTATTGAAAGTCTCGCTTACAAAATAAATTGATATCAAAATCTTAGATATTTGAAAATAAATTATTATCAATATGAAATAATCAACAAACAGTTAATAAAAATCATAATAATAATAAAAAATATAATTTGTATATAAAAACTGAAAATGTCTAAAGAGATTCGATTCTTTTATTTATAGAAATCAATTTTTATATAGAAAATCAAGTTTCAAGAATTTTTTGTATGATTTCTTTTATTCAAATTAAATACTAAAAGAATATATAAATTATCAAAATATAAATATATAAATTATAATTATAATTAAATATATAAATTATAAATATAATATGGAAATAAATTAGATCAAAGGCGATCAAAATATAATATAATAAAATATGAAAATATTTTAACAGATTAATATTAAAATATGTGAAACTCTCTTCTTCCTCTTCTATCAGTCTTATCATTGTTATCTCATCATTGATTAGCAAAAGTATTTATTCATTACAACTAAAAAAAATCAGCCCGATTTTTCTTTATATTTCTCACTTTTCCATAAGCTTTTAACAGAATAAATTCTCAATATAATTTCCTAATAAATTTCAAGTCATTTTTCCCTAGGTGATGAAATATTTTTTGTATTTTATTTCATTATTTTTATTTTTTTAAATACAAAATTATAATAACAAAAAAGTAAAATATATTTTTAATTGAAATTTATTTTAAAAAAAAAATATAATTCAAAGCTTAACTAAAAAAAATATGGTGAAAGTACATTAATTTAATTAATTATTATTAAAATTTATTAAAATTAATTAAATAAACAAATTTTTCAAACATTTTTTTGTTTGGGAGAAACCAAATAAAAAATACATATAAATCAGATTTTGAATTGAAATTGCAAATAATAATTTTACATAAAATCACAAATAATAAAATTTGGTAAATTAAATATAAACTAATAAACAATAAGCAAATCAACTATAAAAAATTATCAAACATGAATTAGAGATGCCAAAAAGTTTTGGAAACTCGAAAGCTGCGAAGACCCAGCGAAATTGTTTTAGTTGAAACCGAAAGCCATTCAAATGTTTTCGCTAATTAATTGGAAACGAAGAAGATAAATAAATATATATACATATATAATTATAAACTGATATAGAAATATAAAATATATAGCATATATTATATATAAAATATAGCAAATAAATTTCATATTTGCACGCAGCTGAACTCTGAACTGATGTCTAGACATTTTAAATATATTTTTGTATATTTTGCATACATTTTGTTTGTGTTTGTGCTGCTCTTATCTTATACTCGCCTGCCTGTGGCAAGGTGGGTGTGTTGGCTGACAATATATTTAATATATAGGGTTTTATAGGTATAATAGAAATTATACTATATAACACTATATCCAGCACAGTTGGGATTGGACTCGAGTTCAGTTTCTTATCCTGCACCTTTGGCGAGTATTGCGCAGTCAGTCAAGCGTTCTTCCCCTCTTGTTAATTCCCATTTTTATTGCCTTTTTCATGTGTTTTTTCACCGGTTTGTTGTTCTTGTTGCCGCCTGTCCAAATGTTATTTTTGCTGATGTTCGATTTGGTGTCTTTCGAGCCGACGGCATTTCCATAAAGCGAACTCTTCGCATTATTTTCGCAGCCTAATATAAATAAATAGAAAATCGCAGCATCGCAGCATCGCAGCAAATGGTAAATCGCAATCTCACAATTTTAATGGAACTCTGAACTTGAGCCAAATAAATCTTTCAGTTTTAATAACTTGCAAAAATATGGCAAAAAAAAAAAGAATCGAAATTTATTTGAACTCGAATATATTTTTAGCACAAATATGAATCCATATGAATGCAAATGAATATATATTCGATATGAATATATATTCGACCAGTTAATGCATTTGTGATTTATAGTTTTTAGCAACGTTTTTAAATGTGTCTGCAATAAATGAGTGTTGGAAAACGAAGAAAAGTGAGACTTCCTGAGTTAAATTGCAATTGCAAAGAGTTTGCTAAAATAAAAAAGTGTTTAGAACAATGGCATTGAAGAGAAGATTTTTATATTATACTATGAAATTGATTTATTTTAGTCCGAACAAAAAATAGTAGAAAATGATTCAAGAACTAGAAAAAATAACTAAAGGAACTTTCCTTAAAAATTTTGAAATAGTTCTGAATAATATATAAATTAATGAAAGTTAATAAAAACTATAAAAATAAAAGAATTATTTAATAAAATAAATAAAAAATAAATACATAAATCTTTTAATAATTAATATAAATATATACAAAATAACTTTTACTAAAAATTTCAAAAATTTCCTTAATGCTTAAAAATAATATCTAATGAAATAAATAAATATTTTTATAAAGAATTACTAAATTCAAAAATAAAATTTTATTAAACTAGATATTATTATAAATAATAAAAAATAAATTATATCATAAATAATAAATAAATGTGTTAAATAAATTTGAAACAACAAATTATTAATAATATATATTTTATTTTATTGATTGCTTCGCTTGCAACGCAGTAAATTGATGTGATATCAAAGGCTTTTCCAATTGAGTAGATTTTCCATTTCACATATGCTAGCTGCGACAAGGGTAGAGATTTTCAGTTTGGCTTTTCATTTGATTAGATACTTAAGAGATGCGAAACTTCAAGAAGAGGAAGAAAAAAAGAAGCAGAAGAAAACAAGTCTAAGATAAATGTATTTTTAGGCAAAAATTATGGTGAAGCGAAGTGAAGTGAAAAACTTGAAAACGTCTTTGAACAGTTATTGTGTTTCAAAATTTGAGTCGATGCATAGATAAAATATATTGTTCTATATAGGTAGAATATACTGCATAAATATATACCGAAATAAATTCAAGATTTACAGCAATTCAAAAATAAATTGAGATTTTTTTTTATTAAATTTGTATAGATAGTTCTTCAGATATATTTCATAATAATTAATATTAATATTATTATATTAATATTTTAATTTATATTAATAAATAACAGCCAAATATATAAAATCATACAAATAATAATTATTAAATATTAAATATATAAATTCTAAAAAAATATTCAACCATACAATATATATTTATGTGCAAAATAATTTTTAAATAGTTTATAAAAATTTGTGAATTTTATATTACTTCAAATTGTATATTAAAAATATATAATATCTTATGCATATTTAATGAAGTCTTAGCAAGTCTTAAATTTTCATTATTATTATAAACTAATATTATATGGCCATATTGCTAACTATAGATATCATATGGTTAAATTTAAAGATAATATATATAGTTATATATAAAGATATATACACATATCCATATGTTGTCTTCGCATTCCTTCACATTGATTCGATTACAGTAAAAACTTTTTTGCTTTAAGATTTTTTTTGGTACATCGCATTATCTCTCTTTCTCTCTCTCTCTGTTTACTTTGGTGCCGTTTAAAGCTGTTGCCATCAGCCGTGGCCCATCCACAAATTTGATTGATTATAATGTACAGCTTGGGCTCATGAGTGGCGAAGGCGTGGCCGTAGCCCCTCTCCAACAAAAATTAGCTCAAATTTCGCACAGCTGTTGAAGAGTATTTTGTACAGATATTATTATTATTATTATTATTATTATTATATATATATATATATATATATATATATTACATACTATATATATATATATATATATATTTTTTTTTTTTTTTATATTTTGTTTTTCCTGCTGCTGCTTCTTCCGCCTTAGCCGCATTTCAGCGCAGGCCTCAAAGACGTCAAATCCTCAGCGGCGCGAACATCATTATCGACATTAACTTGATTATCGAGCGCTGCAAATGTGGCGCACAGCTGTTGGCAGTTTAACACAGCAGCAGCGCAAAAGATATTGTATCTGTATCTGATGGATGCAAGCGGCCAGGCAGAGGCAGCTACAGTTACCTGTGCTCAGGCAGCTCTATTGTATAATTGTAGCGCGCATCCTTTCAGGCTGTAGCGCTAGCTCTAGCTCTAGCTATATTCCTCTCTATCCCTCTCTCTCTCTCTCTCTCTCTCGCTCTCTGTCTCTCTCCCTTTCTTTCTCGCTTTGTGTGTTATGTTGCAAGTGCTGCAAATTAGTGCAACAGAAATGTCAAAGTGACTGCCGCTTGGCAGCAAGGTGTTGGCAGCGCTGACTGACAGCTCTCTCTGTTTCCTCTCTCTCTATCTCTCCCTCTCCCTCTCCCTCTCTCTCTTTCTCTATGTATCCGTAAGATACACTTGCAAATTGTTATAGTTATAGATACAAAACCAAAATAGCAGGCGCAGGCAGACAGCAGCAGCAGCGGCAGCCACTTGAGATGATTTATGATGCCAGGCAGCACATACATTCACTCACACACTCTCACACACACACACACACAGCATTGGTGCAGACAGGCAGCATCAGCATCTAAAATATCAAGCAGAAAGAGCAGTTAGCTCTTAGGTTTAAGCCGCAGCACCTAATACACTTTGCAGGCACAGAGAAACCTGTTTAGAAGCTGAGAACTTTTACTATGCTCAAGCACAGTTCTGTTCATACAATTAGATCCAGTTTCACTTGGCTCTATATAAAAGATGAGATCCTTGAAGTAGCCCAAAAGCTTCGTATAGAAAGGCAAAATTCTAGGCTTCAATTAGTCAGGATAATGTTGCGTATATTTAGAAAATTTTTAAACGGATTTGTTATTCATATTCATATTAACATTCATACATATTCATATTCATATGAGCTTCAATTATTCAGGAATATTTTTCAGGGGCTTTGAATCAGGTTCATCATATTCATATTCACACTCTCATTCATATTCACATTAATATTCATATTCACACTCTTATTCATATTCACACTCTTATACATATTCACATTCATATTCATATTCATATTCATATTCATATTCATATTCATATTCACATTCACATTCATATTCACATTCGTATTCATATTCATATTCATATTCATATTCATATTCATATTCATATTCATATTCATATTCATATTCATATTCATATTCATATTCATATTCATATTCATATTCATATTCATATTCATATTCATATTCATATTCATATTCATATTCATATTCATATTCATATTCATATTCATATTCATATTCATATTCATATTCATATTCATATTCATATTCATATTCATATTCATATTCATATTCATATTCACATTAATATTCATATTCATATTCATATTCATATTCATATTCATATTCATATTCATATTCATATTCATATTCATATTCATATTCATATTCATATTCATATTCATATTCATATTCATATTCATATTCATATTCATATTCATATTCATATTCATATTCATATTCATATTCATATTCATATTCACATTAATATTCATAATCACACTCTTATTCATATTCACACTCTTATACATATTCACACTCTTATACATATTCACACTCTTATTCATATTCACATTCATACTCTTATTCATATTCATATTCACATTCACATTCACGTTCATATTCATATTCAAATCCATATTCATATGCATATTCATATCAAATCAAATTTGATCATTCGAGCTCCTCTCCCATTGCCTTGCCACTCATAGCGAGTGACTACTGTAGTTACAGCATCTCTCCTAAAGCCAAAAGTCTTTTGGTCATAGAGTATTCGCCTCAGCAAAAGGTAAAGCAAAAGGCATTGCCATTGATAGCAGCAGTCAGCGCGATTTGAGTGTCTTACACCCCAGCGCCATCCATCTCTCTCCATCTCCCTCTCTCTCTCTCTCTCTTTCTGTGCCTCATTCGCATGATTGTGCAGAAGCAGGCGAAGAGGCCAAGTTCTGAGCCTGAGACATGGAATGTGCGCGCCTTAGCGCGAGGTGTGAAGGCAGGTAAACCAGGCGCATGAGGGGCGCAGGCAAAACCTTGAATTGAAAAATTCCAAAAACAAAACACGCAACAGCAACAGCGACAATGATGCGGCTAAAACGAAAATTGAAGGTAGAAAAGAAGCATTGCCAATGTGCCGTACCGTGCCGTGCCGTGCGGTGCCGTCCACTTGGCCGAAACACTTGGCCCACAGGTAACACACACACACAGACACAGGCATAGACAACTCCTGCTGCTGCTGCTGCTACCCTGCTCTATCCTACCCATGGCCTGCGTCATTACCGTCATGCCTTGTCATAGACAACATCGTTTATTTTCCAGCTACAGCCACAGCCACAGCTACTCCGTCCGTCCGCCCGCCTGCCCGCCCCTTGTCGCTCACTTGGCCAGTTTTTCCATTTGGCACCTCTTCGCTGTGTCTGTGAATCAGCACAACTGTTACACACACACACACACACACACACACACACTCAGACACACGTATACAGAGAGCTAGCAAAACACTTGACTGATTTTTCGCTGTTTCGTTATTGTTGTTGATTTTGCGCCTCTACGGCTGAAGCTGGCCAACATTTTGCACGGCTCCAATCAGCATCTTCTGCTGCTTGCTCATCCTCTTCGTCTTCTTCTTCTCTATATTTACTTCCTTTATTATACTCATTCATGAAAGTGAAATGCGTATATTGGTTTTGTGCAATGTTCGTTTTGCTGTCCGTCCGGCTGTCCGGTTATCCGTCCGGCTGCCCATATGAACGCAAATTATTTCTACGCTATTAAAGCTAGTGACTTGAAATTTTGAATATACACTCGTGTATACTCTAGCCTGATCAAGTGTAAAGATTTATACGCTACGCCCACTAGGGGCGTGGCGAAGCATAAAATGCATTTTCCCGTATTCCCATTCCCGTGCTAGAGAGTAAAGATTTGGATTATAGACTCGAGTTGAAAAACCAAGAATCAAAATGATGATGATATAGCTGCTATATCTATGACCATTGGGGGCGTGGCAAATCGAAAAATGTATATTTGGCAGTTGAGCCGTGAATGAGTACGCCGCAGTCAGTTACGCCCAAAAGGAACAATAATAATAATAATAATAATTTCTCTAGCTAAAATCAAGTTTTAATTACATTTATTATGCATTTTATCTGTGGCTTAGAATTCCAAATTTCTCGTTTTATTTATCTTTGATTTTCACGTTTAATTAAATGTCAACTTTTGCCGCTGCTGCTTCCTCTTCGTCATAAATATTGACAGAAAGCCAAATTGCTCGAATTATTGACATGAAAAAATAGTTAAAAAGCGTAAAATGCATTTGATCAACGCTTTTGTAATCGCAAACAAAAACAGAGAGACAGGGATAGAGAGATATAGAGAGGCAGAGAGAGAGAGAGAGAGAGAGAGAGAGATGGGTAGATATTTTGCCACAAAGGAAATTGAAAACAATTTTCCCCAGTTAAGAAATTATCAACTTTACATTGTGATTCTAACATACGCAATGCCAATTGACATTACTCGATTGACACACACACACAGGACACACACAGGATACACAGTGGGGGATAAACAGAATTTGAAATATGCTGAGGATTTTCGTATTTTCTTGTTGCATGACAAATGTAAATAGAAATAATAAAAACAAAAGTTTAGAAATTTAAATAGGAAATCAATTGCGTGTTGCTCCATAAAATGAATTGATGCAAGCGCAGAGAGCAGAAGAGAGGGAAATAGGGCGAGATGCAGCGAGCGGAAGAGACGATACATAAATATTTTTAATGTGGCACAGGCCAAGCGCTGGCGGCCTCAGCGGAAAAACCGTCGTGGAAAACCATTTGAATTTCACTCGAAAAGTAATTGAAGAAACTATTAACAGATATGAAAGATTGGATTTGAAAGATATCAAAGAAAATGTAATAAAAAGCAGAGGATGTTATAAGTACAAATAGTGGAAGAGGTGTGTGGAAAGAGAGAGAGAGAGAGAGTTCAGATAGGAATAGAGAGATAGAGATATGAGTAGAAAGATACCTGAATGATTGGAAAGGTAAATAGATGTGAAGGAAAAGTAGAGAGATAGGAGAGAGAGATAGAGAGACAGATAATGAGAGAGAGAGAGAGAGAGCGAAAAAAAAAGTGAAGAGAAACAGAAAGAAAGAGAGAGTGTGGAGAGAAAGAGAGGGGGAGACCGAAAAAGAGGAGAGAGAGTGGAGAGAAACAGGAGAGAGAGAGAGAGAGAGAGAGAGAGTTCAGATAGGAATAGAGAGATAGAGATATGAGTAGAAAGGTACGTGAATGAATGGAAAGGTAAATAGATGTGAAGGAAAAGTAGAGAGATAGTAGAGAGGGATAGAGAGACAGATAATGAGAGAGAGAGAGAGAGAGAGAGAGCGAAAAAAAGTGGAGAGAGACAGAAAGAAAGAGTGTGGAGAGAAACAGGAGATAGAGAGAGAGAGAGAGAGAGAGATGAGAGAAAGAGAGAGAGATGAGAGAAAAAGAGAGAGATGAGAGAAAGATATAAACTAAGAGAGAGAGAGACAGAATGAGAGAAAGAGAAATACAGTAAGAAAGACTGAGACAGAGAGAGAGAGAGGGAGAAAGAGAGAGATAGAGGGAAGGAGAAAAAGAAAAAGAGATAACGAAAGAGAAATGGAATGATGGAAGGAGAAATATAGATAGAGGAAGAGAGAAAGGGAGACAGCAAAAGATGCAGAGAAAGGGAAAGACAGATGGAAGGCAATTGCTCGAGAGACTGATACAGATAGAGACTAATCGATAAATGGAATAAATAGAATCTATAGAGTCTGAAACAAAAAGCTTAACGGAAAAAAAAAATTCTAATGGTAATATGTATAATAGATGTAATATATAAAATAAAAAAGAAATTCTGGCTGTACTCCAAGTATATAATATACAACTCGATTCAAATCCGTACATCCCATAGACATTCCTCACTTATTCTCAGCACATTCGCCGCTAATAGAATCAGAGAGAAATGAGAGACTAATTGCAATCGAAATGTTTTGGCTGAGCACAAAAACAAAAATCCTTAAAGCAATCAATTTAAGAGCAGGGACAGGGGGCAGACGGAGAGGGAGTAGAAGTGGAGAATGAAGAAACCAAGTGTTGCCGAAACTTGTTGAGAATTTGAAGGCGGCAAAAGAGCAGCAACAGTAGCAGCAGCAGCAGCAGGAAAAGCAGCAAAGCAAATGAAAATGAAATGGAAAATGTTAAGAAAAACCACGCAGAAAATCACAAAAACGTAAAATTGAGGCTAATTTGCGGGCGGGCCAGAGGGTTTGGGGGCATTAAGCATTTAAAACACACACACACACACACAGGGCGGCCAGGTGGGTGCATTGCATGACAGCTGCACAGGTGCTGCTGCTGCTGCTGCTGCTGCTGGCAAAGGATGCCAAGCGGGCTGGCTGGCTGCTCGAGAGAAAAGAAAGTGCCGCACTCCAGGAGTCAAGTGGCTGTGGTTGCAAAAATATTTGCCACACGCACACTCGTTTAGTGTGTGTGTGTGTGTGTGCCTGGCCCTGTGCGCTCTCCCCGTCTCCCTCACACACGCACTCTCCCTCTCTCGCTCTGTGTCTGTGCGCATCTGTGCAGCTTAAGACGTTGCGCCGTGCAACTGCAGCTAAAAGCAGCTTAATTAAATTTTACGTTGAGGCAACCTGCAGTCAGGCCACGCCTACTGCAGCCCAGCGCCCTCTACCTGGCGCCTGCAGTGCAAAAAAAAAATAAAAAAATAAAAATAATGGAAACTGGAGCACAGACTCTGGCAGATTTAAAGGCTGACAGCTACAGCAAACCAAAACTCATTTAATGCCAGCCAACGAATTGTTTCCAGCTGACAACAACAACTACTGCAACAACAACAACAACAGCAACAACAACAGCAACAATTGCAACTTGTGCAACACGCTTTGGCCGCATCCACAGCAGCTTTAAGGCAGCCAAAGCGCGTGTGCCACTAATGAGTGTGTTGCAACTACGCACAGAGACTTATATACACACACACACTCACGCACACACTCACACACACACACACTCACGCACTCACCCTCTCTCTCGCTCTTATCTAATCGCTCATTTTTTTTTCCATCCAAAGCTTCAGTTGGTGTTCACCTAACTACCTAACCTTAACTGGCTCTTATACTGCAGATTCAGTTAATAAAGCTTGTCATTCTTAGCCATCTCTAGCTTATTAGCCAGGCTAACAGCTGCATGGTTCCCTTGTGATAGCTCTTCCAGATACCCTTTCTTATGCGCCTTATTAGCTAGTTGAATTTGTACATAAGGGTTCTACAGGGGTTTATATACATGCTGCATGATCAATGCTCCATGTCTTCCCTGTTTAGTTTTCTTTTGCCGCTTATCCACATCAAAAATGAACTATATATAAGCGTAGTGTATCTCAAAGACATCAGATATGAGCCTTGAACGAGGCTGAGCTAATATAGAAGACATTAATATGGAACACATCAGATATGAGCCTCAAAGAAGATCGAGCTATATAGAAGACATTAATATGGAAGACATCAGATATGAGCCTCAAAGAAGATCGAGCTATATAGAAGACATTAATATGGAACACATCAGATATGAGCCTCAAAGAAGATCGAGCTATATAGAAGACATTAATATGGAAGACATCGGATATGAGCTGAGTTAATCCTTGAAGTCTTTCAAGGAGGTCGAGTTAATCCTTCAAGGCTCTTATCTGATATTTTCCGTATTCACTTGGGTTATACGTAGGTACTCTTTGATACCCCGTTTGATATAAATTCATTGTTCCTTTTCTTCTATGCATTTTTGGCTTTGGGTTCAGCCTCACTTTTCTCTATGTGATTTTTCCTATAGTCACTCAACGAAATTCAATTGAATTATATAGTTTTCCTCTCTTTTCGACTTTGCATTCCTTAATTTCTCATAGTTGTTCAGCTTAACTAGGAGCTCTACTGCTTCAGTCGAACTTCAAGTTTCAGCTTAGGCCAAGTTTGTTTAATAACTAAATTTTAGTCTACTGTAGTCCAGTCCAATGCTAGCTCCACATATCCTTCTATTATTTTTGATATTAAATTTTGACCAATAAAAGCTTGAAATATTCAGCTTAATTTTTCCCCAATATCTTCACTTTCCGCAATGCAACTCAGAGACCACAAAGTCTTTGCTTTGCAAAAGCTTTGCTCAATTTGGACAGTTCGATATTTAGTTTCGAGTTGTGGCTCTATGGTCAGTTTGTTTGCCAGCTAGTTAAAAGTTGATATGTTAGCGGCTTATAGAACTCTCTCCCCTTCGGCGTCTCGCTCTCTCTCTCTCTCTCTCTCTCTCCCTGGCAATTAGAGCTAGAGCACTCACCTAAGCTTACCATTTTTACAAAGTTTAATTGCTTTGGTTGTCAATTGAGAGCTTGCCGTAAATCACATAGAACAACGCCTCGCACTGCCATTATAAAACGTTGCAATTATAATGTTCAACTTTTTGCCCAAATGCGTATAATTCATGCGAGTCGAGTCGTGGAGGACGGCTGGCTGGAGGCGACTTGGCTTTGGCCTCGCCTGGGCCATTGTCTTAAATCATTTTCATTTTGTAACTGCGTGTTTTATGGGCCGTCGGTTTATTGTTTCTTAAAATGTATAAAAATAAATGAGCTAAATTGTTGCTGCCAGGCGCTGAAGTGATTTGCCGTCGCCGCAAAAACAAAAAAAAAAATCACAAAAAAGCAAAAAAAAGCAAAAAAAAATGAAGAAGAAAATTCTCTCTTTTATTTTATGAGCCAGACGAACGGGCAGCAGGCGGCGTAGGGCACAACAGAGCACAAGGGTCGGTAAAGCGGTGAGCGTGACTTTGCTTGCGTATACCCTATAAACTGGAGGGGAACAGGGTAGTTACAATATAGAGATGCGGGGCGGTTACGGTATAGAGATGCAGATTGAAACAGATTGAAGCAGATTCAATGAGATTTAGTTCAAAATATTATATATTTTTCCAATTAATAATATTTTATATAAGTTTTATTTATTTTCATAATATTTACAGGGTATTACACTGGCTTAAATAATTAAATATAAAACTTACAGTGCAGCCGTTGGCTTAAATATATTTGTTCTACTCTTTTGCGCTTTGTTTATCAAATTTACAGGGTATTATTTGGCTTTAATATCTCTTTTATTTGCTTTTGCACTTTGTTTATCATTTGAACTGTCAAACTTGGAAGCCAAAACGCACTCAAAAACCTTTACACACCCACACACACACACACACACACATATATATATATATATATATATATATATTTATGTTGGAAATATATTATGCGTATAATTGTTGTTGCCCCCAAAGTATATATAAATTTTTTATATTTTTTGCTGTTTTTTTTATTTATTTATTTTTTTTCCTTTTTTTTTGTTTTTTTTTTCCTGGCGTCGCCAAGTTTTTGCTTTGTTTCTTGGCACCTTTGCGCCGTTTGTTGAATCAATTACATACATTTTGCCTCCCAGCCAAATTGCAAGTGTGTGGCACCCGAAAGGAAAAAAAAAAGCAGCCGAAAAGGAAAAACCTCTTCGAAAGTAAAGCGAAAGAAAAGCGCGCAGACTGCCAGGCCAGGCCAGGCCAGGCCAGGCAAAAATGGCAAATTATGGCACCCCAGAGATGTGCGATAAAAGCCCATTTACTTAAACTGAATATTTATTATTCCTGTCGGTGCCGCCGCCGCCGCCGCCGTCGCCGAAACAGCAAGCCCCACCACCCAGCCCTGCTACACCCACACCACCCACTGCCGTGTCCCACTCGTGCGCATTTTCTATGCAAAGCGTTTGGTTCCTTTTGCTTTTTTGGTCTATAGTACGTGGCGCCTGCGTCTTGCTTTGCTCCTGCTTCTGCCTCTTCTCTACCTCTTCTGCTTCTTCTGCTTCTTCTGCTTCTTCTTCATATGCCGCACGTTTTTCATTTCCTTTTTTTCTTGCCTTATGAGTGTGTCGTAAAGTTTTTCCAGTCAAGTTTGATTGAATTGAAAACGAGACAGGCACAGAGTGTGAGAGAGAGAGGGAGTGGGAGGGAGAGAGCGGCAGGCGGCAAAAGTTGGCCCTAGAAAAGTCACATTTAATAGATTGGCCATGGCAAGCACTTGATGAAATGTTTTCTTGAATCGAATCGAATCGAATCGAATCGAGCCCTGCCCTCACCTGACCACAATTGCCAGTCAAAAAGGCAAAGCGAATCAATTAATTGCGCCCAGCTCTTTAAAAAGGTGTCAAATGGCCAAGACGAAAAAAAAATACCCTTGGCTAAGAACTTGATATATATTTTTTTTTGTATATATATGTATTATATTATTTGGCAGCGTAACCCGAGCGAACATCTGAAGAAATGCAGATGCCGAAGCCCATCGAGAGGGCTCTTAATGAAGCAGCGAGTGCGTAAAATGAAACCCGAAATGAATGCAGGCAAATGGGGTGACATTGACTTGAGAATACCCGGGCCAAGACCAAAGGTAGTTGAGCAAGGGAAGCAGTATAATGGAAGGAGGGACGAAAGTGCGGGGAGTTATCGACTAAAGAATACCCGTGCCACGACCAAAGGTAGAGTGCAAGATGCCTGAACTTTTATAGTTTGGGTTTCTAGCTGTAGAGCTATATAGACTACAATATTAGTGCACTAGAGTTAGAACTATATTAAAGATATTTAACTGTAGATAACTGCATAACTAAATATATAGCTATATTAAGTTAGGGTATTGGCTAGTCGAGTCTATTTTTTATATATGACATTTCAAGTCTTTAGCATCATGCTCTTATATCAGCAATAGTATAACTCGACTTTAGCATTTTATAAGTCGACTAACTATACACCCGACATATATTAAACATTTCAAGCACATCTGGACTCCCCTGCCTAAACGAACACCTAAAAGGTGTTCGAAATGTCCCCGAGACGACACAAAATAAATACAAAATAATTTAATGAAGTCAATGAGCGAAAGTGTTTCATAATTTTTATGCTTGGCGCTGATAAGGCTGTAACACACACAGCCGCCCAGCCACCCAGCTCAGCCCAGCCCAGCCGCCCCCTATTGAGCCCACCCCCTTACCCCTTGGCAAACGAAAAGCCATATAAAATATATTTCTATGCCATTGTTGTCGTTGTCTTGGTTAAATAATTTATGTTTTATGTGCGCAGGAAACGTTTTTCTTTGCTACAGAAAAGAGATAGAGATAGAGATAGAGAGAGCGAGAGAGAGGGAGAGGGAGAGGGCAAGCAGCCAGAGTTGACTAAATGAGGGTGTTTCTGTTATGGAGGAGCGACGAGGGTACGTTTGGAACGACTCAAGTGATTTAGGAAGTGTTTGTCTGCGTTACGCTTGGTTAGTTGATAAAAATCAGTCGGCGCTTGTTTTTTTTTTTCGTGGGCGTGGCCCAAAGCTATAAGCAGAAAAAAGCACAACAAAAATGCTGCCTAGTCAGACTCACACTCTTCTTGCGTTCTCTCTCGCTTAATTGCATTGACTAAATTGCATTTTAAGCGCTCTACACCTTTTTTTTAGGCCCCCTTTTGTCAGAGTTTCGTTTTCGTTTTCGTTTTAATTTTGATTTTGATTTATGTGACACGCCCCGTGCTGTGAGTCATAAATGCAAAAGATCCATGCGAATGCAGCCTATGGAATTGGAATTGGCGAACAAATTCAAGTCAGTTCACAGCATTCACAATGGCCGCTTAGTCAGCACGGTTTTTAATGGGTTGGTTGATTCATCCCAATTGGGTTTGAAGGTTATAGTATTATGATCTGATGGGAGTTATAGGAATACATAGATATTACTTAGTTAAGCCTAGCCCCAAGAAATTAAAACTTGGATTGAGATAAGGCAGAAATCCAACTCTTCAATATATCAATTATAATTTGATTTGAGATGAAGGAATTAACATAAATCATAACGCTGGATACCCGATTTCTAAAAATTGCCTAAAGTCAAGGAGAGATATACATAGGTATATATAGATCTAGATCATACTTAGACCTACCTTTGGAAGAAATCTTATCAATAAGGCAACTATTGCGCCAGCTTCAAGCAGATATTTAGGTCAACTATATCATGCTATATCTCGATTCTAGAAGTAATTTAAGAACTTAAAAGAGCTTGACCATGGTCATAGATAAATATAAGCATGCATATAGCTCAGCTTATTTCATAGATCCAGCTATTTTATAGCTCTATACGGCCAGCCCATACTGCCAAACTTTACAGGGTATTCCAATGATTTGCAGTTTTGTCTGAAGCCGGGCAAATTGCATTGTTGCGTGCCAAATATTAATCAAAGACAAAGACAAACCAAAAAATAAAATAAAATCAAAATGAAAACAGAAAACATAGAGAATACAAAAAAAAAAAAAAATATAAACAAACAGAAACCTTAGATAGTTGGGAGCCGCTTCCTGTGCGAAGTCGAGTTTAAAGTGCCATTAACCCACAATTGAAAAGCAGAGAGCGTAGGAAAGCGAGAGAAAAACCCATAAAGTACGTGTGTATCTTTCTATACCACGATTTTTTTTCTCTTTTTTTTTCTTTTTGTTATTATTGTTACTGTATCTATAGTTGTGGCCGTGGCTGTAGCATGTGCAGCGCTCATCAGTGTCTGCGGCTGTGGCCGCAGCTATCATCTGGGCCAACTAATTGCAAGTTTTACTCATTCACTGCTGCTGCTGCTGCTGCGTGTCAAAATATAATTTTGATTTGGCAGCCAGTCAAACAAATAGCGCACAGTGTATAGCATAGGATAGATACATGGATACTTTTGGGTCATTAATCGTTATTGTTGCCCATTTTGGTTGTCATTTTGCGGTGCAAATCTGTGGTAAATGTGAACTACCTGGGGCAGGGAGAGGGAGAGGGAGACTGAGCTGAACTCCAGTTCATTCTATTGCTTCACTATCTGTATATATATATCTATCTATGTCTATCTCCGCCGGGTGGTTGTTTCCTGTGGCTGTGTGACCAGCTGCCTGAGCTCGCCCGAAGGGTCGTCCCGTCTGTCACAGGATATGCGCGCTGCTCTCTCTCTCTCTCTCTCCCTTTCTCGCTCTGGATGTGCGATAAATTTGAAATAATTTGATGCGTCTTGTTTTATTTGACAGGCAAACAAATTCGTCGCCCATAGGCAACAAATCGTTGCCCAAGTTCTACCTGGGCCCCGGTCCGACTCCCTTTTTTGCCAGGGCGCAATGTAAACACAAGTCGTCAGCCTGTGCGGCAATTAAAAGAAATGTTCGGCTTTTATGTAGGGAATTTCAATTTATAGATTAAAGTTCTCTCTCACCCTCTCAGTCTCTCACTCTCTCACTTTCTCAATGTCTGTTTGCTGACTCTACCTTTGCTTGCATTGTGGACACGTGTGTTTGTCCTTCTTCCTGGCGCTGTTGTCATTTATCAATTGTGCCCAGGCCATTAAAACTTCAATTAAAAAGAGTCCACAAGAACACAATAAATAATATGTGGCACAGCTTAAGAACAATGTAAGACATGTAATTGTTGCAAAATATGAAGCAGCTCTACCACAGTCAAAGGTGCTTGAAAGGCAGCTGACATTTGAATAGAATTTTGGATACGAGTTTTAGTAGAGAAAGAGAGAGATAGTAGCAGATGAGTATGAATTTAGGCGGAAATGCCTGACTAGCAGATACCGAGAATAATGAGAAAGAAGAGCAAGAGGAAGCATAGAGAGAAAGAAAGAGAATGAAAGAGGGAGACATATTTTTGATTTGAGAATAAATTTATTTCCTAATTGATAATTTTGCTATCGATATTTATCGAAATGCAAAAATCTATAGAATATTTCTAGCAAACTTGGGCTGATCTTGAGAAAGATCTATATAGGCATATGGCAGAGAGAGGGAGACAGATTGCTTAATGATTCTATCTTAAACATAAATTTAAGATCAATCGTTTTACTATCGATTTTTATCGATATGCTAATTTTTATTTGATCTATGAAAGGATCTAGATAGACAAATACCGTAGGATGTTATCTCCACGTCTACAGAAGCCGTCATCATCAAGCATTATTTGCTTAGAAAAGATTTGAGTTGATTTTGGAGGAAAACAAATTTTAATCTTTTCCACAGAATTGCATTGATAACGCGTAGTTAGTTGAGGCTTAAGTGCAAATGTATTGTTGGCCTTTGTGTGACAATTGATTAGATTATGTTAGATTACGTGACAATGTTGAATGCAGCTCACTGGCATTGTCTGACAACTTTGCTCAATTCTATGGCCAATGATTGCAAATATTTTCATTTTATTGGCCGTTAAGTTGTTGTTGTGTTTGCTTCGCTGCTTTATGCGGCACTTGCAACTAATATGCAACTATTGCCAGCCCTCGCTTTGCACTTAACTTTCTTACACTTTGGCAGCTTAACTTTTGCCGCGTCCCTTTTATCCATTTTAATATTTGCATTATAAGCACTTTAAACCATTTAAACTTGCCCCCAATGGCGGCCAGGATAATGCGCTTTCACAGCGAGCAAAATAATATAGAAAAAAAGGGAAAAGCCAAACTGAAAAAAGCTGGGCAAATGCAAATAACAAAAACAAAAACAGATAGGAAAAAGTTCACAACAGGCGGAAAAAAAAACTGAAACTTGAATTGCTTGGGCAAAATAAAATAGAAAAAATGCAATTTCCGTATAGACGCACACATTTTCCGGCCAACAAATGGAAAATAATATTTAAAATATACATATATATAATATAGGGAGATAACTATGTGTAAAGAGCGTGCAGCGAGCACCACAATTTGCCATCTAGAAAATAAATAAATAAATAAAAGCTTGAGCAGCTTCCAATTTGAAGGCTTTCGATTGTTTCTACAATTTAATTTTAGTCTTACTTTTTAAATATTTATTTTAATTAATTTATTTTATTTTTTAATGTCATCCATTACATTTTTATTTATTTTTTTTATTATTATATTGTCAATTGAAATTTTTATTTAATTTAGCTTTTAGCCATTAAAAAATTGATTTTTTTTATATAATGAATTTAAATTTTGAGCTCATTTAAAATTAAAATAATGAACTTATTTTATTATAAAATAAATTCAAATTTTGAATTTAATTCTATTTATAAAATTTAGCTATTCAAGTATTTAATTCTTTTGTTTAAATATTAAATACAAAAAGAAAAAAAAATTATATATATATATATATATTTTTTTTTGTAAATCCTGCTGAACAAATTTAATTAAAATCTCTGCATTTTGAATTTCAAAATAATTTTTTTATTTTTATTAGCTTAGAATTCCTCGAGATTAAGATTATAAGCTTTAAGATGTTTTTTTTCTTTGCAATTAATTGAGACTTTAATGATTTTTGTGTATAAGTTATTTCATAGCATATAGATATATATATATATGTCTATATATACATATGAGTTGAAGAAAATTGTATTTGGCAAATGCATTAAACTTTCATTTTTCTGTCAAGCCAATCGTAATAGCGAAAGGGAAAGAGAGAGAGAGAGAGAGAGAGATGGTTCTATGCAAACGGCAGACGCATCTCCTTATCTATATATAACTTATATATATATATATATAATGTATATATGCACATGGTGACTATGTATGTGTGTGTGTGTGTGTGATATTTGAAAATCAAAGCGAAAGTTGTGCTCGGCTTTTGTGTCCTGCTGCACATCCTTTGGCATCCTTGGTTCAGCGCAAAACTTTTGTCATGAATTGAGGCTTGGGAAATGTGCGAGAAAAACACATCAAAGCAATCAAAAAGTGACGCCAGAGCAATTGAAAACTTTTCGCATGAACAAAACCAAATAAAAAAAAAAAACCCAAGCCAAGAAAAAACATTATTATAGAAAATGCAAACGCATCAATGCATGCTGGGGGCGTGGCGACGCCCACTGTTTTAACTTGCATCGAAGCAAAAAGGAGCGGAAAAAAAATCAGCGCCAAATGCCAATTGCCAAATGACATCCTAGCTCGAGCTCGAAACTTTTCAACTCTTTCACCTACACACATACACACACACACACACTCTTCGCTCTCTCTCTCTCTCTCTCTCTCTCTCTCTCCCTTATACATTCTGTGGCCATCCTTGTCGCTGATGCATTGTCCTTGCTTATGTTAATGGCTTTGTTTGGCATTGATGGCCGTTGGCCAAGAAACCATGCAAAATGCTCATTCAAATAATGACTGCTATATATGCTAGATATATATATATATATACATATACGATATATATATATGTATATATATATATATATATATATATATATATATGTATATTCTCCCTTAATGTTCCTATTTTGCCAAAAACTTGCGCACAAACTTAAATAATTTGCACATAAAATATAATTTAATGTTTGGCCCCGTTCCATACATTGTGGCTGCTGGCTCGATGGGCAGCGCTGGTACGAGGGGGCGTGGCAGTTTCTGACTTGCATCAAAATGGGGTCAACTGCATAGAATGCGAAACGTTTTTGGCAATGGCCAACGCCATATAACCCAAATAAAACAGCCAAGCCAAGTCGAGAAGAAAGCAACATTTTGGCTCAAGGGTCAGCAAACAGTGTTGCAAAACAGTTGAAGAGTAATTGTTCAAGCGTTGGCAAATTCAATTCATAATTAATTTGAGCATGGGCATGCATAACAAATATATATATATATATATATATATATATATTATATATATTTGATATATATATATATATATATATATATATATACAGTAACTATAAGTGAGATTCGCCAAAAATGGAAACTTCTTTAAATATGAATGAAAACTAGTTGCTTAGGCTATGAATTTATTTAGTGTTATTAACAACACTAAAAATGTGTATTACAAAATCTATTCACTGTTGAAAGCTTAGACAGAAGTTGGTTGAATAAAGATAATGAGTTTGATCTATCTGTAGAAGTGTTTTTGTCTCTCTCTCTCTCTCTCTCTCTCTCTCTCTATTACTGTATTTTCTCTGTCTCTCTCTCAATCCATGTCTCTCTCTTTTCTTTCTATATACCTCACTATCTTTTCTCTTTCTTCTCTCCCTATTCCTCTTTTTCTCTCTCTCTCTCTCTCTGTCTTTCCCATTTTTCCCGCTCTTATCTCTATTTATTTTCTATTTTCATTTAAGCTTACTCTCTCTATCTCTCTTCTCTTTCTTCTATATATCTCTCTCTCTCTCTCTCTTCTCTTTATGTCTCCATCTCTTTGTCGTCAATTTTCCAACTTTTGCCTCTGCTGATCATATTTTCATATATTACCCTTCACAACACTATCATTTGCCACGTTTTCAACACTGCCACAAGTGTCTGGCCATTCGCAACACTTAAAGTCAGATCAGCCGGCAAGGGCGCTTGCTCTTCTCACTTCCTCGTTAGGCTGAAGTGTAGGGGAGATAAAAACAAAAAGCAATAAAAAAAAAACTTGACGCTTGTTATTGTTGTGATTGTTGAGCACGTTGCACTCTTATGTGGGTGCCCCACGCCAGCCCCTCTCCCTATGCCTCTCTCTCTCTCTCTCTTTCTCTCTGCCTCTGCCTCTGCTCTTTTGTCTTTAACGTATTTTTGGGCAATTGCAATTTGAACTTGTTGTTTTTGTTGGTGTTGTTGCTGCATTGGTTAAGCTTGACTGCATTTGTAGCTGTATCTATAGCTATATCTGTAGCTTTTTGTATCTCGAGCTGTATCTGTGCATTGGACTGCCGTCCCGTATTTAAATAGCGAATGATTAGCTTCAATTGGCTTCAATTGCGTAGAGCAAGCAGCTCGTGATATAGTTTTTTTTTTTTTTTGTTCTGAATAAGAAGAAGAAAATATGTGTAACCCAGACGAGGCAAGTCAAGTCAGATGCTCCCCTTGGAGCCCATCCAATCTGTTGCTGCGGGCCACGCACATTCATTTCGCATTCGAATTGACTTTGTTTTCATATTTCTCTCATTTGATGAGAGCTGCTTAAGTGTTTGGGCAAGTTAAATCATTTCGAAATCGTTGAACAGCAGCAGCAGCTCGAGCTCTTCCGCTTGGCCTCCTTATGCCAAATAGCTAGAAGTGTGTGCGCATATGTAATCGCATGGATATGAAGTGCCATTCGGCTGATATTCAAACTGAATGCAAATTCTTCAATCAAATTGCTCGCCAAGACAACGGCTGCATGTACGTATCGCTGGCCTAGTTCTTGAGAGTGATCTGCCCCATGCTCTCCCTATCTCTCTCTCTCTCTAGATAAACTTTGAAGTTGCTCACAGACAGCGCTCTTAATCTAACAAGCTTTCAGTTCAAGATAAGCACAAGCACTTCAAGAGGCCATAGACCCATGTTGATGCCAAGAAAAAACTAATAAATATTAGGGAAAAATATCAAAAAATTATTAAAATAGCTATAAAACAGCGGGCAGAGCAGGAGTCGAAACACTTAAGCCTCAAGGCAATAAAATATGAAAATAATTATAATTAATCTATTAATGGGAAATTGAAATCAAATGAAGATATGTCTTCAAGCAGTTCATGCATTAACTAATTGATTAGACTTCGGATTTGTGTAATAATTTATTTAAATTTAGAGGGAGGGTGGAGATGGGGGGAGATCTCTGAAAGTCTGCTCTGAACTCCAAAATTCGTTCACTATCTCGTTCGCTTCTCCTCTCCCTCTCTCTCTCTCTATGTTTATTATACACTTCTCATTCAACTGTAAAAGTTTTGTCATTTAGTGCGCTTAATTGAACACAATTCACTGCATTATTTTTGAGTTGTTTCTTGTTGTGTGTTTTTTTTTTTTTGGGCCGTGGGCGCAAAAACAATTTCTGGCAGACAAACTGGCGACGCGCCCAGAAAAACAGCTCCTGCTGCTTCCTGTTTCATAATCAAATCAAATCTTTACCAGCGGGTATGATGCACTTGAGCCGCGTGGAACACGAAATTGCATTACAATGAGACAAGTCCAAAATTTACATTAAATTAAATTAATAAAATAAAAAAAGAAAAGAGAAATATAAATATGAATAAAATTAAATAATTGACAATTTAAATATTATACCCTGATCAAATTTAATTTATATTATAGACAACAATTTAAATTTTTAGTACATTTATTTATTCATTTTTTATGTGGTAGTTAATGTTAAAAAAAAAAAAAATATATATATATATATATATAATGTTTTAAAAAATAAAATATATAAAAATTTAAATAATATAAAAGCTAAAAATATATGTAATAAAATATATAAAAATTGATCAAATATAAAAATTAAAAATATATGAAATAAAATGTTTAAAAACTAAAATATATAAAATATAAAAGCTAAAAATATATGAAATGTTTTACAAAATAAAATATATACAAATTTATCAAATATAAAAATTAAAAATATTTAAGAAACAAAAAAAATATATACAAAAAATGGCTAAAATAAATATATAAAAAATTGTTTTCGTACAATAAAAAATAAAAAGAAATATAAATTCCAAATATATAATGATATATATTATTAATATAGTAATCTCTTAAATATATCTCTAATGATATGTCGCTCTAGGGTATTTAATGTTCAATCCGTGTTTGTTGTGCTTCTTCAATCTCTTCTTTTCGCTCTTCTTCTTCTTCTGTTTCTTCTGTTTCTTGATATATTTTGCACGTAACTGCGAAATGTTTCTTAATGATTTTAAGCATTAAATTTGTGCAACGTCGCATGTCCATGACCTTTGTGTGGCGGTGTGCGGTGGTGTAAGGCACCCACAACAGAGCATAAGACACGCACACACGCACACACACACACACACACACACACATAGAGTGTGCTCTGCAGCTGCAAATTAAAAGTTAAACGTTGCGTGCTGCGCCTGTTTATCTTACGGATGCGCCCTGGGATGCATCACTCACTCAACTCGAGCGTAGCATTTAACTCATTCGTATAAAAGATACACACACACACACGCACACACACACACACACACACACACACCCATACACTCAATGCAAACAAACAAAACTGACGGCGGCTTCTGCCATTCATGATGTTGCACTCGATTAAAAATGTGCTCGTATCTTTAGCTGCCTCTCCCTCTCCATCTCCTTCTCCCTCTCACTCACACTCACGCTCTCTCACTCTGGCTTGTTCTGTGGCTGCTGCGGCGGCTGTTTCTGTTCTGGTTGTTGTTGTCGCTTTTGTTGCAGGAAGTGCTCATCTTCATTTACTTTGTTGCCTCTCGACGTCGCCAGGGACTGCAGTGCGCTGCCTTTCAGATTATTGCCAATTTACATTTGCCATCTCCCTCACACCCTCACACCCTCTCGCCCTCTCTGTCCCTCCTTATCTGTCTATCACACTCTGTTTGCTAATTAAATATCTATGAATGGCGGCTTCCCAGTTGACAAATTCGAGCATTTCTGCTACATCTCGCTCTCTCGCTCTCTCTCCCTCACTCACTGTTTCACCGTCTCTTTCATTTTATTTTCATTTAGTTTCTTCTTTTTAAAATTGGCACAGGAAATTGCTTTAATTTTCATTGAGTGTTCTTCAGCTACAAAACCGAATTGGCAATTGCTTTGCTGCCGCTGCTTGTTGCCTGCTGATATTTATGCGCGCGTGCCGCATGCGGCATGCCTCGCTCGCACACTTCACGTTTCTCTAGACTACACCCACTCCACAGCGAGACACTTAAACGATTTTCATTAATATGCGTCGAACAACAACAGCCAAGCGAGCTACAACCAACTGACAACAACCGCAAAGACATTACAAGAAATTTGCGTTCAGTTTTTGGCATTGCGGCTTCTCCTGTGTGTGCGTGTGTCTGTGTGTGTGTGTGTGTGGCATACAACTTGTCACTTGCAGCAATTGATTTCGGCAATTTAATAATTTCATTTTCTCATTAAAATGCTTCAGCAATTAATATTTAATGCGCAAAGTAAAATGCTTGAAATATTCATTTAGGAAACTCCAATTTGAGAGGCAGAGAAAGCGAAATGTGGCGAGGAAAAGTGTGAGAATTTATGAGAAATTTTAGATATATAAATGGGGATCTATCAAGTCTAACCATATATATCTATGCATATATATATGTACATACCCAATATACTATATATATAAATGACGGACGGACAGTGCAGCGGATGGTCTGAGGGACGGACGGACTGACTGGCAGAAATACGAATGGACGGACAGAGATGACAGATGGACTGACTGGGTCACTGGCAGACGGACGGCGGACAGAAACGAACGGACGGACTAAAGGGCGTACGGACAGAGAGAAGGACGGACGAACAGAGGGACAGATTAACGTGCCGAGAGACGCCGTGACTGACTGAGAGACGGACTGACAGACGAACAGACGAACGGACGGACGGACGGACGGACAGGCAGATGGAGCAGCACACGGTCAAAACACAAAGCGAATATGCTCACTTTACTTTAATTTTAATTATGTTTTCCATTTAGTTCAAATTCAATTTCCTTTTCCACTTATTTTCCGCACTTAGAAGTGTATTCGAAAAAAACTCTAGAGACTGCAGCTAGTTAAAACTCTGTCATCAATCACTGAGCAATCAATCGACAGGCAATTAGCCATCACTCAGCACTAACCAAGTTGTTTATAGAGTAAATGCCTGAGATGTTGAGCATCAACTTTATATATCTATAAATATATATAAACACATATATATATATATATATATATATACATATAAATGTCTAAAAATCATGCTTAGCCAAAGGCTTAAATAGTGGAATTATAAAACACGAAAATTGAGTTAGAAAATCTAAAACAACATAAAACATTTTTATTAGCCATGTTTGGGGTCGCGTGATCTTTAGGTTGGCATTATCTATAGATCCCAAATGGAGCAGCACTTGATGCTGCTTTAATGCCAACGGAACTGTGCCGCGCGCATTAAAATCCAATGGAAAGTGTCAGTGGAAAGGGTTGCCGGGCAGAAGGGCAGGGGGGAAGTATTGTAGTTCAGACAGTCGTCACCTCAGCGCACCCACTCGAGAATCAAAAGAAATGAGACAGAGACACACACACACACACACACACACACACACACACACACACACACACTCGCACACCATACTTGAGCGCATTTCTCAAGCGCTTTGCATTCGCAACGCTTTGATCTATGCGAATGAAAGAAGAAGCGCAAAAAAAAGAAGCAAACAAACTAGGGGCTGTGGGCATGGTGGGGGGCCGCCTGGCTGCTTGTATTTGGGGGAAGGCCATTGTGCTTAAGAACTCTTTGTTGTTGTTGTTGTTGTTGTCGAATCGATTGATTGGCAACTGGTCAGCGGCGCGTTTCATTCATTGGCCAAAATCGAAAAGCCGCAAAAGCCGCTAAACTCAAACCCAATGCTAAAAAAAGCAAAAAAAAAACAAAAAAAAAAAAAAAAGTGCGAAGCCAAAGAATCAGCCAAACGGAAAGCACGCAAATAGCCCCAAAACAACAACAACAACAACAATGGCTGAGAGGTGGGCGTGCCAGGGCCTGCGGCGGCCATTTTAGCTATTTTTATTTAATTTTTTGGCCATTTTCTCAAGCTAGCATAGCCAAAAAAAAAAAATAGATGCACAGATACAGATACATTTAGACAGAGCCACAGATAGATTTTTATTGCGTCGCCTGCAAATTGGTCCCCAGGGCCCAGCGCGTTCCACTGGATTCGCTTCGATTTGCTAGATTTGAGAGAGCGCACAGAGTGTGGCGGCGGCAGCAGCAGCTGAATGTAACTGTATCTATGTATCTGTAACTGTAGATACATCAAGATGTTTCTGGATGTATCTATGTATTTATAGATAAAAATATGTATCTATCTGCATATCTATAGATACAGAAATGTATCTATGTATCTATGTATCTATGTATCTATGTATCTATGTATCTATGTATCTATGTATCTATGTATCTATGTATCTATGTATCTATGTATCTATGTATCTATGTATCTATGTATCTATGTATCTATGTATCTATGTATCTATGTATCTATGTATCTATGTATCTATGTATCTATGTATCTATGTATCTATGTATCTTTATCTATATATCTTTACCTATATATCTGTATCTATATAGCTGTATCTATGTATCTATCTTTTGCTAAATTTGAATTTATCTTTGACTAATGACGAACGCTTGCAAGTGTGACCCAACTTTTGGCCCATTGGCAAGACGCGTTGCTTGGGCCGCAGCAATTTATTAGAAATCATATATCAAAGGTCCCAACCCTCCGCCGCCCCAAACGCGTTCAAACTTTTCGTTATTTGTCAGTGTGGCATTACTAATTGGTGATTACGAGCGGAAGTCGACAAAATATTTCACTTCATTTGCTTTTATTTATATATATTTTGGTAAACAGAAGAAACGACAAAAAAAAAATAAAATAAAGAAAATAAAAATCCAAAAAGTCGAAAAGTTGCGGCGGAAATTCATGTAGCTAAATTTAAAACGAATGAGTTGCGTCTCATGGATCTGTACTGCTGTAGCTGTATCTGTATCTGTATCTGTATCTGTATCTAGAGCTATAGCTATAGCTATAGCTGCATCTGTATCTCACTCTCTCGGCTGCTTTTCATCAATGGACTCGAATAGCTGGCGCTATGCCAATTATTGTTGCAGTTGTCACGTTGGCAACGTCGCACTGCCAGCCAGTTTGTCATTTTGGCCTGTCAGCTTGGTGCTCCTTATGCTCGCCATCTCGCTCTGTCTCTATCTTGAACTCGTTCTCTTTCGCGCCAGCCAATTTGCATGTGTGTACAAATTTTCATTCATTGCCAGGCAAAATGCAAATAAAATGCTTAAGCACAAGCTCAAATAGAAATTGCAATAGATGTATCTCTTTCTCTCTTCCACTCCACCTCTCTCTCTCTCTCTGTGCGCCTCACATATTGACATAAGCATCTGCTGGCATTTGCTTCTGCACCATTCACAGCTTTGTTGACTGAGATTCAGACTCGGAAGTTCAATAACTTGACAAAATGTTTCATTTGCAGTTCGAATTACATGCAAAATACCAATCGGAAAATACCAAAGAAAAAATGTCAGCTTAACTAGTTTTTCAGTTACCCAATGGTATTTTTAATAGTTGGCATTTTCTGATAGTTTTCAATTATTTGCTTCGTTAGTTTGAGTTTGGGCATCCACAAAAATACTATAAAATATATAAAAAAAATACTAACAAAATACCAGCATACATATAGAAGCATGTATACCAATAAAAATACTGAAATAGTACTAAATACTAGTTTACATATGAGCATAACAATGTAGTCTGCTTCTGATGTCTGATTTTACTGTGTGGTATTATTCAGTATTTTTAAAATACTAAGATCTAAGATTTTTTTAAAATACTGTTTTTTAGTATTTCCAAAAACTACTAGAAATATATATTTCACTATTAAAAATATTTCATTTATGTGTTGGTATATTTTGCAGTATTTTTATATTTATTTAAAATACGAAAAATATATTTTTGAATTAAAAATTTTTTGTTGCACACAAATTTTACTGTAATGTGTTGTAATATATATTATTACTTATTATTACTTGGCAGTATTTTATTGCTCTTGGTATTTTTAAGTATTTTTTTGTCGCAGTTTGTTTAATATCTTAAAAGAAATCTGAATGTAGGTCCAAGTTTTTGGCCTAGTTAGTTGAACTCTTGTTGCTGTTGAGACATAAGAAGCACTTGTAGAAAATGAATAATAATAATAATATGAAGATGAAGACGAGCGAGGCTGAGTTGGTGCCACACTTATTAGAATGCATTTGCTAATGAAGAAGCAACGTTGTCTGTGGCTGCGGCTGCTGCTCTTTTGTCGACCCATCAAATTTTCAACAGCAATCCGAGAAATGGATATGAACAGTATATCTACAATATATGTGTGCAGAGTGTGAGAGCGAGAGATAGTGAGGGAGGGGGGGGTGGGGAGTGGGGGCTGTGGACCCTAGACAAGTGCAATGGCCGCCTAATTGCGCTGGCAAGTGCCACACGAGAGTCAGCCGAACATGCCAATCAACACCCGTGCCAGCTGTTTGGCAGGGGTACAACCAGGGGGAGTAGAGTGTGTATATAGACTCATATATATATATATATATATATATATATATATTTATATATATATATACATACATATATATTTTTGTGTGTGTTTGCTAGAGGGTTGCGCGGCATTGCGCGGGCTCTGCTCGACATGAACCAAAGCACTTTGTTTGTAATAGTTTTTCCTCTTTTCTGTTTTTTTTTTTTTTTTTGTTTCTTTTCTCTTGCATTCGAAAAGTTGTTTTATTTGCCATGCAGCTCATTTTATGAGCAAGTTTTCGGGTCTGTGTTTTTAATAATTCTCCACGTTTGCCCCCCAACCCGATGCTGTGGTACGAGTCATATGCGTCTGATAATTATTATGGCGCTCTTGACGCCTTTATGACGTGTAAAACGTTTTGCAGCCAGCGTCCTGCTGATGGATGTGCCAATAAACTCTGACTGTATAGTTGGGCATAAATCGAGCAGCTGCTGAGATTCAATGAGAGATATTCTGCAGTTGCAGTTGGGCGAAGTTAGGAAGAGCAAGAGTTTAGCAAGAAGATATTTGGTTGAGTTCTAGATATCTAGTACTGATATTTCTATAGATTTAACCTTTTCACTTCGAACTTCCTTCAAGGCAAACTCAAATTTGACTTCAACTGTTTCCCATCCTGGGGCTCGCCCTGAGCTCGACTTTCCTTACTGATTTAGCCAAGCTCTCAGTATTACTTTTTGGCCACAATTAGGACTGGGCTAAGCCACTTTTAGAGCTACCTAAATCATTACTAACTAGTTTCAGATCGGCTTCATTTTAGCGACTCGTTTGGCATGCAAATGTGTGGCATCAAAGTTTATCGCTGGGTCTTATCTGTTTGGCTTTGGGGCATGCCCCATGTACAGCCGAGCTCATTTGAAATGCAAAACCTTGAACAATCTCCTCAGCTGATAAGCTGATCAAAGCAGCAGCAGCAGCAGTTTAATTTCAACTATGTTTGGTTTTTTAACACCTCTCGAAACTCGGGCAGCGACGACGTTAACGAGCCACTCGCAACTCAACGATCGCCACTCGCCGAAACAACAAGCATAGAGCGACCCGATCCCAGATTCCCAGATACTTGGCAGCTTAAGCAGCGTGTCGCTGGGCGTTGTGTGTGGCTCGGCCCGGCTCGGCTGGGAGTTTTATTTCCCTACCAGGCGGTCTGCCGTTGATCTTTGCCAGGGTAACCAGGGGCTTAGCTTGTTACAGCGTCCGCTGAAGCGCAACGTACGTAACGTTACTTTCTTTGCCCCTACGGCTCCAGAAATTTCCTCGATTTGGTGACTGCTGAAGCGACAAATGTGTCTGCGATTTGTGTGGGGGCGAATTCTCTTGTCATTGTGATTGTTGGATTGAAAAAAGGTTTTTCTCTTTTTTCTTTTTTTTTTTATATTTTTGTTGTTTTTTTTTTTACATCTTTTGTGCATGACACGATCAAATTTGGTGTGGGCCGAGCAGATGCAACCATGTTTCTTCGAGTCTCTTCCTCATTGTATGTAGCTCGTCTTTCTTCTGCTGTTGCGCTCCCTACGCTTGCTTGTTATAGTTTAACAAGCTGTCGAGCCGTTTGATGGGCTCGCTCTTGTCGAGTCGCGCAGCGAGGCAATCAAAGCAATCAACTCATCAAATGGCCTATCGATTTCATGACCAACTGCACAGCCAACTAAGCATCGAACATAAATAAACTATAAAACGACAATGAAATTAAGCAAAATTTAGGATGTGCCTCATGTGCAGCTAAAAACGACAATTCCTATGCAAATTCAATGGGAATGGGTCAAGCATGTCACTTCGAATAGCATTTATGGAAACATTTCCCTATAAAAAACGAGAGAGAGAAAGGGAGAGAGAGAAACTAACGGCAATATCAGATATGTTCGTTGATTAGCTCACTTCGCCGTGTTTTGGGCATTGATGGAATTCCTTAAACTGCATTTTATTTGGTGTGTCTTACAAAGACATCAAGTGACATATCTTTGTAAAGCAGGGCATCGATAATCGATAATGGTATCGATAGTGTGGAAAAAGACACTCTAAACAGCATTTGACCTCAATATATTTTCCTATTAAATGTGATCTATCTATTAATATGGAATTGACCCTATAAGAAATGCAATTAATTATCGATACATGTATCGATAACACCTAAAGTATTTGGGAGTACTCTAAAGCGTATATAATTCAATCTCTCTCTCTCTCTCTCTTTATATGCAGCAGTAAAACAAACAATGGAAATGTAACTTAGCGTTAATACAGCTCGAATCTAGTATCGATTAAGTTATCGGTAACACTTGAAGAACTTACAACTGTGTTGAATGGAACATCATTTCAGATATTGGCATATACATTCCATTTTGATAGAATTCAATCAACTAAGACCATGGAGAATTGATTATTGATAATCGATAGTCGACATCGATAACATATGAAATGCTTCCAATTATGCTCGAAACTACCTCATATCATAAATATCTTCTATATATATCAAACATTAGACCAATCACTAAACTCAAACTAGTAAGAGTATCGATAATGTTATCGATAACATACGCAGCGCTATAAATTGATTTGTTATTCAAACTATTTTCTGTATGCATTATACATTCTAGCTATGCAACTCAGTCAACCCAGATTTGTAAGTCAGCTATCGATAATGTTATCGATAACACCTAAAGTACTTGAGTGTACGCTAATTCGACATATTCTTTATATAAATCAATATTTTCTTTAGAGTACATTTACTTTTGATATCCGCAGTCTTCTCTAATGACTCATTGAAACTCGAACCAGAGCCATTTGTCGGTCCTCGGCACTGGCGTATAAACTTCATTGGATTATCCCAATCTATTTCCATTAAAAGGAAGTTCAACTTTTTCATTTTTGTTTTGTTTTGTTTTGGTTTTTTGTAGCTTTTAAAAAGTTGTACAAATGTGTTTCGTACTTCTTAAATTTGCCTTAAATTCCTCGATTAGGGCTTTCCATGCCACGCCCCCAAGTCGCAAGCATTTGCGGTATCTGCTTTTCTCAGGATTACAGCGCGCCATAACGTGTCCTTCCGCCCTCCCCAGAAAAAAAAAAAAACACCAAAAATTGTTCGAATGTTTTGACAAAACAACTTTTTTCACTTAGCGCTGCTTAAACAACAATAAGAGAAATGTGGACAGCAAATGGGCATGGGCCGAGGGTGTGTGGTGCGATTGGCGGGTGGTTGGCTGGACTGGGTGGTGCGCGTCTGCTCTGCTCTTGCTTTATTAGCTCAACTTTTTGTTCGCTTAATGTCAAAGATACAAATACATTTTGGGCGCTATGCTCATGCCTGCTCGGCTTTTACGAGCTGTATGTGTTGGTTGTCGTTGATAGCAATCAAAGGCAGGAAAATCCCAGGCAGTCGCTGCTTAGGCTCTGTCCTGGACCTTAAGTAATATGTGGCCTGCAATCTCTGCTGCTTCTACTCTTTGTACGCAGAAGTCGAAGCAGTTCCTCTTCTATAAACACACACACATATGTATATAGAAGAGACATATGTGTGTGCATTTGCCATTTGCATGCGCTGTGTGTTAATGCTTTTCATCTTGTTGCTACGCTTCTCTCTCCCTCTCTCTCTCTGTCTCTCTCTCTCTCTCTCTGTGTTCAGTTGATGTATCTTTGCAACTGGCAGTTACTTCTTCGACTCGCTGTGTGTATCTTTCTGCTTCTTTCTTTTTTTTCCTGCAGCATTGTCGACTTATTTCATTTTCAGTTTCATTAAATAACAAATTGCTCTTTTGTCATATGTGTGTGTGTGTGTGTGTGTGTGTGTGTGTGTGTGCGTAAGCTCAACTTTTTATTATGCTGCGCGTACTTTATTCACTTTCTTTCTTATTTGCTACGCTCGCGTTGGGTATTATAATTCTGTCACGGCAGATGAGAGATTACAGACGTATATATATATATATATATTCATGAACTGTAGCATGATTCAACAGGAAATGAAACACGTTCTTGCTGCGACTAAAGGCTCATAGACCTAAGGGAAAAATTACTAATATTGCATTGAGATGGGATATTAGATCAATCATTTACCATAGATCATACGAGATACGATATACGATATACGATATACGATATACGATATACGATATTCGATGTACAATCTTTGATAGGCAATATGCAATATACAATATACGATATACGATATACGATATATATATCGTAATACGATATTCGATGTACAATATATGATAGGCAATATACTATATAGAATATACGATGTACGATATACGATATACGATATACGATATACGATATACGATATACGATATACGATATACAATACACGATATACGATATACGATTTACGATTTACTATATACAATAACCATTTCATAATATACAATATACGGTATAAGATTTACGATATAGATATATGATATAGATAGTCCACAAGTAATAGTAGTAGTACACCTATGGTATATATATAGCTAAAGGAAGCGTACTGAATATTCGTCTATATCTCTATTCCCGCTCGGCTTCTGTTGTTAATCTTTTGCACTCTTTTGTTGTAATAAAACACAAGAAGAGGAAGAAGCAGCAGCCGCTTGTTTGCTCCACATACGCCCCACCCACACCCCGCACCACCTCCACCTATTTCTCCTTTTGGCTCTTAAGCAATTTGAAGTTTTGATGCTTTCAATAAATATTAACATTTTTAGCAACATCATCCCACCCTTAAACGCACACATCCACAGCAGGCAGCGAACTTAAGTTGTGCCCCCTTGTGTTGGCTCTTATCAAGCTTTATTGTTGCTTCGCTTGTTGTTGTTCTTTTTAGTTAGTAGTCACCATTTTTCATATTTATGAAATGCCTTCAAAGATTTTAATCTTATAGCCGAGCAGCAGACACGAGTCGCTCACCCAACCCTTGAGCCCAAAAAAAAAAAAAAAAAAACAAAAAATCTCATAACTGCGGGCGGCCCTTTGTAAGAACCGTTAAATTCTTTTTCGCATGCCGCTTAGCATGTGAGTGAGTATGTGTGTGTGTGTGTGTGTGTGTGTAAGGGTGTGTGCCTAGCCCTGATAAGTTATCGTTGCGCTTCAACCTGTTTAAGGCCTTCCGCAAATGTAAACTTTGACTTTTCGACAAGATGTTTTCTTTTTCCCTTGAAGTGGATTTATTTTTGAGAGTCTGCTCTACCTCTGCTTCTTGCTCTTCATCTTTATTTATTGTTTTTTTTTTTTTTATTTTTTTTTTATCTATTTTCATTTGATTTCCCAGGGAATTAAACGCATATGCCATTTAAGCTGACCTCGTGGGATTTGTCGTATGAAATGTTTGTGGTTTTTATTATTAGTTGACTTTGAACCGTTAGGCAGCAAGCAAATTTCCTGTGAATTCCCTTAAGTCATGCTCTTAAGTTTAGTCAGGCGTTGGATGAGCTAATGAGCGAAATTACATCATATATATCATGGCTGCCTGGCTACAAGCTGAGTAATATAGCCAACAGAGAAGTCTGGCTAGGAGGCTTAGGACCTGCCTTAAGTAAAAACTCAATAGACCTAAGGCCATGCAGAAAATGTCTTATAAATTTATTTCATATATCGTCGAACTTATTTTAATTAAGATAATTATAATATATACTTTCCCTATCTGAACTCTTAAGGGCCATAAAACCTTCATAGATTTAGTTAAAAATTTTGTAAACAGAAGCGACGACTTCTAGCTGGCTTTGCCCAACGCATTTAGACTCTAGAAATGTTTTCAAGAACTATAAAAATCTGAAGATTCGTAGCTAATATCCATTGATAGCCAAAGGTGTTAACTAATGCATTAAATTATCAAGAGAGACCCTAACCTAGCCGAATCGCAGCATCAGTCAATCAACGTCTAAGGCGGCTTGGCCACATGTGTTGGGCAACTAGGAGTTGGCTTCATAATTTCGGAGGTGTGAACACTTTTTCAGTGACAGCCCCTCGTTGCAGTTGCAGTTGCAGTTGCTGTTGCTGATGATGATGATGCTGATGATGCTGATGATGATCAACATCATTTGGTCTCGGCCCTCGGTCGGGAACATGCGACAAGAACTCATAAATTTAAAAGCAATAAAACTTTCAAGACAAATAAATGCCACGCAGTAGATGAGGCATTCGCATTCGGCGAGGAGTGAGAATTACATGCACACATACATAGATAAAGATATAAGAAGCACAACGACAACAAGCCAAGATCGCATAAATCTCAAGGCACGCAAAATATTTAAACAGAAAGTGAATGCAAGTTGGGATCGGAGCGAACTCGAACCCAGCCAGAGCCGCAGCCACAAACTCTGATTCCCAGTCTCATTCCGATGCGAAACGCGTGCGTGCGGCAGCCTGCGGTTATACTTAAGACCCTCGACGCCCAACCTTATGCAATGGGGGCCCCGCCGCGCCCCGTCCCGCACCCCTCTCAGGTTGTTTGTCTTTCAGACTGTGGCAAGACCTTGAAATGCGCCTGCATATGACAGGGGCGTTAATTTATGTGCAGTTCCACACAGAGAGAGTGAGTGAGAGAGAAAGAGGGACAGAGAGAGAGAGAGAGAGAGAGAGTGGCAACGAGATCTTGTAATGAACGCATATATATATAGTCGAGTCCCGCGCCGCATACCGTACTCGCAGCCATGCATTCAGCCAACTGATTGTTATCTCAAGCCATCAATTTAATCTTACAATTTTTATTTGTGGAAACATTTTTGAAAACTCAATGCTTTCCAGCTTAATTTTCATAAAGTTTTTATTTTAATTTTTCAATTTATGAGACTTTTTGATTTTGATATAGAACTGTTTGGTTAACTGAAGATCAAAGTGATTTAAGTGATTTCATTGGGCTTAAAGATCTTGAATCTTCTGTAATCTGAGAAGATTTTTATAATATAATTTTTTTTTTTTATTACAATAGTTTTTCTTTTTTAAATAAATTTTTTTTTAAATTTTTTTTTAGTAATGTATTTTTATTTTATTTTTTTTTTATTGTAGTTGAGATACCATATTAAATTTTTAGATATATTCAAAGGGCTCTACTATGAATCACATTTCTTTTTTCTTCTTTTTTTTTTTTGGGTATAATCTGTAGTTCCTATTAAAATTTCTTCAGAACGAAATCTCCTATATCTGGCAATATGCTACGAAATCCAGCAGTTTTTCTAGATTTGCTTCCACGGCTTGATTCCATCATTCATTCATTCAGCTGATCTACTTCGAATAGTTCTAGTTCTGCTGTGACTTGGCGTTCCACCAGACACAATCCGCAGATCATTTGGAAATGCTTCAGATACAAATCTTTCATATTCTAAGAACACATTTCATCTAGGTCGCTTGGCCTGACGAACAGGTTTTCGTGATCTTCTGCTTGATCTTCTTTTTCTTCTTGATATTCAAATCACATTTTTCTCAGCATTTTTCTCAGCTTCTCCCGGCCAATTAGCTGGCCTCAAATCAATGCAGCTGCTTGTTGTGTGCCACTCTCTCGCTCTCGCCCTGGCCCTCTCTCTCTCTCTCGCTCTCATGCCATATGTAAACTCTCCTCTGGCGCTGCCCCTGCCACATGCCACAAGAATGAACTTCGACGACACTTTCGTTGGAACAGTTCACAGTTTGTTTGTGCTGCTCTGGGCCGCAGCGACTGCTGCTGGTTTAATTGCTGTTGTTGTTGTTGTTGTTGTTGTTTATCAGGCATAACATAAAACAGAAAATGAAAAACCAAATAAACGCTAATTGGAAAAACATATTTTATATGAACTGAACGAAGAGCCGGCCCGGCCAAGGCGGGGGCACCCCAAAGATCTTGCAGCTTCGGCTGCGCTGCGGCACGCACTTCCCACTCATAAAAACTGAAAACATTTTTTCCGAAAAATGTTTAGCCGCCCCGCGGCCCTCGCGCGTCGTCGCTCTCCAAAAGGCAATAACAAGCAGACGGCTCAAGAAATAAAATCCACACATAAAAATGTTTTGGGTAACCCTTTGGTTTGTCTCTCTTCTCCGGCCGTGGCTGAGGGGCTGGGTGTGGGGGGATCGCCAGCAAAGCAGCTGAGAAGTGGGGCGTTTACGTTGAGCATGGCAGATGGGGTGCCTGGGTGTTGGGGGTGGGGGTGGAGCCTGGTGGCTGGAGGCTGGAGGGTAGGGGGTCGGCTGAGTAGGTTGGGGGGCCCGCGTCTGTTGTCAAATGAAATGCCGTGTTGCTCATGATGATTATTTGTGACATTTGTGGCAAATGTGCGGCAAGAAAATGTGTTGCATGCCACACAAAAACACACACAGAGCGAAAGAGTGAGAGTCGCCCCGTTCATTAAACAGCAATTTATTTATAAACAATCAGCATTTGAACGTCATTTAATTGTTTTATTTTCGTAAATGTTCATAAATATTATAAGAATCGAATTTTAATTGCATTTGCAATAGAGCGAACGAAGAGCGGGCGAGGAGCGGGCGAGGAGCGGACGAGGAGCGGGCGAGGAGGTGTAGCGGGAGCAGGCGTAAGGTAGTTGAAGGGATTCGCAGGGAGTTGGGAGTTGGAGCGAAAACCCGTTTCAAAATAAAGCCTAAAACTGGCTTGGCCAAAATATAAGAAGAAGAAGCAGCAGCGAGCTGAATAGAGCTGGAAAAGGTGGACTTAGAGATACCCTGTTGAACGTGAAGGAAAAGCTGAATGAAGCTTCACTTGCTGCTTCAATTAGCTTCAACTGCAGCTTCAATTTGAGCTTCAACTTCAGCTGCAACTTTAGATTCAACTCTAGCTTCAATTAGCTTCAACTTCAGCTTCAACTCTAGCTTCAATTTCGCTTCAACTGCAGCTTCAACTGCAGCTTCAACTCTAGCTTCAATCAGCTTCAACTTAGCTTCAACTTCAGCTGCAACTTTAGCTTCAACTCTAGCTTCAATTAGCTTCAACTTTAGCTTCAACTGCAGCTTCAATTGCAACTTCAATTGCAGCTTCAACTGCAGCTTCAATTAGCTTCAACTTCAGCTTCAACTCTAGCTTCAACTGCAGCTTCAACTTCAACTTCAACTGCAGCTTCAACTCTAGCTTCAATTTCGCTTCAACTTCATCTTCAACTGCAGCTTCAATTTCAGCTTTAGTTTTAACTTCAATTTCAGCTTCACCTTTAGCTTCAATCGTAGCTTCAGCTCAAGCTTCAATTGCAGCTTTAACCTGAGTTTAAACCCTATTTAAGACTTATTCATTGAAAACTCTTAGCCTATACCAAAAATAGGCATTTCGCACTCCATCAACTATTAACTAAATCACTTCGAATGCCCAAACAACTCTAGCCAGTTATAGCCCGCCTGCCTACACCTGCCTACAGGGTATGTAAACACAAACAGAAACCTGCTTCGAACCCGTTTGGTAGCATTTGGCAACATATTTTCTGCTTCTTCTGCCTCTAGTTGTTGTGGCTTGTTGTTGTTGTTTTCCTCTTCTTTTTTTTGGTTCTGTTTTGGAGGCGGGGGGCGTGAACATGATTTGCACCACAAAACAAAATTTAAGGAGCAGCAGCAGCAGCAGCAGCAGCATCAACTGCCTCTTCTTCTCCTTGCATCAGCCGGACTCGAAGCATGCCTTCTTTTCGCGCTGCATTTTTTGCGTAGGTTGCCGTTTGGCTGGAGTGCAGCGAACTGGTAGCCGCGGCGCAAGGCAGAGATTAATGACAGCTTTGCCGAGCAGAGGCGGGCATGGGAGTGGAGCATGTAGCCTGGTCATGACTAGCTTAGGCGGAGTTAGCCAAGCTTCATGTTTGTGGCCACTAAATCTTCGCGATATGCCTGGGCCGAAAAGGCAGCGCAAGATTCAGTTGCCAGTGGAGCCAGGAATGTTGGCCCAAAACGGTACCAAAGACCAAGTCGACTGCGAGTTGATTCTGGGAATAGAATATAGATTGAATCTTAAAAGGAAAAGTGAGATATAAAAGCGAGGAAATGTCTACCGCGAAGAGAGCTAAGTAGCTAAGCGAGGCAAAATAAAAATAAAAAACAGCTACTATAAAAGCCAATTTAGCTGTAATCGAGGGAGATAAGCAACTGAGAGCCAAGTTAATCAATTATCTCATCAGCGAGTTATGAAAAAACTCTGAACAATTTCGTTGGGCTGTCAACAATTTTTGTTTTCATTTTGCGCTGTCAAAATTCCAATTAATTTAATTCCTTTTAGCACTTGTCAATGGATTGGCAAAAAAAAAAAATTGTTTTTTTATTTATTTTTATTTTTGGGCAAAGATGTTGCGGCTGGGCAATTATGTGATTACCATGACAGAAATATTTTTAAGGCGCTTGGCAGTCAACAAAACAAAGTTGAAATCGATGTGGAATTCGAATTTTTTTTTTTATTTTTTTATTTATTTTTTTTTTTGGCTTTAATGAACGTGAAATTATTTTCATTACAGAGCGAAATTTAGTCGAGAGATACAAATGTGGCTTGTAGCGAATGTGCCAGCTCATGTTGTGCGTGTGTGTGTGTGTGTCTGTGTGTGTGTTAATTAATGTGGCACGCCCACATTGGTCAGTGCGTCCGCCTGCCGCCCGCCCCTGCGCTCTATGCGCGCTTTTGATTAATGGAAAATTAGTTGCATAGCTGCGTTCGATATACACTTGGCGCGCTGTGTGTTTGCGGTCTTCAATTGCGGCCTGTGTGTGTGTGTGTGTGTGTGTGAGTTTGTATATATATATATATATATCTGTGTGTGTGTGTGTATTTGTATCTTGCATCTTGTATCCATAACTTGCGGTTCATTTGAGGTGTCGCGCGCGCGCTCGCGCTTGCTGCAGCTACTTCACGCCGCTTCACGCCACGTTTTGTAATTCAATTTTTCTGCCATCTCATAAATTTAATTTGAAATGAAAATCCTCTAGACACACACACACACACACACACACAGACACACACACACACACACACTCTGCAGCTTTTTTCGACCACAATAACGGATTAGATTTGAAATTGTTTGGCAATGGCTTTCGTTACGTCTGGCCACAAAAACTGGCAGCACCACGATGCCTCATCCTTTGGCTACTGCTCTATGCTCGAGTCTCTCTCGACCTCTTACTCTTTCTCTTCTCTCTCTGTGTGTGTGTGCTTTTTTTTTTTCAATATTACACGATGACTTTGAATATTGGTGTTGCTGTTGTTGTACATCATCATGGGTGGGATTTTGTGATTAGAGAGATACAAGCGTTAGATACACAGCAGCTCGCCGGCCAGGCCGAATGCCAGCAGCAGCAAGCGGCAGCAAGTGTAACAAATATGTTGGGCAAACGGCTAGAAGCGAGCTGCTAACTTGGCATATAGATACAGGCAACCAGAGCTACATTTACAGTTGCCGCTACAAATACCCTTCTCTCTCTCTCTCTCTCTCTCTCTCTCTCTCGCTGCCTCTATCTCTCTCTAGATACAAATACGGGTGCACACACTTATTGTGATTGTTTGTGCAGTTAAGGCGCAGGTGGGCGTGGCCTATGTGTCCATTTGCTGCGGATTTACTTTATTCTTTGGGCCTGGGCTGGGCTTGGACCCGGGGCTTGGGGCTTGGGGCTTGAGGCTGACGATGATTTCGAATCGAGCTGCGTTTGAGAACGAAAAATTAAAATCGATATTCGAAATTATTTCACATAGCTGCATTCCGCAAAATAGCCGGAAATAAGTGTCTGTCTGTGGCTCGCTCTTTCCCCAATCTAACTGCTCCCTTTTCCCCCTCCTCTGTTTCTCTATCTCTCTCCCTCTCCCTCTCCCTCTCATCGGGCATCTTTACTGGCGCATAAGGTATTTGCCATTCTTTTGGCATTTGCAGTTGAACAAGCTGCATTAATTGATGCATTTGCCAATGCAGCGTTGGCTATCACCATTTATCGATTTTTAGTTTGTTCGAGCAGAAATGGCAGAGCCACTGAACAAGCTGTGAAACGGTTACAACTTGAACGAGTCAAATTGAATAATATCTTACAATATATTTGGGCTCTAGCTAGATTTTGCATAATATAAAACGTAAATAACATTTCTTAAAGTGAGGTTAGGTTAAGTTATGTTTGATAAAGTGAGGTTATGGCTATGTTTGTGCTCTTGTGCCAAATGTAGACTACAATATTTATTCTACTTAGCTATATTTTCTTAATTTAACATCAGTTCATCTGTGAACTAGTTCCAATTAAATAAGCGAACTAGTTCTTTACTTTTGCTAAATAGTAGTCAGTGAAATATTGAAATCTAGTGTAATGTATAATCTTCATTTAATATACGTTCATTTGTGAAATAGTTCCAGCTAAAAAGTGTTACTGAAAGAATACGAAAAATTGTAATCTTTGAAAGCTTAACCAAATAGCTATAGTTACAGCTGAACTGGAACTAGTTCTCTTTGCGATAAGTCATTTACTTAGCCATTGTATGCGAGACTTCATTCAATGTAAGAACTTTTGTGTATTTGAACTTGATGCAAAGCCATCGATAAATTTGTGGCAAATGTGTTAAAGCGGGCGTGAAACGAAGCGGAATTGAAACGTGAAGTGCAAATGGAAACTGGTCACAAAGTTGCCAAACTGTTTGACAGCTCAATTTAATGTACCCAATCTATATATATATATATGTTTTATTCCTCTAATCCTTTTCCGCAGGCCAATATCGAAAGTAGCAGCGAGGTAAACACATTGTGGCAACACGCAGTTGCTGTTGTTCGCGGCTTTGTCAGTGTTGTTGTTGCAAGTGCCAAATAAAATATGTGAAGGCCATAAACAAGCCGAGTGAGCGAGCGTGAGTGAGTGTGTGTCTGACTGTCTGCTAGCTGTGTGCGAGTGAGGGAGACAGCGTGCATTGCAGGTAAATGAATATTTGCATTCAATTAAGAGTCCCATCGGCGGCTGCGATGCCAGTGCCCCGCCACCGCCGCCCAAGGGCCAACATTTCGAACAACCCTCGCCCCCTGGCCAGCATTGGAGCCGTGCAGCAGTTCGGGGGCGTGCTCTAAACAAAGAGCGAGATAGCGAACTCTGCTAACGCACAACCAAAATAACAACAACAACAACAAAGAAATTCTTTGATAAACGAACTGCTAACGTGGCCAATAATAATAATTACGGTAATCATTAAATCGCACTCAAGTGAAATTATCATAAATTACTTAATACAGAAGAGCAAAAAAGATATCGAAAAGAACTAATAAAAAAGTGTTACGAACGAACTACGAATCAAGTACTCAACTCGAAACGTACTCGATACCATCATGACTATGAAATCGATGAAGTACTCCGATTGTGATACGATTATGGATGGGTATAATCCAGTGCCGCCGCCATTGCCGCGACGCGTGCCGCCGGTGCGTAATATTTATGCCGAGCCCTTTGCGCATGAGCCGAACCATTCCAGCAGGTAAATATCAAATATATATGTATGTCGATAAATTATCGATAACTTGAATGATAACCCATTGCTGATAATGGCTTCTAACTATTATATTAAAGATAAGTTGTATACTAAATTTACGTTTCAGCATGAAAATATCCATATCAAGTATATCGATAAGCTTATCGATAACTTAAGAACATTGCAATGCTTAACATTTTATATGAATACTTTACCCTTACTTATATTATTATCAATATGTCTGTCAATTGTCAAATGTGTGTCTGAAGTATATCGATAAACTTATCGACAACAATAATTCAGCCAATGTCTACTTGATTTTTTGAATATTTTTAATCAAACTAAAATTTGATATATCATATGCATTCTTTAGAATTAAATGTATATCTATTATTTATCGATAGTTATCGAAAATAATCTATATCTGCCACTCAGTTAGATTTACTAATTTCAAATTCTAAAATAATATTACAAGAACTTGGATAACAGCTTATTAAGCTACTTCTGTACATTTGCTATTTATCGATAGCACAGTAGGTTAACCCAGCTAAAATCAACAGCTAAAGGCAACAAGTTGACTCCAAGAGTGAGCAAAGCTAGCAGCGTTAGTAGCCTAGTTAACAGCTAATATGAATACAGCCACTTAACTTAATGCCCATTCTTAAGAATACAATATAAAAGGCTGACCTGGTAGAAGTGGCACACAACCACCCAGCCGCCCACTGTCCCCCACCAAGTGTTCCTCGAGTTGCCTAGTTGCATATTAAGAGAGAGGGCGAGACGAAGATGGAGAGGGAGAAGAACGTTTCATATAATGCGCGCGAGTATCTTGTCGAGTGTACAATATGCATTTTGATATGATAAGGATAGAGGGTAGAGGGGCGGTGCGGGGCGGTGTGGAGCGATGGGATTTGGTTGAGTGGGTTAACTGCATATCATATAAATGTGGGGCTGGGCGTGGGTGTGGATGTGGGTGGTGCGCGTGTGTCGCATATGGATATTGTGTATATTCCTTTTCATAAAACAAGCTTCAACAATGCCAAATAGCCCCAGTCCGCAGCTATGAGCGGGCTTGAGGGTTGGCTGCGAGGGTGGAGGTGGAGTCGGGGTAGGTGCATGATAGGAACAGCGCTCAGGCTCATATCTCGCATATCAAAAACGAAATGTGCACAGCGAAAGGGAGAGAGCGGGAGGTAAGCAATGGCCAAATGGGTAACCAACAGTCAGTCAGACAGGCAGCATGTAGCATGTAGTAGCTGTAAAAGGGGTTGTAGAGCGGGGGAGGGGGGCATTGGAGGAGCCTTACCCACCTCTCCCCATCGACTACTGTTGTTGTATGGTAAAAATGCGGCGCAATATGTTTGGCTGTCAGTTTCATGCATTTCATATCGAAAACCATTCGTACTTTTACTTGAGTGAGTTTTATGAGCAGCAGCGAGCAGCTGAGCAGAAAGAGCGAGAGAGAGGTAGAGAGAGAGAGAGAGAGAACTGAGGAGTTGGGTGTTGGCAACAATATAACAACGACTGAGTGGATGCATCTATGATGATGCTCTAGTGAATACATTGTGCACAGCACACTCAGCTACAGCTGGAACGAAAAGGATACACATACGGAGCGAATAAGAGAGAGAGATAGAGAGACAGAGAGATAGATAGAGAGGAAGAGATACTTGAGTAGCTAGACACAGGAGCCACGTTTTTTGGGCCAGCCAAACTGGGTTAGCATTTTTTTTTGTGGTACTCTGTCTGTGCGTAGTTCCCCTTTGGTTAGCATCGCAATGGGCTCCAGGCTTTATTAAATGCAAACTTCAATTAATTTTTATTGGACAATTCCAATAGCAAAAGCCCCTCATATGCATATGGATTGCTCAGTCAACCAGGGACCTCAGGAAAAAAAAAACTGTTCAAAGACAATTACCTTGCATAAATGCAGAAGGCATTTTACTGACAGATGTGTAGGTGTAGGTATAAGCGAGTTGGGCTGAGCTCTTGAAATACCCTGCAAGGGAAGTTGAGGAGGATTTTATTTATATGGATATATATAGGTTTAGTATATTACTTTAGGCTTATTATATAAACTTATTCTTAAGCAATCTTAATCTCAGCTCTTAGTATAAGATTTTCGTCTATGCCAAATAGTGCTTTACTCTCTTAAGTATTCAAGTTTTAAAGCCGAGTAATTGTCTTGTTTTAAAAACTAACTTTAGCTACTTTTTCTCCAACTAATTGCTAATAATATTTATTTTTCCTTTCCACAGGTAAGTTTGCTGCGATTCAAGTTTTGGCAAGTGATTGGTAAGAATTAAGTACAATTGGGTTCGGCTACAATCGAGTAAGCACGACTAGAAGATATGCTTTAAATAAAGCGGAAGTATGAGGGTGAGAGAAAGAGAGAAAGAGAGAGAGAGAGAGAGAGAGAGAAACATAGAGAGGGAGAGACAGAGAGAGAGAGGAAGTTCCAGCTCGCCTGTGAGCAAAGGGAAAAAACTAAGCAAATATTCCCTACTTGCTGTCTAATTTCCAGGGTATCATGGCAAACTGAATTTAAGAGTCCGTTGAGAGTTTTTGATTCCCGTCGTCTCTCAACTTTTTTTGGGCAAAGTTTTCAGCATTTCAACGTCGCTGCAACTGGCAGCGGGACCTGGGAAATGTTCTCTATGAACAAACATTTAATAATTCAAGTAGCCCGGCGGGCGGACAGCCAGAACGCCCCTAATGACCTACTTCACGACCTGACCACCCGTCCGACTCCCTGTGAACAACAGCAGCAACAACAACAATAATATACATAAGTAATTTTTGTGGGCGTTGTTGGTTTAGGCCCAGCCCCTCGCAGCCCTTTGGGGACAGGTGCTGCAGGCAAAAGTTGTTTGCTTCACTCGGCTACAGCTATAGCTACGGCTACGGCTCCAGTTCCTGCTCTGGTTCGGTTTGAGTTTAGTTTAGTTTAGTTTACTTGCAAGAAGTTCCGCGCTCTGTTTGGGTTCGGCTACGGCTTCCGGCTTCCTGCTGCAGCAACAACAACAACAACAGCAACAACGACCAAACTTCAAGTGCATTTGCGCTGGCTGAGGCAAAAAAAAAAAGCAGCAAGAAAATAAAAAAATATATATGGCAAAATATGCGAAATATGGCAGCCTGTGCTGTTGACGGAACGGTGGGGAGGCGGTGAGCCGAGGGCCGAGCTGGAGCTGAGCCTGGCTGTTGCAACAAAGTTTTGTGCACTGAAATTTGCATGGCACATGAAGGAATGCCAAAACTCAGCCCGCCGCCCACTCGAGTGCGCATTTCTACTGACAAATTTGCCAAGCGACGGCCCCTTCACTACATGTGGCCTGACCTCTTGACCTAGTCGCCCCAGCCTGAAGTAGCGAACCAACAAAAAATGTAGGCAGGAAGAATGAAAAAATCGCAACTACAAGGAGGAGTTGGAGCAGCGGGCCGCAGGCCACTACCAATCAATATGCCCAGCACATGCCCCGCATAAGGCGGAAGGAGAACAGCAAGGAGAACACACATAAGCCAGCAGCTGAGTGTCCAGCTGTACCATAGTCCGGCAGTCGAGACAGCTCATCAGCAGCATTATGATTGAAACGCTGAGCTTCATATGATTGCATCTATATAAAGAATATTTATATATTTATTTATAAATGTATATATATATATATATATATATATGGAGAAAGAGAAAGGGAGGACGAGTGGGTGGCTGTCGAGGTACGGAGGAACTGTGCGCAACATTTGTTTCGGACAGTTGGCAACTAATTTGTTTTGGAAATGGACGACGCCAGCAGCAGTAGCTCGAGTCGAACAAAGCTAAGCATAAAGGTTAACAAATTGAATACAAATTATGAGTAAAACGGTGAATAGTGAAAGAGAGAGTAAGTATGATAAGCTTAGAGAAAGAGAGAGATAAAGAGAAAAATAGAGAATGAGAAAAAAAACCGAGAGAAAATGAGAGAAATGGGGAAAAATTTAGAAAGCGAGAGAAAGAGAGAAAATGTAAAAAATAAAGAAAAAGTCAAATTAAGAGAAAAATTGGGAGAGAGAAATAAATAAAGAAAAAGTAAGAGAGAGAAAGTTTTCTCTTTTAAAAAGAGAATAACATTGATAAGGAGATAATTAGAGAGAGAGTGAGAGCTGAACGGCGAAAAATATGGTAGAAACCATACGGATAAATTCTAGATCATGTCGAAACCAAACATAAAAGATTTATCCTGTCATTTGCGTATTATCGATAACTATCGATTTATGTAACAAAATACACCTATCATTATACGTACATATATATAGCTAACTATAGCTAGATGCAAATGTGTTTATATATAAACTCATTCAACTAATAAGCATCTAGGTCTATTATCGATAAATATCGATAACCCTTTCTTTCCAAATTCCTGCCTTCAGCACAATTTTGTCTCAACTCCAGCAAAGACATTGATTGGGTTTTTGGTTTACGTTTCTTTTATGTTAGTTTGTTTAAGTTGGCTATTTAGGTAGTGTCAAACATGAATACTAAAAATTTGTTATTGAACTTTAGATTGGAATGGCCCAGGTATATAGTATTTGTTTCATACTCAGCACATGTTTTGGTCTAGCCTTGGTGAACAGCTTGTGGTGCGGCGGCTGCTGCTGCTGATGTGCTCAATCAGTTGGGTTGCTGTCTGTGTCGGCTTGAGACTCGGTGCTTGATTGGGCTACGGATATGTTCGACATTTGTAGATAGGTTTCCAGATCCACTGAGCTAACAGGTGTATGCCAGAGCGAAGACGATTCAATGATTTGCAGCTGTCGCATAGCCGAACTGGTATCAATCAGCTCGATTATCACCTCGCCGACTTGTGGGCGTGTCGGCTCCTCGTATCTCAACGGTACAGTTATCAGCGGATCTTCAGCTGAATGGTGCTCCAAAGTGCTAATATCCATGTCATCGCTATAGCACGGCATTTCGGTCATAGCAGCTTCCACTTGACCTGGCCCAATTCACAGCATATTTAGTGAGACAGCGTTAGCTTTAGTTGGGATCGCTATACTCACGTGGTGTTTTCTTAACAATCTTCAGATTCGATTTCTTCATTAAGGCAGAGCTGGTCGGTGTCGCATCTGAGCGGGGCGTTGGCTCCTGGGATTGGCTGCGCAGCCGTCGATTCTCCTGCTGTAGCATTTCGCGTAAGTTTCTCATCTCTTCGGTCAGCTTAATGCGGCGCAGCTCCAAACCCTGCAGCTTCTGATGCTCCGCCTCGAGTGTGGCGAACAATTGCTTGAACACATTCGGATTGTCGCCCTGCGGCAACTGGCTATCAATGAGGTTGCTCTCGTTATCGTTGCTGGTGTTAATATCATCGTTTTCACTGCTTGTTCCCGAACTGGCTTCCGTCGGATATTCCAAATCCTCCTGGCCAGCTGCCTGCGTTTGTGGCTTTTTGTTGAACATCTCGGTTATTCGCTGATAAACACCGCTCGGACACCCGCTCGGCTCAGTTGGGGATTCTGGTTTCTAAGTTAGCCAAAAATATGTTTGATTCACTTTCGAATTTCGTTTTAATATTATGTCGTTAGTTGTGTATTGTCTGAGCTATTCAGATTTCTGTAATGCCAAACGCTTGCTTTGACTGTTGAATGAATTCTGGCTGAAACTCGTTAAGCTAACGTGAAACATCGACTTGCCCGTCAGGCAAGGCCAACTAGATCTGAAACTGTTTGAGCTCTCTTTTTGTTGCCAATTGTAGCTTGGCCATATCATATATATCCCTCTCACCTGCTCGACCTTTCCTTTCAGGCTCGTTTATTGGCTCAGCTATGGCCGGGCCATTATGTCTAGGGTTTCATGTTGCCGGCGTTGTTCGAATCTGCTTTGGTCCTGATCCTTTTTTTTCCGGCTTAGGTTCCAAAATGTGCGCTCATATTTTGCCAGACAAACTTCAAACTATTGTTGTGGCAAGTCAATGAACTGGCAAAAGTGCCTAATATTTCCACACACACACACACACATACGCACACCCACTCGCTTTACACCCCAAGCAGTAGTAGTCCGTGTATTGTGCGCAGTGCTAGGCTCCGGGTATATTAAAAGTCTATTTCTTTGGCAAGACAATAAAGTCGGATAGCACCAGCAGCAAAAAGGGTTGCGGGTGCCTGCTGCTCTCAAAAAAAAAAAAAAAAAAAAAGGAAAAAGAAAAAAAAGTAACTGCAGCAGATGAAGTATAGTGCGGAGTCCGCGTTTAGTTGTAACAAAAGAGCACGCCAAGATGAAGCTCAAGCCGAAGAAGGATGAATGGACCAGCAGCCAGGCAGGCAGGCAAGTCCTACAAGCCGGTCCAGACCAGACCAGAGCAGGCCCAGCCCAGCCCGGCCCGGCTAGTCGGGCTATTGTTCTACATCGCGAAATAGCGCACATAAAATGCCAAAGAATGGGAATAAATGATAAAAAACAAAAGCGAGGCTAAAGGCAAGAACGCAAGGAGCGAGGCTAAAGAAAACGAGAAGCGAGCAAAACTGACAGCCAACTGGCAGCCGCAGGGCCTGGCCTGGCCCGGCCGTGGCGGGCGGGTGGAGAATGTGGAATGAAATGCCATGCCAAAGTATCTGGCTGCCCCACTCAAGTCACACCATACACCCCGTCCCCAGCTTCACTCCATCTGCGCTAGAGCATCAGCCTCGCCCCAACAATGTGCGACTGTCAATTTCAGCGACATCCTCGACGTTGCCAACGAAAAGGGTTAAAATGTTTCATTGCGCTCGCCTCTTGGCGCGCTCCGAAGACAACATATGCCAATAATTTACGCAATTTAGTCAAAAACAAAACAACAACAAATATATATAAATAAAAATAAAAATAAAATAAGACGAGATGAGATGAGGAAAGCAAGCAAGAAAAGTGGAAAGCGCCGCAGACGCAGACAGAGAGAGAGAGAGAGAGAGAGAGAGGCAGAGTGAGAGTGTTCAAAGATTCATTCAGTTATCCGACCAATAAAAGAACACAGCAACATGTGTAGGCGCAGCCGTAGGCAATGAGCGGAGCTGGTCTACAATATCATGTCCATTCGTTCGGCGTATACCCAGTGAAATACTGAAAACAGTATGACAGTTTATATAACAGCAATGTAGTTGAAAAATATTTTATTTAAATGGTATTGCAGTAAAATAGAGTAAGAGTATAACAGTATAACAGTATAACAGTATAACAGTATAACAGTATAACAGTATAACAGTATAACAGTATAACAGTATAACAGTATAACAGTATAACAGTATAACAGTATAACAGTATAACAGTATAACAGTATAATAGTATGATAGTATAATAGTATAACAGTATAACAGTATAACAGTATAACAGTATAGCAGTATAACAGTATGACAGTATAATAGTATAATAGTATAACAGTATAACAGTATAGCAGTATAACAGTATGACAGTATAATAGTATAATAGTATAACAGTATAAAAGCATAACAGTAGCAGTATACCATACAGCAATATAACAGAATGTACAAGATTTACTACTTCTAAGATTCTATTTAATGGGATGAGTAACAGTTATTCAATAGCATGAATATAACAGAATATAAAGGACTAACTGCTGACCTAGTCTTCTATGCATAGACGTATAACAAAACAAATATACCAGTTGTATGGAACTACTATTCTTATGACTCATTATTCAGCAATAGCTCTGGGATCGCTATCATCTGAAAAATATTGATTAAATGTACATGGATATATTATATATCACCGTACAATCTAGATTTTTGTTGCCTGGGGCTTTGACAATTTCTATCGAATCACAATTTAATACAGAGTATCCCCAGGGCCAAGGCTACCTTTCTTTGCAGTTGAATTTTGTTTTCGGTTCATTTTTGGTATCTGGTTTAACAACCACTTCGTTGCCCATTTCTTGGGCCGAATTGATGCTCAATTTTATATTTTAAATGTTATTCAAATTGTGTCACATTTCTCAGTGTAATGGCCCGGAATTGTGTGCAGAGGAATGCGTTGTTTGGGTCTATGGATCTGCCATATAATATGTTTGTTCTTGTGGCATGTTTCGTAGACAGCAATTCCAGCAATCTAACCGTCCTATCCTTTCTAGCCCCCCACTTTTTATTTCGCCCCACAGTAGGTCTGTCTGTCTGTGTGTGTTTTATTTATTGTCTGCCATTTTGGCAAAGCCCCCACCAAGGCACCCGAATGGACGAGGGAGAGAGACCGAGGAGCTCTTCCCATCGGTTGGGTTACCAAAGGCGGACAATTCGCATCGATGCCATAGAAATGTGCGAGTCGTGTAGTTCAATAAGCAAACAGTTTAACTGCGCTAAGCTAATTAGCCAGAAGAGGAAGTTGTGCTATATATACATATACACAATATATATATATATATATATATATATATATATATATATATATATACGATATGTGTGCTGTGCATTGGGCAACATTCTCTGACCCCAAAGGTCGCACACGGTGGTCGCTGCACGGAAATTGCGTCATTAACAGGCGCTTAACGAGCCTCCAGTCGGCTCTCGAATGTGACTTGCGTGTGCGTGTGTGTGCGGGGTTAAGCTTTGCGGTTATTGGGCTTGAATGATAGCTAAAAGCTTTGCTGAAAAGCTTGTAAATATATAGCGCAAAGGTCATAAGCATTGATTGAGCTACTAGGTGAGATTGATGACGGTTGCTAGACGGTCTAGAAAGCCCAACAAATAGCCAAAGATGAGACACTGATCGAATGTGGCAATAAGAATGCTAAGCCACTGTGTGGATTAAGCCAAGTTAATGATTGAGAGAACTTGGCTTGATTGAGCTTAGGCAGAGGCTAGCTAACGCTGGGTCTAGGCTAAGGCTTAGGCAGAAACGTGCTGAGCTTGGGTTGGGGATAGAATACATATTTTAATTAACAGCAAACTTGAATAAAGGATTTGATAGAGAGAGAGAGAGAGAAGCCAATTGGACTGATTGAACGATTGAAGAGGTGCTGATTAACGGCTATTGAATGTCTAATGATTGATGGGATAAAGGATTAAAAATTAATAAAGGATTTCTTAGGAAAAGCAAATTGGATTGATTGAACGATTGAAGAGGTGCTGATTGACGGCTATTGAATGTCTAATGATTGATGGGCTAAAGGATTAAAAATTAATAATGGATTTCTTAGGAAAAGCAAATTGGATTGATTGAACGATTAAACGAAGATGTGCTGATTGCCGGCTATTGAATGTCTAATGATTGATGGGCTAAAGGAATTTAATTTAATTGATTGTGAGGCGGGATTGAAATTGAATAAAGAATGAGCAAATTAATTTGATTGAATGATTGAAGCACAATATAGATAACGTGTGTTTAATCATAGCTTGTGGGCTTGATGTGGGATTGATGAATTTTAGTTCACTGATTAGATAGGCCCATACAAGCACTTCAGTCACGAACTGCCTCCAGCGGAAATATGTACTAAATGAAGGTTGTGTGGTGGATTCATGTTCTGTTCATTTAATTTAAGGAACTAAGTCTATGTAATTGAACCTAATGCCCGCGGGCTGTGATTATGAGGTCAGGCTGTTTGAAGTAACCTAATGAGTCCACTTGCGTCCGACATACAGTTTTCAGTAACTTTTTCTAATGGGTAGTCAAGTGCGCCGCGGGGCAGCTACGGCAGCAACGGTAGCAGTAGCAACTAACATGACATTTGAAGTACATGCCACACAGAAAATGAGGCAGCATTGCGCTGTGCCTTGTCGGCTAATTGGACAACATGTTGCGGCGGCAGCGAGTGAAAGTGAATGAGCCGAAACCAAATGCCGAAAAAGCGAGAAACCGAGAAACTAAGCAACCGAAAGATCCCATAAAAGATGAGCGCAACATGAGAAACATAACACACACAGCCAGACTCGGGGCTAATCAGGCACACGCCACAGCTAATGCTCAGGACCGAAAAGGACTAAGCAGACAGCAACACAGAGAGTGAGAGAGCAAGAGAGAGAGAGAGGGGATGAGAGCGACCCAAGTGAAAGGCCAAGTCGTAAGGCACACATCAATGCGGCTACAGCAATTTCTTGCGACTGAAGCTTCTGTTTCTGCCAGGCTCTTAACATATTTTTGGGCTCAGTTCCCTTTTTGTTATCCCTGCCTCCTGCCTCATCCTGCACCGCTTGCTGCTCGCCATGTTTCATTCTCAGTAGCTGCTCAAAACTTCGGGGTGCACTTTTTATTTTTCAAACATCTTTTTAGAACTTTTTTCTTTTTTGCTCTTGCTGTGGCTCCAGCTCCAACTCCAGCCATACGCACACTCGCACACACACATAAGTGTGTGTGTGCCATGATGCTGCACAAAAAACTTCCGACAACAATTCTGCAAACGCAAGCAGGAAAACATAAATCTGGCTAAAGCTAAAACGCAAACTTTTAGTTAAAAAAAAAAAAAAAAATATATATATATATATATATATATATATATGTATATGTATATGAAAATGAAAAGAAGCAGCAGAAGACGAGTAGAAGCTAAAAAAAAATTATTTGTGAATGCGTGCAAGCGATAGAGCAGGAATAACCCAATGCCATGAGAGATTGGGGCCAACTGCAGGCAGCTAGCTGGCCTGCAGGCGTAGCCAGCAGCTAACAACAATCAAGTGAGCTGACTTCTGCATATAGATGTAACTCCAGTCATGACTGGAGCCCAGCTGAAGTCGAGCATGTCAAAGGCTGCCAGAGCAAGGGGCCAGGCAGCGTGAGAGAGAGAGAGAGAGAGGCGTAGAGGCAATGCATAGAGCGAGGTATGCCATGCCACATCGCTCTATTATTGGCTATTGAAACTTTCTGTCTTACATAGATCAGATTGATCACATATTTTTGGAACTACGTCTGGAATTTTATATAGATTTAGGGATCCTTCGGACTTGGACTTGGCTTGGTTTTCTTGGAAGACTTCTTTCAGACTTCTTCTCTTCCTCATGCTGTTTTCTCATTGTTTTATTTTCTCTTTTCTCTTTCGTTTCTATTCATCTTTTTCTTCTGCTCTCTTTCCTTTAACTGTTTCCAGTATCGTAGTTTCCTTAAGGCGCTTAGGATCTGACTTTGATCTCATATTTTTCGCTCACTTTCTCTCTTTCTCTCTCTATCTATCTATCTCTATTTCTCTATCTCTCTCTCTCTCTCTCTCTCTCTCTCTCTCTCTCTCTCTCTATATATATATATATATATATATATATATATATATATATATATATATATATATATATATATATATATTTCTTTCTCTCTTATTCTCTTAAGATCTTACTAAATTGATGCTGAGCTCTTCGCAATCTCTCTCTCTCCTTCTCTCTCTCTCTTTCTCTCTCTCTCTCTCTCTCTCTCTGTCTCGTTCTGTCTCTGACTCTCTTTAAGTGATCAGACTTAAAGCACTTCTTTTGAGGAACTTTCAAATGTTAAATTAGTTTTCTCCTCTATGCTCAAGTCTCTCTTTCTCTCTCTTCCTCCCTCTCTCTCTCTCTCTCCCTGTGTTCAGCATTGTTTAGCAAACCCTTTTGCCTTTTTGCTTATTTTCGTGTTTGTGCCTTGGCTCAGCTCGAGCATTTCTGGTTTTGGGCCAGCAACAATAACTGAGCAGCGCGACTGGTTTTGATGTGGCCAGCATGCCGCGCGCTGCCCCAGCGCTCAGCTCGCAAGCCCCGTAGCGCCTTCTCCTGGTTTTTGTTTTGTTTTATATTTCCTTTTCTTTGGTTTTTTGCCTTTTTGTTTTCTTTTTTTAAGCAAATGTCGACATTTTGACCATTTGAAATCCAAACAGGCAACTTTTATGCCACTGACGTGCGTTGCCAGTGTCTGCACGTATGTTGAGCGTGTGTGTGTGTGTGTGTGTGTGTGTGTGTGCGGTTGGCCATGGGCAACTGACTCCGACTCTGACTCTGACTCTGGCTGCCATTTGGAGCTTGAGCTTGAAATTTTTGCAACTTGCCTTCGACATCTCATGGGTATTTTTACGACTATCACTGTTTGGCCCCATCTTAACCCAGCCACTCGTTCGCTCCTCAAACCCTCCAGCTATATTCGCGTCCTTTCGTTACTGTCGCAGAGCCTCCGCTTCCCTCTGCCATCGAGCTGGCTGTCCATCTGTTCGCTTGCTGTTTGTCGACTGACCGCAGACGCTGCTAACTGGAGCCTGAACTGAGCTGCTGCTGCTGCTGCTGTTGTTGTGTCTGCTTCAAATGGATTTGGCTAGCAATTGCAACCGAAACAGAAACTGAAATAGAAACAGCAACAGAAACTGGCAACAGAAACCGGCAACAGAAAGATAAACGCAGCAGCTAAGTAACAAGATGATGGCCGCACGTGATGCGCTTTCTTACGCTTCCCTGGGCGTGGCATGCCAATGCCTGCACTTGACGCTGGCGACTTTATGATGGACAGGGACGGGGGGGGGGGGGGGGTGGGGCCTAGGGTGGGTGCTTGGTGGGCGGAACACTTTTCTCTTCCTCTTGTATTTTTTGTTTTGTAGGCAGCTTTACTGCCTGATTGGCTGCCAATTAGCAGCTAAGTGGATTTGTTTACCAAAAGCCATTTTTACCAGCTTTTTTCCTCCAAACGGTTATCCCAGCTATATGTACCGTATACACCGCCCGCCGCTTGCTGTTTGCATTTGCATTTTGGTATTTTTGGCTGTCTGGCAGCACGTTACGTGACAAGTCAAAATGCGAGACCCAAAGTTGCCAATATTTATATCGATAAACAAAATAGCTCAGAGAGAGAGAGAGAGAGTGAGAGGGAGAGCAAATAACAATACTTGGCTAGAGGGCAGGATATGCACGACTCGCAAATGCCTTTACTTTTTTCTTTAGTTATTCAAATAAATATTAAAATATTTCTTATACAATTTGTATCTCTACCCTATATATATATTACGAATTTCAGTTAGATACCCTATAAAATGATAGAAAATGGCTTCTTTCTCTTAATCTCTCTCTCTCTCTATCTCTCACTCACCCTCTTCCTCTCTATTACAAATATACCCCATTCTGTGCAACTCCTGCATACCCGCTCTGACACACTTTGCTAGGGTATTCTATAGAACTTGGGGAAAACAAGTGGACTAGTGCTTTATCTGGCTGGCATCCAGTCGAGGCTTACGGGCCTAATCTTCGTGGCATGCGTGTACGTGCTAGGTGGGCGTGACATTCTAGCCCAGTGTGGGCATTGGGTGCTGGGGGTCAGCGCTGTTCTACGTGGCCCCTGGGCGAACGAGACAAGTTAAATCGTTGCGTTATTGATGGCAAACGTACGTGATAGGCTCACAACGTGCGCTGCCAATGATCATCATCATCATCATGTGTATCGGCATCGGCATCGGCTTCGGCATCGGCATCGGCATCAGCATCAGCATCAGCATCGTTATCATCATCTGATGGAATGGCCAGAGACTCATCGCGCGTTCCATTTGCTGTTGATTTTGGGCGTAATGCTAATAACGCTGAACCTGCGACGACAACAGCTTTCAACAACAATCGAGCCCACCTGTGCGACTAAGAAAGAAATTTAAGCGCATTACAAAACTTTTTCCACTGGCCCCAGCTCCAGTTCCAGTTCCTCCTCCTGCTCCTGCTCCTGCTCCTGCTCCCGCTCTGTAGCTCTTCGGCTCGCTGCCATTGTTTGTAAAAAGTTTAGCCTGGGCTTTGGCTAAAGCGAAATGCTTCCAAGTTGTCAAACAATTGCCAAGCGCTGGCTGAGCGCCTGTCAATGATCTCTCTCTCGCTCTCGCTCTCGCTCACTCTTTTTGCTCTTCTATATATAGATTTATATATATGTATGTATGTATAAAAATTCTTATATATATATATAGTTTAGCTGTGTACTAAGCTTAAAGCCAAAAGCAGCGCGTAAACAGTTTAAGACAGCAAATGTGTCTGCGAGAGCGAGAGGCATATAGATTAAGTCGCTTAGAAAGAGAGCGTTGTAGTGACAGCTGCTTTTTTTTTAGCGGAAATGTGCTGACTTTTTATAAGGAGCGACCTCTGCTGACAGCTTGAAGCACTGAGAAAATGCTTGGAGTGGAATGGAACATAATTTAATATGAAATAAATTATTGCAATTTAGACGAAAATTATTTTGAACTTCTTGGGAAATGGGAAATCTTTTAAAGCAGATAATTTTTACCCTGCTTCCACCTGGATGAAAGATAGAGAGAAATAGATTTAGCTTAAGCTAATCAAGATTCTTCAGATTTGTGCCACATATATATCTCCCTCTCTCCCTTGCTCTTGGAGTTCTCTCTCACTGAGCATTATATAGAACTCTATATATACATATAATTCTCTCTGCCTTCCCGTTGTAGTTTTCTCTCTTTCTGCCTCTCTCTTGGAGTTTTGTCTCTCTCTCTCTCTCTCTCTCTCTTCTTTCTCTATCAGAATTCGCTTTATTTCTCTCTCTCACTCACTCACTCACTGTCAGAGTCTCTCACTGAGCTGCAGCTCTCTCTCTTTTTCTCTCTCTGTTGAGCAAATGGGAAATGTTTAATTGGGTTTCACTTTGCTGCTCATATATCATTCGATACGCTCTGCCACAAGCATCGCCCCAGTTTCCCAATAGAAAAATAATTTCACAATTTTAATTGTTTTTTCTTTAATTTTTCTGTTTTTATTTTTATTATTTTCGTTTTTTTTTTTTGTTTTTTTTCTGTAAAGAGCAAATAATCATAAAATGGCAAATAGCGTAAAAACAAAGTTCAACTTGGGCAATATTCGCAAGTGAAGTGGCACTTGAAATGGGGGGAATTGGCACACAGTGGCGAGAAGAGGCGAGAAGCGAAACAAAACGCGCCTGCAACTGACAATTAAACATTTAATTAAAAATCAATTAAAAAATCGTATTTTTGCACTTTGCTGCGAATCAAATGCGGAAAATTGGCAGCTACTGTTGCCATACCACTATATATATCGAAATGTATATATATTTATATATATCTGCATTGTCGACATCAATTTTATTTATCAATTAATTTCCTTGCCAACTAAATGCCCTGCCTCAGCTAGCGCCGTCGTTTGCTACCAAATCCTCAGCTGACAGGGTATTTTATAGTCGTGCATTGCCAGGCCAGTCGGGATTTTCAATATTTTATTGGATAAAGAATAATTTAATTAACGTTTCATGCTTTTTAATACAACCATAAATGGCATAGATGGATAGCTTGACTAGATGGCTGATTGAATGATTGAGTGATTGAGCAAATGATTGAATGGCCTCGCCTTTTGTGCAGCACCTGCAAATGAACTGCAATCAAATATGCAGCGAATGTCAATGCGTTATGATAAGTAATGCATATGCTTCTACTTAAATATGATTATTATATTAGCCAATTTAATTGCCAATATGTATGCTTCTCTTTCCCTCTCTCTCTCTCTCCCTTTCTCTGTCTGTCTGTGAATCAAATTAAATGAAAGTGACGAGCACATTTATTGATTTTCCGCACATGCAACTAAACCCATACTCAGCTCAATTTGAACTTAACCCTTTACACTATGGGGCAGATGTGGTTAGGTTGGGGGTCGCGTAGTTCGCTAGTTCGCGCCATCGTTTATCATTAAAATGCAATTAAAATTGACATGACAGTTGATTTACAATGCAAACGTATGTGCCCAGTGCACGGCGTTCCTTGGGACAGTCGGAATTCCCGCTAGACGGCGGCCCACAGCAACGATTCAAATCGACCCAAGAGACTTGCGTTAACTTGCATTCTGTCACTTGCTGCCAGTCCGTCCGCGCCCCCTTGAGTGGGTGCTTGGCTGGCGTCTGGTGTGGGTGAGGTCAATAAACTGTTCAGAAATCAACATATCGCCGGTAGCTATCACCTGGGCACTTGAACAGTGCTAATTCCATCGTTCCACTTAAGCTAAATGAATTTACTACTTACATGTGCCCATGCACCATTCTCTTGGGTTTCTAATGTTTTTTGATTAATCTTCATGTCTGAAAAGCAAGTTTTGTAACGTAAGCAATAGTCGATTACTGCCAATTCCACCGTTCCAGTCAAGTACAAGAATTTATATTTTGAATATGCATCTACCATAATTACTTGAATATCCAAATTTATTTGCTTATCATTTCTTCTGTAACTCGTTCAAGTTTCAATTCCATCGTTCCATTCGTTTCTTTGAATTCCTATTTATGTACAAAATCAGATTTGCAAAGCTGCACTCTGACAATTCACATCATATCAACCAACCTGTCCGCATAGCATATCCAACTGGATTGCTGCCCAATTCCGATTCCATTGTTCCGCCACTCAACTGCTTACCAGTTATACATTCCAACTGGCTGACCAGCAAATGGGTTAATGACGAACAAACTTAAAGGTGTTTATCAGTACAAATGGATGCACCGCAGGCAGCCAGGTGAGCCCCTGAAGCAGGTGCCACAATTCTCCCTCTCTCCCTCTCTCTGTGTGTGTGTGGGTATGTGACCCGCCCATTAATTTAAGTATTTTACGGTTATAAACAAAAAATTAAAGCGCCGTCAATTTACATAGATTTTAATATTCATTTTTCATCGACGAATTAACATGAATTGGTTTCAAATGTGGACATAAATAAGAAAGAGCGTATCTGCAATATAACGAAGTCTTTATACCCTCATAGCCATGCGACTTGAGATTGAGAAAATTATAATATATATCTATATATAATAGATATAATAGATAATAGATATCTATATATGATAAACTGTTTCGATAAATACATCGTAGATGAAATGAAGAATTATAGTTAAAATATCAACTAGGTAAAATAGCTCTTGATGTGTATCAATTTCAGCGTTCCAGTTGAAATAAAAGTTATCAGTTTCAATGCAATCGTTTCACTTGTTCCACTCTTGTGCATCTCATATAGACATAGATATTTACAAGTATAATAATTAAGCAATTCCAATTCCATTGTTCCACTTGTTCCAATTTGGGAGTCTGCATCATTATGTTTACTTAAATCTTATCAATTCGGAAATGCATTCCATAATTCAAGTAGTCTTAATTTATTCCAATTCCATCATTCCACTTGTTGTTTGTAAAATCGTGGATGTCAGGTTCGAAATGCATTCAGCAAAGGGTATACGGTTAATAAAAGGTGTTCGGCGTATAAAAACCGTTTACGATGTGTCATATGCGGGCTGGCCTGAACTTTTGTTTGCTGTTCAAGTTATTCATGTTGTCGGTGCTGTTGTCATTTGAATGAACTGTTAAAAAATGCATAAACCGCAACAAAGACGCGTCAATAAAACGCAGCGTGCGGCGAGAGACCTGACCGCCTGCCTGCCTGCCTGCCTGCCTGCCTGCCTGCCTGCCGTTGAGCTCTCCTATCAAATGGTTTCTTATTAATTCATACGCCAAGCGGAAAATGCACAAAAGGCCAGAGAATGGCCGGAGGAAGCGCGGCATTTAATAAGGATGTGAAAAATGTGCAGCATGCTAATTGAGCGAACGTTTAAGTACAGCAATATGGCCCTTGCCCTTGCCACTGGCCTGGCCCCTGCCCTGCCACGTCCACGCTTATCAGTTATTCCTTTGCCCATTTTATATTTTCTTTAATTACTTTTGCGAAGAGGCAATATTTAAGAGTTGATGAATTAAAAGGGCAAGCACCAGCACCAGCACCAGCAGCAGTCTCTCACTCTTTCGCGCTCGCCAGCATTTATCGAATACAAAAGCACCGCAGAAACGCATCAAATGAACGTGTGTGCGTGTGTGTGTGTGTGTGTCTGGATTTTTGCATTAAAAAAAAAAAAAAAAGAAATGAATACAAGAAAACCATAAAACTCTTCGCTCATAGCTGCTGCAGCGCCGCTTGCCTACCCGCTTTTGCCATTTGACTTGTGCAATTGGCATTGAAATTTAACACTGGCCTCTGCTTTCATTTGCTGTGCACGTTTCAGCTAAGCCCCCTCTGTGGGATGCACGCCTCTGTCTGGCTGTCCGACCGTCCGTCCCTCTGTCTGTCTGTGGGGCTATCTGGTGCTCCTTTGGGCGATGTGTGTGGCTCCACCGACAGACCGGACACTCACAGCACAAATTTATGGCCGCAATCAAGTGTGCACATTTCATTTGACTGGGGGCCTATTAAATGAGCTGATATTGCAGTCGACGATCGTGCCTGAATGAATGCCAAATCGCGAAATCCGAATACGCCAGCCCAACTGGGCACATATCATTGTGCATTTTTATTATCAGATTAGCATACTTAATGGCTGTCAAAAGGGCTAGCATTGATAGAGTCTTTCCCACACCTGTCAAAAACTGACACAGGTTATGTAAGCCGGGTCGGAGCTAGGAAAAATCTTGGAAAACTCCGACTGATCCGTCGGATAAGACACAACGTTTTTTCCTTTCTTGTCAGCCGCAGAATATTCTTAGCTGGATTAGCAGAGTTGCTACAAATACAGTTTACTTAGAGGTAAATGAAACTCAAGTCAAGATATAAAGAGCCAAACTTCGGCTCGGTTCAATGTGCTCTAAATGTGTTAAGTCAACTCTGCCCCGGCTACCCCTACATATTCTATGCCCCGCGGCACCCTCACCCTCCCATTTTCATGCCTAATAAATAACAACATTCAACTCTCGCGTCTCTTTAAACATTTTTTTTTTGTTTAAAGTTTTTTTTCTGTGTTTTCTTCTTTTGTTTTTGCCATTTTTTTTTGGTTTGCTTTTTTTCTGGTGGGGGGTTGTCAAAAGTTTTTGGCAGCTGCAGCGGCAAAGTAGATTAAAATCTAAATACTCGCACACACACACACATACACGTACAGGCACACACGCACACACACTCTCATACATACATTTTGCACAAATAAACCGAATTAAAAGTGCAAAACAAGGCGACCAACAATAAAAAATACAAAGAGCTGCAACAAGAAGAGAGAGAGAGAGAGAGAGAGAGAGAGTGAGAGAGAGAAAACAATCAGAAAGACTATCTAAGGAAAACCGAACATTGAACGCTCTCTCTACTTGGATGTAGTCAGAGAAACAGATACTGTTCCTGTCCCAGTTCCAGTTCTAGTTCCAGTTCCAATGCTAGTTCCACTCCCAGTTGCAGTTCCAGTTCTACTTCTAGTTCCAGCTCTAGTTAAAGTTCCAGTTCTAGTTCTGGTTCCAGTTCCAATGCTAGTTCCACTCCCAGTTGCATTTCCAGTTCTACTTCTAGTTCCAGTTCTAGATAAAGTTCCAGTTCCAGTTCTAGTTCCAGTACCAATGCTAGTTCCACTCCCAGTTGCAGTTCCAGTTCTAATTCTAGTTCCAGTTCTAGTTAAAGTTCCAGTTCTAGTTCTAGTTCCAGTTCCAATGCTAGTTCCACTCCCAGTTGCAGTTCCAGTTCTACTTCTAGTTCCAGTTCTAGATAAAGTTCCAGTTCTAGTTCTAGTTCCAGTACCAATGCTAGTTCCACTCCCAGTTGCAGTTCCAGTTCTAATTCTAGTTCCAGTTCTAGTTAAAGTTCCAGTTCTAGTTCTAGTTCCAGTTCCAATGCTAGTTCCACTCCCAGTTGCAGTTCCAGTTCTACTTCTAGTTCCAGTTCTAGATAAAGTTCCAGTTCTAGTTCTAGTTCCAGTTCCAACGCTAGTTCCACTCCCAGTTGCAGTTCAAGTTCTACTTCTAGTTCCAGTTCTAGTTCTAGTTCCAGTTCCACTTCTAGCTCCACTTCCATTTCTATTTCCAGCTCCAGTTCTACTTCTAGTTACAGCTCTAGTTTAAGTTCCAGTTCTAGTTCCAGCTCTAGCTCCAGTTCCAGTTCCAGTTCCAGCTCCAATTCCAATTGCAATTCCAATTCATATTCCAATTTCACTTCCAGTTTCATTCCTAGTTCCATTTCTAGGTGCAGTTCAGTTCCAGTTCCAGTTCCAGTTCCAATTACAGTTGCAGCTATAACTACAGCTACGTTTAGATCTCATCTCTGCCAGTTTTCTCTCACTTTGTCGCACATTAATTGACCAAATCAAATAACTCTCTGCTAGGGTATCGACACGAAGTCTGAGGGTAAACTTTTGTTTTTTAACAGTTAAGTGTAAAGGCGCGTCATGTTAGACACACCGCAAGCCCCGCCGCATGCGCTGCGCAGAGCCTCCACTTGGTTGACTGGACTAACTTTTGACAAAATGTCGACAACAGAGCGCAAGAGATAGGAGAAGGAGTGGAACATAGAGAGGGAGAGGGGAAGGCAAGGGTAGACGCAGTCTTGGCCAGAGTCAAATGGCGACTAGGCTGAGTCTAAACTCGAGGCAAGGGTAGGATCTGGGCTGAGGAACTTGGACTGGCCGAAGGTAGGGGCTAAGGCAGGGCACACAGGCAAAGGCACAGACACAGACACAGCCACCGTCACCGCCGCCGCCGCCACACACGGAAGCCATAAAAACTTATGGCGAAATATAAAAATTCACCCTTTTTATTGTGGCAAACAACGAAAACGAGAAGTAAAATAAAATGCAAAGCGTTTACCAAACGACCAAAGCAACCAGCGAGCGCAGCAACCCTTTTTGGGCCAACTAAACTTAAACTGCTGAGTGTGGCAAAAACGAAAACCAAAAAAATAAAACAAAAAAAAAAAAGAAAAGAAAAGAAAAATATATTTAAGAACAACAACAGCAGCTAGTCGTCATGCAATTGTTGTAAAACAAAAGGCAATGAATACAAAACGGCAATGGAACAACAACAGCTGCATAAAAGTAATCATATAAAAGTTCTATATATATATATACACATATCGAGAGGGCTGTATAGGTATAAATAACGGTAATGCATTTCTGCAGCATGCAAGAACGGAACAGTAGCGAGAAGGAGAGAGGGAGATACGAGGCAAAGGCTAAAGGCCAATCACAGATTTGATCATAGAACTGACAGTTCTTGGCTAATAATCTTCAAAGTTTGTATACGTAATCTAAAGTCTATCTAATGATAATAATGATAATAATTCTATATAAAAATAAAATATCGAATAGAGATAGTTTTACAATATCCTTATCCAGCCAGCTGCAGTTGCCCATTTGAACTATTCCGATTCGGACTTAATTTAACGCACTTGGCAACAGGCTGTCAACAGGCAATGGAGCAATGTCTCAGCATTTAGTGCACTGTGCCAGCTGGCTCTGGCTCCCACTCTGCTGTCACACATATCCTGACATCTAAAAAAAATTTACTTATTCCCCCCACCTGGACAACGGCAACTAAAGGAAAAGCTCAAAATTGAAATAAAATTTGTGCTGTTGTTGGCAAAAAGTCGTCCAGGGCTGTGACGGCTGCCGTCTGTCGTCAGCTGTTGTTATTGGTATATTGGTTCATTCGTATATTGGTTCTTATGGGGAATTACGTGTATCGTTTTTTTTTTTTTTTGTTTTTTTTTTTTATTCTGATGCTGTTTGCCCCCTGTTAACCGTATTTACCTGCCTTTACGATTCGAGGCCTCTTACTGTTACCGTATTTCTGTTCCGGCTTCTGCTTCTGTTCTTTGGCCTGGCTGTCTGGGCGTCTGGGTCCGCAACAGGAGCCAAATACATGCACCGCTATGCGGCAAATAAATATCAGCAACGGAACAAACAAAAACCAACTGTTCCCAGCGCTGGGGAGCACGAGCCAAAAAGTTGCTAGATGTGGTATACTGAGCTGTGAGATACTCTGGAATATGTGAGCTTAAGCAATAGGGCTATCGATAAATGATCGATAAATTCCAATCACTCTAAGTACATGTTATCGATAGATCGATAACCCAGTAGATATGTCTAAAAATATTTCATTTGCTTTTCGATATATTTGTCATATATATGTTATTGATAATTTTTCGAATGATAAGTTCTGCGCATAAGTAATATGTTATCGATTACTCGATAACTCACTATACGCTGAACTATTGGTTTTAGTACAGTTAATATATATTTTCGATAACTTATTTTTAGTCTTTATTTGATTTTGCATACTTTTAATATATTATCGATAACTTATCGATTACTTTATACCTCAACTAATAAGTTTTTGAATGGAATTTATATTTTAATTACTTCAATCATTGTTAAAGGTTTCTTGAATAATCATTTGATAAGCATAAGACTAGATATATTCGGTATATATATATATATATGTATATATTTTTTCTCTCTCACACACACATGTTAACATCTCTGCCGATAACAGTGAAATGCAATTTTCTTCTTATGGCACAGCGTTGATTTTTGCACGCGTCCTGACTCGACAAAATCCTATGCAATTCTGCTGTGACCCCTGCCTACCACTGCTGCAGACTCCCCCTCTAACACCGTGCCACTATATATACATATATATACCCCGTAATATTCTTGGTGCTTCCATCTGCTGCAAGCCGAATTAAATATTCATTTTGTATTGCATTTTCTTGTGGAATAAACAGCGAGCAGCGAACATGCGGGTTGAAGGGCCTGCCTCTCCCTCTCTCATTCTCTCTCTCCTTTTTTCTGTATATACGTTAGCCAGGGGTTCAGCCAGCGGGGTTTGGGATTGTGCTTAAGGCATAAGGGCGAGTGAGAATTTGGCTGCATTTAGCTCGAGAGGTTTCGCACGTGTGCATTTAACTAAGTGGCACATTTTGTTGTTGTTGTCGTTGTCGTTGTTTTGTTTGGTGTTTCGCTGCAGTTGCTGTTGTTGTTGCAGTAATGCAGCTGGCTGAGCCATAAGGCAAGGATAACGAGCCTGCCAGCCTCGTACACATACAATTCACAGCCAAATTGGAAAACAAATTAGCACAAACCTTGCGCAATCCTTGCGCCAAGCTAACTTCCCATATCAAAGCGACGTCTGTGACAGTGGTGCAAAAGCCATTTGCATGCGCCCACTTTGAGCTCTCCATTTGTGCCCATTTCTTAGATGCGTCTATGCTTGGAGGAGAGACCAGCGAGGCAGTTAGCGATGTAATAGAAGGTGTTTGAAGTGATGAGGGGTTCCATGCGAGGCTCTTGGAATTTATCAATGCTTCATGAAGTATAGATATATTAAGACTGTGAAAGCTTTTAAGAACTTGATCTTCCTTGGATTACCCCTTGTATATCCTTTTTCTCCTTTTCTTACTTTATTTCATCATCCAAACCTTTCTTGGATCACCCCTTCCCTCTCTTTCTTCTTCTTTTTTACTTCACTTTTTCAGCTAAACCTTAGTCGGATCGACCCTTCTCTCCCATTTTTCTCCTTTCCTCACCTCACTTACCCCAAGCATTTCCTCGCCGTTTCCCATTTGACCTTCACTTGCAATTGCCTTCAGCTGACTGCAAATTGGAAGCTGCGCCCAAAAAACTCAAATCAAAGTCAAATATCCCAAATGGGAATCACATCCCCTCGCAGCTGATCCGTGCGACAGTTAACTATTGCTCAAGCCCCGTTCGATATTCACGCTCACTTTGACATCGCAGCGAACAATCCACGCACCACCGTCGGCTTAGGCGCGCTCTATTGTTCTTGTTAGGCTAACCGTACCGAACTACCCTACCGCCACCCGATAAGGGTGTAGCGCAGCCACTCCTCCCTCACCCACAGCGTATCGACATCGGCGCACAGGCAATAAATTTATAAGTTTTGCTAATGTGCGTTAATGGCTTGTAGTTTCGCTTTTCAAAACTTGTGTTTAGTGCCCCTTCTAAGCTGAGCTAACCCTCTCCGTACGCCGAACCAGAACCCGTATCCCAACGAGGTTCGCTTAATATTCGAGTTAATTTTTTTTTTTTTTCTTCTTCTTTGTCCGTCGTCATTCTTGTTGTTATTTAATTTTTCGTTTGTATTATTAAAGGTTATTATGCTAATTTGTTGCCGACTGTTCGAGCTCTCGGGCTGGTTGTCCTTAAGCGTTCGCCGTCGTACTGCCTGTAAATTCGGACATTATGCCGTAATTAGCAATACCGTTATGTGTCGGGAGCGCCAGCGTTCTCGATGCTTAATTTATGCAAAAATAGACGAGAACAACACACAAACAGCCCCCGCCACATTCCATCCCTGAACGGCTCGCTGTACCCCTCTGCAGCTTTCTTTCCATTTCTTTTCTTTTTCCAGGGTTCGGCTATTTACATTTGTTGTTGTTGTTGTTGTTGTTTTGAGGTTATGTTTTTCTCCGGATCTGGACAATGTGTTAAATGAGTTGAATATTTGCCGGAGAGCACATAGACAAGGCGACTCGTGACTCACTCACAAAGTTCCACTTAGGAAATTAGCAACGAGCGACGCACACACTCCCCGCCCCTAGGCTAGGGGCTAGAGGGTAGCTTTACTAATGACACTTGTAATGGTAACGAGCGACCTGTTTTTTTTTCTCCCTAATGGAATTGACGAAATGTGCGTAAAACATGGTCGAAATTCCATTGGGTCAGGGCAGGCCGGCTATTGATGGAATTGGTTGTGGTCGAACAAAACAGGAGCTAAGGGAGCCATATCAATGAGGGGTGCGGAAAATAACATTTGAACTCAACCTTAGGTCTTCCAGCTCTCTTCCACTCATATGCCAACTTTAAGCTAAATTTAAAAACTATTTTCCATTGACTAATTTTCTAATTTAACACAAACATTTCTCTCTCTCTCTCTCTCTGTCTCTTTGCAGGTATGTAACGATTGCGAATGGGCAAAACGTAGCTCAACTTTGGCTGCTAACGACTGCAATGCGTGGTCAGCACTGTCCAATTTAAGTACAAACCACATATCTCATAGACACACACACACACACACACAGAGAGTAGGAGAGGGAGGGGTAGGGAGAGGGAGAGTTGTGCATCATCGCAAAAAAGTTTCATTGCCCAAAAGTCAACTTGAAATCAACGCGCGAGTTAACTGAAAAAGTATTATGCAGCCAACAAAAAAAAAAAAAGAAAAGGAAAAGAGGGAAAAAAAGGAGACAGGGTGAGAGGATGGGAGGGTAGTGTGTGGGACCTGAAAAAAAAGCCGTAGTCCGTTGTCCGTACCGAGCCGTATCCGGACCGAGCTTAGCGCCAACTTTAAATACAGCCACATAATTTTTTGGTCATGACTTCAAACTCGAACCAAACACACACACACACACACTCGGCTCGCCCTGTATGCTATGCAAAAGTTTTGTGGACTGGCTTCATAAATGTATGGCGCACAGCCACGCCCCGCCCAGCCTCCTGCCTTTGTGCCGTAGAGATATTTTTGTGCTGAGTTTACATTATCAATGAACGGCTTTTTTGCGCTTTTGTGCGGCGGTCGCCTAAGTAGCCGCCCCAATGCGTCCACCCTCCCTCCCTCCCTCTCTCTCTCTCTCTCTCTCTCTCTCTCTCTCTCTCTCTCTCTGTCGAGGTAAAACGCCAGCGAGTGGCTGAGGGCTGGGGCTGGTTGCTGCGGTTGCGGCTGCGGCTGCGGGGCGTGACGGCAACTATGAAATAACGGCACTAACGACTAACGCTCGAGAAGTAAGTAATCTACACACACATACAGTCACACACACAGAGAGCTCTGCACACTCGCTGCAGTTGAGATATATGCATAGATATGTGCTCATATGCCTGGCCTACTGGCCTCCCCCTCTCCCTGCCGCCCACTCTGCCTGCCGCTCTGTGTGCGTGTGTTGTTTGTGGCCCGCCAACAGAAATTTGTTGGGCAATTTCCAAGCCAACAAATCTCTGCAAAGCTGCCGCACTGCAACACTGGGCTAGCCACCGCCCCTCCCCCCCTCTACACCCCTTACCATCGCCCACTCAGCCTTTAGGCCAACCCCTGCTTAAGCCAAGGCCTTTCGAAACAAAAAAAAAAAAAAAAAAAAACGGAAAACTGTAAAGCCTAAAGTCTAGAAGCGGCAAGCAGTGTTGGCCCGAAAGGGCTTTAAAGCTGAGTTGGCTTAACTTGTCTTAAAAGTAGCATAAAATACTTTCGAAAGATATATTAATAGATGGCTAAGTCGATTTAGAGATCAATAAATTATGGTCTAAAACCATTTAGAGTAAGCTATACAGCAATGAGATTTAATGTTTATTGCTTGAGATGATCGATTAATTGCATTATTTATCGATAAATTTGTATTAATTATAGTGTTAGATATAAATATATAGAGGAAACATAGAACAATTGGCTAATGCTATCGATTAATTTGAATATTTATCGATACATATAAATCGATATATTGTTAAGTTTATAGAAAACTACAATATATATCGATGTATATCTGTAAATGCTGATTTTTTATCTGTAAAGTTCATATATTTATTTATCGCTCAGTCTGGCAACGCCCAAATGCATTTTCATATTCTGTATTTAAATTTTTTGCTTAAACAAATATCGAAAATGGTTTAAGTCTCACATATAATATCTGGTAGTAACTCCCTTATGTAGGCAGAGATATATCACAGATGGCAACTCTATTATCAAACTTTCTGGCAACACATTAAGCAAATACACTTAACTGTTTACTAAGTGAATCCTTAGATTAAGCCACACCTATTATAACCACTAGCAAACTTTAGGTGGCAACTCTAGCACAAAACTAGCTGGCAACGCTGTAACTACTTTTTGCACTGAGTTGGTAATGGCTGGCGAGGCAAGTGCCACTGTCTACAGCCAGCCTGCTGCTACTTTAGGCCTTCGTCCACACTGGGCGTGGGTGTGGGCGTGGCAAGGCGGCTGCAGCAGCAGCAGGTTGGATTACAGTTGAGGCAGGGAACTGGGGTTTGCTCAGGCTAACACACATGCAGCTTGTAACTTGCGCATGCAGCCAGCTGGTGCTCTAATGCCTAACAAGGTCCAATGGAGGCGGGCGTCGATGTGGGTGTGGGTGTGGGTGTGTGTGAGGCTGCCTGGCATACACAAACTGTCGCCAAAAACAATTTCGTTGAGATTTAAGTTCTGTTCAACAATTTCCGCTCCGGCGTGCTCCAGCAGCCACAATGCCTGCCCCGCCGCTGCCTGCCTACACCTCGCTACGTCCCTCCTCTCTGTCTCTGTCTCTCTAGTTTTTTGTTGCGCCAACTGACGTTGCGAGAAATAAAAAAACATACCGTCGGCGGCAGCGTTACGCCCACACACACGCACACACACACACACACATACAACAAAAACCACATTCATAGATAATGTGCAGCTTGGGCTTGCGGTTATTTTGTATGCTTGGCCGGTCTGGCAGCACCGTCAGTTGCCAGTTGCCAGTTGCCAGGACACCATTGCGCTATGTGGCATGTGCCCAGTCTCTCTGCCTCTGACGCCCTCTCTCTCTCTCTCTCTCTCTCTCCGTCGCTCTGATTTGGATTCAGTTAGTGGCAGTTGCAGTTTATCCCAGCAGCCGTAGTGCTCATCCAATTTTCTGTTGTCGCTTGTCGTTGAGCATTTTTGTTGCGCTTTACAAAAATTGCATTGCAGCCGCCTGCATCACCCACAGAAAAAGAAAATAAAAAATGGAAAAAATAAAAAAATTACCCACCCGTTTGACAATATCGCGCAACGTCGTCGCTTTTCTATTGTTCGGCCAGCCCAAAAATGAACAGAGCAAAAATCAAAAAAAAAAAAAAAAAAAAAAAAAAAAAGTAAAAACAAGTTGTTGAAGCGACATGCTGCCCTAACCCCACCCCTACTCCAACTGCTACCGCTACTGCTACCCCAAGCCTCGGCACCCCCACACACAATACCTATCAAGGCAGTCAGTCGTCATAGCTCTGGGTCCGCGGCATCGGCCACAAAGTTTTGGGCACGATTTTTGGTTAACGAAACATTTTTTGCATGGGTTGCGCGAAAAGTTTTTCAGACAGCGACGCCCCGCCCCACCTCGCCAGCTGCAACGCCCTTCCTTGCTCCCCCCCGCCAGTCAGTACTAATTTCAAAATGTGCTGAGCACAAGCCATGAATGTCCACCCCCCCCAGCCCCCGCCCCCGGCCCAGGCCCTTTTCATTTTGCTGGCAATGCAAAGTTGACATAATCCAAGAAGTTGTTCCCATTCTGCGGCAACTCGACTCGATTCCTCCGCTCATTATCAGACCTGGCCCAAAACGAAATGCCATGTGCCAGGCGAAAGAAAAAAAACCGCGTTGACAGCGAGCAGAGTTGCCAACGTTACTTTCATAATACTTCCTTTTTTCCATGCACTTTTGTTTATGATGAAATATCTTGATAACATTTCAGTTAAGACACGCAAGACTTGGCTAACAGCCACAGCACAATCTAAAGAGCTGCCAAGCTAGCCAACAAACAGTGCTGAAAATAGCTTTGCTGCTTCTTAAAGCCGCTCTTGGCCAAGATTGAAACAGTTTTTGGCCTTCAAATCTGAATTTCATTCAAATTAACTTTTAAGAGCCCTTCTAAAGGGCTCATAGTCGTGGTCACTCTTAATGTAAGACTAGCCTACAAATGTTAGTTAAATTTTGCCCTCAATACTCAAATTAAAAATTTTATTTTTAAATTTACAAATTTTTAGATTTTCAATTTTTTTCCACATTTAAAAAAAAATTCAAGCATTATTTTAAGCTTCGAAAATTTGTATAGATTTTTAAAAATTTAATTTTCCAATCATTATTTTAAATTAAAAAATTTTATTTTAATTATTGCAATATTTAAATTTATCTCAATTTTTATTTAAAACTCAAAAATTTCTTACAATTTTTATTTGTTTGATTTTTGTTATATATATATATATATATATATATATATATATATATTTTTTTTTTTTTTTTAATTGTATATATGTATAAATGTATAATACTCATATGTATTTTTTTTTTCAACATAAATATAAATTTTAAATATTTAAATTTTTAAAATTTAAGAATTTTTTAAAAATGTTTTTAATTTCCTTTTTTTTTTCAAGCAAATCTTTTGCAATAAATTTTCTCATAGAGACATTTCTTATATAAACTCGGTTCGGAATTGAAAAAAAAAAAAATAGTTTGTAGTAATAAGTCTGACCTGCTTTCCGCTCAAGCATCTTTCGTGATATGCTGCTTGCAATATTCATGAATAGTTTTTGGGGCTCACTCAAAGAGTTCAATCGGCTTATAGATGCAATATGTTTGGAAGTCGCTCTCGCGTGCCTTATTCAATTTGGGCTCGAGATGTCGTGAGTGTGGCAGCCGGCAAATGTGATTGCACATGATTGCAATGCAATTCATAGGCCAATTTGGGACACACTTTGGGTGCACAGAGAGAGAGAGAGAGAGAGAGAGAGAGAGAAATCGAGAATCGAAGTAAATTAGAAGAGAAGCCGAGTCGAACCAAAACCAAAAAAAAAAAAAGAAAATAAAAAGAAAAGCAGAGGAAAACATGCTTCAAGTGCAATTCTCATTCGCATTGATTGCGCACTTGATTACGATAAATGAAACGTCAACAAGCGGACGACGACTTGACTAGCCAGGGGGGTGAGGAGGGTTGGAGGGGTGTTGTCGGAAGCTAAGGACGTACAGCACTAGGCCCAAATACCCTTTGGGCGCCTTGTCTCCTTGTTGCTGTTGCAGCTCTCGTTGTTGTTGTTGTTGTTGTTGTTGTCTCTCGTGATTTCTTTTGTCTACTTTTCATCAAGCTGGCTTTGTGCCTAGCCCCGCTACGCCGCTGCCGTCGCTGCTGCTGGTCAGTTACATACAGCTCTCCCTCTCTCTCTCTCTCCCTCGTTCTCTCTTGTGTCTTGTTGGCCGACAAATCACAGAGTGTGCCTCATGCCGGAAAATCAGTTGTCCTGTGTTCACGGCGCTGCCAAGTGTCCTGCGGCAGCTGCGTCTCAAGGCGCCGTCCATGGTACGTGTGTGTGCGAGCAGGCGTGGCCGGTGGGCGTGGCAGCGCTACATGTTGACATGGCCAAGACCCCAGCGTTACATTGGCCCCAAAACTAGGCGCAGCCAAGGACTTTTGTGTGTTACACAACACTCTCGCACACACACACACACACACACTTGAGCTCCATCTGTTTGCCATTTGGACGCTAAGGCACTTAAGGCAAAAGGCTGGCAAAGGACATTCTCATAGCAGCAACAGCAGCAGCCGGAACCCCATGCCCAGGCCCAAACTCGTTGACTATCCCTTGCGCCCCTCTCCCTCTCCCTCACCCTCTCTCTGTCTCCGTCTCTGTCTCTGTCTCTCTGTTTTCAGCCTCTGGAGAATTCATTCATGTTGAATTGCGCAAATTTGTTATCAACGCTTTATGCCATTATGCTTATGTTGCCCAGCTCTGAGATTTCCTAGCATCCCATTACACATACTCAGCTCAGCTCCAGCTCCGGTTCAAGCAACGTTTTGCTTGTCTTGGCTTTCATCTTTGTGTCGTCTTCACAACATTTGGCCAACGCTTCATTCATTTGTTTTTACTTGAATTTATGGCTTTAATAATATGACAGCCAACCCCCAAAAATACAGTCGGAGTCACAGCTAAGCCAAACTCCCAGCCCCACCCCCCAACCGACCGCCTGCCAAATTCAACCATAACCGGAAGGCAGACGCACATCCGTTGCGTCCATTGTCTGTCAGCCATTTTGTTGACCCAACTATAAAACGAAGCATGTATGTAGATGTGTGTGGGAGAGAGTGTGCGTGTGTGTGTGTGTGTGTGTGTACTTTGTTTGTTCTGTAGCCGCCTCATTAGATTTCAATAAACTGGTTCAATGCCTGGCCAAGAGCGCGGCCACAGCGAGAGCGAGTGGGAGGAAGGGCACTTGGGCTCAAGAATTTTGAGTGGCTTTCGACGCCGTTAGCTGGTAACGCCACAGCTTGTAGCAGCCATTAGCTAAAGCCGTTTAGGTTTACAGTTATAATTAAAATTCTGCCAGTTAAGCAAACGAACGATATTTATCGATATTTATCGAATTTTAAGCGCTATTGTGTGGTTTCAACTTGTTTCTAAGGGAAAACCTTAGACATGCCTTTGACATTTTTTCTGTCAGGCCTTTATATGCAGCTCCTCTCGCTCTCCCACTCTATTTCTGTATATCCCTCCCGCTCACACTCATTATCTGTTTAACTATCTCATCTAAATGAGACTGCTGAGCGCTGCCCTTGCCACTTGCAGCCTATTAATGTTTAAGTATTATTTTATGTAAATAATTTGCTATTACTACACACGCACACTCGCACACACACACACACACACACACACACACACACATGTACGATTGCTTTATGTGCGTGTGGTAAAATATTTTAGTAACTGTGCGAAATGGCAAAGTTTTGCCCCCGAAACATTTTATTGAATATGCAAAGTTCTGGCCTGGCAAAAGCTGCGCCATGGCCGCAGTGTATTATAAATTAATAAGCGCACTAAACGCACAACACACACACACACACACACATGGCAGAAATTTCTGCATAAATAATAAAGTTAAATACGCTTACAAGACGCATTTTGCGGTCTCAGTTTACATTTTAAACTCTCTCGCAACTCGACGAAACTAACCAGAAACTCGAGCCAACATTTTGCACGAGTTCCGCATTGTAGTGTGTGTATGTGTGTGTGTGTGTGTGCGTGTGTGTGTGAGTACTGAGCGCCTTGGGTAACATTTTGGGTAATTTGCGCCCAAGTGAAGCATCTGCAAATGGCACACAGAAAAGCGCGAAAGTTCAAACGAAACTTTAACCCCACTAAACTAACGGAGGGCGGCGAGCGGGGTTTGCAAATAAAAATAACTGCCCCCAAAATATATATACATATATATGTATATGTATTTACGTTTAAGCAAACGCAATGCGTTCAAATATGCATAAGGATATGCAGAGCCATTAATACGATCCCAGTTGAAGTTGAGCAGCTTATAAATATATTAGGAATAACTATTTAATGGGGGCAGTGGGAGCTGAGAAATTAGAGCGAGATATCGCAGCTAATTGAAAGATATTAGGGATAGATACGAGAAGAATATGGGGGTTGGAAATTAGAGATTAAATATTTATAACGGAATTAGCTATTGCAGGTAGATGTGGATAGAGGAATGAAGTGTGAGAGACTGATTGGAAATTGAGTGGGAAATTTTTAAATATATATCGTATATAGGGCTAAGTATTAGAGAAAAAATATAGAACTGTTAGATATTAGGGTTGGAAAATATATAAGGATAGAAGAGAGATATATTAGAGAAATGTAGCTCAGTAAGATATTAGAGTAATGCATTAGGGGTAGTTATTAAAGAAGAATCGAGTTAAATAATATAAATAATATATTCGTGCTAGAAATTAAAGAGTTATATTAGAGAAATGCGCGAGAGAAATGCATTAGACCAATGTTTTAGACCAATGCAACAAATCAATGCTTTTTAGCTATGGAATGCATAATAGCAATGCATTAGAGCAATGCATTAGATCTAATTGTTAAAGATGTATTAAGTCGAGTAAAATAAAAATCTCAAAATTTAGCTACGGTCAGAGAGAGCTCGAATCTCAGCAATTTCAATTATATAAATATATATATCTATAAATAAATAAAGTATTTATATTTAATCATTAATATTATAAACACCTTTTGTTAAAATATTTTTAAAAGTTGAAATTGAAAGTACAAGAGATCAAAGAAACTGAACTCACAAAGTGCCTAAGCTGCGCCAATTTAGACACTTAAATTTGTTTGTGAACTTTTGAAGAACTGCCTCGTTTGATGGTTCGAGGATGATGTTTAAGAGCATTTAATGATATGCACGAAGGTATATATGTATATATATTCATATATAACTACTTGTATAAGCATGCCTCAATGGGGATCAGTCGAGTTCTGTTTGTTTCCATGGCAACTTCGATTAAAAGTGAAGACCTATTCTGGCAATAAAGTAAAATTATATTAAAGTTCTCATTCTCCAACTCTCCTGCTCTCTCCCTCCCTCTCTCTCTCTCTCTCTCTCTCTCTCTCTCTGTCCTATCTATGATGTAACTTGCATCTGCTGCGTAGTTGCCCCAGACACTTGCCTCAGCCCCATTCCCATGCCCATGCCCATTCGCATTTTGGAATTGCTTGACAACTCCGCACTTGTAAGATACAATATCTTTGCGCACAAGCAGCAAAACACTCATCGCTCATTATTCAGCACTGATGTGTGTGTGTGTGTCAGTTTCCGACTGGCTTAACTTGCGCTCAGTTGTCGCGCTGTCATTCCGCAAGTCCTATCAAAATTCCAAGAATTGCCATTGTCAGGCCTCGGCGCATTCTTGGGAAATTTTCGGGTAAGGGATTTTGATTTAGTGTCGCCTGCGAATCAATATATCAACCCGATTGCACGCGACCCAAAATATTAGCACCGCCACTTAACCTGGGTGCCCGAGGCCCAGTCGCGCTATCAAAATGTATCTGTGAATTACATTTCGCGCAATTTGATTTATTTGAGCTAAAAGCGGCAGGAGCGACTTTAATATGAATCACTTGAATCATTTGAATCATTTTCAGCTGTGCATCTGCATTGTTTCGCCTCCCAAGTTTTGATTTATCGCATACAAATTTCCGCTGCATTTGTCGTTGACCCCAGCGAACACGTAGCCCCGGCGACTTCATTAAAAATGTGAAAGAACAAAAACAAAAAATGAGGCAAAGAAACAAACGTTGCGACGAAATGCAGTCGAAAGCAAAGGCGACAAAAATTAGTAACAAAATTTATTGCATGTCTTATCAACAGTCATTCGAGCTGTGTGTGCGTGTGTATGTGTGTGTGTGTCTGCATTCGAAATGAAATTCATTCACAGACTTCACTCACTAAAAAGTTGTCAATGTAAAATCAATTTTCAAACGCATTTATTGGCCATCAACTGCAGCAAGGAAATTGAAATTAATAAAAGAAAAATTGGAAAATTGCTCAAAATTAGCTAGACGAATAGAGTAATGCTCTAAAGCATGACTAGAAGATATATATATATATATATATATATATATATATATATATATATATATATACATATATATATATATATATATATATATATATATATATATATATATATATATATATATATATATATATATATATATATGATATGTTTATATATCTCTATAAACTTTTGTTTATTTCTATGGCAACTATTTGTTGCCCCTTTGCCCCCATTTCCCCTAGCATTTCGTTGCTTAGATATTTATATGTGAAATTTATTATCTTCGACAATGTTTAATATATGTTTTAGTGCAGCTTAAGTCTGCCTGAACTGCAGCTGCTGGGTCAGAATATATATATTTTCGATATATATATTCATAGCATCACAATTTTTAATTTGTTATTAATTTTTAGCTAAACGCAGAAAGTCTGACAAAAAACTAATACAATTTCTATATTACAAATTTTAAATTAATATTTTTTTTTAGATTTTTTAGCTTTTGGACTTTAAAAGCGATCTCAGCTTGCAGGCGAATTGTTTAGATTTTTTTTTATTAGATTAGACATATAGATAGATATCTCTATAGATTATGTAATTGCTAAAATATAAAATTAGAAATATAGAATATAGATTATATATAGCTCAACTATTTCAAAAGACTGAGTGACCCAATAATATCTAGTCTCAACTTTCCATTAAAATGACAGCAGACCAAATTTCTTTTTGATTTGCAAAAATTTCTAACTCAATTTTAATGCAATAATTTGTCAAAAAATTCAAAAACTCCCAAAAAAAAAAAAAATATTAATAAATAAATACAAATTTTTAAATAAAATATAAAAAACTTTCAAATGAATTTTAAATGAAAATTCATTTGGCTTCATGCAACTTTTGACTCTGCGCTAATTCAATTTAAAGTTGCAATAAAATTTTTTAATTAAGCGCTGAGTAACTGGCCAAAAAAAGTTGTTTATATATATATATATATATATATATATATATATATATATATATATATATATATATAGTTTATACAAATGTCACAATGAAGTTATTTAAATGCCAGTTTTATGCCAGTTGCCCGGCCCGAAGGCAAAGTAGAGGCAGTTGCTGACAGTTGCCGCGACTCTGGTGCCTTTTGCGGTTACCAACTGGCTGCAAGATTTGATATGCTCAGCGACGGCGGCGCTGTAGTGTTTCGAGTGCCGCTTCATTGGCGACAGCTTTGACAATGACAAGCTGCACAAAATTTGCATACAGTAAACAGGCAGCAGTCAGCAGGCACCAGGCACCGGGCACCAGGCAGGCAGCGACGACAGCGTCTTCTGGTCGCAAGGCAACAACAACGACAAAAAATTGACTGTCAATGGGGAAAGTTAATGCAACTAATGACAAAAAGCGGCGTCATTCTGAACCTCATCCGTTGTCGTCACCTTTAGCCAAGTGCCTTACCTACACTAGGTCTCCGTCTCCTCTCCTTGCCCTGCCTCTGATCTGTTCCTTGGCTCTTGTGACACTCACTCAATTTCTTGCTGATAAACAAATTGAATGTGGATGTGGAGGCAGAGAGAGAGAGAGAGAGAGAGAGAGAGAGAGAGAGATAGAAAGAGAGAGGCAGGGATAGCAGTAATTCCCTCGGGCTCACACACACACACACATACACAATGCGAAATGGTATAAAAGTTGAAAGCAAATAAATAAAGGCAAAAGCGCATTGATTTATTTCAGCCAGTTTGTTGTTAACATTTTAACGATTTTGTCCTTGCGTTTTAGTCGTTCTTCTTCGACTAGTGCTACTGCTGCTACTTCTTCGACGTGCTCGTCTTCATGCACCCTACTCCCCCATTAAACATAGCCCAAATCCCAAGCTCAAGCCCAATCCCAAGCTCCCTGCTTCTGGCTTTTGTTGTTGTCTCCGGTGTCTGTCGCTTAGCCAAATTGCTGAACATTAGTCACCGATTGACAAGGCTGGAACAGCGGCAGCCATTCGTAGCATTCGATATTCGAACCCTGGACGCGACCCCAGCCCCCGCCTCCAGCACCCTTCAGAGTCTTGCTGCTAGTGTTCTTCGTTTGGTTCTACCTGAATGCTCCCGTGTCTTGGCCATATACAAATCAACTAATTTCAAACTAGTCGATACTTTAATGAAAGAAAAACGAGAGAGGTTGTGAGAGAGGCAAGTGGGCAAGGCCTAGAGATACCCTGTAATGGTGGAGAGGATGTTTGGGGAAGCCAATTAAAAAGAATATAAAAAGAAGAATGATGAGAAGAGGAAGAGGACTTAACAGCGCTTTCTCTCTCTCTCTCTCTCTCTCTCTCTCTCTCTCTCTCTCTCTCGCGCGCTCTGCAGATTAACATAGAAATGACTGTAGAAAGCAAGGAATAAAATCCATAACGAGATTTTTATGATCTTTCACTTGATGCCCTTTGCTGCTCTCGCTGCATCTGCTGATCGCATAGACCTTCTCAATGCATATACAGGGTATAAGCAGAAGGTTTTCGGGTGATAGCAGACAAGAATTATTCTTCTGCTACCGTGCATCTCACTCCCTCTCCATCTGCCTGTCTGCCCCTCTCACGCAGAGTGGCATTTGTCATTGGGCTGCGGCACTCTGACTAATGAAACGTCATCTACTTCGCAGGCCGAGGCCTCGAGGCCATAGGCCATAAAAAACATTAGACCGTCCGGCTACCTGAATGTCTTGGCTGCCGCCGGTCTTTTATTTCACCTGCGCCCGGTGCTTGATTAGCGCGTCCAGATGATTCAGGCGTGGGCACAGCATATCAACTAAATTTGCATCACAAGCGTAAAGCAGACACAGAGAGAGAGAGAGAGAGAGAGAGAGAGAGAGAGAGAGAGAGAGAAGAGAGAGAGCAGATTGAGTGGCTATAGATAGTCAATGGTGCGATTACAACTAAATGTCAATGGACATTTGTCTAGAGTCGGCTACTCGGTCATAAAGAACAGAAGGCAATGCCGACAGCTTTGGGCAGTCATTTAGTCATTTAGGTGTATGAAATGGGGGAATGGGTTACGAAGTTTTAAATATTACAAAAATATCCAAAAAAGGGCAGCAAGTGGCAGCGCTGTCAGAAGTGGCAACCCTAAATTAACTCTTGGGGAAACGAAATTAGAATGAAATATGATAGCTTCTTTGGAAATAATTGTGTGGGTCAAAATAACTGTGTTAATTACATTAGGTGGCAACTCTGAAAATAGTGGCAGCTCCAAATGAAGTTTTGGCCAAATGAAATTGGGGAACTTTCAAATTAATTGAAAATTACTCATGGATATTTACATAAGGTGGCAACACTGCTAAACGGCAACTCCAGAGCTGCAGAGTCGTCGCAGTTTTGAAGCACACGCAACAATTGCACACATTTGAAGTGTGGCAACGCTGCTGATCATGTTGACAACTTGGTTTGAGCGCAGCTTTAACGAATTAGTCAGCATATTGAAAACTTTGTTTGCTTTTCGCGAGAGAGAGAGAGATTCACTCTCCCTCGCCCTCTCGCTGTGTTTTTCGCTGGAAATTGGCAATTGGGAATGGGTTTTTGTTGGCGCTTTGCGACACTTACTGCCAGCCAGCCTGTTTGCATTCCACAATGGCCAAAACAAGCGAAAGATATCTTTGGCACACACACACACACACACACTGTGTCCCTCTGGCAGCGCCCACACCTGTTTTCAATGGGGCTCAAGCGAAATGTCTGACGAAAAATTTCAAACACGTTTCAATAAAATTCAATTTGTAGCACATTTCAACGCTTTCCGCTAGCGCCTGCGCCTCTGCCCAAGGAGAAGGAGCAGGAGCAGGAGCAGGAGCAGGAGCTGGAGCTGGAGCTGGAGCGGCACAACCCCAAACTAAAGCCGCCTTGCTGGCATGTATTATACATGCGAGAACAGCCCACAGCGCCCGCCCATATGCATGAATTTCCTTTAGCACATTTGAGCGCCTCTTTTGAGTCTCTGGGTATCCATTGATGCCTTCCTCTCTCCCTCTCTCTGGGATATTGTGCGTGTCAGTGTGTACCATGCTGCCCCCACCCCCCTCTCTCTCTCTCTCTCTCTTTCTCTCTCTCTACCAGCTGCTGCTTACCACCCACAAAAAAAGGGAAAAAAATAGAAAGCATTTTAGCAAAGCGCGCAATATTTTCGATTTCGCGTTGCTTTGGCTCAAGGATATTTTTCATATGTGTCGCACGCACGCACAAAGCAGCGAGCAGCGTGGAGCAGCGAGCACGGGCAACGGTGTGTCGCGCTGCCTACAAAATGCAAATGCAAACAGCATACGAATTAGTAAAACGGAAACAGGCGTTTGTGTTTTGTAATATTTGCCCCAAAACAACTCCACGACACACACACACACACACACACACACACACAAGTCGCCCTTGCTCTCTTAGTTTATATGCGCAAAAAAAAAACAGGAAGTAAAATTTCGTGTTGTGTGACAACGACAGCCGCTGCCGCCGCCGCCGCCGTTGCTGGTGCTGTTGCGCCCACATGTGTTTGGCTGCAACTTGTTATTGTTGTTCTAGCTACCCCTTCCTACGCCCTCCCTCAGCCACTGCTTGTCTAAAGGTATCGTTGCTCCTGCGTTTGCTTGCTTTGTTCCTTGTCGAACGATTTTTTTTCCCTGCTCATTTTCATGGCATAAAATTTGGAGTGAAATTACCTCAAAGGCACGTAACTGTGCGCTCAAAGGCAGCGCCAAAAATCCACCCATCCCCACCCATCCCATCCATTCTGTGGCCCATTTTCATTTAGGCTAAGCCCCCCCTGGCCTGCGCCTCTGTTTAATAAGCAGCGCGTGATTTTCATTACCAAAATGTATTTTGGGTCTGTTTAGATTTTGCAATATATGCGAAATGAGTGTGCCACACACACACGCACACACACACACACACACCCTCTGGCACATGTGTAGCTCGTTTTTTATTTTTTCTTTTTAATTCATTCGCATCCCCATAATAAATATAGTACAAGCGGCAAAATCAAGTGAAATCAATTTAATACACTTTTCATCTGCTCGGCTCGGCGCGGAAAATGCGAAAATTGTCTGGTTGGAGAGCAGGCGATCCCCAACAGTCACCCTCCTGCTGCTCCTTTGGCCAACTCACAGCTCACATCATCGCATCTCATCTCATCTCATCTCATCTCATCTCATCTCTCATCTTCATCTTGTGCTTCCGCTTCAGCTTCTTTTCTTTGCCCTAATTTATTACATTTTAATGACTTTTTCATGCAACAGCTTTGCCACCGCTTTTGATGCTCTATTGAGGGCGCGGCCCAGGGCATGTGCCGCATAAATCGCGTCTTGATTTCGTATTTATATGCACGCCTGTGTGGCTAGAGACATAATTAGGTGCCAGGACAAGCTCCTATCTGTGCGATAGGATCATGACAAATATGTGCGCAGTAGCAGATAATGTCACAGCAGCGCTTCAGCTCGGCTTCAGTTTATAAAAAAGTCAAAGCAGAAAGAAAATAACTTGAGCTGACATCTTTTGATTAGAAAAGCGAAAATAACAAGATATGGAGGAAGCTCATTTGAGAAGTAGAAAGCAAATAGAATTTTGTTTATAATTGAACTTTGCTTAAATCAAATTTTCTGTTACTGATTGAATTTTGAAAGGGAATTTTAATTTGATTTTGTGGAAATTAGATAAAGTAATTTGAGGATATAGATATATACATATATGTATGTATGTATATAAAAAAAAATATATATACAAAAAAATTCAAATAAAAATAATAAAATATATATATAAGAAATATAGGTATTAACTAGGCATTTTGGTATTACCAAACATTCATAGGCAAACAAATTAGTTAAAACTTAAGCAAATTATGCTGACGCAAGATTTTTTGATTGTTTCCATACCCTAACCCATTGACAATACGAACTCAGAGTATATTAGTTTGCTTAAGGCAAGGCAAGACTCATAAATTATATACAAGTTCTTGATCTATATATTATTTTGAATATAGTTTTTTGAATATTTTATTTTTGAATTTTTAAAATTTTGTATATATTTTTTTTTATTTTGGATATGAAATTTGCAACTTTACTTAATTTTTCCTCACTCAATAAAATCTCCTGAACACATGCTGAAAATTTCATAAAAATCCCTTAAATACTACCAGAGGTATTGCATCAAACGCTTGTGCAGGGTATTCGCCAACCGGGTACTCTCACAATTTACATAAAAAAGAAGATGTAATTACGTTATGTGACTGAAAAATGCAGGCATTAGCTGCTATGCAGCCTCGGCTATGACAATTTGGCAATTTTTGCGCAATTTGGCAACATGTGGCAACATTGTGTGTAGCAAGCGAAATGATGCTTTCCTGCCAGGTGGCAAACAGTAAAACAGAGAGAGGGAGAGAGAGTGAGTGAGAGAGAGAGAGGGAGAGAGATACTAATTACAAATGCCAGTCACAGACGGAACTCACAAGTTCCGACTTTTTTCTTCTTTGTTGTTGTTTTTTTTTCGGGCTTCACCTTTTTGTCATAAATATCACAGTTTTATCGCAAAACATTTTGAAATGTGACTGAGAATGATCGGAAAGGCAGTTAGGCATTTCCCGGCATGCGGCACATGCACAGCCCATAATTAGAGAGCTGCCAACACGGTTTTTGGTTACACATTTCAAATTTTCGATTTTTTTTCTTTTTCGGTTTGGTTTGGCTTCGAATTTCAGTTTTCATGTTTGGCTTGGGCTTAATTACAGGGCAACAAGAATAGCGCTAACAACAGCAGCAACAATGCCTCATATCAGTTGGGGCAGCTGTGCGTATCAGCCACGCCCCCTCCATGCCATCATAGCCAACAGACAAAGCATACAATCTAAGCCAAAATCTGATATAAATACAGCTCAAACTGAAGTCTAGCAACATGAGATTCTCACTCTGCCCCCCTTTCTGTCTCCCTCTCTCTGTCTCCCGCTCTCTGTAATCTTATTATGCGTCTTATGAGCACTTCAAACGGATGCCAGTTGAACAATCAAAGGAGTAGAAGCTGGCGGTAATTCGAGTGCGTCATTTCAACGGGGCTATCAGTGGACCTATCATTATCATGTACACTGATTGACTGACTGATTGACTGATTGACTGACAGCTGCGCCTTGGCAAGGGGGTTGCACAGCGTGCGACTTTGTTACCCTAACCCAAACTAGCCTTCTGACCAGAACAAAAGCCAAGTTGAAACTCAATCGAGTTGATGACTAATGAAACAATTCGATTGAGATGCAGGGCAAGTTGAGGCATAGTTGAGGCGAAGGCAAATGCCTAACATTAATTTCGAACTATTTGATATGTTTGAATGCGAGTGAAGGCGTGTGAAGTTGACTCTTGGATTGCGATTTGACTTGACTTAAGGTGTTTGTGTAATGTAATTGTATAATTGGTTCAGTAATAGCAGTAATGTAGACTGCCAACTACAGATTTCAAAGCTACTTAGTGAATACAGAAGTCATGCTCTAGGGCTAAGGGCAAGCTTTAAGGGATATAGATATATAATAGCTAGATTAGACTGTGATACATATAGATACAAAAGAGAAACTTCATTAAATTCATAGCTAAGCTTAAGCTAAGAAATTACAGCGTATCTGCTAGTCGTATATACCCTATGGAAACACTTTACAGCTGATATTCATGCTTGAGCTATACTATACTATAGAATAGCTCAAAAGATAGTTCAAGAGTTTATAATCCATACTTCCAAGTACTTGGTATAAGATTACCAGGTATTTGCTAGTCGTATATAGTCGTAGAAAGAGATTTATGAACGACTCAAAAGTTACTCAAGAACTCAAACTCCATACTCCCAAGCAGTAACTAGATGCGGAACGGTATTTCCTAGTCGTATACAGCTGAAAAGTTATTTAAAAATTTCATTATCCATACTTTTGTGCACAAAGTGGAAGTGTACCGGGTATCTGCTAGTCGTATACAACCCAATGAATTATTTCTCAGTAGAGAGTGAGATTTGAACAGCTTAAAAGTTAGCTTAAGAATTTATAATCTTTACTTTTAGTGCCATCAAAATTCGCACCGGGTATCTGCTAGTGGTCTACAATAAGCAGAGCCACTGTGAAGTATGGTGGGCAAATTGCGAGGCTTAAGCAGCTCAAAAATCAGTTTAAGTGTTCATAATCTCAACTTCCAAATGCTAACAAGATGCCTGCCGGGTATCTGCTAGTCGTCTACAGCCACTTGAACACTTTGAACCACTTCCGCAGCTGTTACTTGAGCCTTTGTGCCATACCTGGCAAGCAGCTGTAAAGCTCAAATGCATTGCGCCTAATCCTTAACCCTTGACACGCCAGCCATTGTTCACTGCACTGCAACGGCGGTAGCCCTTAACCCCAATGTGGCCCAGTTTTTGGTACTTGCACCACGTCGTTATCTATTGTCTGGCTTAATTGCTACAGTTAACGACTTTGTTGCATGCCGAAAAATTTGCATCGAGCAACTGTTGGATGCCAGCAAGCAGAGCAGATATACATATATATTTGCTATTTGCATATATTCTTAAAGATATCTGTGTGAGTGTGTGTGCGTTGCCCCTCTTTGTGTAACAGTTCAATAGCATTGCCAAAAAAAAAAGAAAGAAAAGCTGAAGAAGTGGTTCAACAAGGCGCCGGCAACGTCGTCCTACAACTCATCGACTGCTGCAATGCTTCAAAATTCAAATTCCAAATTCAATGACTGTCTGCTTCAGCTACCCTCGACTGCTGGCTGCTGGCTGCTGGCTGCTGCCTGCCACTCAGCTTGCCAGGATAAACATGTTAATTTCGAAAAATGCAAAATTCTATAATCCGATTTAATGTTTTATTCATTTTGCACAAAAGGCGAGGAGCATGCGAGTGTGCGAGAGCGCATTGAACAGAGGGCTTGGAGCGGGCTCTGATGTGCCGCGATGCTCTTACTACCTGCCCTGAGCAGAGCGCTCACCAATACACACGCACACACACACACACACACACACATCGACACTGACACAGTCTCTGGCTTTGGCAATTAGAATTTTAAATTTTCTTTTCGTTTTTCGCCTGGTCGCCATTTGTTTTTGTCTCAGAGAGAGAGAGAGCTACACATATATATATATATATATATATATATAAATATATATAGATATATGTATATATCATGTCTATCTGCATAAGTTACTATTTTTTATCGACATTGTTGCCACGCACATTAACCTACTTGCGCTGGGCGCCATTTTGTTGGCCCTTATCCTTGTTAGCTATTCAAATTTATTTTCAGAGAGAGGGGGAGTGGGAGTGAGAGAGAGAGAGAGAGCTGTTGCAAGTGCATTGATTAAGCGTAAATTATGTTAAAGAATCTTCAGCCATAAACAACTTGGGACAGTTTTGTCGCCCGACAGGCTGCTCATTAAAAACCACAACTAAATAAATATATATATATCTATAGGTCCATCTATATATATATATATCCGTCTCGCTCTCGCCTTTTTCCTCTCTCTATAGCTGCCGTTGCCTTGTCCAGTCTCCCCTCTCGCTGCTGCGCATCTTTTGGCGCTGTTTTATTTACTTTTAATTTACTTTTAATTATAAATTCATGCTTCTCCACATTGGGGGATTAAGCTTTAAATAACGGTAAACATAGCGCCAGGCATTTTATTTTGTTTGCTTTGCCTGCCCGTAGAGAGCGAGGGAGAAGTGCAAGATATTTTGCCTTGCCAGCTCTAACGTTCATATGACTCAGGCCCACAGTACGTGGGTGTGTGGGGGGCGAGGGACCTTCGCTCTAGGGAACAACTCGCCAACGGAATTAATTTCACTTTCGATTGCCCGGCGTTGTTTTCTGCGGTTTGTGCGCCGCTGTCTTTCGGTTATTGAAACTGTTTTTGAAACGTGTTTTCTTTGCCTCTCCTATTTTTTTTTTTTTTTTTTTTATTATTTATTTTCTTGTCGGCCAACTAATTTGGCTGATTGCATTTTTGTTAGCCGCGCCTCTAGGCCCGATTCTCCTACTGCTCCCTCCCTTACATGTCTTGTTAAATTGGCTAAGAATTTCTATACCTCTTCTTCTGGGTATTTCTATGGCATTTTCTTGGTATTTTTATTGCGTACTTGTCTTATTGTTCGCTTTTTCTAAACTCAATTTGGGCATAGGCAAGCTCCATAAGTTTTTATTTTTTTAGTATTTTTATAATACCTAAAAATATTTTTTTTATTCAACAATACTGAAAGTTAGCTTTGCTAAGTCTAAGTTTAAAATATTTTCCAAAATAATTTTTAATTTTTTTTTTTAATTTATTTTCGTATTTTTTTGGTATTTAAAAGTCTTTTACGACTTTATTTTATTCCCCGCTTAACTCAAAATTTTTAGTATTTTTGTAGTATTTTCTAGTATATCCAGAACATATTTGCAATATTGCAAATACCAATACTAACCTCCTCTCACCTCCAAAAAGATGTCCCTTCTCAACATGCAAATTGGGTTTTAAAATATGTTTAGTATTTATGTAAAGTATTTTTCTTATATTTTTTTTTGGTATATTTTTGTGTGAAGTGTTGGCAAACGCAAATATTTGCTCGAACTTACTTTTTATGTCAACTAACTAACTGTATATTTGATGTGTGTTTGCGTGTGCGTTAGGCATATTTTTTATTTTTGTTTTTTTTTTTCATATATTTTTTTTAGATTTTGTGAAATATTTTTTAGTATATTAGTTGTTTTATTTATGTTTATTTGGCGCTGCTGTTGCTCGTCCCATTTTTACATGCCACGTGTTCGCTCTATCAACAGCTCCGTCCTTCGTCCTCCTGTTTTGTTTCCCTTTTTCCATTCCTTTTTTTTTTTTTTTTTTATTTTGTTTTGCTTTGCCTGGCTCATCCTTAGGCTCTCATCGTCATCCCCATTTATACGCGCAAATATTTGCGCTTTACTGCGTATTTTTTTTTTTCTTTTTCCATTGCGTTGTTTTGTTTTGCCTACCGCCTACCTCGCTCTCTCGCTCTCTCGCTCTCTCTCACTCTCTGCCTCTGTCTCGCTCTCTGTCTTTCTGTTGCCCTGCCATAGAGTTTTCCCATTCAATGCGAATGCCGCGCAACGAGCCGAAATGAAAATGTTTAAATGAAAGATTGATTGGATTTTGATGAATTTCGGCTACACACACACACACACACACACACACACGCGCACACACACTGAGCAATTTTTTTGTCGGCCCTTTTATACCGCATCACATTCGCTTCAGTTTGAAAGGCGCCTACCCGCCCCCCTGGAAAAATGATTTTCAGCTTAAAGTCAAGTAAATCAAACCAAATCAACTTTTGCACTCAGCAAATTTTCATGCGAAAAATGATGCGAGCTTTTCCTCTTATGCGCGTTGACTTTTCCTTTCATTGCCGCCTCCCATTTCTCAAGCTCACCTGTCCTGTCGACAATTGCTTTCGGGACGGCGGCTGCATTGTTGCAAGTTAAAGTATCGAACGGGCGGCAGCTCATATTCGCATTGAGCCCGCAAACGAATAAGCTTAACGAACATAAGTAGTCGTAAGCCAAAATGGCTCTCAAATTGAAGGGACCCTAAGTGGGGTTAGCTGGCAGCGAACTCTCCTGTCGACTCGAGTCGAGTCGATGGCGAGTTCATCATAAATAATACTCGCTGGAGTCCGCTTAGAGGTTGCCACAGCTTAGCTCAACGATTGCAGTTGTTTCCAGCTGTAAATTGTTTTTTCTACTCGCTGAAGTTCAAGCAGCATTATCTATTTGAAATTTGTGATTAGCCAACGATTGTATTTACTGAATGGGAATGAATGAGAGAAGGAGGCGAGGAGGGAAATGAAGAAATTAATCTGAGAATGAATAAGGGAAAGGAGAAATTCTGTAATAAAGATGAAATGAATTGGTAAATAAAGTAAGGCAGAAGTGAAAAGATCAAGAAGTGAACAAATAAACAAAGGGAACTAAAAATGTACTCAATGAGTGAAACGAATAAATTAAGGTAGCAATGAAATGAATCACAGCAAAAAAGTAGATATGAATCCGTGAGTGAATATTTAAAAATTTCAAATGAATGAATGAATGAGTGAATGGATTTAGTAAATGAATAAATGAGTGAATGATTTAGTAAATGAATGAATGAGTGAATGATTTAGTAAATGAATGAATGGGTGAATATTTAGTAAATGAATAAATGAGTGAATATTTAGTAAATGAATGAATGAACGAATCGATATATGAGTGAGTCAGTGAATGAATACATAAATGAATCATTAAATGAATGAATGAATCAGTGAATGAATACATGAGTAAACCATTAAATGAATGATCAGTAAATAAATGTCAGTCAGTAAATAAATTGATGAATGAATCAATAAATAATTGATTGAGTCAGAAAATGGAAATGAATTAGTAAATGAGTAGAAAGAATTGAGAGGTAAATAGAAGTGGTGCGAAAAAATGAGTAAATCAAAGAGAAAGCGAATATACGCATACAGATCCGAAAAATAAATTACAATATGAATCAATAAATAAATGAAGAGATTAAGAAAAAGATAACTAAAGGAATTATTCAAAAAATTAATCATTTAATAAAGCAATAAATGAAAGAAGAAGCAAGAGAAATGAATGAATGGAAAGAAACAGAGAATACCTAAAAAGATAAACATGAGCAGAAACGAATGAATAAATGAAGAAGAGGCATCCATGAATATATGAATGAAGCAATAAAAAGAAAAATTGAATGAAAATATGAAAAAAAGAATATATGAATGATTAAATGAATGAATGAATGCATTTGGACTTATGCTTAGCATTCATGTTCGTCTATTTCTGCTCAAAGCAGGCGCAAGTGGGTGACAAAGAGACAAAGGAGAGGCACGTTCTATTGAAGAGCCAAAAGGTGGGGCAGAAGGTGGCGACGGCGGGGGAGTTGGGTGTTAGTGGTTGGGTCAGCATCATTAGGATCATATGTCATCCACTGACTACGGCCATGGCCGTGGCAACGTAGTCGCGCCATACACGGAACTAATGAATTTTTCATAAATGAGGGTTGGCTGCTGCCGTTGCTGGTGGTGCGTTGGCCGCTGGTGGTGGTGCGACGGTTGCCTGCAGTTGACACAAAAACCAGATTAAAAGATTATGTTGCAAATTAACTCGGGGGCGGTGGACAGCGACGCGACCTTTTTCGCCTGCAACCCAAAAAAGAGCGAAAAATGAACATAATCATGTGAGGAGCGCTGAGCAGCTGAGAGTAGACCGAAGCAGAGCAACTGCCACGCCTGCCCTTTAGAGGCATAAAGCGTGCGCTATTATTAGACGAGATTTGTTGAGATGAGTCCGAGTCCGAGTGCTCGGTGGTTGCACTTGCAGCTGCGCCGCCTGCCGCATCCTGTCCTCTCCCTCTCTCGCTCTATCCTTTGCCGTTGCCATCTAATTCAATTTGGTGCCTCGTGCAAATGGAAAATGCCATTTCATATTTTCTTTATATACCCAATTTTTTTTTTTAAGGGACAAAAGTGAAAGCGGGCGCCGGGACACGTGGCCAAGGCTGATGACCCGCTGCGTATTTGACTCAACTATTTCTATTAACTGGCAATATTTTAGCTTCTTCTTCTGAGGGAAATTGCTTTGCGCCCATTTTGGTGTTTTTTTGATTTTTTCGTTTTATGTTGTTTTTTTTTTGTTTGCCACGCCTACCACGCCCACCAGCCTGGCAACACACTCAGCGCAATTTCCGTTATTAGCTCGATTGCTTTTATTGCAGTGGGCAAGACCGGGCGGGCCGGCGCACTATGGAGTGAAAATATGGGCATATTTCATTTATGGACAATCTCGACCGGCTATATATATATATATATATATATATATATATATATATATATATATATATATATATATATATATATATATATATATATATATATGTATATATATATATAAGGGCCTTGCCACAGCAGGTGGCGCCAGCCAGCCAGCATTGAATGTTGGCTGGCTGTCGCCTTTATACTTTGTCGAGCGCTACGTTTGCCTAATCCTCAGGCAAACACCTCGACGTCTGCCACTTGCCACTTGCCACTTGCCACTTGCAACTTGGCACTCGCCACTCGGCAAACAATTAATAAGCGCTCGAGAAAATGTTTGCAGCGCTTATCGCAACGGCTTCACGCTTTCCTAAAAGCAAGCGCAGCCAGCTGCAAAGACGGCTTAGGCCAGGGCTAAGCTGCGCCTAGCAGTGGGTGTAGCCGACGCGCATATATCCTGCGAATGATGCAGTTAATGTGAAATGTTGCCCAAGGCCAGCTAGCCTAGAAGCAGTCATAGATTAAAGATATATGTTTTTGTCTGAGAAGAACTGATTCGTAGCTCAATTCTAAATATCATACATCATATCATATGTTTCCTTAAAATGTATTTTTTTTTTTAGTTTTACAAAATTTTTATCAAGTCCCAAGATTAACAAAATTTTGTTAAACAAAGTTAATGATAATAAGCTAAAAACTACAAAAATAAATAATAACTAAATTAATATTTATTAAACATTTATTTAAGAATTTTCAGCATTGCAATCTAACAATCCAAAATAATTTTAATAGGTTTTTTTGCTTATCTTTATTAGGTAGCAAGCACTCAGGTTTCATAATACCTTTTACCTCTTTTCTATTATTTTTATATATTTTTGCATTTGTACATTTTTTAAACTATATATTTTAATATTTATAGCATTTTAATTATATTTTATATTTAAATGAAATATTTTTTTATTTCTTATTATTTAATTTTATAATTAATTTAATAAAATATATATATATATATATATATTCTATTTGATAAGAATTTCATACATTATCGACTGTACATTTAAAACAATCCTCAACGATGCCCATATCTTAAGCTCTTTTAACTACATTCACTCAAAAGTGATTAAGCCCAGGCCAAAGAATTTCCACTTGAGATATGGAAAACCTTTCGAGAGCATAGCATAGGATGACCTGAGCTATTGATAAGCCCTGTTTGCTCTGCGACTCGACGTGATAGTCCATGAAAGAAAGCGCCGTAGTAGGGTATTAGGCGGAACGTGAATGTTGAAATGTTTTTCTTAATCTCAGCTGTTGTCGTTGTTGTTGTGTAAATAATTAATTTGCAAGTGACAACAATTAAAGCCGCTGCTCAAAGTTCCAAGCTGAAGCTGTAAATATTTAATAAGAGCCATAAACGTGAAAATGCAACCAAAAGGCGGGTTGGAGCGCTTAAAGAGGCGGCGTGGGACGGCGCCGTGTCGCATGTCAAACAAAGACGCCTGCTCATAATCACGTTGTCGTTGTTGTTGTGTGCTGCTGGCGTCGCTAAATTATCAACTCAACAGACAGCGTAAAAAAGTAAACGAACAGCGAGAAAAAAAAAAACGAAACGAAACGAAAAGCTGAAAAAACAGAAAAGGGCTCAGGACGAGGCTGCAAATCGGCCCTTAATAATATTAATTCCGCCGTCATAACAAAATTTAGCATGGCAAACGCTGACGTTAGGGCGAGCCGGGGGAAGGCAGTGAAAAATGCTTTGATCATTGGCAGCCCGCCGCTGCACACACACAGCGATTGGGTGAGTGGGAGAGGAAGAGAGGAAGAGAGAGAGGTACGCCCCCTCAGCGGTTAGAAGGCAACGGCGACAGCCTCAGACTGCCTCGTCGCTGGTCCCGGTCCCTCGGGGTGTTATTAGTCACATGGCGGCGGCATCGAGTGCAGGAAAAGCTAAAGAACGCGACGGGCTGGGGTTGCCATTGCGCTTGGCTTGGTACGGTTTCGTTTATTTATTTATTTATTTATTTTTTTTTTGCAAAATCATCTGCCATGAGAGCGCGTAACTGATAGCAGAGACGACAACCAACCCCAACCCCAGCCCCAGCCCCAGCCCCAGCCCCAGCCCCAACCCACAAAATTCAGAGCCCCGCAACAGCCACAAGCGAAGCTGTTGCTTTCACCCGTTTTTCTTTGCTTAGATCATTAACGTTTGGGCTTAACAATTGGATGCAGTTACCAGAGCTGGCGTGTAAAACGATATAGCACAAGTCAAGTTGAAGCATTGTGAAGACATCTGCAGGGATGCCAGCCATAGAATGCGAAAAAAAAAATTTGCCATGGAAATTGAAGTGAAAGGAGATTGCTTGCCAGGTGGTTTACCAGCCACTTTAAGTGTGAAAAAATGTGAAATAATGAAAATAAATTAAATTAAATGCAAAGAAATAAAATTAAAAATTGTATATAAATTAAATATATATTTTTTAATCATCTTATTTTTTTATTAAAATTTTTGCATATTTTTAAATTTAAATTTATATATATAAAAATATATTTATAATATATATTAATATATTTTTTTTGTGGACAAAAAATTCACTAAAATATTTAAAAATATAAAAATATATTTTTAATAATTTGAATATTTTTTCTCAATTTTAAAATAATCAGTTATTTATTTTTTATGTAAGAATATTTATTTTATAAATATTTTATTTATTTTAAAACTATATGTAGGAATATTTGCACACATTCCAATTTATATTTAGAAAATAATATATATAATATTAAATTTGTTCAATATACAACTTTTATTATTATAAATTTTGAAAATATTATTTTTATTAATATTAAATTTTATTAGAATTTGTTTCTCTCAGATTTTCTGCATAATTTATTATTGAATTCGGTTTCCCTTTGCGCTTCACATATTTTATAACTAAATATATTTCTTTTTATACAATTTATGCGCAATTTTTTCGTTCTAAGTGTGTGTGTGTAGGTGTGTGTGTGTGTGTGTGTGTGTGTGTGTGTGTGTGTGTGTGTGCACACTTCACTCCGTCTGCGCTAAGCTACTTTTCTTTTTCTTTCTTCGCTGCGGCGTGCATTGAAGCATGAGCAAAGTGCAAATCGTGGCCCAAAAAGAGAAATGTGCACAAAAAAGATATGTATGAACACATACATACATATATACAAATATATATATAATATTCCAACATGCATGGCACACGCATAAAAAAAATCAACGCACAGAAAAAAAATGAAAATAAATCGAGTATAAAAAATTGTTTCAAGGGGTTGCAATTCGTTTGACAGCGCTGCGTAATTTCTTCTCAGCTTTAGGTTCTGTTCGCTTGTTGCTTTTACGCTCGATAAAAATTGCTCATGTGTGTGTATGGGTGTGTGTGTGTGTGATACACCTCCTAGTATCTGGCACAACCCTCCGCTTGATGCAGGCGCGATTACCTGCCTGCCCTTTGCTTTGGCCCTTAGCCTTGGGCCGATTTGCCCAACTTGCCCTACTCTCCCCTCATAGTTACACTGCCCAGTCGCGTGAAACGCCGCCGCCGCCGCCGCCGCCGCCCCCAAGGATAGAAAGACAGAGAGAAAAAAATACCAGAAAATTTAATAAAAGCGCAAATTAATTTTGCGTCCAACCCTCGTGGATGCTTTTCTTTCCCTTAGTTGCTGTTGCCGCTTCTACTTCTTCTTCGGCTTCATCGTCTGCTGCTGCTTCTTCTTTTTCTTTTTCAGTTGTCCTGTAGTTAGTTACAACTTTGTTGTTCTTGTTGTTGTTGTTTTGGCAAAGTTTTGGCTCTTCTTCTGTCTGCGTTTGAGTTTGGACGCTGTTTCGCTTAATTTATGGTCTCTGGGGCGCTGTCTACAGATTTATGCATAATTTGTAAATGAAAGTCAGAAACTAATTAAATTGATTTGCCTGCCTGCGTTTCGGCTCCCTTCAACCGGCCGACCTCCACTCCTTGATTCTCCTCTTCTTTTTCTTCTGCTTTTTTTTTTTGTTGTTCCTATTCCTGTCTGTCTCCTGTCTATGTCTCTCACACTTTCGCTTTGTTGGCGGTTGGGTGGGAAGGGACAGGAGGGTTAGAGGATCCAGTGCTTTTGTGGCGCCAAGAAAGACGCTCGAGAATGAGAGAGAAAGAGAGAAGAGAGAGAAATTGAAAGAAATTTGATAAAATGGGTAAAGCTTAATTACTGCTTATAAGAGAGAGGGATAAACAGGTGGGAAGAGAGGACTGGGACTGAGACTGATATAGATATAGATATATAGATATATACATATATATATATATATATATATGTATATATATATATATATATATATATATATATATATATATATATATATATATATATATATATATATATATAAATATAACTATATATATATATATAACTATAACCATAGTCAGACTTTTGACTCGCTCTTCTCTCTAGTTCAACTCGTGCACTTAACACTAATTGTGCTGCAACTAAGCCCATAATTATGCATATCTATTCCCGTTAGCTGTGAAGCTTAATCGCTTTTGAATTGCCATTGCTGAGCTCACAGTGATGAATTTGCAGCTACGCACAGCTTAATACAACAACAGCAATCAACACGGCACATTCAACGCAACTTGGCTATTTTAGTCAAATTTCAATGCAGCAGCAGGAGCAGCAGCAGGAGCCCTGCTGATGAATTTCCATAGCCATATTAAGCACAAACTAGGGCAAGGTGGCGGCAAGGGCTTATGGCGTGGGCCCTTCGCATTGCCACTGGCTGTTTCTAAAGTTGTGAATGGGGGCAGCAAGTGAAACACTCACACACACACACACACACACACACACACACACAGACACTGACAACAAGTGGAACAAACTATAAGTTAGTTTTTGAAATTCTGCGTCCATTGTTCGAGCTGCTCATTCGGTTGGGTCAAGTCGTGCCCGCACAGCGCTAAACTAACAACGCCCAAAACGTGATTTTCGCAAAATTTTCACACACACACACACTTGGAAGAGGTAGAGGGAAAGGGAGAGAGGGAGGCTCCCACAGGTCGGTTTCGGTCTCGGTCTCGGTCTCGGTCCCGCGGTACAGTGAACACCCTTTGCCCCTGCGCCGCTGCTGGAACAAGTTTTTTTTTTTTTTTTTGTACTTGGGTTGTGCGCCGCAGATAAAGCCAAACAAAATTACACGCTGTGCGGAAACGTGCTAGAAAAATGAAGCGCAAAATCAATAATAATCCACACACACACACACACGCACAGGGAGAGGGAAAGAGCGCAAAGGAGTTGGGTGGAAATTACAAGCGAAATTGGCGCACAAAAGACAACAAACTACAAAAACGCTACGTGGCTGCAGTGACTAATGCAACAAAAACAACAACAACAACAACAGCAACAACAGCAATTGCTGCATTTTGTCAAACAAATCAGCGCAACTAATTGATTGGACCCAGAGTCCTCCAGTGCCCTGGCTTCAGTGCGAAACCTGCCAACTGACGGCTGCCAATTGCCAATTGCCAATTGCCAATTGCAAATGAAGCCAATGCAGTGATTCGACTTAACGACAGCATTTAATGACAAAAATACACACAGGTAGAGAGAGGGGGAGAGAGTGAGAGAGAGAGAGGGTGGGGAATGAAATAGAGCTGAGCGAATGTTGTAGATAGAAATAGTTGTAGCCAAGTGAATCGAGCCAAAGGCGTAAATAATTTCATGTAAGAATTTATAAATAGGGTAAAAAATTAAATATATTACTATATTATTTAATTTTATTATTATTTTTATTTTTTTTATTATTATCTTTTTTTTATTGTTATTATTTCTTATTATTTATTATCATTTTTAAAAACTCTTAAAATTAACAATTTCAAAAATTTATAAATGAAGAATTTCAAAATTTTTCATCAGCTTAAAAATTACATTTACAAAATATAAAAATTACATAAATTAATTAATTTCTTTTTATAATAATTTTCTGCAATTTTCAAATTATATATATATATATTATATATATATTTCTTCAGGCTAATTGTTTTATTTTTAAATTTATTTTCGTTATACCTATACCTAGGAAAACTTAGATACCCAATACAGCTACAGTATTACGTTGCATAGACACGCCCACAAGAGATCCCCTGCCGATCTCAACTTGAAAGCACTTTGAACCCTCCTCCAAGTAGCGAAGCATGCAACATGAATACTCAGGCAACATGCAATTAGGATAAATTGTTGCGCTTAAAGTGGACAATTTTATGTGTTGTTGTTGTGTGTTGTTTTTAATGTGTGTCAGTGGCAGCAATAATTTCTAGTTGTTGCAACAGCACACTTCACTCGGCTGCCACGACTGTTGCGAAATATAATTCAATTTTGTTTTTTATGCGTTGCATTTAAATAAAAATTAAATTAAATGCACACTTAAAACAACAATTGAAAGAACAATTTGCCATGGCAGCGACAACCAGCAACGAACACGAAACAACAGCACCAACAACAACAACAAAATACCAGTTTGAAGTTGCAAAATGCGTTGCACTCCACTCAAAAGTATGCAACATATATTTTACTGTTTGTTTTTTTTTTTTTTTTTGTTGCCTCTGCACCCTGTCGAGTGGGGGCGCTTGATTTGGGGTCAAACTGTGTTTCTTGGGGCTGGTCAACAACAGCAACAAGAGCAACAAGAACAGCTAGTAATAATGGCAACACACACACAGTGGCAGCCACACTGCTGCCACATTTATGCACAGGAAGCATTTGTAATCCGCCCCCTCGCAACGCTAGACTACACATGAAGTGCCCCCGCCAAGCACACCCTATGCTCCAGTGTGCTGCCCAGCCATTAACTACCTCCTGGCAACAACATTTAGTGTGCGGATCCATCGTCGCCTGCTGCTGCTGCTGCTGTTGCCGCTGCCGGTGCCGCTGCTGCTGGTCAAGAGTAGCAAAAATGCATTCGCCGCACTTCAAATGCTCTTCAATTAGTTGTGGCCTACTGAAACTATTGTTGAAAAATTGAGTATTGCACACTGAAGTGAGTGTTTAGTTTTGCTGGGAGCTATGTTGCGGAATTTAGCTGTGATCTCAGCGTGGTTTAGGTAGGCTAAGCAAAGGAGTTTGCGGAGAGTTGGAAAGTAGAAAGATGCCTTACAGGCAATTGACAATATAATAAAATAATTATAATACAAAATTGTAATACTAATTATAATATTAATAATAATAAATAATTATAAACAAAAATAAAATATAAAATAATAAGATTAATAATAAAAAAATTATAATATAAATAGCACAACAATATAGTAATAAAAATAATAACAATAAATAAAATAGTAATAAAAAATAAAATAATACAAAAATTATAATAAAAAATAATAATAATACAAAATCATAATAAAAAATGTAAAATAAATATTCCAAAAATAATAAAAAAAAATTAAATAAAAAAAATAATACGTAAATATTTCTTCAAATAAAAAAAAAAACTTTAGATACCTCAAAAATTAAATATATCAAAATTTGAAATTTTATTTTCGAATTTGAATATTTGACTATTTTGTTTTTCATTTTAGTTTAATATAATATTTGTTTATATTAACTAAATCTATTTCGAATTAATTTAAACCAATTAACAACTTAAGTGTTTAAATTTCTCTTAAACTCTCTGAGTCTGTGTCATTGATATCTTTAGTTATAGTTTTTGTTGTTAATAAAAATTCCCAAAATTGCGCAAACAGAGCTCAGGTCGAATCCCTCACTAAAAAAGAAAATTAAAAATATAAAAACTCCGCAAATCCAGCAGAAAAAAGCTAAAGTTTATCTATTTGGCTCAACATAAAAGAAAATTGTGTTTTATTTATGTTTTCTATATGTTTTTTTTTTCCTTTTTTCGTTCGCTTTGTTTTTGTTTTTTTTTTTTTTTGTCACGCCCCGTTGCGTGCGCATGCACCACTGTGCGCTGGCTGCTTTGGCAGACTGTTTATGGTTTTCGGCTACAACTTAATTTAAATTGTTTAATTCTATTATTGTTGCTAATAAATCACAGGCACAGCTTGCGCTCAGCGCTGGCTGGCTTAGCGTTTGCTAAGCTGCCCTACACACACACACACACACACACACACACATGCACAGGCACATTTATCTTCCACACACACACACACACATAGAGGGACCTAGAGCCCGCCTGCTGTTGTCGTTGATTTTGTTGTAAGCGGCTTTTGCACTCATTTAGAGCTCTGCAGTTCTGCTGCTCTATCTTTTCCCTCTCTCTCTCTCTCTATCTTTCCCTCTCACTCTCTTTATATACACATATATAAATTGCGCTGATCTGCCCGACTTAGTCGTTGGCAAGTTTCTCGTAAATTTGCAGCTAGATTTTTGGCTTGATTTGCAAATTTCGATTTGTTGTTGAGCCGCGCCTGTGTTGGGGCCCCTGAGTGGGGCATTGTGTTATATTATGGTAGATTTTTGGGTTGCCCCAAACACACACACACACACACACATTTTTAGCAATGCTAAGCGCGCCAATCGACATTTTTGCCGGGCTTAACAATTGGTAAAGAATAAAAATTTGAAAATAGAAAAAGTTTTTTTTTTATTTTTTTTTTTTTGGCCCGCATGCAACCGCATGTCAAATGCAGGCCACGCTCTGGGCCATGAGCGTTGGCTCAAGGGGGGACTGCTCTTGACCAGCTGGCGACCGCTTGACATGGCCATAAATAACAAAGCCAAAATGGCGTCCAAAGCACACAAAAATTTGACAAGAGTCGAGCGAGCGAGCGAGCGGATGGACAAGAGGGCCAAAATGTGATATGTCAAATGCACTCGCCATCCACGAGTCACAGCCAGCAAGAAGCAGAGACAGAGTGCGAGAAAGTGAGAGAGAGAGAGATAGAGAGAGAGCGAGAGAGAGATTGAGAGAGTGAAAGCAGGACCATTAAAGTTGAAAATGAAATAAATATAAGGATTGCATCCATAAAACTGTCTGAGCTGGCGTCACAAATTCTATAAAAATTGCACTTTGCTGACTAATTTGCAGAGAAGGCGAGAAAGAGTGCGCGAGAGAGAGAGTGAGAGGGAGGGCGAGAACTGTTTGGGAATTGGGAATGTCAGCTTATAAATATGGCTGCACAAAGGCAATGGCAAAGTTAAATTATCTGTGTAAGCGAAACAACCATATAAATCCATTCAATGAACTGCCGATGCGAGCGCTACACAAACATCGTGTCAGTCCCGACAATAAATAGAGCCAAAGTTTCTAAAAAAAAAAAACAACTTTGAAAACTCATTTCGGTTTGAATGCTGTAATGAATTTGGTTTATAGTTACGCTGTGGGCAAAATAGATTTACGACTCTGACAATTGCGTCTAATTGTAAATTGTAATTCAAAAGTTCGTTTAAGTTTGCATTATTCCAATTAATCGAAATTGTGCTAAAACTATTGATTGTCGATCGATGCTCGAAAACTGAATTTTTAATATTGAAAAAAAAAAAATGTTCTTTATGAAAGTAGTTTACTGGACATATACTCAAATATAAATTGAAAAAAAAAAAGTGTGATTCAGTTGGAAGTGCCTGACTTGTAGATACCTAAACTGCTGATATTTGAACCATTTTACGCTAGACTTCTACCTGGACTTTTTTGATCAATTGCATTTTGTTGTTACTATTATTTTAATATTTTTTTTTAGTTTTAAATTATCTACTTTAAATTATAATTAAAGATTTTTTAAATATTTTAATTATTATTTTTTTTTTAAATTTAATTTCATTTTATTAAATATAAATTTTTTTGTCTATCGAACAATTTAAATAATTTTTTTTTTAATAAAACTATTGTAAATTTTTAAAAATATTTATTTAATTTAATTTATTCATATATTTTTTAAAACTATTTATTGCATATATTTGTCTTTCCATTTGGAATGTAAAATGTTATTGAATATTTATAAATATTTTTATTATAATTAAATATAATTTGTTGTATATATCTTGTATTATAATTTTTAGTATTTGGTATGCACATTTGAAATTGATTACAATTAGCCAATGAGTAAAATTGCGATTCTTATTGCGATGCAGTTTTACATTTCCATTGGCAAATGCCAATTACGATTAAGCTTTGTTTGCTCTTTGCCTCGTTTGAGCTAACCAGCTCGGCAAATATGTTAACATACATGTATATATCGGACGCCGTATGGCCGAATGCCTGAATGCTTGTTAAAGCTCTTGAAATCTCAACAATGTCGAACAGTAAAATACAAAAAAAAAAAAACAAAAAAACAAAAAATAGTCCAGGTTAATTGCATATTTTTGTGTGTGCGTATTTTTCAAGTGTTTGCTCAGTGTCGGGCGCTCTCTCGCTCACACAGTGCATATCGCCCTCTCTTTCTTCCTTTGCAATGCAATGCCAACATGTAACCAACTATATAGACACTATATAGCATATAAGTACTGAACTTGTGCGTGTGTGTGTGTGTGTGTGCGGTAATTCGAATCCTTTGTCTTTGCAAAAAAAAACGTTGCATACTTGCGGGCGGCCGTTGAAAAAATTGTGCTGCATATTTACGGGCGGCAGCTGCAGTCGCAGTCGACGTCGCTGCATTTCCGCTTAATGTTGAGCGATAATAAAATGCAAACAGCAACAACTACTGCGACAACAGCAGGCGAGAGCTGCGCTGCAACGATAATGAAACAAAGGACACGCTCACACACACACACACACACACACATTTGCATTGATTTATGTTTTTTAATTTAAAATTTCCGCATCACTTAACCGTTAAAAAAAATAATAATAATAATAACAATAACAGCAACAAGCCCGAAAACAATAGCAATGCGCACCAGCCACGCCCACACACACTACAATATCTATATATATAAATATATATATAAATCTATATATCTATATATATACATATTTTTATTTTTTTTTTTTATTATATTTGTACAATATGTATGGCAGCGATTTAAATATTGGAATGTTGAAGCGAAAAACTTTGAACATGTTTTAATTTCCGCATTACAAGCAGCGCTGCCAACCTTAACACTTCCCTCTCTTTCACTCACTTGATTGTGTGTCTTACTTACCCATTTTTTTGTTCTGTTTGCTTTACAGATTGGGCGGCCACCCACAACAGATGCCACAAAGTATGTCAACTGGCAGCAACACAATCGGCCATGGCGGCATCGATCGCGGAGGCGTCGGCGTCGGCATGCCCATGGGCGCCGGCACCATGCCGGTGGGCGTTGGCGGTCAGGTGGGCGGGCCGCAAGTGTCGGTCGGTCCGCCTGGCAGCGGAGTTGCCGGACCGCATTGCCAGATAAGCGGCTCACAGCCGCTGGTCATGCCTGGATTCCCGTTGCGTAATTCGCACTCAGCGCATGCACCACACTATTCGCCATATTCACCATCCAGGTAAGCAGACACTGCACAGTGGGTCAAACGGTGGGTCAACACGCCAAATGGTGCAGCCACGCGCACGCACTTTACGCTCCATTGCGTACACACAGCAGGCCGGGCGGCCAGTCGGCTGCTCAGTTGGGCCTGTGTGGCCTCAAGTGGAGGACTGTTGCTGTTTTGTCTCTTTCTCTCTTTTATTCTCCTTCCCTCTCTAATTAGAATTCCGTATGATACATTTGATTAGCTACTTGTTTCTCTGTTTTCACATATATAAGATTTTTCTTTCTGCTTGAAGTAAGGATCTGAGATTAGAGAGAGATTTTATTTAATTTAATATTATTTATTTTTTATTTTCATTGAATATTTATTGGTTCAGCTAGTAGATCTAAGCATATACCTTTATTCATTAAATTTTGATTTTATTTTTTAATTATTTTTATTTTTTTTTTATTTATTTATTTATTTATTTTTTTGTTATTTAATAATTATTGGTACAGCTAGGCAGACGATCTGAGACTCTAGCCTACACATTTTTTTTTTAAATTATAATATATAATATATATAATTCAAATTATAATATAAATATATATATTTTTGTAAAAGAATATTTATTGAGGATCTGGATGATTGTTTCAATTTAACTTAAATTTTAATTTATTTTTATTTAATATTATTTTTGAATTTAATTTAATTATTATTTTCCTTTTTATTTATTTAAAAATTGTTTTTTTTTTCTTCTCAAATTTATATTTTTGATGATGAAAAAAAAGTTCACTTCACTTGAATTCGTTTTAGTTCGGCTACCTAAAGGCTCCCATTTGTCATAGTTTCTGAGCTTCTCTGAGCCTCTCTGCCGCAACTTTATCTTTACAATTTTCACTAGTTCCAGCAGCTCCTGCTGAAGAGGTCTCATTAGTATTGTTAATTAAACATGAACAGCTTGGGCATTGCTTGGGAGCGAACTCATCAGCCTGGATATGGGATCTCATGTCTCATGTCTTTTGCAGTCTATGCAAACAGAATCTTTTCTACAAGTTTTATGCAATTAACTGGAGGCAGCTGTTGTAGCACGAAGGCCAGTGTCGACTGCAAGTTGTATATCATTTTGCGTTGCTTTATTAAAAAAGTTGACAGTTGACAAACCCATTGGCGTGTGTGTGTGTGTGTACACACACTGTGTGTTTCGTTGGTTTTTGCGGTCCGTGTAGCCTGTCAAACGAATAAACGAACTTTTTGCTCGACATGCGTTTGCTCACCAAATATATGTAGCTGCGTATACCTTAGAGATGAGCGTTATTAAATAAGCTTCAGCATATCAGAAGCTGTTCCAGCGTTGTTATTCGAAATTCTTCTGCAGCACAGAAAACCACTCAAGTAGCAGGAGTATATATTTCAAGTAGCTAGTGCCTGAAATTGTCAAATGTTTTCGATGATAGACCAACGAGTAGTTGAGCTTATCGAATCAGCGAGTATTGTCAATGAGTGGGAGTTTTTAGAAACTGCGAGTATTCGCCTTAAAAGAAATGAGTGATTGAAACTAACGAGTAAAATAAAAGTAACGAGTAGGCAGAAGTAACGAATAATTGAAAGTAACGAGTTATTAAAAGGAACGAGTATATTAAAAGTAACGACTATATATTAAGGGTAACGAGTACGCAGAAGTAATGAATAATTGAAAGTAACTAGTTATTAAAAGTAACTAGTTATTAACGAGTATATTAAAAGTAACTAGTTATTAAAAGGAACGAGTATATTAAAAGTAACGAGTAAGTGCAAGTAACGAGTTATGGAAAGTAACGAGTAACGAGTAACGAGTAAATAGTTATTAAGAGGAACGAGTATATTAAAAGTAACGAGTACGCAGAAGTAACGAGTAATTGAAAGTAACGAGTATATTAAAAGTAACGAGTAAGTTCAAGTAACGAGTTATTGAAAGTAATTGAAAGTAACTAGTAATAGAAAGTAACGACTAACTGAATGTAACGAGCCTTTCGAGTTGGAGTAACTTTTTAATTAATGTAACGAGCAGTGCGTAAGCATTTAAAGACTCTGACAAATGTCTTCGATTAACTAAATTTGATATGTTGAAACTATTTGCACGGCCACTCGGCCACTCGGCCTACTTGTTACACTCAGCACAATGTCCTTTATCGTGCCAGTGCCGGTTTTTGTCGCCTTGTTTGCCTTGATTTGGTGTCTGTTCGCTGTTTGCTCGTTGTTAATTACAAATGCATTGCAGCGTTTGTTTAATGTCTGCCCGTCGCCCGACTCCCACTCTGCCTGTCTTTCGTACTGTCTTTCTCAATACTCATTATATTTTGCTTTGTTTCCTTTGCAGGTTTCACATAGATAAACGCTGTCAACACCGATGTTCCTGGAAATGCTTGAGCATCGCCTTAATATTCATATCCGTCGTCCTAACCGCCATGTTGGCATACTTTGCAGGTAAGCTGAAGGCCGGGGTAGCTTGTAAAAGTTGCGGACAAGACAGGACATATCCGCCATGTTTGGGGATGATGGCCAATGTTTATACGAATGTCGGTCTCTATATATGTATATATGTATATATATGGGTGTGGGTGTGTAAGTGGTTTGTGTGGACAACGCGACGTTGTCATAATGCCAAACACTGCTGATGAAAAATACACATACAAATGCAAATAGACCGAGTGCCGCACTCATACACACACATGCCCTAATCATATACATATTTTATACACACTCACACACACACACACACACACACACACACACACACAAACTCACGCAGCATGGCAAATACATCAAAATGTTTGCTTTACATTAGCGTTAAATGGTGTTACTTTACACACACACAAACGCGCGCGCTCCGCCAAGCCAAGAAACTTTGCGCCTGGCTCGTTGGCAAACACAATAATGTACCACATATACCCCGCTCTTGCTATCACTGCCTTACTCTCCCTCTCTCTCTCCGTCTCTCTCTCTCTCTCTTACGCACGCTAATAGCCGCTGGTTTGTTGATTATGTGAAAAGTTGCATGTGGCAGCTGTTGGTCACCAGCTGCACAATTGACAAGCAATTAGAAACCACAACAACTGACACGCCTGCCACGCCCACAAATTATAAGGCATGCGCTAGTTAAACATAGTCGTCACATGGTCACGAAACATTTCAATCGCATCGAGCAAAAGAGATATATCGAAGTATATATAGTTATATATATATACATATATATAAACTATGGTATCTCATATGTATATATCTCGAAATAGACATAGGCACTCGAAAAGTCAGCAATTCAGTTTACAAACTAATTTTTATTTCTTGCAAAAAAGCAACAATAAAAATAAAATAAAAAAATTAAATAAAAAAAATAAAAAAAATTTCCCAACTTTTCCCCTACTGCGAACTATTATCAATCTGCAGCTGGCACAACAGCTTTTGACTGGAAAATAATCCAAGTAGCGTTGATCTCATCTTTAGCTGCTGCCATAGCTAATGACATTATCCCATTTCATTATAGCAATTCACTTCACTCTCATTGCCCCTGCTCTATAGCTCGCTGATACTAAATAGATTTTGTGCCTCGAGTTTGTTTATCTTGCAACTTATTTGCTGCTTAGAGTGGTATAGGATTAAGGGGCCACTGTCACTACTCTCACTTACTCACTCACTCTCTCACTCTCGCTAACTGTCTGTCACTCGCACTGCTCGCTTTCGCTTTTGACTGGCACTTAAAGCTCTCGCTCATTAGCTGACAATGGCAAATTAACAAAATTTTGAAATGCCAACGCTTCGAGGCATGCAATACACACACCTTCACACCCACACACACACACGCACAGCAAACAAAATGGCGACGTAGCACAAAATGTTGCCTCGACCAAATTGAATGCGGCAGCTGCAAACGCGTTTTTGTTGCTGTTGTTAACAACTTGATAATTAAACACGTTTCGTGTTGTCATTGTTGTTGCTGTAGTTGGCGTTGCCGTTGCCGTTGCCGTTGCTGCTGCTGTTTTTGCTGCCACCTTTTAAATTATATTTACAGGTCAATTTGATTTTTTACTGCCAACCTTTTGGCAAGCGGAGCAACTTTTTGCACCTCCTCTCGCTCCCTCTCTAGCCCGCTGCGAGGCTCCTAAGTCTGGCTAAATTGTTGTTGCTGCTGCTGGGCAACGCTCCACAAAACTTTGCACATTAAAATATGTAAATTTTAATTTGAAACAAAAGGGTTGACGTGTCGCTACCCTACCTCAAGACCAGCCCCAGCCCCAGCCCCACCCACCCATCGTACGCCTTTGCACGCGACGCCGCCTTTGTGCCTTGGCGTTTTATCTAGTGTTGCAAACTTTTTGTTTCTTTTCGTGCTTGCCTTTTTTATTTATTTCTATCTTTGCTGCTTAAATATATATATACATATATATATATATATATATATATATATATATATATATATATATATATATATATATATATATATATATATATATATATTTATTTATTTTATTTTAACTTTTTTTTTTTGCTTTTGCTGCTGCCAACTCGCTTGATAAATTTTGCTGCCGCACACGCATTTAATTTATGCGCTCCCAAATATTTCTCGTCTGCTTAAAATGTAGCCAGTCAGCTGGCAAATGGGCGTGGCGCGCGTATTTCATGTTCCAGCCAAAAGGCATTGGCTTTAATGCCAACGATTTGAATATCTATTCAAAAATTCAGTGGAATGTTGTAGGGAAAGATAAACAAGCTATTATAAATATATAGAGAGAGATGTGATAAGAAAACAAAAATTATATATACAAAAAATTATAATATCAAGCAGCAACAATAATAAAAAAATTAAATAGATAAAAGTATTTTAAAAATTATAATACATACTTATATATTTTTTATATTTCAAAATTGTATATACTTTTCTTTCTTGCTGCAACAATATAATATAATAGAAATAAAAAATTATAATATATATTTCAAAAATTTAAATTTATAAAATTTGGTACTAAATAATTTTTTTTTTTTTTGGCATTTAAAAAATGATGTTATAATTTTATAATTTTTATATATTTTTTTATTTCGGAAACAATAAAAACTAAAAGAAAAACAAGTTTTTTGTATTAAATTTTTGAAATTTAAAAAATTAATTGTAATTTTTATTATATATAATTAATTAAAAGATTATACTTAAAAAAAAAATAATAATAAACATAGACTTTGATATAGGTAAGACTTATAAGGAGATATTTTATAGAATTGAGATCGAGACTTGGTTTTGAGTAGGCCTTGGCTGCTGGTGAATGGTGTGCAAATGAATTCCCAGTGATCGGGCTCAGTATTTCTCTAGTAAATCTTAAATAGCCTATCATAAATTGCTCTCAAAGCTGTCGACTGAAACTCTCGCCTGGAAATGCCTGATGAAATGCTGTTGCCAAGTGCCAGTCTCTCGCCCGCCTCCAGCTTCTTTGCTGCTTTTAAATTTATACGATAACTCAGACTAAACTGCTTCAGGGCAAATATATGGCCATATATAAACACAATCGAATCTTATTGAAGCTCTAGCCTTCTGCATTGCTTGGCCAACAAATTCTGACTGCCTATTACCTGTACATCTAACGGCGTAGGCGTGGCAGCTATTTGACTTGAAGCGTGCTGCGTTTAATTTATTATCTACGGCAGTAGCAGCCGCAGTGGCAGTGGCGGTGGCAGTGGGAGCGGCAGCTCAGGCAGCAGCTGCTGGTTCAGCGAGTCGCGCGCTCTGATTTACAACAACAACAGAAGTTGTGGCTACCTCCCCCCTCCGCCACCGCCCATGCGCGCTGTTTGTTGCTGCGGTGTCACAACGTTGCAAGTGAACGAAAACAAATTTACAACAAACCACGAGAAAAATGTGTGATGCCACTTGGCTGGCTGGCTGACTGGGGCAGGCTGGGGCTGGCTGATGCTGGCTGGCTGAAAAGCAACCCCAGTCACATGGCCCCCCCTTCGGCCCCCCTACCTGTGCAGGCACTTTACTTTGGCGCACAAAATGAATTTAAGTTGAAAAGTTGTGAACATTTTGTGGGCAGACGCCGGCAGGCGGCATCATATGGCAGGAACTTGGCCCAAAAGCTGCGTGTGGATTTCACTGATTTAATTGTTTGCCAGTCAGCCAGGCAGTGAGTGGGGTGGCGAGTGAGTAGATCTGCTTGAAATTTATCTTTTAAAAATAATGTATTAATTTGTGTGGCTACCCTCGCTGTGTGTGTGTGTGTGTGTGGGTGGGTGGGTCTTAGCTGGGACTATCCATAAACTCATTTGTGTAAAAAGCTTTTTGTGTTGTGTGTTTGGCTGTCGGCCACGCTGTGCTGCGGTAAATGAATTTACGCTTCGCCGAAATCTATGTGTGTGTGAGAGTGGGAGTGAGTGTGTGTGTGAGTGTGTGTGTGTGTGTGAGTGTGGGTCGTTTTATGGTTGAATAGTTTTTAAAGCTGCGGGGTTAAGATGGAGGCAACAGCAGCAGCAGGTGATGAAAACAGCTCCACTGCGTTTTAGCTTTTAATAGTGGCTAATATTTTTGCAGCTGCTATTGTGCCCACACTGCATAGCTGCCTCTCTGTCTGTGTGTGTGTGTGTGTGTGTGCGACGTCTGTTTGCGCAATCATTTTCTATTAATTAAGCGCAGGAGGGTTTAATAAAATTAGCAAACACTTGCGGGCGGGCCAGCTGCGACGTCGTCTGTGAGTGTGTTAGCAGACATTTAAAAATATACAAACACACACGAACACACACACACACACGCACACACGCACACGCACACGCACATCATTGTCAGTTAATTAACAAGCGCAAACAGACGAGCTGAGACAAGGCATCGCTTTGTTTGTTTGCAGCCAGCGCGTGTGTGTGTGTGTGTGTGTGTGTGTGGGCGGCCATGCCTTTAATTTGATTTGCATTTTGTTAAGCTGCCTAACCCCGGCAGAAACACACATGGCTGAAACACGCTCAAAAGAGCCAAAATCTTGCAGGTTTTCGAACAAATTTTTATTATCTAAAAATGCGTATATTTTATTATATATTTTTATTCAACAATTTTTAAATTTTATTTTAGTTTTTTTGTTGTAATTTTTTAGATGTAATTAAATTTTTTTTTTATTAACTAATTTTTTTTATTTAATTAAACTACTTTCTCCAGTTTGACGCGAGTAAAAGCATTTTTTATTAGTTTATTTTATTTTTTTAAATTAAATTTCTTTATTGTTTAACATTCAGGTTTACTGTTCGGCAACTCAATATAAACCGAAATTAATTTAAATAATATTTTAAAGCTACAACAATTAATCAAAAGGAAACAAAGCAGGGACTTATACAGAAGTAAAAAAAAATATTGCCTACTTTTATGGGCCACGCGTGTAGCACAAAAAACGTTGCCTAGTTTTAAGCGCAGCTTTCTAATGAAGCGGTTACATGTTGCCATGGCCAAGTAGCCATAGCAGAGGCTATGGGGGGGGGGGGGGTGGGGGGTATAGCACACATGTACATGCAAACACACGCGGCTATGGGCATTTGCCAAAAAGTGTTGCCTACTTTTCAGCGCAAACAAAACTGTGTAAGCGCGTGCTTTGTCAAACCAGCCAGAGGCGTGGATCACAGAGCAAAGTGAGTGACATACACGCAAACACACACACACACACACACACACACACACACACAGAGAGCAAGTGAGCTGCAAGTCCATTAGCTGCCCAAAATGTGCTGTCAACAGTGGCGCATTAGCTTTGAATGCAAAAAAGCTGAACAAGTTTTGGGATTTCTTTGTTCTTAGGTAGTGAGAAAGCTAAATGCCTTTAATGGTACTTCGGGCTTATTATTCAGGGAATCTGTTTAGTTGGCTATTTTTTTTTTTTTGTCCGCTACTTACTGTTTTTTTTTTTATTTAATCTTATTTTTCGGTTAGGCCATTCAAGTTTGGGCTATTCAAGTCAATTCGAATGCAAAAATTCAGAGAGCACTAAAGTTTGCCTCTGCACTTCTCGCGCCCTCCCTCTCCCTCTCTCTTTCTTCACAAATGACTGTCATAATTTGCTATATATATGCGATATATCTGTCATATCTATACGATAATCGACCGCAACGTCAACAGGACAACAGCGTGGCAAGCAACCGCAGCAACAACAACTGCAGCAAACATGCCAGTTGCTGTTGTTGTAGTTGTTGTTGTTGTGTGCACAAAATGTTTGAGCAGGCTACGGCTCGAATTACCACTGATGCGCCAGTTTCTATCATAACAGCAACAGCGATAAGTGCAATTGCAACAGCTGCGACAGCAGCAACAATGATACAGGCTGACAGCAGGGCAGGAACAAGCGACAATCAGGACATTTAACATGTTTGACTGGCAGTTAAAAGGGGTATCACGATGCCGATGCGGATGCGGATGCGGATGCGCATTGCAGTAGTTATCGGAAATAGGTTAATCGATTTTTAAGCGCATAAACTATCGGAAACTCATTCGATATGCACTGTTTCACACAATTTGTGCGCAAACCTTGCCCCACATTGTAGCCAATGCCTTGGCTAGAGCTATCGTCCACCCATTATCTATGGCCGTCATTTCCAGTCGAGCTTAGCCATTCATTGAACATTTTTACGGATGCGGTTAGCCCAGTTGTGCAACATTCTAATTTGTAAGCAAATACTTGTACGCAATTAGTTCTGGCATTCACAATGGAACGACCGTGCACTTGGGCATTTCGCTTTGAGCTCTTAGCTGCGGCTAGCCGAAAAGTTGTGCACCGTCTGTCAATTTGGTTTGACAAGAGGGCAACGCTTCGATAGCAGCTGAATTGTTTTTTGCTCTTGTTGCCTTTTGCCATTAAGAGCTCTTAATTCAATCGCAGCCGAGGCAAGTTTCCCTCTGCTCTTTGCCACAAATATGGCATTCATTGTGATTTTCGAGAAATATTTTCTCTTGAGTTTCGCCTTAAGCTTTGTTGTGAAGGGCTTCTCTATACTCAATTAGCCACTCGATTTGGTTTGTTCACTTTTTTTCTTGCCTTCCTCCATCTCTCTCTATCTCGTTCTCGCTCTCGCTCTCGTTTAGTCTTATCCACTTGCTTTCTCTGGGGCACTCTGCGGTTTTTCTGGCATCTCACCGCATTGCTTGGAAAAAGTCTTATGCAAGCATGCAGTCAATTGACTGGCATTGCCTTAACCTAACCGCAACAAAGAACATAAATTAGTCAAGCACAAACTTAGGCAGTGCAAACGAAATCCATATGTTAACTATTTACAAGAAATTAGAATTGATCGAGAAAGCAGAGGGTGAAGAGTGGAGCTGAATAGCAGAGAGTGGATAGTGGAGAGTGAAGAATACAGAATGGAAAGTAGTGAGTGAAGAATATAAAGTTGATAGTGGAGAGTGGATTGTGGAGAGTGGAGAGTAGAGAGTGCAGAATAGAAAATGGAAAGTAAAGCGTGGTAAATAAAAGTAAAGAGTGGATAGGAGATAGTGGAGAATGGAAAGTGGAGAGTGCATAGGCGATAGAGGAGAGTGTTTGGGTTGATAATAGAGACTAATGTGGTGAGTGAAGAGTAATAAAGAGTAGACATTGAAGAATAGAAAATGTACAGTGGAGATTAGATAAGGCGAGAGAGATTGGAGATTGGAAAGTGAGAGATAGAGTGAAGAGTAGTGACTAGAGACTGAAGACTAGGCACTAGAGGGCAGAAGTAAAGCAGACAACAGAAAGTGGAAAGCAAATATTAGGGGAATACAGAAAATTCCACTAAAAATTGCCCTTTCCAATGCCACTTAAACTTTAAACTGAATGCAGAGTATTTTTTTTCTCTTTTCATTGTCTCTGGCTTAGTTAACGATACAGCTAACAGACCTTCCAGTTAAGCAATGGTCGCACTTGAAGTGCATGTCGTTTTGTTGCCAAACCGTTTGCACCATTAAAACTTGTGCCAATTGCCAAAAGAGAAAAAGAATTTTCCAAAGAAAATTTCAATTAAAATGACGCAACACGACATTTGCCACTGACAGCCAGCAGTAGCAACTATTACAGGGCGTGACCTCTAACCCGCTCTAACCCTCTGTAACCTTCTCTATTTCTGGCCAACGGTTCTCAGTCGAGCATGTCCAGCTGGCGCCTCAACGTGTTGCTGGGCGGAGGCAAAGGTGTGCGCTTGTCGTTTAAATAAATTATTTTTCTTCAAGGAAGTGCAATTAAGAAAATGCTTCATAAATTTTTGTAACTTTGTCCTGGACATGGCCAACTTTTGCAACCCTTTGCAGACCGTTGCCGAACAGCCCTCCCGTTACCCCAGCTCCCCAGCTCCCCAACTCACCAACCGTCCAAGTTGCAACTCCCATTCGTTCGCCTCGCTCTCATTAGCTTGAAGAGCCACTTGCTGGCATTGGAGCACGTAGATTCAATTAGTTGATCTTAACGGCTCGCATTTCCGGTTCCGCTTATTGCGTGTGCCAAAATAGGGACGGGGAGAGAGTGAAAAAAAAAAACAAAAATAAAAATTAACTAATCGAATGCACACACCCTTTCAGTGTGGGCTTAGCTGATGGCTAAATATAAATAATGGCTTTAAAAGGAGTGTCCTGCGCTGTGTCCCGTCCCATCCTGTGCTGTGTCCAGTATCTGTTCTCAGTCCTGCCAAATTGAGTCGTTGTGAATTTAAGCCACCCACACACAACAATACCCGAACACCCGAACACACATAAATTTATCGACTTTTTCCTCGCCGCTCGCTAAGTAAATATCCTTGGGCGCACAGCTTGATAGGGTTGCTTATTTCATTGTATGTTATGTGCTTCCTATGGCTTCGCCACAAATTGTAATCAAATTTAATTGGTCCTGTGTCGCAACGCCCACCCCCGTCGCCGAATGGCTGGCGACCAAGAAAGGCGCGGAAAAACTGTGCCAAGCTGCTTTTCCCTTGGCCCAACCAGCCCCAAACTGCCAGCAGTTTGTTTGTCTCTTGTGCTGCGCGTGTCCTTTGGCAGGCTCCAGTTCCAGTTTTAGTTATCGTTCCCGTTCCCGTTCCCATTCCCCTACCCCCATCCGTTCCAGTTGGTTGACCAGTTGCGAGCCACTTAAATGAAATGCTTGTTAACTTAATAGAACTACATCCTGCCTCAAATTCGTAGCTCTCTAGCTACCCCTCCCTTTCCATTACTAGCTCTTTATTTATTAATGATGGGCTTTACTATATAGTTGTTTGTCTGTTGGTCCGTTTGTGTGTGTGTTTGGCTGTTTGTTCTCCCTGCTCATTATGTTATATTTGAGGGGCTGGCATATCGAATCAAATATTCAAGAACTTAAATACTTAGCTCTGCCAGTGAGCAAAGTATTTTTGTCTTCACTAAAGAGGAGCCCAAGGACTTTTTAATGGATAGGCTTAAAAGGTTTCGATCATTAGCAATGTTCAAGTCATCGATAACAAATCGATAAAGAAACTTATAGAGCTGCATTTGTTTTTTTTTTTCCAATTTTTACCTTTCAGATAGACCTCTGCTTTCGTATTAATATCCTTTGAGTGCTTACTTACATTTGCCTTGACTCTGAGCCTTGAATTTGCTGGTTTGCCTTTTGCCGTTTGAAGTACATCGAGTGCGGCTCAAGCATTAGCTGAACCTAATCTGTTGATTAAAATTGAGTGCTGCGCAGATTCAGATAATGAAGCAGCCTAAAGCTGGCAACTAACACTAGCTCAACAATCAATCAATCAACTTTGGATAATTAAAATGTCTTTCAGTCAGCTTTCATTTTTTGTTCAGTGTAGGCTGCTTATAAATATTTATAGGACGTGTGTCTGAGAAAGTCTGTGCGTGTACTTCGCTTAAATTAAAAGCTCAACAGCCAAATTGAAGCACGTTCGTTTACGTTAATTTGTCGTGCCTCACATGAGTAATTGCGTAGGTATATGCATGTGAGTGTGTCTCTGTGTATGTGTAGGTCCTTTTGTCTGCAGCACTGTGCGAAGACATCGGCCATAGACAACGTCAGCGTCAACGACAGCGACAGCGACAGCGACATCATTAGGTCGCATTAGTTTACATGTCGAGCAGTCGACATTTCCATGCTCCATTTCTCATTTCCCATTTCACATTTCCTATTTTCATTCTCTATTCGTGATTCCATCTGCTTTGCTCTCACTCCCGCTCCGCCTCTAATGTTTAATTGCTTTGCTCAGCATTAAAAGGAATGAATAATTTTTTTTTGTATTTTGTTCTGATCGATTGGTTTATAATTGATTGACTGATTGACAGGCTGTGGCTAACTGATTGTAAGTGCTTTTAATTCTGGCCGAAGTCAATGCTAACAGATTGCAACAGGCTTGTGCTAATGACTGTATTGGATAGACTGCTTGATTGATGGGAGCCAATTGAAGCGATAAGAGCATAGATGTAGGTGTGATTGAGCGCGATTGAGTGACTGCTTGATTGAATTTTACTGTGATCCTACATTCAACATGTTTCAAAATTCAAAATCCTAAATTCAATATTCTATATTTTATTTCCGATATTCGTTATCCCATATCCCGTATCCTATATCCTATATCCTATATCCTATATCCTATATCCTATATCCTATTTCCTATATCCTATATCCTATATCCTATATCCTATATCCTATATCCTATATCCTATATCCGATATCCGATATCCAATATCCTGGATCATATATCTTAGATTCCAGATTCCTCATCTTAGATAAATTTATAAATACTTATCCTAGGCTCTAGTTCCTATTTTTGGCTACACCAATGATTGAGTTTGATTGACAATGATTGAAATGCAAATATGTTGATTTCTGAATAGACGAAAGCAGAGCAAAGAATTTTGATAAATTTGCCAATGAATGATAAATCGCTGATTGAAGTGCGCAAACAGTGCGCTTCAATCATGATGTATGCCAAGGGCTGTTGCACTTGCGGCAAACATTTATGGCTGGCATTATGCAACATGGCCCCGTTAAGTGCGTGCGGCACAGATGGCGCCGCAGCCAGCGAACATAAATTGCATGTGTTATCGATAAACGATAGCCGTCATCCATTGGCCATCGGCCATCGGCCATCGGCCATTGACGGCGAGCAAAATGCAAACGTGTTAACAACGCGCATTTTCTGTTCGCACGAAGGAGTTAGATGGCATGTGTGTGTGTGTGAGCGAGATGGCAACAAAATTGATTTATGGCCGAGTGCATATTAATATGGCGTTAAAATATGATGCCAAAAATTTATGTGTGTGAAAAAAAATGAACGAAACGAAACGGGAATGGCTGGGCCTGCAGCAGAGAGCAGCTGCTGGAGCCAGCGAGCCACAAGGACAGCACCACACTAAACATTATTGCCAGCGGCTGCGGCAACTGCTGCTCGCCCAAAGGAGCATCAGATTTATGGCGTTAAATTTAGCAGTCATGCGATTTATGGGGCCGGGTCGCACATTTGCGTTTGCAGCTAGCAAATCGCAGCCAAAAACCACAAAAGGACTAACCACTTACTCACTCACTCTCCCCTCTCTCTCTCTCTCTCTCTCTCTCTCTCTTTTCTCTGTCGCAGTAGTCAGTTCGATGAAACCGAACATGGACAGCTCGAATTGTATCCTAGTCCAAGATGTCAAATCTCAACCGCACGATCTGCGCGGTGGCTCGGGCGGCAAAGGTGGCGACAACAAGGCACAGGCTGGGGGCGGCGGCGCCACGGCCTATCCCACGGAGGAATCGATACAGACCAGCACCTCGGATCATGCAGGCAATAATGGCGGCGCGGCGGCTGGAGCCGGAGGCGCAACGGGCATACAACAGCAACTGTTGCTGCAGCAGCAGCAGCCGCACGCCATCAATCAGCCGTTGACGCCGTTGGACGCGACCAATACCCAGCTGCAGGATCAACTGACCTATGGCGGCGCAGCCGGCGGCTTGGGCCAGCAGCAGCATAATCTGCTGCTGCAGCAGGCGGGCCACCATCATCCGATATTGCAGCAACAGCAGGGCGTTGGCTTGAGTGGCGGCCAGTGGCCGCAGGTCGTCGAGCTGAAGGACTTCAACGAGCTATACCATGCCAATATACCGGCCTATCAGTTCTGGACACTCGAGTTTCGCAACAAGCATCCGGCCTTCATTCGGTTCAACTTTACGCTGCCCTGGGGCGCTCACTTCGCTGTTTATTCGCGCCGCAACGTGGCTCCATCGGTGACACAGCATGACTTTGTGGAGTTCATCAAGGGCGGACGACTCGATAGCCATTTGCGACATCGCCGCGACGCTGGCAACATGACCCACAACGCCAAGGATCTGGGACTAATTGGAGTTTACGAAAAGGAGAAGGCTGAGCAGCAGCAGCAGTTGCAGCTGCGACGTCGCCGCCGCAACAGCAGCTCCGAGGAGGATTTGGATGAGGAACAGGATCAGGATCATACCGAGGACGACCGAAACGACAGCAGCGATGAATCACCCGCCGGCCTGGACTCTGGCGAATACTTTGAGGGCGGCATGCTGCTGGACATTGCCGAGCAACAAATGCGACGTGGCAAGACCGGCACTGTGGCTCATGCGGTGCACAAGCGTTCCGCCGCCGATGGTGGTGCTGGTGGCTTGCCCGCTCTCGATATGGACGCCATGACTGTAAATGTTTCGCTCTTGCAATATCTAGACACTGGCTTGTGGTTCATATCCGTTTACAATGACGAACTCGTTGCTCATTCCGTATCACTGCTCGCCGAGGAGGCCGAGGGCGTCAGCACCACCTGCCCCAATGACTGTTCGGGCCGCGGCAGCTGCTATCTGGGCAAGTGCGACTGCATCGATGGCTACCAAGGCGTGGACTGTTCCAAAAGTAAGTACAGCCAAACATCTAACTAATGCCACCACCAACCCACTAGACCCGCCCTTGACCCACGTCCACTCTGCAGCTCCAATTTAAATTAAAAACTTACGCCAAAAGTTGAGCTGTCAACATCACCTGCTTCTGTTTGTTTTGGCGCCCCAGCTGAAACCCAAATCCACTCGCAATGCGACCCTCAGTCACTCTCTATGGCTCACATAGCTGTCCGTACGTAGTACGCACAGTGGTGCAGAGTGGTCAGTCTCTAGTTGAAATAATATAATAATACAATTAGTTATCGATAAATATATCGATAATTTGCTGCTTAATAAATGAGTTTCCGTTGATATCGATAACATTTGATAAGCAATGAATAGTTTATATCGATACCATTCAAAACAAAATATATGTGATTTTTTCGATAAATATTTCGATATTATGAGTTATCGAAAATGTCGATATCAAGTGCTAGCAACAATAGATTTTGTAGCGAAACATATTTCTACTTACAACTAACAATGCATATACAAATAGGATATAGTACCATGTCAAATTTATCGATAGTTTCATATGTTAGCCCCACACATAACAGATCCCAAAAAGCCAACGTCAAACTTCTAAAATATCGAATGATAATTATAGCCCGATAGCTTAAAAACTCAAATCAAAACTTTAATTTCATAGATTTTTTTGTGTTATCGATAAACGATAGCTATCGAGCAAACTTCGGCAGAAAAATCAAGCAAGCTTCTCAAAAAAGTAGATAATACATATATACTATCTATATCGAGAGTAGATATACTACTCAAAACAATAAATCTCACTTCGATAAATCGATAACATGCATTAAACGTGCCTCCATAGTCGGCTGCCTTTAAATTGATTGCTGCTGTGTGCGCTTCTGGCACATATAGGGCTTTTGCCTTTTTAATATCAAATTAAAATTTCAATTGAATTTTGTTGGCTTTTTGCAGCCCTTCGCTTATTTGGTTTTCTTTTTTTATTGTTTTTGCACCACTGTGCCGTAAAGTATTTTTATTATTTATTTACAGTGCGCTCCGCTTCCCTTTTTATTTATTTATTTATTTATTTTTTTTGCCTTTGTCTGACACTTTTCAATACCAATTTTCGTTTGTCTCTCTCCTTTTCGCACTCTCTCTCTCTCTCCCTCTCTCACTTTGTCTGTCTCTCTTTAATATTTGCTCAACTTGACTCTTTGCAGGCGTATGTCCGGTACTCTGTTCGGCACATGGCCACTATGGCGGCGGCGTCTGCCACTGCGAGGACGGCTGGAAGGGCGCCGAGTGCGACATACCCGTGGGCGAGTGCGAGGTGCCCAATTGCTCCAGCCACGGCCGCTGCATCGAGGGCGATTGCCACTGCGAGCGCGGCTGGAAAGGACCCTACTGCGATCAACGTAAGTGTCAAGGCAAAAACAAAAACAGAACTGCCGCCTCTCCCTCTCCCTCTCTCTCTCTCTCTCTCTCTCTGTCTGTGTGTCGGTGTGTGTGTGCTGCTGACTTGGCATAAAAATGCTAAAATTATTTATTTGCCTTGTTTGCAATTTTCGGGAACTGTTTTCGGTCCCAGGCTCTTCGCCCAAATGTTGACTTTGGGCTCCGATAAGGCAGCAGCTACCACTATTTTCGTTGGGCCGGGGTGACAGGGGCGGCAGGGGCGTGTCCTGGTGACGCCAAAATATTTTAGTTATTATGCCGCCCCAACGTTTAGTTCGTTGTGTTTGGTCTTTCAATTGCGACAAGGGCAACCGAAAGCGTTGCATACTTTTTTGGGAGGGTCAAAGGCCTCTGGCAGCGTCAATTAAAGCACTTGACTCTCACTTGGCTCTTTAACGGCAGCTGCTCCCCCAACAACTGACAAAGTATCCAAAAAAGCGTTGAAAAAATTTCGAAGTGCATAAAATATGCAGCACACACACACACACACGCACACACACCCACACAACCACAACGAACATGTGTATATACTGACTGGCTGAATGCTTAGACATGTGATTGCTTGTAGCCCACTCTATGCTGCGTGTGTGCGTGTGTATGTGTGTGTGAACTGGACCCTTGGCATACAAAACAAGCGAACAACAAACAGAACAAACAACAACTACAAAGCAAACATAAAACGTATAGAATCGAATTTATATGTCGAAAGCATATTTCACATACAAAACGCTCAGCCAGCCAAGACCTAGAAGTTCAAGCAGAAGAAGAAGAAGAAGATGTAGCGGTAGTAACAACAACGATAACAAAAAAGTGTGCAGAAAAGGCAAAGGCAGTCGAGGCAGGCAACCGAAGTGGGGCACAAAGTGAAAAAGCAGAAGAAAGAAAAGGTATTAGAAAAATTATAGAGTATCTGTCGGTCAGTTAGCTAAGGACCAAATGAGAAGTAAAAAAAAAAAAATATACATTAAAAGTCTATAACGATTGGATTAGAAATTAAATGAAATAAAAAATATGTAATTAAATAATAATTTAAAAAATATTTATATCTTAATAAAATATTTAAAAATTATAAATAAAAAATATTACAATAATAATAATAATAAATAATAATATAAAAAAATAAATTAAACAAATAAAAATTAATATAAAATATAAAAAATATATTTGATTTTATATTTTATTTATTAAACAGCTTTTTATCAAACTATATTACATATAGAGATTAATATAAATAATATAAAATATAAAATAATATAAAATATAAAAAATATATATTTATATATATGATTTTTTTTTGTTTATTTATTAAACAAATTTTGATCAAATACAAAATTGAGTTAAATACTTTTTAGTTGTTGATAAATAAATGTAAATAAATAGCAAATATATAATAAATATATAATGATCGATAACCATGCATAATGATATATCTAACTATCGAAATTCCAATCGAAATTCCGCAACAAAACTAATGAACTTTGTTTGAGTTAGAGCATATCAAAGCTTGAGGCAGGCTAAGTAAAGTGCAGAAGACGCTGACGACAGCAGTAGGAGAAGGAGAAGAGCAGAGGCAAAGCCAGAGTAAAAGAAGAAAAGTAAGAGAGAGGGATAGAGAGTAAAACAAAATTGCAACAACTGCGCAAAATTACCAAGTTGAACTAAACTGGAATTTCATTTTAATGACCACTTTCGTACGTGTCCAACATACTAATCATGTCATGTGTGCCAATGTATGTGTGTGTGTGTGTGTGTGTGACCTGACCCCGAAATTGGTGTGTGCTAAGTGTATGTGTGTGTGTGTGTGTGCGGGCGACTAACGGACTAGCGGCATGTATTGCCAGCGGTTCGTGACGGGCTTTTGTTTTGCCAAGACTGTTACGAGGTAAACCCGCCCACACACGCCCACTTACACACACACACACACAGGCATATCCTACGACCCATTGGGCGTATCTGTGCACATATTGTATGCTCTATATGTATATGTATTTGTATATGCTTTGCGACTAACAAAAACCCATTTTGTATTCTTCTCTCTTCCATCCCAATGTGAACCTGAAATTCGTCCCGCTGCTGCTGCTGGTGGTGCTCCGACATCGTGGCGTGCATTTTGGAATCGTGCAGATGATTGCCTTGATCCATTGTGCTCCGGCCATGGCACCTGCGTGGCCGGCCAATGCTATTGCAAAGCCGGCTGGCAGGGCGAGGACTGCGGCACCATTGATCAGCAGGTGTATCAATGCCTGCCCGGCTGCTCCGAGCATGGCACCTACGACCTGGAGACGGGACAATGCGTCTGCGAGCGCCACTGGACGGGACCAGATTGTTCGCAAGGTGAGTGCAACATATGAGGAACACCTGGTCGTATCAACGACCCAATCCATATACACCTCATACAAATAACCAGAATAACAATTGCAGTCTGTGTTTCTCACTGTGTACAGGTGTGCACAGGTGTGCGTGTGTGTGTGTGTGTGTGTGTGTGTGTTATTTGTATATTGTTTGCGGGTGTTACGTGTGTGTGCCATTTGTTGTTTTTTCCTCTTGTTTTTTTTTTGTTCTCTGTTTTGTTTTGCTTTGTTTTGGTTGTTGTGTTCCGGTGTCGTTCCGAACAACAAGCTGCTTACAAATGATTCTTCAGTTCGAGCATTGAATTCAAATGAGAAGAGCTGAGAAGTGTTTGAAGCGGCTGTGCTGAGAGGGGGTGCATTTAACACATGTGTGTCTGGGGGTTGGAGGTGGGGCAAAAGTTCAAGATTTTACTTAAATTGTTGTAGTTTAAAACAAAAAAGGAAGGATACTTTATTTGGGAAATTGCGACAGTATAAATGAGTTTTATAAGTAATGGGAGTTTAAGAAATGATTGATGTATAGACTTAAGATATAAGAAAAGTATTAAAAAAATAAAACAAATAAAAATTTTTGGTAATTAAAACAAAATTCTTGAGATAGGTTTATAAGTTGTATAGCAGCATCTATATATCATATCACCTAGTACTCAAACTCCACAATTACTAAAACTCACTTTCAAGCCAAGGCAAAGCATAAAAAAAATAAAATAAAAAATAAAAACAAAAAATTAAAAAAAAAAGTATTTTGAAAAATATAAAAATAATTTCATATATATTATATGTATATAAATTATGCCTTCAGCATCTATATATATTATCATCAAGTACACAAACTCCACAAATACTAAAACTCACTTTCAAGCCAAGCATAAAAAAAGTAAATAAAAAATTAAAAAAAAAAAATAAAATTAAAAAAAAAATATTTTGAGAAATATAAAAATAATTTCATATATATTATATGTATATAAATTATGCCTTCAGCATATATAAATATTATCATCAAGTACTTAAACTCCACAATTACTAAAACTCACTTTCAAGCCAAGCCAAGCATAAAAAAAAATAAAATAAAAACAAAAAATTAAAAAAAATATATACATTTTTTTTTTTTTTGAGATAAGTTCATATATATATTATGCAGTATATCATACCTTCAGCATTAATATATGATATCATCTAGTACTAAAACTCCACCTCTGAGCTGGCAGCTCAATCAAATGAGCCCAACGCTTCACGTTTATGCTGCATGGCTGTAAAACACGTTGGCCATGGCGAACAATGGTCGTCGTGGGTGGCTGTATGTGAGTCATAAAACCAGATGGCAACTAATGCAGTTATTATAAGAGTGGGACGGGGCGAGGCAGAAGGTTGGGGCGTGGCGGCCGAGAGGATGATGAAGCATTGCGTATGCTTACACATAATGATGGTTTATCGCATGGACCGAATCCAAATTAGATGATGGCCATAAAGCCGAGCCTTCAATTAGGCTAGCCCCCGCCACCGCCAGCAACAAAAAAAAAAAAAAAAAAAAAAAGAAAACTCAGCCAGCAGGCCAAAAAGTCAGCAACAACAACAACAACAACAAGTTTACCGATTACCACAACAACAACGAGAACAAAGTGCCAAACGCCTCGGGTCCATAATCATTTCGAAGGATGGCGGCCCAATAAAACATGCAGCTTACGATGTAACCACTCGCCAAAGCAGAACTTGGACACACGGCGACAAAGAGCAGAGCCCCCTAAGTGGGAGGAGTGGCAGTAGGAGGCTCTCTGCCTGGAAGGAGCAGGGTGAAAGGGCAAAAGGACTCGCGTCTGTGGGCACGCACGCCTAATTTGCTTAACTTTTTAGCACCGACAGGCGGCAAATACACACAGTGCCACGCCACAACAGGTTGGGAAGAGGGGGGTGGGGTCGCGGCGTAATGAAGCAGAGCTTCATAAAAATTCATTATTTATTTAATACGCAGGTTCGCCTGGGCAAATAAAATAAATTTACGCCAGGCAGAGAACAAAAGTCAGAGTTGGGGGTGGAACGGTGTGAGTTGGTGTCACAGTGGGTTGGCCTGACTCCGGCTCCGGCTCCGGCTCCGGCTCCGGCTCCGACTCGGGCCACGTAAATGTTACATTTATAATGTTGTTTTTATGGTTCACTCGCTGGGGCCACATTTTACAGCCATAAGCCACGGCCAGCGAGTGCCAAATGCGAAATGTAACGAGTGGAAGGCACTCGTTGCCATTGCCAGGGGCGGGTATCTAGAGGGGGTGCCCAAACACTTTAATGAATTTAAATTCACACATGACCTGAACCGAGATGCTTTTAGCCACTTATTTTATATATTGACTTTAGCTAACCTTGTCTCTCTCTCTCTCTCTCTGTCTCCACAGCTGTCTGCAGCTTGGACTGTGGCCGCAACGGCGTCTGCGAGTCCGGCAAATGCCGCTGTAATACTGGCTGGACGGGCAACCTGTGCGATCAGCTGCCCTGCGATGCCCGCTGCTCGGAGCACGGCCAATGCAAGAACGGCACCTGCGTCTGCTCCCAGGGCTGGAACGGCAGACACTGCACGCTGCGTAAGTATCGATAACTGTTTGAGATCAACAATTTATGCGCGGCTCGGAGTCAAAACTGTTCAGCTGACCTCAGCTGACCAATCGATTAGCGTTGCGCCAATCTGAAATCTGAAATGGCCAACAGCCGCGTTGCCACCGCAGCTGACATTCCACATTTCCACATGCAGTTCGACAACAGCAACAATTTTGTCGCGTTGTGTCAAGCCAACCAAAAACATTGCGACGTTGCAGTTGCGCTATCTCTGCCCCCCCCCCCCCCCCCCCCACTAACTCTCTCTCTCTGTCTCCACTCTCTTTCTCTTTTTTATCAATATTTTTTGCACTTGCGCCAAAGTATTTTGTACATGTTTACGCCATTTGGGCCAAGAGAGAGAGAGCTGTAAAAAGTGTGCCCCGAACTAGGGGCGTGACAGCTGCCTTAACGCGCTGCACTTGACAGTTTTGCCCGGTTTGCTGATTTAACCAAGCAGCTGAACAACTTTTGCGTCTTTTCGTTTTTCGCTTTATTTTGCCAACTGTCAATTAAAGTGGCCAAGAGTCCCGCATTGGGTGGGCTGCCTGCCTGGCTGACTGTTGCAGTGCAGCATGATAAGTAGCTATCGATTGACAGTGATTAAAACTTTAAAAACAAACAGTCATGTTGCAAAAACATTTGCTGTGTGTAGAAACCAAGCTCCAAGTGGGGGGCTGCCCCAGGCGACGGCGACGGCGACGGTGACGACGCGGTTCAGGCATGCATGTAATGGCATTACACATAGTTCTGGCTCAAAGGGGGCCATGTCTACGTATGTTGCCTGTCTACAGTTATCTCGCTCGCACTGCCTATATCTCCCTCTCTCTCTCTCTCGCTCTCTCCGTCTGTATTACATTTCGTTGACGTGTGCAAAACCAATAAAACTTCCGACGTCATTTCACTCAGGCCCAAGCAAAAGACACTTATCCCAGCCCCAGCATGTCGAACGGCTGGCATTCCCAATGGGAACTTGCTCTGACAACATACGGCCAAAAACGTTTTGAATCGATTCAAGTGTTGCAGCAGCGGGCGCTTTTTGCCGATTTTTAGTGGGGTGGTGGCTTAGACGTGCGAGTCACGCTTGCACAAGCACAAAGTGCCACCCAATATCCTGGCACACACACACATACACACACACACACACACACACACACACACACACACACACACACACACACACACACACACACACGCCCATGTGCATGTCTGCTTGTATTTTTAGAAAGTACTTAACGACTTTGCAGTGCGTCTCGCTCTGGCGCACTCTATCTGTCTTGCTCTGGCTCTTCACACACACACACACACACACACACACAAAATGCGGTAAAGTTTATTGAATTTGAGCAGAGATTTGTAACAAATTACACGACTGCAATCCCGAAATCTAGATACATTTTTATGTCTCTCAATCTCGAGGCCCCTCTCCCTTTGCGCCCCACTCGTAGGTGACATCTAATGTGGGCAAAGTTTCCCAAAATAGTCGTCGACATTTTATGCCGCACTTACGTTAAGTTATGTCGCATTTTCTCGCTATTTTTTTTTTTTTTTGTTTTTTGCCATTTTTTTTTTATTAAAAGTCGGCGCCGAGATTTTACTATCAGCCATGGAAAATTGCAAAAAATTTCATATATATTTTACTTAGATATATGCCACGCGATTAGAGCCATAAAACTATGGCTATAAAGAGAGCTGTATGCCATGATTTTATTAGCTTGTGAGAAGAGTTAAGATTGCATTTACTTAAGTGCCACGGTAGCTACTCTGCAGACCATTATTTAATAGCTAAACTATAGTTGAAGTCAGACATTTTTGCATTAAACTTAACTTTTTAGTTAACAGGCAATAAACATACCAAGTTTTAAGTTGAACACGTGTCAACCAGTATTGAGCCTCCTTGGGTTTGCTCTGAGGGGAATTTTTTAAATTTCTAAAAAAAAGTAAGATAAAGAAAACTGCTATAACACTCGCGTTACTTGAGGTTAATCAAATTTATTGAGCTGAAAAGTCCTCAGGTTGATCAGATGTCTTAAGGCATCTCCAGTTAGTTGAAATAAGTTGAGCTTGGCTAACTGGAAATTCCATAGGTAAAGAGCTGCTCGAAGAGTTGAAGAGGAGCTGGTCTAGATGACATCCCTTGAGTTCCTCAGATTCCTTACAGCTCGTATCTATTGACAGCTATCGAGTAACTCGTGGCTAATCGAAGTTTTGTTAATGGCATTTGCTTTGGCATTGGCAGTGGCTTTACGTGTTTCATGCTGGCTCGAAACTATGCAACTTTTTGACAGATTCCTGCATGTGGTAAACTTAGCATAATACCAATACACATGACGCACACACACGTAGGCAGCGCCTGCCTGCGAGACTTTGCATGTAAATTGTTTGTGCAAAGGCAGCGGCGTCAGCAGACATCGTTCAAATATTGGCAGCAACACTTGACGTTATTGCCAATATGTGTAGTGTACAAACACACACACACACACACACACACCCACATTCACTGACTCTGTGTGTGTGTGTGCGAGTCGTAAACAGGAAGGCAGTTACGACAAGGAAGTCATTTTATGCGCCGCAAACTTTTTAACATACCGGAAGTTGAGTTAGCGTCGAGGTTACCCATTTTGCAAATGACACATGTCAAGTGACATTAACTTTGCGTCAAATGCTCAAATGCTGCCATGTCATTGTTGTTGTTGCTGTCGTGGAACAAACAAATAAACCCCAAGCCCCATCCACCATCCACCATCCACAATCCACGAGCCCAACGAAGCCCCATCAACGGTGGCATCTATCGTTACGTTTCGTTTGCTTTTTATGTTTACTGTTTTGTAGATTTCTCCACATTTCGTTTATGATGTTGTGTATGTGCGTGCGAAGGGCACTTTTGCCCTGGCCCCAGTCCCCATCCCCACTCGATGCCAAAAATCTCAAGCTCCAACCCGAATGATATCCTACAGCCGCTTCAGCCGCTTTAGCCGCTTTAGCTCGCTCTCGACGCACTTGAGCGCGCCTGGAAGAGTCAAACATTAACATTATTTTTATATTAATGCTCTGCGCTCGCAGCACGTATGAAATAAAAAATAATCAACAACAAAATGTCAAGCACTCGCAGCACACAAACTACTCGGGTTGTTGCTTTAAGCTCGTCATTAAATTTTAATCGCTTCAATTCGCTGGAATTCTCGTACGATTTGCGCATTTCGATTGCTTTACATGCAGCCCTGAATTGTTTGCTCGTTAGATTAGGGATCTTCTCGCTATTCGTTGACATTTCGCTGATTGAGTGTGATGGGCTATGGCTTGAGGCTTTTACAATTTGCCTGAAGATGAGCTCAAGTCGCTTGCTAAATTGAATTCTATTGTTGACTGACTCGCTGCTCTCTCTCTCTCTCTCTCTCTCTCTCTCTCTCTCTCTATCTCTTCCCTTTTCTGATTCACAGTTATCTGTGGCACACACAATGCTAGGGTTATTTCTCTGCTTATTTATCTCAGGTCTCATATTGTTACACACATTGGTCTGGGCTTTTTTCTCAGTTTCTTTCTTTCCTGTCTCACTTTTTCTCTCTCTCCTCTCTTTCCATCTCTCTTCCACCTCTCTCTCAGGCATACTCTTTCTTTCTTTCGCTATCCTCTCGCTCCCTATAGGTTGGTCCCACTTTTCTCTCTCTCTCTCTCCTTTACTCTACTGTGTGTGTTGTCCCTAGAGAGAAATCTCTCCTCTGTATATTTTCCTGCCTCTTTCCCTCCTCTACTTTCTGTATAGTGTCCATATCTCTCTCTCTCTCTTCTCTAACCTGTCTCTCTCTCTCTTCTACCCCATCTTTCTCTCTCCTCGCTCTCTCTGGCTTACTTAGCCATTCGAGCCTGCACTTGCTCTCTCCTATCCTCTCTCTTCATCTTTATTTCTCTTACTCGCTCACTCTCTGCACTCGTTGCTATGCACCTCTAGCGGTATGCCACTCCTTGCTTTCTTCTGGTCCCTCCTCGTTGAAAATCCTACATTTAGTATACTCTTTTCAATTTATTAATGGTCTCTCTCTCTTTCTGTCCCTCTCTCACCCACAGCTGGTTGCGAGAACGGCTGCTCACGTCACGGCCAGTGCACTCTGGAGAATGGTGAATATCGCTGCGATTGTATTGAAGGCTGGGCTGGCAGCGACTGCTCCATAGCCTTGGAAATGAACTGCAAGGACAACATTGACAACGATGGCGGTAAGTGGACCCGATCGAAATGAAGTCTCTTTCAGCAGTCAAGCGAAACGAATGCGTACGACTAACTCTATTCATATGCAGATGGCATGACGGATTGTTCTGATAGCGAATGCTGTTCGCATCCAGCCTGTTCCGAGCACATTATGTGCCTCTCGTCCAATGATCCAGTTGAAGTGCTCCTGCGCAAGCAGCCTCCCTCGGTGACGGCATCGTTCTATCAACGCGTCAAGTTTCTGATCGAGGAGAATTCGGTACAGTCGTACGCCCACATGGACGAGTACAGCGAGAAGTAAGTACAATGCCAAAATCTATAATAGCTGTTATATCCGGGGCCCTTTATATCCATATATGCTGTATTACTTCCTAGTGCGCAGTTTAGGTCAACAATATATCGAATGGATGAGGCTTATATATTGAGCAATTGTTTAATAATACTTTTACTTTACGTATTATCGATTTATCGATTTATCGAGTTTGTGATTTATCGTTTCCGTTCAGATTCATGATTTAGTTTCATTCAGTTGTTTATCGATTAGCAATTGTTGTTCCGTCACATTGGAATAAGAAGAATTAAAATGATGATAACGATGATGATAATGATAATTATAATGATGATAATGATAAAGTCGGATGTGTGTTAAGCGTATATAATACTATATACTCTATGCTCGTATACATAAATGTACCTGTAAATCATATTATATATCAACATCTATATATAACATCTATATATATATAAAGACCTGCATATATCTAACATACATAATAACTGTACATTCATGTATGCACCACAGAGACGAGTTTCAGATCGTCAGATCTGTTGCCGATTTTCATTTAGCCATTATATATCGCTGCCTAATCTTACGTTTTGTGGTACTGCATCAACGAAGAGAAAAAGCTCAAATTTTCTATAATATTTTATGGTTGTTTGTTCTTTGGTTTTCATTTTTATTTCCTTTCGAAAATCTTACATTTACATTGTGTATATACATATATGTATGTATATGTATCCCTTGATATGTATATATACATATATATCTATATATAATTATATAACTCTAGATATATACTTGATTTTTACTTTATGCTTTCACAAAAGTTGTTTAATCCTCTACAAATGAAAATTGTTATTGAAACTTGTTTACATATGTTTTCAAACTTTCAACTGAACACATTCAAAAGTAGTCTCAACAAATCGAAAAAAAAAATTAGAAATTAAAAAAAAAAACCAAAAAAATGCAAAAAAAAATTCAAAATACCCGCAATCACATTCCCACAATCCCTTACGCCTCTCTCCCCTCAATGAGTCTATCATTTATGCGTTGGACGTGCTACAAACAAACCTAAAAAATGCAATAAAAAAAAGAAGAAGAAATGCAAAAGATATTTGAAAAATTTCCAAAGAGAAAACAGAAAGAAACAAAATGTTGAATTAACGTTTAAGTTTTTTCGTCTCATTCTACTTGTGCTTGAGTTCTATTATTTCCTCATTATCAGTTTCCTACGTTTCCTGGCCTTAAAAACTACCTAAAAGAAAGAAAAAAAATACCGATTTGGAAAAGAAAATACTAAATGTCGCCTGGAGCGCGCAAATTATCTCCTAGTTTGAGCTTTTTCTTTTCTTGCCTGCCTCAAAAAAAGTAGAAGGAACTTTAAAAAAAAAAACAAAGCTTTAAGAGCACAAACAAAATTTCTGTATTCTTTAAATTTAATATTTTTTAAACAGTTCATTAGTTACATTTTTGTATTTTCAATGCTCTTGATTTCCCATTCTTTTTTCGAAACTCTACGTTTTGTCTATTATAATATGAATGGTCCATCCAAAAAAAAAAAAAAATAAAAACTGTTTTTCAAGAAATCCAAAGCGAAAATAATGATAGCACTTCATTGAGTATGTGTGTTGTCTAGTGTTTTACCTCCTTGTGTTCGTCTAAACCCCCCAAAAAAAAAAAAAAAAAAAAAAAAAAAAAATACTATATATGATGACAATGAAATACTAAAAATACAAACGTTCGTCTTAAACAGTGCAAGAATCATGATCAAATATGATGAATACAATGATTGTCTTTCGATATATATATATATAAATATATATATATATATATATATATATATATATATGTATTTGATTTCTCAGGATATATTTAGGTGATTAAACCCATATAGAGAGAGAGCTAAACTAAACTAGGTCGTAACATAATATTACCTATATATATATATAGATCACATATATATATATTCTATATTTGACAGTTTACATTGAGCTCTTTCTTTTGATCTCATTTGCACTTGGTTCGCCAGAGGTTTCACCTCATAATGAACTAGTTCTTTTGTTTCGTTCATTTGGTTAAGAGCTGATCTAACTTAAGCTCGCCGAGATGTGAGTGAGAATTTATGTTTGATTTGCTTGGGTTCGGTTCGTATCGTATTTATTTGCTCTTTGTTTCCACTACAATTAAATTGTTCTTAGTTCTTCTGTTGATGTTTCTGGAACTACATTCGATAAATGTATGCGAAATGCGAGAACCAAACAATTTGCCACGGTCAAATAGTCGAAAGTGTACTTTTTTGTTGTTGTTTTTTTTTTTTCATTTTATTGTGATTGTGATTCAAAAGATAACAGAAGAAGAAGAATACTGACAAAAAAAATACAATCCAATGGAATTTATTTAATTTTTTTTGTATCTAACAAGGAAAAAGTAATAATTATATATATAATCAAATATATATATACTAAATCCAATTTGACTGTGTGTATCGATTTTTTTTTCATTTGGATTAAGAAGTATTTCTAATTTCTCGTAATTGTGTGTGTCTAAAGCGAATTGATTTTGTTGGTTTTCTTGAACAGTATTCTTTATGATTTGTAAGTAATATTAATATACGATATCCTAAGTTTAACATTTAACCAACTAACCATATACTAAAAATGAATATCAAAACGCAAATCGCTGAAATCAAACAATCAAAACCCACCCCAAAAAGAAGCCCAAAGATGCCCATCATGTATCTCAAGTAGAGACCGAAAAAATACCAGATGTTAAATACCAAAAATTAAGTGTGTATCGTCAAATGTGTTTTATACTTTTATTTTTAACGTGTAACGTTTAATGTACTTATTATTTCGATTAAACAATTGCTTTAGTTTCAAGCTAAGCTAAAGTCTTCTAGGTATGCCTCATGCACATATATCGCCATGCGATACCAAAAAAATGAGTATCTATAAAAAAAAAAAATACAAAAAAAAATATCTCAACTTTGATTCAATTCGTTAACGAAAAGCATTTTTGTCTTTTAATTTCTTTTTTATTGTCCTGTCAATTAATTGTGTACTGTCCTACTCTGTTGCTGTGGCTCGATACCTTCATGTTGTGTGCTAAAACCAAAAACAAACAAAATCCAAATCAATCAAATCAAATTTCAACACAAAAACTTATTGCATTTGCCTTGCAATCAACCTAACTAAAAAACAAAAAAAAAAAAAAAAAACAAAAAAATTCAATTAAAAACCAAAAAATACTACGTTTCAACCTCGTGAACTTGTAGTCTCTTCTGGAGCTCGTTCACACCTTGGTAAGTCGAAAAAAATACAAAAAAAATTTTAACTTGCAAGGAAACACAGGCGTAAGAAAATACAAAAAAAAAAATACTTTTTGTCTTTTTTTTTGGGCCTAATCCTCGTAGACGCCAACAATTTTGGTTTTTCTTCCATTTTCAGTTTTACATTCAATGTCATCTAAATGCATCGAGTTTTTCAGTTCTCTTATTCCACATAAGCATCATGCATCTCAAAACTTTCCAACATACAAGAGTTTCTTTCATAAAATGTATTTTTTCTTCCTATAAAATCCAAAAGTCTCGCTCAACATTCATTATATACCTCATTATTATATAGAAAAGAAAACAAATGTTTTATTATTTTTGTTGAAAGTTACAGCAGAAAAATACTGAAAACATATTGGAAATATACCAAAAAAATTGTTAAATATTTAAAAATATCTGTAATATACAAAAATTCTGAACATTACTAAAGATACTAAAATAATTTTGCAGTATTTTTTCCATCTGTTTACTAAAACCTTAAATATTTTGTTAAATCAAAATTTTCTGAACATTTTCCGCTGTAGCTTATAACTCGAGACGCTCCGTTCCACATCCAATAAATAAAGCAGACCCTGTTCTCAGCCCAATGCATACACACATACCTGAAATTTGTTGTTTGTTAATACTTATTTCTCACTCGATTATTGTCAATTGACCCAAAAGTCAACAATTCATTGATGTAAATAAAATAAATCCCAAGCCAAATTAAATATGCCAACAAAATGTAATTAAAGCTAAAATGAAGGGAAAACATATCAGAAAATATATTTTTACCATTTTTTCCATTTGGTATTTATTTTTTATTGCTCACACGCATTTTTACCCTTTTTCAAAGGGATTCCATTAAAAAGGCATATTTCCATAAATATATTTTTTATTTATATTTATTCATAGGGCCATATACAAAAAGTAAAATAAAAAAAAAGAAAAAAACAGAAATTATTAAAAAAAAAAAAAACGCAACTGCAAGAGAAAAAAAATTATATTATGGATATAATCCAACATATATATATTTGTATTTGTATTTGTATTTGTATTTGTATTTGTATTTGTATTTGTATTTGTATTTGTATTCGTATTTGTATTTGTATGTGTTATGTGTACGTGTCTATGTGTATTTAGTTGGTTATTCACTTTTGTTACGCCCACCGCCCGTTAAGCCCAGCCCAGCCCAGCCGCCCCTCTCACACACTCTCTCTGTCTCTGTCGCTCGCTCATCTTATGATTAACAACTATTAACACGCATACTAACAGCTCAACAAAAACAACAACAACAACAACAACAACAATAATAATAACAACAACAACAACAACAACAGCTACAACAGATTTCAAAGATACATCACAAGAAATGTCATTCGATTATTATTTCGATTAATTTGTTATTGATATTTCTGTTTTCAGTTTTTATGGCATGAGCATACATTCGATCGTGCATTTGTTTATGTTTTATGAATCAGTCACTCGCTCGCTACACCATAATACTATCCAACTCTCTTACTATCTCTCTCACTCTCTCTCTTTGTCTGTCTCTCTCTCGTTACCACAACAACAAAAAAGTTCACCATTAAACTAAGCGAATTTCTTTGTCATTCCACCAAATCCAATAGTTTGTTCACGTTAGTTTGGTTCCTCATTTGGTTATCGACTCATCAAACAATTTGCGTTATCGTTTTTTGTCTCACATCTTGCGCCAAATCCATCCACTCCGCCCACTTCAACCCCACTATACCACTCTCTATATTGATCTGTTATTCTTCTTCTCTCATTTATATAATTTGTATGTTTTGATCAAAGCTTTTTACTCGAATATTTTCAAAATATACTTTTGAAACTCATCTAACCTATATATAATGTATTTTTTCTCTCTCTCTCTCTCTCTATACATAGAGAGGGAGAGAGTAACGAAACATGTTTTGTTTGTCGCTTTTAACAACATTTTCTTTTGATATCAAATATAATGAAAGTATTATAACTGAAATTAGTCAGCAAGTCGAGTCTTGCAACAACAACAACAACAATAACTACAACAACAACAACAAAAAAATAGGTCTTCAGTATTATCGTAAAATGGCCATAAGCAGCTACTTGAATTTTTATATATATATATAGCTTTATCTCTACATGTAACTGAACTGAAGAGCAAAACCAAAAATCAAATATAAAATAAAGCAAATGAAATGAACAAAAAAAAAACTATATATATCCTTATATGTTCCCCAAAAACCAAACAAAAAAAAAAATCAAATGAAATAAAATATATCAAAACAAAAAAAAAAACCCAAAAATTCCTTCCCAACGTTATCCCAAGTGTCCTATTTGTCTGCGTCTAAGCCATTTGTTTATATGTTTTCCAAATACAACAAAAAAAATATCACACACACTTACACACTCACACCTATACAGACACACTCACCTATCCATACACACATAAAGCTCTATTAAAGCGCATCCCAAAAGGATGTTTAACAACAACAAAAAGAAAAGAAGAAAAAATTACAAAAAAAAAAATGAAAAAAAAAACTAGATCAAGAACATTTTTTTACAACATTCAGAATGCAAATTTTGTTCACGAACTATTTTTTTTGTTATGTTTTCTCTCTGTCTCTCTCTCTCTCTCTCTCTTCGGTTACTCAAATTTCTCCAATTAATCGTTTTCTTTTTTCTTTTCTTTTTTTTTATTAAAATTTGTTTTTATCCATTTCGGTTTAATTACGTATAAAAATGTGATATTTTCCACCGCTTCAAGGTAATTGATTGTCAGAAATGGGTTTAAAAATAGGTCAAATGACTTTTTACTAGATTATGAATGGCTCACTAATTGAGTTAAGTAATTAACTAATTAGCTAAAAGACCAAAAAAACAAAAAAAAAATGGACACATTTAATTAGACAATAATTGTTGTGGCTCGGCTCAGCCGTAGGCGAAATACCCCGGCAGCTGCATATAGAATTTGCCCTTGTAATTATTTACTTTGATATGTATAGAAATGGCAAAGAAACCTGTTTTAGTGGGGCATGACTGACTACATAATACGTGTCCGAACAAAAAGGAAAAAACTAAATTTTTGCATAGAATAGAAAGAATTTTTAGTCAGTGCAACAATAAAACTAAAGGAAAAAAATTAAAAATGAAAAAGCTAAATTTGGATATAAGAATTATATTTATTTGGGAAAGAACTTGTATCATATAAATCTGTCTGTGATATTAGAAAACGAAATATTTTAGGATTGTTTAGATAATTGGATCTGGAAAAAGGCACAAAAATTGATATATATATATATATATATAATAACTATATTGAATCAAGTTCTTATATAATAAAGAAGATAATCCTTTGATAGAGAAATAATGTACTATATGAATAATATATGAGAACTGGGTTAGTTTCTTATCAAAAATTTCCTTGAATTTATTCTCTTAATTATTATGCCTCTGCTCGGGTTACTGATATTAAATATAAATACTAAAGCCCTCTACTCTAATATGCATACTATATTAGTTTTAGCATAAGTTCTGATGCCATATTTATTTATTACAGCCCGTGCTAATGTGGCCCCTGTGTGCGGGGGTGCTTGAAATCCCTTTGTAGTGCTTATATAACTACCCATATATATACACATACATATATATATATATATATATATATATATATGCATATCTATCTATCCTTAGCGCTAAAGTTGGGTTTGGGTTTGGCCTGAGATCTGCCTGACAGCATATAACCGTAATCGCTGGCGACTCTTGCTAACTTTGGCCTGTCAGCTCCCGCGCCAGCATCAGCTGCCCTGCATAACGCGACCGAACAGCAGACACCGCAACGCAATTATAAGGTAGTCCGAGGAGTATTTGGAGTGTCAGACGTGGCGAATGCCATGGAAACTGGGTGACATTGTTGTTGGCATTGCCATTGCCATTGCTGTTGCCGTTGCCGTTGCTGTTGCTGTTGCTCCGATGATAAAACGAAAGCCAAGCAAATGCGATACGGGCTTCACTGTCTTGGCTAGAACTGTGACTGGGCCAACAGGCAGCAGGCTGGGTGGAGGGAGCTGGAGCTGGAGCTGGAGCTGGGGCTAGATGCCCCACGAGTGTCGCCTTGTCAACGTCTTTGGTGCGCGGGTTTTTGGCTTTTGTCTGCCTTTTTACCTCGTTGCCTTTATGCTGCCTCAAGTGCTCAAAAAACTGGGGTGGGACCTCGATGGGCGCTGCTCGGTGGGCGGGGCTGAGTATCAGCGAACAATAGCCATGGCGGCACATTGAAAAGTTTTTGCTACTTGCAACGGGGCAAATGCAAAAATTGTTAACAATAGAAAATAATACAACGAAGCAGCAGGCAAAGCAGCAGACGCAAAAAAAAAAAATATATATATATATATATATATATATAAGACGAAGTGAGCAGAGGCGGAGGGCCGTACAACAACAAGGAGGGCAACAACAACAACAATATAAAGCTGACTAAAAATTAAACAATAAACAATGGCGGGGCGACTATAGATTACTTCCTGTTTTGGCTTCCATTTTGGGTTGACTTCAACTTGTGCTTCTTCCTGGGGACCGCCAGAGCGGAGAGGGGGGCAGAGGAAGTGGGCGGCTGTCATGAATGTGGCGTCTGCCTTGGCCCTTTGTTGGATTTGCTGTTGAAAGTTGCTGAAGAAAGCCATAAGGAAGCGCCGGCAGCAGCAACTCCCAAGTCCTGGCAAACGGCGCCCCATTTCCTTGACTCGTCCTCGCCCCCTCGCCCCCAATACACATGCAGCTAGAGATTCCCTCTGGCGCCCGTTTTGCATTAGGTGTGGTTAGTTTACCCGCTAAGTGGTTTTTGCCAACCAGCTAATGTAAGTCTTTCTCTGATTCTCATATTTGTCTACTGTTTCACTCCCTCTCACAATCTCTGGCGGGTCGTGTCCTTGGCAGTCAGGATTTGCAGCGCTGAGCTTTCAGCCCTTGTCCTTTGTCTTAGACTTAAACTGATTAACCGGCGTCCGTCTCATCATCAGCAAGTGGCCAGGACCCTGAGGCCAAAATGATGACAGTTGCTGCGGCTGAGCGAGAGAGAGAGAGAGAGAGAGAGAGGGGGGGAACCCCAAAAGAGAAAATGCAGTCAGCAGCAGACGCTAGGCTACAGTTCTTCGTGCTTTGAATAAGCTTAAACTCCACAGATAAACTCTTGAGAACTTAAGAACTGCTTCAAATTCGTTAAAAACCTTGAATAGCCAGATGAGAGCCCTTGAGTACTGCTTAAATATTATATATATATATATATGTATATATATATATATATTTTTAGTCGTACGAATGAGGGAGGCGGAAGCAATGAAGATGAGTCGGGGAATATTGTAAATATGAAGTGATTATTTGTGAGTTGAACAGATTAAAGGAAGAACGAGAGAGGAAGAGAGAGAAAGAAATTGAGTGATATCGAGATAATCCATTCAGTCTGTCTCTGTCTCTCTCTCTCTCTCTCTCTCTATTTGTCTGTCTTTCAAATCTGTTTCTATCTCCAGACAAGGAGAAAGGGATAAAATGATGGAAAGCTTATTTCTCTCTCACTCTCTCTCTCTCTCTCTCTCTGTCTCTCTTTTACTCGGCATATCTCATTGTTATTCGCTGTTTCTCTGTTTCTTGTTCTCACTGTCTCTTGCTTTCTCTCTCGCTGTCTTTCTCTCTCTCTCTCTCTTCACTATTTTCCCTCCCATTGTAAGTCTCTCTTGTTGTCTCTTGATCTCTCTCGCTTTCTCTCTTTTCTTCTCTCTTCCTCGAAGAGAGCAAGAGAGAGCTCTTGCTTTCTCGCTCTTTCTTTTTCCCTGCTCACTCCCTATGCTTCCTTTTGCTCTCTAATGTTTTCTCTTTCTCTCTCACTCAATCGCTGTCAATTTATTTCTCTCTCCTTCTCTCTCTATCTATCTTCTAGTCTCTATTTTCTCTCCCTCTCTTGTTCCTTCTTACATATTCTCTCTCTGCTACCTGCAACCCGTTTCCATTCCATCATCTCACACGCATCGTACTGCTCCTACTCTCTGTTTCGCCACATTCCCTTTCATGTTTACTACTTGGCAACGGACGTAAACTTTCAGCACACCTTACATTCCACATATGCATATATATGCAACATATCTGATATATATATGTATATATATCGTCACATACATATATATATATATATATATATATATATATATATATATATATATATAGATATATTCGGTTGCACGTATTGCAAATAAATTAAAAACTTGCCATTCCGAATGTTTTCATAGTCGTTGTCGCGTTTCCATTGTTGTTATCAATGTGGCCACATTCCCTGCAAATTTCCTCACTGCTACACCTTTTCTCTCCCGCTCTCTCTCTCTCTCTATATATATCTATCTCTTTCTATCTGTCTCTTTCACTCTCGCTCATCTTTCGCCTTGTTGTTAATGTCAGGAATCGCCGTTGCCAGTGTGAAGAAAAAAGCACAAAAATTACAGCGTACAAGTTGCACATAAACCAAAATTAATACCCGTATAACTTACACACACAGACACAGAGACAGTCTACAGACAGTTGCCTGTAAAAACTCAAAAGTTGAGGTTAGGGCGAACGAACGAGCTCCGGGCCTTAAATAGCCAGCCGCCGGCTAGGCCAGGGGCACAGCGGGACACATTGGCGCCCAATAGAAGTGGTAAAAATGAAAACAGAGAGAGAGAGAGAGAGATGGAGAGAGAGCCAAAAATAGCGATAAACTGTATGAGAAATTAATGGCGGCTGAAAGCCGACCGTCAGATGCTCTAAGTTAAAGCCTGTTCTAATAGGATATCTAAGATCCCAGAAGCATAAGAAATACTTGATGAAATGTTTGCTCAATACGCAGATAAGCATCAGTTATCATATGATATATACAACTATATATAGAGATATGTCTCAGCTCAGTTTGATCAGACCTGCAAGCAGCTTGACCTATAAACTTAGTTATTACCTTATAAAGAGAGACTTCAAATATACAAAGGCAATAAAATCTTTAAGCTAAAAAGCTTCACACAGCGCTCTTCTATGCAATTCTCAGTACAAGTTTTGACAGATCAGCAAGTAACTTGATCTACAAGTAGTCAAACTGGGCACAAAGGCACAAAGCTATATCAGGGCAATATATATAAACAGCTCAACTCTGCGCTCTTCTATGCACTTCTCAGTCGGCATACCCTAACGCTACAGAGTATCGCAAAAGAAATGGAAGGCAAAGCCAAAGTGAAATTCGCGGAATTTTGTGCTGCAGTCGCAGCAGTAAAAAGGCGAAAAAACCGAAAAGCAGTCAGCGAAAAAATGTCGACGGGCCAAAAAGGAAATACATTGGCCCACAAGGCGGCGGGAGGGACGGGTACAGTAGGCGACTGCAGCAGGAAAAGGGTTACGGCTAAAGGAAGGAGCAACGGCAGCCAGCTAGCGTGCTGCTTGCAGGCGAGAACTGTTGCCAGTTGCTGTTTGGCCACAGTTATGGGCTGTGTGGTCGCAGCATGAGAGAGTGTGTGTGTGTGTCATGTGTGTGTGTGTGTGTGCACTCAATATAATTTAATATTTTTCGATAGCAACAGCAGCTGAAAGTAATTACTTTTATGTGAGCTTAGATATATTTATGTGTGTGCAAGGCTTATGGCCAAAAGTGTAGAATGCTATAGAAAAAAAATATATAGAAAAAAAAAAAAAAAAATAAATATATATATATATATATATATATATATATATATATATATATATAGACTCGCAGCATAACAGGCGCTAATTCGACATCAGCAAAAATTTTAAATGCCATTTACTTGTATTGCTTTTTTTTCTCTTTGTTGCTGGCGCTAGTTGGCTTAACTATGGGAATGGATCGCTTCATGCGGCCAGAACAATACGTTTTAGTTGGCATTTTACCGCCGTTGTTGTTGCTTGTATATTTTGTATTCCTTTGGCGGTTGCGCGTCGCATTTAAGTGAAGTGCAAACTGCGCAAAAACCCGACAAAATAATAGGAGAACAAAATAGGAAAAAAGAAGAAGCAGAAGAGAAAAAGTCCGAAAAAAGCAGGCCATTGTCAGGCCATTGTAGAGTAACTGTTGGGCACAGTGGATTACAGCAGCGAGGGGGTTAGATGGAGTGTGTAAAGACTTCATGCTGCCATCAAATATCTATAGTGGGCCATTGTTTGGTCCTGCAGCTGCGCTGCGGTCACAGCTGATGGGAATCAGTTCAACTAGCGTAAAACTAAGCCGAGATTGCCGATGTCATAACATATTGCAAGAGAGAGAGAGAGAGAGAGAGAGAGAGAGAGAGAAAGAGAGTCTGAAATACATTATTTAAACAAGTTGTGAATTATAAAATTTATAGAAGAGCTTTTAGCAAGAGCTTTAATGTAGCAGATTAGGTTGGGTCACAGCTGAAGTAGAGGATCTTGTGACATAACTTACGCTATGCTTTGAATATACCAAGCTAATGAGAGTTTTTTCTCAGCTTTTATGCCCTAAGTAGCGCTTCAGAAGGTCTTTAGCATCAGCTTAGTCTTTGTTTGTTTTTTTTTCTTTTTTGAAGAAAAGCTGTGCTTTACTGTTAAGATTTATATATGAAAAGCTTGCCTTATAAAGCTCTATCGCTTTCTAGTATTTTCAGAGCTTTGGATTAATCGCGATGACAACTGTTGTTTGCAAAAAGCTTTAATGTTCTTTAGTCAAAACGTTTGGTTCAGTAATATCGAATGAATCCCTCAGTTTGGGCTCTCTAAGACTTCCTTATACATTTTGATTCTATTAGAGTAGCTTTTGTGAAGAAAACTAAACTAAACTTTAGGGGGACAACGAGAAAGTTAGATAGAGCTTCAGTTAGTGCCCTCTCCACCCTCTCTCTTTGCTTACTCTGGTAATATCCTTTGCATAGCTTCCAGCCACGCTTCAGCTGCTACTCCAGTTTTAGCTGTATTCCACCGCTTAAGCTTAGTTCCATCCCAGCGCTTTACTGATTTCATCTGGCATTGATCATTGAAAATCCTGTCGCATTGCTTATCTGTGCGCCGCCTGTACTCGGCGGCATTCTCGCATCGTCCAGCACTTGCAGTAAGCTGCAGTTTGTGAGCTTTACATTTCACACCTCTCGCTCCTCCGGCTGCCCCAATCGAAACGCTTTATAACATGTGTAATCTTCTTATTGGCAAACAAAATGACATCTTTGTTGGCAATTGTGGAGCTGTCGCAGCAGCTCCACTCGCACCCCAAATTTGTTTTGTGTGCATCAAATTGGACAGCCAAATTGTGGCTTGGCCAGGTAGCAAGCCCTGTCTGCCGTGCCTCCTAATCTCGCCGGGACTTTAAGCATAATATAGGGTGGCCCAACCCCGCTCACTCCCAACCATCCACTGCTTACTTAGTGCTTGGCTAAAGTGACGACACATGGTGTGGCATTTACATATCTCGTCTCGTATCTTGGACTTATGCCAGTCGCCTCCAATCTAAATGTTTTACGCCCAGCCCCAATCCCCATCGTTACGCTGTAGAGCCGCCAACCCCTACCCACCGACACGCTTTCTGTCTGTGCAGCTTTTATGCAAATTTACAAAGTGCAAATTACACGCTACTAAAGCTTTTTCTCTGCTCTCCTATCGGACGATAGGTGTGTGTGAATGCATCTCTGTGTGTGAGTGTTGGTAAATGGCAAACTTAAAAATTCTATTTAAACTTTTCTATAGGAAGTACATGAAGCACCAGCTTCAGCTCCAGCTCCAGCTTCAGCTTCGGCTTTGGCTTCAGCTTTAGCCACGTCGCCGCTCACCTCTCACCTCTCGCACCTCTCAATCCCAGCTGCTATTTATTTATTATGTGTGGTTTTTTTTTTCTTTAATATACCCCATCGTACTCGCACAATGGGCCAAAAGAATCACAGTCTCTGGCCCCGGGGGAAATGACTTTATGCGCCTTCAATAGACGACGGCAACGTCACTGACGACGCGTCGCCTTATCGACTGCGAAGTCAGTTGAATGCATTTACCAACGAAACATTTCCCTGGTTCATTGTAGTTATCGATACATTAATATTTGAATATTTCCACGAACAATGCGGCTTTCCTTTCACAACTACTCTTTGTCAACTATGTGAACAACTAACTGATGGCATCGCTTTAGGTTTCGACTGTGAACTTTACTATAGAAACTGAATAGTTCTTTTCGTATGCAAACTCACTTTGAGCTAGTTCATATAATCTATATAGCAAATAGTTTGATTTCTCCACTTCTATTGTATACAATTTACAATGTCAAATTGTTTTTTGAACTAGTTCACTATATGAATAGTTAATCAAACTAGTTTTCTATTAATATGTCACATCTACAGTTTATATGTACTGGTTCACTATATAAACTAGTTCACTAATAACAAGATATATGTATACATGAGCCGTTGATATGCACTGGTTCTATATGCATGTTCACATGAACTAGTTCTCTAAATATATGTTATATAAATTAATTAACTTATACCAAGTCACACGAACTTCTTCACTAACAATAAATCATGTGAATCGCTGACTACATAAATAGTTCTTATGAGTTAGTTCAGCAAAGGCATATCATGGTTATCGGTGGTTCGCCAACTAAGCAGTTCATATGAACTAGTCCAATCTGTTTATAGTTCAAATGCGTATAATAATGGATAATAGATAGCTGTAGCAATATTTCCGCATACCACTTAATGTTCGCTGCCAGTAAAATGTGTATTTGTGCCACTGTGGCTTCGGCTGGAGGGTCCATTTTTTTGGTCTCCTGCTCTTTAATATTTTCATGCACATTTCTCTTTCAATTCTTTTTTTTTTAAGCATTTTCTCTTTTCATATCAGCGTTTTTTTTGTTTGGCTCGTTGCTTTTTATGAAAAAGACCAAAAAAAAAAAAAAAGAAAAACGAAAAAAAAAATGCAAAAATGGGCGAAAGTGCAGGAAGCATTTCATCAGGCGCAAGGCGTGCCGGGACGGGGCATAGCAGGTCTCAAGCCCAAACGCCTGCTATATGCAGCGAGTAGCTGCCCTTTTACACCTATATACACCCGCGCGGCCCCACGCCCCCCACAACCCGCCTTCTACAAGCTGTCGGCCGTAAAGACTCGACGCGGAGCGTTACATTCGCTACATAAAGCACATTTATCGTGGTTACAAAAGCGTAAAAGAAAAGTGTGGCGCACCGTTTTCGCCGTTGAAAAATGTTTCAAAAACTGTTTCAGGCTAAATGAACATAAAGCGTAAGTTCCCTGCGCCGCCTCCCGACGCTTATGGCCTGCAGCTTGGCTTTGTTTTCTAGTGTAGCCAAAGAGCTGCAGCCGAGAGGAGACGATGGGGCGATGGGGCGATGGGGACTCTGCTGCATCTTTCAGCTGCTCATCGCAGCGTTCTGAAAATAAAGCCAAATTAAAATTATATACCCCTACTTATATTTGCCTCTTCTTGCTTGTTTGTTGTGGCTGCATACGGCGGGTGTCTGCGGGTGTGTGAGTCTGAGGTGCAGGCCATGCAAAAGTCAACTAAGTCGTGCTCAATTTTTATGATGAGACGTTGACGCTGCAGCTGCGGTTGCCACTTTGTGTAACAGAATTTCATAATGAAATTCGACTGCTTGATGCCCTGTTTGCGACTGAGGTGAAGAGTATTTTAACTGTAGTCTTTTTTGACTAAAAGTTGAGCTGTTAAAGACTATATGATGGTGTCTGAAGTTACGACTCTAAAGCTTATTCAGGCTGAAGAAACCATGGCCAAGCAAGGAATATAGATCAGATCATAGGGCCAGGTTCGCCCTAAAGTCTCCTTCACAATCTTTAAGTATAACTTAAATCATTCCGATTACACAAAACAGGGCCACCCTAATGTCTCTCAGATATGTGTTCTTCAAGCTGAGAATTCTATCTGATATTTTTCAGAATACTGTAAATTGGTCGACTCTAATGCCTCCCAGAAATATTTTCTTCAAACTAGAAATCTATCTGAAATCATATAGCATAAAGGTCAGATCATAGAGGCCAGATTCGCCCTAAAGCCTCCTCAAGCTTTGAGTATAACTGAAATTTTCCAGATTACTGAATATAGCTCCACTCTAATGTCTGTCAGGCATGCTTTCGTCAAGCTGTAAGTCTACTCGACTTAACTCAACTTAATCTATAAAAAATGAAAGAGCCAATATGCCCCACTTCCCATCACTTGCAGTGCATCAACAAAAACAACGCAGCAAAGGCGCACGAGTAGCTGTAGCTGTAGCTGCTGGCTGTTGTGGCAAGCAGCGGCGACGGAGTCTCGAGCCCTTGCCTCTTGACATCCCTTGCGCTTTATGAATGGCCACGCCTGTAGCAGCTCCAGCTCAGCGCCTGCCCCAGTCCCAGTCCCAGTCCCAGCCCCAGCCCCAGTCCCAGGCCCGACTCAAACTCTGTGCGAGAGTTGGCAAAGAAAAGAAATTAAATGCACTTCCTTTTATGCGAGCTTCTCATATTTTTGCGAGGCGCCAGGCACCCGCGCTCCGTGTTTCGGCCACACAATGCGCTAATAATGGAAGTGCACTTTTGACACAAAAGGTGGCTGTGGCGACAATGCCAACCGCCCCTAGCTGGGCCCACCCCAGCTCAGCTCGGCCCACCTCTTGACTGGTTTATTGCTCATTCGCTGCAACGGCGATTAGTCCGAGTGCGGGCGCTGCTCTGACCTCGGAGAAGATTAGAAATTCTTTTTTCTTTTTTTTTATTAATTTTTTTTTGTGGCATTGCTTTCACTTCATTGTTCGGGGGCGATTGCTCTGGGTGTTGTTGTTAGTGTCGCCCGCTGCCGCTAGGTGGCGCCACCAAGGCCAATGGCAATCATTGGACGGCGCTGATCCATCGAGATTACTTTTGAGCTTCAACTGTTTCTTCTTTCTGTTACTGTTGCTTCCTTCTCCAGCTTTTGCTTCTGCTTTTTCCTTTACCAAATGCGTTTATGACGTCATCACTTCGAGTGCCGCTCATTGAGCAGCTCGCTAGCTGATTGAATTGCTGTCCGCGTGCTGCTTTCCCAAAGGTAAAAGGACAATGGCAGCTTAAAGCGAATGCAGTGCGCACAGTATAAAAGCTTAGAGTGTGGGTGTATGTGAATGTCTTATATCTGCCAAGACAGCGCTGGCCTGCAAAAGGTCTGCGCCTGATGCTTTGGCCTTCAGCAATGCTAAGTCCTGCCAAAGATACTTATATATATATATATATATATATATATATATATATATATATATATATATATATATATATATATATACTAAAGCAAAGAGATATGATTTGAGCAGTAGAAAAAAATTGCAAAAGCTGGAATTACTTTGGTTTCTTCTTGGCTGAATCTCGGAAAATATTGATATATTATTAACAATTGATTAACCATATTAACGTCAGCCTTATAACAATCAATAAAAAACAAAGTTTTGCCCGAAAACTCAACTAGTTTTTCACATAAGGCAAGATATCGCACTTGCATTTGCCAGAAAATTTCATTTGAAAGCTAAGAGCTGTCTTCGTCTCTCTCTCTGTTATACTCTGGACTGCTTTAGCACACGCTCTGCCCTCTCTGCCCCCTCTCATACACATTGTTGTCATAAAATCAAAGTCGCAGCATACGCAACTGCAAGCGGCAGACGCGGCGTATGAGTAATTTGCTAGCAAAGTCAAAGGCAAAGGCCAACATAATAAGGTTGCTTAAGCCACGCCCGCCGCCCGCGCCAGTACAAATAAATCAAATAAATAATAAATGAAACGAAACGAATCAAATGCGAAATAAAAATCAATGGCACTCAGCACTTCAATGAATTGGAATCGCACACGCTCAGACCACCCGCCCGCCCGCTCACATGCAGTTTGCTTTACGGTTTGATTTCAAATAAAATTGTGCTTCATTGAATCGAATTGAAGCAGCAAAAATGAACGAGATGAGACAGAGACAGAGTGGGTGTGGCAGAGACACCGTAACAATAGCAACAGCATAGACCTCAACTTGCCGCTGCAGTTTGCCTGGGCATTTGGTCAATTGCAATTAGACGTCGCTGAAGCAGTTGCCGCACTGCACTCAATAAAAATGCAACGTGGACAGCGCCGGGCAGACGGAACATATCTGACCCAAATATTGTACATAATGTGTTTATGTGCGCTGAGCGGTTCGTGGTAGGTGGTGCGATGGTGCGGTGGTTGCCCAAGAAATTGCAACACTTGAAAACTTGAAAATGTTTTGCCAACTTTGCTCGGGCAAAACTTTTTGCGAAGAGGCGCAGCGACAGCCAACTGCAGCCCCACTCGTCTACCCCCTCTACCTCTCCCTCTCACTCTCTGTCGATCGCCCCCAACCCTCCATTTCAGTGCTGGCATCTGCTCAGCCGACTGCTCCCAGTCCTGCAATAATTAGTGCAAACAATTGCGCCATTTGAAAAGTCTCCTTGGCCGCCACACTGCGGCATTTTGTTTCAAGGTTTCTTTGCCAAAGTTGAAAACAACCCCCAACCCCTAGAGCGTGCCACCCCCAATAACTCAAAAAATAAAAGTTGCCAAAAAACTTTGCGTCCAGGCAGTCAGCATATTTTTTCAAGCAAATTGGCTGAGCAGCTAGCCGGATATCGGTTCGTGCAGATACGATGGGCTGCCAGGGTTGCCATGGCTGTCAGGTAGCAATTGCCAGGTAACAGCTCATTATATCGAATCCCAGCACTTATTATTGCTTCACTTATTCATCTATTTTGATGTGCTCTATGCCGAAAATTGCGTATCCATAGGTCACAGTTGACGCTGTCAGCATAATCAATAGAAATTACGTTTGGATGGGAGCTCTGTTGAGATGATTAAGTGTCCTGCGCCTAAATACCCGTACCTAATTGAGTTCATTGAAGGAAACTTTCCCTTTTGTAAATAGTAGACATAATCTCAGTATGTTAAGGGCAGAGAGTTCTCCATCTGCTCAGCTCAGCTCAGCAACTCTATCGGTATCTATCGATATATTCTCTATCTATCGATATTCAATAACTTTTGCCTTACAGCTGTGTGGAAAATATCACATATTCGAATGGGTAACCCAAATAGTAATTAACATTAATATTTTTTGTTTCAATTTCTTGTTCTTCAGTTAATTCTCTTATACTATATATATTCCTATATATTTACTATATATATTTACTACTTACTATATACATTATGCTATATAGATTATAAACATTATCGATAGACTTGCCTACGATTGTTAAGCAAACAACCAACAACCACTACAACAACAGCAACAACAACAACAAAATCAATTTCTAATGCATAATCGTATCATACTTAAATCTTAAGTATTTTTGTATTTTTCTACTCTTAACTCATAGTTGTTCTATTTTGCATGCGTTTTGAATACATTCCCAGCATTTCGTCGTTATCGATTGCCGAGCGTTGCGATTGCGTTTAAATTGGTCCGATATTAGATAATCGATAACAACCGATAACAGTACATATGTGTTATCGATCAAATAGAGTATACAAATTCTTAACTGTTATTCGCTGACAGTAAAAATATTCCTAAAATTTCATAAATGCTTGCTTGCATTGTTATCGATAACACGAGCATATATTGTATATCGATTGTTGCAAACAGATTTTTATTCTATTTGATTTTTTTTTTGTTTATTGTTTATTTGTTAAGTGCCTTCCTGCTGTTATCGATAACACAGCATTCTCTCTCGCTCAGCTCAGCAATCGATAAACGCCCTCTTACTCGTTTTACATAACATAACTATGTATATGTATATTTTAACTGTAGTAGCAATTGGTCGCAGCTTCAACATATCCATTGGCCACTACATATATATATATATATATATATATATATATATATATATATATATATATATATATATATATATATATATATATATATATATATATATATATATATATATATATTATTTGTATACCTATGCATATATATCTAAAGTGCTTGGAGCTAATTCACAGCCTCAAGATTGAAAATTGTACACAAACCATGCCAAAGCTGCGTGCCAAATACGTTTTGCACCTGTACAAAAAATAAAGAAAAGAAAGAAAAAAAATAAAAGTTAAATACTTCAATATTTACCTTCGATTTTGTAGTTACACACACGCTCACACACAGATACACACTCACAATGGCAGAGGCTGTAAAAATAGATTGATTCTATGTACGTTTATTTGCCAAGCTGTTTTCAATAATTGAATTATCCAACCAATAACACATTTTCAAACTGCGTGTGTGGGTGTGTGCGTGTGTGTGTGTGTGTGTGTGTGTACACAACAAATTAAATACTTCACAGCACACACACACACAGACAGACCTAGGGACATATTTTTCACATCTATCATCCCATTTCGCTCACTCTTATATAATACATACATATGCATATGATAATATTTATGAATATTTTCTCAATTTATTTCGTTTACTCTTAAATAGAGCAAAAAAAAAACAAAAGAAAAAAATAAAATAAATTTTTTTTTCTTATCTTATATCAATATTAGTTAAAGTTCTACGTACAACACTATATATATGTGTGCATATGTATACACACATATATATATTTATATATATATATATATTTATTTATACATACAATTATATATATATATATATATATTTAAAATACATACTAGTTAACAACTCGATGTTTTTACACTTTGTTTTCTTATAATTTGAACGAAACAAGCTGAAAGCAAAACAAGCAACAAATCAACAATAAAACGTAAACAAAACGCATTCCGAAGGCACACAACTAACAAAATCTATTTCTCTTTTACAAACCAACCTCAAATTCACTCCAATGCAATGTCAACGTCATCTTCGCCTTGGATCAACTCCTTGTTGCAGTCGGGTCTCGGTGATGCGCGGCCAGGTGATAACGCCCCAGGGCCTGGGCATTGTGGGCATAAGGGTTTCCGTGGATCGCGACTCACGCTTCGGCTTCACACTGACACGCCAAGGCGGCTGGTAAGTAGAACTGCATTTATTAACTTGGCTTTAAATATGAAATCATGACATCTAGTTGGGACTGTGAAAAATCTCTTGAAGAATCTCTTCTGTGCCAAGGGTACAGCGATATATATATATGTATATATATATATATATATTTTTTTTTTTAATAGGAATTTTCATCTGCCTATCCCACCTGATCCCATCCAATTGAACTCTCTTTCAAATAGCTCAACTCGTCTTTTTAGCCTTCTCCCTCCTTGCACTCGAAGAGTTCTCAGCAAATCTATATACGCATTCAGTTTGGCTCTTATAACATTATTTATTCGTATAGAAATACACAAGTTAGGCCATAAAAAAGATACCGGGGCGCAGTCTTAGGCGTCTTCATTTGGAGGTTGATTATGATTAGCATTAGCCCGCATTTGTTGATTTCTGTCGAGGATTTCAGCCTTCTGAGCATCAGTTAGCAAATTCCCTTCGGCATTGTGGTTCCTGGCTCTGGCCCTGAATTGGCGTTGGTTTTGCCAGCGCAGCCAGCGGGAGGAGTCCCAAGCGCAGCTCCTGCACGCATACGGATAGTTCTCACGGCACGAGTCACATAAGCGAAAAGTCAGCCACTGGTAAGGATCTTCCGGATTTTCCGGCCAGATGAGCAAATCCTGAAAGTTCTTTATTGAAGGGATAGATTGAAGATATGCAGCAGTTAATCCCCATTTAATTTGTGCAGTTCACTTACCAATTCATCTGAGGAATCCATTTCGAGCTAAATTTTAAAAAATTTCCCTTTTCTGATTGTAGTCAACGAGAAAGTGACGAGTTCAGCAGCAGTTGACACTGAATATAGACTTTTATGCTGTCGGCTATCGATATAGAAGCACACTATGTTTCCAGAAAAGCGAAACGGCAAACAGCAGTATGAGCCAGATCAGATCAAAAAAAGCTGGAGCTATGATTTGAAGGGAATTTTTTTTATTTTTATTTGTTTTTATTTTTGTATTATTATTAATTACGTGCTAAATGAACTTTTTAAGGTCACTTAGCTCCTGGCATTGCTTGAATAATGAATAATAATATTTACAATTAATCTGCTTGCTATTTCTTTGGCATTCTCAGGCCTCAGATATCTCAAAAGTTTTTTTTTTCGTAATTTTCTATTTATTAATATTATAATTCTGCTGTGAAATATTTTCCCCAAAATCCCAACATCCAATTTATTTGGTCATAATAATCTTTGGCTGGGGCCAAGTGTCGGGCTAAGCGTTTTCATTAATTTTTATTCCAGAGGCTCATACTCTGCTCCCTTGCCCCCTGCCGCTCTTTATGGCGCTTTAATCTTTTGGCCCTCGAAATGCAAATTACTTACGTATGGGTAATTTTTCATAATTTGTCAGCCAAATGGCGTCGCGTCTTGGCCAACTTTCAGGCGTCGCCAGCTCGCTCTCTTGGCCAGCTCTTGATTACATTTTGTTAATAGAATTTCGTTGGGCGCAGGCCAAGTGTGCAGGCAGATAAAGCAAGTTATCACTTTTTAATTAAATCTCTCGCTTTGATGTGCCCCCAGCCATTGCCCGTCAGATCCTAGAGAGGCTATAGCCTACAGGCTACAGGCTGGAGGCAGGCATAGAGAGAGCAGAGGCAACTGCGGTTTTGTGCCTCGGCTCCTTCGTCTAAGCGGCAGCTAAAGCTTATTTTAGCGCGCTTTGTCAACTTGGGGGATACGTGACGACTGCCAACTGAGCCTAAAACACAAACCAAAAAGTCTTTATTAACGGCTGACCAAATCACATTTTCAAACAGCAAAAAGGAAATAAAAAAGAAAATAAAATAAATGAAAATAAATAAATAAATAAATGAAATTTGTGCAGATTAATGGACTGAAAATATAGGGAAATTGTGGGATTTGGCGAGAGATGTGAAAAGGTAGTAGAGAGAAGAGATATGTAAAATAAAATAAAATATAAAAGAGAGAATATGGAAAATAGAAGATAGAAGTAAAAAGAAAGAAGAAGAAAAACAGAAGAGGATATATAGAGAGTAGTGGAAATAGAGAACATGGTATATAAAGTAGTATATAAAGATAAGGTATAAAAGGTAAAAGACAGAATATATAATGAACATATATTGAAAATTAAAGATCGATATATATCGATATCTATATCTATATATAACAATTCTCTGTATAAGCTAAAAATCTCAGTCTAAACTGCTCCACTAATGCACATGTATAACAACTAACTAAGTCTAGAAGCTTAGTGAATGCTATTTGACTCTCAGCCAACTGTATAAATATTAAATCCAAGCGATATATTCAGTGCTCAGACTGCAACCTCGGGCTTATTGATATTGCCATCCATAAGAACTAATGTGAAGCATTTAAAAATCATAAAGACATGGAAATATTTGCAGTTTTTGCTTATGGCATTCCAATCAGCGTGCCAGACACGAAGCCAGACAAGAATTTATCTGAAAAATATATAGATATATACATACATATATCTATATATATGTATATGTATTTTGTCAGCGTCATTCGCATTTGGCATTTGCTTGAATGAAATTTAAATCAAAGCACACACAGACAGACAGACGGACACCAAAAGGGAAAATGAAAATATAAAATGAAAATAGAAATAGAAAATGGAAAAGCTGCGCCAGAGATGAGGCTTGGGGCTAGAGATATACGGCCAGAGATAGAGTTAAAAAGCAAAAGACCAGAGGGATGGGCCGAGGGGGAGAGACAGAGTGGGAACTTTCGCCAATCCAATATATCTAATATAAATATTTTTGCAGTTGTTTTTGGTAAAAAGGATTTCCGCTGTTGCCAGCACAACAACAAAATCAACCCAAATGTTATTGTTGTTGTGTTGACATTTTCTTTTGCCTAACGTGCATGTGTGTATATGGGTGTGTGTGTGTGTGTGTGTGTATGTGTGGGTGTCTTTGCTGGCCAATTTAAATAAACATTTCGCACCCGCTTTGCCTGACGTTGCGCTGCTGATTTTATTATGTCCAGCAACAACAAAGTGTTGAAATCTATGGCAATGATAGACTTGAAGATGCTCTGTATGGGAGTGTGAAGTAGAAATCTGAGATGAGATATGAAAGTTCTGTAATGGAGAAGGAGCAGAGAAATGGAGAAAATGACAGTAGACAAGGCAGCAAATGAAGAACTGGCAAAAGTGAAAAAATGAAAGCCTTAAAGTATATAGAGATTGTTTTGGTTTATATGTGAAAAAAAATAATAAAAATATATATATATATGTATATACATATATATATAATGTATATAGAAATGAGTTGAGAATAGGAAATGAAAAGCAGAAAGAAAACGAGGCAGATTACCAGGCAGCTCGCTGCTTCTCTCTGCTCTCTGATGTAGGGATCTAGGATCTTGGGATTCAGTTCTTCTAGAAACTTGTATAACTGCTGAAAACTTGGAGTATATAAATGTCTAGAAGAAGTTTAGAATAGAATAGAATATATCTTAGAATATATGAGCAATGAAATTATTATTATTATATTTTTTTACAGTAAATATTTATATCATTATATAATTATATTATATTATTTTATTATAATATTATTATATTACTTTATTAGTATATTATATTATTACATGAGAAATTGAGAAGAAATCACAAAGAGAATGGAAATTTAGATAAGTTTCATAAGAGAAACTCAGATAGTAGCAGAGAAAATTATAAAGATTGAGTTTATATATAAATATAGATCAGCTTAAGCTAAATAATAGCTGTTACCTGCGCACCCTGCACCACAACATACCCTAGACAACAGTTGTCATGGCTCCAGGGTATGTCACACAAATAAAATCTGTGCAACAGCCAGATAGACAGAGAGCCAAACTAACTGTCTGATGATTATTTGTGTTTACTTATACACACACACAGAGAAAGACAGAGGTGGTGACAGGGGGTAGAGAAAGAGAGAGAGAGAGAGAAAGAGACGGGGCGCATTGTGTGGCTGGCAAAAGTGTTGCATACTTATGTGGATGGCTGTGTGCGAGCATGCGATTACATTTTTACCTACTGTGCCATAATTTCTCATTAGCCCAGTGGCCGTTAAATGCCGCTGGCGTTGACCATTTTTCACATTTGCCTGGCCAACTACGACGTCGTGTCGTCGTCCCATTTTGCAATCAGCAGAGCCAACAACAACGTAAACAATTATAAAGCAAGCGCCCAACTGTGAAGCCAGCAGAACAAAACGCAAAACAACAACAAAAGTTTATATATATATATATATATATATATATATGGCGAATACACACGGAAAATCACAAACATGCTCTGATTTTTGTTGTGCTGTAAGTCCCGAGTCCCGGGTCCTGTGTGCTGTGTGCTGTGTCCTTCGTTGTCAGCTTCTTAGAGCTCTGATTTGGTGGGGGACATAAATTCTTCAGTTTTTATTTATTTTTATTATGGCTACTTTGTTGTTGTTTATCTATCTTGTTCAGTGCCCTCTATCACCCTCTCTCTTCTTTTTTTTCTCTCTCTCTCTCTCTGCCTTCTTCTGGTTTGGGCTCTGCCTGTGAAGGATTTTAAAGTTGGGCAGGCTCCTGGCTCGGCACTTACTTCTTGTTGCTACATTCTTATTTTTAGCTGGCAATAATTCGTGTTTATGTTCACATTATTTTTAGCTATATATAGTCCGCATATGATGGCCATACACATTGTACAGTGCTCTATAAAATTAAATGTGCCGGCCTTCAGCCAGCGCACAGTGCGCCATGAAAATATTGCACACTTGCATGCAATAAACTAAATGTTTCCCATTTGGATTCCCATTGAGTCCGAGTTTTAGTTACTCGTTGCAATCATCTCAAAGCAACACACACACACACACACAGGGTGTGCGCGCACAGGGTGACCATGTGAGCAGCTGACCTCATTTGCTGCAAGACGCTAGTCAAGACAGCAAAGCAAAGGCCAAGGCAAAGAATAGCAGAGAGAAGCGAAACATTGTATTCAATGATATATTGAAGACAAATGCAATACAAAGCTAGATAAGTAATGAAAAACTGGCTCAGGTCTGCTGAGCAAGATACTTGTAGATATTAAGCGAGCCTGTCGTTGCTTATCCAATGCCATAGTGTTGCTCAACCTAGCTAAAGACACAGAGAGAAGTTCAAGAGAAGTTTGGCATGACATGAAGTGAGAAAGAGCGAGAAACTTATAGAAACTTATCTACTGAACTTCTCGCTAGCTCACTAGCCTCAGCCTTAGCCAAGCAAAGCGACATACATAGACATAGAGAAGTTGAAATGAAATGAAGGGAGAAACATATTAGTAAAGTAAACTAAGAAATTCTAGAAGAGAGAAACTTAAAGAGCTAAGACATTGTCAACTACATACCATTTCATGACCTATACAGCTTCACACATGTCGCACATGTCGATAGTTCTGAGTAGGTTTAGCATTTGCTTTAATGGGAAAGCGAAAGAAGCTTGCAATAACTTATCTACTACTTGATAACCTGTATTTAAAAATATTTTATATACAATTTAAAGTAAACTTAAATAATTTGAAAAAAAGAAATTCATAACTGAAGTAAACTAAGGCATGAAAATCAAAGAGAGAGAAACTTGCAAAAACTTATCGAATGACGTATATAGTTTCCATAGAACTTAAAGGAAATTTAATATCTGAAATGATGTGAAGAAAGAAAGCAGAGAGAGAGAGAAACTTGCAGATCTCATGTATACTTGGCAACTCTCACTATTCTCTCACTGCATTTACGGCCGCACGCACACACAGCATTAGCTCTGAGAAACTTTAGTATTTTCTCAACTTCTCGCTAGCGGAATATCTTTCAATTTGTCATGCAGCTTATTAGTATGAATTATGCGTATAGTTTTGCTGCTCACTGTAGCTGCTCCGCCCATGTTTTGCTGCTTTTCTTTTCTTATTATTTCTTTTCTTTTTTTTGGCTTAGCAACTTAACGAGCAACACCCTCACACACACACACATATGTGCGTTACCTACTTACATATGTAACACATACTTTTCGGCGCCACTGTTGCTTGTTGTTAATGCTCACTCGCTGCTGTTTTTTCTTGCTGTTGCTGCTGCTGCTGCTGCTGTTGTTGTTGTTGTTGTTGTTGTTGTTGTTGTTGGCGCTGTTACTCTTAATGTTCGCGCGAGTTTGCTTTTATGGCTTTGTATTTATAATGTTTATTTCAATTTTATGCTCTTATTAAGCTTGCCAAATACACAGAGAGAGGGAGTGGGAGGGAGAGGGAGGTAGATAGAGAGAGTCAACAGCATGCTGTGCCCCATTTTTGTACCCTATATATGAGCATGCGGGCTATGCAGGCTTACAGGCTATACTGAAGGCGTGGCACAGCTCAATAACTTTTTCCATTTACTTATCTATAAATCTGAAGTCCTTATTAGCTGCTGGCAGACTGCAGTATATCCTCTAGTCGAACACTCCCTACTAGAGCACGCTTGCTGATTTTTTTTTTACTATTTTCTGTACATCTCTCTATTCTATAGTCAGGTATTGAGTGGCAGTAACAGCAGCAGAAAGAAGAGCAGCTTAGCAAAGCGAGAAGCAAATAACTTTTACTGTTTTCTATAAAAAATATTTTTTTAGCTTCCCACTTTTACTTCGCTCAGCTCTCTATAAACTTGGCTTTGCTCCCATTTTCACTTTTCTGAATTCAAATTGAATTTCCATCTCTGCTTATCATTGCGCTTCTCTCTTCTACCTGTTCAACTGTCTTCGTCTGCCTTTGCTTCTTTCTCTGCCTGCTCTCCCACCGCTGTACAGGGTATTCCATCAGTCTTCTCTTCTTTCGATTATAGATTTCTTACTTATTTCTCGCTGTTTTTTTTTTTGTTTTTTCTTTTCTTTTTGCTGAATATATTTAATTTTTATATTTTCTGCTGTTTTCCTGATGCTCGCTCGCGCTGTGTAAAGGGAGTTTATTGGCTTTGTATCTGTTTGCTCTTGAAGTGAGCGATGAGAAGGCTTTGTAGAAGTGCTCGCGTCTACCCTCGTCTTAGACCATTGAGAGGTTGGTTAGCTGTGCCTCTAGAGCTATATAGATGAGTCCAATATACCATATATGCAATACGCTTTTTTGGGGCGTGGCACGCTGGCATATACATCCTCAGCTCCAGAGCTGCAAATGGATGTTAATTGAAAGGTAAACTCTATTTGCAGCATGAGCGCGCATTCAGCCGTCGAATACGCCCGTTTTTTTTTTTCGTTTTTCTGTAGCTTTGCTTCACTTGCTGTCCTGTTGCTGGTTTGCCATTGTTGCTGTCGTCCTTTGACATGCATTGTTGATTGTTATTATTGTTATTGTTGCTGTTGCTATTGTTGTTGCTGCTGTTGTTGTTGTCAGCCCGAGTAGTAATAAAGGTAATAAAAGTCATTATATTGTGCTGCAGGGGATTATTGTTGGCATTTTTAGCCACATATTATAAAAGTTGTAAATTGCGTTTGTGTGCGTCGGGAGTATGAATGCGACAACAACAACTACAACAACGAAAATGGCAGCAGCAACAATTGTCATAACAATAACGGCAATTGTAACTCTTTTTAAGCGTGACAACAATTAAATTAAATTAGCAAAAATTGTAACAAATATTTAATGGCATACCCTGTAGTCAAAAGCAATTGCCAAAGAGAGGTATACTGATTGAGAGATTGGGAAGGCATTTTGAAGAGACTGCAGACTGAAAATTCCTTATTGTTGATAGTGTTCAATTAGACTGACTTATTTACTTTTATATATTTATATTTATATAGATATATATTTGTTTTAAATATTTAATGTTATAATTATATATATATATAATAATATTTTTCTGAAATTCTGCTTGCTACGCCCATTGCCTCTGCTTAAAGAGTATCCCTAAGTCACATATCGACTACACTTCATTTATATTTATTTCATTTGTTTTCATGCTTATTTATCGAAATGTTTTTAAATGTGGCTTTTGCCATTGTTTATTGTGAAATTTAATGTAATTATTCTCGTTTTTTTTTTTTTGTTATCATTTAATTTTATATATATTTTTTTGTTGTTGTTCCGTTTCCGTTTGAACATATGCTATTGTTAAAGTGGGCGTGACTGCAATGGATATAGCCTAGAATTGGCCACAAATCTGTACGTGTTTCTATCCCACTCTCGCCTTGTCACACACGGATTTGCTGTCTCTGTCTGCATCTGCTGCTTCATACAAACACAATTAAAAATCACATTAATTAAATATTTCCAAAGCAAAAGTTTTGCCATTTCTTAAGCTTTCTGCGCCACTGGCCACGCCTCGTTGTTGTTGCTGCTGCCTGCTGGCCTTTGTTTTCCAACACTGCTTCGGCCTCTGCGACTGCTATTGCCTGGCCGAAAGTTTTTGCAACTTTTCGTACGCCAATGCGAAAAATACTCGCAATAATGAGAAGGCGGACCGAACGCAATCGCCATCATTATATTTAATGCGGCTAAAAGTGGGCCGGCTGTGTGTGTGGGTGTGTGTGTGTGTGTGTGTGTTTGTGTGGAGAAGGAGGTGGGGGTGGGTGTGGTGCCATGGCTTAAGGGTTGGGCCACAGCTGACTGAGGTCTTAACTTATGCTCTAGCAATTGTTGTCGCCGCCAACTGCCATTGCTGTTGCTCGAGCAAAAATCCTAAAGTTTTTCAATTTCGACAAACAATTGAGGTATTATCTGCTCAGCGGGAGGGGCTGCGGATGGGGGGCGACGTCGTCTGTCTACTCGTGCGTCAAACGCATCCCAAAACTTCATTAAAATATTAATTTGCATGTTTTGTGCCGTGAAATTTGATGTTGCACAAGTTTTTTTTCTCACTCTCTCTCTCCCTCTCTCTCTCTCTCTCTCTGCAGGTTTGACGTTTTGGTTAATGGCGGCGGCGCTGTCACCTTACAATTCCAACGTTCGCCATTCCGTCCGCTCACACGCACCGTCTTCGTGCCCTGGAACCGGATTGTGGTGCTGCCGCCCGTCCAGATGCAGCTGAGCGACGACGACGAAACGACGAGTCGCAATATCAAGTGAGTAATCGCCCCGATAACAGGCTATATAGCTGACTGATTCCATGTATATTATCCCTTAATGCTTAATGCCAATTTTTGATGATATCTTCCGCAGAGTGGCTCCCTTGAATCCAGCTCTGACGTTCCTCAACTCCATTCACTATCATACGGCGGACGAAGCGAACGACGCGAGCAAAGTTTGCATGGATCACGATCACGAGAAGCTCAAGCCGCAGCTGATTAGCACCTGGATGCCCAACGGTGTGGGCGCCATGCCCGGCAAGCGTGTCATCTTTGCCGAGACCCAGGTGAGTCAAGCGCCCACCTGCCCGCCAGTTGCCTTGGCTCAGCCTCTCTAATGCCACTCCTAATTAGCGGACCGTGCAGCGGGCAGCAGCTGGACGCTGCGTTGTTTTAATTAATTTAAAGTTCGCCTTAATGACATTATAACTTTGCCAAGCATAGAGGGAGAGAGACAGCGAAAGAGAGAGAGAGAGAGAGAGAGAGGGAGAGAGAAAGGGAGAGGTTTACATTTAATTGCTGCATTACGCGCCTTGTGCCCCAGCTGCGCTCCACGCAGCGACCTGACCGCAAGGCTAATAACTAACTCACTTAGAGGCAGCGACAATTATAGTGCTCTCAAAGAGCCGACCAACCCCCCCCCCCAATCCTATCCCCCTCCCTGCGCTGATTGCCACCCTCTGTGCTGTCGCTTTTACTCAGCTTCGTTCTTTATGCAATCATTTTTGATTGCCTGCATTTTGCAGTCATTTCCAGCTGCTTAACGCGTTGTTCAACACTGCTCTTTAGTGCTATTTATATATATATATATATATATATATATATATATCTTTCTCTCTCTCTCTGATATATTTCTCTCTACTCAAACTTCTATATATCGCATGTCTTATACTCTCACAGGCTTCAACCTTTGTCACTTTCCAACACTGATTTAATTACTCATTTAGTTATTCATTTGTACTTTTCACTCCTTCTGCATCATATCTTTCTCTCCCTCTCCATACACAATTTTGTATCTCATTTCTTATCGGCCCTCAACTTTCATCACTTTCCAACACTGTCTTAGTTACTTATTTCTATCTCCTTCTCTTCCACTACTCTATCACATTTCTCCCCCTCATTCCATACCCAAACTTTACTTCATCTCATGTCTCAAACCTGTCCAGCTTTTGTCACTTTCCAACACTAACCCATCGTGATCTCTACATTTGTTGCCTCCCACAGATTGTCCAGGAATCCATTCAAATACCCGGCTCCGATCTGCATCTCACATATCAATCGTCGCAAGCCTCTGGTTATTTGAGCATTGTGCGCATGCGCCTGACCTCGGAGATTATACCCAAGACGCTGACCCATGTACATGTGGGCGTGGAGATCGAGGGCGCACTTCACGTGAAGACCTACGAGGCGGATCCGAACCTGATACACACGTTCGCCTGGAACAAGCGCAATGTCTACCGGCAGAAGGTCTACGGCGTAACCATCGCTCGCATCTCCGTGGGCTATCAGCACAACACGTGCGTGACTCCTGTCTGGATCACGCAGACGGCCAAGCTGCAGGGCTACGATGTGGACATCTCCGACATTGGCGGCTGGGGCCTGGACATACACCATCACTACAACTTCCATGAGGGCATCCTGCAGAAGGGTGACGGCTCCACGCTGCACATGAAGGAATATCCACGCACGGTCAAGGTCGTAATGGGCACGGGTCTGCAGCGTCCGCTCAATTGTCCGGACTACTGCAACGGCGTGGCCAAGGATGCCAAACTGCTAACCCCCATTGCTCTGGCCACCGGACCCGACGGCAGTCTATACGTCGGCGACTTCAACCTGGTGCGTCGCATCACACCCGACGGCAAAGTCTTTACCATACTCCAGCTGAGCGCCACGCAAGTCTCGTACCAGTACTATTTGGCCGTATCCCCAGCCGATGGACACTTGTACATTTCGGATCCGGAACGGCACCAGATACTGCGGCTACTACGTCTTGAGAAGGTCAAGGATCCCAGCATCAATAGCGAGCCCGTTGTGGGAAGCGGCCAACGCTGCATTCCCGGCGACGAGGGCAACTGTGGCGATGGCGGTCAAGCTCTGCAGGCGCGTCTTTCCCATCCCAAGGGCCTGGCCATAGCCGCCGATCGCACCATGTACATTGCCGACGGCACCAACATACGCGCCGTGGACCCCAAGGGAGTCATCCACACACTGATTGGACATCACGGGCACCACAATCACTGGAGTCCGGCGCCCTGTTCCGGCACTCTGATGGCCAATCAGGCGCAGCTGCAGTGGCCCACCGGATTGGCGCTGAGTCCACTCGACGGCTCGCTTCACTTCATCGACGATCGCCTGGTGCTGCGCCTCACCTCGGACATGAAGATTCGTGTGGTGGCTGGCACTCCGTTGCACTGCAGCAACAACAACCAGGACAATCGCGTCAACAAGACGACCACGGACAACGTGCTGGGCACTGTGCTGGCCATGGCCTTCTCGCCCTTCGGTGATCTCTACATAGCGGACAGTGACTCGCGGCGCATCAATTCGATACGTGTCGTCGACACCGCGGGCAACATGCGTTACTTCGCTGGCAAACAGGAGGGCACCGGGTGAGTAATCAATGCAGAGTGAACCGGAGGAACGGGCGGAGAGCACGGCTCGATGCTGCAGCCGACCATTGGGGACTCGACTCGACTCGCAACTTGTTTATGCGCATATTTGACCCAATTATCTGACGGGGCTCGAACGCTTTTTGGCCATTTGCATATTGCCAAAAAGCGATATCTCTAGAGGGGCATAAATAAAAACAGACTCGGACTCGGAAAATAGGCGGACTGACAGATGCTCTGTAAAGTAAGAGATGATTGGAGGAGTATTTGTTAATGGGGTGTGTGGTGGAAGGAAATATGGGAAGAGTCAGACTTATTTGCAGTGTGAGTTGGCTATCGATAAATATCGATAAGTTGAGTACAGGGTGTAAGGGAGATGGAAAGTCATAGAACAAACGTAGAAAATATATTTAATAGTTAATAATAATAGAATATACTTCACATATAGAGTTAACTAATAGCTAAAACTTATCGATTTTCTGATTCAGTTATCGATACAGCAAGAAAACTTATATTTAGTAGAAATTTTCAGCGGCAAGCTCCTTCAGCTGTTAGCTAAAAAGACTTAAGACTTGAAATCTAGCAGAACTTCCCATAGAGACTTATCGATTTTCTCATTCAGTTATCGGAAAGTTCAGCTATCGATAAATGACGAAAAATCATATTTAGTGGAAAGTTTCATTATAGATCATCTAACAGGTCAAGGTTAGATGAGCTATTATTCTTTTACCCATTGCCAACATACTTCCATCGTCGTATATACCCGCTAGCCCAATGACAAACAGGGTATATTTATTTTTCAGCTGCACTTGCATAAAATTTGCTGCAAGTGCCGCCCAAAACTCGGGCAATAAATGTCAATGGAGCTAGGCTAGTGCTACAGTTCATATATGCATGTACATATATATATATATATATATATATATATATATATATATATATATATATATATATATATATAAATACGTACGTCTATCAGTGTGTGCATTGGAGGCCAATCGATAGATGCTGCCGCACAGTTTACTTTATTTGACTTGATTAAATCTTCTTTAAAGCATCAAAAACAGTGACCAAAAAATTAATTGGAATTTTGACATTTGGGAATTGCTGGTCATCTCTCTCTGTGTGTGTGTGTGTGTGTGTTAGTGTGCTAGTGTGTCAGGCAATCATCGGGCGTATTTGCATTTTGTGTGCACACGCAGTGTTGGCAAATGCATTGAATCGCATCGAATTGAATTGGCAAGTGGCAAGTGGCACAGGCGCCTGGCAAAATCAAATGATTTCTGATTAAACAGTATTGCAAAGTGCTTGAAAATAAATGAGTAGTCAGCAAATCGAACATAATTGAAGATGCAAGCAGTAAAATCAGTGCTGTAAAACGTTGCAAAATCACAGAAAATATGAAAGCTATGCATATTTATGGCCCATGATAATAATAATGATGATAAATGAGCCAGATGAGCCGAAAGCATATATGAAATTTTGTCAAATTACATTTGCAACCAAAAACTTGAGACTTGCTTGGTTGGTACTTGCAGTACCAGTGCCATATAATTAGCTTGGTTAAAACTGTTTACAGCAAAAACTAGTTTTGAGAAATACATATAAAACTGAAAAGTGTTGGCTAACTCATGCAAGAAATTCCCAGTGTTGGTAAACAGAAAATGAGGAAGAACAGAAACTTCAGCTGCATATAAGACTATGTATTGTGATTGTATTATGAGAGCAGTTTGCTCTAAGGAATGCAGGCATATACAATTGAAACTGGTCGTATAATAAGCAGACAAAAACAGTGTTGGAAAACACTTTTGCATACAGTAGTGCAAGAAGTTAAAATGGAGAACAAACAGACTTGAAAAATAAAGTGAAGAAAGCTGGAAAATTCCACTTACAAGAGAGAGCGGTAGAGAGATGTATATATATAAAGAGAGAGGAGAGAGAGAGAGTGAAATATATTTATAATCAAATTTGAATTCGAATTGCTTATCTCTCTCTCTCTCTCTCTCTCTTTCCCTCTCTCTCTCTGTACTGCATTAAAAGTGAACAAAGTAAACTAATTAAATTGTTTCGCTGATTAGTTTGCGGCTGCCCAGAGCCACGCACTTAAGTGCAGCTCGGCAGGTAGGGTGCATGCCATAAATGTGGCATATTTCACACACACACACACACACACACACACACGCATAACTTTATGCAGCTGGCAGTTTATTTAATCTAATAGAATTCTATTCCGACTCTTGTTTTGATGGACAGACCGATCGCGGGTCATGGGGGCTCTGCATGGCATTAAAGGGTTCAGCAGCAGCTGCTGCTGCTGCTGCCCCTTTCTTTTGTGGGCGTGGCTGGCGCAGACGTGGCAAAAGTAATTAGCAGACACCGCAAACGGCGGCCGGAGCCAACGACAGAAACTATAAATCAACCTTTTTATTTAGTAGCTACTGCACGAAGCAGCCACCGGCCGGGGGGTGGGGGCGTGGCCGGAGCGCGATAAGCGAGCATGACAGGGGCGAGGCGAGGCGAGGCGGGGGCGGTGGGTCAGAGTGGCGCATGGTATTGGGTCAGGTTTGCGTTGTCTGCACTTTACTTTAAAATGTTTATCGAACAAACAATGTCATCATAAATACGCGTCGGGTTACAAAGCGCCTCAGCCAGCACCGCCCAGCGCCGCGCCACACGCTGTGTTCCGGCTGCGGGGCGTGGCAGCGACATGTAAACGATGCCTGCGCCACAGATAACAGCGGTTGGGTGAATGGACGACTGTTTGTGTGGGTGGTTGTGGGTGGTTGTGGGTGGCTTGGATGGTTTGGGTGGCTGGCTTAAGGGTCTAAGCATTTCCTGCTACATTACTAACGCTCTCGCAATGCTCTTGCTCTTGCTCTTCCTTTTCTGTCGTGCAGCACTCAGACCTGCGACTGTGCAATGGGAAATGGCAGCAATGGCTCGACGGCTACCGGACTGGGCGTGGCCAGTGGAGGCGCCTACTCAACGACCGTGAATCCGACACGCAATAATGGCGGCACAACGCCAACGACACCAGCTGGCGGAAACGGAAATAATGGCAGCTCTGCCGCTGGCAGCGCCGGCAGCAGCGGCAGCGGCGCTGGCGTCTTGAACAGCAGCGGCGTCTGCGTCTGCCCCGGCGGCAGCATCTCCGGCAGCAACTCGGGCACACTTGCCGGCATTGTGGCCGGCGGCAGCCTAATGTCCACCGGCCCAACCACAACCACAACTGTGCTGCTGGGCGCCAAGACAACAGCTGGCGGCGCCGGCTCTAACCTCGGCCTGGGCGCCACCCTCAACGACGACGGCACCCTGAGCAATGCGGAGACTCTGCTGTCCTCCAACGCACGCTTCCAGGCCATCTCAGCCATCGCGGTGGCCCAGGACGGCGTCATCAATGTGGCCGATCAAGGTGAGTTCATCAATCAAACTATAACTGAATAGAGTTAAGTGAAAAGATAAGTTCTGATGGATATCAGACTGGGAAGAGAGAAGCACATGAAGTGTGGGGCAAAGCAGTGATGACAGAAGCTTAACTGGGGGAAGAAGTAACGAAAAGTGTAGAGAGTGGATAAGCTAGAAGAAGTATAAGGCATCAGCAGAGAGAAGCATCAGCAGAAAGAAGCCGAGCTGAGCCAAACGCTAATAGAGAAAGCTGAGTGCGAAGCAAACTAACTAGACTAAGAGAGAGAGAGAGAGAGAGAGAGAAATAGTTAGAGTTGGAATATAAAGAAAGAGAGAAGCTAATAATAAGCTTGTAAAGTAAAAGCGAGAAGCTTTATGCACAGCTTATCTTAAATATAAAACAAAAACAAAAGAGAAGTAACATGTTGCGATAAGTTAAAGTATAGGCAAAGAGAGAAACTGCAAAGAAGCTGAGTAGAAGCGAGAAGTGAGAACCAATGTGTATTCTGATAAGTTGACAAATAGAGAAGCAAAATATAGGCTTAGGAAATTCGAGAAGCAGTGTGCATCATGAAGTTAAATAAATCAGTGAGAAGCGAGCAGCATTCTGATAAGTTAAAAAATTTAAAAAATGAGAGTAGCTGAGGAAAAGCAAAAAGCAGCAAAGCATAAAGTTAAGCAAAGCAGTGAGAAGCGAGAAGCTCGAAAGAGAGAGGTCAGCTTAGAAGCCGCGAGAGGCATTTCGCAAAGGGCCTCTTGAAGAGCTTGATAAGTGCTTTAGACCTGTAATAATCTTCGTTTTGCGAAATGCTTTTTTTTTTATGAAATTCCACATAAATGCCATGGACTCATTATGCTTCTGTGCTTGCTGTTTGATTTAAGTAAATATAGAATAAATTAGAAAAATAAAATCAAAATTAAAAATTACATTTTTTTGCGCGTGAATTTAAAGCGGAATTGCGCAATTGACCGCAGACGAAATGTTGATGTAATCAGTTAGCGTGTTGAATAATCGCAGCTAATAAACGCAAATGCGAATTCATTTGCTAGATGTCAATGCCAAATGAATACATTCAATTATTCGAATGAATATTCATGCAGCACTTAGCGCACGCACTTTACGTGGGCAGGAAGGGGAGGGTGGGTATTGGCTAGGCATGAGCAGCAGTGGGCTGCTGGGCATCTGGCATCTGCTCTAAATAGAAATTTGTCAACTGCAAATAATACACACACACAAGCACAGGCACACACACACACACACACACACACACACACACAAAGAGAGACATTTTGTTACATTTCCTTTTTTGGCACAAATTTCGATCGTATTTTATTTTCTTTCATTTGCTTTTGCTACTGATTTTTCTGTGTTATCAATATGAAAGGCAAAGGAAGCAGAGAGTGTGCGAGGGAGCGAGAAAGTGGGCGAGAGAGACAGAGACAGGTAGCATTTGTTAAAAGCGGAAGTGAAATTTGCGACATATTGCAAAACACAAAACGCAACAACAACAACAATGAGCACAGGCCGTACAACAATGACAATAATAATAATAATAATAATAATAATGACAACAGCAACAACAACAATAACAACTGGAAACAGTTGTCACAGCTGTGGTTGTTGTTGTCGCTGTAATTGGCCATTATGGCAAAAGCATTGAGCGGGATATGAAAGCTGAGAGAGAGAGAGAGAGAAAGAGAGAGAGATGGAGAGAGAAGGGGCCGCTGTAGCGGGGGCAACAGTCAAGCAAAAGAAGAAATAAAAAGCGAAACCAATTTCCGTCACAATTCGAACGAGGACAAATTAGGACGAAATACACACGCACACGCACACACACAGACAGCCAGGCACACACACCTACACAGCAGGTAGCACAGTTCGACGGAGAGGAAGCTTAAACAAAATGGCCGCCAATAAATAAGATGAAGCCCAAAGTGCTGCCAGAGCCAAAGAGCCGAAAAGCAAAAGCTCAAAAAACAACAAGAAAAGGGGAAGAGACATAGAGAAGGAGAGTGGAAGGGGGGCGGATCAAGTGGGTCGCTCGGGTGGGTTTTGGCTCCGGCCAAGGTATAAATTTGAGTGCATTAACAAAACGTAATTTGATAAGACCAAAAATGTAATTAATAAATTTCGACAATGGGCCAAGGCGAGGAGCGAGAGGCGACGCTAACGATGTACACTGCACACGGCACAGAAAAAAAACAAAAAAAAAAACCGAGAGAGAAGGAAAAACAAATAGAGCCAAAGGGGTGGCTGAGCTGCGGGGGGCGGTGGACGCTTGACAACGCAAAACAAATTAATGAAGGGCAGAAGTAGAAGTAGAAGTAGAAGCAGAAGCAGCAGCAAAAGTAAAAGTAAAAGCAGAAATAAATAGAAGTAGAAGAAGAAGCAGCAGGAGTAGCAGCAGGAGCAGGAGCAGTGGAAGCAGGGGGAGCAGCGCCAGCCGTGGAAAGCAAATCAATGACTATAATTAATCAAGTTTTAGTCGCGTCGGAAGTGGAAAGACAGAGAGTCTCCACGTGTGAGTGATTGCCTAGCGGGCGGACCTGCCCAGCCAGCCCCAAACCGGCCTGGCTCGATTCGGTTTGGTTTTGGCCAAAAGCGAAAAAGTGAAAATCAATCTTATTACCTACGCGGCGAATTGGCGCTTGTAATGCGAAGCAAAAGCAAAACCTCCAGCCGAAAGAGGCTCCCAAACCCACACTGAGCTGAAAGCTATGAGCATGCATTAATCAAAAGCGCAATGTGTGTGTGTGTGTGGGTGTGGGTGTGTGGGTGTGAGTGGGTGTGAAAGACAGTTGATAGCAAAACATGTTCGGGGGGTTTTTTGTTAGAGCGAGCAAAACGTAAATAAGCTTCATTAAAAGCTTATGGCTTAAGTGCCAATGCAGAAAGCCACACTGAGCGAAAAACCTGAGGTGTTAAATATATCAAATAATTTCTCTATTCTATCCAAGTGGTTGATAGTCAATATGTATTAACTAAATTATATTTAGCATTAATTACGTTTTAGTTCCAAGCTTTACATAGCTTAAGTCAATGCTAGTAGCTACACTGAGCGAAAGAGCTGAGATACATAGCACGTAATACAATTTCTATAAAGTTGTTGATAGTCAATATACTGAATTATTAACTGAATTTTATTCAGCTCTCAGCTCTATATAGCTGAAGTGCCGTGCTACACTGATCGAAAAAGCTGGGGTGTAAAGCACATAATACAATTTCTATATTTAAACTAAGTGGTTGATTGTCAATATACATTAACTAAATTATATTTAGCAATAATTACTTTCCAAGTTCCAAGCTATATAGCTAAAGTGCCAGCTACACTGGGCGAAAAAGCTGCTTTAAAATCAATATGTTATAGACAGTATATGTATACATACATATATATACATATTATCTATTTCATGCCAGTAAATTGCATTAGACAACAATTACTTTCTGCTCCATAGCAAAGTTACTCGATGTTTTTTTCAAGTGTAGTCGAGCGTGTGTGAAAAATTGTTGCGCTACGAGTGAAGGGAGTGCACAATGCGCCAGCATAGGTTAGGGCCAGAGCTGCGGCAAATGACAAGGCAAAAGCTGATCAATGAGCGAGTTGGCAACACTGCGAATAATCAGAAAAGTTGTAACCTAAACTCATTAATCGCCCACACACACACGGAGAGGGAGGGTGCGAGTGCAGTCAATACTTGTAATTAAAAAGAAAAACTCATTAAAATAGAGTTTCATAAGCTATAAAAAGTTGAAATGAGAAACTATGGAAAAGGTGGCAACCCTAGATTGTATTAAGCTCGGGGAAAAAAACAAAAAAATGTGTATGATATGGGAAAGTCAACTAGTTGAGAACTTTGGCCAGCGCAGCTCTCATATAGGCACTGCTCTCCGTCTCTTTCCCTCTCACTCTCTCTCTCTCTCTCTTTCTCTCTTCATGTTCGTAAATTTAAATTTAATAGTTTCCCTATGTACCTGAGCTTTTTATTTATATTTCTAAAAATTTCTTTAATTTTATGCTGCTGCTTCGTGTTTGCTCCACTTTTCTTTGTCTCCTCTTTGTGCTGATATTCGTAAACGTTTTGCCACACAGGCTGCATGCAAATTTGAATGGAACTAACTAACTGTAACTAAGTAACTAGAACTTGCCCTTAGCAGAGCTCAGACTTGCACAGCCAGCACAAGGAGAAGAAAAGAGAAGGAGGACGAGGACGAGGAGGAGGATGAGGAGGAGAGAGGGGTAGTGAGAGATACATATATCGGAGGGGGAGGCAGAGAAAATGCATTTAAATTCCATTTGAATGAATATTGGCAACACTTGTGCGCTGTCACATATGCCAGCTAGAAAAACAGCTTAAAATCAGTGAAGCTGAACGAGTGAGCGACTGAACGACAAACCGATAGACCAATAGACCCACAAAAACCGATACATGCTGAGCATGTGGGCGTGAACACAGAAACCCCTTTTGAACGGGCAGGGAGAGAGAGAGAGAGAGAGGGATATGGGAAGAGGGAGAGAGCGAGGCGACTGACTGGCAGCCAGCGACGAGCACAAACAAGTTGTTCACTTTATGGGGTCATTACCATTACATTACATTACATTACACACACACACACACACACACACACATGCACATGTGCTGGCTTGGAGTGGGGGCAATGGCACGCCCTCGCAACCTCCAGTCGAGCGAATTGCATTGCATTGAAATTCGCTCAATCGTTGACGCCACAGCATTTGGCGCTCTGCCAATGTCCTGCGTCCTGAAAATCCAGCTACCTCAGCTATAGCCACCACTTGCCCTGTTCTTGCTTTGCCCGCAAACATGGAAAACTTGTCCCAAAATGTGACCCCAAAATGAATGCTTAGCCAACAGCGGGCGCTCCTCAGCTCAGCTCAGCTCGACTCGACTCGACTACCAAACTATTTGGCTCTGCTTCTAGCGTGCTGGGTAAATGAACTGTAACGCAATCAAATCAACACCGACAACAGCAGCAACAACAATGCCAACGAGCAGCCAAACAACGTCTTAAATATTTTATTGTCATATGCGAGCGATTATCATTTTAATGTGAATGGAAATGGGCAAATGGGAGGGGAAAGGGAAAGAGAATGGAGAACTGGGAGCTGGGCATGTGATAGAACTCATAGCGAAAAATCGAAATTCCAATACACTTAAAGACGTTTCTTGAAGCTTAAACTAAACTTGAAAATTGCCAAACAAATTTTTAAAATTTATTTTTCATATATTTTACACTCATTCATTCATGTGTATGTGTGTTTTGGGCAAATGTACGTCTAGTTATCCGTCTGTCCGTCTATCAGTTCATCTATTCGTCCGTCTATCCGTCTATCTACCTTTCTGTCTATCCGTCCGTCAATCCTTCTGCCTATCCGTCCGTCTATCCGTATACCTATCCGTCCATTTATCCATCCGTCTATTCGTCCGTCTCTCCGTCTGCCTATCCGTCCATCTATGCCGCAATCGCCAGCATCCGACTGCAATGTTCTTACCTGTTACTGGAGGTATTTATAGAGCTTGCTCACAGCTACAGCTGAGACAGCTTCGTCGATAGAGACAGCACTGAGAAAGTAAAAACTTTCATTGCAAATCGAACATTCTCATTATTTAACAAGCAGCCGTCATGCCAAGAAAAAAAATGCAGACAATAATTCAGCCAGAGATCTCATTACTTTTCAAATAGTTTCTATTTAATGGAAATGTATATCTATATATATATATATATATGTATAGGTATGAGTTGTGCTGTCAGCAGTAATGGAAGCAACTGCAGCTACTTATTTCATACATTTCGTCTGCTTGTCTGTGTCTCTGTCAGTGTTGTCAACTGTTGTCGTCGGTGTTTGTCATGCAAAGCTGGCAAAAACAAGCAAATTTATGCAAATCCAAAGCGATTTACCAACACTAACTTAAAATGTAACGCAACACAGGCAACAACTGTGGAACAACAGCCAGCAAATTGCACAAAAATACTTAAGGCAGGCAGACACTGCCCTCCCTCTACCACCTTCTCTCGCTCCCTCTCTCTCACACACACATTTTGGTGCTGAGATTTTCAAACTTGCAACGTTTTATGGGCAGCCGTTGGGTCTGTAAAAGCAAACAGCTGCAAGAAGTTGCCGTTTAGCTTAAGCAAATGCAGTCAAAAGAGACAGAGACAGAGAGAGAGAGAGAGAGAGAGTGAGTGAGGGAGATGGGGCGAGAGCCTACAATGGCAAGGCGCATTTAATGACCATTTTAAAAGGTATTTTATATTGCACAAATACCAGCGTGCAAATACTAAAGCACAGCAGCATTGGCATGCCATAAAGCTACAGGATTGCAGCTTTAGAGTTTTATTGTCGAGCTCATAGCTATCATATTTTGATACAAATGGGGAGAGCAAGGTATGGACAATGATTGAGAATAAACATAGTAAATAGGAAAATAGTAGCACAAGTGCGAAGTGCAATAGGATTATGTTGAAGCTTTGGAGAATTTGTTTTTTTAAATAAACATTTTTTTTATCTTTAAATTTATTTATAATTTTTTCAATATTAAAAAAAAAAAAAAAAAAGTTCTCTAAAACAAATGTAGGCATATTTTAATTTACTCTATTTTAACATAATATATAATCTCTAATAATATTGTTTATGAATATATATATATATATATATAATTCTTCTCTTCCGCTTTCACAGGCTCTCTGCATGTGCTCGCCTTGGAGCACTATTTGCCCTCGCACGATGAGAATGGCGAATTCCATATACCGTTTCCACCCTCGAGCGAGATCTACGTATTCAATCGCTACGGTCAGCATGTGGCCACCAAGGATTTGACCTCGGGCAAGACACGCTACAGTTTCCTCTACTCGAAGAACACGAGCTTCGGCCGACTGTCCACCGTCACGGACGCCTCGGGCAATAAGATACAGTTCCTGCGGGACTATAGCAACGTAGTGAGCTCCATTGAGAACACCCAGGACCACAAGTCGGAGATACAGATCAATGGCATCGGCATCATGACCAAGTTGAGCGAGAAGGGGCGCCAGGAGATCGAGCTGGACTACGACAGCAATACGGGTCTGCTCAACTCGCGTTCCTCGGGCGGCGAGACGTACATCTATCAGTACGATGAATTCGGTCGCGTCACTGGCATGATACTGCCCAGCGGCGAGATCGTGCGCATCACCTCGCAGCTGGCGAACAACAAGGGACTCACGATCTATGTGCACGCCTCCGTCGAGTCGCTGTTCTCCCGGGAGCGCATGTCCGGCGCAGGCGGCTCCGGCGATAGCAATGCCAACGAGCTGCTGGTGCTGGGCGGAGTTCGCTCCACGTTCCTGAAGCGTGGCCGTGCCCACGCCGATGCCGAGCTGAAGGCCAACAACACGCTGATCATACACGGCGCCAACGGCGTGGTCGTCGAGGCCTCCGCCGTGGCCCGGCATCCTCTGCTGGAGGCGGCGCTGCCAGTCGAAGCTGAGATGCTGGCCATGTGGTCGCACCAGAGCGTCACCATGGGCGATGGCCTCACCAACTCGATGTACTCCGTTTACAATCTGGTCGGCGACGTACGGAATCCGCAGCAGACGCTGAACCGCGAGATTTGGGTGAATCAGTCACGGGTCATTGGCGTCGAGTTCGATCAGTTCACCAACCGGGAGACGTTCTACGATGCCAATCGCACGCCCATTTTGATCGTGGCCTATGACCAGTCCGGCTTACCCAAGTCTTACTATCCGACGAACGGATATCCCGTGAACATCACGTACGACCGCTTCAACCGTGTGGAGGGCTGGGCCTGGGGTCCGGCGGAGCTCAAGTACAGCTACGATCGGCATGGCTTGCTCTCGGAGATCACCTCGCAGCAGGATGGCATCATTAGCTTCGTGTACAACGACTGGAACCTCGTCTCGGAGATCGGCTTAGCCAGCCAGCGCAAGTTCGTGCTGCAGTACGACGATGCCGGCGGTCTGCGCCACGTCGTCCTGCCCTCCGGCACGCGGCACAGCTTCAGCATGCAGACCTCCATCGGCTTCATACGCTGCACCTACACTCCGCCGGGCAGCACGCGCGCCTACCTGCAGCACTACAGCCACGCGGGCGCCCTGCTCCAGACCATACTACCGGGAGACGGCGCTCGCATCGTCTACCGCTACAATGCCGCCGGACAGCTGACGGAGGTGGTGCATGGCGACGGCCGCAGCGAGTTCCAGTACAATGACGCCACTGGCATGCCCAGCACCGTGTCGCACGCGGAGCGCGAGCTGGAGTACCGCTGGGACTTTGAATATGCGGCGGGTCTGCTGACGGAGGAACGCATCGACTACGTGGCCAAGACGGGGCTGAGCAACGCCAAGTTCAGCTATGAGTACGACAGCCAGCTGCGCGTGGTGGCCCTACAGGGGCGCATCGGGGGCCAGAACCTGCCCAGCCAGGCGTACGCCTACGACAGGCGCACCGGCCAGCCCAGCCTGATTGGCCAATTCAAGTTTACGCGCCCGGCCCTGAACCAAACCCAGCTGCACGACGGTACCGCCGGCTTCACGCGCACCGTCGACGGTCGCTTCCAGACCCAGTGCATGGCCCTCTCCATACACCGTCTGGAAGTGTTCCGCATGGAGTTCACCTACGGCGTGCACGGCCGCATCTCGCAGACGCGCACCTACACGCGCAACATGGCCGTCAACAGCTACACGAACGTGAAGAACTACACCTGGGACTGCGACGGGCAGCTGGTGGGCGTCGAGGCCCAGGAGCCGTGGGGCTTCCGCTACGACGACAACGGCAACCTGCTCTCGCTGACCTACCGCGGCAACACCATACCCATGGAGTACAACGCCCAGGATCGCATTGTCAAGTTCGGCGAGGGCCAGTACAAGTACGACGCCCGCGGCCTGGTGGCCCAGAATGCGCGCGAGGAGCGCTTCCACTACAACACCCAGGGGCTGCTGGTGCGCGCCTCGAAGCGGGGCAGATTCGATGTCCGCTACTACTACGATCATCTGAAGCGGCTGACCACGCGCAAGGACAACTTTGGCAATGTCACCCAGTTCTTCTACACGAACCAGCAGCGTCCGTTCGAGGTCTCGCAGATCTACTCGCCGCGCGACGGCAAGCTGATGTCCTTGACGTACGACGATGTCGGCCACTTGATCTACGCCCAGGTATACAGGCACAAGTACTACGTGGCCACAGACCAGAGCGGCACGCCACTGATGCTCTTCAACCAGTACGGCGAGGGCATTAGGGAGATTATGCGCTCGCCCTTCGGCCACATTGTCTACGACTCCAATCCGTATCTGTATCTGCCCATTGATTTCTGCGGCGGCATTTTGGACCAGGTGACGACGCTGGTGCACATGGGCGACGGGCGCGTCTACGATCCGCTGATTGGCCAGTGGATGTCGCCCGACTGGCAGCGTGTCGCTGAGCGGCTCATAACGCCCACGCGGCTCCATCTGTACCGCTTCAATGGCAACGACCCCATCAATGTGGGCCAGGAGCGGCACTATCCCGCCGATTTTGCCAGCTGGCTGCGTACCCTGGGCTACAACGTTGGCAACCTGATGCCTCAGCTGGCCAAGGAGTTGTGGCAGCAGCCGGCGCTGTGGGGTCGCCCGCCCGCCAATCCGATCGCGCTGAACATGCGCCGGCCCTTCGACAACATACCCACCATGGCCGTGGAGAGCGGCTTCCTGGCCCATCTGAACGTGCGCCGCATGTCCGACTTTGAGCAGCTGTCGGCGCCACCACGCTCTGCCCTGAAGTGCGACGTGATGGATCCCTCGCCACGCATCATCGGCTCCGACACCGAGCCGCCGTTCGGCAAGGGCATTGTGGTCTCGCGCACCGCTGACGGCCAGGCGATCGTGTCCAGCGTGCCAGCGGCGAACGCCATCTATCGGGATGTCTACACGAGCGTGTTCAACCGGTCCAAGCTGCTGCCGTTCACCTTCGTGGTGCACAATGCCCAGCAGGACTCGTTCTTCTTCGTCAAGGAGGACGCGTGGCGAGCCAGCGAGGATCGCCAGCAGCTGAAGCGGCTGCAGGGCCAGGTCAACACCACCTTCCACGAGATCACACGCGAGTCCACGCCAGCTGGGTCGACTGGTGCCGGGGCGGCCGGTGGCGCCGGCGCCGGCAGCTCCTCCGGCGGCAATTACCTGGACGTCAAGATCCATGGCGCGCACGCCATCATCAATTTGAGATACGGCACCACCGTTGCCAAGGAGCAGCAGCGCCTGATGCACCACGCCAAGTTGACGGCCGTGCGCAAGGCGTGGCACCGCGAAAAGGAGGCGCTGCGCAGCAGCCTGACCACGGCTCTCGAGTGGACCCAGCAGGAGAGCGACGAGATACTCAAGCAGAGCTACGCTAACAACTACGAGGGTGAGTATATACACGATGTCGCCCTCTATCCGGAGTTGGCCGAGGATCCCTACAACATCAAGTTCGTCAAGAAGAAGGGCGCCACTGGCGGCGCGGCCGGCGTCTCCAATGCCCAACGGCGGCGGCGCAGTCTCACCTGGTCCACAGACGATCACGAGCCGACGGCGGATGCGGAGCCAGTCGCCTGTTAGCTCCAGCAAACCCCAGTCCAGAAACCAACCAACACAAGGAATGCCCACTAAACATAATTCAATATTTATAATTATCATGAAAACGAGTATTAAAGCCACTGGGCCACAGGCAGAGAGATGCAGACGGAGGTAAGCTGAAGATACCGATGGTGGAGAACAGGCGCAACTGTACTAAATACTAAATAATAGGCCTATATAATAAACTATATATATACATATATATTTATTCAAGAAAATATATATGTTACTCAATTCAATTTTTTTTTAAGTCCAAGCAAAAACAAAAAAAAAGAGAAGAAAAGGAAATTTTTTTTTATTATTATTAATCGTTAGAGATTAGAAATGCGACACAGCAAATGCATAAAACGTAAAGGATAAATATGATATGATATGCCATTAGAGCTATAGCATATATATATATATACACATATATATATCTACCTATCTATATGTATATGTGTGTGCGTGTGTAGTTGTATAAGTGTGCGTGTGCATGTGTTCTATATAGCATGCTATACATATATAAACGTATACATAAAGATATGACAGTTCTTAAATACAATATATATATATATATATATTTCAAGAAGATTCACAAGTAAATTACCTATATATATATATATATATATATATATATATATATAGTATATATGATATATATATGTACGCATATATGCAACACACAAACAATAAGAAACTTGACGCAGCATAGTATGATATAGGCCATAGACCTATTCAATAATATACGTGAAGCAAAACTCAACACAAGAAAAAAAAGATGGAATTTTTTTTTTTTTTTTGTTATTTAATCGTGGTACTCGAGCTTTTTGAGACTGGCATAGTTTTAAACGAAATCAAGCAAGACACAGACACACACACACACACACACACATACATATACAAACAGAGCGAAAGTTGAGCAAAAGTCGAGGCAACAAAAAATATGCTACGTGTCCCATAAGAAAATACTAGATGTGTACACATATATATATATCTAGAAATATATATATATCCATAATTATATATATATATATGTATTCCATAATAAGTGTATATAAATATATATTTAAAAAAAAATGCAAGCATAGTTTTAGGCGTCGTCGCAGCTGTAGCTAATCTAAGCCAAGTTTAGACCAAACACAGAGAAAGAGACAGACACAGTTAGAGACGGAGATAGCAACACAGCATATAAGAAGAGGAGACACAAGCTCATGCTATACATACATATGTAGCCTACTTCGTATGTATACGTAAATAAAGCAAAAAAAAGTTCGAAATAAGAACAAAATTCAAATATACAGAAAATATTCAACTAAAAATTAAATTTATATATATATATATAACATATATATGCGCCATAACTATAACTGTAATTGTAACTGTAAAACGACGCCGCCAATAAAAAAGGCCAAGCAAAATTGTTAAATTCAAAATTAAATTTTAAACTCAAATTTACAAACTCCAAATTTAGCTTTTACATTAAAAAAAAAAAAAAAACAACAATTATTGCTTAAAAACTTTTTTTAAATTATTTTTTATGCTTACATTTAATTAATTTATTATTGCGAGGAGTATTAAACTAGTTAAAATATAATTATTATAATATTAATGCATATTGATTATAAATTTACATACATTTTTTTTTTTGCATCCTAAACTAACTTTTAGCCTTAAATATTATCATATGTAAAATGTTTTGTTATTATTTTTAAGTTTTGCGAGTAAAAAAACAGAAAAACACGAGCAAAAATAATAAAGAAATGCGAAATAAATAAAACTTTAAATTAAAACAAAAAAACATAAATAAACAGTATTAAACAATTAGAGGAAATAATTAAGTAGCGGGAATGTCCATACTAAATTGCAGTTAAAAATGAAATTTCAATCCAGATTTGATTTCCCACTTCCGTTTCACAACGCAGCTGGTTCATTTTTTCCGTCCAACAAGAAAGCTCGAGCAGGAAAGTGACTCCGAGCGACATCAACACGATTTTGAGTTTTCATTTCAATTCAAGTTTTTGATTTGGAAAGAATTTTTTTGGTTTATTTTGATGAATTGGTGCTTATCGAATTTATTGCAAAAAGAAAACTACTTAGAATAAAATATTGTAAAAATATATACGTCATAAACAAAAACAATTTTTTTTATCTTTTAGCGCTTAAGTCAAGCAGAGAGAACATGAAAAAATATAGTTTTGGCATAGAGAAAACTAAAAGGAAAAAGAAAAGAAAAATTGCTGAATTAGTTGCAAAAGCGAAAACCCAAAACAAGAAAATTTTTTAAAAATTTTGCAAACGTGGCCAAAAACAAAATTAAAATGAAATTAAGAAAATTAAATATGAAAGTAATTCATGGGCGAAACAGAAAACTAATACTAAAAAACTAAAAATAGATTATAGACGTTAGATGATAAATGATAAAAGATAAACGATAGCCGATAGCTGTTAGTCAATAGACGTTAGTCGATAACGATTACGATAACGATAACGATTACACGTTTAGTTTGTATTAATTAATGGAACTTGGCAAACACCGCACCCGACCTAAGCAACTGCTAGCTACATAGATACATAGGCATATGCACATACATATGTATGTATGTTAAGGGTCGTGTGTGTGTGCCACGCATACATACATACATATTTAGCATACATAGCGTTATATCAAAAGCTTCAGCTATATACATATAACTAGATATAGGTACAGTCACGTCGACAGCGCTAATCAGCAAAGATATGTTTTTTTTCTTCGTGTGTAAGTGTAAATACTAAAACAAAATATAAAACTAATCAACTAATAAACTAGTGTTGTATAACGCATACGATTATATAGCACCATGCATGGCAATGCATTTATCCATGTTTTTTTCAACTGTTTTTTCTGTGGCTTTTCTTGTCGCTCGCGCCTAAAAAATATTAAATGTAAATGTAAAAAAAAAGAAAAAATTTAAAACATATATATATATATATATAGAGCTATGTGTATCAACTAAAATATGAATACCAATTGGTATTTTTGGTATTTAACTGGTATGTATTTGGTGTGTACTGTACTTTGATCACGTTTTACTTTTCGTTCTTCGATTCGGGTTTCTTTTGTTAATTGGCAAACCAAAAACAATTTGACAAACAAAATAAAGAGCAGGAGTCAGTTACCTATTAGAATTTGGCAAGCATTAAACAACCAAACCAAAACAAAACATGGCAAAAAGCTAAAAAAAAAAAAAAAAAAACATTAAAAATTGCTTCAAAAGCAAAAAAAATACTAAAGCAAAAAAAAACAATTAAGGAGCCAAAAAAAAAAGAACTAAGAGCTAAATTGCACACTAAAAAAAAGAAAAAGAAAAGCAAAAAAAAACCTTAGAGCAAAGCATAAAATGGCTTAAGTAAAAACTAAAAAAAACTATTTATATGTACATAAAATGATATTTTAGTATATTTATGTTAGAGCGCCGTCAAATAAAAATAAAAGGCAGTCAAGCAGAAAACACAAAAAAATACATAAAAAATACATAAAAAATACTTAGCAAATAAAGAAACAGGGAAACAATTGAGATAAACAAAAAAATTAACATTTAAACGTTTTGCACACAACAAAGGATACAAAACACACACTGCCACACCCACACTCACACACACTGCCACACACACACACACACACTTCCATTCACTCACAGCACTCGAGCGAACTGCAACCACAACAACAACAAAGATGAAGAAAATGAAAACAAAATTTAGCAACAACAAGAATTTATGAGATATAATAAAAGAGATAAATAAAAACTAAATACAAAATAAAGTAAAGCAAAAAAAAAAAAAAAAAATACACAGTTCATATTATTATTATTGAAAAAAGAAAAAATACAGAAAAGGAACAAATTATATTTACTAGACAAAAAATACCAAATAAAATACCACACCCACAAAAAAAAAAAAAAAGAAAAAGAAAAAAACTTAAAGTTTGTAGTATATCAACTATGTATTTCACAACAAATAGAAAATAATATAAAAAAAAAATCCAAAAAAAAAATATTGTAGGACAAATTCTACTTAAAGTAAAGTAACAATATAAAAATAAAAAATTTTTTTTTTGTAAACCTAGTGAAAAAGTCCCGAACGCTATAACGAGCTAAGAAAACGACTAAAAAGGCGCGCATAAAGCAGCGAAGAATGCAGTCAAAGCAGACGATTTAAAACTAAGCACATGAATATATATATATATAGATATATATATATATATATATATATATATATATTTTATATATATATGCATATATATATTCATGAAAAAGAACAATTATATATGGCATTATATTACAGCAAGCGAATATGCATACAATATAATAATAATACTAATAATAATACTAATACTAATACTAATAATAATAATAATGATTATATATGTATGTATATGTAATAATTTATAAATATATATATATATATATATATATATATATATATATATATATATATATATATATATATATATATATATATATATATATTAAGCGTATTAAGTTGAATTATAAAATAAACCACACACTTCTGAGGATATCAAGGGTCTAAGAATAAATAAAAACTAATGAATTAATTAAAAATAAATAAATAAATAAATGAATATAAAGCTAAATGTCAACCAAAAAAACTGTGTTTTTACTTTCGCCTCCATTATTTTCTCTTTCAGCTATAAATATATATATATATATATATATATATATATATGTTTATCAGATTTTAGATATATCTCGATGCTATCACCTGCTCGCTCATTGCAATCAAAGTTTGTGATCGCAGTTGCATTTTTATGCAGTTTCAGCAGCATTCGTCAGAGTCTGCTCATAGCTTCAATTGAATCAGTTCTGTTGGCCCAAGATCCAAAAGACACAGCTCAAATTTTTTAGTTTAAGCCAAGATGAAGTGACATCAGTATCTACTTCTTTTTCTAGAAGCCATAAATTGAAGACCTGAAACTAACTTAATATTAGTTTTTAGTCTAATTTCTTTTTATATAAATAATAAGCCCGAGCTCCTAACTATTAGGCTCCTTCTGGAAGGAGGCCATGACGTGTCAGGTCTGCTCATAATCATAACTCGTCATGCATGCTAATATGCTCGAGTTGCTCTACACGAAATGTCTTCTCATTTTCTTAGCTTACTCTAGGGAAGTTATACCTATATACTTTTGCATTTTTTTTAATTTTCCAAAATTTTTAACATCTTCAAAAAAATTCTCTAAAAATATTAAAATTTATTTTATGCCCTTATCAAATTCTTATTAAAGATTTCCACAACTAATGGAACAAGTCATTTTCCTAGGATGGCACAAGTTACACGAGTTATCGATAACTATATTTATCCAACTATCGATAACTGCTGTCACTTTTGCTTGGCTGTTTTTTAGAGCAAGCTTAAATTGAAACATGTTTTGTAAAATGATTTTTTTTCTTGCAGTGCTGTTCAGTAAGCTCCGTCGTCCCTCTCCCTCTTTCTCTCTCTCTCTCTCTCTCTATCTTTCTTTTTCGCTCTTGCTGTATTTATCATTCCTTGTCTCGCTCACATTTTGCATTGCAATAATGTTGCTTTTATTGTTAAAATATTCAAATTTATACAAAGCATGTTCAGGTGCAGCACAGTTGCTGCTGCTGTTTGCCAACTACAAACTATGTGTCAACAAATGAGTGGTGCGGAGTGGTGTAGCGTGGCGTGGCGCTGCAGCCAGGTGGCTAGCTTTCAGGTAAGTTCTGAGCCGACCGACGGCGACAGCTGAAGAAAACTGAAATAGCAAAAAATAAACCCCATTGCTGCAGCTGCATTATTTATCATGAAACGTTGAGTACTCGCCAAAAAGTGAAGGGTATGTGCCAGCCAGCCGCCCAACCGCCCAATCACCCAACCACCCGCTATAAGACAGCGCGACTGTGACTGCAGGTCGAGGCTGTTCGCTCGGCTCTTTGCATTTGAATTAAAGAGCGCCTGGCATCATCATCCTTAACGTCCTCCACATTCATCTCATACTCCGTACAGGCTCAGTCTCATGCGCAGTTTTATTCCCGCTTATTCTCATCATTATCAGCGAACGTCATTATTATGATGAAAGCGTGGCGCAGTCGTCATCTCTCGTTTTTGTTTCAAGTGCCAGAAGCTGGCAACGTTTACATTTTTTGACAGCAACTGCAAAGGCGAAAACCACCAGGCCGCACCGCCGCAACCACCGCAACCACCAGCCCACAACATGCGTGAATATGTTGAAAATGCAAGCTTCAAGCTCCCATCCAAGTTTTATACCCTGTTGCTTGCTGGCTAAGGCAGAGACTGCCTGTGCCTAGGTAGTCTGAGCTGACTAAGAGGAGGCACCCATCATTATCGATATTTATCGATAACAATTTAGACCGAGGCAATTGCTATCCACAGCCGCACTTTACAGCGTATCTAGCCGTCGAACATACCCAACTCACATGTATTCCATCTTGTTTTGCAATTGTTTTGCCTCATGCACATACACTTGACATTCCAAAGCTGTCATTTCGTTTGGGCGCCTGTGCAAATATTTATGAGCAGCACTGTTAAGGCAGGAGACGAAGACAGGTAGCTGGCAGTGTCAGGTCGAGGGTAGAGGGCGTACCTTGTACCCTCTGCTTCGTACTCTGCCTAATGAGCACTGGGCAACTGCATCACGAATGCGCCCGGCTCGACTTTTAAAGCTGCCACAGAGAGAGGAGGAGGGAGAGACACACGCATACAGTGAACGCTAATGGGCAGTGGACAGTGAGCAACACTCGCGCGTAATCAGCTTACGTAAATGTGCGTGGATGCGGTCAAATGTAGTTGAGGATTTACGCAAAAAGGATTTCCATGCTATAAGCCAACAAGCAGGCAGTCCAGCTGGCCAGCCGGCCAGCCGAGACCTGGCAGCTGACAGGACAACGCCAAACGTTAAGTCGCTCGGCTGCTAAGTAACTTCAAGTCAAGTGACGAAACCTGACGCGAGGGGCCTGTCAGCTGCTGCACTTCCAGCCAGCGAGGCAGACACCTCAAGTAGAAGCAGAAAAAAAGCGCACCAAAACGAAATCATCCTTCAAAAGCCAATCGATGCTCTCTTTAGTCTTTTTCTTTGCCATTAAAAGAGCTTTTAAGTGGCCGCAACGAGTCCTTGCCACAGCCACAAGCCCATGGCTGGACCAGGCGCTGGCTATAAGCAAAGCAAAGTTGTTTATAGGTTTATACATATGAAAGATTGGATTGAAGTGGAGGGCGGATCATTGATGAAGCTGGCTTCGAGACACATCTTAATTAGATCTTAAAATCGGAAATCCTAAGCAGGGACAAGCTGAAGCCTGGAGAGTTGTATAGGTCTACTGGACGATGTTTGAGTGGGTCCTTAGGGTAACAGAAGCGGAAAGTCCTTGATTGATCCGAATAATAGCCAAGAGTATAGCTCATAAATATTATCAAAATCATTGATGGCTTCGAGGAATATTTTCCTTAGACCTTACTGTCGGAAATCCTAAGCTGCAAAATGGCTAAGCCTATTGAATGATATCCGAGTGAGTCCTTCGGGGAAGCGAAAAGTCTTTCCTTAAACAAAATAACAATCAAGCGAATAGCTCATCCCACTGATTATCCTAGCCAGCCTGCAAAAGTAACTTTTTGAAGATTTTGCAAATTTATTTAAAGCAAATACCCATTTAAGGGCAGGCCTCATAAATGGGCCAAAAAGCCAACTATTGTGGACAGCAAATGCTGTGGCTGACAATAGCTCAGGTTGCTGGCTTGTGGACTGACTGAAAGGAGACGGCACATAGACAGATGCAGGACGGCTGTTTGGCATTCAAGGCTCGTGACACGAACAACAACTATTTGCCAAATGTCTTTGATGCGGCAATGAAACATCAAAAAGATGCAAAAGTCAACATCACAGAGGGGGAGACACACACACACATACACGCACATACTTTGCGTGGGTGTATGCTGGCCACATTATTAACTAGTCGACAATTTGCTGCTGAATGAACTCAGCTAAGGCCGCCTGTTGTCAGTAGGCGCTCTGGGATTAGGCGGCACAGGCAGAAGACGTGGAATTTTCTGATGTGGTGCTGAGGGCAAACTTTTGCATATTTGTTAAATACTTTAATTAATAATTTAGAATGATAGCTAAAGACCAGGAGCAGCAGCAGCAGAGCCGGAACAGGCCAAGGGCGCCAGGCATGGGGCGAGGGACAAGGGGCGCTCTGTCGCTGACAAACAAACAGCAACCAGAAGTTGAGCAAACAACTAACAAAAGATCAAGGATTATGCGTGCCAGCACAGATAGATAGACAGTGTGTGTATGTGTGCGTGCGTGTGTGTGTGCAGGATGTGGTCGCAGGTCGCCGCTCTGCACTCGACTCGTTGCGCTCAGCTTTTGTGCTCAGGAAAAAAATGAAAGGAAAACAAAGAAGATTAGACTAAAACCCAGGAGCAGAGGGAGGTAGGACGGAGGCAGGGCTAGGGATAGGCTGGCTCTGTGGACTGCGTGAAATGCTCATAAGGCAACTTGATGAGTTTAATTATTTGAATGCTTCAGCTCACACACCCACATACACGCGCGCCAAGGGCGCGCTAGTCAAACAAAAGGCAGCTGCTTTTGTCACATGCAGTACAGCAAGACGCCCGCGCCGCCTGCCCGCCCGCCGCACAAAGTCCAAAATCATACATGCGCATGGGGCTTGGGACTGGGGCAGGTTGAGGTAGGCGGCGGGGGCTTAGGCACTCACATGCCTATGTGCGTGCCAAGAAACAACGAGGCATAGGCATGTCCTTGCACTCGCCCCTACTCGCAGGCAGTCAGTATATATATATACATACATACCCATACACATATATATATCATATGCGTCTGTATGTGTGTACTCAACAATTCAGAATCTTTTTTGCCATCCGCAGCATTATCTTTGTGTCATACTATGCACGGAATGGTGCGGAATGTTTTTGAGCCAAGCTCACAGCTTGCCTCAAATTTCAGAGGCGTTAAAGACGGATGCTGGGGGCGTGGCAGTGTCCTGGTCACCAGCGAATGCTCAAGGCACAAATGCCATTTAAGAAATGCGCGCATGCTGGGCAAATGCATTCAAGCCTCTTAACGAACTTAAGCACAACAAAAATACTTGAAAATGGCATTCATCAGGCAGGCCGAAAGGAATTTCATTTCATGGAGGATGCCTTAAATAGGGATTCGTTAAGGCTAAAGGCATAAAGCTCTAGAAAATTTATAAGAAACAGGGAATGTATTGAAGTCGAAAGTTTATGGCGGCCTAATGCAAGCCTGATTTATACGCTGATTGAATAGATTGATTTATGATCGATTGATTGAAGGGTTTGCTGGATGATTGTCGCAGAGAATAATCAGCAGCCTGATTGATGATTAATTGAAGGATTTATATGCTGATTAACTCGAAGGATTCTAAATAGATTGATAGTCGATTGATTGATGGACTTACTGGATGAGTGGTGCAGAGAATAATTAACACCCAGATTAATGATTGATTGATTAAAGCACGTAACACACCTGATTGATGATTGAATGATTGAAGGACCTACCATCTGGAACATGACTGTCTGACTTATAGAATAATTTAGCTACTGAATGATTGACTAGACAGTCACAGGTCTTCCCAACTAATTGATCGACTGCATTGTTAAATGATTGACAGCCTGATTGATAGACTGGTGAACCTACTGGCTGACTGACTCAATGATTGAACTTATAACTGATTGACTGAATGATGACTGATTTTGATTTACTGATTTATTAGTGGCTAAGTATAAGATTGATTTATAAGTGTATGATTGGCTGACTTCTAAACTAATAAACAAATGAGGCTGTTGACTTACTACCCGATAGATCAATTGATTAATCAACTAATTTGATGAATGATTAACTTATTGTCTACGACTTTGCCATTTATGATTGGCTGACTAACTGATAGATAGCCTGATTGAGCATTTGATTTGGATTGGCCAAATGATTTGATTTGCTTTGACTGGCGAATGTTTCAGCTCAGTAGATGTGCAAGTTGAAATATCAACAAAAATGCCGAAGCTCAACAATTGTCAAATGAATTTCAAGTGCTGTTGACGACACTACAACTTATTTTATACTTTCCACCCTCTTGATCTCTTTCACTGCTGACGAGGCACTCGGGATTCCTGTCTTTTGTTTGACTTAACAGCAGGTTGCTGAAATATGGACTAGCTTGAAATCGATGTCAAGCGGCGACTGCAAAATGCAAAAGCATCTTGTCAAATTGGCCACAGAAATGACCTCTTGGTTGTCATTACCATACCACACACACACACACACACACACACACACTGACACACACGCACACTGACATGGACAGAAATACAATGGAATGAGCTTTGCGGTGCGACTGATGAAATGCGATGTTGGCTGCAAATGGAAATGGAACCAGAGCTAGAGCCGGAGCCGGAGCCGGAGCTAAAGTCGATGTGTATAGCGCCAGCAGGTGGCCTTGGGGGCGTCACGTTGATGGACTGGGCGCGTGGCGGGTACGTGGAGCGCTGGCGAAACTTCACTTAATGTCAACTTAATTGCATTGTTTCAGCCACAAATTACAAAACGAGTTTTGCACAAGGTAACAAAACGTCGTCAGCCCCATGGCCTTGCCTCCTGCTGCTGCTGTTGCTGATGCTGTTCCTGTTGATTCTGGATGCTGGGCGCTTGGCGCTGGCACCTGGCTGTTGGCCCCTAGCTAAGCCTGCACTGAGACAAATAAATATGTTCGCTTGTCGAGAAGTTGCTGCTCATGGGGCCATCGAAATAAGAATTCCTGAAGCTGTTCTGCAATAATAAATATATAAATTTGTAATAAATTTTTTAATGAGACCAATACTCGACTTGGCATGACTTGGTTGCTAAGACTTTAATACTAAGACTAAGACTGTTCGGCACACGAATGTAAATAGCTGAATCTAAAACTGTGACTTTAAAATTATGACCCTAAAACTATGTCCCTAAAAGTATGTCCCTAAAACTGAGATTCTGAAACTGTCACTCTAAAACGTGACTCTAAAACACTGCCATCAATTCCTTAAAGTCTTCGAAATTCGTAATGGGCAAACAAATCTAATCAAACTGCAGATTTCTTTCAGTGTAGCGCTGCATAGCACAACAATAACAGCTTAATGTGTGTGAGAGTTGTGTGTGTGAGAGAGTGAGCCCGTAAAAAGAATCAATTGTGTGTGACCAAATTAAGTTCACTGACTCGCACACACAGCGAGAGATCTCGCCCAGGGTCTCGCTGTGTGTGTGTGTATGTGTGTGTCGCCATTGTCAAGTGGTAGCCAAACAGGGATTCATTTGAATTGAGTGGTGCCAGCAATGGACCAAAGCACGAGCTCTGGCTGCGGCCATCCGCAGTGAGTGAGTGGACGGAGTAGACGGCGGCCAGGCTATACCTTTGTCCAGTTCCCAGTCGCTAGCTAAATACGACTCCCAGCTCTATCTCTATCACTCTCTCTCTCCCCCTGTGTCTACCTGTTTTGGTAAATTGCAGGTGTTGGGTTCGCCTGCTGCTTCGTTGTGCACTACGAAATTGAAAACAGTGCAGATCCAGAGAATTTGTGCCCAGCAGCCAAATGAACGTTCACACACACACACACTCACGCGCACACTGATGTGTGTGTGAATGGAATGTACTTAATTTCCCCTTTGATTTCGTACTCAGCGCTGTGTGACCAGACACTCATAATTAAGCGAAGGCTTGCACAGCAGCGTCTTCAAGCGAGTGTTGTAAAATGCATTCAAGTGTTCTTATCCAACACTGTTGCTGTGTGCTAAAGTATGCCCGAAAAACTAGTGTTGGCTATGGTCTGAATAAGACTCGTGCAGCCGACGCCATCCTTTTACACTTAACCAACACTGTTTTCAAGGCAAAAGCAGAGTGTTGGCAAACACTCGAAGGCCCATTTCAAACGCGCTAATCAATGCTTAGCGGGCTCATGAAAGTGATCCATATGAAGAAAAGAAAGCGTTTTCCAACACACAACTCTAGCTTGTAACAGTTATTTACTTTTCGTTTGAACAACGATATTTAGATTTGATTAGTTGAGCTTCCAGCACTGTCGATAGTCACGTTGACAGGTAAATCGATTGGATTAGGTACGTTGCCCGAAAATTCGGCCTGGATGAGCTGAATCAAGCGTCAACAAAATGTCGCGTACTTTGAAAAGGGAGAAAAAAATTAAAAAGCGTGTGCCCCGCCGAAAGCCGATCAGATTTCACACCGACGTAAGTAGCGATCACCAGCAGACATAGCCAATATCCATATCCAATACCCATATTCAAGGACCTTTATATGCTGATTTGCACCGAATGCTATCTGGTATTCCCGCCGCAATATTTCCGCGGCCAGATCAGGGAGTTCCGCATGTGTGATCTGTGCAAACAGAAGAATCCGGAGATATGTGGTTACTTGGACAAGTACGTATATCATCCGGACTCCGACGACAAGCAGACCCTGGTGCAGAAGATGGTCCAGAAGTGCGAGTTGCTCCGAGCCAAGTTGAGCTGCTCCAATCAGCAGTATGACGCCAAGCTGGCGAAGACTCCGCTGGAGAACAAGGAGCAGGCCATAGAGCGCCTGGAGGGGCTAATCCTGAAGTTCGAGAACTACGAAAGGGGTGCCAGGCTAACTAGGACTCTCCATGGTGCAGGGGTCGATGACTTTCTGTAAGCGACTGAAACCAAATCCTATTCAATCAGCCAACAGCCGGAAACTGCCTTGAAAAATAAAAAGGAAATAAAGCCGATTGAAAATTATATACAGATTGAATATGGTATTATTCTGGTAGGATTAGAAATCTCTCAGAGGAAGTTTGGTTTGCTTATTAGCTGAAAGCACCGCGAACAGCTGTGAGTTGCTAACAATTGTTGTCGAACTGTAAGGCAGTATTGAGTAACCGCAGAGCCAGATCGGGGAGCACACAGTGGACGTAGACTGATCTGTAGGCTCTTAGTGTCATGGTAGGTTCTTCCCTAGTTTTCAAATGACAGACAGAAAGTTCAGATTTTCAATAGACTTAACAAAGGTATAAGCTAAGCAAATTTGCAATATCAGCCTAAAGGTATGTTATAATATATATATATATATATATATATATATATATATATATATATATATATATATATATATATATATATATACGACTCGCGATAATTTGGTCGAACATTTCAATAATTCATAAAAATTCAGGAATTGATAGAAACTCGATACATTTCATAAATTCGTAATATTTTTGTTCCACGCAAATAATATTGGTGAATATAGAGGTGAAAAATATAAGAAACATCATCCAAGTATAAAAGAATCCCAGTATTTCTAAATTAATTGAATAATATATATATTTAAATAAAAAAGTATATTTTAAAAAAAATACTTATAAATAATATATAAATATAATAAAATTTAATATTTGATTTATTAACTGTAATATATATATAAATCTTTTTTGTTTAATTTTTAAAAAATATATTTTATTAGAATACATAAAAAAAAATTATTAATTTTTCTTATCCTATTTAAATATGTATATATATATTTATGACAGAGTTAAGTTTGAAAAATTCTAAAATGAAAAAAACTGGGTTTTTTCAAAATTACTTATCTGGTAAAACCATTTCGAATGATTGGTATCTATAAGTCTGTATATATACATTTATACATCTATATATCCTTATATCTATGTATATATCTATATATCTGTACATCTATATATCTATATATCTATATATCTTTATATCTATATATCTATATATATTTATATCTATATATATCTATATATATACATATATGTATATATATCTATATATATTTATATCTATATATATCTATATATATACATATATGTATATCTCTTATCTTATATCAGTATCTATATAGCTTAAAAAGCGAATTTAATATTCGGTCATGCCCTTTTTCGTCCGCCATTTTTGCTTTCGCTTTGCATTCGACGAAATTGAATTGCATTTGATGCCATTCAATACAACTTTTAAGCAACTCAATTATTGGCCATCCAATGCAGATGCCGCCCAGCCAAACACAGTCCCTCCCACCCACAGACACACACACACACACACACACACAGACACAGATACGTAATGGCATTTAAACGTTGGATAGTTTTTATCTTATATTTCGATACACGCAACAGCAACAAAAAAGAAGCAGCAAAAAATGTTTCCGAAACAGAACAGAACAGGGTAAAACGCCCCAACTCAAGTGCAGAATTACGGAAATTAATTTTGAAGCATGTTCTCTTAACTTTAATGAGATTTACGTGTGCGTGGCTGTGCGAGAGAGTGTGTGTGTGAGTGTATGTGTGTGCCTCTGTGAGTGTGTGGCTTTAGTGGGTTAAGCGGCTTATGATGTTGCTAAGTGACAAAAGAGCAAACTACCAAATGCCAAAAAGCATAATTAGTTGCATGCAACAGCAGCCGCACACCCGCCCACACACAGACAGTGTGCCAGCCACGCCTCCCGCATATAAGTAGAGTTGGTCACTTAGTTATATGTATATTATTTTTTACCATTTTTTGTTTCATGGCTGGCAACCCTGGCAATAAACTAAAACTATTCGAGTACTAAATTGAAAACAAAGCAGGTCAAAAACCATAAAGTAAGCTCATCGCTCTCTCTCTCTCTCGCTCTCCCACCATCTCTCTAGCTCCCTTCCACCCTCTCTGTCTGTGGCTCAATTGTTTGAAAATAATTTTAAAGCGATTAAAATGAAACATTAAAATACTGAAATTAATATGTAAACGCATTTAAATAGTTTCTAAATAAATGATTACGCTGAATTAAACAAGCAAATTGCGTAGAAAATTCTGATATGAAAAAGGAGAAAACTCGGAAAATAAATTTGATACAGTTGCGTTTGGGTGCCTGGGTGCCTGGGTGCCTGGGCAGAGCTGTGGGTGAGTGTGCAGCACGGGATTCTGCTGTGAAGCGATATAGTTAAGGCTTTTTATTTTCTATTTATAAGCATTGTGGATGAAATGGCATAAAGCCGAAGCGAATTTAGCTTTCAGGGAATCACTAGTCATGCAAGTTGTACCAAGTGTAGCTGAGTCCATTCTGCCCACTCTCTACTCTTTTCAAGAGGATTCGTTTAGGTTATATTTGCTTCCCGCTTATGTAGCAAGTATTCTCTTCCCTCTTACTGCAATGAAAGTTTTCCTATTAAATCTGCTCGACTTAGTTTGGCTCTTATAACATTATTTATTTCAGATAAAAAGTCATTGATCTAGAAGCATAAGTTAGGCCAATCAGTCCAGTCTCCAGTCTCTTTAATAATTTCTGGCCAGCACCTTCAGGCCTATGTACAGGATATCTTTCTTCTCAGCTTCAGTTGGGCACCGAATATGATCGCGCATTGCTCGACGACTCTTGTGAACGTGATACCGCTCGCACATTAGGCTTATGTTCGGATGGACCTTGCCGCACAGTGAACACCTGCAATTAATAATCCTTCTAGAGAGCCTTGCAATAGGTCTTGTATCAGGTCTTGCAGCAAGTCTTGTGTCAGGTCTTGCGTCAGGTCTTGCGTCAGGTCTTGCAGCTGGTCTTGTAGCAGGCCTTCCATCAGGCCTAGCAGATCTTGTAACAGATCTTGTAGCAGGCCTTCCACCAGGCCTTGCAGCAGCTCTTGTAACAGATCTTGTAGTAGGCCTTACAACGGACCTTGCAGCAGATCTTATAACAGACCTTGTAGCAGGCCTTCCACCAACAGACCTTCCAACGGGCATTGCAGCAGGCCTTGCAGCAGACCTTGTAACAGATCTTGTGGTAGGCCTTCCAGCAGGCCTTTCAGCAGGCCTTCCAGCACTTGCCGGTGGAGTAGGCACATTAGAACCCTACATTGATAGATATATATAGAATATATGGATTATATAGAATATATATGGTGGATAATCTCTTACCGATTCCTGGTTAGTGGTTTCTGGACCTTTCGAATTGACCCGATTTGCCGGACCCGGCTTGTTAGCAACCTTAGTTAAAATATATATGGAATATACAGAAAATCTCTTTATTATTGCAATAACCTTAGCAATACCTGGTTAGGCCCTTCGGGATTTGCCGAAGGCATTTTCTTCTTCATAATTAAAGTACATATTGAATGTATAATATAATAAGTATTTTAATGCAACAACTTACAATTTTCTTTGAACGCCTCATTTCGAAGAAAAATTTGCTTTTTTTTTGATTTTAGTCAACTCACTCTGAATTCCGAGCACAAACTGACAAGTTTAGAAAACCTTCCAATTGACATAGACTTCAGTGTTATCGACTACACGAATAGCAGCTCTGTGATATTTGTCGGAGTCTTATACTGTTTAGAGTTTGTCATGGGCAAGTCACCATATGTATATGTATGTATATATGTATGTTTGGAACATTTTTATAATTCTAGAAGAGTATTATTATCATTTAAGAATGTAACTATGTATGTTAAAAGATATATTGAGCTGAGGTTTGAATGATGCAATCCGGTAGCCGTAGACTCTCTCGAGCCTTGATTCATACTGATCTGTTTCATCCAGCAAAGGATATATGTAGTATTTAACGGAGAGCAAACTCTCTATGCATAAAATATAAACTTGATATATAATATATATGAATAATATATAATATATAATATATATATATATATATATATATATATATATATATATATATATATATTATATATATATATATATGGCTCCATGTCAAAGGCATTCGTAAGCTTTTGCAAGATAAACTTCAAAATGCTAGAAAATTGAATTCGCCCAGCATAGAGAGGGAGAGGGTAAGGGAAAGAGTGTGTGTGAGAGTGGGAGGGAGGGAGTCAATGGTGTGAAATGCAAAGAAAGAGAGCGAAGAACAAAAAGTGAATTAGTGGGCAAACAACTGAAACTAAAAACTAAAACTAAAAACTCAGCAAGATTAATAGGAACACGTAAAATGTAATTATTTTCCTGTACTTGTGCTATTTGTTACTTTGCTACAAAGGGGCGCCAGGAGGGACAGGGACGAGGCGAGGACAGCTACCCACATACACACAGAGAGAGATAGAGAGAGAGAGAGAGAGAGAGAGAGAGGAAAGGAAAGAGACAAAGACAGGCAGTCAGACGCGCTCGACTTGACAACTTGGAGCATTTTTCCTAGACACGTTGCTGAGACAGCAGTCAGGACTCGACACACACACACACACACACACACACACATGCAGCACATGTCGCTGCTGGCGTTTAGTGTGTGTCTGTGTGTGTGTGTGTGTGTGTAAGTTGTTTCGCCCCAAGTAGTTTTCTTGTGTAATTATAATTGCATAATTTATTTATAATATGATTTTCATGCTGTTTTCCCTCGCACACGGAGAGCCACGAGCTCTGGCTGAGGCGCTCGTGTTGGGACTGGATATGCCGCATAGAGCAGCTCCGGCAGACATTACATTGCTTTAGTTTATGTTTTAGCAAATGCATTGGCAATGCCAATTGCGAGCAAGTGGCCACAGTGCCCAATCGGAAGACAGGCACAGCACTCGGGCCCCAGACTGCCGCCCAGACCCGAGCCAAGCCCAAAGTCGCCCAGCGCCCAGCCGCAGCAAGGCCAAAGCGACAGGCAGCCAAAGTGCATTTGGGCGCAAGTGAATTGTTTGCCTAAAGAGCGAGAGAGAGTGAGAGCGAGAGAGAGGGAGAGAGAGCGAGAGAGGTTGAGCGTGTGGCGGCTCACGTTGCAAGACAACGTGCAAATGCTTCAAGTTCATTAAATTTGGGCATATAAATTTCACTTGGGCCGCAAACCGAAATCGGAGTCAAATGGCTCTGGAGGCATTTACACACAGCTACACACACAGCTACACACACACACAGTCATAGTTAATAAAGGCAAGAATTTGTGTCGGCTGCAACTGCAACTCGTTGGTTTTAATGAACGACACGTCGCTGGCATCAAAAGTTGCAACGATCCTTTGCCAGCCTCGTGCGGCCGGCCGGAACTGAAAAATAATCAAATTTATATGAGCCTTTGTGCATAGCTAAAAAATGAAATGTAAATTCCATCGAATCAACTGAAAGAGTCTGAATTCTTATGTCACATGTGAACAAATCCAAATTTGTTTTTGCCTCTTAAATTTCCGAATAATTCCTGGAATTTTAGTGTAATCAAAAATCAAAGCAATCAACAATTTTGTTATTCATAATAAAAATGCATACCAGCGGCTTGGGTTGGCAGCCAGCAGCCAGCAGCCATCATCCAGCAGGAAAGCAAGCCAAAGGCAATTTTTGCCCATGAGACTTAAGGCCAAAAACCCAATGGGCCATTTGGGGGAGTTGCTAGCAATCAGCTTCATAGAAACTATTCATATTAGGCTTCACAGAGCTCAGTGCTCAAGATCTATTAGAAATGTATGTTGCTATAATATATAGTTAACTGTGAATTATTATTAATTACATCTATAATTTATTGTTAATAATTATTGCTATAATTTTTAGTTAAATTAAATTATCAACAATTATTAATTATTTCTATAATATAAAGTTAATTATTAATTATTATTTTTTACATTATTATTAATTACATCTATAATTTATAGTTAATAATTATTGTTATAGCTTATAGATAATTATTGATTTTTGTATTAATTCCATTTATAATAGCAGATAATTATTAATAACATCTATAATTTATAGCCAATAATTATTGCTATAATTTATAGTTAAATTAAATGATCAACAATTATTAATTATTTCTATAATTTATAGTGAATTAATTATATATATAAAGTTAATATAATATATAATATAATATAAATATAATATAAAGTTAATTTTTAAATATTATTTTTTACACCTATAATCTACAGTCAATTATTAATCAATATTAATTAGAGTATAATTTATATAATAAATATATAATTTATAATTTACACAAATTAAAGCTTCAATTAATAATAGCTTTTTTATAGTTACTGCTGGAGTTGAAGCTTCTTTGCTATGTTGACTGGCCTACGACAAACTCTAAACAGTATGAGACTCCGGCAAACATCAAAGAGCTGCTATTCGTATAGTCGATAACACTGAAGTCTATGTCAATTGGAAGGTTTTTCCAACTCGTCAGTGTGTGCTCGACATTCAGTGCGAGCTAACTAAAATCAGGAAACTGAAATTTTCTCCGAAATGAAGCGCTCAAAGAAAAGTGTAAGTTATTGCATTAAAATATTTATTATATTACTATACATTCAATATATACTTTAACTAAGAAGAAGAAAATGTCTTCGGCAAAACCGGCAGAACAGCCAAATCTAGAAGAGAAGCAGGAATCGGTAAGTTCATTGCAATAAAATGTGATTTTCTGTATATTCCATATATATTTTGAAGAATGAGGCTGCTGATGAGCCGACTCCGGCAAAGCAAGCCAATCTGGATACTCCAGTAGCACCGGAAACCGCTAACCAGGATTCGGTAAGATATTATCTTGCATATATATTTTCTATAATTCATATATTCCATATCTTCCACACATTTCATACAAATTTGCAATGCAGGTTCCTAATGTGCCTGCTGAAAGGCTCGCTGCACGGCCTGCTGGAAGGCCTGATCGCAGGTGCTCAGTATGCGGCAAACTCCGTCCGCACATGCCTCGTGGGAGACAGCGGAATCAGGGTGACGGTAATACCGATCCAATGCCGTTCCATGTTCTGCCTCCAACTGAAGCTGAGATTCAAGAATTCCTGGCCATAGGCCTGAAGGTGCTGGCCAGAAACTATTAAAGACACTGGAGACTGGACTGATTGGCCTTACTTATGCTTCTAGATCAATGACTTTTTATCTCGAATAAATAATGTTATAAGAGCCAAACTAAGTCGAGCAGATTTAATAGGAAAACTTTCATTGCAAGGTAGGGAGTGGGGAGAGAGAAGGGAATTTCTATTATATTTGATTTTAGCCATGTCATGAGCTCAGTTGACAGCCCACCTCTGACAGCTGCTTTGGCTAGTTGGGCTGGAGCACTGCCCAGCTCGTATGTATTTACGGAGCGCATTCTATTGCTTTCTCAGTTACATCCATCGAGATCTTATTGACAAAAAATGTTCGGGCAGCTTTAATTGCTGTTAATATGTGGTCAATCAGCCCACACACACACGCTGTCCCTCTCTCTCCCCCTCTCTGGCTTACACTTTATCCTGCCGCTAGCATTATTTGTTTGCATATGCATTGACGTATTTGTCGAGGCCAGCGAAGCGTGTGATTAAATTTAAAATATTTAAGCATATTTTACGCGTTGACTAAAAAACTGGCCATTGACCAAGTGGCGGCTGCCACGCCCCCTACACCCATCCCCAGCACTCGCCCCGGCGGCAGCAGTTGCCTCACAATGAAAATAATAACAATAAAAAATTAACTGCAAACGGGCAAAAAAAAATGGCGCGCAAATTAAAAAGAAAACCAAAACGAAAAAGGCAAAAAAAAAAAAAAACAGCAAAAATAATGAAAAAAATGAACATACACAAAAATGCAATGAAAATGCGCCATATAAAAATGTAAAAAATTCACGCAAAAAATGCAAAAAAATGCAAAAAATGCAAAAAAAAAAAAAAAAAAAAAAGGCTTAAAAAAATTGGAAAATATAAGCGAAAAAAGAGAAAGAAAGAAAGAGCGTAAAAAATGTAAGCAAACGGCGCTGAAAATGCACAATTGTTTACGGCCACTGGATCGAAGGGGGCGGCAGTGGGGCAAGGGGCGTGGCAGCAGAGCGGCAGAGCGGCGCCGGGGAGCTGAGCTGACAGCAGTGGGCAGGCTGATAGGCTGAATGGATATGCCCGCCGGCGTTTGTGTCTTGCTGTGTGTCTGTGGTGTGTGTGTGTGTGTGTGTGTGTGTGTGGTGTGTTGGTGTGTGTGTGTGTGTGTGTGTGTGTGTGTGTGTGTGTGTGTGGCAAAGGCTTGCCTTGTTGTCTGCTAGGCATGTGGAAAATCAGCGCCAGCGAAGCGAGCGACGCGGCAAACAGACAGCGAGAAAGAGAGGCAAAAAGACAAAAGGCGAGAAGAAAGACAGAGGGACAGAGAGAGAGAGATAGTTAGAGAGAGAGACAGAGAGAGGCAAGCTGCACACACACACACATAAACAGCGCCGCAGCGCACACAATATGTTTCCAATGTAGCACATTTAATATTAACTTTTCGAATTTATTTTTATTTCCGCTTGGCGCAAATACATTTGCTGCATGGGTGTGTGTGCGTGTGTGTGTGTGTGCCACATTCATTTCGCTTCATTTCTTGCTTTCTTGCAGGAAATTACAGCATGTAATTTGCATTCAGTTGTAAAGTGAAATGGAATAATTTCACGTTGATGCTGATGGGCGCTCCACAATTTGCCCCACATCGCCGCCCGCACCGCTGGCCTGCCCCACTCCTGCTCTACTTTTCGCGCTGTGTGGTCGATATGTGCATGTCTCTGCCTCTTCCTCTCTCTCTCTGCCTCTCTCTCTCTCTCTCTCTCTGTCTCTTTCTCTGTGTGTGTGTGTATTAATTTCTCAATCATTCAATCATGCATTCTCGCAGGCTTCTCGGTCCCCGTTCAGTTTTGAGTGTGTGAAAAAATTTGACATGCTTTTAACCAGCGACAACACCAACTGAGAGCCAGCCTATGTGTGTGTGTGTGTATGTGTGCAAAGTCGCGGAAGTTGACACTTTCATGTCTAATGGAGAGGCTCGGGCAAAGCGGAAACAACAGCAGCAGCAACAGCCGCCGTGCGACTGGAGAGAGTCCTCAGCTACAGCCGCTGAAAACCTTACTCCCATTACCAGCACCACTTCCCCCACCCCACTCACAGGCCCATTGCACCACCAGCTTCAAGTCAATAGCTTTTCGTGGGTCGCTTGGGAAAAACCAATTTGAATAGCATTCACACTGGATATTTTCTTTGCATTCCTTTTGTGTGCTGCGAAGAGGGAAATATTTAGTGAGACGTATCGATACATATCGATTATATGGAATATTGATGAGGATATTATATTATACATATATAATATACATATGTCGCCTCTTTAATTATGGACCACACTGTAATAGAACATTTTTGTCACTATTGCCGACTACGCTACGTGCCAAAATAATGTTCGATTGAGGTTCGAAGTTCGAACAAAGAGTTGCACGTGAGACAATTGTTGTGTATTCTTGAGTCACTTGAGTCAGGGAGAGAAAGAGATCGCAGTATATTCTATTGCAACTTAGGCTAATAGAATTCGTGTAAGCAAGGTTGCATCGAAGATGCGAACATTCACAATATTCAAAGAAATAAAAATGAGCAAGTTAAATAGAGAAAACATTAATACTAACCCGATATATATATTATTATTGTTATTATTATTATTATTATTATTATTTTACATACATATATTATATTATAGTTATAGTCCTATAAGCAATATCAATCGATATAGAAATTTATCGATATATTTATAGATATTTATCGATAGTAGCTTCAAGTTCTGTTGCTGTCTTGCTGTCCCGCTCTCTGAAAATTTTTTTGTCCCTCTGTCATTCTCTTCCACTCTTTTATCTATCTTTTATCTCTCATTTTTTGTCTATCTCTCTCTTCCGAAAGCTCGTTCTCTTTCTCTCTCTCTCCGTCCCTCCCTCAATCTCCTGTTCTACCTTCACTTTCTCTCTCTCTCTCTTCTTTTATCTTTCTCTCTTTACCGTTCTCTCAATGCCTTCCTCCTTCTTTTCTCTTTCTCTCTCCTTCTCATTTTTTCCTTCTCCTTTTTTCTCCTGTTCCTCTCCTTTTCACATTCTCCCTTCGACTTATCTCTCTCTCTCTCTCTCTCTCTCTCGCTCTTTCACTCTTTCACTTTCTCATTCTGTCGCACAGTGACTCTCGAAGAGATTCAACACGTGAGCTTATGGCATGGCTGTTTGAATGTTTTATGACCGCCGCAAAAGTATTGAATGAAATGTTTCTCTCTCGCGCAGGTCTGCACTTTACATTTTTTAGTGAAATTATAAATTGATGTGGACAACGCTGAATACGCGAAGCCGATGACGAATCAACAGGCCTTGGGCAACGACAATAGCACTAAATGAGGACGGGAATATATGGAGAAAGTGTTGCTCAGTTGGGAAGGATAAAAGCTCAACTTTGGGCAAAGAGAGAGAGCTCACCTTTTTTTTTTTTATAATTATTTCACTATTTACATTTTTATTATATTATTTACATCTTTTTGTTTATTCAGCCTACTGTTACTATTAATAGCAACTTATACTACTCTGCACCACTAAGAGCTCATCGAATAGCAGTCCGAGTGGAGCCAAATGAGATTTCGTTTTACTTGCCTTTGAACTGAATATACCCTGTGTCTGCCTGAGTGCAGGGTATATGAATAAAATAAGCCAACAACAGACGCAATGACCCAGCGCTGAATGTCCTGTTGCCTGTGTCCCAGGTTGAGCGCCTTTAGGCCTCATGACTGGACAAAGAGGAACGCATGCAGGGAAGGGAAGGGAAGGGAAGGGAAAGGAACCGGCAATGGAAAATGGACGTAAAAGCGGCACAAGATCAAGAGCAATTGCCGGAGTCAGCTTTACGGTTCCTGTTTGTGTTGTTGTAGCTGAGCTCAGCGTCCCATTTAATACGCCAACTCGTTGCACTTCATTCATTATTAACAGCATCAGCAACAGGAGCAGTAGCAGTAGCAGTAGCAGTAGCAGTAGCAGTAGCAGTAGTAGTAACAGTAACAGTAACAGTAGCAATAACATTAGTAGTAACAGTAAGACTAACAGATGCTGGCAACGTCGATGCGGAATATTAACAGACTTTTGAGCGAGTGACTGAATGTGTGAGAAAATCTTAGACAGGCATTTATAGTTTAATTGATATTCGGGTTGAAATCGCAAGAAATATATATAAAAATACATTTAAAAAATTTAAAATTATAAAGAAAAACTCTAACCCAAGGTCACATAAGTTTGTAAGTTTATTGCAATAAAATATATATTATCTGCTATATATTCAATATACACTTTAATAAGGAACCATCCTTCGGAAAGTCCTGCAAATCCCGAAGAAGTTTAATGCAATAAAAAAATGTTTTCTGTATATTCCATATATATTTTAACTAAGATTGCTAAAAACTCCGGAAATCGGTAAGAGATTATCTTCCATTTCTTCTTCACATATATTCCATATATATTTATCAACGCATGCTCCTAATTTTCCTACTCCACCAGCAAGGCCTGCTGGACGGCGAAGGCCTGCTATAAGGCCTGGCACAAGATCTGCTGGAAGGCCTACTGCAAGGCCCGCTGCAAGGCCTGCTGGAAGGTCTGCCAGAAGGCTTGTTAATCGCAGGTGTTCACTGTGCGGCAAGGTCTATCCGCACATAAGTCATATGTGCGAGCGGTATCACGTTCACAAGAGAAGAATGATATCCTGTACATAGGCCTGAAGGTGCTGGCCAGATGCAGTTGAATCTGGAGGCTGGCTTTTTGTCAGGAATAAATAATGTTGTAAGAGCCAAACTAAAGTCGAGCAGATTTAATAGGAAAACGTTCATAGCAGTGAGAGGGTAGGAAATGTGGACTAAAAGAATCTTTTCGAAAAGAGGGAAGAGAAGGCAGAGCAGACTCTGCTGCACTTGGTGCAACTTGCATTATTAGAAACTCTATGGAAACCGAGTGCATTTGGCATTCTCTACTCAGTAATGAAATTGGCTGCTTGAGAGTGAGGAAAGCTGCAGACCCTTGACTTGGGCGCTGGGTACAGTCGCGTTTTCTTTGACTAGCTGTGTGTGTGTGCGTGTGTGTGGGTGGGTGTACATGTGTGTGTTTGTGTGAGTTTCAATTTGATGGAGATTCGTGTCGGTTTCAGTGTGGTCATTGCCGCAAATGTTTTGCTTAACACCTTCACGTGATTCCGGCATTTATTAAATTGTTTTGTACTTTGTTGCCATTTCCGTTCTCGCTGCACGAGACCCCAAAACATGCGACGTGACAAATGATGAGAGGCAGGCAGCAGGCAAAGGGAGCCAAAGGCTGCCACGGCCGTGGTCTGTGGAGCTTGCACAATAATGAGGCATATTTACAAATGCATTGCCAACGCTGGCAACGCCCCGACCTGAGTTGCCTATCTCTCTCCTTCTACACCTCTCCCAACCATCTCTCTCTCGCTCGCTCTCTGTGGCAAATTTGTATTTTAAATTATGCGCATCTCTTAACGGGGCCAGGTCGACGGGCTGTGGTGGGGCTAGGCGGCTTGTTGTTGCCCACAGGGACCACGTCCTGGGAGACATCCAGCGGCGCGTTTTAAAATGCGACGCATGACTTTCATTTCACGTTTGTTTACTTCGCATGCGGCCGCGTGATTTTGCTAGAGAGGGACGCGCGGTCGCTGCCGTGACTGTGTGTGTGAGTGTGATGAGCAGGGGGAGGGGGTGGGCATGTGGGTGGAGCGCTTGGGGTTACAGGTCGCGGCACGACGCGGCACGTGTCAACAGTTGGAAATGGGTTTTTAAGGCGCCGCAACGTATGCTACAGTTTCTTGGCTTCAACTTTTGTTTCAATTACCGTTACCTGTTACCCAGTCAGCCCCGCCCCTGCCGCCGCTCGCCCTCACTCATTCTCTCTCTCGGTCGCTCGCTCGCTCGTGACCCGCAGGCAACGCATTTTTATGACTCGAAAGCGTGTTCATAATGCGAGCTACTTAGTACGTGTCCAGTGTTGCACAACGCACACAAAGCCACACACAGAGTGCGTGGCCACACCGTTACTTTCCAACAATGTGGCAACACTCACGACTGGCTTTTGCCCAGATTCTAGTTATTATGATTGAGTTAGCCAACGTTGCTCTAGCAGACCGCCACGAATCTTATTCGCTTTGCTTTTTTATAGTGTGGATCCATTGAAAATGGGAAATCTAGCTTTTTCATATATAAAATTATTTTTTATAATTTTTTATAATATAATATATATTTTATAATTTAATATTAACTTATAATATTCTAATTTATTATTTAATATACTAATGCTTATATACTTTTAAACTAATTTTTGTATGTAATATATTTATATTTTTTATTTTATTTCTTTTTTTTTATTGTATATGTAAACTTTCTTTTGTTAAAATACTTTTTTATTTTATGTATTTTTTTTTTTTGAGTATGTATCTTTTTTTTAAATATATATATGTAATTTAAAATTTTTTTGAATTCTGGGAATACTTGAAATTTAAATAGACTTAATCACTGACCTATAGAAGCTTGGTACCACCAGCTCACTTATCCCTTTTCATTCAATACAAACCGTAAGCGGAAGCCTGTCGACACATTTAAGTTGACTTAGAGTTGCTCAACAAATAGTCGAGCCTCAGCTCGGGCACTTGAGATATGGCCTATAATTTAGCTATAAATTAATGGACAATGCCAAGAGAGCGAGGGGAGAGCTGGGAGAAGAGAGCAAGGAATCGTCGTCTAATGAAATGGGAACTGTGAAAACAAACAAGGTCTCGCCTGCAAGTAGACAATTAATGCAGCTTCTGTCTCAGTGCGTATCAATAATAATTGCAATAGTTAAATCTTGAATGCTCAATGCCGAATGAGTGGGCAAAGCGAGAGGCGGGGTGGAGGTGGCGCTGGGTGTTGCAATGAATAAATCAAAGTTGTTGCCACAACTAAGTGCACTCCGAGTGCCATTAATAATGCCCGCTGGCCATTGGCATTTCGGCAGCAGCAGCAGCAGCAGCAGCGGCGGGCAATCGGGGTCAGTGCATAACCCGGTTACACTCTTCACGAGTGCCCTTCTATATATATAACATATATATATACGATATGTTATGTCTGCAGTCGAGCTGTACCCCTAGTTGTCTGCATATACATATTGCATGTGGCCTAATGCCGAGCGATTAAAGCCAAGTTAGCCAAAGCTCTCATGTGCTCGTGTCATGCATTTTTCAAAGGCACCGCTTGTGTCCAGGACACCGACATTAATATTAAACAATAAATACCAACAAGTAGCAAAGCAGACAGCGAGACAGAGAGAGAGAGAGTGGGAGAGGGAGATGTGGGATTTTAGATACCCAAAGTGCTCGCTGGCATAAATGCATCGTCAATTAATGTAAATTAAAGGGAAAACCAAATTCCATTTCCGTTTTAACAAGACACTTAATTACATAAGTGAATGGACACACTCACACACACGCACCCATAGAGTGTCTGTGGTGTGTGTGTGTGTGTTTGCTAGCAACTATGTTTAGAATTTACTTAACAAGATGACGACAAGAAGTGCCCGAGTTATAGACCATTACAGACAATATAGACACATGCAGTTGGCATTCATGCATATTACTCATACGCCATGTGCCACACACCCACACACACACACAGAGAGAGAGAGAGAGAGAGAACACTTAACCAGGCGTTCAGACATTTTAGTTGCGACCCTCGCTTTGGCCGTCGTCTCGACTGCAGTTTTAGCCTCAGCTACAGCATCAGTTTGGGCTTCGGCTTTGTCAGGTATTTGCATTTGCATTTCGCATTTGTGAGTTTGTAATTAAGTTTCAAGTGCAATTCGAGTTTATCGGCATCAGCCATTCCATATCTATGCAGCTCTTGCTCGACCTCTCCCTCTCTCTCTCTCACACACACACACACACAGAGACTCGCTGGTTATCTCGAGCGTTGTGTGTGTGCGTGTGCTTGTAATCCTGCCAATTTGACTAACTCAACTTGTAATACTCGGGTACTCATCCATTTTTAATACCCTGCACACATCTAAATGCCATTCAAGGGTTTTCCAAGTCCTAGCTCTCTTATGCTTATATTAATACAGGAAATGTATTTCAATATTAATTTGTAGACAACTTTTTTCAACTTGAGCTTCTTTGAAAACTTCCACCTATATTCCACTTCTCTAAGTTGATTTCCTAATATTTAAATGATGATTTTTCTATGAGCATATTTTATATTGAATCTAGACAAGCCTTAGCTTGAATCAAAAGATACATGTTTTCTCATACAACAAATGCACTTAACAGGTATTTCCTAGTCGAGCATATCTTTCTTCTACCAGTTTGCTTTGCCCACCTGACCTGAACAGCTGCAACAATCCACTGCCAAAGTTGAAACCTTCAAATGCATTTTATTGTCGAATACTATTTTAATATTTGCCACAAAATAGTTGTTTCTTGTTTTAGCTAATTGTTGTTGTTGTTGTTGTTTGATTATCTGGGGCATACGAGTGCCTGCAAACGAAATTGATCACATCAGAGAGGTAGAGAGGGAGAGAGACTGCCAATAGTCGAATTATGTAAATTAGTTGATAATTGTCCAGCTGCAAATCGACCGGAAAAACACCAAAATACCAAAACTCGAGTGCAAAACATCTTCAATGTAAATTGAAGCGGCAAATGGATGAGATTATGCCAAATTAGTCATATATGCTATTAGTCAATATGTGAGGAGAAGTGTTGATATAAGTTAACATAAATAAGATAACAAACCTTTATCAACATTAGATGTACATCAGATATATGTTGTTAGTCAATATGTAAAGAGATTTGCTAATATAAGTTAACATTAATAAGATAACATAACTTTATTAACATAACATGTACATAAGATATATGTTATTAGTCAATATACGAAGAGAAGGGACAATAACTGATGAGAGAGTGATCCATACATAGTAAGTTCTATATCTAGCTACATATATAATTTGACCCATTCACTGGCTGGAATAGACTGGCATGATACAACCTTCATATAGAAAAACTTGCAGTGTAAAATTGAATTAAAGTTCTTCTTCAGCATATATATGTATATGCACATCAATAAAGAGAAAACCCCGTGGTGCCGCCGCATATTGTTATAAATCGAGTGCATTTCATTGCCATGCGTTAATTTGTGTGCATTTGTGTTTCACAAAGCATAAAAATCAAAAATTGTAGCATTAATAATTATTAAACAACTATTTTGATTTATTGTTATTATTTATTCGGTGCGAGCTATGAGAATTTATGGATAACCATTAACATTTATCGCATGCAATGCGAGTGAGAGCAAGTGCACTGCCAACTCTTTCAATTCTCTGTTCCAAATTGTGGGCATGCTTGCGTCCCATGCCATTTGTAGCGTAGTCACAAACCCAAACGAGCGTGTTTATAGCAAGCGTTTTATGGCAAGGCCACCAAAGAGAGGGATACAGAGAGAGACTGGGCATAAACTGCATTCCGAATACTCTGACTACTTAGATTGATTGTGTAGCAGCTACTAATTACTGGCTAGCCTTAACATAGGAACAATTTGAATATGAAACACAAATGGAAAACATATGAAAAATTTTCTATTTATGTTAGAAATCAAGTCAAGCTATATTTTGAAGCACTTTACCCCTATTGGCACTCCAATAATAGTAAGTGGAACGTTATGGAATTGAAATAAATTTGAAAGCCCAATAAAATGTTAGCATGGTTTACGAAAAGTATGCTTTTACGATAGCAATTAATCAATTGCACAAACAAAGAGGGCATTTTTAGCTCAATGGAACGATATGGAATCGAAGCATTTGCCAAACATACCAAAATAATACTTCATATATAAATAATATAGACATTATATATTAATGTAAATTTATAAGATTAAACAACGATGTGTTGCTTATAGAAAATTATAAAAAAAGACTATAATTGTTCCAATTCCATTTTTAGCTTGATAAATAGGCTTAATAGAAATAGGATTTTCCTTTTAAATTTGCCGAGAAATTTGTAAACAAAGGCGAGCTATGTATTTCTTTTATTTGTTGTCAGTAGATGACTGTTTCAATTTCAGTGTTCCAGGAAAGATCTAAAATAGTCTGATCAAAAACAGTTTAAATTTTAGCGCTCCAAACATTTACTAAAGTTCAGTCTCTGCTTAAAGCCCTCAGCATTAACTGAACACGTTTGCCTCATATTTGTTGTTGTTCCATTTCCAAAACGTTTCGTAAGTAAGCAAATATGCAAGCCAATTGCAAATGCCTAAAACTTGGCCACAAAATGCAAATGCCGCGAATTCGTTTAAACGATTTTGATTACTTAAAACGCAGCGGCAGCAACAAAAAGCTGCAACAATGGCAGCAGCGGCAGCAGCGGCAATAAAAGTAATAATAAACAAAAAGTGGAAAAACGAAATGGGCAGAAAACACAAATAAATAAAGCATTTTTTTTTTTTTTTGTATATATATTTCCCGCGATGTTGCATGCAACAACTGCCCTCAGCCAGCCCACATGCTCATCACGATGCTGATGATGATTATTATGATTATTATTATTATTTTGGCTCCGGTCTTTCAGTCTTTGTCTTTGGGTTTGTCTTCGGGTTTTCCGTCCGCTGCATTTGCAATGGAAATGTCCCGCGCGCAGCCTTCGCAAGCGAAATGCATTTTAAATGCGACTTTTTCCCCCGCATACGAAATGCAAAATGGGAAAATGCAGCAGCGCTTACCCCATTACAATACGCGCCCCGCCCCCAGTAACTGCCGCACCCAACCCCAGTTGCTGCCCACTTAAAAGTCGTTGACAATTTGGCGTCGACGATGAAAATAAATAAATAGGCAAAAGCCCAAAACGCGGCTCCAACCCAACCCAGCCCCAGACGAGCCAAGCCAAGCCAAGCCAGCCAGCCAGTCAACACACCCCCAGTTGCCACTACCACACCCCTGCCCAGAGCCTCTGCCACACTCGCATCCATCTGCAGCAGCCCTCCGACGGCCCTACAGTCGTTGCAGGCATGCAAATATTTAGATTAATGCAAGACTTTTGCAACAAAATACGCGACGCGCATATTGCCAAACAAAATTTGTATTTATGCCATGCAGTGGGCGTGGCCAATGGGCCAGCGGCTGCAAGGTGTGGCAGTAGTTGGCCACGATTGGTTGTGTCTGGCCGAGCCACTTGATGGCAAAAATTCGTAATCTTCTTTCTCAGCTTTGTGTCACTCCTCGACTTGGCTGGGAAAAAGCTCTCGGAAATACATAAGCTGATGCTATATACATATACCGCACCATAAAGGCAATGGGCTTAAGCAGCAATCACAAGTAGAGAAGTCTGCCTGGCGCTCATCTCAGATAAGCAGCTGACTCTGCTAGAGGCAGGAGTTTGGAGCATAGGGCTCATCTAAATGTCAAAAGAAAGCGTGACTTCGGCTAATTCTTTAGCAATTTAATTGGCTCTTATAACATTATTTTTTCCAGTGTACATCTAGATATATAAGTTAGGCCAATTAATCTTTCAGATCGTTCATATTCATTCAGCATCAGCACCAGCATCGGCATTGCCGTCAGCATTAGCATTGGCCTCAACATTAGCACCTACATTAGCAGTAGCATCAGCATTAGCATTACTATCAGCCTCGCCATCACCAGTCAGAATCTTCTTGCATCTGGCCACGGCCTCGGCCATCACAGCCTCGCTGAGCTGGCTCACTTCTGGGTGTTGGTTGGCGGAGATTTTCACTCCAACAATTTGGTAACCATCGCGCACACGCCACCACGAAGGATCGTTGGTGCAATTGGGGCAAACATTCGAGTGACTATTCCGACACAATTCGCACCAACGAAATGTCATAAGCTGGAAAGGATTATCAGGATTCTCGTGCCAAATAGGTAGACAAAGATCCTTGAATGAAGAAAATATTTGATATAGCAATTGAATAAAGAAAATATTAAATATATTGAAAATGAAAAAAAACTTACAAAATCCAATTGAGGGTCCATTTTTACTTTTTTTTTTTTTTTTTTTTTTTAGAATTGAGAAATTTTCCTTTTTTTCCTGATTTTAGTCAGCTCGCTCCGAATGTCGAACACAAAGTGACGAGTCGAGAAAACCTCACACTTGACGTTAACTCCAATGTTATCGACCAACGAAATAGCAGCTCCGTTCCGTAGATCAGAGTTGCTGTCTGTTTTATGTTTTTTACAACATTGTTCTACTAATCGAAACCCTACAACTCTGGCCATGACTTAAAAAAAAAAGCACATGTGATTAGAAATGGAGGATGAAAACTTTCACTTCCTTTCAAGAGTCTATTTTTCGAGATTTTTCTTTAAATATGTATATATGTAGTTCTCCCTCATTCAAATAAAAAATTCTTTATAGATCGATTTGAATTCATTTATATTTCAATAAATATTGAACAGGAAAATAAGGCTCTTAGCATCTATTGGAATCTTATTCATCTTCGCCGGTCAGAATCTTCTTATATCTGGCCACGGCCGCTGCCATCTCAGGTGGAGATAGCTGAGTCACCTCTGGATGTTGGTTCTGCGAGACTCGGATCCCAACTCCATGTTCACCTTCGCGCACGTGCCATACCTCCGGGTCATTCTCACAGGCCTGGCACATGTAGGGTTGGTTACTCCTACATAGTTCACACATCCTGAATGTCATGAGCTGCATTTGCTTGTGTCGTGGGCGCTCGGGAAAGATAGGCAAATACAGGTCCTTAAATAAATGTTACATACTGAATATTGAATATTGAATATATAAAAATGATTAATTAACTTACAAAATCCAGTGGATGTTGCATGATTTCAATAGATTTGAAAAACTTTAAGTTTTCTGATTTCAGTCCGCTCGCTACGCGTGCCCAGCACAATGTGAAGAGATGAGCAGCACTTCCGGAGACTTTAGTGTTGGCAACTACTGCAACAGCCGCAGGGTTGCTCTGGTCGGGGCTGGCAACTCTGTAGTGCTTGTGGAAATGCACAGAAAAAGCTATATCTCCAGCTATAGCTCGAGAAAAAAGCTATTTTGATTTGAAATGCATTTTTATAGGCTGAACCAAGTGAAAATGGTACACGCTTTTAAAATTAAAATTAATTAATTAAAATTTGATTATCGTAGATCGGGCGGTGCTCAGGGGATCTCGCAGTCGGGCAGCCCCGACTAGAGTTTTATTACTTGTTATATATATTTTATGGGATATCTGATTTTCATTACTCTGATGGCTGAAATATTTTATGAACAGGCCCAAATTGACTTCTTGAATTGCAATCGAAATGCGAAGCCAAAAAAAAGGCAGCGGATAGCAACTATGTTGACAGTGCTACGGCTTTCAATTCAGATTCTATTAAATGGGGACAGTAACTGAATTCAATGAACAACAGGAAATTTTCAGACTAGAGGCAAACTGCTCATTGATTGCCTGCTGGCTGGGTGGTTGGCCAGTGGAGTGGTTAGTTGGTTGGCTCGTTGGATGGTTGGACAGGCGACATCATAGTTGCAAACGGTTGGCGTAGCTTTTTGGCTGCCGCGTCTATATGTCAAATTAATTGATGACCAATTTGCGTTTTCAATTAAAAGCAGCGCACACTTTTTGCGCAGATACGATTTCAGTTCTGTCTCGCATACCTTTTTCTTTTCGCTCACTTTTTTTCCATGTTTGCCCTTTTTATGGATACCCTGTAAACGGCAGAGAGCTGAACACAGTTGCTGTTTGCTGGGAAAGCTGTAGTAGGATTTATCTACAAATCTATTACAAAAGGTAGTTGAAAATAGTAAAAAATAGTAGAAAGTATAGAACGAATAGAAGAATCTACTGCAATGTAGCAGAAACAATGGAAAAGCATTTAAAAAAATATACTTTTATTTACTATGGCACTCTAGATATATTTTACTAGACTAGCAAAAAGGATAAAGAATAGTAGAAAGTGTAAGGAAGAAGAAGAAAATCATAAAAAAAAAAAAAAATGGCGAAATCTAGTTTAATTGACTACATCGCATTCTAGCTAAATTTAAAAATAGATTACTAAAAAGGTAGATAAAGAGAAAAAGTGGTAGAAAAGAAGAAGTAGAAAGTAATTGCTGGAAACTACTAAAAGTAGTAGATACTATTAAAAAGTAGTACAAAATTGACTTTAATTGACTATATAGCATTTTAGCTATATTTTAGGAGACTACTAAAAAGGAGAAAAAGTAGCAGAAAGTTTAAGGTAGTAGTAAAAAATGTAAAATGTAGTAGAAAGTGTAATGAAATAGTAGCAAATAATAAGAGGTAGTACAAAATCTACTTAATTAGTCATTCTAGCTATATCTAACTAGACTACTAAAAAAAAGTAGAAAATCTAAGTAGGTGAAACTACTAAAAGGTAGTAGAAAATCGACTAAAATGTTGCAGAAAATCCACTTAAACTGACTATCTCATTCTAGCTAGTAGAACAAATAGAAAAGGCGTAGAATATCTTCAGGAATTGCCGTCTATCAAGTTCTAACAAAAAAAAAAAAACTAAACTACTACAAAAGGTAGTAGATATTAGTAGAAAATCTCCATAAATTGAAGTTTTCTTTTATTTCAGTATTTTTTCAATTTACAAAACTTTTTGACTTGCAAAACTCGCTTAACTCTCAGCTTCTGTGCTGACAGGGCATCTGCCGGTCGGGCATGCCCAGGGGGACGACGCAGTCCCACTTGTTTTGTTTCTCATTTTTGGTCGCTGTTGTCGCGAACGGTTTTCAGCACGGAAATTGCCCCTTTTGGCAAAAGCGATGAAGTGCAGCCGCAGACGCGGGCCGCGCATGTAGCGTTTATCCTTGTGCGCGTCCTTCTCTCGTCACTGGAGTCATTCCATTGAATTGTGTTATAATGCAAAAAGCTCTTCGCTTTGGCCTCCATCGCGGACGCTAGTTGGCTCTGTCGACCGGCGACTGAATGTGATTCGGTTTCGAATTCTGGCTCCGATTTCGGCCATTTCCCTTTTCTGCCCGCCCATCGGCAGCTGCTGCATATGTGACTGATGTGGGCGTGGCCGCGCTCAATGGCAAAGCTTAACAGCGTTTCTTTAATTAAGTTGAACAATTTGTAGCCAGTTGTCGACATAATAGACTTTTGGGCATTTCACAGTCGAGCTCGAGCCCACACATAGACAGAGTTCAGGAAAAGTCATTGAACCAGACTTGATCTAGATATAGATATATATATATATATATATATATATATATATATAAATACTAAAGGATATTCAAGTCTTAGAATATACTTAAACTATATATAGCTGATATGCTCAACTCTCAGAACTGTCAATGAGTTTTGACTGGCTGCTGAGCTCCAGGTATTGCCTAATTGTACTAAAGGCTCCGCCAGAGCAGTGTTTCACCTGCCAAATGGGATTAGAGCAATACGATTGCAAATTTATCGACAGCGTGAGGCGAGTGCGGAGTGGGGAGCAGCAGCAGCTGCCGACTTCATTAGGCGAGGGCCTCCCTTTGCCTGGCTGGCTGGCAATGCTCTCAAAGTTCAAGTGGCAGCGACTACACAAAATGCTCTTAGATCTGTTATATATATATATATATATATATATATATATATATATATTTATGTGTGTGTGTGTGTGGGCATGTTAAGGACATCGCCAAATGAAGTGACAAGCAACTTAACGCATTTAAATTAATTAAAAATGTGCTTAAGATGTTTTCGACTTGGCGCAGTGGATGGCAACAAAAGGCGTTTTGCCTGCCTGCCAGCCAGCCAGCCTGTCGCTGACAACGGTAGACGACAACAACAACAACAACAAGTGTCTTGCAACTGGCAGCTGTAATTAGACAATTCACTCGCCACTCGCCACTCGAGTCTCAGGCGCTGTTTTGGGTTTTAGTTGCGCATCAAAAAAAAAAAATAAAAAAAATAAGAAAAAAAAATAAAGAAAAACGAAAATTTCCCTCGTTTTCTTACATTTTTGTTGTTGTTGACGGCACAGATTGAAGCCGCGCCGCATTGGCGGTAAAGTTTTGCAACAGCGTCACGGAACTTTGTGTGTGGGTGGGCGTGTTTAGGTGTGCAGCCCCCGCGACCCCGGCGACCCTCGCCCCAGCCCAAGCTCATTGTCACTTGAGAGCAAGCGAAGTGCAAAAGTGTTTTAGCCTTGCTTTTGCCTTCTTGGCGCAGCGACTTTTAAGTAGTTGCCACACGCCCACTCCCGCGCACGCGCCCGCTCCCGCCCACACTGAGTAAGGGAGTCGCTTGTAGGCGTTAATGAAAATGCTTGTAATTAGTTTTGTTTGTTGGCAATGCAGCGGAAACGGAAGTGCGCCAAATAATGCCAGCTTGCGCTTTTGCATGCATTGAACTAATTGATTTGCCGGTGCTGCTGCCAGCCCCTCCCTCCCACTGCACTGCCTCTGCCACCTTCGAGTGCTTCCGCCGTAATGAACTCACCTCAAATCCAACCGAAAGCTTTCAATCATTCCTCAGCTTCGCTGCCGTCCATTGCACGCAGCTGGCCTAACGCGCTCCAAATTAATTCCAACAGGCGTAGCTGCATAAAATCAGTTGGGAGTCCGATCTGAAATACATATGTACTAAATTACTTCTATCCAGCATAAAATTATACAAAATTAAATTTAATATTCCCACTTGCAATTTCACAATCAATTCGTGTACCATTTTCACTTGGTTCAGCCTATAAAAATGAATTTCAAATCAAAATAGCTTTTTTCTCGAGCTATAGCTGGAGATATAGCTTTTTCTGTGCATTTCCACAAGCACTGCAGAGTTGCCAGCCCCGACCAGAGCAACCCTGCGGCTGTTGCAGTAGTTGCCAACACTAAAGTCTCCGGAAGTGCTGCTCATCTCTTCACATTGTGCTGGGCACGCGTAGCGAGCGGACTGAAATCAGAAAACTTAAAGTTTTTCAAATCTATTGAAATCATGCAACATCCACTGGATTTTGTAAGTTAATTAATCATTTTTATATATTCAATATTCAATATTCAATATCTAACATTTATTTAAGGACCTGTATTTGCCTATCTTTCCCGAGCGCCCACGACACAAGCAAATGCAGCTCATGACATTCAGGATGTGTGAACTATGTAGGAGTAACCAACCCTACATGTGCCAGGCCTGTGAGAATGACCCGGAGGTATGGCACGTGCGCGAAGGTGAACATGGAGTTGGGATCCGAGTCTCGCAGAACCAACATCCAGAGGTGACTCAGCTATCTCCACCTGAGATGGCAGCGGCCGTGGCCAGATATAAGAAGATTCTGACCGGCGAAGATGAATAAGATTCCAATAGATGCTAAGAGCCTTATTTTCCTGTTCAATATTTATTGAAATATAAATGAATTCAAATCGATCTATAAAGAATTTTTTATTTGAATGAGGGAGAACTACATATATACATATTTAAAGAAAAATCTCGAAAAATAGACTCTTGAAAGGAAGTGAAAGTTTTCATCCTCCATTTCTAATCACATGTGCTTTTTTTTTTAAGTCATGGCCAGAGTTGTAGGGTTTCGATTAGTAGAACAATGTTGTAAAAAACATAAAACAGACAGCAACTCTGATCTACGGAACGGAGCTGCTATTTCGTTGGTCGATAACATTGGAGTTAACGTCAAGTGTGAGGTTTTCTCGACTCGTCACTTTGTGTTCGACATTCGGAGCGAGCTGACTAAAATCAGGAAAAAAAGGAAAATTTCTCAATTCTAAAAAAAAAAAAAAAAAAAAAAGTAAAAATGGACCCTCAATTGGATTTTGTAAGTTTTTTTTCATTTTCAATATATTTAATATTTTCTTTATTCAATTGCTATATCAAATATTTTCTTCATTCAAGGATCTTTGTCTACCTATTTGGCACGAGAATCCTGATAATCCTTTCCAGCTTATGACATTTCGTTGGTGCGAATTGTGTCGGAATAGTCACTCGAATGTTTGCCCCAATTGCACCAACGATCCTTCGTGGTGGCGTGTGCGCGATGGTTACCAAATTGTTGGAGTGAAAATCTCCGCCAACCAACACCCAGAAGTGAGCCAGCTCAGCGAGGCTGTGATGGCCGAGGCCGTGGCCAGATATAAGATGATTCTGACCGGTGAAGATGAATAAGATTCCATTAGATGCTCAGAGCCTTATTTTCCTGTTCAATATTTATTGAAATATAAATGAATTCGATTCAATCCAGTTTTATAAAGAAAACTTTAATTGGTATGAGGGGAAGGAAATATCTATATATATATATATATATATATATATATATATATATATATATATATATACAACTTGAAAGAAACATCTCAAAAGAAATATAATAATTTGAAGGAAGTCACATGTTTCAGATTTTTGAATAGTCTAGCAGTGTTGCACAAAGCGCTGAGTGAGTTGACTAAATCAGAAGAAGGCAATTTCTAGAAGTGCTAATCGCAATGGATTCCCCACAGCAAATTGTAAGTTGATTTTTTAATTGTTTAATTAATATGTATTATTATATATCTCATTATTTTTAAATTATGAACCTTTATCCTGCAAGTCCAGAATATCCAGGGAAGCCCAACCAGCCGAGGAGATCCAAAATGTGTGTGTTGTGCCGCGGAGCAAGCCCCAGCCATATTCGTGAGCCAACTGCAGCTAGGCTGGGAGCAGATCAAGGCTGAAAATAAATGTAAATGAATGAGATAAGTTCTTGACTGGAGTCAATAATGTTAAAGGAACTGAATGCGAATAGGAAAATTATTATTATTACACATACACACATATATATAAATAAATAGAAAGAGATAAAATATTTTTTTTTTAAATACTACTTAAATATATTTAAAATAAAAAAAAACGTATATATGTAAATATATATATATATATATATATATATATATATATATATATATATATTATATATATTTATATATATATATATATATATATATATATATATTTATATATATATATATATATATATTTATATATATATATACATAGATTTTAAACACTGACTTAGGCCTGAAGTGTGTGCCGGCACGACTCTCTGGCGCTGGCTTAGAGTGGCTTAATGAAAGCCACTCAATAAACTTCAAAAAGGGGGCGTGGCTGGAGCAGTGGGCTTCAGCCAGGGGCGTACAGATTTATCAAAACCGCCCTCGGCTGAATGCCTAATGAGCACAAATGTGATTTGTACAGTTGGCCAAAAAATTATTTATTGACTTTCATATGCAAGTTGGCAGGCAAAGTGAGTGAGCGGATGAGTGTGTGTGTGTGTGAGTGTGTATGTGGGTGGTTGTGCGTTTGGCTCTGTGTGTGTTTCGTGTAAATTATGCAACAGCCAATCTAAGGGCACAAGCACAGGACGCGCCCCATAACAAAGTCACTTGTCAAATGCAGAAAGCAAAGCGAAGGCGAAACAGAAATTAAAAGCTACAACAACAACAGCAGCAACAACAACAACACTTAACGCCAAAAATATGGATAATGTCATTTTTATTTTTATTTATTTTTTTTTTTTTTTGCTATTGAACTCGAATCGAAATCGAGTCGCACCACCCAATCAAGCGCCCAACCACTCGACGGCTGGCGCTCAGGCCTCGCTTCCTGATGTGATTATGATAAAATATTCTCGAGCAGTTTTATGATTTATGACTTTGAATATGGCAAACAAAACGCGTCCAACTTGTACTGCCGGCTGTCAGAGTGCGGAGGGCGTGGGAGGCGTGGCATAAAAAGAAAACGTCTGCCAGGCCGGCCACAATAAGCACTCGAGTGCGTCGGCATAATTTATCCATGTTTGCTGCGTCGCGTATTGGCAAAGTTTTTTATGGGCAACTGGACGTTGAGCAAGCAACCACCTGACCACGCTGGCGGCTGGCGGCTGCCAGCTGTGACTGTGGTGCGAGCTGCGAAGCACGTCTGGCTGCCACTTTTCGCGCATAATTTGCCCCATTGTCAGGGCTGAGGCTGCGTGGCTGAACTTGAATTGCTATTGGCTGGCCCTAAGCCGCAGCGAACGCAGATCGAAGTGTGGGCTGGAGTGGGTTGGAGTGGGCTGGAGTGGTGCGTGTGGTGTGGGCGAATCCTTAATTTTCATCATTTTAAAAGCCACTTGGTGGCATCACGCCCAGAACTTAACAAAAAATAAAAATAAAAATCGTGGAAGCAAGGGTTCTTGGGCTTTGTGCTTGGCTTAATTCGTTTCACCTGCAGGCGAAACGGATTTTAAACTTTTCGGCATTTTCTTGTCTTTATTAATAATCTAGGGCTGAGCTGCCGCTAAGACTTTGCAGAGCCCACAAATTATTATTAATGGTACTGATGGTGTGGGTACTGGCTACTGGATTCTAGAATAATATCTGGGTTCATACGGAGAGGGAAAGTTGAGCAAAGGGCATCCAAGCACATGCATGTGAAATGTTGTTATATTTTGTTGTAGTATGAGAGGAAATATGCACTTACAATATATCGATATATATCTATACATATTGATAAGTATGATATTGCTTGGTAGACTTCTATCTCAAGAGTTCATATTTACCATTGATGATGGTAAATATTAATAATTTTAAAAATGTTGAAAAATATCGATAATTATCGATATGCACAGTTGGAACATTGCTGAAGTTACTTCCATCTCTAGCTCTGATAAATATGATTAAGGAATAAACAAAATATCAATTGTTATAGATGATATTGCGTAAGGTTCTGCTATCTCAAGAGTCGCTATGAGCGACTTCATTTAAATTTATATAATTCAAATTTATAAGAACTATGCCCCTAACATATTTCACACCTCATACACACACACACACACACCCGCACACACACATCCACACATACCAAGCCAACTCACACTTCTAGGTCTAGACAGCGCGAGCCAAGCGCCAACGCAAAATTTCTGTCGCTGGTCAAGTGGGTGGATTGCCTAAGTTTCTGGTGGTGCCATGGGTGGTTGCTGGTAGCAACTGCAGTGCAGTTGATATGGCTACTAGCGAGGAGTAGGACGGGGTCAAAGGGGTACAAACGTTGGCACTGATGCCAGAGCCAAAAGTCTTCTGATTTCGGGTGGTTGCTCTTGATGATAAAGCATCAATTGCCATCAACAGAGTGAGAAAAAGAGAGTGGGTGGGGGAGGAGAGAGACAGAAGTGAGATATGTCTGCGTTGCTTGAATTTAGTTTATTTTGATGAATGCAATGGTCACGCACAACTGAACCCGCCATACAAATGAGAGACATATGAAATGTAATGTAATGAATTTGATGATCTATTGTCACAGTCAGGGAGAGAGTCAGAGAGTGAGCAGCGGCCTAGGCCTGTTGCCCAGTTGAAAGGCTTTTTAAAGTCAACTCGTTGCCTACTTGGTATGCTGCTGTGGCTGCGCCTTGCCCCCGCTCCGCTCCGACTACGACTGCTGCTGCTAACCAGCCCATCTTTAGCATCTATCAGTCTGTAGAGCTTCCTTCCTGCCAGGCCAGGCCCGAATTGAACGTGCGACTATGCGTGCGTCTACCCTCTAGGATAGTCTCTGATATTTTGGAATGCGGCGACAGATATGCATATGTGAGCAAGCATGCATGTGTGTGGGTACCTCTATGTGTGTGAGTGGGTGTGGGTGTGTGTGCTCATTCATTCATTTCATTCGAAATGTCTGTATGCATCTCTGTCACACACTCGCCCCCACACACCTACCCCAGGCCGAGTCCGGGGCGGCATATTCAATTTAGCAACAGAGAAGAAGATGACAAAACGATTGCTTTCGACTGCTTGTCATATGGATGATGAATTGTTCCTGTTCCTGCTGCTCCTGCTGCTGCTGCTGCTCCTGCTGCTGCCTCTGACCCACCAAAAACTTCCGTTAAGACCCCAACCGCCAACGAGGCATTGTTTTTGTCCTGCTGTTGCTCTGCCTGTGGCTCTGGCTCTAGCTCTGGCTGTGACTCTGCCTGTGGCTCTGGCTGTTGCATATTTATGCCTACTGTGTTGGCAAACTTAAAGCGGAAATTAAATTTGGGGCAATTAGGCTACTGAAAGTGAGAAGGCGCCACCTGGCGTTTGCCAGCATGCAACTCTCTTTACCAGATTTTTCCTCTGGCTGCCATTACAGTTGCCAAGGTATTTCAGCTGCCAATCGAATGTCTTGCCAAAGCAGCGTAGCAGAAAGAGGGGGGGAACGGAGCTAGACAAAGACAAAGTAGTTGCCCCAAATGGGTTCCTAGGTGAGGTAGCTGCTCGCTTAGGCGCAGTCTCTAGTGAAGCAAGTTACACCAACTGTACTAGATATATATAACAATTCTCTTGAAAAGACTCTCTTCATCTCTATTTCTCTCATCTCTGCAATACACTTTATCTTAATAAGTCTACGTTCGCATTCAATGTTTATGACATTATTTATTTCGCTTCAGGAGTCTTATTGTCATCAGAACGCTCGCTGGGATGTCAAACCTGTCGATTTTCGCTATTTCGCTCCTTAATCTTCTTAAATATGGTTTCGATATGCACCAGCTCAGCTGCAGTTGGGCGATTGCTGTTGTTGCGCTCTGCTCGGCGTTTCAGGTACACGCGATGCCGCACGCATCTCTTGCACATGACCGGATTTATGTTGCGGCATATGGAGCACGAGATATCTTCAAGCTCAGGATCAACAGGTTTTTCTGGCTTTTCGGGCCTTTCAGACTTTTCGGGATTTTCAGACTCTTTAGCACTCGCCGGGGAAATAGGCAAAGTAGCACCCTAATTGAAAGACATATATAATTTATAGAAGATAACTTTTACTGCAATAAGCTCACCAATTTCGGTACGGGCTTTTCAGGTTTACCCATTTTTCCAGGCTTCTCCGAAGAATTAGGCAAGCTGGTATCCTACATTGAAAAATATACATACATTGAATTAAAAATAGAACTTAATGTGTTTTTCATTGCGCTGAACTTACCAATTTCTGTATAGGTTTGTCAGGCAATTAAGGGATTTCAATTGAATAAGATATATTAAATACGTAACAGCTAAAGTCAAGGGTGTGGCAATAGACTTACAATTTTCTTTTGCGGCTCCATGTCGATGGACAATTATAGAAATTTTCCTGCTACTGATTTTAGTCAACTCACTGACACGCAAACTTGAGCTGAGATCTGAGCTGAGAAAACTCACACTTCAGTGTTAACTATCGAATAAGCAAAACTGTGCCGTAGGTTAGAGTTGCTAACTATTCTGCGCTTTTACAACACTGCTCGACTACACAAAAAGCTAAAAATCACCCTAGAAAATAAGCACATGTGATTGGAAGACTCAAATTAGTATTTTTTCGAGATGTTTCTTTTAAGCAATGTATACACGAATACATACATATATGTATGTATATATTTCTTTTCCATTAAGGTTCTCTGTATAAATCGATCTTATTTATATTTGGACTTAAATTTGTTAGGCCAATAAGCATCCGAACACCTAATGCAATCTTATTCATCTTCACCGGTCAGAATCTTCTTATATCTGGCCACGGCCGCTGCCATCTCAGGTGGAGATAGCTGAGTCACCTCTGGATGTTGGTTCTGCGAGACTCGGATCCCAACTCCATGTTCACCTTCGCGCACGTGCCATACCTCCGGGTCATTCTCACAGGCCTGGCACATGTAGGGTTGGTTACTCCTACATAGTTCACACATCCTGAATGTCATGAGCTGCATTTGCTTGTGGCGTGGGCGCTCGGGAAAGATAGGCAAATACAGGTCCTTAAATAAATGTTAGATATTGAATATTGAATATTGAATATATAAAAATAATTAATTAACTTACAAAATCCAGTGGATGTTGCATGATTTCAATAGATTTGAAAAACTTTAAGTTTCCTGATTTCAGTCCGCTCACTATGCGTACCAAGCACAAAGTGAAGAGATGAGATGCAACAGCCGCAGGGTTGCTCTGGTCTGGGCTGGCAACTCTGCAGTGCTTGTGGAAATGCACAGAAAAAGCCTTAACTCCAGCTATAGCTCGAGAAAAAAGCTATTTTGATTTGAAATGCATTTTTATAGGCTGAACCAAGTGAAAATGGTACACGAATTGATTGTGAAATTGCAAGTGGGAATATTTAATTTAATTTTGTATAATATGATGGTAGACACACGCAGTGGATTATATTTGATCGATTTTAGGTCAATACTGGTTGAAGTCAATTTTAAAATTTTAAATTTATTTAATTTAAATGTTTTAAACATTTTTTTCTTGTTTTTAAAATAAATGTTTTAAATGTTTTCGAAATACATTTTCAGGACAAAAATTTGGCAAGCTTAAAGCTCTGTCTCTAACTCTGCCAAGCTGAACTCCATTTGAGGAAAATTTTGTATGCTTTATGCTTATGCTATATGGCATCTGTACTTTCATATGTACCTTAAGCTTGGTTTAAGTTCTACTTGGGACACAAATTTCAACATTTTTCAGATTAGTTAAAAAATCTGACGAGTTTCTTGGTAGCCTGAATGCGAGTAAACAAATCTTTCAGAATTCCCATAAATCGTAAATTGGCAGACAACACAAAAAGAAAAGGAGAGTGGAAAAAATACGTAATGGCAGTCAGTGGCAGGCGCAAGGCATTCGCTTTGTGGTGCAGTGGCATTACAACAATGGGTCAGGCACAAATTGACAAAAGCCCGATCAACAAAAAAGCGGAGGATGGAGAAGGCGGAAGAAGGAGCAGCAAATGCCAATGCGAACTGGATAACACCCGGACGGCCGTCGACTGCTGAGCTGGGAGCGAGGACTGGCAGCAATTGCTGCTAATGCTCTCGTTGCCAACATATGTTTTGGCCAAATGTTGTCATAAATTGTGAGTCGAGGCAATGGACAACAAACAGAGGATGGGCTGAAAGCTGAGACTGAGGCGGAGACGAAGACAGGGACAGAGACTGCGACTGCGACTGCGACTAACGCTGAGCCTTAGCACTCCAGCCAAAGTGCAAAGAAACAATATGCAGTGCCAAAACGTTGAGCAGCACAACAATGGAAATGAGTGCGGTTGTCTGGCAGCAGGACTACGGCTGCCAGCCAGCATCAGTATTAGGACGAACAGAAGGCTGGACTGGACTGGGCGAAAGTTGGCAAATGATCTGGCAGAAATCAGAGCCGCTTAGAAGCAGCACTAACCAAAGCCGACTTGCTGCATACTGACAAGCAAACGCCCTGCCAGCACCCTCGCTGAGCTGCTGCTGCCCTGCTAAGCGATTAGAGTCCGGAGGTCGACATAGAGCAGACGGGAGCAATCAGGCAAAGTGCCTGCTGCTGTTGCAGTTGTCCAGTGTGTTGGTCACGTTGCACCTGCCACAGGCAGAGCGAAAAAATAACTAAAAGAGACAGATACACGCACTCTCTCTCTCTCTCACACACACACACACTCTTATATAGCTAAAAATAATTGCATAATTTGCATATTATTTTCTGCTAAACATGCAAAAAGCCTCGCGCAACGTGTGCAACATGCATTCCGAATTCATAAGTGTGTGTGTGTGTGCGTATGTGTGTGTGTGAGTGTGTGTGTGTACATTAAGTGCAAAGTGTAAATAACCAACTCAGCATAAATCGTGATTACAACATTTTGTGTGCGGATATTTGCGGGCTTGGTTTTGTGGTTTTAATTTAATTAATATTTTTTGTTTCAGCCTCGAGCTGCCGCTCGCCATTTCTAAATGCATATACCCTGTGCCCATTGAATGTGGCTAATAAGCGAGGGGTATATGGGCGAACAGCTAAGACTTGCCATAGTTGTGCTGGTTGGGAAATTCAAAACTGAAACTGACGCACTTTGGTATAGCTGAAGCACCTCATATGCCTAACATCAACTGCAATTCGATTGCCATTACAGGGTATCCTTAGCCAGTGAAACCCCTAGCAGCTAAGGCACATCGAACTCTATCAAGCGTTGATCAATATAATAATAGGAATAGGGTTCAAGTCTCGCTTAACTAGCATTACAGTGTATCTCAACAGTCGAGCATGCTGAATGCTCTAAGAACTAAGGCATATCAAATTATTCTTGGGCTGAAGCAATATATATATATATACATATATATATATATATATATATATATATATATATATATATATATATATATCATTTCAAATATCTCATTCAATTCCCATTGCAGTGTATCTCAACAGTCAGGCACACTAAAAGCTCTACTAAAAAAGGAAAATTAAACACTGTCAAGTCATATTTATACAGTGCTTAAATGCAATTCAAACTTCTCACTTAACTCCCTTTACAGAGTATCTCAAGAGTCGGTCACACTGAAAGCTCTACTAAATAAATATATATAAAATATATATATAAAATATAAATAAATATACAACATTAAGAAACATTCGAAATATCTCACTCAATTTCGATTACAGGGTATCTCGACAGTCAGTCATACTCTACAACTGTAGCTGCATCTCTTTTTTCTGATGTTGTCTTCCGCTCTGCATGTGTGTGTGTGTACACTTTTTGCTCACTCACAACAAGAACAAGGAAAGCCACACAACACTCGAAAGCGCTTCAAGTGCTGTGCGCTGTGGACTGAGCGTCTCGATTCTTGGGTTCGGGTTTCCCTTGGGCCGCTCAAGAGCCACTTTTGTCAATTAGTCAAACAGTCTGAATGCAGCAGCTAATGAGGTGATAATTGAACAATGCATATTTGCATATGTGTCATGAATATATACACATGTATATATCTATATATATATATGTATATATATATATACCTCTATATATATTTATTCATATATGTACAAATGGCAGACAAGCAGAAATTATGAGGCTATTCACATTGTGAAACATAATTCATTGAAGCTACTTTTGAATGCAATTGTCGATATTTGACAAGCGGAGATACCTACAATTCGATATTTAATCGAAGATGAATTTATTTCATTTTAACGCTTTTCATGTTTACTCAGCTTCGAGTTACCCACATCCGTCTGTCAGTTGGCCAATATTCAGTCAGTCAAATCACATTTAAGCAATTAATTTGAGGTATTCACAGTTGAAGGAGCGGCAAGAGCAAAGTTGCTCAAGCCCGATTAAACTGCGCCTCTACATTCCCATCTGCCTGCTAGACCCGCTGAGACTCTCTTCCACTCTAGAGAACCTTCATTATATTAGCCCTATTTCCTTCTGCCCCATTGTAAAAAAGTTTTCTAAAATTCATTTGGCTCTTTTGACTATTTATTCCAGTGAAGAATTCAGCTAGATAAAGGTATACATAGGTTCAGTATCTGACATCTTATTGGCCCTGGGATTCGGTGTTAGGGGGGCTGGTCAAAATCCTCTTGTATCTGGCCACAGCCTCAGCCCACATATCATCAGAGAGCTGCTCCACTTCGGGATACTGGTTATTGGAGACTTGAACTCCAACTCCTTGATTGCCATCGTGCACCCTCCACCACAAAGGGCTGGTCCCCATATCGCACCTCTCACACATGTACGGACGGTTGCTGCGGCATGAGCCACACATTCTAAACGTCATTAGTTGGTATGGATTTTCAGGCGTCTCATGCCAGATAGGCACACAAAGGTCCTTGTATAAAGCAATATTAAATATATATGTAGAAGACAATCTTCTGTCGACTGCAATCAACTTACGAATTCTAAAGAATTATCCATTTCGATGTAAAATTCTGGAATTTTTCTGCTCCTGATTTTAGTCTACTTACTCGGCGTGACAAGCACAGAGTGACGAGTTCACCAAGTCGAACAGACCTCAGTCGACTGTCGAACACAGAGCTGCTATTCTGTAATCGTTAGTTTCAGAATTGTTCAGAGCTTATGGAAGCCAGGTCAACTATCAGAAAACTGGAACTCTAGAAACAGCACACAAAATGCTACTGAGATTTGACGAGCACTTTTGTATCCTGATCCATTGAAAATGGCAAATCAGTCATATCTGTCCGATCTATATAGAGTACGCGCAGAGCAAAAAATGTCTAACTTCTCCCGTAATTTTTATTTGTATTAAGTTAACAAATATTCAATGGAATGTAGATATGTGGAGAACATGCGGCAAATATCCTTGGTAATTTAAGCCAAGCGAATGCGATTTTCCCTTTACACGTTCATAACGAGTGCCACGCCTCCCTCTGCCTGCTACTTACATTTAAGCAAAACTCTTTGATTTTCTGATTTGCCATTTTCAATGGATTTAAAATATAAAAATGCCTTCAAATCAAACTAGCATTTTTTTGAGTTACAGCTGCAGTTTTAGCTTTTTCTGTGCATTTCCACAAGCACTGCAGAGTTGCCAGCCCCGACCAGAGCAACCCTGCGGCTGTTGCAGTAGTTACCAACACTAAAGTCTCCGGAAGTGCTGCTCATATCTTCACTTTGTGCTCAGCACGCGTAGCGAGTGGACTGAAATCAGGAAACTTAAAGTTTTTCAAATCTATTGAAATCATGCAACATCCACTAGATTTTGTAAGTTAATTAATTATTTTTATATATTCAATATTCAATATTCAATATCTAACATTTATTTAAGGACCTGTATTTGCCTATCTTTCCCGAGCGCCCACGCCACAAGCAAATGCAGCTCATGACATTCAGGATGTGTGAACTATGTAGGAGTAACCAACCCTACATGTGCCAGGCCTGTGAGAATGACCCGGAGGTATGGCACGTGCGCGAAGGTGAACATGGAGTTGGGATCCGAGTCTCGCAGAACCAACATCCAGAGGTGACTCAGCTATCTCCACCTGAGATGGCAGCGGCCGTGGCCAGATATAAGAAGATTCTGACCGGTGAAGATGAATAAGATTGCATTAGGTGTTTGGAGGCTTATTGGCCTAACAAATTTAAAACCAAATATAAACGAATTCGACTTATAAAGAAAACTTTAATGGGTATGAGAGAGATGGAAAGATATATAAATAATTCATATATGTATATATATATATATATATATATATATATATATATTTTAAAAGAAACATCTCGAAAGAAATAGAATCATTTGGAAGGAAGTCAAAGCATTTGTCTTCGAATTACATATTTGAATTATATTATGTTTATGGCTGCAGTTGTAGTTTTTTGAGTAGTCGAACAGTGTTGTAAAAGCGCTGAGGAGTTGGAAATCTGCTAATTCGATAGTTGCCAACACTAGAGGTTTTTTCAGCTCGTCAGGCAATGAAATCAATTTTATGGGGGAGAAGGAAATAGAGCTTAACAGAATTTGCTCAAAAAGGGTAGTCATGTGGGAGTGTGTCTAAGCGTTGGCAGACTGGAATGAAATTTGCTTTCTCTGTGGAAGATATTCATCCACAGCAATTGCTTTGGGCAGTGCCTGCAGGGACCGTGGCCAGCAGCAGCTCTATGTTTGCCCTGCGCTAATTGCTTTTGTTTATTGTTATTTGTCGCCAATGCAAATTTGGTTCTGTTAACAAATGGCTAAATAAATGCAAATTATCGCATAATTTCGCGCAGTGCATGCAAATGCAGTGCCCCTCCCTCTGTCCTGTCTCTCCCACTCTGCGGTCATGTAATACAGTGCAAATATTGCGTAAAACTCGGATAAATAAATTTTAGCTATGCATGCGAGCCACTCTCTATCTCTCTCCTCTCTCTCTCTCTCTCTCTCTCTCTCTCTCTCTCTCTCACTGTGTGTGTATTAGAAAATGCAAACGTGCAAAATCGCATTAAATGAGCATTAGCGCATTGTTGGTTTTTGTGCATTGGTGCAACGTGCCAAATTGTTGCCTCATCAAAAAAGAAAAAACAGAAAGCTATAAAATTTTCTCTCTCTCTCTCCATCTCTTTCTCTTTTTTGCTTTGATCTTCAAGCTGAGTGAACACGCTCGCTGCGGGTCAAAGGTCAGCGCGCTGCACTTCAATAAATTAATTTAAAGTTTAATTAAAAAATTGGTCCTTATTTTCAATTAGCGCTTGGCTGCCTTGGCCACCCCCCCCCCTCCCCCCCCACACCTATGCTTTGACTGTTTTTGCACTTAGAGTGCGCCACGCCCAGCGCCGCCCGCTTCTTCTTAATTAATTAAGCAAATTAAATTTATGCATGGACCAACTACAACAGCAGCAACAAGCTGAATAAACGCAAGAAGCATGGCACAATAATTATCAATAAAGCTTCTCCTGCCTTTTGCCTTTCTTTTTGCGAGAGCCGGAGAGAGAGAGAGAGAGAATACGGCAATGGCTATTAGCCCAGCAAGTGTGAGCGAGACTACGACTGTGTTGGGCTGAGGGCTAGCGAATGGTGCTTACCTGGCGCCCACTCACGTAAAAGAAACATTAACGCCACATCTCGGACGGGCAGCCTGACCGCCTCCAAAACGTCTCACGCTCGCCTGCTCCCAGAGCTTGTTAGCCAGCTGCCGAGCAAGGAGTCGGCACGTGACCTGGAACTTGGAACCTGGAACCTGGAACCTGGAGCCTCCGTTTCGACTGGCAGCGGCGCCTACCAATGCTGCTGCTGCTGCTGCTCCTGCCAAACGTGTCGCCATTTTGACTTGCATGCAAAGTGCTGGCAAAAGCCAAAAGGTGAAACAGGTGAAAGCTCGACGCTCCGAGCTGACTCTCTTGCTCGTCTCAGGGGCTCATTCCAGCACCAGCACTTGCACAGCTTCCTTTGAGTTGGTTAGCACTGAGCGTTCCGGCCATGCGGGTCACATGCGCCCAGTCAACCAGCCAGCTAGCCAGAGGCGTTGTGCAACAATGACAGCTTAGAGAGGAGCGTCTAGAAAGAGAAGAAAGCGTAAAAATTATTTTTTTTTGCTTCTGCGAGATACCAAAGCTTGAGCTTATCTATGAGATATTAGACTTAGCTATGGCTGAGGAACCAGCAGGAGTGAAGGTAGTGAGAACTGGGAACTATCTAGGTACATCTATGAAGATTTCCTTAGGCAACCTATATTTTTCCTTAAGAACCCTTAAGAACCAAGGCTTGACTATGCCTGAAGCAGCAAATGTAGCGAGCACTATGCCGCCTTTAGGACATTCTTCTCCACTCTTTAACCTTATCATTTTCCATCCTCCTAACTCTAGACAGATCCCTGCTGTTCGGCAGCTCTGACTGCCTGGGCAGCTGCATACATCAACATGTATCCGAGCTGAACTTTGGTCTTCGCTGTCCATTAAGCTGTCTCAGCTGGCGTTGGCGAAGGATGCCAATGTCAGCGGGACAACTTAATTTCCGACTAGATTTCAATAGCAACAAACAGCAGCAAAAATAAATTTTCAAATATTCATAATTGGAGGGCAAAGAGCGTCGTTTGTGGGGTTTTTGCAGCTATGCTGCACTCTAATTGCTGCCAGAGGGAGAGTGAAAATGTGGGTGAAATCGATGGCAAAGGTGGCCAAGCCCTATCGTACCTAACTCCGGCCAATCCTCCGCTCCTGCATCGTGTCAGCTGTAATAAAAGTTCGCTCAAGTCGCTATACACTCTATGTGCTGCCGCCCACCCTGCGAGCCATGCCAGCCGAAACAACTGGCAGCAGCAATTAGAAAATGTTACCAACTTAGAAATGCGTGGCGTCTGACTAAATGGACGTTAATGGCCAGCTGGCAACCAACTAATAGCATCAGCAGCAGCAACAGCAGCAGCAATAACAACAACGAGGACAATAATAAAATTATCGCCATGGAAAGCATCCGCAAAACATGGCAGCGTGCGCATCCTTTTTCCGAATTGCTCATACGCCCAGGTGGCCGCGAGCACACAGACAGGCGGGGCCATGGGGATTGTGGACGAGGTTAGGGCTCGCCATCTAGGCACATTAAAATTAAATTGCAAATTAAACATCAAAGTAGTTCATGGGCAAAATAGTGAAATGAGTTCATAATCGGATTTGACGACTTGTGAAATGGTTTTAAATGACTGGCAGCGCGTGATGCGGGTATATGTAGAGGGGCCGGGCCGAGGGAGGGGCAGGGCCAGCACTTAACGAACTTCAATGGACGGGGCGAGCGCGTCAAACAGCAGAGAGCAACAACTTGTAACCAGCGGACATGCAGGCAAAGAAACGAACTAGCCAAAAGCCTTCGGAAAATAAGTGAAAGTGAGAAAAATATTTTTAAAAATACCAATATCATATGTATATAATACTAAAGTCAAGTCAACTCAACTCAGCCTATTGACAAGTCCCCTCAAAATTACTGTCTTCCATATAACCTAACTCAAACTCGAAATTTCCTTATACTTCAATAAACAAAATTTGTTTATTTTTGATTGAAGTTGATAAGTTGATCAGATTTTTGGCGCAGTGTAGGCGGACTTTTGCATTTGTATTTCGCACTTCACTGCCTTCGATGAGTGGTTGGGCAATATAATTCAAAGTACGAGTACGAGTACGAGTGCTCCGGCACATGCCCAGGGGGCAACACCGGTGACGGTGGGGGTAGGGCAATAGAGTTGCCTACTCTTTTGACAGAGTGACACCTTCGCTTGGTTACACACTTTTCCCCACTGATGTAGTTGTTGTTTTCGCTGGCTGCGGCTGCGTTTGCAATTCTCTAGTGGTTGTTGTTTATGCCTGGCCATACCCTGTGGCCATTTCAACTGGGCAGCGAGTATGTCAATTACAAATTCCCAATTCCTGATTGTCAAACTTATCCCATGGAGTTCATTCAATAAATCAAACATTCAAGCAACAGTCAAGTGATTGATTGAATCACTAATCCATCAGTGAGCCAATCAATTGAGACTGGTCTCACACTCAAGCAGTTCGTCAATAAATTGAAGTTAACCTGTCATTTAGGGACTATATCAATCATTGACTTTATCAATCTGTGCCTCTATCAATCAGTTCCTCTATCAATCAGTGACTCTATCAATCAGTGACTCAATCAATCAATCAAACAGTAACTATTAATCTGTCAAACAGTGCCTCTATCAACCAGTGACTCCTCCAACCAATGACTTTCCCAATCAGTAACTCTATCAATTGGTAAATTAGATCAATCAAACAATCAATCAGTCAATACATTGAGCTATTTTGACTTCAATGATTCGATCAATCGATCACTCAAGCAATGTCAACATGGCTATGTACAGGGTATTTTCCAGTTGGGCAGCCTTGTCTCTTGTTTTTGTTGTTGTTGTACTCGTCGCAGTGCCACCGCCAATAAACATTAAAAACAGAGGCATTTCGAGGCGGCCCATCATTGAGCGCTCTGCAACTAACAAATTCTTCAAAAATCAATACACACACAACAGTTTTAGTGTGTGTGTGTGTGAGTGTGGGTGCGCGTGTGTGGTGGGTTTCGGTGTTTGGCTTCGCTGATGTTGTCAGCTTTTCGGTGGCTACAGCGGTCACAGCGCACGTCGAGTCAGGCGAGATGCTCTGAAACTGTTGGCTGCGGCCTGTTCCAGCGGTTGACTGACGCGTATGCGTTATTAAATCTGCATGTGTGTGCGGGTGTGTGTGTATGTGTGTGTATATGTATGCCTATGCCTATGCCTATGTCTATGCCTATGTCTATGTCTATGTCTATGTCTACGTCTATGTCTATGCGTGTGCTGACAGCAATTTGCGTATCAATATGGGCACATAATGCTTCGAAAATGATTTCCAAAATTTGCATTTAAATTAAAAATTATATTTGCAACACAAACAGACGGTCAGAGGCGTCAGCGAGGCGGGGCGAGGGCCACGGCTGGCATTGCATAAAAACAACGTCAAAAAATGCAAATTTTGCAAATTTTAGCTGAAATTTTATCCATTAGTTGTTGCCCCAAAAATGCGCTACGCATACGCAACGTGTGCCCGCAAAAGCAGCCCACGACAAGCCTGGCCTAAAATGCCGTACACCCACACAGTGGCATTCGCATGTGCATATGCCAGCTGCTATAGCTGCAGCCACCGCCTACCGCCTGCTGCCACTAGCCCAGCAGCCACCAACGCTTGTCACAGCTGCGGCTTCTGTTTTTGATTAGACAACCAGCAGCAGCAGCGAATTTTTGTTGTTGTGCCATGTTGAATGTTGCATGTTGCATGTTGCATGTTGCACAGTTGCCAACAAGAAAAACGCTGCCTGACACAAATCATAAGCCAAATTCAAGCACAGTTTCGTTCCTCTCAACATTCCATATTAACTAACACTAATCTAGCCTTTTTTCTAAAGTTTAGCTTTTTTTTGTCCATTTCCACAAGCATTGCAGAGTTGCCAGCCCCGACCAGAGCAACCCTGCAGCTGTTGCAGTAGTTACCAACACTAAAGTCTCCGGAAGTGCTACTCATATCTTCACTTTGTGCTCAGCACGCGTAGCGAGTGGACTGAAATCAGGAAACTTAAAGTTTTTCAAATCTATTGAAATCATGCAACATCCACTAGATTTTGTAAGTTAATTAATTATTTTTATATACTCAATATTCAATATTCAATATCTAACATTTATTTAAGGACCTGTATTTGCCTATCTTTGCCGAGTGCCCAGGCAACAAGCGAATGCAAATCATGACCTTGCGCATGTGCGAAGTATATCGGAGTAACCAACCGTACATGTGCCGGGCCTTTGAGAATGACCCGGAGGTATGGCACGTGCGCGAAGGTGAACATGGAGTTGGGATCCGAGTCTCGCAGAATCCACATCCATAAGTGACTCAACTAACTCCACCTGAGATGGCAACGGCCATGGCCAGATATAAGAAGATTTTGGCCGGTGAATATTACTATACCTCATCAGAGTCTTATTTTCCCATTCAATATGTATATAAATAGAAATGAATTTAAACTGCTTTATAAAGAATATTTAATTTGAATGAGGGAGAAGTACTAATATATATATACATATATATATATATATATATATATATATATATATATATATAGTACAATGCTATAAAAATTACTGAGCAGGCTACAACTCTGATCTACGGAACGGAATTACTATTTCGTTGGTCGTTAAAATTGAAGTTAATGTCAAGTGTGAGGTTTTCTCGCCTCGTCATTTTGTATTCGACTCGCAGAGTGAGCTGATTAAAATCAGGAAAAAAAGGAAAATTTCTTAAATTGCAGAACGAAATGGATCCCACAAAGAAATTCGTAAGTTTTTGCAAAAGAAATGTAGATTTGTTTTTTATGTATTCAATATTCTCTCAACTAAGACCCCGGAGCTGCCGATGTGGTATGAAAATCCTGAGCAAACTCACGACTTGAAAACATTTCGAACCAATCCATGGTGGGTCAAGGCGACTGGTGAGGAAACTGGAACTCAGGGCTCGACCGGTCAGCGATCAGGTGAAGCGGAGCAGCGTACTGAAGCCGAGAAGCCACAAGCCAAACCCAAATGCAAGAAGTCTTCGAAGAAAGATGCCCAAAAAAAATCGAAGACCGTCTAAGATCTTATAGATCTATTCGCATAACTATTAAATATTTCGAAATGAATGAGACATCTTCACTGGAATAAATGTAGTTAAAAGAGCTCTCTCCTGCTCTATCTCCCTGTACTCAGCTCTCCTCTCTTCCTAGACCAAACTATGATGACAAAGATTCCACATAATGTGGAATGGAACATTTCTTAGTCTATAGCCATAGTTGGTGCCCTTCTATCTCACCCTCTCTCTAACACACGCTATCCCTTGGCCGCTTATTCTTATTTGTTCGAATTTCATTATCGAAATTTTCTAGTCCAAATGACAGTCATTCGAACTCAGCGAGCTGGGAGCTGGGACTGCGGCTATTCGTTTGTCATTGTCTATTGCGGCAACACCTGCCACATACACCCCGCAAACTTCGCACACACACAGCGCACAGCTTCCGCTCCTCAGGCCCCAGTCGACTGTTTGTTCAGCGCTCGGCTGTCGTCTGCGGCTGTAAATGAAGTTGTGTTTTAATTAAAATTCCAGACTTTATTTCTGTAATTATATTAACTCGCTGTTCGAACTCGCTCGCTCGGCCGGGGCAGAGGCTCAGGCTCGGACTTGGACTCGAACTCGGACTCGATCGATCTATAGACGACGGCGGGTGGGTGCGAGTCCGGTCACGCTGCGTTTCAGCGGCAACAATAAGGAAAAGATAAAACCATTAACGGCAAAGTGAAGAAATGTGGAAAACGTGGCAAAGGCATGCGGCAGCCCGTACAGAACTCTCAACTTCCCCACTTACCAACTCCATTCGCCGTTGTCCGACGTCCGGCTTCCTGCTGTGTCCTCATTGGCATTGGCATCTTCTTGTGTTGGCTGCTGTCGTGCTGCCGCCTGCAAATGGTGTTAAAATTAATTTAATTGAATGTGAAATGAAATTTGTTTTGACACACACACAAACACCCGCACACCCGCACATAGACAGTCAGTTGTACAAGGACGCCTCGCCTGGATTGCTGTGCATTCCTCGGCTGCCTTCGGATGTGCCTTCTTATTGTTTCCCTATCGCCAGCATCGTCGAAACAATTCGCACAGCCTGGCTGCAAAATGTCCTTTTCGCTATTCGCTATTCGCAATTCTTTTCTCGCACTTGCCCAACTCTTTCTCCTTCCCCGTCTCCATCTATCTCCCTAGGTTTTTTTTACTCGCAGATTCCTGCTTATTGAGGTCTGTGCGGCGCATACTTCAAAAATTATCTCCAACTGCAGCTTGTTAATCGCACGCCTAATGAACACCGCTTCTCGGAAGATTTTCAGCGATTCCTTGGCAGACACTCATGACAAAGCTATAGATCCTCATACTTAACAATATTATAAACAAGGCCCAACCCCTTAACCTATCAATTCTCTCCTCATTTATACCAATTCAAGTTTTCTTTGTGAATCGAATTCATTTATATTTAGACAAATATAGATTAGGTCAATAAGAATTCATCTTATTCATCTTCACCGGTCAGAATCTTCTTATATCTGGCCACGGCCGCTGCCATCTCAGGTGGAGATAGCTGAGTCACCTCTGGATGTTGGTTCTGCGAGACTCGGATCCCAACTCCATGTTCACCTTCGCGCACGTGCCATACCTCCGGGTCATTCTCACAGGCCTGGCACATGTAGGGTTGGTTACTCCTACATAGTTCACACATCCTGAATGTCATGAGCTGCATTTGCTTGTGGCGTGGGCGCTCGGGAAAGATAGGCAAATACAGGTCCTTAAATAAATGTTAGATATTGAATATTGAATATTGAATATATCAAAATAATTAATTAACTTACAAAATCTAGTGGATGTTGCATGATTTCAATAGATTTGAAAAACTTTAAGTTTCCTGATTTCAGTCCACTCGCTACGCGTGCTGAGCACAAAGTGAAGATATGAGCAGCACTTCCGGAGACTTTAGTGTTGGTAACTACTGCAACAGCCGCAGGGTTGCTCTGGTCGGGGCTGGCAACTCTGCAGTGCTTGTGGAAATGCACAGAAAAAGCTAAAACTGCAGCTGTAACTCAGAAAAATGCTAGTTTGATTTGAAGGCATTCTTATATTTTAAATCCATTGAAAATGGCAAATCAGAAAATCAAAGAGTTTTGCTTAAATGTAAGTAGCAGGCAGAGGGAGGCGTGGCAGTCGTTATGAACGTGTAAAGGGAAAATCGCATTCGCTTGGCTTAAATTACCAAGGATATTTGCCGTTCTCCACATATCTACATTCCATTGAATATTTGTTAACTTAATACAAATAAAAATTACGGGAGAAGTTAGACATTTTTTGCTCTGCGCGTACTCTATATAGATCGGACAGATATGACTGATTTGCCATTTTCAATGGATCAGGATACAAAAGTGCTCGTCAAATCTCAGTAGCATTTTGTGTGCTGTTTCTAGAGTTCCAGTTTTCTGATAGTTGACCTGGCTTCCACAAGCTCTGAACAATTCTGAAACTAACGATTACAGAATAGCAGCTCTGTGTTCGACAGTCGACTGAGGTCTGTTCGACTTGGTGAACTCGTCACTCTGTGCTTGTCACGCCGAGTAAGTAGACTAAAATCAGGAGCAGAAAAATTCCAGAATTTTACATCGAAATGGATAATTCTTTAGAATTCGTAAGTTGATTGCAGTCGACAGAAGATTGTCTTCTACATATATATTTAATATTGCTTTATACAAGGACCTTTGTGTGCCTATCTGGCATGAGACGCCTGAAAATCCATACCAACTAATGACGTTTAGAATGTGTGGCTCATGCCGCAGCAACCGTCCGTACATGTGTGAGAGGTGCGATATGGGGACCAGCCCTTTGTGGTGGAGGGTGCACGATGGCAATCAAGGAGTTGGAGTTCAAGTCTCCAATAACCAGTATCCCGAAGTGGAGCAGCTCTCTGATGATATGTGGGCTGAGGCTGTGGCCAGATACAAGAGGATTTTGACCAGCCCCCCTAACACCGAATCCCAGGGTCAATAAGATGTCAGATACTGAACCTAACCAAATATGAACCAAATAAATTGAACTGGATTGTTAAGAAAATTTTGATTTGATAGAGGGCAGTCATTTTTAATTTTTTCAGGGCATACAACAAATATTACGCCATACCCTACCATGCTCTGTATGCTACCATAATAGTATATTATTCTGTATACTGTACTCTACTACCGCTAGCTAGGTCCTTTGGTCAACTTCTTGACTTCTATTGGAATTTGCCTTGTAAATGTAATTTGCAATTCGTTTATCCTTTTTTATTTGCTTTGCCACTTGCCTCTGGCATTCGCTTTTCTATATATAGTAAATATATTTTAATTTTTTTTCTTTTTGTCTTTTTGTTGCTATTTCGTTTCTTTCATGGGGAGTCCTGTGATAAGTAAATAGAATTGTTTTCGCTGTTTCAATCGCATTTTAATTTTTGCGGCTTTATGTTAATTGAAAACCAATTTGACGGCAAACAAAATGCGACGAATCAGTGCGCACAGTTCCAATTGTCTATATCTAGTGCTATCTTTGTCTGCCTCTCGCACAAACAGCTCCTTCTCCATCTCTTCTCTGGCATATTCAATAGGCCTGAATAAACAGAACTCTGTGCATTTGAAATTGATAGATAAGCTATATTGAAAATAATATATACATCTCTGTATATAAAATATATATATATGTATATGTATATATAAAGCTTGTTTATAGGCTTATTTTCATTTTTATATTTATTTTTTTGCTATTGACTTTGGCATTTTCAATTAAAACACGTAATTGATGAACACTGACAAAATTGAAATTTTTATTTACATTTTATTATTGCCAGGCGTCAATTCTCACCTTTGCGAACCTAACTGAAATCAAACATTTTGCTCGCATTAAACACTTTGCATAGTTTTTTTTTAATGTATGAATTAATTTTCTGTTGCAGTTTCGTGTCTGACCATTAACAAAATAAAACAAACGCAGGTTGCGCCTGCTAACTATATCAAGTCTGGCTAAAAGGCTGAGTCAATGGCCATCTATCTGTGTCGTCGTTCAAGCTTGCTTCAAATAATCGATAACCTTTATCAGTTTTAATGATATCGATTAATATCGATAAATCAAGCTTCAGTCATTCTGAATAGCTGCATCTCTCTCTCTCTTTCCCCCTCTCAATCTTTCGCTATATTTTCTTATACCTATCTAAGCTCCACAGCCCAGCTCACAGCTCGACCATCCATACAGTGTATCATCTAATCGTTCACAACCGACCAGGCCCAGCTTAAATGCTTTAAATTCATTTAAAATCTGCGCGAGTTGCATTTCAGTGTTCAAATTGGCCTTTAAATTGTTTAATTTGGTTGATTTGTAATATTTACTCTCGATAAGCTTCATTATTAATGGGCGCTCGCTGCGAGGGTGTGTGTGTGTGGGTGTGTAATAATTTAAAAATTACATTCATAATTTATAAAAAAAAAATATATAAATAAATAAATAGGAAACAAAGAAGAGAAAAGTAGATCGGTCCGATAGTTAAATGCGCTTTAACAACTTGATAATGAAGTTCTATTTGATGATAATCATTAATGTAGTATTAATATACAAAAGACTTTAATTAAACTAGGCAGCCGGCTTAAGTTCAGGCTGACTGAGGGCAACACCTGTCTAGCTTAGCCCAATATTAACATGCCCTCTGCTAGGGTATATAGAAAACAACAAATGTAATTGCTAGCAGCTGCAGCGTAATAGACGAAGGCGACAATGCCAAAGCACAGGATGTTTAGTGCTGATGAGCATGAGTAGGAGGACGAGCCCAGGACGAGGACGAGCAGCAGTCCTGGCTGTGTGGAGTAATTCAACGTGTTGTTGTTTCGTGTGAGTGCAACAACATAATTGTTGTAGCTGTTGAACTTGTTGACCATTTGCCGCCCCATATTGAAGGCAGACCCCCAACCAGTCCCTGTCCCAGTCCCAGTTCGAGTTCGAGTTGCAGTCTCTCGTTCAGATTTGCATAATAAATGAGATACAAAAGCCAAGCGGCTACTGTCACATAGCCACTGGCCGTGTGCCATCTATAATGATGATAATAATGATGCAGATATATGTTCAAACAAACACAGCCAGATAAAGCCGAGCGGGCAGGGGCAGCTGGCAGCTGGCGGAACGGGCGCACAGACAGGTGCAAAAGGGCTGTGTTTTCGAGGGGAAATGTCATGGCACACAGTAAGTGCGTCAAGGTGTGAGTGGACACACACACAAACAAACAGTCAATGGGGCGCATATGCTACACACACACACACACACACACACACACACACACATGCGGCTGGCCAGGGCGTAGACGTATGACAAAACAATATGCAAATTTTGTTGCATACTTTTTGGGGCCAGCGTGAAAATCATTTCAGCTAAGCAGACACCCAGCTTTCGCTGCTGCTGCTGCTGCTGCTGCTGCAGTCAGTCAGCCCAATCAAACAAATAAACAAGTACAACAACAACAACAACAACAACAACGACAATGGCAGCCGACAGTAGAGCGGACAACGGCTACATAATGCCTTTCCGGTATCCAATAAACCGACTGCACTTGGACAGCCCGGATTTCCGCTTGAATCATTGATGAGCTATTAAAGTCATTTCTATTTTGCTGTTTGTTGTGCGGCTGCTACGGCTCGTCTAACAAGCAACAATCTCCACCTCTGGGTGGCCCACCCACTGGCAATTGCACTTTCGCCTCTCTCATTCCCTCCCTTTCTCTCTCTCTCTCTCTAGTTGTTGCTGGCTCAGTCATCAACAACTTTTGTCACGTTCAAATTCCGTAGTTTATCACAACGCGTTGGGGAATTTGCTCGGCAAATTAAGCATGCAACGGTCGCAGGCGTTGGACTGAAGGGGAAATTGCCAAAAAGCAGCTTAGCTCAGGTGGCAGGGCTATTATGGGCGTCAGCCAAGCGGTGCTTACAGATTATTTCAAGTACCGATAATTATCGATTTTTTTGATTTGACATTTACATTAAAAGAGTCGACAAGTCAATTAATCAAGTCAATAGTCAGCCATGATAACAGATCACTTAAAGTATCAATAACTATCGATTTTAGAATTTTACATATCAAATGTTGACAACTCAGTCAGTATTGATTGATATCGACTCTTAACATTTTATATATTATATATAGGCAATTGAAGCAGTATCTGCAGATAATTTCAAATATCGATTTTTTAACAATTTATATTTCATATATATTCCCACTTCATTCCAAAAATCGATAGTTATCGACTTCAAGCATATGGAAAATCCTTGTTCACCCACCAATATTTATCGACAAATTATGAACTTTTGGCTTTCGATAATCAATTTGCCTGAACGTACAATTAGCGCAAAAAGGAACCGAAATTGATTTAAGCCGCTTTTAAGTGCCGCACACGACGACTGAATGCGTCCATTGTTTACTTATGTTCTTTCGCGGCATTCTTAATGAAACTCGACATGGGACTTGAGTCTTGAGGCCCTTTGGCAGGGTGAGCGGCAGGGTGAAAGTGGGGTGGACAGCACGTCCGATAGGCAAAAAGCTTAAGAGCCGGCAATTGAATCGCTGCTGCCCATATTCGCCTGACTGCCCGCAGTTAATACATACCCTGCAGAGAATAGTTGAAGAGAAGCTCACGAAGAGAGTATGGGTAGTAGCAGAAGTACTGCAAATCAATAAAAAAATAAGGATGTAATCTTAGATTTTTGCAAACTCAATAGATATCAAAATGCATTTAGAGAAGTATTGAATCGATTCGAAGAATTGAATCTTTGATTACTGAAATTACAGAGTATCAGACAGTCGAGCATTCTTCATGACGCAGCACTTTAATTTGTTACTGCGGCGACTGTATGCGGGAGGACGTGGCAATTGCCACGACGACAGCGACGACGTTGACGGAAATGAAAAGATAATTTACCCGCATGTTTCAACATCAGCCTGGCGTGCCACGCCCACACGCACAAGGGCAGACGACGAAGGGGAGAGGGAGCATCCATCTGAAGCTGACTGCATGTAGGTGGGGATTGGGTCATCATCGTGCCGCTAATGCTAATGCTGGTTATCTGTCTATCCATCAGCTGGCCATGTTATGATGTAAATGCCGAGCCACTCGACTGCTGCCACTGATGATAATGGCCACCACAATCCGCCGGCAGTGACTCCGGCTCCGGCTCCGACTCCGAATCCGGCTATGACTTTGGCTCCGGTTGCAGCTCTAGCTGCGACTCCTGCACGAGGCAAATATGTCGCTGCCCGTCTTGTCGGCAGACGAAGCTGCCAAACATTTAGTCTGTCTGCGGCACACACACACACACACACACACATCCTCACAGACACACACACACACACGTTCAGCCAGTCACAAATTTATTGTTCTTAAACATCTGAGCATGAATGAATGACTGTGCCAGCTAACTGGAACTTGCGTCTGGGCATTGGTATTGTTATCGAGAGTGGGCATGGCACTGCGGCTGGAGCTCAGCCCTGGTTATATTTGAATGCCAAGTTGCCAGTTGTCACAAAGTGAGTGAAATATAGCCAAAATGCCAAATGTCAGCGAAAGACATTATTACTGGCTAGTTGATCCGTCGTCGTCGTCGTCGTCGTCGTCGTCGTCGCCGTAAACTCTAACTGCTGCTTGTGCTTGTTGCCTTCTTGTCATACGTCTCATCCTTGTTAGGATTGTCTCCGTCTGCTACGGCGCAGATAATCGATACGCACACGCATTGCATGGTGTCTCCCACCCCCACCCCATCCCTGCCAGACTCTGTGTGTGTGCGGGACTGAAAACTGAGACCATGTCAGCCCATCAGCCAACATCAAGCCAACATCAAGCGTGTGTTGCTGCTGCTGCTCCTGCTGCTGCTGTCTGCGTCGACCGGAGCTTTAAAAACTTCAGCTTCAGCTCCTTCTTCGACTTGCTTGGCTTTTAATTTGCTCATCAGCCTCGAAAGAAGAAACCAATTTAAGCTTACAGCACAAATTCATTTAAATAGCGTTTGATATTTTGCAAAGTAAATCCAATTAATTACTTATTGAAACGAAAAATTTCAAATTATGCAGCAAATACTTGTTGGCTGAAAAAGCTTTAGGCAGGATTTTCAAGATTTTAAGCAGCTTACAGCCCTTCGAAGTCTGAGACACGAATTGCTTTACTGGAGCTTAAGCTTAAATTGAAATAAAGCTTAATGGAGCTTTCGCCTGCGCAGAGATTAATCAATTAATCAATTAATCAAAATCAATTCATACCCTTGAGGAGCTTTCAAAGCTTTATCTGAAGAAACTTAATGTTTAATCTAAGAGCTTAATTTTCACTCACTTGCCTTTCAGTCAGCTTTCATGTGCTTTTCGAATGGAGCTTTGCAGCTAAAGTCATTTGTTAAGTGAAACTCCTACAGTTCGAGTTTCACTTAGTGTCAGAACAACAGTTAACTTCATTTATTCAACTTATACACACATTTCAAGAATAGTGAAATTTTCGTAATAGATTCAAGCGGATACCAGAGCGGAGCGGGCATCGACACGAAATGGACAGTCTGGGCAATGAGGTGCGCGAGTCTTTCGTGGGCGACTTTAAGCTGCTGGGGCAGTTCGACAAGGGCAGCTTTGGGGACATCTTCCTGGGACAGTCTCTGTACACCGGCGAGCGCTATGCCGTCAAGATGGAGAAGACGGGCGAAGAGCATCCCCAGCTAGCCTACGAGTATCGCGTGTACAAGGCAATACGACCGGCCCTGGGACTGCCGCAAATCCAATATTTCTGCGAGGAGGACGACTACTGTGCGCTGGTCATGGAGCTGCTGGGCCCGTCACTCAACTATCTATTCGAGTTCTGCAGTCGGTCGTTCACAATGAAGACTGTGCTGATGCTGGCGGACGAGCTGCTGCTGCGCTTGGAGCACGTGCACGGACGCGGCTTTGTGCATCGCGACATCAAGCCGGATAACTTTCTGATCGGCCGCGACCTCTCGTGCAAGCGCGTGCACCTGATTGACTTTGGCCTCTCCAAGAAGTACTGGGATCCCATTACCCATGTGCACATACCCTATCGCGAGGACTGCAGCATGACGGGCACGGCGCGGTTTGCGTCCATCGCCGCGCACGAGGGCCTGGAGCAGTCGCGCCGCGACGACCTCATCTCTGTGGGCTATATGCTCATCTACTTCCTGCGCGGCAGCCTGCCCTGGCAGGGCCTGCCGGCCAGCACAAAGAAGATTAAATACGAGGCCATCTACGAGATGAAGCGTTCCATTAGCAACGAGGTCCTCTGTGAGAAGTATCCCAGCGAGTTCGCCATGTACCTGAACTACTGCCACAAGCTGGGCTTCGACGCCAAGCCGGACTACTGTATGCTGCGCAAGATGTTTCGCCAGCTGAGCGCCAAGCTGTGCATCAAGAACGACAAGATCTTTGACTGGGAGAAACTGACGTTGGAGTTCCATCGCAACCAGAAAAATCCTGGCGTGGGCAAGATAGTCTATCCCTTCAAATGTCAGCCGGACGATGGGCGAAGTGGTTATCCAATTGTACGTAACGACAAAGCAAGGCGTTGGATTTAGTTAAGGGCAATTGAACTAGTTCCTAAATGCGAGAACTAGTTACAAAACAGACAGAGATAACGCGGCTGCAGACTAGTTCCTTCGTAAAGTATGGTGCCACAATCATTCATGGATAGATCAGCCCAAATTGTGATTGCTCTTTGATAAACGCCCTATTTGCATAATAGATAAGTGAACTGGTTCGAGAAATACACAACTAGCAAGCGATGACAAATAAATTTGTTTTTTAATAAACCAAAAGCTTGAAAGAACTGAGTGAACTTCAGATATATCGAATGTATCTAAATTAACTAGTGCCAGTTCTAGTGGCTAAATGAACTAGTTCCAAAAACGAAGTTCCATAAACCAGTTACTAATGTGTGCTTTGTATTTAGGATTTATTTAGAGAACAAAGTGGACTAGTTCCCATGGTAATTTAGTGAATAATAAGCTAGTGAACTACATATATATTGTATAGATGCAATCATATGCTATATGAACTAGTTCTCATGATAAACCAGTTTCCAAGTTGCTTAGTGATCTACAGATCTTGTATAGATCTAATTAGAGCCAAAGTGAACTAGTTCCAATAGTAAGCCAGTGACCAATAAGCTAAATGATATATAGATATTTTGTATAAGCTTAATCATAAACTTAGTGAACTAGTTCCAATAGTAAACCAGTTACTTAGTGATCTACAGATATATTTTATATATCTAATTGAATGATAAGCGAACTAGTTCCAATGGTAAGCAACTTTCCAAATAGCTTAATGAACTACTGATATATTGTATAGATCTAATTGGATGATAAGCGAACTAGTTCCAATGATAAACAACACAAAATAAAAGGCTTAGAGCGCCTTAGTATTATATGGAGTATAGCTATGAAATCGATTTAATTATTTATATTTTAATTATTTTTAATAATAATTTTTGAATATAATTATTTTAATAATAATTATAATTTAATTTACAAACTTTAATTGAAATAATTTGGTTTAGAACAGTATACGAAAGGAACTAGTTAACTCATGAACAAATTTTCAAATTTTCAAATTTTCCAATGGCGAAAATTGTTCATAAAATCTCTTGAGAAATTGCGTCTAGGAAAACAGTTATTGCAGAAAAAAAGCAGTGCTTAGCAGCGAAGCGACTGAATGCAGTGCACCTGGAGCGACAAGCCGCAAAAAAGAAATGCCCCGCCCATGCACGCCCACTTGAGCTGCGGCTGGGCGGACGTGTGGGAGACATAGAAAGAAATCAAAAACACAATCAGATGTTGCCATAGTTGCAGCACACTCAACAAACAGATAAATAGAGTGAGAGGAGAGTGGTGCGGAGGGAGTGGGAGGGGTGGCTGGAATGCCTGAGGGGCGTTTGTGGAATGGACAGCATCAACAGCCACGCTTCAGCGGCGGCAGCTAATAAAAATTGTTCAGTTTTTCCAATTTGAGAGATGCCAACGTTTCTCCAGAGAGTGGGAGGGGGTGGTGTGTGTGGCGAGGGAGAGGGAGAGGGAGTGGGAGAGGCAGAGGCAGAGAAAGCAAATAGAGCAATTTAAATTGGAACGTGATTATGCAAACGTTTGCGCAGCTTAACTCAAGTGTCGCTCCGTGCCGCTTGCCCAGTTGCCGCCGCTCCACACACACACACACACACACAGAGAGACACCATAGGGTCATGTGCATTGCCCACACACACATACGCATTTGAGTTGACCATTAAGCGAAGTGAAAGCATTCAAAGCCCTTGAGTGCCCAGCTGGCATCGACTAAGACTCTACTGGAGCCAGTCCAGCAGGCGACGCAGCCGGCTCGAGCGTCCTGCCAGTCGCTCGAGCAGCAGCACCAATCCGGCCATGGCCATCAGCACGGCGTAGCAGCGGTAGAGGCCGCGCAGCATGTCGTTGGTGATGCGCGTGACCAGCTCCACGTTGCTGTAGGCGCCGCCGAGACTCGCCGCGGGCAGGTAGCGGCGCTCGATGTGTGCGAGGACGCCGGAGCTGCGCAGCTGCTCGATCTTGCGGTCGATGCTGAACTTCAGTATCGTGTTGTTCGAAAAGTAGATGACCAGCTGGTACAGGTAGATGGGCTCCCGGATGCGCGTTAGCCGGATGCCGTGCCGCTGCTTGCGCTGCCAGTGCACCAGGTTGTTGTCCAGCGAGATGGTGGCCACGCGCGCACCCCGCTGTGCCTGCTGCAGCCGCTGATAGCGCTGCGAGAAGTTGCCGTCCAGCAGCTGCGTCAGCTGTGCCGGATAGAAGTCGTGGTAGCCGCTGCTGATCAGCGTGTAGTTCTGGCGCAGCAGTCCGGCTAAGCCGTGCGGCAGCGGCTGATGCTGGGGCAGTCGCAGCACGTCGAACAGCTTCGCCTGGTAGGCGCAGCGCAGCACCAGCGTCAGGAGCAGCCAGTGGGCCAGCAGGTGGCGCAGAGCATTGCTGCGTGGCAGCCGATGCGTCGGCACCGGATTACCCGTGCTGGAGGCCAGCAGGTTCTCGACCGGATGCTGCAGCCGCACGCGCCGCCCCAGCCAGCGCGCACAGATCAATGCCGCGAGCAACGTGGCTAGCAGACAGAGCCAGACGAGAGGATCGAAGGGCCGCACCAGCTGGCCGAACGGTCCCAGGTAGCGATCCGAGCGCACCACAAAGATGAAGTAGCTCTGATGGTACACGGCGGAGGTGGAGAACTGATGGCGGCGCTTGTCCGAGGCACTGAAGCCGCCAATGGCCAGCTCGGCTTCGCCCGCAGCCAGCTGGGTGACGGAAGGAAACTTTTCCGAGGGTAGCTAGAAAAATCATGCCTTGACTCACCTGGGCCAAGCAGCCGCTGAGCCTGTCCGTGCTGAAGATCTCGCTCTTATCGATGGGCATCTTAAGGTGAATGCGGAATCGTAGCGCTCGGGCCAGCAGGCGCAGTAGCTCGCCGCCGATGCCCTGCAAATCGCGCATGTCGATCAGCGCGCCATCCGCTGGCAGAGCAGCGCCACCTGCCGGCCGATACATGAAATGCGGCGGCAGATGGTGCCCCGTCACGTTGAACGCACAGTTGCTCAGGTTGCTGAATCGCATCGGAAACAGCTCCGGATGCAGTAAGCTGCCGTTGGCCACGAACTGATTGCTCCGGTAAATGTGGATGCCCGGCAAGCACTGTTCCCGGAACAGTCGATAGGAGAAGAGCCCGACCTCGCCGTCCTCCTGCTGCGCCAGCACGATCACATTGATGATGCGGCGCTGGAACGCCGTATAGCAAATGTTCGTCACTGCCCGTTGCAATTCTCCGTCCGGCACGCGCACCATGATCACTATCAGAAAATAAAACTCGCGTTCGTGCTGCAGATGCGTGAGGCTGAGATGCAGTTGCCTTGTGGCAGCAAGCGAAGCAGAAAGAGAGAGAGAGAGAGTGAGAACAGGAAATGAAACCGAACTGAGCTTTTTCTAGAAGCAGCCAATAGGAAATAGCGGTGGCATATGCTGGCAACGATCGCTGGCGATAGTATCGCATGCAACTATCGTATACGACTAGCGATCGTGGCCGAACGATCGTCAGCGATGTTGCAATTGCCGATATCAGCGACAGCGATGCTCATCGATCATCGACGAGCGAGCGAGCGAGAGAGATAGAGAGGGAGGGAGAGAGAGAGAGAGAGAGATAAGGAGACGACGATCAGCAACAGTTGATCAAGCAAAGTGAGACGTGAAGAGAATTGAGTTATTTTTAACTAAAGGAAGGAAACATGGACGAGCACAGTCACGCGATCTACTCACTCGAAGGCCTTGGACTCGTTGATCACGTAGAGCGTGTAGTCCCCGGGCTCCTGGAGGTAGACGGGCGCCCGATAGAAGAGAATGGCCAGATGCAGCGGCAGCTGCTGGAGCAACTGATCGATCAGCTGTCGCTGCTGATGCTCCACGGCTGGGCTGCAGAGCAGGCAGTGCTGTCGCACCAGCAGCGTGTTGATCCTGGTCGCTATGTGGCGCCTGGCCAGATGCAGCGTGGCCGCGCCCAGGCGCTGCATATCCCGATCGACAGGCGGCGGGCCGGACACCAGGCCCAGGCAGCAGGAGCAGCAGCAGCTGCAGAGCAGCAAGAGGCCAACTGGTGGCCGCATGAGGACAGCGTTTCGGGCCGAATGGCTGGCCAGCAGCTGCCGCAGGGCTCGCCAAACTGGCAGGCGCTAATGTAATTGCTTGTGATTGCGCCGATACGCTCTAATGGAATTGCACCGATAATCTTGACTAATTGGCTGCAATTGCACCCGATGCTAGCGACTTGGCTTCGATGGAGCCCCGGCCCGAATGGCATAATTAAAAATTCAGCACTTCCAGCTAGGAACACGTTTGCGCTCGTTTACATAAGGCGATACGCTTGATTAAGTGAATCGGGTCTAAGGAGCAGACAGGGGGCATCCGTCGGCAGTGCCCGATTGGCACATACCCTCATCTCTGCCTAGAGCTGCAATGAGTCCAAATTTCCCTGATAATTCATGTTGTCTTCGCATCGGTATCGGCTGTACGCGACCCTCACCTCTGCAATGATCTGCAATTGGAATCTTCGCATCGGGTCTAAGAGTAGATAGTGGGCATCAGTCGGCAGTGGGTGACTGGCAGATACCCTCACATCTACCTAGAGCTGTAATGAGCTCCAACGTCTTTTATAATATATAAAAAAAAAGCCAAAAAGCTTCGATTAACAATTTTCTGTGTTACCTTACGAATTTACATGAATCTTCAAGCATATCAAACTTTACGTTCTATTGAATTAATTTGATTTTAATAATAATTAATAGAATTAATTAAAAATAATTAAATTTTTTTTATTAATAATTCAATAACTGCAATTGATCTTCAATTGCAAGATACAATCCAAATTGGAGCCGGCATCCAAAATATAACAAAAATTCCAATTTTAAAATGCACTGAAACCTAAAGCGGAAATTTCGAGACTATCAATCTATAAATAAGAGCTCCTCTTCGAAAAGGATACCCCACAGGAAATTGTAAATTTAGTGCAATAAAAAAACATATATATCTTCTATATATTCAATATATACTCCATTAAGGATATTAATTTGCATAATTTATTTTAAAAATTTTCTAAAATGTAAGCAACCAAAGCGTTCGAGGGGATCGCGATGTGTGGCCAGCCAGCCGAATATGTATCTCAGTTAGCCTTTACCGAGCTCAGGATAAACTAAAAATGTATTGGGACAAAGCTTTGTGAAGCTTTCCCTTTTTAGTGTCTACTTCAGGAAACTATTTTTTAATAATACAGAAAAGGTGATTTTTTTTTGTATCATTGCCAAGTTCCAGATTTCGTCACAAGTTGACCAGGATTTTAAAAAATATTGAAAATTTGACAGCAACTCTGGCTATTTCGATAGGCGATTGGACAACTATCCTGTCAAATTGCGGAACTCGTCACTTTGTGCTTGGCACGTGAAGTGAGCAGACTGAAATCGGGAGAAAATAAACCTTAAAAATTTGTATTGAAGTCGACGCATCTCAGAAATTGGTAAGTTTAGTGGGGTAGACAAATAGATTATCTGCTATATATGACCGATATTTGCTTTATTTAAGGGTCTGAGAAACAGCTTTAGCTAACGTCTTTTCGTATGTGCGATACACGCCGCAAGAACCAACCGACCATGTGCTTTAGATGCTGGAATGACACCGAAGCATGTCGCATGGCACATGGTCGGCGGTAATCCAGGCCGTGGCCACTGGCCAGATACAGACGGAAACTAAATTTTAGAGTCTCTGCGGCTTGGTGGCCAAACTTGTGTTTCTAGATGAACCAACAATTTTATCGCTGGAATAAATCAAGTTCTTTGTGCCAACATAAATCTGACTAAGTTGCATTCATTCAATGATTATGGTATATGGATATATGGTATATAGTAAATATATATATATATATATATATATGCCATATATAGATGTATAGTATACAGATATATGGTATATACAAATATTACATATTGTATACAGATATAGACATAGAGTATATAGGAAGAGCTAGCAGCGCATGCGCACACACCCACACAGACGGAGACTCTGCTAACTGCGCAGCTGCGCGCGGCGACTGCGCTTGAGTTGATCTATGGAAACTTAATTGCTGAATAAGTTTCCTTAGTGACCAAACTTACAGAGCATGGCATTTGACATTTGACAGGCATATTTTGGCATTTAATTAAACGAATTTCCCACTTTTAGTGGGTTTTGTGCAGTTGTGGGCTGAGGCAGCCCATTGAGCTTGGCACTAATCAAATAAAGTCGCATATGAGTGATTATATTTGAATGCCAACAGAGTGAGTTAAAGTTGAATTTTAGGTTTAAAAAATATTGTAAATTGCAGCTTTAAATTGAGTCAAGGCCCCAACGGTGGGTCTGCCTCTGCCAGTCTCTGTCTTTCAATTTTTTTCTCGTCTTGCTGAAAATGCGGCCAAGTAGGCGGGGCAAAAGCAATAAGCGCCACAAAACGCGCACTCTTGGTAATTTAAGGAGCAGCACAGGGACAAAACTTGCAGCGGCCCGGCCCGGCCAGGCCAGAGTGAGCTGAGCTGGTCTGGTCGGCGCTGGCCTTTGGGTTCACTTGATGTTATTTTACAAGGACACGCGCACAATTTATAATAACGCCGACTGCCGACTCGTCCTGGCCACCAAATGACGCCTCGCTGTGTGCAAAGTAAAGTAAAGTAAAGCCAAGCCAAGGCGAGCGACTTGAGCAGTGCAGAAAGGACACGCACACACACACACACATCTCTATTTGGTGTGTGTGTGTGTGTGAGTTTGCAAACGAGAAAAATGAAGCGAAACAATTCCAAGTAAGCAAACAAAACTGATGGAAGATAATCTACTTGAAGCATACTTTAAGGCGTATCTAATGGTCCTTTTAATGTTTAAACACGCTTTCGTCTGTCTTGTCCTTGTTGAATGCCCAGCCACCCAGCCACCCAGCCACCCATGCCACCCATGCTACCCAGCCACTGCCCGCCCACTCTGCGCCGCAGCCAAACCGAAACCAATGTCCCATGTTTATTTTATCCACATCATCAGCCCCGAGAACCGACTCCTCACAATAGCCAGGCCAATGTCACGTTCTTTTTTCTTATTATCCTCCCTCCATCTCTGTCTCTCGCTCCCTCGTGCTATCTCTTTCTCTTTGTATTATTCACGTAGTTTAGTGTTGCGCTGCGGCTGCGGCTGCTTTCCTGTGTTTATTTTATCACAATAATTCCACATTTTTGCTTTTATGCATTTTTAATTTGAACAGCGGACAATCCTGTGGGTGCAGGTGATCGCCGGGCGGGGGCGTGGCGGTCAGGGTCGTGCTGCCGCACGCTGTGCATGCTGAAGCTCAAGAAGCTATGCCTGAGCAGAAAAAGTTTAAATATAAATATGATAATAAAATATCGATAGCAGTTATCGATGGTTTATTGCAAATTTTATCTTAATAAATATTACAATCATATTTTTTTATAATTATTTGTTTAGCAATACATATTTATTAGTAATAATAAACAACCGAAAGTATTTTATTGTTATCGATATATACCGATATATATTGTATGCATGAAAAGGAACGTTAAATGCGTTTGGAAGACTTTTGCTATTCAAAGGTTATGTTCTCTGGATCGTGACACGATTTATAAATTGCTGCGTGTCCACTAGTGTTGGTAAACGCTAAAACTATTATGCTTTGGTATTTTAAAAAGTATCGATAAATGCATTAAGCAGCTCTACCTTAGAGATCGGTTTAGTATTGTCAATGATCAATTAGTGTTGGTAATCGACAGATAATTGCAGAGATATATAGCTATCTCATATCGATAGTTTTGCTTTATGGTCACACTTTCTCAAACACATTTATATTTATAACGATTCTCCAATAAAGCTTGATATTGTAGTGTGTAGCGTTGCCGCCACGTTGCAATTTGCTGCAAATGGCTGGCGCTCGTCGGCAGCACCAGGCACTGCGGCTCATCCTGCAGCTCATCCTGGGCTCAGCCAGACGGCTCCAGCCATGCGCCTGTCGCTGGCTGCCATCGTTTTACGAAAAACGATTACGCACTAAGCCTATAACTTATGTTGATGTTTTCTTTTCGTCTTAACATTTGCAAATTTGTCATTTTTTTTTCGTTCTTTCTTTCTTTCTGCTCTCTTTCTGTGGGGTGGGGTGTGGGTGTATGGTGGGGTAGGGTGGGTGAGGGGCAGATGAGCTGCTTGCTTTAGCTAACCAATATTTTGCTTGTCCGTGTTCTTATGCCGGCTCAACTTTTCTTTTCTTTTCTTTTCTTATGAGGTATTTTGTTGTTGTTGTTGTTGTTGTTGCGTTAGCTTTCATTTTGGTCCTTCGTTGCGCTGCTAATAGTATTGTCCTTGTGCGTGTGCGAGTGTCTGTGTGTGTGTGTGAGCGTGTCTAAGTAGTCAACATTTTGTTGCGGCTTGGCCATTTTTAAGTACTGTTTGCCTATTTCAGCTGCCTCTACTCTGGCAGCCCGTCTGCCTTTGTGTGTGTGTGTGTGTGTGTGTGTGTATGGCGCTTGTATCATATTAAACTAATCCTAAATGGTTTCTTCACGGCACATTTGCTGGCACTTGTTGTCGGCCGCAAAGTCCTTAGCTGCCCACCTGGCCGCCAGCTGAATGCCTGCCTCAGCATATTTTTAAAGTCCCCAGCGCATGGAGAAAATTAAAAATATATATTTGTATTATCTATATATATACACATGTATATGAATAGCAACATAGATAAGCCCCACCCACACACAGGCACAGACACTGCGCCCTACGCCGCCCCTCTCAGTCGCTCAGAGTCAGCAAAAGCCAAATACGATTATAGAAATCACTTGAAGAGTTACGAGATTTTTCAAAGCATGGCATTACCTGGTTTTTAGCAGAGCGGCTTTGCCGCTTCTGTTCGGACAAATGCCATTCGAAAACTATCTGTGAATCATAAATAAAGTTTTATTGCATGCCTGTGGGCACAAAAGTGTTAGCGTATTGATGTACGTATGCCTGCGTGTGCTCAGCGAACAAGCCGCTTTTTATGATGCATCGATAACAAAAGAAAAAAAATAAATAAATAAAAAATAAAAACTATCGATACAAAAGTTGAACGTTTTTATGTGATCCACGGAAATATTTATTTTTAGTTTATAAATAAGAAATGAATTTCAATGAAAATGTATAGGCAGATATATACGTGAACTAGTTCATAATATGGAATTTAGTGGAACCAGCTAAAGTAGATATCATGGAGCCTACCTGTATAACTATGCTAAAGTGATCGAGACTCTAATATTATATATTACAATAAGAAAATTTTGACAATTATTCATGACATCGGAACTAGTTCAAAACTCACACTCTATAAAGAAAGACCTGCCTCGGGTAACGAACCAAAAATTCTCTTTCAATTTTAAAACATATTTGAACAGCTTTTGACCCAGCTCACCAGCTCAAACACGAACTGGTTCACTCCATCTCACTCCAAATGAACACACAAAAACTCATTACGTCCGGAATCATTTCGATCAAAACACTTGCAACGTGCAAATTTGAATGAAATGAAATTGAAATCAAGTTTTTAATTACAGAAAACAAAAATACATAATCGAAAAATATCAAACTGAAACTGAAACTGAAACGGCGGAAGCTGTCCGGGGAAGTGGCCGGAGGCTGCGATAAATTCTCCTAATTTTTGATTGATTGCATTGAAATTGGTATTGAATGAGCGCCACTAATTGAACAACAAATTAAAATCAATCAATCGCTGCATCAGTCGCTAATGAGTCACACGCCGCCCAGATTCCCAGAATCCCGGCTTTTCCACCTGGCTGCAGGTAAGAGAACAAATTGACTTTGCCATGGAATTATGACAAAATTACATTTTGCAAATGCAATTGAAATGCAACCATTGACGATTGCACTGCCATTGTCTGTGTAGCATGTGAGTGAGTGAGTGTCTGTGTGCGGGCGTATGGGCGTATGAGTCTATGGGCGTATGGGTGTATGAGTGTATGTGTGTGGAGCTCATTTATAAAGTTATTCGTTAATAAATAGTTAACAATCAACGATAAATTGGCAATAATCGTGTGGCTTGCTGAATTGAACAACAGAACCTGTCGCAGGGGCGTAGAGACTCAGAGGGATTGCAAGTTGCAATATATGGGCGATAGAGGGCGTAACGGGATGAATTAAAGATAGGAAGTGATTAAGATGTAGAGCTACAATTTAGTAAAAGGGAGATAGGGATAGAGAGAGTTAGAGAGAGAAATAGAGGAAGAGAGAGAGAGAGGTGGATAGAAAAAGAGAGAGTAAATGAGGCTTAACTAGAGAGGGAGAGAGAGAGAGAGAGAGAAAGAAGGGAAAAAGAAAAAGGGGAAATTGGTGAAAAAAGAAAAAGAGAGAGACTTGGAGAGAAATAGAGAAAGAGGGTTGGAGAAAGAGAGAAGGGAGAGAAGAGGAGAGAGAGAATCATATTTAATTTATTTTTCTTCCGATATCTCCTATTGCCATCTCTCTGTCTCCCTCTCTTTATATCTACATCTTTCTCCCTCTCTCTCTCTCACTCACTCTCTTAGGAACGCGCTTCCTCGCGCTATCTACTTACTGGGTTCAAAGCTCCGCAGCCTGGGTTCAAAGCTTGCATCGCAAACAGGCGGACGCCACTGCACCGAGCATAGGTCATATAGAAACTGATGCAAAACGATAATAATTACACGTATTATGTTTAATGCAGGCCATTGTGCAATGCAGCTGGCAGCCAGAGGGAGTAAGATAGCTGCAGTGAGTGGCTCAAGTGAGTGGGACAGAGAAAGAGAAAGGGAGCAAGAGTGTGGAGGTAGGTACGCGCTGTGCATATTTTGCCGCTGATTTCCACTTTTAATTTAAAGCCATTGTTCTAAGGCCCACACACACACACTCTGGCAAAATAATTTTGTATCGAAAGGCATGCCAAATGGCCAGTCGATATTTTGAGAGAGAGAGAGAGAGAGAGAGGGAGGCAGGAAGAGGCGACGCCATGTGAGTCCGTGATAGTCCATGTAAATGATGGCCCATTGGCCAAACAATAGCCGTTAGTTAGTTTGCTCGACTGTTCATTTTTTTCTTTCAATTTTTGCAATTCGCTTTCCATATTTTTTGTACGTTGAAAATACCCTGTAAATATAGAGCAAAACTATGTAGTAGAATACCCACTCTTACCTAAGAGGTATATTTATATGTACTCAGTTATCCAAACTAACGTATCTATTTAGAGATAACTAAATGTCTGAATAATCCCATTTTGCCCCAGTAGTTTTTCCACACATGAACCCTAAACATTAAATTTAACTTTTTCATTACAGGGTATCCACTCGTCGTATACTCTACGCACTTCAACTCCTCCATTAATTAACTCACAATCATCCAAAAATTATGCCTGATGTCGACTCTATAGAGTGTTAAAAAACCTTGCCTCAACACAGGCCGCACGTCGCATACACCCTGCCCGACCTACTGGACCACAAATGAGTAGCGCATAGCAATCGAATATTCTCAGTCAGTTGGCCAATTGATTACCTGGACAATGGGCAACCACCAACATATTTTGACCACTGACAAGCGACTCATGTTGTGCAATTAGACAAGCCTGGCACAGAGGACAGCGGCCCGAGCGGAGCTTGGAGTTGGTTTCGGGTCTAGTGGACTCTGGCTTGTGGCCAGTTGAGCAGCTTACACAACTAAGCGACGGCGGCTTCATAAATAACTAATAACCAAATAATTGGGCTGACAACGTCACCAACGCTCTATGAATAAAGATTCCAAAATGGCCCAGAGACCAAGTAAGAGTTGACAAGGGGCGAAGGGTGGGCATAGGGTGTAGGAGGTTGGCCAACGGGGTTCGCCTATGAACAACAAAAGTCATGAAATTCATTTTGTTGCTGGCTTTGCCTAATTTTTTTCATTTATTGATTAAACGTTTTGCATGACGTGCGAAAAATTTAACAAATTTAGCTGTGGGGTATAATGAAGTCAGAGATACCCTTGAAATAGACTGTGACTGTTAAATGGAGAGTGAAGGTCAGCTAAAGTGCTGTGACTAGAGTAGAGCTATTTACCGATTGCATTTAACTAGTTCTATAAATTTTTAAAAATTATTCTAATATATTAATAATAATAATATTAATACAACAAAAATTATTTATAGTATATTCAATGTTTCATTTTATAATAACTTACAAGATTTAATTTATATTTTATGGTAAAATGAAATAAAATTAATTTAAAATTTCATAAAATAATAAAAATATATATATAACAGTTTTATTATTATTATTCAATGATAACATATTAATATATAATATATAATTAATATAATATATAATAAAAAATATAGATCGAGGTTTATTACTTTAAAATTACATTTTATAACAGTTTTTAACATTGTATATATTTTTTAACATACTCATTTTAACAGTTTAGCAGTTAGCTTTCCAATCATAACAGCCGATCTGTGCCAAACTAACATTTAGTACAGTTAACATTCAGTTAACATTAAACTTGACATAAGCTTAAAGCTCGAGTTCTGTTGGAATTCAAAATTCGATGCGAAACTGTTGAAATTTATAAGCTGTAGATGGCGCCAGTAAAACTTTTGGACAAGCTGGGCAAAGTGGATGTATTTGCTGAAATAAAATTTATAGATGAAGTTTATATGGGGAATTCATTTGCAAACTTGATAGGTAAATGAATAGAAATGTTTTTGATTTATTTTTTTAATGAAAGAAGTTTTGGTAAATAAATAATAAAATATAATATATAATAAAGTATAATAATGGTAGTTCCATAACATAGCTACAACTTTTAGAATATTTAAACTTTTAAGTATTTTTAGGTATTGATAGAACACAGACTTTATAGCCAGCTCAGCCTAGGCAACTCCTGTCTATGACACTCTCATCAGAAGCCTAAATGTCATGTCTCACGGCGACTCCCATTAAAGGCAAATTAACCAAGCGCAAAGACAGCTTTGTCGACAGATTTTTATGTGCTGCCATGAACGTGGCGCGCATGCTGTGGATGAGCACTGCAGCTATCATGTGAAATATTAATTACACTTATGGAAATCAAAACATAAGTAAACGAAGTATGTAAGTGCGAGTTAAGCAGCGGGCGACACGTGTTTAATGTTGGCCCAGTTGGGAAAGTGGATATAAATGCAGATAGACCAGATATATATATATATATATATATATATATATATATTGGCTTATACACAAGCATATATATAAATATATATATATATATATATATATATATATGCTTGTGTATAAGCCAGGCAACTGTTTGGCTGGGAGGCTAGCTGGATTGGTTGGCATTTTGGTGGCTAGGCTTGGGCTCTGCTGACCTGGCGCATTCGTTTAAGCGAGCCAAATTGTAAATTGTATTTAAATAATTACATTAAATGGCAGCTGATCGCCGCGTGAAACTCATTTATTTTTATTAGCGCATTGTAATTGCAACAGCACGTGACACACGCTGCAGCATGCCACCGCACTCGGAGGCGCATCGGGCGAGAGCGACTGCAGCTGCAACAGTTGGCGAGTTCAATGGCCAGCAAATGCTTGGCAATTATTTAACCAAAAGGTATTAACCCAATTTTCATGGTTTCATAATTAATCCAATTTGTTAAACGTATAAATTAAGCACAGATAGATACACCACACGCACCCATGGCCGGGCCTGCATGGGCGCAGTGGGCTCTGCAACCGCAAACAGTCGACCGATCATAATTGGAAATTTATTGTACACAATGGACTTGTCGTTGGCCTTGTTTGCGCTTTTGTCTCCTCTATTTATCGACGCAGCGTTGATAGCCACTGGCTTTTACAGCAGGCGGAGCAGGAGGCGTAGTCCGCCCAGCAGCCAGCGGGTCAAGCATAATCTGACGACGTGCAGGCAATCGGGATATGGCTAAACGGATTGGCATTAAGTAGGGCAGAAACGTTTCCCACTAAAATTGACATTTTCACTTTTCATTAAAAATGGAAATTCTATAAATTTCCTCATAACAATTCCCTTTTGATAAGCTTTTCTCCTATTGTCCCAAAAGCAAAGTTTTTGCCATTAGCGAATATGTAGAGCAAGCTGCTATGAGCTGTTAGTTAACATTATGTTAACAGCTCTGTTAAATGTAACATTTCAGTCAACTGTTACTTGCAGTTGCAGCACAATCATTTTAATGTTAACGAAGCTTTCAATAGGACTGCAACCAAAGTGTACTAAATTCTGATTCAATATTGAAACTTTGATGTCTAATGGAGCCATAACATAAAAGGATTATTGAAATGAACTAAAAGTAAATATAAATATAAAATATAATTGATTGAGAATACAAGAGTTCTGCAAATTGAAGTATAATTACTAAATAATTATAGATATATAGATTATATATATACTGATTCATTATTGATATATATTTTACCCTATGACTCCTTTGGCTGATGATTAGGGGTCTGCTTTTCATCTTTAATAAGCTGCGACTCTATGAATATATGGCATGTATCGCTCGGAAAGATATTCCAGCTTATATATAACAAAAGTTGCAAATATAGAGTGGCCAATTAACAGAAATACTGAAAGAAGTATATAAAAGTCGAAAGCTACCTAAGATATTACACAAATTTGAATTTTTTATTGAAGCGAAATTTTTGTAATGACCAGCTCAGCTTCGCTTTGCTATCTATAGTTTAAATATTAATATAATTTTGTCATAAAAATTAAGTTTCTTTGCCTAATATCTACCAGCTTTTTAGCCAAGTTCTGCAAATGCTGAACACGAATTTTGCTATAGTTTAATAATTTAATTAAAATGGATTCAAGAAGTATACTTTTCTAAGTTTTATGCAAATCATGATCGTAGAATCAAATATGATATTATTTATTTTTATTTTTATCAATTTTTATTTCATTTATAATTTCCTGAAAATAAAATATAATTTGCTGATAATAAAAATCAAATTTAAGCAAAGTCAAGCAATATCTTAATGGAATTTCAACAAACAACTCCGAATTCGCGTTAACATACCATGTCTGAGCGTATAAGACCTAGTATAAGACTTTACAATGTAAGCTGTATCCGAGCGTATAGAAGAGTTTACAATTTAAATTGTAGAAGATTTTCGTTCTCTTGCCTGCGCAACAGCTCCACTTTGCAAGGCAGCAAAACTAGAACTAACATCGAAGAGTTCCATAAACGAAACACAATTCAAATCTGTTAGAACTCTAGGTCTCTGTCCAGTTAAGCAATCTATGAACCGTTACTTTTAGCCAAGTTTCAGCACCCGCTATAAATATAAGAGACAGCGCGAAGCGGAGAGAGAACACTCACTGCGCGGGCGCATGGAGAGGGTCTGTTAGCTAACATTTCGCACAGTTTCTTACAGCTGTTAACTGTTAACATAGTTGAGATATGTTAATACAATTTATAGAGCAACTATGGATAATGCTCTCCGATCAGTCGGAATAAACCTAATTGGCTTAGTTGGGATATTTGGCTTAACTGCACTTAAATCACAATTGACATGGCCGGGGTTAAAGTATTTGGCAGAGGGGGTCTGATGTGCAAAGGGGGTGTACGGCGAGCGGTGTGTGCGTTGTACTCGATTACTGTTCAGTTTTTGTGTCACATGCTTGTCCGTTTGCCTTAGCCGGACGTAATGTCTTCATGGAATGCCAACAACAAAGTGAACGTTTCATCCATTTGCAGTCAGCACGTCGCGTAGTAGTCCTCCTCCTCCTAACCCAAGCCCCCACTCAGACGCTGGGGCAACTCCCCTCAGCACATTTTCGCCTTTTAATTTCGCACTTGGGTCATTTTGTTGTTTGGTGTGGATTATAAGACCACTTCATATTCATGCAACTAACAACCGGGCTCGGCACACACACAAAAAAGACGCCTCGTCCCACAGCCCAAGCCAGGGCCAGACTTTTGCTACTTGCGGACTAGAGCAGCAACAACAACAATAACGTGGACAATAACAAGGAACAGGCACAAAAACCAGCCGCCTTTGTATTTAGCCACAAAAAGGAGCAACAAAAAGAAAGAAACAAAAAATATACAAAAAAAGAATAAAAATAAAAAAAAAATAAAAAGAGGGCGGTACAGAAAAAAAACATTTCTGACTGCGAGCTGGTTGAATGGGCGAGATATGGGAGATGAGAGATGGCCGAGGAGGGACGCGAGTCGACGCCAAGTGCAAGTTGACCAAAATGAAAGGCAAAAGGTTTCGCATAGGCAAGGGCACACAGAGAGTGAAAAAAAAACACTGGGACAGTCCACAGACCCGACCGCAGCTACTGCCACATCCACCGCCTCGGCCCGAGTCAAGCCCAAGCCAATCCTTTCCAGCCCGCAGACACGACCCAACAGCTCGCTCCGCTTACTGGGACACCAGGCAGCAACAATATGTACGTACGGACGCTTAAGTAGATATATATTAAATATATGTATGTGTGAGGAGCAAGAAGAAGCAACAACAAACGAAGAACCCCTCGTAGCTAAAGTAACAACTTAATTTTTGCCGGCATTTCCTGACCTCCCGTCCATCCGCTGGCAGCCTTTTGCAGGTCAAGTTTTTGACTTGGCAATTGAGTTCATTAATCAGAGGCATTGATAGTATTTGATTTGAATTCAGTCAGCTTAAGAGCTTTGAGGTGCTGAGAGCAATTCAACTTTATCTGAATATTATGAGAAATAGCGATCTGGTAACGCCAAGCTATGATTATGATATATTGTTTTATGTCTCCGAATATTTAAATAAATTAATATGTTTTTTTTCTCTATTTTATATGCACTCTACTAAGATTTTTAATTACCAGCAACTTATCTGTCAGCTATCTGGCAACTCTAAAGAAATGTAAGTCCCTCACAAGCCAAGAACTCAGTTAGTGGTCTTTAGGAAAAAAATGTCTGGCAACGCTTTAAAGTTATTAACTAAATATACAAAAGCAGAAAAATTAAATTTAAGAAACAACCAAACCTTTACTCAACTGTAGCTTTCCTTTTCATCATAGTCATGTATCAAACAACAGTCCGGCAACCCTTAATTACTAGCGTACTTCGTTAAACAACTTGACACTTATCTTAAATATCTAAAAAAAAAGAAGAAAAATATTTGATCTGGCAACACTAGCACACGTTTCAAGCATCTTTAATATATGCCCATTAATACTTACACCTTAATTAGCAAACCGCTTACCTTAATTGCAGCCCATCAGAATGCCATACGCAAGTGCAATCAATCAGGCAACGATCTGGCAACACTTCGCTGGCAGTTCTTCGAGTCTCACTTAATAGTATAATTAAGCTGGGGCTAGCATAAACTTGGCATTATATGATTACACATTCTCTCCAGTGCTTAACCCCATTATTTAGATGCCACACCAGTGCCGATAGCAGCTGGTCGGTTCTGTTTTTAATATACACTGTGTGGGCACGCTGAACGGGTGTATTGGTTCCTGACTTAAAATTTTCTACCCTTCTACCTTTTTAAGATGCCATATTTAAATGAATATATTTCATATCTGGATTTGATGCCTTTCATATCTCCCTGTGGTAAAAATAAAATAAATTAATAAAGGATTTGCTTATCGAAAGATTAAGACATCTCATATACTCCTGTGAGCGAGCATCACGCAGTCGCTAGCACCCCATTGGCTCGTTCCTTCCCTTCACTGCTGGCTCGTTTTTCATTTTGGCCATTTTGTAGGCCAGTTCTTTGGGCGCGTTTCCGCTTCGCCTCGTTATTGTTGTTATTCCTATTGCTGCTGTTGCTGCTGTTGTTGTTGTTGCTTTGTCCGTTTGTCTATTTGTTTGTTTGTTTGTTGTTTCTTTTGGCTTTGACTCTTTAGCTAAACGCCTGACCTCCGCGTCGGGCGTTGAAATTCACAGCTGTTCATTCGTAGCGCCCCCAATTGTTTTTCTTCTCACTGTTTTGGCCTTCCTCATTTTGGCTTCCTTTTTTTCTCGCACTTGTTTCACGTTTTACTTCTGGCCAACATTCGCGTTTGTTATTTTTTTTGTCCCTTTGTCCGCGTCCTTTTACTCCTTTCTCCCTTTGGCAGTTGGTATTTTTTGATAATTTGTTGACCGTCACATTTTCCGCACATTTTGTTGGCCGGCCGAAAGGAGCTGGAAATGTCTACATTTCTTAGCGGACTTTATGACCAGCGCGGCCTCTTCATTCCGCAGTGCACTTCATTTCATTTATAGCCCTTCCATCTGTGTGTATGTGTGTGTGAGGATTCGCTCTTGCCTCCTTTTCGCACGTATCTCTGCATTATTTATTTATAGGCGCACTCGCTCTAACTTGCGGTCTACTCCATGCCCTAACTTGGCTTACAGCTCCTTGCAATGGGCCAACTGTTTGGTAACATAATTGCCATCAAATTATAATTGTTTCTGGCAATTGCTTTGCTAGAAAAAATATATAAAATAAATAAGATTAGTTATATTATATTCTATAATAAAATAGAGTCGTTGTTTTACTTACTAATCAATTACCAAGTTAAATATTTTTTTATTTTAAATTTTCTGTTTTAATAAATTCATTTACGATTACATTATCATATTATATTATATTTTATATTATTAACTATATTATTTTTATTGAAAATAATATATAAAAGAAAAAATGTTAACTAAAATTTTAATTTTTATTTTCTAATATAGATATTAATTTTTTATTTGCTACTAAAGTAGTTTTAAATAAAAAATTTTATTTAAATTTACATTTTTAATTCTATACATAAAAAATAAAATATTATATTTTATATATTCCATAAGATTCTCTCTTTCATCCTATCATATGATGCATGGCATATTATTAACTATATTATAACTAATTTCAATTAAAAGCATACATACATATTTTAAATATTTCTTTTCAATTTTTCTGATGCTTAATATATTATTAATTATATTATAATTAGTTTCAATTAAGAGTAAAAATATTTTTTAAGTTTCTTTTACATTTTTCTATCCACTTTTCATTTTCCTCTTCAACTAAAATTTGTTCACTCAATCAAATTCAATATTTGTTTTCTCTAGCTTAAAAAATGTCTTTAATTTCCCATCAACGCTTTTCGTGGCACAGGCTCAATCGAAATTAATGAGGAAGCGAACTAATTGTCGAGCATCGTTTGGCGTTGCCACCTGGCACAACATTCAGAGTGTTTCTCGAGAACAGCTCAATGCGAATCGTAAGCATATTCAAGTGTCGCTCTTCAGCTATTAGCTCAGCTCGGCTCAGCCCTGTTTTGTTTTAATTAAAACTGTTGACCGCCCACATCAAACCTAGTCCACCCACTGGAACCCATCCACAGTCCACGAAATACGTATATGTATACGTATACGAAACTTCAGCTGGAGCTTCTTTTCGGCCACCTCCATCATCTGTGCCTTTTCGTCTTTTACTTTTGCGCTTGGAGTTTTTAGAGTTTCTGAACCTTTTTTGCAGGCGCATGTCTGTGCATTAATGTGGCTTATAATAAGAAGAGAGCCCCCCGCTTGCTCCGCCTACCCCGCCCACAAAAAAATTGAAGTAGAGTGGAAAAGTTGGCCAGTTCGGGAATCCCAGCCGGCTGCTCTTGCTGTTGGGCAGCCACATCAAAGGCAAGGCCACAGTCCCTGCCAGCCCAGGCTACCCAAGCTGCCCAAGCTGCCCAGCTGCAGAAGAGGCCATCGATTGTGGTCGCATTTTTGTTTATGTTGGTTCCATTTCATTTTACTGAATGGCATCAGCTCCACTGCCTCTCTATCAGGCGCTTAGCCCGTCGCTTGCCCTTTCTTATTATCACAGCGAGCATTGGTTGGCTGGCATTGATATTTGAGGTTTAGTTCCGCCATCAGCATCAGCTATCAACAGCTCGTGAGCTGTGTTTACTTTTGATTGTGGCTGCAGAATTTATTCAGCGCAACGTTTATTTATTGATTCGTTCCCATATCAAAAGTTCAAACGAACGAGCTTCCATCAACAAGAGCTTGCTTGAGTGCGGCTCCCATTTAACTGATGCATATCCAAATAATCATTTGAGTCATTAAACTAGCTATTTGAACTGTGTCAAGCGCCTCAGACGAGCTTTTGACTCTGTCATAACTCGTTCTCATTATCGAAGACTTCATGATGATTCCATAATATTAATGACTGCAGTCAAGTTTAATAGGGCGAAAGCTTTCTATTAATTACCCAAGCAAACCCAGCTGTGATGAGTGTCAACGTGGCTTAAATGTAGGATTGCCTTTCCTTGCAATTAACATAAGCTTTTAAAGCTTTTACGGAGATATCATTACCTTTCATTTCTGATATTCCATACTCAGCTTAAGCTTAAATTATTAAGATTTAATGTTTTTCTATTGCATATTATTCATAAAGGCTTTTACAGTTTTTTAAAGCTTTTTATTGCAAACCTTAATTGATTGAACTAATGGCAAAAAAAAGAATATATATGCCCAATGACTGAAAAACTTGATGTGGGCTTTTAATGGTTTTTCTTTTGTAGATTAATGAATAGATAAATCTGAATAAGTAGCATCAAATTAAAGCGTTGTTATATCAAATACTAAAATGCGCTTTCAAAGCTTCTTGGTTGATTAGGTAAGCTTTTTCGTGTTTTACAGCTGCTTGGTTGCCGACTAAAACTTGAATGTGCTTCTCTGCTGAATTGCCAGATATTTTTCTTAGTTAAATTGATCGATGCTAGTAAAACTTTGGCCGAGATTAATCCTTTGATTGAGCTCTCGTCTGCCGCTGCTAGTGAAAATTAACGACATGCGCTTTTAGCGCTTTCATTTGTTTTCTAATTTAAATTTATGTTTATGAGTTATGGTTGCTGCCCAAAGCACCGAACCTGAGCCTATGGCCGCATCGTATATCCAGGCAGCATCATCCACCCATCCCCCAGCCGCCAGCGCCAACCCCAGCGCGGCCAAGTGAGCCCAGTCCATAGCCATGCACTTGTACAAAGTATAATTATGAATTTTGGCTGCGCTCTTTGAGGTTAGCTATTAATTTTTAAGCGTATCGCGGCGCACAACACGCAAATGCCACAAATTCATTACGAAAGTCTGAGATTAGTTTTCTCGACTAGAATAATTGCCAACTGTTCGGATGCGTAGCGTCAATTAGTTTTTGAAATATGCGCCAGGCCGAGATATTTGATAAGCCACGCCGTCATAAATTGTGGTCGAGCACAGCAGAATGGATTGGTTTCAAAGAAACCCAAGATGTGGCCTATATATATATATATATATATCTGCCTACACACACATATAATAAATGAATACAAGTGGGTTGGGTTGCCTAAGGCAATTACACATAAAAATATATTGATTCGAGTGCCACAATATATGAATAATTATTTAAGTAGTGACTAAGATAAATGGTTGAGATACATTTGATGCCGCTTCAAATAGATAGAAATGCTTGAGCGAAAAGTGCTCGACTGGAAAATACCCTGAGTCCGATACCTAACAATATTATAGTAGTTATAGAAAAATATGAAATGAAATTTAGGAATTTCAGAACTGTAATTTAATTATGCTTTTCATCGATTTGTAAAAAGTTATCGATGACTTGATCTCCATGGACTTGAGTAACAAATATTTGTCTAGACTTGGTTGCTTCCAAGATCAATGAATTTATGTAACCTAGAGATGAATAGAAACACGGACCGTTGGACGAATTTGCAAAATGTCGAACGGATGGACAGATAAATGAGCATGCGGATGCATAGGAAGGAAGGAAGGAAGGACGAGCAGATGGACGGACGGACACAAGAACGGAATGATGCACAGATGGAAGGACGGACGGACGGATGAGCCGAAGAAAGGGCGGACGGACAGACAGATGAACTGAATAAAGACGGACAGACGGACAGATAAAGGACAACCGGACAGAAGCACTGAATGACAAACAGACGAAAGGACGGACGGATAGAAGGACATACGGTTAGACGAAGGGCAGAATGGTTGACCGAATATGCAGATAGACTGTTGGATGAACCAGCTGCTGGATAGACGGACGGACAGACATACAAGCAGATAATACTAAATTGACTCGACTGTTGCCAGAGCACGGCTTAAGTATTTACGGAAAGTCTTCAAACCAACAAACAAATACCTTAAGACTCAATTAATAATACGCTCATTTGGATTAAGATAATATTATATAGTAGTAGTAAAGTATCAGGTCCTCCTCCCATTACTTATAATAAGTTAGTCAAAATACCTGCTTCGCTGATCGAGGTATGCATGTGAAAATGCTTTCGATATTTAGATAGCAAACATTTGCCATGATTTGGAGAACTTAAAGTTGAATCACATCAGAACTTTTATGTTCTTGGGTTTTGTGCTGATGCAGGAATTTGCCGATGGCCAAGCCAAATGCCACTAAAGCTAACGCCAGGCAGTGTCCTCTGTGGATGGATGCCTGGCAAAAAGAAACTATGCGAGCGCCACCCGGAGGCCGGAGTGCCAGGCGTAAGCCTCGACCTTAAAAAAAAAATACAGAAAGAGAAAAACAAAAAATTCATTTATTATTAAAATCACTTTCGTTGCAATGAGGATTCCAAATGTGCCATCGTTTCGTTTCTTTTTATTGGTATGCGTGTGAGTCTCTATCTGGCTCTCTCTGCCTCACCCTCTCTCTCTCTCTCACTCGCCCTGCCTTTTGCTCAGGAAAATCCTGACAGGAATTGTCTTCAACTAGCGTAGACTTTATGTCCTTTGCCTCATGTCGAGCAAGGCATTGCTTCATGTGCTGCTCGTCATCGACTGCCTTCTTGCAGTTGCTGTTGTTGTTGTTGTTGGATTAACAAGTGTCATATGTGGTCCACCTGCCCTTGTCTCATACGGAACTGTGGGCTCTGTGCGGTAATGGCAACAGCTCTCGCCGCTTTGCGCTCCACTGGCTACAGGCTCGCCGTCTGAGGCTCAGGCTTTATCCGCATCCTCAGCCAGTTTGCTGCTGTTCCTAATAGTCCTTGTCCTACCTTTTGCACACATATTCTACACATTTAAGCCAAGTGTGCTTTGGAGATTTTGTAGTCGCTTTAAACACCTTGTTCCTCACCTGCCCAACTGCCCACCTGGCCACCTGCCTACTTGCCTTTACCTTGATAACTTGTGTTGCGTGTATTTTGGGGCTGCGCAAATGTCAACAAAAGTGCAAATAAAATCTAATGTTGAAATCATTGCAAAAGTTGCCCTTTTCCACACACCCACACACCCACGCACACACGCACACCTACAACTCGCAGTGTGTTTGCGCGTGTGCTTAATGTCCTTGTCATTTGGTTTGTCGCACCCGCGTGAATTTGTTTTTATATCAACATTGCATTTTATTGGTCGGTCGTCGGCAACTGCCGCAACGCATCTTTTTCCCCGACTCTCAATAGCAATTCACACACACACACACACATACCCAGAGTAAATAGGCCCCATCTTTCAGCATGTTCCTGCCAAATTTAACAAGCACTTTGACAACCTGTTCAATTCTATTTGCTTTCATTTATTTTCAAGCAGCAACTTCAGAATTATGCCTGGGCATTGTAGCTGCATGGCAAATATTTGACATGCACTTGATGTCGATTATAAAATTTGACATGCATGCTAACAGCATTACAAATATTTAACCAGATTTGATTATGCCCAGGCTGGAATACTCTAAAATAAATATTTAGCTTACCTGCAGAAGTGGGCGTGGCTGACTGCGAAACATAATCTGCATCGGAAGGAGCATCAGAGCATCATCAGCTCGGCTCTTTTACTTTAGGCTAAAGCGAATCAGATCCATGCGAACTCTTCATATAAGCAAAGCTTAAAACAAAACAAATTCAAAGAATAGGCTAATGGGAAATAGAGCTGGACTAACAGCGATGTTTAGCGATGTCATTATCGATAGTTAACAGTGGATAGCGTAAATATTTAACGATAGTTCTTATCGAATGAGAGCAAACGATAGTAACATCGATAGATAGGCAAGAAGAAGCTTTAAACGGGAAGCGGAAGTGAAAGAGAAGAGCTGAATATTATTTTTTTTACATAACAAAGATATCAGATTGAGTATCTAACCTAAAAATTAAAAAAGAAAAACATTTTCATATATGTACATGTATGTATATCTTATTAAATTTTGTATATAATTGAAAAAAATTGTTTTTTTTTCGCAGCTGTGTTGCCGGGTCTGGCGGACATGGAAACGGAGTTGGGCGCTGAATATTTAAGGCAGGGAGGGGGAAGGGGGGGCGTGGCTCGCTCCAATATCGAATAATGTCGATTGGCAATTTGCTGCACTTGCCGTGCTACAACTGAATATTGAATATGAAGCGATTGCTTGCGACGGCTTTCTGAACACGTTTATAAATATTTGATGTGCCGCACACACACGCACAGGCATATAGACTGCAGTGAAGTGTGTTGTGTGTAATTGCGCAACCATATACATATCCATATCCATATACATATACATATACATATCCATATCCATATCAAGTTTGCGCCATAACAATCCAAACGGGACAGATTTAATAAAGCGCCAGCAACGGCAAAAGGTATCGCCTAAATTCAGAAATTCATTGCCGGCTGCCTAGATGATTATCCAAGCGGGCAGCCAGGGAACAAAGCCGAGCCAGCAGAGAGCAGCGAGCAGCTTCAAGAGCAATTGGAACTAGAGATGGCAGCGTGAGTCGATAAGTTGCTTTACCAATTGTGTAACTATGCACATAAAAGGAAACTTGGAGAATGCCGTGGATGATTAGATTCGTTGATCAATGGGAGTTACCTATATAAAAAATTGTATGATAATTGATTGGAATGTTATATCATAATAACCTGACAAACTATATTTTTATTTTTTATATTTGTTTCATTTTTTTAAATATTTATTCATGTTATAGAGTTATTTTTTTTTTTTTAATTATTTATTCATTATATTGAATTTTTTATATTTATTTTTATATTATACATTTATTTTTTTTTATTATTTATTAATTAGATTTATTTATATTGTATATATCCATATACAATTTTTTGTATATTATATATTTAAATATATCTATATTAATTATATTTTCCCTTTTTAGCTTTTATTTTATATGTATTCCCTTTATATATCGCCTTGACTCATTCATTCATCTCTAGATTTCTCATAACAAAAGGCATCCCATGTCTTAGTTTCATTTTTCTTTTTTTTTGCTCCTTTGCTCCTCTCTTGACTGCCTCGCTCCCCCTCCTGCTCGCTCGTTTCGTGCGGAAGGGCTTCGCCCCCTTTGCTGCCTGCACCCATGTTTTATTCAGTGGAGCCGCTTCGGTTATTGTATATCGGTGGCGTTGCCGCAAATAGTTTCATTTTGTAGTCATTGTATTTTCTCCGACTCAGCACAAAGCCAACCAAAATTGGCATAAATATTTGAGCACCTATTCCGCTGGCTGCGCTGCCTGCCCCACGCCCACCCAGCTCTCCCAGCTCAATGAGCTGCTGCTGCTCCATGGCTGAATACAGTTATTGGTCTGATATTTCTTTTACTTTATCTTTGCCTGACTACACCAATCGATAGAATTGTATTCTCCTCTTTGCACTGATTCATTTTGTTATATTCAATTAATATCTCTCAAGGTGCAAAGTGGGTTAGGACGAAGCAAATTAAGGAAACCCGGAATAGCAATTGATGAAGTTGAATACCATAACCTAGGAGTTGACTAGCTGGCCAAACTCAATTGAAATTAAATTTAAATAAGCAACTTTGACTGATTGTCCACGAGCTAATACCTGGCTGGTAATGGAGTCTGCTGTGCAGGGGCAAGGACAGGGGCAGTTGGGGAGGATTTATTTGTTAAGCACTTAAACAACAATTGAGCCGCACTTCGGATGCAACTCATTTTCGATGTTAAGCCGAAATGTAAGCAAAAATCATGATGGCTTTGTTGCAATTACAAACGCAAAGCCCTGGCCATTGCTACGGCGCTGGGCACTGGGCACTGGGCTCGAGTCCGGCTGCCACGCCCCCCCGTGTGTGTGTGTGCATCTGTAAATGTATGTCCATCTGCATATGTAAATGCAATCAAATTTGCAACGGTCATTTGGCCAGCCAACCGTCCAGCCAATCTAACGGCTATCATGTGGCATGTGGCATGTGGCATGGACGGCGCATTTATATATTCATAAAGCTGCTGCTGCTGCCTTTGCTGCTGCTGCTGCAGCTGAATGATGTTTACCTCATAAATAAATAATTGTTAAGCACAAATATATGTATGTGCACACATTCGGCTGAAGCAGGCAGCAGACAACAAATTACCAGCAGTTGCAAAGTAGCCAAAAATTTCATTGCCAACCACCCAGAAGCCACCCACCCACTCAGGGGAACTCAAGCCCATGCATAAAAATAACACAAACACAAATTTGCGCTGTGACTGTGAAATGCCCAATGACGCGAAGTATATGATAGATTGCCATGTAGCGTCATATATCGGCATCCTGTATTCTGCCTACATGTTCTGCCTTTAAGCAGTAAATCAATGCCATTAAAAGACGCCTATCAAATGCCAAAGACTTGTGCGTGATCACGTTCTGAAAGTTTGGTCAAGAAAGTCCATTTATAAGGAAACTTATTCAGCAATTAAGTTTCCATAGATCAACCCAAGCGCAGTCGCCGCGCGCAGCTGCGCAGTTAGCAGAGTCTCCGTCTGTGTGGGTGTGTGCGCATGCGCTGCTAGCTCTTCCTATAGACTCTATGTCTATATCTGTATACAATATGTAATATTTGTATATACCATATATCTGTATACTATACATCTATTTACTATATACAATCTGGCTCCTTGAACTTTATTTATTTCAGTAAAAAAGTATCTTAATCATGTAGAAATATGGAAGTTAGGCCAATAAGTGTCCGAGTTCCTAGCTGTGTCTATATTGATTTTCAGCTTCCCTTGTCTGATTCTCCGAAGCTGTGGCCAGCAGTTCAACCTTCTCAGCATCAGTTAGCTGGTTCATTACCAAGTGCTCCTCGCCCGATCCTTGAGCTCCAAGGGCATAACGACGATTCTGCATGCGCCGCTCACGACGACGATTTTGCCAGCGCTGCAAACGCGAGGTTTCGCGCTCGCAGTTGTGACACATGTTCGGATGGCTGTTTCGGCACATTTCGCACAGGCGAAAAATCAGCATCAGTTTAGGGTCTTCAGGGTTTCCCGTCCAAATGGGCAGACGAAAGTTCTTAATTGAAAAAAAAAGCATGTGAAATATATTGAATAAATATATTATTTTATTATATTATATATATTGAATAAATACATGAAATATATTCTATAATAATCATAGTCATTTTGCGATCGACTTACAAAATCCTGAGAGGCATCCATTTCGAAGAGCAATTTTAGAAATTTTTCTCTTTCTGATTCCTGTCACAATGCGAAAAGACAAGTGAAAGTCACGAGTTGTTCAACACTTGACATGGACTTTAGTGCTGCCAGATAACGAAATAGCAACACTGTTATGTTCAGTGTTTCAAAGTGGAATACTGACTTTTGTAGGAATTAACAGAAACTTAAAAGAAACATTGGATAAAAAAAAAAGGCTTATTTACTGAACTCTCTCTCTCCCACTGTTTCTACCTCTTCTCTGGCAGAGGTTTATGCAAAGCCCTCTTAAGGCGCAACTTCGCTTCGAGTTGTTCTGCTGCAGCTCGCTAATTGACAACAGTTGCAACTAGACAAACACGAAGGGACCTGCTGCTCAATGATGCTCTGGCGCAGTCACATACAACTTTTCATCTCATTGAGCTAGACAGCAGCCGCAAAGCAACTGCAAGGAGTCGACGCAAAGCTGCGGGTGGAGTAAACCGAATAAGTTCCATTCGTAAACCACAAAGTGTGAAGCGTCTCGCAGACGGCAGACGAACTGTCAGGTAGTATATCATTTTTTAGTGTCGGACAACCGCAGTCCAGCCGCAAAGCAAAAGGAAGCCGTCGCCGTCGCCCAGCCCAAGGATCAGGCCCAACTAAAAGCGAGATTCGAATGCAGCTCCATCACATATCCTAGACTTTTAACTGGCCATAAAATGCTGTTTTAATCTCCTTTAGCTTTGATTCGACTTCTAGCCATTTACTGGCTGTTTAAAGTCTAACCTATGTAATTTGAAAATTTTCTCCGATGTCCTAAAAAATTTTTTTTTTATTCGCAACTCATTTTTTTTTAGGCTCTTACTCTCAAGTGATTTCTGATTATTATCTGCTGCAATCATTGAGTCTTTCGTTAGATCAAGTGAAATCCACCCATTTTCCACCTATACTCGTGAATTCCTCTAGCTGAATCTGCTGTATGCTCTTTTTACTAAAATACAGATATAGATTAGCTAATCGTAACTTCAACATAAGCTGCATCTAGACAACTTGAAGTCATTTCCTATGCTTCCAGGGTATAAAAGCCCAAAAACCTTGAACTGGCACCTCAAACCTACTGTTTAGCTTTTTGTACACAAGACTAGAATTAAAGATCTTCTGGTACATATTTTGTGGGCTGGCTGTGACAAGACCTCACATATGCAGCTACACACACCAACAGACAAAAGCACACACAAGTGCAGAGACGCATGTGCTAAACCAATTTGTCTGGCTGCTTGTGGTACCTACTCGCCCCTCTCTCCATCTTTCTCTCGCCCTCTCTCTCTCTCTCCATGTGTATATTTGATTGTAAATATTGTTGCTGGCGCTGTTAACAGCCAGGTGCAATCGAACAGTTGCCACACAACTTATCAATATTTTCTTATCAAATCAACATCAAACATCGGGGATAATTTCTGCCATTTCCACACACACATTTCTGCTCGAGCGGCTGTTGTGCACAGCACGGTGCGTGCGTGTGTGTGTCTGTGTGTGTGTGTGCGGGGCACTTGGCGAACTGTTCGAGCTGCCCGCTCGGGGCCAAAGGTGAAGCCACATTACATCTGAGCAGCAGCTGCTGCTGCTGCGTCTTTGCTGTTGCTTATTTGCCGTACGCATTGGGGCAACACAAAATGTTTAACGAGTTGGCGACATGGGGCTAATAATAGGGGAATATATATATAGAGGGAGCGAGAGAGAGTATAGAAAGACAGATATATATATATATTTCAATTTTTTTTTCCTTTTTTTGCCTTTCGCTGTCTCTCTACACGTTTCGCACTCTCTCTTCTCCCATTCCTTTGCTCTCCTTTATCTGCCTTTCTCTCACTTCTCTCGCTCTATGTAATTTTCTATTTTCCATTTCTCACTTCAATTACTTTTCTTTAATCAATTCTCTCTCTCTCTCTCCTTTTATCTCTATAATTTTCTCATTCTCTCCTTTTCCTTCCTTTTCTCTCTCTCTCTCTGTTTCGCAATACTTTTTCACTCTCTCGTTTGCCTCCTTCTTTTTACTCAGTCTTCAGTATATATTCGTCTCTCTCCATCTGTCATCTCACTATCTCTTTTCCTTACCTCTCTTGCTCTCTCTCTCTTCCTTTTACATCTCATTCGCAAACGTTTCACTCGACCTCTTCGCAGCTCGCCCTACAGTTAGGGCATTCGCTGTTCGCCTTTCATTCTACAGTTATTCTCGCATCATGTTCATGTCGACGCACGCGACGACGTCGCTCGTCTCTCGTCTCTCGCCATTCGGCACTTTCTTCGTTTTGCAGCCTCATAAGAAATTCATAAGTATTTCCGCTTCTGTGATTTTTGATTCGGTAATTAAAATGCAACTGAGATTGCGTTTGTGTGTGGGTGTGTATAGGTGTGTGTGTGGGTGTGCGTGTGTGCGACTGTGTGTTACACATTTGTGCAAAGGTGGAAGCATTTTTCATTCGCCATGCTTATATTTGTTATTGTTGTTGTTTGTGTTTTGGGTTCTGTTGATTTACTACACACACACACACACACACACACACACACCTACTCACACATGTTACAAAAGGCGTCGCAACTGTTATGCCAGGTGTTCAACTACTTCAAATGCTTGGGCTATATATACATATATAGAGTTCGGGGAATACAGCGATAGCTCAGTATAAATATATATAGACTATACGGATATATATATATATATATATATATATATATATATCTGTATACGTATTTGAGCATGTAGTGGCTGATTGCTTAAGCGCATTGTAGCCGAGCTTTGATTACTCGAATGGTTTCTAAGCACCTGGCGAACTGAAACGCAACAGTCGCAAAACGCATTATCTGCTTCACCTGTCAAGTGGACAAGACGAGGCAGTGGAGTGAGGGAGACGCGCCGGATACCGCATCAAGATTGCGAGAAAACTAGCGCACAGAAATGAAAATCTAGAAAAAATATAACATTTTGCAATTTCATTTACAAAAGTTTAGCTACAAGTGCGCGATTGCACTGAGAGAGAGAGAGAGAGAGAGAGAGAGAGAGAGAGAGGGAGAGAGAGCGAGGGAGGCAGGGAGGTAGGTTAAGAGAGGGTTCCGGAAGCAGAGTGCGATTCAAGCCAACAAGAAAGCGGCTCAGGCTCAGAGTGGAGTTAGCGGTTGGGGCAATGGAAGCAAAAAACTAATGGCATCAAAGAAGAAAATCAAATATTGCTCGAGTGCCACTGGCAGCAGCAGCAGCAACCAAACAACAACAACAACAACAACAGCAACATTCGGCGGTTTGCCGTGTAAGAAAACATGCAGATGGTCCGTGAGTCCGTCCGTCAAGAGTTTTTGACTCGCGAATGATAAACCGCAACGGGCGGCGGGGCGAACGAGTTTATATGATTTTGATGAATTTCCGAGGCAACGACGCCAAAATGAAAATGAAAATGCTCAGCGGGCGTAGAGCGAGGCAGAGGTCGCGACTCGATAAGTAGCAGTTAGGATTTTGCTGCTCAACATCCGCGGTTTAAGTGCGAGCGAGCGAGGGGGAGAGAGAGAGAGAGAGAGAGAGAGGCAGGAGGCAGTGCGGAGCCATCTCTAAAGGGGACGCAATACCTGCCTCGAGTTTAATATTAGAAATTGCAGTGAAAACGATAAAACTCATTGAAGGCACACAGTCGTCCGTCCACAGGGAATCCGGCAGGGAGCACGAGCAGCAGCAGGCAGGAGCAGAAAGCGGCTGGATTGGATTCACAACATGGACAAGTGAAGCCACTCGCACTGGCACTGGCGCTGGCAAAGTAATTTCCTGCAATTTAAACTTAAGAAAAATAAGGAAGCGTCTTTGATTTCCGTGTGAAATGATGTGCAACAAGAGAGCTGAAGCAGCTTCAATGGCAACAGCCACCCGGGACAGAGAGAGAGAGAGAGAGAGAGAGAGAGAGAGGGAGAGCACGCGGAGCACACGCACAGGGAACTCACTGAGCAGCGAGCTCAGCTAAAGTTAATGAAGAGTTTAGTTGATTTGATTTATTATTTGCCTTAGGCCTCGGTCCTTATTGCATTAATATTGCTCTCTCTCTCTCTGATTGGCAAACATTCTCTGGTGAAATGCATTTACAGTTATTGCACACGCACAGCTAAGCGCACTAGATTGCCAATTGAAGTCCAGCTGGGTTTCTTATTAGCTTTTGCCTCGCTGGGCTTCAGCCAAAGCATCAGCTTCTTAAACTGCTCAACGAGCAGCAAGTAAAAGATATCTTAACTGAAGTTCGTGCAAAGTGGTATACATACCCCTAGTCAATATATGATAAATATATATATATATATTCCCAATTGGAATCGTTACGTATTAGCTGCTGTTCCGTTTGGCTTTGCTCAATGCATCAACTTTTGAATTTCTTGGAAAGGAGCCTTATGAGTCTGTAGTCAAAGTAGTTAAATAAGATTGGAATTGGAAACGAGCTTTCCTATTGGAATTTGCTGTACTTATGTACTACCAGTCAACCAGTCTACAACTTGACTTGAGAAGACTACTCACAATAGATGATCATTAAAGTCATTAAAATGTATATCCAATTAGAACCAGAGTCCCATTAATTTACCATCAAATATATATCCAATTCGAACTGGAGCTTGCCACAATTAACTATTGCAGTCCATCCTTCCTCTTCCAATAAACAGTATCACCTTTAGAATTTTGGCAGATTAATTCTATTCGAGTATAATTCTAATTAGAATAAAATCAGATAAGATGTTAATTAAAACACTTATCAAATCGGTCATCTAATTAGAACTTGCCACAGTTTTCCTTCCTCTTCTAATAAACAGTATCACCTTTGGAATTTTAGCCAGATTAATATTAGTAGATTACAAATAAATAATACATTTTTAAATTTTTAATAGGAATCATAAGACGATTAGTTGATCGTTAAGCCACTCACCCAATTATTAGAATATTATATTAAATAAACTCGTATTAGACTTCAAGCAACTTGCATTGCTTTTGAGGTTTTTCAACACTGGCTACGCAGATCTTCAATAAAAATTGAAATTTGGCATTTCTTTAGAATACAAGAAATATCCAATTGGAATTGTTCATACAGCATCTTAGCTTCATGATATGTTCTAAATAGTTTTATATAGCTCAGATTTTGTATAGAGTATATTGAGTACTCCTTGTTTAAGCAGGTGCTTAACACATAATCCTAGCTCTGCCAGTCTTTCATTAATTTTTCCATTTCTCTCTCTCTCTCTGCCTCTCTCTCTCTCTTTGTTTATGCAACTGGCTTGTAACTTTGCCATTAGGTATCTGAGCTGTGCTCCACTTTTGAATGGCATCGCGCCGTCAGTTGCTTTTAACGGTGAGCATCACGTTCCACTCGCCACTCGTCCCGCTCCTCTCTCTCTCTCTCTCGCCCCCTCTCTCTGCTCTGCCCTGCTCTGGTCTCGTCTGTAGTTTGTTAAATGCTTGTTATCTCGCGCGTTTTAGGAATATGTACGGCCCTCCACGACGGTCGCGCTGCCATTTAGTAGTGCATGACGCTAGTTTTTGAGCTGTTTTCTCTGTCATTTTTTCGCCCATTTTTTTCCGCTGCCAGAGACATTCATTCCAATCAGACTACGGCTACCGATATACCGTGTTTGGTAGGCTCGTTGCCAAACGAAAAAAATACCTAAAAGAAAAAAGCTAAAAAAATGTCATGTATCGCATCTTTTTCTGTCCGGCACTTTTTATTTACCTTTTCGCTTTTTTTTTTGTCACATTTCGGAAATGTTTGCGCCCAGAGCGAAGCAACAGCAGCAGCGGCTCGAGCTCCTTCTCCAGCTGGACGACCAAAATGAAATGCCTAAGGGCAGTAAATTTAAGCGGCTGGCAGGAGCCGGAGCCGGAGCCGGAGCCGGAGCAGGAGACGGCAATGGCCACGTGGCGTGTAGAGTATTTACCGCCATGTGCATAGTTTGCAAGTCTGCGCGGCCGTCGCGACACCTGCAGGAATGGCCAGAGCAGGACCAGGAGCAGGAGCAGGGGCAGCAGCAGCAGCAGCAGCACTAGTGTAGTGGCTGTAGCTGGAGCTGTGGCTCCACGCCGACATGGCCACTAACAACATCAAAAAGTGCCAAGTGCCAAGTGTTTGCCTTGGTCAGCGCAGTCCAAGCCCAAGCGTCGACATTTAATTTCTTCGTTTTTTTTTTACAGGGAATACTTACAAGTGCGGGAGAGTTGTATGATTCGGGTACCCAATATGTAATGCCTAATGCTACTATTTCTACTACTTCTACTAATATTTGTACTACTACTACTATTTCTACTACTACTCTTACTATTTCCACTACTACTAATATATATACTACTGCTATTACTATTTCTACTACTTCTACTAATATTTGTACTACTACTAATATTTCTAGAAATTGTAGTAGTAGTAATTGTAGAAATATTAGTAGTATTATATTTCTACTATTACTACTACTATTTCCACTACTACTAATATATATACTACTGCTATTACTATTTCTACTATTACTATTAAAATTTCTACTGATACTATTTATAATGCTCCTATTTCTAATACTACTACTATTACTATGTCTAGTATGATATTACTATTTCCACTACTACTACTAATATTTCTAGAAATAGTAGTAGTAATAGTAGTATTATATTTCTACTATTACTACTACTATTTCTACCACTATTACTATTTCTCTACTACTAATATATATACTACTACTTTTAGAATTTCTACTACTAATATTTCTACTGCTAAATTTCTACAGATACAACTATTTCTACTACTACTAATACAATTTCTACTACCACTATCAAAATTTCTACTACTACTATTTCCAATACTACTACTATTACTGCCTACTATGATATTACTATTCCTACTACTACACAAACTACTGCCCTTAGAGGATCTGCTCTTCGGCTTACCATCTCTACGTGAGTTCTTACTTCATTCCTCGTACGTACATACATACATTTTTTTTGTCACCATTTTTGGCGCTGTGACATTTTGTGGGCCCAGCCCATGCCAGGAGCCAACAGATCCAGACCGTGGCCTAATATGCTGGCCGTATAGTTGGAAGTATTTCTCTTACGTGTTTTCTTTTTTCTTCTGGTTTCCTTTTTTCCTGCACTTGTTGGCTACTCTTTTATGCACATCGATTTTCGCTCAGTGCTTTTTATTTGCCAGACAAAATGGACAGCGGCCGGTGGACTGGCGGCACGACTGTTTGTTTGTATCCACGGCTTGTTTATGTGCCTTAACTGGACACGAGCAAGTTTTTAAAGCGACATTTAACAAAGCACCCGAACTTGACAAAAACTGCCCGCCCAAGTGCCGCTTGGCTGCATTTCAGTTCACTCGACGAGATCGTCCATTTCAGAGTAAATCACAAATAACTTTGTTCACATAAAAATCAATTCGACTTCTGTTGAAATGCGATCAGCACGTGCCACTTAGTTTTCCCCCGTTCTAATTCCAAAGATCAGTGTTGAAAAACGCATACTTGGAGCGATCTGTCGCAATTTGGATATCTGGCATCACCTCAATTTTCTTATTCGATAGATTAGCATAGGTAATCATAAATTTTGTAATATCGAAAAACATACACTTGTGGCAATCTGGCATCACCACATTTTTCTTATTCCATAATCATTGATCAGCAGCTGTTTAGTGTTGAAAAATATTCACTTGTTCGTCTGGCCTTAGTTTAACGATCTGGCATCACCTCAATTTTCTTATTCGATATAGTCGATAATAAATAAGCTCACGCTCTCATCAATAGATATAAGAAAACTTTATTATTGCCAGATTTATATAAACTAATGAAATATTTAATAAACTTAAGTAAATTATGCAGCACTAAAAATTATATGGAGATAGTAATGAATACTTTCTTCAAGTACTTATATATGATATGATAATGATATATATATATATATATATATCTCATTATTTATTAAAAGGCCGCCAATAAGTGTTTGCCGACACTTACTTTTCTTATGGAATTTCTACGTTGATCAACACTGAATTTTTAAATAATCAAATATTAGATTATTAAATAATTCTATATTTGCAACTATAGTTAAAATTTTGGTAGATTTTATTCCTAAATTTATCAACATAATTACTTGGTTTTTCGACGCATTTACCAACACTATTCATCGATGATCAAGTAATGTTGGCTGGGCTGTAGTATCAACTAATACTCATGCGAAAATGAATGTATGTGTGTACATATATGTACATATGTATGTATCTAAACCGATCTGATGTGATATGCAACTAAAACAGTGTTGAATACTGCTGACTTCCCAGCTACTTTACAACATTTTGAATATTAAATTAAACAGTTTTCAACTTGCTCTTGCAAACTAAAGTCCGTAATAAATATTTTGCTGCAGCGCCTAGATATATGTACTATATATATACATATATATATATGTATGCATTACTAAATACTGGCGAGCTTCGCCAGTGCTCAATTAATAAAACTATTTTACTTGACTAACTCAGTTTGCGTCAAACTGTGCACATGGCAGATGCCCGCCCTCGCACCCATTGGTTGGTTTAGTTTGATTGTCAGCAGCAACTGCTTTTGTGTTCATGCCACCAAATCGTGCAACAAAGTGAAATGCACTTAGGCCGTCCAAGTGCGTGTGAGTGGGTATGAGTGCGTCGCATTCTGCAATATTGCATATTGTAGAGGCGCACTTAAATTCAATTAAACTACAAAGGCAGTTAGGCAAAAGCCAAGGACCGCACGAGCTAGACCAGCCCAAAAGCGATGACAGCCACGATGCCGATGCCGATGACGATGACGATGACGACGACGTAGACGATGTTGGTGAGCGTAAGCTGAGTGCTCTTTATGGCTGGCCACCCCACAGCCCTCAACCCCACCTGAGATTCACTCATTTATTCAAGCATTCAATCATATGGGTTTTACTTCGATTGTTGTTGCAGCACTCCAGGTGGGCTTCATTGCCCACCTGCTTAATTAGATACTTGAGATGGTAGATGGAGCTGTGTGAGTGCTTGCTATAATTGCACTTAATTGGTTTGACGATTCGTCCACAATCAAATTAGAGAATACAATTATAAACACTATAAATTACTATTGGTGAGCTTTGCAACACTTAAAGGATGGTTGACTCGAAGTTAGGGTATTGCTTGGTCGGTGTCGTCTGCGAAAAAGCTTTTTCTTGTGTCGCGAGCTGTGTATGGGGATCTGGGGCAGGCTTGGTAGTTGGTCCTGTGGGCGTTTAGGCGTGTCGCCCTTGTAGCAGCTTTCTAATTTCATTTGCACGTTTTTCAACACTGCTCAACACCAATCGAGCTGCATTCAAATGTTTTTCTAGCTGCACGCCCAATCGACTGACTGACCCGAAAGGGTCATGCGGGCAGGTAAATATAGAACGCCACACACACACACACACACACACATAGTATTCAGGTGTATATGTAACTGTATTTTGTTAGGTGTTTTACCCTTTAGCAGCTGCTGCCGTGGACCATAAACCAGAAATGCGTTCCAGAATCCTTCAGTGTGAGGGGAGCGCAACGCTTGGCTGGCTGCCGGCGCCAGCTCCTGGAGCTGGAGCTGAAGCTAGAGCTGCTGTTACTATGTACAACTAATTCCATTAAAGCAAGCTCTAAGTTGATTTTCAATTGACTCCTCATTTGTGTGGGCAAGGCGAACGCGCGGCAGGGGCGGAGTCTGCGCTGTCAGCAATCAACATGTTCAATTGAGCATATCCTGCCTGGGCAGGACACAGCGACAGAGCGACGCAATGTGATTACCCAACGCTATTTGGCACACACACACACACACACGAGCAGCGCCAGGACACACAGGGACACATCCTGGCTGTGCCAGCGTCTGTCCAGCGGGCGCAACGCTGGTTGCCTTTTACATTTCATTGGATTTTATGCGTTTTACTTTATGCTGATGTTTTTATTATTAAATTTCCTTGAATTTTCATTTACATTTTTCTCGCTTTTCTCTTATTTTATTTTTTTTTTTATTTCGTGTGTTTCGCTTCAGCTTGCAACACTGACCCGCCCCAGCGGCCGCCCACTCTTTTATCCTGCCGCTGATGACTCCTCTTCATTTTCACACTTTTCATTCAATTTATCGCATTTCGCAAATTGAGTGTCGCTTTCCTTAGATCTCGCCCCTCTCGCTCTCTCTGCCTCTCTATGGTTACCCATCATCTCAGCTGATTCAGCAGCGTCTAGGCGGCATTCCACTTTATAATTAGCTATTTTAGGATCTGTGCTTTCGATTCTCTTATTCCCTAATGCAATAATTCAATGAGAATATAAAGTGCTTGGCTAAGCTTTAGTCTCAGTCCTTGGGAAATCCTAGCTTATACAGACTAGAGGGGGTAGTCGCTAGGAAATCCTAACTAATACGGACTACAGCCGGTAGTCCCTAGCATATCCTAGCGTATAAAGACTACAACCGGTAGTCGCTAGGAAATCCAAGCTACAGGCGGAAGCTTAATAAATATTTTCTTAACACTTTTGTTTTTTTTTTTTTCAAATTTTAATACCTATTGCAGGACAAATAAATCCTTTGTCCTAATTAAGTATACGTTGAAGAGTTGCCAACGCTGCAGTTCACTAAGTGTGTGGGTGGATATGTCCTTGTGTGTTCACATATATATGTATATATAGATTTAGATATATCTACATATATATGCTTGTGTTTGTTAGCCTGCTTTCAACACCTTCAGCCAACTGACTCCAATCGCTGTCGTACCCTCCTCCTATCCAGCCACCTTCTAACTGCCGTTCAACCCATTCGCGTTCCAATTCATTTTTCAAGCAACCCCTGCTCGACACACCCACTCCAGGCTGGAGTCGTTGGTAGCGCCTTATGCACGCTTCATTTTTGGCAGCTCATGAATATTCATGGACATGAACGCGCAAAGGCTCGACTAGCTATCTGCTGGCGTCAGCAGCTGGACTGGACTGGGTAGAGCGAGGTAGGCTAAAGCAGTGAGAGAGAGGGAGAGAGTGAATGAGAGTAGGCGTCCTGGAATATTATGCAAGTCATATTTTTTTGTCCGTTACACAATTTGTTCACGCCCAGCACTTGACCTCCAGGCTCAAGGCTCCAGGCTGAAGGCCCAATTCCCGCTATAGAAGCTCGAAGCTCGTCTATTTGTAGTCTGTTTATTATGGGGGAATCTGTCTAAAGTTGGCTACGGCTGTGGTTAGCACTAGCGGAAATATTGCTTGTTACGCTGCTAAGCGTTGTCTCCAGTTCCTGTTCCAGCTCCTGTTCTTGTTCCTGTCCTAGTTCCTCTTCCGGTTCCTGTTCTTGTTCCTGAGCCACATTTTGGCTCTGCTCCGCCGTTAGCTCTGCTGCCTGCTGCTCCAGCACCAGCTCTGCCGACACCTGGTCGGACACCTGCCCGGACACCCGTCCCTTGTCCCATTCCAATCCGCTCGCCAACATTAGCTCCTGCTCGAACTTGGAGGTGGGCTTGGTCTTGGGCATTGCAAAGCGTTTCGTCCAGTAGCGCGCCACCTTATCGTGCTCCTTCCGATTGCATTTGTATTGATCGGCAATGCCCATGACCAGGGGATCGTTCGGATTGCATTCGCCAATCAGCACCCAAATGGATAGCAGCACCTTGGCAATGTTCATCACCGGGGACCAGCGCTCGTTCAGCACGTCCAGGCAGATGACGCCGCGACTGTCGACGTTGCAGTGATAGATGCGCGTTATGAAACGGATCTGTGGCGGTCGGAAGGGATACGCACCCGGAAAGCGTATGTCCAGCTTGAAGATGCCGCCCTCATACGCCGTGCCGCTGGGCCCCATGATGATCGCCTTCCAGTGGAACAGATCCTCCTTGTACATCTCGGCGCTGCAATTGGGCGGCGGATGCTGCATGATCTCGTTCAGCTCCCGCTTGATGCGCATCACCGGACCGTTCAGCTGTGTCATTGGCGTAGCCGAGCCAATCCGACTGTTACTGTAGCTGTGGCTGTTGTCGTTGCTGCTGTCGTTGCTATTGCTGTTGCTGTTGCTGCAGCTCGCTGCTGCCAGCTGCTGCTGCTGGTGGCAGCTGTGGTGGCTGCCGTGGTGCTGCCTGGTGCCGTGGCTGGTGCTGGGCGCGTTCTCATCCCTGACCGCCTCCTCACCGGCTGGCAGCGGCTTCCCGGCCACCGTGGTCGACGGCGACTCGTGCACGCTCTTCGTTTCGCTCGTGCTGCCCTTGGCTTTCTTGGGTAGCACATTACACGACAGGTCCGACATGCTAACGTGCGTTACGGCTCCTCTGTCTCTCTCTCACTTTTCTATTTTTTTTTTGTTTTTTGGGTTTTTTTTTTTCAAATTAAACGGTCGTGCAATTTGGAAAATTTGTTATTGGAATAATTGTTATTGGAAATTTGTTTCTGTTCTCTTGCGTTGCTTACATGATTTTCGAACTTACATTACTGGAGTTTCGTTGGGAAACTAAACCGGAATCCCCATTTCCCACAATGCCTACAGCTGTACAGCAACTAAATGCCCCAAAAAAGTATCTGGCGTGTCGATAAGCTTACGATTAATTTCAAACGATCAAGTCAAAGTTCAGTACAGTCATGCAAAATGTGACAATCGTTAATCGAATGTGTCAGAATATTGTTTAGCGTGAATAGAAAATCATTTCGAATTTGAAAAAAAAAAATCCTATTCAAATGGGTGCTTTAGCGAGCTGATGTTTCCATATGCCTATCGCATGGGAGCTTTTATTTACCTTATCGATATACGCATGAGTTAACTATAGTTTAATCGATAACTATATATAACTATGCATTCCTTACAGCTTGCATATCGATATAGATATATATATTTTATTGCTCTTCATATTCTATATCGTGAGCATCGTTCCATATATCGATATATACGAATTTGTATTATATATTCATATGATATGTATTCATGATCATTATCCGATGCATAGCGTAATATGAATGAAAAGCAGAGTCAGAGTCTATGTACAATCTAAAGCTTTATTCGCTGTTTGTCAAGCACCGTCGCTTGAGCTAATATAGGCATACTCACAGTACGATATATCGCATGCCTATCGATAACAGCTTTTCTTCAGCTTTCATTTCCGAGCTGACAGGCAACAGAGTTGCGCTATGCCCATATGTATATTGGTTGCATTTAATGTTTGATGTTATCCTCGTTTTTCCCGGAATGGCCTTCCTTTAAGGGGCGCCGGTAGCGAAAGCAATATCCAGTTGACAAGGCTATCAAACTGTGGAAGTGGAAGTGGCGAGCTGAGGGCCTCGTCCGCCCATTCGCTGTATCGCAATTTTCGCTTGCTTGAACAAGTCAAACGTTAATGAACTTAAAGAAATTAATTAAAGTGCCATCCAGACAACCAAGTCAGCCACATGTGTCTCATCTTGTGGGGTGGGTGGCTGGTCTGGGTTGGGTCGTGTGTTTGGCTTAACGCCTGCGACGCCTTTATTGAAAACGACATCCGGTTGGGCCATCAAGCGGCTTCATTGGCCGCTGGACGCAAAGTAAATGCAATAAAAGCAACACCGAAAGGGATTGGGCAGCCAAGGTGTATACATGTGGGCGTGGCACGGATACAGCCAGTCAGTCAGCCAGCCATCGAGACACAGACAATATAGTCCAAAAGTGTTCATAACAGCCAACAACTAGCAGATGCTCTCTCTCTCTCTCTCTCTCTCTCTTTCATTACTTTTTGGCCCTTTCTTATTTTTATTAACAATTAACAGGGATTAACGATTTAACTCAACAATTCACAACTTATAAACACGGCTCGGGGGTCGACGATGACGACGTGGCCTGAGATTGGCCTCCATAGCCGACCAGTCGGGCAGCTGCTGGAGGTGGGATACCCGCTTCCAGAGTATGCAGACAGCGGTTATCAGCTCGAGCACTATGAAGACGGTCCACAAGTTGTAGATGACGCGCAGCCAGAGATTGTGATCGCCATACAGAAACCAGCTGGCGCACATCATCGGCAAACAGGCGGCCACGGCTGAGAAGAGCAACAGCTTGGAGTGCGGTCCATTGGGACTCAAGTTGAGGACGTAGCCCACATAGATGCGCATCGACTCGATCATCACAGTCAGCGCATACATAAGCAGCACAGACAATTTCAAATGATTCGAATCCTGTAGCAGAGAAACAATAAGCATATGCTAGAGACGCGGCATGGGATACTCACGTAAATAACCAGGCAAAGAATATAACTGAGGCACCAGGTGGTGGCCACGTACAGATTGCCGTCCAGAAGCATCTGCATAATGAGACTCGATCGCAGTGGCGTCACGATGTGCGGCATTGTTGAACAGTTGATCAACTTTAATAATATCTTATGAATAATATAACTAACCTACTTGTCTGCTTGTCGGATTCAGACTAACGTATGCGACTAGCTCTCTCGGCATACAGCTTGCCAGCTTTGTGACAGGGCGTACTATGTTTTCGAAATAGCTTGTTGTGCCAAAGCTTCGTTTGACAACACTGAAATTGGGTTGTCGAAGGATATACTATTGGAAGAGTCTGCCTGGGATGATCTATAAATATATATAAGGGAAATTCCAAGGCATCCTAAGTAATCTAATGACCAGCCCAGATGGAAGCTGACACAGTCTATCCATGCGTTAGTCACAGCTGCTATTCGAATATTTATAAAGGATATTCCAAGGAATCCTAAAGTTCCTCTAGCCCAGCTGTAGAAGATAAGTACTCTTAAAGGACTGTGATATCCGTGGAAACACAGCTAGCTTATCCAGGTAGTCTGACAAAGTATACAAAGTATATGCCAGGAATCCTCATTATACCCTGATCCACAAGAGCTGCCTCATAGTCGACAGGCTACACTTTCTTATAGAGTATACCACTGTATGTATTTCTTCCTGGGCATAAATTACGGTAGATGTTGAATGTGCGTTCAAGGGCTGCGCTGGGCAAGCACCTATGGAATGGCTAGTGGACGGTAACATTCGCCGATACTGCGACAAAATTAACAAATGAGCCTGACAAACGCCCGACGACTCCTGACTCGATGCGAGTCCACGAAAAAAGCCGTCGGTCGTTTGCATGCCAAACAGTTTGTGCACTCTCAGCTTTTATTGAATTCCATTACAGTATCATGTCAGTCAGCCAGGCAGTGAGGCTTCGTAACGTCATCATAAAAGAACGACTCTACCAGCATCATCATCATCAGCATCGTCAGCATCGTCGTCCTCATCGAACGACCCCATCGTAGCTGGCAAAAATAATGAAAAAACATTGCAGTAGCCGAGTGCCTGAAATTGACGTTGTTGTCATTAATGGAAAATTGTTTTAGATGTCCTCGCCATTAAGATGTCCATCCGACTGGTCAACTCAATTGCCGTAGTCGTTCCATGTACTCTCTTGAGTGTATACCAGTATGTTATGTATGTGTGTATGAGTATGGATATAGACATTCGGTCAAAAATGTTTTTGACTCAAGTTCTTGACTTTCGAGCTCTGATATATATTATTATTATATATATATATATGATATATATATTATTACTATTAAAAATTATCTTAATTTGGTTTATCTTTACATTAACGTAATATCGATATATATCGATTTTAGCATATATAAAATTACAAATGAGTCCTAATTCAACATAAAATTGTGGATTAATAATAATCACTAAAATTCTCGATTAATATTAATTTTATAAAATCGATATCTTTCGATAATTGGTAATTTTTGCTCTTCACTAGCCTCCTTATATTGATTTATATTAATCATATAAGTTTATTATTTTTTACAGTTTTGTTATGGGAAATATAAAAAGCTTAAAATCAATAAATATCGATCAGCTTTAAGCTATGTATATCACTTCACTCTGTAGAGTAATTACACATTATCTATATAAGCTGAAACTATCGATCGTTATACCCGACTAACTATCGCCTATCGCTGCCTGATTGCCATGCAATTATTTTGTGGTAAAATGTAAAAATTAGAAAATCCTTTTGACCAACACAGAATTTTGGTGCGTTCATTGTTGACGCTCAGACAGGGGAGTTAGGCACTTGTAGGAATGCGAGATTTTCTTTGTTCTCGCTGGAACTAGCCCAGCGCACCGCATGGGATGCGCATCTGTTGGTGACAGCGACAACTCGACTAACAAATTTTGGCTGCTTTGAATGTTTATGACCCTACCATGCGGGCGCAGCAGATTTTTGTTAGTGATTATGTCCGACTGCAAAGCAGAGCCCAAAGCCGACTCCACTATGATACGAATGGAATTCTGTTGCCGGACAGGCGTCTATCAAACACAAAAACCCAGACACAGATGCTTATCGAAAATGCTTTGCAGAGCGGTTGTTGGTACCTGATTGGATCCATGAAACTGCGTATAAAAGCAATCCAAACGAAACCCTTCAGCTATTTATATATCTGCATTATTTTCTAAATGTATATACATATGTATATAGTATATAAAGATATACAAATTCTATTATTTGGGGATCAGGGAGAACCCGAAAGGGAGGCAGATGGGCTACACTTGTTGCTGAGTGAAATTCAGTATTCAATTATTGAAAAGAAAGGAGGAATATACGAAACAACTTAAGAAATGTAAATACTAGAATATCGATACATGTGTTATCGATGAAAACGCACGAGATATGGATATCGTTAGCGTATTATCGATAAATACTTATTGCTAATAAATTCATTCAGAATATTTGGTAACACATGACCACATGGGATCGATTACATATAATGAACGAATGCACACTTATCGATAACACATAAGTCGATAATCTCGAGATAGAAAACATGCCACAGTAATATGAAGGTCGATAACATTAAAATATATATGAATAGAATATATATCGATAGCGTAAAGATCGATAACTCCTATATCGATACTACGCAGTTTGATAAGATCAAGATTGTGAATAAACAACTTGTAGATAAAGATCGATCACATTTAGGTCAACCCATAACATATTTTATTTAAGGAAAATGTGTACTCGCTGACTTCCCACAGTCTGCACTTAAATGTCATCGAAAGCAATTAAATAGTGTAAAGAGGGAGTATAAAAGTCAACATCACGTTTGTTGAATGCGATCATAAATCAATAAAACTATTTTCGAGTCCTTTGCCATGCAGTTCGAAAGGTCCATGACGATTACAATAATGTAATGCAATTAGGAAAGCAGCTAATAATTGAAATCTAAGCGAAGACATAGCAATGCAAATGCTTTATTCAAACTTGGGATGTCAAAGGTAGGTGAGGGGGTGAGCTATTGCCAAGACGGCTGCAACTTAATTTAGCCAACTACATTTTAGAGGGGGGTGGGGAGAGAGTGGGAGAAGTGGAGGAAACTGTGAGGCTTCGCCAGTCAATCTGTGATGTGACAGAAACTACGGCAACTGGTTGCTGCCTGAGTTCATTCTCTCTCTCTCTCTCGCTCTCTCTCTCTCTCTCTCTCTCTTTCTTTCTCTGTTTGTAACAGTCAAACTCCGGCGGAGTGGCGGGGGTTCAGCCCGGCCAGACTCAATTAATTTAAGGGATTTTGGCAAAAACTAAAAGCAACATTGCTGCGGTGCAATCCGGATCGGCAACTGGCAACTGGCAACTGGCTTTGGCATTTGGCATTTGGCGGTCTTCTTGCTCAGATTTTCGGCCCTGGTAAAATTTAATTAAACTGCAAAATTTGTGGAGCGGTGCGGGGCGCAGGCCGGAGCGGGCTTAGCTACCAACTGCAGCCAGAAAGTTGGCATCTAAATATTATTTTACACGACGCTTTAACTGCAACTTTTGCATGCCTCATAATAATCATAATAATGCCGCGAGCAACAACTGTTTCATTAAAAGAAAAATAAAGCAAGTTAAATAGCGCAAAAGCGAGAGAGGCAGAGATAGAGTGCGGTAGTGGGTGCTCTGTATTCAGATCATATGATGTCCTGTCTTAAGGAGCGGGGTGGCCCGCCAGGGAGAGGGCCTCGGTCTCGGCGTATGTTGTTTTATGCGTATGATATTTTGCCAAGCAAAAAGTTGTAAGGCAAAAGAGCAAGAAGAAGATGCAGAATATGAAAAAGAAGAAGCAGAAGAAGACGAAGATTCAGCCCAAGCGAGAATCAAGTCGTATTATTAGATACCCTAGAAGTTGGCGATATACTGTGGATTAATGGAAGCCATGGTGTGTGCACATTAGGAGATATATTGGATAAGTTTGTGCACTAAAGGAACCGTAGGAATGTTTCCTAGTTATGATATATGATATATATATGGAAGCTGATAGATATATATATACATGATGTATATACATAGGATTTGATGTAGCATATTTATCGATAGTAGATATAGGAAAGCTCATTGAGATATCTCACGGGAAAGCTTCTTATATACAGCTCCCAGAGCTAAGAATCTATATTTTCTGAACAGCTAACAACTTGTGATAAGGGAAATAAGGTTCATTCTACACTATATATCTCATTATTCACTATATATTTTACATAGTGAACTACGCATATCCACCTAAGCAAAACACCAAACTTCTTCAGAAGTGTGATATCCTGGACTTAAAATTCTTATCTAATTGCTTGTGTATATTTTGTATATTGTGGATGATCGTAAACTCCTCCATGATGAAGGTGGCAGGAAGTCCACCTCCTTTATATAATTATATAGTATTTAAATACTCTAATATAGTATAGTATTTTTATATCCTAGAAAATATACTTAAATATATTTTTCTTTAATAAATGAATAAAATAAAAAAAAAATCATTTTTTTATTTAGATAAACGAATTTCAAAGTTGGGTAGAAAATTGTATTCTATAATTCTATATATATAATTATACATATGATTCATCCCATAACTATGTCCATCTATGTCTGCCTTAGGCCATCACAGACATCTCGGTTTTGCTGAGCGTTACATATGAGTAGTTTATATGAAAATACCCAGGTCTAGAGCATCCAGAAGGATAATTTCTTTCGTAGTCCCCCTTTAATCTTTATGCTCTTGTTGTTGTTGTTGCTGGAAGCGCTTGTGGCATGGGAAGCAAGGACTTGCTCTTTTAGTTAAATGTTTGAAAAGAAAAATTAAAAACTTTTTACAACAGCATGCGCGAGCTGCTGCTGCTGCTGCTGCTGCTGCTTCATCTTCATAATATGCTGCCTGATGTGGGATTGAGTGTGGGGCGTGGCGGGGGGCAGGGCAGGCAGCGGGGTATGTTGCAAGTGCAAGTGAAAGAAGTTAAACGGCCAAAGCAGCCCAAAGACAACATAGAGAGAGAGAGAGAGAGAGAGGGAGAGAGAATGAGAGAGAGAGAGAGAGAGAGACACGTTCCACATGCGACTTAATCTTAACAAACAACAACAGCAGCTAAAAAGTAGAAGAATGAAATGAAAAGAAAGGAACATTCGCTCCTGGACTTTGCTGCATGTGGCACATGCCACATCCGCAACAACACAAAAGCGCTGCATGTTTATGCTTCAGGTGCGCGAAGATAAGTTGACAACTTCTTCTTCCACTGATGAACATTTCAAACTAAAGATTAACAATCTCCAGACCCCAAGCAGCTGTGCCACGTTCAACCTCGCATCACATGCCCCGGCCTTGACTTCAATTATCAAGTTGACGTGGACATGCGGCTGACAATGTATGTCAAATTTTAATTACGAAAGGGAGAGAGAGAGAGAGAGAGAGAGAGAGAAAGAGAGAGAGGGAGTGAGAGTGAGAGAGAGGGAGTCAGAGAGAGAGAGCAAGGCAAATTTTAAAGAATTCTAAGAATCTGTATGTGTCTATTATCTTATCCAAGGAATATTTTCCCATCTTCGCTGGGTTCAGGGTAACTCCTAGTCGAGCGGTCTTGATTAGGGCACTCTTATTTGTTTTTTTTTTTCTTTAGGGGAAAACCGTGCAACGGTCGAAGCTATAACTATCACAATCATTTGGTAGATTTGAAGTCTGGAGCTAAAAGAGATTTCGGTGCAACTCAAAGTTTCTTTGGCTTTCAGTCGATGAGGTTTCCCCTATCAAAAACTTGTCGGGTATAAATCCGCAATTCAGTTTAACAGTCCATCAGGCAGCAGAGCTCGAACAGAGCGCAGATTTTCCATAAAATTTCCGCTAATTTTTAAAGGTTTCTCTACATTATGCAAGCTTTCGTCCCATTGCCAAATTGAACCTAATTGAATTTGTCTCACAAATATTTGCTAGTTGGCCACGGCTCTCTGATTCGCCTCGAGTTGTTGACAAGTTTCTGGTCGCAATTGTTGATCCATTGCAATGATTTATTTATGCCAACATCTGTACCAACGACTTTTTCCACATGCGACATTTGGCTCTTCCTCTTCCTCTTCGTCTTCTTTTTATTCTCTGTGTTTAGAGCCGCTTTAAGGCTGGCGACACGCCCCCCAATCTTGAGGTAAACAGCGCGGGGAGCGGCTTTCGGTAAATGGAAAAAACAAGAAAAATTAGTAGAAAAAGACGAGCGGCAAAAAAAGACGAAAATAAAACAATATGGAAAGAAAAGAAAGTAAACTTGTACGAACTTTTTTTTTATTTTTTTTTTTTTTTTTAGACATTTCTGCAGAGTTGACTGCCATGTCTTGTCCTTGTCTCGGCATCTGTACACACGCCAAGCGGAGCCCCTGTTGCAGCGCGCTCCACCTCTCACCCTCGCGCGTTCGGGTAACTTTTGCTAGTGCGGCGACATCTGCCAATGTTTTGAACATTGCAATACACACAGAGGGCGGGGGAGAGGGTGATAGAGTGATGGTCCTGAGATATGGGAACATGCGAGCCAAGTGTCTTTGCCGAGTGTGTCGCACACGCAAAAGGACAAACTCCTTGGCAAAATAATGAAAAAGTAACTGAAAGTCGTATTTGTATTTTGCTTCAGCATCCCTCCCTCTCTCTCTGTCTCTCTCTCTCGCTCTGTCTATTCAGTTGGTGCAGCTCAAAGTCGAACTCTTCCATCATGTAAGGCGAGGCGAAAGTCGAAGGCAGCCTCTGTGGAAATTGGTGCGAGTAATTGGTTTGTTAGAACAAAACTTATAGCAACGCAAATGGCAAATGCCCTCCGAACCTGGCTGCCGGCGCCCCAGTCCAGCTGGACATGGGCAAAGTTTTTTTTTTTGGGGCTTCGCCCAGCTCACCTGCAGTTGGGGGGCAACAACCTAATAATAATCTGCATGTGCATGGCAGCCGAAAACTTAAAAGCATGTCACAGAGTTTTCAGCTTACAGATTTCGATGCTGCACAACTTTGCTTGGCAGCCCAACCGCACGCACACACTGAGAGAAGGAGACAGGGAGAGAGAGAGAGAGAGAGAGAGAGAGAGAGAGAGAGAGAGAGAGGACTGCTGGACGAGGCGGCGCCCAGGCCAAAGAGATACACGTGTAGCATGTCAGTGACATGTAGTAGCTGCTACGGCTACGGCTACGGCTACGGCAACGACTACGGCAACGACTACGGCTACGACTCCGGCTTTAGATACAACTTCCCTAGCCCAGGCACAAAGGTTAAAAAGCAATTTTTCGAAATGTCAGCGCACAAAATTTCATTACAAATTTTTATTTGCTTTTTGCGTTTTTGCGCACTTTTTTTTTTTTTATATTGTGTGTGTGTGTGTGTGTGCGTCATTGTTGTTGCGCCTTTGTATGTGCACAGCAACAGCTGCTGTTGTTCTTGTTGCTGCTCGAATTTCTATTTCCGTTTCAACTTTGGCTCAAGTTTTATGCGTTCAGTGCTGATAAACGTCAGTTGGCCAAACAGCATTGGGCATGATCCGAACACTGAATTCCAATGCAAATTGATAATAAATATTAAACTTTAGCGCTGTCTCCCTCTCCCACTCTTTTTCCATTTAATGCCCCTTTTAATGCTTCAATCAATTTGAATCATCGCTCACATTGTTGATTCAATAATTATGCATTTATCGCTGCTAATGCAATTTAATGCTTTTAGTTCGAGTTTACATAAAATTAACAGCGACAAGTGTAAAAGGCAAACACAAATTTCATTTGATAATAATTAAAAGTTAATAGAGAGGCGGCGTTGGCGTTAATAATATCAATGGGGGTTTAGAGTAGGAGATCAAACTGGGATGGGTGCCAGAAGTAGTAGCTGAGTAGTACTGACGACTGTACGTCCATCTAGCCTGCTCTCCTAATCTATAAATTTCAACTTGAGCAATCCATATATTTAGGGGCATTCATTGGGCATGGACGTGGCCTGCCAGCGACAGTCAAATTACTATGTGAAAAAATATCATATAATAAGTGAATGAATTTATCGATTGCAAATTATCGATAAGTTGATATACTATACATATATTATTAAAATTCTGTTATATGCCTGTTGTTTTGTTTCTCTGCATTCCGTTCACTTATCGATAACTTATCGATAACTTATCGATAACTTATCGATAAGACTATTATGTTGGCTCTGATCTTCATTTATAGAAAATTCAGCCAAAATTTATTGAAAGCGGATTACAATCGAAACTTTCTTTCAGTTTTGGCGCCATGAGCAGTGCTGCCAATTTACCATTTTAAGGGAAGTTTTGTAACAATTTTTCAGGCGTGATGAAGTCAATTTAATATTTACATTTTTTTTTTTTAGGTTTCTCATCCGCCGGTTGCTTTTTTCCTATGCATTTTACACTTTAATTTAATTATCGATAGTTTGACAACCGAAAAGCTCAGCTAACGTTAACCAACACTGCTTGGCTTGCTACTCCAATAGCTGTCAATATCATCGGTAGCTAAAGTCGTAACGCCAACAAGCCCAAGTTCAATATATCATCAATTGTAGGACAAACATTATGTTGGCTAAGCTTTCGAATCAATTGCTGCATAATCACAGTTGAAGTTGCCTCTAGGAGCTTTTCGTGGGAAATGAAACGCAAAATGTGGTGCTCATGCTCAAGCAGAGAGCATCTAATTTATTATTATTAATAACAATAATACGCATATGCATATGCAAAGCACTCGACGGCGGACAGAGGACCATGACTTGGCCGAGGACCAGGGCCAGGGCCAGGACCAGGACCAGGACCAGGACCAGGACCATCGCTGACTGCAGTCGAAATCAACGTTTAAAAAGGATTTGCCATGCTAAATATTTTGAAAAGCCTTAAGCTATTCAAAAATTACATCACTCGAGTAAATATGAAAGACTTGGCGAGTCGACGAGGATGTGGACGACGCCACAGCCATGGACACATCGGGGCAGCTGCAAGGCGGCCCTCGTGAAGATGCCCATGGCCGCAGCCGCAGCCGCAGCAGCCCCACGATTAATGGCAACCGAGAATGTAATGTAGCGAATATGCGAGTTGCCGTACTGATTTCAAATGTCTCTCTGTCTCTCTCTCTCTCTCTCTCTCTCTCTCTCCCTCTGTGTGTGTGGGCGGCAAACAAAACAAAAGCCCCAAGTTGTTATCCGGCAGCAGAGGCAAAAACAACAAAAAGCGTAGAGCGGTTCAATGGTCGAGCGCTGGCAAGCGCTTGCTTGATTTAACCATGCATTGGGCCAGGCCAAGACCAAGAGCCCGCAGCTGTATATGGAGGCAGGAAGTGGAAACTGAAGGAATTGGGGTAAAACTGCGGTCGCCTGGACCCCCTCCGGTCCTCGACATCATCGAGAAATGAAAACAACTCAAGCGAAAATACAATCATATTTTTATTGCCGGCTGGTTGGCTGCATGTCGACGAGGAGCAGCCGCAACAGCAGCAGTCCGGGCAGCACTCCGGGTAGGAGGAGCGAGTGCGAGGCCGGAGAAGGGTCGTCAACCAATTCTCGTTTGCTCGCTCGTTTAGTCGATTATTCTTGGAGGCGTTTTTCTTAATAGCAACAAGCACAAACGACAGCAACAATGGCAGCAATAACAGTCGCTGGCGCCGCCAACTGAAATGAATTAAAACTGAATCAAAACATCTGGACGCACAGCCATGAGACAACATAAACACAGTAGCCGGACCAAAGAGCCAAACATCCAACTGAATATGATACTCCGCTCAACCACTGTGCACAGTGTGACATGACAATTGCATTTCAGTTGGCATCCGTCTGTTGATTCAATGATTAATGAATACATTCACATCTCTCTATATATATCTATATCTATATGAGTATATGAGGAACCATGAACTCAGCCACCCTCTCGGCTGATGATTATGTGGTGTAAATATTAGTAAACAGAAACTAATTAGTCCACTGCAGACTTTATCTTGATGATAAACTGTTATTAACAGTTATGGATCCAAAAATTAATCCAAAACAATCGACAGTTACTTGGCGCAATCGAACTGGATATTATTATTTATGACCATGAGATGGCGCTCAGTGCATCTGCAGCTGTGGGAAGTCTCTGCTGTTAGCCAAGTCTGATGTTAGACCATATGGACTTGGTTTAATATATGGATATATACAATATATTCCTGAATATATTTGGAGTCTCCCATCATTCAGCATCCACATGCTCTGCACAAGACTCTTAGCCTATCCGGCCTTGAGCCAAAAGCCTTTCCGAATGCTTTCAACTAGACAATATAGTCCTTGTTAGACTTCCGTTCTTCTATAGTTATCTAACTGATTGCTAGTATATGCCACCCCATCCTTAGTCTGCCAGGCAGACAGACTTATAACAGATCTCTCCGGGATCTATAGGGATTTTCTATTGTCAGCTTTATGTTGTATAACTATCCTTGAGTTACAGAAGTCTCCACATCCTTTTAGCTTGACAATCATTTGGCACATAGCTCACACACGTATAGACTTCAGTTCTCTCTCTCTACATGAATAGCTCTATAGTCCTAGTCTGTCCTTCGACAGACCTCTATAATAAAATTCCAATTTTTGTGCTCCGGGATTTATAGGGTTTCTGTATATATATTATTTCAGCTCTCTTACGCCTAGCCTATCAACCTTTTTAATTTTCCGACCTCCCAGAGTATTCCTTGCTTTCTGCTCTTAGTTGGCTACCCATAAGCCCAAGCTCACTTTCTATTAGCTCAGTTTCCAATTAGGGACTTAAATTAGAGCAGCACAAACGAAAAGATAGCTGTGGAGGCAGGCAAACTTGTTTGGCATTATTAGCTTTGCTTAGAAGCTAATAGACTGCTTAAGCCAAATACTTAAGACAACTGTTTGCATCTCTTTATTTCAAATTTATATATATGTATGTATATATATGAACACATATAAGTATATAAATATGTTTATTTTGTATATGCATTCAAACAATAAAACTATCAACGCGACTGGACGCACTTCAGCAACAACAGCATCTGTTGTCTCTGCGCCCAAACCAGACTGCAACAGGGAAATGCAAAGTAAAAGACAAATTTGGAAAAAGTGGGAAATATGTGAGGCTAAGCCGAAGATTAAATACACTTGGGATATGTAAAGTGAAAGCTGAGTGAATTTATTTGGAGGAGAAAGGAAAATGAAAAAGTTTTTCGTATGGGGAGAAATATTTCCTAAAAGAGCTCTCCTTTTTTGCTGATATAGATAGTACTAATATATGTATAATATATATGAATGATATTCATAATATATAGAAGATAGATATCAACTATCTGGCGTATAGCTGATGAGACTGCCTGTCCGACTCAGCTTCTGTGATGCTCTTCGATTAGGGTGTAGCTTCAAGCAACTATAGGAAAAACAAAAGACATAAAGGATATGCAAGCCAAGCAATTTGCATTTGCACACCGCAAACGGTGAAGCAAAACTTGAAACACGACAGACGACAACAACAACAACAGCATCAGCAGCAGCAGCCACAACAAATGCTTTAGAAATATGCTAAATTACCAAAAGACAAAAAAATAATATAAACTCACAGACACACACACACACAAGTCACTGGGGTTGGGGGTTAAAGTACTTTCAAGAAGTTGCCGAAAGTCGGGAACAAGCAAAGACAAAAACCAGTGCTGGGTAATGGCAAAAGAGAAAGAAGAAAAGACTGTGGGATGAGTGGGGGCACATGGAATGCCGCACCTGTGCAAGTGGTTGGGCCAACCCTGGTCATAACCCTTAACGCCCATGTCTTGGGTCGTTGTCGGCGCTGGCGCTAGAGGCGGGGGCAGGAAATCCCTCAACTTGAAGCACGCCCGTTGTTGTTATTGAAAATAGTTATACAATTTATAGAGTGCCCACTGTGGTGCTGCACAAAGGTCAGAATCAGATTCAAATTCGAGTAGAGATAAGGAATGAGATAGATGGGAAAATAAAGAGATAGAGGGAGAAACAGAGAGGCAAAGGCAGAGGTAGAAGCGAGCTCTTTGCATAACAAAGGCAAGCAGCGTGTCCAGTCCATCAAATTGTCAGTTGAAATGTCTGCTCAAGATGCTCCATCCGCAACAACAACAACAACATCGACAACAGTAACAGCAATAAGGTAAGCAGCTTTGTCGGCTTAGAAGCATTTGCTTACATTTCCACAGCCGCAAACAAATCACAGATAAAATTTGGTCAAAGGAGAATTTTGTCTAACGTTCGTTGTCTTCCAGCATTCTGTGTGCAATCAAATGAATAAGCAGATAATATGCCGTTATGCTAATTCATAATTATACCTCAAATAACAATATACATATGTGTGTAAGTCTTGGCTGATTGCATGACTCAAAGTTTAGCCAAGCAGAGATTAATTTGACGTGTAGTTAGCAGCGGCTCAGTGCTGCCTATTTGGATTTGTCTGTAAAGCAGTGTTGGTTAATGAACGAATATAAGTGCTGTACAAACGAGGGTGGCTATTGTGAAATAGCATGAATAATCAAGTACAACTAAGCGTCAAATATGAAGGCTCAAGGTCTTAGTATAAGGCTGACTCTGAGCTGAAAAGCCTCCAATTTTCAGTCTCAGATCTCAAGCTTAAGTTTAAGCACAAGTCCATATCTAAGTGTTAGTTTAAGACTTGACTCCAGTCTCAAGACACAAGTTTTAAATATTAAAGTCCAACTCATGCTGCAAGTCTAAGTGTAATGTCTGAAGTCTCCACTCTCGAGTCTCGTCTCCTAAGTCTAATCTAATATATCATGTCTTCAATTTCAGGTCCCGTTAATCAAATCTGAAGTCTCCACGATCAAGTTCAATTCAATTCCAAGTCTCAAGTCTCCAAATTCAACTGCCAAGCCTCAAGCCCAGATCCAGTTCCAAGTCCCAGCTTTAATCTAACTGTAAGGCCAAATCAAAAACTGTAGTCTCAAGTCTGTAATCTTAAGTCTCCAGTTACACGCCTCAAGTGTCAACTCCATGTCTCAGGCTCACAATAACTGCAACTCGAAGATCTCCAATTTCAAAGGAATTCCACCACTTATAAACTCGAATTGTTTTAATATCACGTTTCTAAGCAAGCATTGCTCATATTTTTGGTCCCGACCACAGCTCAGCCGGAAATCGAATAAAAAAAGGTAAAAAATAGCAAACCGCATGAATTCGTAATGAAAACTACTGTCAGTTCGTATTACACAACTTTCCATCAATTCCAACACACTGACGGACAAAGGGGAGGTAAAACAAAAATAGTAAAAGGAAAATATTCGCGATGAAGGAACAAGGATACTGGGACTTAAGGACTCGGCTTGAGTTGGGTGCACGCTGGCGTCTACTAAATCCAATGGGGATATTTTCGCATGCATTCCACATAAACCACACATATATATAAATATATATATATATATAGATATTTCATATAGAGTTATGAACGTCCGTCCGACTCGTCCGTCCGCATAGGTGTATTCTATTTTGCGATTGAGCTGTCCGAATGCGCCTTTTAATGTAATCTCTTACGGATTTGTTTTGACAAGCGACACACTCCCACGACTCGTCCACACTGTGTGTGTGGTGTGTTGTCATGTTTTATGGGGTTGCTTGGACATCTATATAAATAAATATATATAGTTGGTTGTTGTTTATGTCCCATCATAAATATTCGATTACTCAGGCGCATCTAATTTGCTATATTATATTTGTTAAGAAAGTTCGTTTTTTTTATTGTTTTTTTATTAAACGTAGCTTAGATTGAAGAGGGTGAAATGAGCTTGTCGAGCTCTTCAATTGCTGACTCAAATGTTTTAACCATCAAAACGGAAGTTACAATCAAATTTCTTCTTTTCAAAAAGAATAGAAAATTTTCAATATTATATTTATATATTATTTTAAAAAAAGGAATCAAATAAAAATTTAAGAAAATAAAATGTTTTTTAAATAATAGAATTAAACAAATTTATATAAAATAAAAATAAAAATAAAATTAAATAAAAATACAAATAAAATAATAATAATATAAAAATAAAATAAACATACAATATAATATAATAATAATTATAATAATATAAATAATAAATATTAAGTAAAAGTTAAATAAAAAAAAAATATTAAAAAAAAAATTTTTAAAATTTTATTTAAACAAAATAAATAATAAAATTATATGAAATAAAAAATTTTAAAATATTGATATTATCTTCAAAATGTCGAAGCAGATACTTGAATCGTATATATATTATATCCGGCTCATTGCTTTTTAGAGTTTCTGGATGTTACATATAAGTATATATTATATAAGTGTATACAGTTTGCCGCTTTCTCGACTTCTTTTTTACATATTACATAACATATGTTAGGTGAATGTTATGTATATACATATATAAGTGTATAGGCTTGAGTGTTTAACGCAACACGTCGCATTTACTTGGCACGTATTTCCACTCTCTTTTCTCGCTCTCCTTCGCTTCTGTCTCTGTGTATTTCTCACACCAATTCATTTGTGGAGCCAACTATGATATGTAAATATTGGGGTAGCGTCAAGTGGATTTTTCCCATAGGAAAATAACTGAACGTTTCGCCATACGGAGGCGCTGATGCGAATGTGAATGTGGATGTGGTTGGAGACAGAGGACATAGGACAGAGGACAGAGGACAGAGAGGATGGCGAATGGGAACTGAAGCGCTGTTGAGGTGGACCTGCGGTTGCAGTTGCAACTGGGAACCCGCCTGCTGACTCTGAGCAAATTCCACTTTGGCACTGGCAATGCGATTTACATATTACTAGGAGAGTCTGCTTTGAATAAACTCGCTTGCACGGCCCCAGCACTCGGCTTTATCTCTACGGCTCGCTCCCTCTCTCTCTCTTTCATACGCTTTCTAACTATGCATTTGCCGTCTCTATCGCTTTCTATGTGTGCGTGTGTGTGCAGTTTTTAAATTTGCAAACATGAGCATGTAAATTTGCAATGAATAAATTAACGAGAATCTGTAGCGCTCATCCTTATGGTGTTCGGCTAAAATCCAAGAGCAACTGTCATGTGAGGCATGTGCGTTGCTTTGCGCCGTTGCTCAACACTTTCGCTATTTATTTAAAACAAATTGGCAGCACTGCTCGCTCGAGTGAGGTTAGGGCAGACGGCTTTAAGTCAAATTGCGCTCAGTTTTAATCACTTTTTATTACGCCTGTCCTTGGGACGTTCAAAGTAGAAGAAATCACTCAGCCTCAGGCGGTCCGCAGTCTGACAGCCTATCTAGCTCTCTCTCTCTCTCTCTCTCTGTCTCTCTTCGTCTGTCTGTGCATCTATCTCGCTCGTGTTGTGGCGAAAAACAATCACGTGGCAGCAGATAGACAGGCCTCGCAGGCTGAAAACAACTCTTTTTTCTCTTGTTTCTGCAACATCAACAATAAAAAAAAAAGAATATACAGCTGGAGACAGATCCAGATGGAGAAAAAAGCGTCAGCGGCAGCCACGGCGACAGCTTCACTGCCACGACGACTTAGCATAGAGACAAACAGAGCGAGCGAGAGAGCGACAGAGAGGGGCGATGCTGGATAAAGTTCCTAGCCAGCCGCAACGACAGCCAGCGCCAGAGATGTCGACGAGCGGTGAACAGGACGACGACAACAGGACAAAAACAAGTGCAAAACAAAAAATGAAGTAGGGAAAAAGAAACGAACACAACGAGCCGAGAAAACTCAATTAAACTTTTGTAATTACAGCTAAAACGGAAGAAGATATTTATCCAGTATAATTGCATTGAAGGCAAATGAAATAAAAGTATAAAAAAAAAATAAGAAATAAAAAAAAAACAGCGAAGAGAAAACAAGAAATGGCTGGGAAACCAAAACCCGGGCAAGAAAATAAATAAATAAAGGATGCCGGGAGACAAAAACACGACAACTCTGGTCGCCAGGTGAAACGCCGGCTTCAGCAGCCCAGCATCCCAGCATACCGGCATCTCGACATCCCAGCCAGCCCATAAGCCGGTGCACGCCTGCTCTCCGGTCAAGCGACGCCGCAAGTGCCACTTGACACATCTGCAGCGGGAAAAGAGGAGGGCAAAATATCATCATCCTCATCTTTGTTACGTCTGCTTTCGCCTCCTCGTCCGTGTCATCGTCGTGCACCAGTTCACATCCTGGCGTCCTGCATTGTGCTGATTCCACTTGTTTAGTCGCTCTCTCTCTCTCTCTTTGGCCATCTCTGTAATCTAGGAACAATGCATCAAATCTGATGCAACAGATCGCTGCAATAGATGAGAATGCTCCTAGAGAGATAGAGAGAGAGAGAGTGCGAAAGTTTAGCGCGAAGCAACAAATCTTGCAGCTAACATTGTAGCTTATCACGTTTCGCATTTGTTTTGTTTCGGACTTGGAACATTCTTAGAGAGGAAATAAAACAAAAGCGTGTTTCATTCCACTGTAACATGGTTTATTGATAGATTTATTGAAACATTTATTACGTGCACTGTTAGCTTGAATGGAAGACTTGTGTTATTCAAAAGTCCAACAAATGTGTGTTTCATTTCACTGTTCCAAGCTCTACCATATACCACCATGTCCATATGTGAAATGCATATATCGTCCATCCATCCATCCAGATCATAATTAAATGAAAATCGGAAATGTTTCATTCCAAGTGTTTCAGTGTATTTTTCAATGTGTCATTCCAAACGTTGCGTTCTTTAACTACCATCGCATAAATAGGGCCAGTGTTTCACGTTGAACTTCGCATGAGTTAAGTAAGAATAATAATTGTTTCATTTCATTCGTTCGCTCGCTTTGTATTGTAGATATGTATGTGCAATGTTTCAATTCAGCAGTTCCAACCAAAACAGGCTTGTTAGAAACTTGCCTGGTATTTTTTTAAAAATAAGTTTGAACGGTATCGTCATCTAGACAATATAGACCAGAGTCCCCGACAATTCCAATCTCTATCTGGTCGGAGGATAGGCCTTTGGGGCTCATCAGCAAAATTGCGTCAATTGCCACTGCTATTGCCCGTTCGATGCTAATGTTTTCCCTGTACTTCTTCTCCAGAAAGGCATTGCGGTCCACCTCACACCTACCAATGGCACAGGCCTTGACAGCAACATGCGAGCCACACGCATCCAGCACGAAGAGATGCGGACCATCGTCATCCCAGCCGGCCAGCAGCAGTGCTAAGCCAAAGGGACGCACTCCCCACGATTGGGTAAACTCCTGCATGGTCGTGGAAATGCCGAACATCAGACTAGTCACAGGCATCAGGCAATCACATTTGATACCGAACTGGACAATCGACTTGTGGAACATCTTCGAGAGGACGCGAAAATCGGCCGCCAAACCGGAATAGGTCATGGCCATATAGCCGCCAGTTTGTTGCAGCTTCGAGAGCGTATCGCCGATTGTAAACTTTAAAGGCATTTTCTTCTCGCTGGCTAGCACAACGCCATGTCTGGTCAGAATGCCCACAGATGGATCGCCCCTCTTGCCGCAGTTGTTCGCATACTGTACCTGCTTCACCTCGCCGTGCGGATTGAACGAGCACAGCGAGTAGGTATATCGCTCCATGTCATCCAATGATGCGGAATACATTTTGAAAAATTTGTAAAATAAATAAAATATAAAATATAAAATATATATATATATGAAAAACTGAGCGAGAGACGATTTACGAAAGTAGCTTAAGCGCGTCGAATGCTTGACTGAATTTTTCTCAAATAAAATTCGTTTACGTATGTGAACTGAGAGCAAAGCCTACTTGGATCGAGATTTAATGTTTTAGTTGTTATACTCGTTCCGTTAGTGAAAGGAGTATATTCGTTTTGTCTGACGGACTAGGGACTAGGGAGAACAGACTGGAGACTAGAGATTTTAAAATTTTAAAGTACAATATTTATAAAGTATAGTTAGTATAGTATAGTTAAGTATATTATTCTATACTTTTTTATTATTCTATATTTTCTAAAATCTTAGGGCCAAAAACTTTAGATAGAACATTAAACCTGATATCGGATAAAATTAGAGATCAGGGATTAGAGATTTTCACAGTGTGATTATGGCATACATATGTGTCTATTTGCCAAAGCACAAGTCTCTAGTATTTGAAATACGAGTTTTGCAAATTGTGGGCGAAGGGGGCATGGCATCCAAAATCCAAAAACTACAAAATGTCCGCATTCACTACACCTATCTGCACAGTAAATTTGAAGCCTCTAGCTTTAATGGATCACATAAATGAAAGCAAATTTATCGAAATTTATCGATAATTCGGAAACGCGATGTGTTATCGAAAGAAAAAAACAAACTCGTATTGCGTATGGTATTCACGAGTATACATATCAAACCTTGCGTTCATACAGACGGACGGGCGGACAGGGCTACATCGACTCAGTTCGTCGAGCTGATCAAGAATATATATACTTTATGGGTCTGCGACGTCTCCTTCTGCACGTTGCATACATTTTCACAAAAACATTATACCCTGATTTCCCATTTTCAATGGGTTCAGGGTATATATAGTTAAACTCCGGAAATTTCCCGATTTCAAATCGCTTCATCAGCCATTGTTTCCCTCTCTCTCGCTCTCGCTCTCAATAGTTGCACTGTTTTAGTGACCTTTGTGTATACAAATTGTCGCCTCTGTTTGCCCGTTGATGAAGACATTAATTTGATGCAAATCGCGTCAACCCGACACACAATCGAAGTGCTAATTGCGCTTCTTTCAATACACAGCACGAGTGCCACTTCGCCTCCAGCTGCCAGTCCACTTCCAGCTCTCAGAACACTGCCACTCTCTAAGCCCGTCCACCAAACAGTCAGCCAATCGCCAGCTGCAGCCTCAAAAATGGCAGCAACAGTAGCTTCATTATCTACAACATCATCATCATCATCATTGGCAACGTCATTAGGCAGGTGAGGCGGAACAGGAACTGCTGCAGGTAAACGCAACAGGCATGGCAGCAGGAGCAGAGCAGCGGCCGGGGCAGTCACATTGCTACAGTTCTGGTCGCCACTTCATTATGTATGCGCGACACAGACAATGGGCCACTGATGGACGTGTCGCAATTGCTCCAGCAGCAGCAACAACAAGGGCAGTGGCAGTGGCAGTGGCATCAACAGTCGTCCCTGGCCACCGCAAACATAGGAAGGCTGCCTTTGCCGAATCTGAGCTGCAACTGGCGACCCTCGCTCGCCCTCAATGTATAAAATGTTTTGTAAATCTGAAACGCTCGTCTCTGGCATGCACCTGTGTGCACCTGTATGTGTGCCTTGGCTAACACCTGGCACATAAGCTGATGTGCAATGGAGTCAAATTGCGGAGCATGTGACGCCAGTTTATCTATTTGGCCGCCTGACCAGCTTGTTAAGTTTTTGCAGCATACACCCGACACACCCGACACACCTGACACACCTGCTGGCACTTGGCTTTCAAGAGCTGGTCCAACCACAAATCGAAACCCGGACTGTGCAAATGAATGCCTGCAGCAGCGGCTACTGGAGATACACAGCCCAGACCAGACCAGGCCAGGCAGCCTCAAGTGCTCCCAAAGACGCTGCCCAAATTACAGCTGCTCAGCTTTCACTTGGTCCTGGCCACGTCTCCATTGACAAAGCTGGCCGTGCTGCAGCCTGTAATCCAATGTGGTCTTCTGGCCCATCTCGCCACTCATTTATCGGCGCTAGCAGCCGGCAGCAGGCAACCGGCAACTGGCAGATTGGATTTGTAAACGCAATTTTGCGTTAACATAGCATTAATTTAATGCAATTTTGCTATCTTGCTTTTAGGCTGGACCTAAATCGCTGGCTCTGCGTTCCTAGAAGTCAAAGCTTCAATTAAAATTTAATTATAAAATTTAAAATATTTCTCTGTATAATTCATATTCCAATTGAGATTTAGCCTGCATACTGAAGCCTTTAACAGTAATCAAGAAAAATAGAGGTATTCCTATTTTTATGCCTATTGATTATTAAGGACTAAGTTCGAAAGCTCCGACTATTTCCTTGGCTAGAGGTTTCATACACTTTCGCAATCTGTTTAACTTTCAATAGCTTTCTATCGATCAGTCACTGAGAGATCCAAGCTCTACAGATATAGTCTCAGCCTAAAAGCTCATCTTAGTCAGTAAATGCATATTCATGACTTCAGCCTAAAAATTTCACTGTTTGAATATTCAACAGTAACAGTAAAAGCTCTGATTAATTGCAAGCTTTCAGCTTCATATGCAGCTTAAAAGCTCTTATACATTTGTCAACTTATTGTATAGCCTTTAGACTGAAAACTCATCAGAAGAAATACCCTATACTGAAAACATAAGCATAAACATAAATTTTTATCAGCTTAAAAGCTCATCTATATAATGCTTAATGCATAAGCTCTGCTATACTAATGCTATCTTTTATCTTAGAAGTTTATATCATTATCAACCCATCATATATATATATCATCTTATAATCAACTCAAAGTCTTCAAGACTTATATTCTCTATATTGATCATAAATGACCCTATGACCCACGTCCGCTCGAAAAGCTCTAACTCTAGCGTGGGCATTTCGCAAAACAGGTCCAGCCTAAAACACGCCACGACCCTTATAATTTATACTATGCAATATTTTATGCATTCTTATATTATAGATTTAAGTGCACACGCATTAAGGCCGTTAGGAGAGGGCATTATGAAAGTGCGGCTCTATTAAAATGTGTTGTTTGCTTTTTGTTGTGCGCCATAAGCTTTTTGGATTGCGTTTGGAACGGCGGCAAGCGAAACAAAATGGCGGCCCAAAGTGCCAATGTTTAATGCGTATTCGAACTTAACGCTCGCGCCAAATGTTTTCATAAACGACCCGCCGCGATTTATGTACTCCAAACAACAGACATATGGCAACTCATTAAGTTGCCGTTCGCTGTCTCTGAGTTTGGCTGGCCATCAAAGTCGATTACCTAGAAAATGCCCTAAAATGCCGCAATGCCAATCGATTAAGTTGCATAGAGCGAACTCTGAACTCTGGAAGGCCGGACGGACGGAAGGTCGAAAAGTCGCTGGCTCCTTGGGTACAGTCAGATTTCAGACGTAACGATTCATTGTCAAATTACATTAACAGCCCGGACACATAGGGTGTCTGTATTTTGACAGCTGCTTTTGGCTATTGACATTCGCTTCTTGATGGACAGAGGGAGAGGAAGAGAGGGAGAGAGAGACTTGGACACACACTCACAGTCAATGTAGTCACACACAATGCAACGTTACGGTCAGCTCTATGACAGCTACGGCGTAGTACTTAGTCCGTGTTCCTTTTACTGCAGAGACGAGGCCATAGACTCAATACTCCTATCTCTCGGCCAGCCTTGCGTGTGTTTCTGTCCGTCTGTGCTCATAAACGGCATGTTTAGGAGCCAATGAGCTGCGTTTTTATGGCACACACACATTGACTGAGGCAGGAGGCGTGGGCGTGGGCGTAGGCGAGGCCTTTGGCTATTGGAGTGTGTGTCAAAGTTAATTTTCGGCACAGTCTTTATGAAGTGCTACACATTTTGCGTATGGGACAGCTGTTGAGTGCTCCTGCTGCTTCTACTGCTGCTGCTGATGTTGCTTGTGGCAACTGACAGTGTTGCCACATTGTTGATATACCGTTATGCAATCTAAAGCCTCGGCTGAAATTGAAAATTGGCTATGGCCTAGTTGAAGCTCTTAATAGTTTCTTAAACGTATCTAAATACCTATCCTATATGTTCGATCAGTATATCCTCTTCTTATATCCTATGTGTATATACTATCCATATATCCTATGCATATATCTTATCCGTATATCCGAAAATAGGTCCTTCTCAAACTGCTGACTTTGAATTTAATTGAATTGAATTGAATAATATTTAAAATCCTAACTAATATTATTTACTGTAAAAAAAAAAAATTGTAATACTATTCATATATCTAAATATTCTAAATACTTAAGGCATGAGTATACTTAATATCGATTCCGAAAACAAAAACTTTTGTAGCTCTAAGGTACTACTATTATCAAATATGAGACAGTAGAACGAAATTTTGTTAGAAGTGTTCATTTCCACGATTTTCCAAAAATTTCCCGAAATCGACCATTTTTGAACAAGTTCACAAAACATTTCCATTGATTGAAAGGATTGCCCTTATAAACTGGATAGGATCTTGGCAAAAAACATTGTGAAAGGTTATCACGAACTGTGGGCAAATTAATTATAATTTTTTCTAATGAAGTCCGAAAGGATATATCATTGGATCCTTGGACTCTGAGAGCAGTCTAATCAATCAATCAGAAAAAATTCTAATCAACTCCGAACCGAGACAATTTTAGAGCAGTTGAAAACAATGTCCGACGTTCCACAGGATATCGTATTAAATCCTTCGACTCCGAGAGCAGTTGCCTAAAGTCTAATTAACTCCGAATGGAAACATTTTCGAGGTTCTACTTAACTATAACTTCTTCAAATTGTATTTCCACACAAAATGTTTTGAGCTACCCCAGCTCATGTGTAGCCCGACTATTGTCTATTTCTATTCTATTTCATACTTTTCCTACACACTTTGCCTTCCGCTCGATGCTCGTCCCAGGCAGGTAGTCCGCCCCACACGCCCTGCCCATATAACGTTTTAAGCTCTTTAACTTGCCATCTTTTAACTGTTTCGGCTAATATGAAAGCCAATACAAAAGCCTTGGACATATTTTCATTTAAAAGAGCTGAGGCTGGCATTGTTGCGGCGTGGGCATTCCTTCAAGTGCCTCGGCTCAGACTTTCGGGCTGCAACAATAAGAAAAGTGTGTGCTGCAGCCATTTAATGGCCATGGGCTGAAGGAAGCCGCACAAAATGAACCGACAAAAGGCCAGAAATGTCGACAATGTCCTCTGACCCCATTACAGTTATTCCAATTGATATACCTGTCTGTGTGTGTGTGTGTGTGTGTGTGTGTATGCGCACCCTTAGAGTCAGTCGTCTATGCCGTATCCTGTATCCTGCAGTCTTTGTGTCACCATCGTCATCATCGACCGAGTTCACGTTGTGCGTTCCAATAATAAAAATCACTTTTATTGCTCAATATATTCTAATTACGGTAATTCTCGCACATAAACGTAACAAACTTGACTAATTTGCAGACCACGGCAGGGAGAGACGGCAAAACTATCGAAACAGGAAACAAGAAACTGTAGGGCGACCGCCTCGCCCCACCCCAACCCACTCGATGAGCTTTCGCCTTGGCAGCCCGGGGACCCCAGCTTCATTTTGTGTTAATTCATGAACTGCCCGCCCGTCTTGATAAAGTGTAATTATTCTATGAATATCGGAAAAGTGTGTACATTGCGGTCAGGTGGCAACCCTGGCAGCGACAAATGGCAACGCGGACAGGCCCGCAAGGCACGAACTCAACTAACGGTCTATGTGATTTTATGGTAATTTGACTGTAATGAAAACTAATAGCAATTGATTGTACGACGTGAATAGCCCTTTCTATGCTGCTCAGCTTGTGCCTTGGCTAGGGCACACAGCCACCCTCATCCGCACCCCTTCCGCTGTCCAGTCAGACAAAGTGCTTGACCCTCAATATCATAAGCCCAGCGCTGGAGCTGAGCACAATAGCAATTGGAATTTGTCGATGTCTTCGTAAACATACAAACCGGACACCTGATAATGGATATATATATCTATACGTATATATATCTATATGTATATTTATATACATGTATTATGTATACAATGTATCAGAATGTGCCAGTTGCTCCATACTTCCTCCAAATGTCTCCAGTTTTATTGACATATAATTTTTTCATTCTAGGTTTTAACCCAAATAAAACATGAGATATTTGTATATATAAATGGGTAGAAATATGTATATATATATATATACCCATATACATATTTATATGTGATCAATGTCTATGCCACACATCTGCTGGAATCTGATGAGCGACAAGTGACCAGCTTTAATATTCAGCCCTGTGACGAGATACTGGCGCTACGCTATCGCCAGGAGTACGTCAGTACTCCTACGCGCCGATGTGGTTTGAGCTGCCAGCTGTGCCCGTTACTGATGGCCAGGCACAGATGAGCGACGTGGAAACAGTCCAGGGAAGCTAACGGTAGACGCTGACTACTGAAGTACAGTTGCTTAAAAAATTCTAATCAATTTTTAATTTTTAATTTTTAATATTTTTTATATGATATGATTACAGGAAAAGTTTGGTGTTTCTATGGACGTTTCGTGTGACTTCTTTCTTTATATTCAGCAGAGCAGAGTCTACCAACAACATATCTATAATTTCGAAAATTTTCAGATCTTGTTGCTATATACATATATCCAACTGTACAAACTATAACATATTATATTATACATAAGTGAATTTTGTACTTTATATATATATATTGGATTGGATATTAATTAGTTATAACCTGACCATTGTACATTGTAATTGTTTTCTCTAGATTTCGATATAAGAATTTTTTTCTGAGATCTTCGATCAGCAATGTTTTCCAACTGTCTCCCGTACTATTTGTATTCCTTTTCCCAAGTCAAATAGCAAATATATGCATAATGCCAAACCCGCTTAAAGCTCTTTGAGTCCAGGATTAGACACAGCAAAAGCAGCTTCCACCTAGCATGGGAGCCAGTGGTTTGGGTGAGGGAGGTACTCTCGGGCAGCATACTGCATCATCTACAAATGTATCTGGCAAGTGCATTTATTAGTTAAATGTATCTGAGGCGCTTGCGTTGGCTCAACCTGGCTCAACATGCAACCGTCGAAGCCAACAGCTGGCCAAGTCCCGTGCGGTTCCCAGGAGCAGCTCCAGGCGCTGGCCACATGCAATCGCCGCTTACAAGCAGAGCGGCTTACTTATAAGCACAACGCACGCGACTATCTTTCAAGTGTGTCTGCGATGGCAACGATACAGAGGCATCTTTAAGAAGCGAAGCAACAAAATCGAACTCTTTAACTGGCCAAGCGCGCTCGACCAGATTCCGGCACGCAAATGGCCAACGAAAGAACAAGGGTTTTGTGCCACGAAAGCGAAAACTCGAGCAATTTTTGGTTGATTAAGTTTTTGGGTTGCATATCAATAACATAATACAATCAGCTGTACACATATACGCATAAGTGGCAGCAATCTGTGCATGTCCTGGCAGAAAGGACGTAGGAAAAAGTTTGCTAGGCATAAACATTTCTTTTTCATTTATTTCCCAGAGACTTTCCTTGGCCAAGAATTTTCTCTCACGCTTTGCCAGGGTACCACCAGTGCGTCACTTCCCCACCAAGCGTCATATTCCGCTATTATTGTCTCCCTTGGCTGATTAATGGCATTCAAATCGCATTCGCTTGCCCCGCAAATTATGTCAATAAATCAGCAAACTGAAACTGGGAGCATTCCAGCAGTCCAAGGGACTCCAATTCTGCTTGAGCTGCTAAGTCAGTAAAATATATATACATATATATATATATATATATATATATATATAGATAATATCAAAAAATGTATTTATTTAATAAATCTTTGTAAAATAATTAAATGTAGGTTGCCTATTAAGGTTATTGCTATTCGCATGTCGGAATAGTTTAGGTAGCTATTGGTCTATACATATATATATATATATATATATATATATATATATATATATATATAGGGGAATACATATAGGTATACGATCTATGTCTATCTCAAAAGGTCATATAAATATTGAAAACTGGAAGAACGGACTAACTCCAACAGGAAATTCAGTCGGGAATTGTGAAGTCTCATGTTGAAGTCATGGATGAATCAGTTTGTAAACTCTATATATCTATATCATTTATATATAATCACAAATATTATTTTTGACATTGGAAGCTGCGCTAGGTGGCTCAGAGTCACTGCTTCAGCTACTGCTAGTTCGAAACACAGCAGCGCTCAGCTTATCCTTACGAAGGGGAAGAAACATATATATATATATATATATATATATATATATATATATATATATATATATATATATATATAAATATGTATATAAAGGGAGAAAATTAATTATGAAGAATATTTGCAGCTCGACTGCTCTTCAGTATTCACTGGAATTTGGCTGATGCTCCTCGGACTCCATCTGCGGATCGGAGGTAAAGGACTCGTCCGTTAGTTCCTCTTGGCTGGTGTCGTCCGATTCGTCAATCAGTTCCAGCTGACGATTGACCCGGCGATCAGCGACAACCAAATCCGGCAGACCCAGCCGCATCGGCTTGCAGAGCTTCAGCGGCGGCAGCGTCACGCTGGGCGCAATCGCATAGCGGAGCGTCCAGTCAATCGCATTGTTGACGTACTCCTTGCGATTGTCTCGGTAGAGGGCCGCCATCATCTCGTCGCACGGATCGTCGGTGTTGGGCTCGCGCATCAGCGCGCACACTGCGTGCAGTATGGTGGAGACGTTGATCAGAGCCGTCCACTTGGTGCTCAGCAGATCCCAGCAGATGTAGCCATCGAAGTCGATGTTGCAGTGGTAGATCTTGGTCAGGAAGTGTACACGCGGGGCCACAAACGGGTAGTTTCGATTGAATTTCAAACGAAGCGAAAAAACACCAAGATAGTAGGGCGTGTCCCTGACGCCCAAAATGGTTGCCTCCCACAGCATCAAGTCCCCGGTGACGGGCCAGGCACAGCAATTGCTCGGCTGCTGCTTGTAAAGCTCATTCAGTTCCTTTCTCAATCGACGCTCGGCCATGTCTTTGCGCATACGTTTAATACCAGTAAATTGAATTAAGCACAAAAAGCACGTTGTCTCAGGTTCGCTGATAGGAAATGTGGCAGGCTTCGATTGGCAATCGTCAGATTAATGATACTATTCATCCGCTCCGATTTCTCGTCCGCCGATTTCGATTGCAGCCCAAAATTTGATTTAATGCGGTTCGCCTCACTTAGGCTGGGCTTTCTGTAAACACGCGACGCAGTGCTGCTCGTCACTGCATACATATGTCTGTATCTAAACATATATCTGTATATATCAGTTTATATTCATATATATATATATATATATATATATATATATATATATATGTATATAGATAAATATATATATATGTATATATATGTGAATATACATAAATATGTATTTGGTCATAAATGTTTATTTGAATATGCCATTCACGCAACTATCGTCAACTGTACTCTTGAGTGCTTTGACGATATACACTGAACTTATCGATAGGCGCTTGTCGTCAGGGTCACTCTAAGTATCGATAGCGATAACGTGTTAATGAAAAGCCTCAGCAACTGTTTGACTACATTAATGGACTGTTTGATCGCATTTTGTTTCTATACTTTTTCCTGCATTTTTTGTATAGATATTTATATATCGAATAGCCGAAATTTTTGGAAATTGAAGTTGCCAAGGGCATCATAAAATTTTCTTATCACTATTGTTAGTCGTTTACTTCACTTGCCCCAATTTACTATGGCAGATCTCTAACATAGAGAGCCTGGCATCGTCAGCACTACGACCACATCAAGCAACGATCTGCAATGCGCCTAAAGGGCGTATTGTTTGTTTGTTTGTTTGCTTTCTTATTTCCCTTGATTCATAAATTACTGCGCGCGCTCTCTCTCTCTTTCTCTCTCAACATTTGCGCTCGCTTGGAAATTTAAAAATATACACAATCAAATATCTAAAGAAATGCGAGGGAGCGTGCCTACAGAAGCTGCAAAGCTTTTGCGCTCAGTCGATTTGGAAATGCTCTACGTGAAATGATTTTGATGGGCAGAATTTTGAGTTGAGGAATATGCGAACTAAGATTTTAATTTAATTTAATTTTTGGAAATATTTTTATACAAAATTTGTATATATATATTTTTAATATGTATTTTGGGTATTAATTATAAAATAATTAAAATTATAAAATATAAATTTAATTATTAATTCTTATTTTATGCTAAAAATATAAAAAATTAATATATTTTTATTATTAATAAATACGTAATACATATTACTGGGTATTTAAAGTAAACAATAAATTTGTAATACTAAATATTTAATAAAATATATTTTTTTTATTCATTATATTTGAAAAAAAACATATAAAATTATACTTTTTTTAACATTTAATTATTTTTATGCTAACAAAGAAATAAAATAATTAAGGTATTTTTAGTATTTAAAAATAAATAATATTTAATTATAGGGTATGTCGAAAAGTAATAAATATATAATATTGAATTAAATATTCAATAAAATTAAAATATTTTTAATGGGTATTGACCATATTAAATACAAATATTTATATAAAAATAAAGTATTTTTTACAATTTTCAAAAAATTATTGATTATTTTATGCTAAAAACATAAAATTTGTAAAAATACATAATACATAATTTTAGGGTGTTTCAAATAACCCACGTGACTTACTATTAATCTGAAGGACTTTCAAAACCAGATGTTAGTGGGATTACGTGCTCCTGCACTCTCTCTCTCTCTCTCTCTCTGTTGGCCCACTCTGTCTCTCACTCCCACTCTCATTTCTCTCATTAGATCACTCTCAGCGAATGCTTAGCTCCATTTGATTTCCATATAACATCAGCTAAATGTAAAGAGCACATGATAGTTCATAACTCGGAACTTTATGCATATTTAAAGATAGCAAAAGAGCGATGGAGAGAGAGATCGACTGAGAGAGAGAGAGAGCGAGAGAGGCTAAGAGAGCGAGCGAGGTAATACACACACACAGCTAGATACAGCGGCTGACTGACTTACTATATATCACATTCAGATACGGATTCAGTGCGCTGCCCGTTGTCGAACAGCGGACTTTTAGCTTCTTCATATATATATATTTGTATATATTCAAACATATATATACAAACATATATACATATAAATAAATACATTTTTTTTCTGTGCGAGCGTAAGATTTGCCTTTTCGCCTTGCATTTGCGGAACAGAACAATTATATATATATATATATATATATATATATATATATATATATATATATATATATATATATATATATATATATATATTAATTTTCCCTCAATATATGTACATATATATATTTCTGTTCTTCCAAAATATTGTATTCTTCAGTTGTTCGCACGTTCGTTCGTGCGCTCGTCTTCACGTTTGTTGTGTGGCCGAGCGAGCGCAGAGACTCGATAAATACAAAAAAGCAAAAGAAAATGGAAAATATATAAAAATACAAAATAAAAAAAAAATTAAATAAATAAAATAATAAAGCGCAGCAAACAACAAACAAAAAAGAAATTACAAGTCTCAAATAATCAGAGACCAAGTGACAATTCTCGTAGCGCGGACAACGCGTCGTATGCGTGTTGCAAAAGTGAAAATTGAAAAGTGAAAAAAGAATTTTTTTCCCCCATTTTTTTCTCAACTCAAATTGATTTCGTGAATGCAAGCAAACAGAATAGTTGTGCACTAACGTGAAGCCTGACTAAGTGCGAGGCTCTGATGACGTCACAATAACACACACACACATACGTCGGTATATCTATATGTACATATATATAGCTATATAGATACATATTTAAATGACTGCCAGAGCCGCCGCAACGGCCGCACAATCATCCAGTCAATTTGCGCTGTGTTTTGCGGGGCATTAAAACAAAAGCATTTCACTACGAAATATTTATTGTTGTGTCTACATACGGCTCTCTGGCTGTAGGTGTGTGCGTGTTTCGTACCAATGCGGAATGTGTTTATAGTAGCCGACGCTGTTGCCATCGAAGTTGCCGCCAACCCAGCCCGATTTCGATTTCGAATCCGCTTCAATCCCATCACGGCCTCCACATCTCCGACGCATCTGAGCACTGTTTACCGCAAATGAATCGATTCATTGCTGAACTTGACACATGCTACTCCACATCTGTCCATATCCAACAGTGTATACACATATATCTGGTAAAGTTCTCGTATTTATTTATCAAACTGTTTTCTTGATTAGAAATTTCTATTAATTAAATTAGTTTCTTCATTAGTAACTAAAGTAGTTGCAGAAATAGTTCGTAGATATGTTTGATATAGAGATTTATTTTATTAATTTTAATTGATCTGTGTGATTACATTTTTTAATTAATTCATTTTTTTTTTATTGTCTATATAAAATTAATTCAAGATATGATATATATCAATATATATATATACTAGGTACACAGTGTACAGAGTATACTGGGTGCGGAGCATAGAGTATGGTCGGCACTCGAAGTGTAACCCATTCAAAAGCTCGTAAATTCGCTATTGATTTTTATTTATTTCTAAGTACAAAAAGTGTGAATATAATCAAAAATTCGGAATTCATTCTCATTGACTTGATACGAGCACATTTTTATTTTACTACCTATATATAAAGAAATAAACTATTCTCAACTACTGCCAAATCATATTCGACAATAGCTCAAGAATAGAATCTAAAATTCTTTAGAACTCATAGAGCTCTTACTAAGCTCTCTGTATATAATAAAAATATTAAAATTTTTAATAATTAAAAAAAAAAAACAATGGTATTTAATAAATTATCAGCTTAAGCATTCTCTATTGAAAATCCCGCCAGATATATTCCTATTGCTAAATAACCTTCCAGATTTTGAGGCTTGTAATAGACAAATGTGTTAGAAATTAATGCCAATGCCAAGAAAAAGATGCGAGAGAAAACAACAACAACAACAGCAGCAACAAAAAAAAACCAATAAAATATGCTTAAGTATTTGGCTTAGACTTGGCCAAAGCCTTTTAGCTATATACAGTTGGCTATAATAAAGAATAGAAATTAATGAATTTAGCTATATATATTAATGAATGGACATATATTTATATAGAATATGTCTGGTATTGTGTATAAATATATATATATATATATATATATATATATATATATATATATATATATGAATTAGCTTAAAATGATCTTGGACTTTTGCTTCAGCCACTCCACGTTCTGGCTCAAGCGCCCAAAGCTATGCAACGAATTGCAATGCATCCATCTCGCTCGCTGGCTCGCTCTCCCTCACTCTCTGCATAGCATTTTGTAGCTTTTTCTAATTACTCAAAGCAAAAGCCAGCACACACATAGTTTTGGCACTATTTTTTAATCATATCCGGCAATCAATTGGCACGCAATCTCACACAAATCGCCACTTAATTCTATTTATACTGGGCAGCAGCGGCAACAACACTTTCGAATGAATCGAAAACTTATTTTTGGTGGCACGAACAAAAATCAAAAATAAATTAATTTTAAAAAAATACAAAACAAAATATATACATATATATATATATATATATCAAATAAAACCAAAACAACATTCATAGATTTAAGCGACGACGACGAAGACGACTCATCAGGGGCCCACAACACGAGTTGGTGGAATCCCTAAAACAAATGCAACAACAACATCTGAGAGTGAGTGTGTGTGTGTGTGTGTGTGTATCTGCCCTTCAAGGCAAAAGCGTGCAAATACGTTTTGGTATAAATATATTGTATATAAATGAGTATTGAAGCAAAACAAAATGCCGTCAAATATCGCAACTTAAATTTTGTTTGTTTTCTTTTTAATTTGATTTTCGTTTTATTTTCTTGTTGCTCTTGTGCAATTTCTCAAATGAACTTCCCAAGAAATTGGACAGCCAACAGCATTTAATTAGAATCGAGCACATAAACAATAACATTTGATACATGTACTCGAAAAGCAATAACAACAACACCAACAAAACGTGAGTCAATTGTTTATCGAATGATCCATTTCATCAAGACATAGCTCAGATTGAATAGCTCACATACTATATATATATATACACACACACATATATATATATATCGAGTAACATACTGTTAGAGGCCTGTCTGTGCATCAATCACAGACTGATCGAACAATCTATCAATCAATAATTTGGAATACGTGACAACGTGCCCTTACTCATTTGAAGGTCTTGCCCACCAGACACTTTGTAAACACGCATATATCAGAGATATGTTTACATACATATAGAGACTTATACGATTGAGCATTTCCTGCCTAGGCACGATCCCATTTGCCGCATGAACAGCACTTGCTGTCGTTTCATGTTTTTTTCGATTTTTTTTGTGTTTTTTATATATTCACAGGAAACTCACCGAGTTGAGCTGATTCCAAGATTTATTTCGTTTCATTAATTTATTGTCTTAAAGGAAGTACGCGTGTAATTATTTCTATATTTTATTATAGGTCTGTTTATCAATTCAAACACGCGCAGCCAACTTAACACAACTTGACGCGTATTTCTAAGGCTGTAGCCAACTTAGCATGTTTCTAGTGCTCAGGCGCAGCTAGCGTAGCTCGGCTTGATGCACATTCGTTGTGCTCAGGCGCAGCCAACTTAACATGATTTGACGCATATTTCAAATGCAGCAGCTGCAGCCAACTTAGCTAGACTTAACGCATATTTCTAGATCTCAAGGGCAGCCAACTTAGCTTAACTTAACTTGACGAACGCTGTTCGTGCCGCTAACTTAAGTTCAAATGGAAAGAAATAAAATATTAAATCAATAAGAAATCAACAATAATAAGAATTTACACTTTGACCGCAATTAACGATAACAATTGCAAACTGAAATACGAATTAAACATAGATTATTGCTCATGTCGCTCTAATGTTATATGAACAGAGGCGTCTAGAAATAACCGCACTACAACTACAGCAATTACTTGTAATATCAACTCACGATATATATTTATATGTACATATGTACATATATATAAAAGTATAGCTTACTTTTCTAGTTTGTTTTTTTCTCTCATTTATTCTTCCTTTTGCAGATTTCCATCAGTAGCAGTGCTTTAAAGTCGCTTGCAGTTGAACTGAAAGAAATGCCAGCAAAACAACAACGACAACAACAACAACAGCAGCAAATCTGAAAATCTTATTTAATATAAATACTTACAAGAAAAACGCTTCGGACTCGCCTTTCGTATCGTTAAGCACATAACACAAAACAGAAACAGCAGCCGGACAGCAGCCCCTGCCTGCCGGCCGCCTGCACTGCCTCAACTCACACATATATAGCTATATATCTTTATATATATATATATATATATATATATATATAAATATCTGTGCATAGGTATGTATGCGCGTGCGGATCGCCTAGGGAATTGAGGCAATACGTAGTCTTCCAGTTACCGTTGCGTGGAAGTTTTGTTGGGCTGTTGACGTGGAAGCGGACGCCGACGTAAACGTTAATTCGTATCTGAATCTGAATCTGAATGTGAATCTGAATGGACGTTAGCTTACCGTTCTGCCCACCAAGATGATGTTCACTCGCGCCCAAGTGCGCAAGCAGAAGACAAACAGCTCCAGCTCCAGCCAGCGTACGCGCAGCTCCGGCACCTCATCGCGTCTCCAGGGTCATGATGTAAGTGCCAAGTAAACCACTTAAGATATATATATATATATATATATATATATATATATATATATATATATATCATCATGGCATAGTTCCACTGCTCTGTATATTTTTAGATTACAGTCAGAACACAATTCCGTATCAAACGATTGAGCTCCAACTGTTTTATATCTCCAAATTCTGTCTAACTCAATATCCAATACTTTTGTAATATATCTATTAACCATTTGAGGAAGTTCAGCACTCATATCACACCCAGTAAAATGATCTAGCTTCATTTCTAAAAAAAAAAGCTGCAATATCAGCTTTTCCCAGCCAACTTGAGTTGAATTTCGGAGTTCTTAAAAATTATTTGTATACAAATGGACTCTACGTAGTTTTTTTAAGCGTTGGCCAGCTTTTAAGCGTAAGCCAAATACGAAAAGGTCCAGTTTCAAGGAAACAAAAATGTACATTTTTCGGCTGGCTCATTTATGAGCTGTGCACTCAACCAAGTTCCAGCTCCAAATTTAAATGAACTAGTTCCAGCCAAAACAAAAAAAGCAAAACAGATTTGTTTTGCTTTCCTAGTTTAGAAAATTAAGTTTGATTTGTACACACATCAAAATGAACTAGTTCCTGTTCCATACAAAAATATATAAAAATGACTAGTTTAGCTGCGCTTAGAGCTTGTTCAGACAACTACGAACTAGTTCCATTTAAAAAAGATAAACAAACGTATGCCAACTTGACTTGGCATCCGCAACAAAGAACTAGTTCCAGTTATATATCGAAAACGATTTTGCCCAAAGTGAAAATTGAAAGAAATCTTTTTATTTTATAATTGCTTTGTGCTGGTTAGGAAAACAAACGCAATTCGATTGAGCTTAATTTAATCGAGTTTGTATCTCGCCCGTTTCTATTTATTTATTTATTTTCATTTACAATTTTTTCTCGAAAAGAAAAAATTAGAAGTTCATTAGCTGAAACGAGCTTGTTGATGACGTAAGCGGAACTAGTGTGAATTCTTGTCAATAAATTGATCGATTTTTTATATTACTATCTCTCTCTCTCTCTCGTTCAGCTGCGCTATAAGCCCAGCTCATCCAGCAGCAGCGGCGCCGGCAGCGGGCTCAGCGGGTCCAGTGCGAGCGGTGCACGCCGTGATCGTGACCGTGAACGGGAACGTGACTGTGATGATCACTATAACAATCACTATCACTATGGCAAGCAGCATTCCTTTGAGCTACCTCGCCAGCACTCCAAAGAGGAGGCATACACCCGAGACAGGGACAGAGACAGAGACCGGGATAGAGACAGAGACAGGGACAGGGACAGTGGCGTTGGTGGTGGTGTTGGCGGTGCTATCAGCGGTGCCTATGTGGATCGACGCACGCGGCCGCGTAGCATCACGAATCGCCGCGGCGCCATCAAACACCAAAAGTTAGTATGCTGAGTTTTATCAAAATTTTACTATATTCCTTTATAATACTTCCAGAACCCACGATATTAATGGACATCGCTTTGTGGCCAAATTCTTTCGTCAGCCCACGTTCTGTGCTTTCTGCAATTTGTTTCTGTGGGGCTTTGGAAAACAGGGCTATCAGTGCATCAGTGAGTAGTCCAGTGCAGTTAAGCTTTCAGCCTATCGATAACTGATCGATAACTTCTTTACAGTTTGCCAAACCGTTGTGCATAAGAAATGCCATGAGAAGCTGCTGGGCAAGTGTTCCGGCTCCGTCTTCAACTCCGCCAGTACAATTGTAGGTGTCCCAACCGATTCCACATGTCACGGAATACCCTTATTAATTTGAGTACTCCCCGTCCCTTTGCAGCTGCTGCGTGAACGCTTCAAGATCGATATGCCGCACAGGTTCAAGCCGCATACGTTTATGTCGCCGACATTCTGTGATCATTGCGGCTCGCTGATGGGCGGTTTCTTCATACAGGGCCTGAAGTGCGAAGGTAAGTCCAAAAGCTCCACAAAAGCTACATCATCGACAGCGCTTTTACGATTGCATTGCGATTTATTGGCGCACGCCAGATGGCGCTAGGTGTAAAAGCTATACGCAAGCTTTTACATAAGTCAGCGCACCAACCCAAAAGCTTGCGCAGCTTTTAGCTGGGAAATTTTGCTAGAGAAATGTAACGGTCAAATGGGAATACTGGGAGTGTGGCATAATAGTGGTTGATGAGCTGAGATTAACAAGCCGAAAACTGTAGACAGAAAATGGTGTGGAATATTAAGAATTTTTATGGAATTTTCAACGATTTGTATACCATTTGATAGTAGAAGGAACATTCTATTAAAGATATCATTAAACTTCTATATATTCTTATTCTAGATCAGTAAAAATATTATAATTAAAGATTTAATAAATTTATATATTCTCTATTAAAGATTTAATAAATTTATATATAATAATGATCGCCAGTTGAAGTAATTAGCTAAAGAGCTCATCTAATATATGTATCGTGTATATTTCGCATAACATAACCTCAACTTGGCTATAGTAGTTCAATTTGTTATTAGCACAGCTAACAGTTGTTTCCTCTCTTGTATATATGAAACACTGAAATCTATTCAACAACAAAAGGTCTTATCATTTGACGTCGCCCAGTGCATTATATATACATACATACAGGCATACATATGCCTAGTTTATATATAGAGGCATACATAATTAGCTCATTTTGTATTGATATATTTCGTACGTATTTTAAATGCCGTCGTTTGCTTTTGGTCGACTCGTTCAGCCTTGTGCAATTTTTTGTACACTTTTGGTTAAATGTCTTCCTGTTGTTACAATTTCGAGAACATTTATTTTAATCGTTCAGCGTGCAAATGGCACACCAAATATACAAAGATATATAATATATATCTGTAGCTAGTATTCATAAATATGAATTTTTGTTATAGGCACTCTTTTTTTTTTGGCCCAATGTACCAAATAAAAAGAGAGAAGTAGGGCTGTGCAATGGTACTTTTCGCTATAAATTCTGTGTGAAATTACTTCCAAGATTTCTTTGTATTTTTACTTGGACTAATAAATATCGAAGATTGTATACCCTATTCTGGATATGTGAACATATTTATCAAAATGGGCATACCATACGTTACATAATTACTTTTTTGGTACAAGTTCTTTTAAGTTGATGTTCTACCATTATGCTTATTTAATTTGCAAATGTACCTTAGTAGATGCATCTGCAAAGATCTTTATTGTTGTGTACCAAAATGATCATTGTTTCAAAATATGTACCTCTTTAGGTACTTTTGCTTTTTGACCATAATGATTGTTCTACAAATGTACCTATTAAGGTGCATGTTTTTGTAATACAAGATTTACAGATTTACCTTTTAGGTTATGTAAACTGTTCTTCCACAATGTTTTAAGTTTATTTAAAAATGTACCTACATGGTACATTTTCTTCTAACGTATTCTATCAAAATGAATATGTACCTTATTTGGTCCCTATTTTTATAAGCGATCAGAAGGGCTTAGAGCTGTTGGCTTGACTAGTGTTGTAAAACTCGATTTCAGTTCGCATCCTTTCTTCCTCTCCCTCTCAGTCTGCTTTGAAGACAACTCGAGCAGCTGACAAAAAAAAGTCTGTTCACTTTGTTCAGGCAGCGATTAAAAGTTCAGGTATTAATAAAAATATATTTAAGAAGCAGTGCACAAAAACTGAAGAATATATTTAATTTACACATATGTATATATACCGCCTATTCGGTTTTATATTTATTACATTCAGTATTTTTATGTCGCAGCGGAATGAGCGCATCGTCTCCTCATATACACTCGTCCGACTGCAATTACATGCATGTAGAATATATCACTGGGGTATGTTTATTTTGCAGTTAAAAGAAAGAGTATGAGATGCGATTCATAAATAATCTTAACAAGCTTGTTGTTGTATGGGGAATGCTCGTGCTGCCGATACCCTATCAAATGTTCAACTCAAATAATATTTATCTAAGAGATATGATGTGTGATTTACTTGAAATATTTTCTGAACAGTTTTTCCATTATAATGAGAGCTTATTCTTCGTCATAGAGCAAGGACTACCCTGTAATGTGCATACTAAAGTAATTCCTAATACCGGCATCAATACGACATATCTCTCACTATTATTCTAAATAATTTTACTATTATTTTTTTCCTTTTTTTTTTGTCTGATGCTCCTTAAGATACCCTGTAATATGCCCAACTGAAGTATATAATCTATAGCCTCCACATACTATAGCTTGAGGTTAGTTTCACAATTGCTAGCACTGCATTGACCTTTCGCCTCTGGCAACTTATTAGCTATGACGGAAATGTTCGTTATGTTTAATCCCAATTAAGAAGCCGATTCGCATTTCTGTACATATTGCTAATATTGAGGCAGACAGGCGAGACAGACGGTATTAGAAATCAATTTATTGCGCGTTTGCCAACAACAAGCAGCGAGCCCGAGCAGCTACCAAAAATAACAGAATACATGCTCATTGTGATCGACTTTGAAATACCCTTTGCTGGGAAATTTATGCTAAAATATATGCAATATTTTTGCTATTTTTTCTGGTTGTCTTAAGAGCTATTATAGAAATTTACTGGAATTTACAATAAGTGCTCAACGAGTAAATACCCTGTAATAATTGCAAAATTGCTGACACTCACAGAATACTACTTCAGATCTTATAGATAATTAGTACTAGATTAAAATTGTTATAAAAAAAACTTTAAAACTTATAATAATACTAAATAATACTAAAAGTAAAGCAGTAGACTTTAGACAGTATTCAAACTTCGAGTACTTGCGTTCATACTATATTGCAACAATTGAAACACTTTCTATTCATATTTTGATTTGTTGCTCTAAGTTTCTTACGGATGCGCAACAACATGACATGAAAGGAATGCAAGCAGAGTATACAAAAATTACACAAAAATACTAAAAATACATGAGCATTATACGTATATATATATATATATATATATTTAGTGTATAGATGCGACAAGCAAAACGTTAAAAATAATGGAAAATCGGCCTGGCTATAAATCGCAAAGATTAAGTACTCGCCCGACGAATGCCTCCTCGTACATGTTGCAGTTCTATTTCTAGTTGTTTGGCGCTACGCCTCTCTCACTCTCTCTATCACTGCCTCTCTCTCTTTCTCTCTCTCTCTCTCTCGCTCACCTTTTGCCGGCTATAAATGCATTTTGCGGAACCGAAAAGCGTCACCAAACGTCGCGTCGTGTGGCAAAAATACCAAAAAAAAAAAAAAAAAAAAAGAAAGAAATAGAAATGAAAAAAAAAATACCTCTGGCATTTGGTGTTTCCTACCCTTTGGGTAACCGAACATTTTCGCAAGCTGCGCAAAAACATTTCAGCTAGCAGGTGTACGAATCAATCAGCTTCCAAATTGAGCATTATTTACCAGCCACAGACCTCTATACACATATATATTCCCATATAGTATTTAATCTCTTACACGAATTCGCGAATATTGTTTGCTGACAACAAACATAATTGGATCTCTAATATGGTTTATTTTTAGAGTTCCTTTAATATTAAAAAAGAATGAAAAGCAAATATCTTTTTGGGCATCTGCACAGCTCTCATTAGGCTTTGCTTTACACGTGCCAGATAAGTGTCAAAATATTTGCTTAATGGCCAACGAAATATTTATAATTCATATATCTCTGGTAAACAGAAATCATCTGCAAAATTGTTCTGCGTACTAAATAAAAACAAAAATGTATTAAAAAACGCTGCGAATACAAAACAGATAAACGCTGAACAGGTGTGAGTTTTCCGTACTCATAAAGCTGTTGAGTTCGATTTATTTTTTATTTTTGCTAAACTAGAAATAGATTTTGAAATTAATATAAATAGAAGAAACAAATTTTACATGAGAAAATCGTTAAAAATAAAAAAAAAATTCAAAATAAGTTGAATTACTTTTGAGAGGTTTTAAAAGAGTATTGACTGTCGCTTAACCAAGCTTTAGAACTTACAGGTTTATCTGATACCTAAAATCTACTTAGCTATATATACTATATAGTTGGGATCTTAGTTTTTCTATTCTATTTTCTTTTTCTATATTATTTATTACAAATTTCAAGTTAAATTCATTTCTATTCAATGTCATTTGTTAAAGCCTCTTAGCAAATTAGTTTTTTTTTAACAAATTTCAAGTCAAGTCACGAATATTGCACTCAACTAAAGTATATGAGTTCCTTTTACTTTATGAAGCAGCAGAAGCAGAAGTAGAAGCTGATTCGTTCAGGGATTATGATTAACTGACTGAAACTTTGGTTATCAATTATCCATACATATATATATAAATATATATATACATATATATATGATATATTTGATATATTTCAATATTTCAATTTTATATTTATGTATTGTATATGCCCTAAGAATAGCATAAATAAAATTCAATAGAAATATTTATCGACTTTTGACTATCATCGGAACAATTCCAAAAACAATTTAATTCAATTAAATTTCCCATCAAATAATATGCGTATATTTAGCAAATTTATAGAATTATAAAATTATAAAAGAATCTTTCATCTGCAAAATATTTGATTATACCATTTATATTTGATCACAAATTCCATTTGGGCTAATTAGCTTTGATCAGAAATTTGTGTCATTCGCCTCGGCGATGGGCAGCGCACATTGGTTTTATTAGCTATTTGATTGTGTTAGATAATAAAGTTACGTTGTTCAAATATTTCCACACGTTCATAAATATAATTTTGAAACGATTAAAGCGACAGGCAAGTGCAAAAACTAGAGATCGTTGCTCTTGCCGTGAAAATCTACTCAGATGATTTCCTTTCAAAATTCGCTCGCTTGTTCTCTCTCTCTCTCCTGCTCCCATTCTCGCGCGCGTTCTCTCTCTCTCTCTCTCTCTCTCTCTCTCTCTTTGGCTGTCAGCTGCTTCAGCTTTTACTTTCGCTAAAAACAAAGAAAGACGTCGAATGACGCGGCAGCAAAAATGCCAAAACGATTTCAAAACTGAATTTTGATGTTTTTCGAAATTCGAAAAAAAAAAAAAATTCGGTTCTCGCGGACATTTAATTTATGACTGTGTGCGTGTGTTTGAGTGTTTGAGTGTGTGGCATATTTCGAAATCGGCAGCAAGAATATGTAGAACTTTGACTGAGAGCAGTTTTTCGAAGAACAGGCAATATCTCGCCCCACCTCGCCTCGCCGCCCCTCGTCTCCCTTCACCTCGCCTGCTGTTGGTCTGGGCCAACTCAACACGCACACAGCAGCAGCAACATGTACGAGGCACGGCAGCAACATCTACACGGCATCAGCATCAATAATATCGAAGTTAGCCCCAGTCTCTGCAGAAACTTGGCTGCTCTCTTGCTCTGCCTGTGACTGTGTCTATCTGTCTATGTGCGTGTGTGTGTGTGTGTGTGTGTGTGTGTGTCTGTCTGTGTGAGATCAGGAACAGCTCCAATGCTTGAACATTTTTGCGGTGTCTTTTCACATTTCAGTAGTTTCCGTTAATGCGTTCGGCTCGTTGAAAAGTGTCTGTACTTGGGATTTGCCTTTTTTTCATTTTTCATTATTTTTTTTTTATTCTTTCGATTTTACGCTTCGGTTTGCGACGCGCCGGTCCAACAACTAAAGCTAATCAAAAGCCAATCAAATGAATTCATAACTGTCAACAAGCGAATCGAACCAGGAGTCAACAACCAAAGTAAAAGACATTCTCAGTAGACAGAGGTTAGCAACGTCAAAGGCAACGACAACAACATTGTCGACGACGACGACGACGACTCGTGAGCTTACGTCATACAAATTCATATACTAGATGGAACATAGTCTATTTCTATATGCCGCATGTGGTCGGAGCTAATATACATATTTATCCGTTCGCATCATTCTTTGCTTTTTTGTGAACTGAATACGTCTGCTCACCAGTCTCAAGTAATTGCAGCGAAAAGTCTAGAAGAGACTCCACTTGAGTTGACTTCCCTTTCACTTGAAGCTTAGTTTGATTAAAAAATTTCAAAAGTTAGCTATCTCCACAGTTGAATTGAGTCAAAGTCTGATATTCAATCTCAGTCAGTTTTACAGCAATTCCTTGTTTCAATTTAACTTCATTTTGAAGAAGCAGCTCCAGCTTTTGTATTGAAATTAAAACACACACAGAACTTAGCTGTAAAAAAGCCAAAACCGACTAGAATAAAAGCCAAGCAGTTCTTAGCTAAGGCTCTGAGTCAAGCAGTTCTAAGCCTTGGCTCTGCTTCAAGCAGTTCTTATTGTCCTAAGCAGTTCCTGTGTTTACTTCTACTCAAAACACAGTCAATAGTTCTTTCAATTCCAACAAGATGTTCTTCAATTTGAAACCAATTTCAATTTCAATACACGTATCGACTGCAGCAGATTCAACCAGATTTAGTTGTGTCCGTTGATTCATTTCAATGTTCAATTTCAATTAATTAGACCTTCAATTAGCCAAAAATATAGTTTCAATATAAATTTAATTCCAAGTGCACAATGTCAGTTCGAATTAGTTCTCAATGAGACTAAATTCTATTTTAAAACAATTTTCGTTGAATTTAACAATTTCAATTCGATTCAAATACAATTTTCAATCGGCATCTTCAATGAGTCAAGTTTTGATACGTTTTGTCAACTGAACCATAAACCTGTTCAATTTCAATTTCAATTTCAATCAACAATTAGCCCTTGAATCATAACTGTTCAATCGGAGGCAGAAATATAACAACAATTCCTCAGCCAAAAATTATTGTAAAATTAAAAAAAATACAAATATATATAGATCTATATCTAACTGAATACGTGGAAATCATGCAAGCGTGAAGCTGTGAACATTTTCAAAGTCAATTTTGAACTGAAAATGTTCGAAAATTGAATTGAATCGAAATATTGACAAAACTTAACATTGAATGAAGGGAAAATAGCTCAACCAAAGACAAAAAACACAGTGCTGGTCATATAAATATAGACGCTTATTTCACTCTAGCGAATAAACAATTTAAAAAAAAAGAAAAAAAGAAAATTGTGAAAAATTCAAGAATTTTTTGTTAAATTTTTGTTGAGTGCAAAAGAAAGAGAGGGAAAATGCCGCTCTATTCGGATTCCAGCAACTATTACTACAGCGGCGGCAGCAGCCAGCTGTATTCGCCCTACTACAGCTCGGGCTTGGGCAGCAGCAGCAGCAGCCCGAGCTACACGTCCAGCTACAATCGCGCCTATCCGGGCAGCTATATGGTGCCGCTGCTGCCCTCGCCGCGCTCGCCCAGCTATAGCAGCAGCAGCAGCGGCAGCAGCAACAGCTCCAGCAGCAGCATCTTGGGTCTGTCCTCTCGCTATCAGCCCAAGCTGACGACCATCACGGAGACCTCTGGGCTGACGGGTCGTCACAGCGGACACAGCAGCCTAATGCCACTGACGCGCATCCAGTCGCCCAAGTACACATCTGTCTCCAGCTACGGCAGCAGCAACAGCAGCAGCAGCAATCGCTATATACCTCCACGGCCCATCGCTATCAATACGGCGGACATAGATGTGAGCTCGGCACGCTATAGACGCTCGGCGGAGCCCGTGGAGCGTAAGCGTGAGCCGGAAGCAAACAAAGAACAGCAGCAACAAGCAAAGGAACAGCCAAAGGAGGAGCAGCAACCCGAGCCACTGCAGCAACCTGAACCACAGCAGCATCAGCAACAACAACCACGTCGATCTACTATACGCCGTAATCGAGCTGTGGTGCGTCTCTCCACCATACGCAGGCGCAGCAAGGAGCGTGTGGAGCAGCCCAGTGACAAGCAGCAACATCAGCAACAACAACAACAACAACAGCAACAGCAGCAACAACAGCAACAGGAGCATCAATTCAGAGATCTGCCACCGGCGGCGGAGCCAAGCTTAAGCTGGCGCCAGAAGCTGGCTGATGAGCTGGCCGCCTTTCCCACGACCAGCAATAAGAAGTCGCCGGGCGAGCTGCTGCGTGAACGTTTCTACATACGCGACGAGAAGGAGGAGACAGTGACGCCGCGTCAACAGCGCCAGCTGCAGCTGCAGTTGCAGCAGCCGAAGCAGGCCAAGCTGCAAACGCCGGAGGTCAGCAGTGAAAACGACTCTGAGCAAACGGAGGAGGAGGAACAGCAGCAGCAGCAGCAGGAGCAGCAGGAAAAGGACACGGCGCAGCTAACCGAATCCATACGCCGGCTGAGCCTAGTGCAGTGCCCGACCTTCCACGATATCTGCGAGGACATCTCCTCGGACAAGATCGACGACGATCTGAATGCCGGTGAGCTGCGGCGCCGCGCCTCTATCATACAGGAGCAGGAGCAGGAACTGCTCAACAAGCTGCAAAAGTCGAATTCGGGCAGCTTTCAGCTGATACATCTGGAGCGGCGCAGCAGCCACGACAGCACCACGGCGGACGAGGGCCAGTCCTCGATTGGCACCCCCAACCAGCCCGCCAAGAAGAAGAGCAAGAAACTGCGTCACAAGATCACAGCCGTGGTGGCCGTGGAGAATGCGGTGCCGTCACAGCTGCATATGCCCAGCGTCCAGGAGCTGGAGGAGCAGGTGCCGCCCGCCAGCCCTAAGCCCAAGTTTACAGTCAACGTGGAGACAATGGAGGAGCATCACCAGATACACAAGATCTTCAAGCTGCCCAAGAAAAAGTTGCCGGCACAGCAGCAACAGTCGCTGCCGGAGGGCTTCATGAAAGCTGCACCCAAAGCCAAGACATCGCCGCTGAAGAAGCTGCCGAAGCCAACGGAGCAGCCACAGGAGAAGCAACAGGAGCAACAGCCACAGGAGCAACAGCAAAAGCAACAAGAGCAACAGCAACATGTGAACGTTGCTCAAATCTTTACTTTCGATGAGGCCGCCATTCAGCAGAATCGAGCCACAGCTACGCCCATAGTTGTTGCCACGCCCACAGTCGTAGCCACACCTGCGCCTACTCCCGTCAAGACAGAAGGCGTTGCCACGCCCAAGCCCATACGCAAAGCATTGCAAAAGTCGGAGAGCGGCGAAGATTTCTGGTCACAGATCGGCTCACGCGAGACGCTCTACATGAGCAATCGTAAGAAGGCACATAATGATCGTCAGCTGGAGGCAACTCCCGAAGGCGCCGAGCTGTCGCCTAAAGACGAGCTAATAACAACAGCAGCAGAGACAGCAGCAGCAGCAACATCACCTACTCCAGCACCTAAAACGCCGCTGCTCAAATCCCAAATTGTTATTGAACTAAAGCCAGCAACAGTTGCTGCTGCTGCTGCAACCAAGCAGCCAACAGCAACAGCAAAGGCAGCAACTAAAACTGAAACAACAACAGACTCATCAAAGTCCCTACCAGCAACACCCAAGCTAACAGCAACGCCAAAGCTAACAACAACAGCAACAGCAACAACTACAACTACAACAGCCACAGCAACAGGATCACCCAAATCCACGCCAGCAACACCTAAATTAGCAGCAACTAAAACCGCAGCAACAACAACAGTTGCAGCTGCAATGAGCTCCCCAAAATCCACAGCAGCAACAACAAACACTGTTGCTATCAGCTCACCCAAGTCCACGCCAGCAACACCCAGGCTAACAACAGCTACATCTGCAACCAAAACTGCAACAACAACAACTGTCGCAGCTGCTATCAGCTCACCCAAGTCCACGCCAGCGACACCTAAGCTAACAACAGCTACATCTGCAACGAAAACTGCAACAACAACAACTGTCGCAGGTGCTATCAGCTCACCCAAGTCCACGCCAGCAACACCTAAGCTAGCTGCAACATCAGAAATCGACAGCAACAAAACAGAGGCTGCAACAACCTCACCAAAATCAACGCCAGCAACACTCAAGCTGACAACAACTGTTGCTGTTGGCGCTAAAGCCAGCACAGCCAAGCCAGCAGCAACAGTTGCTGGTGTAGGAAAACCATCTGGCAACGCTACAAACAGCGCTGTTGCCATGACAACAGCATCAACAACAACAACGGCAGCAGCAACAGCAGCCGCAGCCGCTCTAGGCAAATCAAAACTGAACGAAACGGCGGCGGCAGCAACAATAGCAAAAACAACGGCAGCAACAGCAACAACAGCGCCAAAAATAAATGCCGGGCAAGCAGCCAAGTCACCTGAACAACACCAGGCAACAACAGTGGCAGCGGCAACGGCAGCAACGAAAATAAATAAAACGCATAATAATGAGCGACAGCAGCAACCACCAGACAACGCAGCAGCAACAATTGCTATTGCAATTGCAGGGAAACAACAAACGGAAACCAAATCGAAATTGACGGAAATTGTTGAGCCAAAGTCAAAGGTGCAATCACCGAAAGCGACAAAGCCAAAAACTGCTGCAACAGCAGCCAAGAAGAAAGTCGCAGCGACTCCCACAGCAGCAGCAACAGCAGCAGCAGCAGCGGCAGCGGCAGCAACAACTTTGCCAGACAGCAATGTGACCCCAATCAATGCCGATCAATTTATAACGCTGGCCCCCACTAAGGCGGCCAATGCGGCGGCAGCGGCCACAAATGCGTCATCGCCGGCAACGGCAACGGCAACGACAGCAACTGCAACAGCAGCAGCAGCAGCAACAGCAGCAGTTGCAACCGCAGCAACGCCCACAACAGAAGCAGCAACATCAACAGCAGCAGCAGCAGCAACAATAACAATACCAACAACTGGCGATGAGCAAACGTCGCAGTTACGAGCTGTGGCGGCGGCGGCGGCGACTGCTGCTGCTGTTGTCGACAGCAGCAACAACAGCTGCGGCGAAGGCGTCGGCAATAATTTATCAAAGTTTGCAACAGTATCGAATTTGGCACAGTGTCTGCGAGACGTGGACGCCGAGCTAGAGGACTATATACCGTCGTCCGCGGAAAATAGCGACGATAGCGAGGCAGACAGCAGCGACGACGACAGTGGAGGCAATTTGTCCAGCGCCCATTTAAGTGCCAGCATGAAGAAGAAGCAGCGCAAGGAGAAGAAGAAACAGAAGGCCAAAGATGCGGCGCCCGCACGTTTCGATCCACAAAAGAAGATCAAAATCGATACGACGAGCAAGTGCTATGTGAAGGAGGAGGCGCCACGATATCCGCTCGTTGCCACGCCGCGTCCGCTGTGGAAGCGTGAGAAGATTGTCTATTCGGATGAGAATACGGACGATGAGAGCAGCGAGGAGGGCAGCGAGGCGACTGGCGGCTCGCTGGAGGAGGAGAGCGACGAGGAGGACAGCGATGCGTGCAGCAGCAACAGCAATAGCAGCAGCAGCAGCTCCTCGGACTTCGACGAGGAGGCGGCGGCCCGAGCCACAGAGAAACGGAACACAAATGCCGCCAGCACAACGATAGCAGCCACAAATCTAAATAACAATAATAATAATGGCAGTGCGCTGACGCCAGCGAGCAGCTCGGCCACCGCATCGGGCAGTCCATCCGTCTCCAGCTCGCCGTCGATCATACGGATGAGCACGTGCAGCAATGATTCCGGCTTCGAGGGCGGCACAGCGCCATCCAGTCCCAAAAAGATGTTAGGTAAGCGACACGAAACCTCTGACAAATCGAAACGCTGACAGAGACGGACGGCACTCATCAACTGGACAGGACAGACGCCGCCGCGGCGGCTTTGGCCATTTGAGCATTGGTGGCACGTGCGACGAGCACATTCCGGCCATTTAGCTTAGCCGCTGAACCAGCTACCGTAGCAAACCCCCAAATCAGCTTCTTGTGCATGCAATTTGCTTTCATTTTCACAAAGAGCGAGGGAGAGAGCAGGAGAGAGGGAGAGGGAGAGGGAGAGCGTGAGTGAGAGAGCTTGGCATGCGGAATATTTAGTTGAAAAACAAATAAACATGCTATAAATCTGTGTAGCTGCGTATATACAAAAAAAAAAAAAAATATATATATATATATATATATATATATATATATATATATATATATGTATATATGTATATATATACATATATATGTATATAAGAATCTATAGGGAAATTGAAAAATAAACTTGTAGCATTCAGCGCCAAAAGAAGTCAAACTGAAAGTTTCATGGAAAACCAAATACAAATTGTATCTTATATATAAATATATATATATATATATATATATATATATATATATATATATATATCTTATATATTTATGAATATATATAAATACATATATATGTACATATCTAGTGCCGTTCTTGTTTGACAGACATTTTTTGTTCTAGACATTTGCAGTGAATTTTACTTTTAAAAATTTTCTTAGGATTCTTAGAATTGATTTATTGTCTATTGAGTTAACGTTTTGTGAGCTGTCTAAGAGTGATCTATCTAACTGACGATTGCTAACTGAATAGCTAAAGCTAATGCTGAATGCTATATCTGTTTATATATTTTGGTCATTAGCTGGTAACCTTTAAGTAATGCAAAGCTCATAACCTTATGAAAGCAGGCATTTGAGAACTGCTTATCAGCAATATTATATTGATTTCTATAATAATGTAGTAAATAAGAACAAAAAATAAAATCAGGCATATTAAAAAAAAAAAAAGCTACTTAAACTGTAGCTAAAAAAAATAATCTGGACAAATTTTATGTAAAGTCTTAAATCGCGGCCTATGAGGAGGCCTATAGACCTATAGACCTGGGAAACTATAGATCTTATCTAACAAATTTATAGAGCTTAGCTGAGCAGCTATAAGTTTGTTCTAGACTAATAGGTTATATTATATTATATATAAGTCTAAGCTATAGAGCCTAGCTTCTCAGTTAATGTCTCTAGCTTACCTCAGTTCGCATAAAAAAAAATTGGAGACTGGCCATAATAGACAAGTAGTAATCACTCTGCTCTGCTCCGTATCTTTGTCTGCAATTTGAACTGCTTTAAACGTGTTTGAGCTACTTTGAGGGGTTTTGAACTGCTTAGGGCTGCGTAATACCTAAATAGCTAGCTAGCTACATATAGCTAGGATTTTCTAGCCTGTTATCTCTTGGCAATTCTCGCTCTCCAAACATGTTTATCTGAAATAAATTTTTTATATAATTTCAATTCGTTGCTCAGTAGCAAACAATTTGTTGAGAATTTGCTAGCAAAATGTGGAACTAGAGAGCGAGTGAATGCAGTTCAAGAAACAACTAAAAACAGCTACAGCTACAGCTACAGAGATACAAATTGTACCGAGGGGATAGACAATTTGGCAAATTCACTTTTAGCAAATTGTATACAAAATTGTTTAGGTCATCGTCGTGTTGCGTCGCCGCTTTTCTTGGGATTTGTCGTCTTTCATCTTGTGTTTTGCTGTTTGTTCTTAAGTTAACGCGAAACTGAATTCTCATGCCTGCAGGGCAAAAAAGCAAAAAAAAAAAAAAAATAAATAAAAAACACACACACGCACACATTCACAAGAAAACATTTGAAATATGCTCGAATGATTCTTTCAGTTGGTTAATGCAACAATTACCGAAAGCAAAAGTTTCAGCAAAATTTCAAACATGTAAACAAAGACTTTCCAAATATTTGCGAAAGCCAAATATATATATACTATAGCTATATAGCTATAGATCAGTAGATATCTATATATATATATATATATATGGATATAGATATCGAAAGTGTGAAAATAATAGGCATTTAATGCCACGCAATGGATACCCTGCAAGCAGACTACCTGCTCCAGATTTCTGCCTCAATTTCTATATGACTATAACTTTAAATGAAATACCCAGCATTGAAATATAGAGAAACCTTAGAATTTTATGTTTTTGTTTAAGTTCTCATTTACACAGTTCCCTTTCACAGTTTGCTCAAAATTGTTTTATTCTAAAATCCGTTGAAAATAATAAAAAAAAATTCGTATTCATGATTTTCCGTGGCTCTGTACCTACACGAAGGTGGTCTAGTCTTATGACAAAGGTCACTTATCTTCATGGCTCAAGTTGAGTATCTCTTTAAAATATATATATATAAATATTTTGCAAGCAATCAGCTGTTTGAGTCTGGCTCTTACTCACTCTCGCTCTCGCTCTCCCTCACACATACCACGCTGCGTATGCGTGATATTTGCATAAAATCTTCGTTGATTCGTTTACAATTTTCATGTGATTGCATGCAAATATTTGCAAATATTTGTTGTTTATTAAATGAACATTAAGCAAGCACATGCAATACACACACTCATTCACTCACACCCTTTGGGTCATAGCCAAAACGGATGTGCGTTTGATTTCAAATGCGATTCGACTGTGCCCGCTCTCGTGTGTGTATTTCCTTTTTATAGCGCTAACAATATGCAAACTGTAGCTGCTTACGTTTAGCTGTTTTTTAATTACTAACAAAGCATTTCATAAAAAACATCAAGTGCTTAAATTGTAGGCAATTTGCTGTATTAGCCCACACCTGAACCAGAGGTATATATTTATTTTAGCCAGAAACGTGCAGCCAATAAATCGCATTTCAAAGAAGCTCCATATAAACACATACACATATCTATATATCTATATATATTCATATTCATATTCATATTCATATTCATCTACGTCTACATGGTCGCAATTCATATTCATATTAATAACGATTTGTTTTAATTAATCTCAACATTTGCGCTGCCCACGCTGCCAAAAAATTAAAATCGAAAATTTGAAAAAAAAAAACTACACAAACTGAAACGAAATCGAAATACCCCAAAAAAAGAATGTGACGTGAATTGTCACAAGAAATGCGAACGGCTCACGGCCAATTTATGCGGCGTCAATCAGAAGCTCATCGTCGAAGCGCTCAACCACGTAAAGCGAGGTAAAAAATCCACAAAAAATACAACAACAAAATCATTTAAAACATTTCATAAATAATAAACAATAAAGAAAGTTCTCAACTGCGGCAGGCCGAAGATCGAATACTCTAGCAGACCATGGAAAAAATATCCTAAACAAAAAATTCTATAAATTCTATAAATGTTATATATTTTGATATAGTGATTTGATGCCAATTAGAAATTTCAAATTTTATGCATGTTAACAAATTAGTTTTTAAGCTAGAACATGACTATGTCCTGTGTCAACTCAAGTGATATATTAGATTTATATAGATCAGTCTGTGCAGAGGGGAGGTAGGGGAAGAAGCATCTCGAAAGATCTGTTTTGAACTATTCCTACAGCTGCCTTATGCTATTTGGCTAATCTGTCCGATCAAATAATCGAAGGGAAATATAAATTATAGCAAATTATAGATCTACATACATACAAACAAACATACATATATATATATATATATATATATATATATATATATATATATATATATAAAGAGTATCGGAAGCGAGACGCGCCTCAGCCATATGGAGGCGCGTGCGATTCAAAACAAAACAGGAAAAAACAACAAAAATCTAAAAAAAATTTTAATGAAAATGAAAATGAAAATGTAAATGAAAAATATTAAAGGAGAAATCCATAAATAATGGCGCCTAAATATGGCTGACATTACGATTTCATAACTGTCAAGAGCGCGTGTGTGTGATAGGAAGTTCAAGAGATTAAGATATAAATATGAGATAGAAAAACAAGGTAAATAAAAATAGATAAAAATTGAAGAAAGATAGAAATAGATAAATAAACAGATAAATAGATATAAGTTGATAATTAGATAAATCAAGAGAGAGCTAGAAAGATGGATGAGTAGATACGATAGGTAGATAAATTGATAAATATATAGATAAATGGATAAATATATAGATACAGATACAGATACATTAATAGATAAACAGATAAATATATATAGGTAGATAGATAGATACATAGATAAATGGATATATATATTGAGATATAGATAACTGTATAAATATATAGAAACATATAATTGAATAAATAAATAGATATATTGATAACTATATTATAAATAGACATATAGAAAGATAGATAGGTAGATTGAATGGATAGATGGATAGTTAGATATATGGATAAATATACAGATACAAATAATAATAAAATAGATGGATAGATAGATGGATAAATATATAACTAGATAAATGGATGTATAGAAAGACATATAGATAGAGGCATAGATAGATAGATAGATATATAGATAGATATATAGATAAATGGATAAATATATATGTAGAGATAAATGAATAGATTAATAGGCAGATAGATGTATGGATAGATAGATGTATATATTGGTAAATGAGTAGATAGATTGAGAGATACATAGATAATCGAATAGATGAATTGAATTCAAATAAATCTATATTATGAGATAGATAAAAATCTAAATGTATATTAGGTTAGATATATACTGCATAGATCTAAAAACAATAATAAAGGATAAATATATACACACAGATAAATATATATATATATATATATATATATAGATAAATATTTATAGATATTCAGCATTCACTTAAAAATACAAAAGGCTTTAAAGTATTGCTGTGCATTAGAGCACTCAGTTAATTTTAGACTCAAACAAAAGAAAATTCACACCTAGACGCACACACACACAACACACAATAAGTAAATCGAGTGTGTGTCACGTCTGTATCGATGTTTATAAAGCGTCCAACTTTGATCTACTCCACATATGAACAAAGGCGCACGTGAGGCACGAGACTCGCCGAGCACACCGCCCAGCTGTAATCCTGCCTATAAGATAGATCCCAACGACGAACACGATGGTAGGCCATATAGAATCGCATCAATATGATTAATACTAATCCAGTAACAGCTAACAAACAATGCCCTAATATCTAAGCCACACCCTGCTCAACTGGCCGACTGCAGAGACTCAAGTGTGGACACGACTATCCCAACTGTGATACTTACTCTATATATAACCAACTCTCTCTATCTATCTCTCTCTCTATATCTCTGTCTCTTTCTACTTTATAATGTATTACACCACTTAATATATAACTCACTCTCTATATCTATATATGCACACATATGATATCTGTCTATCTGTCTGTCGCTATTGGATACTTCTGGGATATCGTACAGAAACATCATATACATATTCACAATTCCAAAAATCCGGACGTTTCACCGCGCCAGCAACAGTAATACCTAGATTTAAGAACTATTCGGTAGATGATTTTCATTTTCTGGCCGTGCTGGGCAAAGGCAGCTTTGGCAAGGTAAGTAGAATTTTAAGATAAATCTATATCTATCTATCACTCTCTCTCTCTCTCTCTCTCTCTCTCTCTCTGCAGGTGCTGTTGGCTGAGCTGCGTGATACAACATATTACTACGCCATCAAATGCCTTAAGAAGGACGTCGTCCTTGAGGACGACGATGTGGACTCCACGCTAATTGAACGCAAAGTGTTGGCACTGGGCACTAAGCATCCTTATCTGTGCCATCTATTTTGCACATTTCAGACTGAGGTGAGTGCTGCCCTTGCAAAGGCAAGGTCGCCAGCAAGGTCGATAGGTTGGTCATATTCTAGCTTTCTCGGCTCGTGTAGGTAATACCGGCCATACGTATCCGAAAGATACCAAAATAAACAGCCTAAAGGTAAAACGTACTATTATTAGAGCATGCTCCGTCTCTCTCTCTCTCGGTCTCCCTCTCTCTCTCTCTCGCTCTGTGTGTGTCTTGTCTATTTTGACCATCGATTGGGGCACACGACATGGCATATAGTCGACCGATCCGAGCAGCACGTAATTTGGCACGCACGTCCGGCACAGCGTTCGACAATGTTCTCTTAACATTTTGACCACGAATCATTCAAAATGTTTCTAGTCGCATCTCAGCGATGGCGCAATACCCGTTCAAAGTGCAGTAATTACCAAACGATATATTGGGTATACCAGGTTCAGGGCATATCTCTTAGTATTACTAGCTGGGAAATTGATAAATAATATTTCATTTTAACTACAGTCAGGATATCACTTTGACTGGAATGTCGTCTAAAGAACCTCCTCTTTCGTGAACTGCCTCCCACCTTTATGCCAGGAATTATCAACTGTCTAAGGCCTGTCTGCCTCCAGCTTATATTCTACGAGCTCTAGCTTGGCCCTGTCATCTTTTCGACGGTCACAGACATCACAAACAATCTTTGCTCTTGCAGATTCGCTCTTCGTTCTCTACTTTGACTGTTTCAGCCAGTTTCAATTTCAGCCAAGTCGGTTCTTCGCTCCACCTTAACTGCTATTGTATATATATATAGCTGTTTATCATTTATGGATATATATATATATATATATATCTCAGGATATATAGCTTCTCTCAAAAAAAGCATAACTGGAAATTGCTAAATTTCACTCAAACTAATATACTCGCCTTCAGTTAATGAGCGAGCATAAAAAGCATATACATATATACTATATAAGAAAAACGTTTCAGAGCAAAGCAAACAATAAGTTTTCTTAGCTTGCATTGACACCGATTAGAAGGTATTTTAATTATTTATGACTTTGAGGATACACGCCCATTTATTTTGGGAGCCAAACGATACGCGTATTTCACACCTTTACAAAAATGCCAATGAATCAAGGTGGGTGGAATGAGCAACAGAAATTTGAGAATTTGGAAATTTGGGAAAATTTTAAATTAAAAAAAAAAATACAGTACGGATAATTAGACTTGGGAATAATCAATATGGCATATGTTGAGCCCAAGCCAAATGGATGAATTATTCCAAAAGCTACTACATCGTGTCTATACTAGATATCTCTATATCTTTTAACAGGCTCAACATGCCAACAAGAGTATATCTGAGTATTATATATCACTCACTCACTCATCTCTTTCCCTCTCCTTTCTCTCTCTCTTACAGAGTCACTTGTTCTTTGTCATGGAGTATCTAAATGGCGGAGATCTCATGTTTCATATACAGGAGAGCGGAAGATTCTCGGAGGAGCGAGCGCGTTTCTATGGCGCTGAAATTATATCCGGTCTCAAGTTCTTGCATAAGAAGGGCATCATATATAGGTGAGCTATGCTAACTATATGTATATATACGTAAATACTGTAAATCCAAATGTTTTTTTCTCAGGGATCTCAAATTGGATAATGTATTGCTCGATTATGAGGGTCATGTACGTATTGCAGATTTTGGTATGTGTAAATTGCAGATATATTTGGATAAGACGGCCGATAGTTTTTGCGGCACACCCGATTACATGGCGCCCGAAATCATCAAGGTGAGTTATCGATCGGCTCAAACACTCGACCGATAACGATAACAATACAATTTATATGATAATAGGGCGAGAAGTACAATCAAAATGTCGATTGGTGGTCGTTCGGTGTGCTGCTCTACGAAATGCTCATAGGTCAATCACCATTCAGTGGCTGCGATGAGGACGAATTGTTCTGGTCCATATGCAATGAAATTCCATGGTTTCCGGTCTACATATCAGCCGAGGCAACGGGCATACTTAAGGGCGTAAGTAGATGTACTTATATATAACTATATCTGATTGAATCAATACAATTTTCTATAGCTGCTGGAGAAGGACTATACGAAACGTATTGGGTCACAGTATAGTCCAGCTGGTGACATCGCAGATCATATATTCTTTAGGCCCATTGACTGGAACCAGCTGGAAAAGAGGCAAATTGAGCCTCCTTTCAAGCCGCAAGTGGTACGCAAACCCATTGATTTCTCTCTCTCTCTCTCTCTCTCTCTATATATATATATATATATATATATATATATATATATATATATATATATGTATATATATATATATATATATATATATAAATATTTTATTCCTGATTTGCTTTCACAGAAACATCCGTTGGATACGCAATATTTCGATCGGGTCTTTACCAGAGAACGCGTACGTCTAACGCCCATCGACAAGGAAATACTCGCCTCAATGGACCAAAAACAATTTCATGGCTTTACCTATACAAATCCACACATCACTTTGGACTAGAGCCTAAGTATATATTTGTAGTCAAAGTGCTGGCCATAGACCATATATATTTAATCTATTTATCTCTAATATTATATATTTTTATGAGTAACCCTATCCCGAACATTACTTTATAGAGCAACAGTATTTGTATATATCTTTATATTATATATTTATTATATGATTCTATTATTACACTTTTGGTTGTAAGAATTTTTTTTATAAGCGTTTGTATGTGAAAAAATGCGCATAAATAGGTTTATTTAAATGTATCAATGTGCAGATTTCAAGCTAAGTAAAGCTGAGCCAAGTATCGTCGTCGAATCGAACTCTATATACGTATGTGGATGTCGGGGATGATTTCGGCTATTGCAATTACAAAGTTACGAATACGTTTATAATGATAGTCATCTAGCGATAAATAAGCATACATATAAGAAATTTACTGTATATACTATATATATGTGTGTATATACATATATAGATATATATGAGAGATATATGAATAACATATAATCAAATTAATTTTTTTTTTTTTTTTTTATTAGATCTATACCGAAGTCTAAGTATGTACTCGTTATGCTAAAATAAAAATTGAGAAAAATATGTAAATAATGCAGATACCACGGTGAATCTATCATTTTCAAATGGGCATATTGGTTTCTGAGAATAAATTAATTTTTTTTGGAGCTTAAGATGGCAATAAAATTCTCAGTTCAAATCAGCTATTTAGATATGATTATACAGTGAATATATATGCTATATCCTACCTTAGTCTTGGGTATCTATATCTATATTTCATACTGTTACATTCTATGCAACCAACTCTTCCACGCTGCAGCTAAGGCCAGACTCTAATTAGATGATGGCTATCTTAAAGCCGTTAAAGTCTTCGGGTCAACTGAAGTCAACTGGTTTTCTTATGTGCATTCTGTAGGCAGTCAAAAGAGACATTTATGTTCATTTCTGTTTACATACATATCATTTAACAATTAACTGAATGACTTGGCCGTTAGAAATGATAATGCGAATGATAATAGGTCAGCGAGAGTGTTCGCCCCCTTCCAGAGTTCACTGTACCGTATTGCGAACCGATGCCAGTGGAAATACATCTATATATGTATATATATATGAGTGTATATATACATATGCCCATGTATGTGTGGCCAGCCCAGAGTCATTGTCAGCTGTGTGCTCCAGTGATCGGTGGACGCTTTTCCATTTGATGATTTGCATAAGCTATTGTTCGCTCCGAGCAGCATTTTCATGCAAATGAGCTTGGCCAGAGCAGCACCAGCACCAGCACCAGCACCAGGTGACACACAAAACAGCAAACAGCATGGCAAGAGGAACAATTTAAGCGAGAGTGTGTGCCCCATTGAGGGAGCGAGAGCCCTGGACTGGGACGGTAGCAGCGCCATTTATGACCCCAGCCAGACAGTGAGCCAGTTTTGATGGCCGGCTTCTGAGCAAAGACAAAAGCAGCGCCAGGTGAACATTAAAAGAATTATTCTTGTTAACTGTAGCATGTATTAAACAACTAAAAACGCTCACACACAGACGTGCGACAATTTGTGTGTAGGCTATAAAAATGATAGAAGAAGTGAAATGTTAACGACAAACAACAACTAACAGCAACAGCAACAGCAACAACAATAAACATAGTCAAGTTAGCTGTTATATTTTTATTTTCATTTCAAAGCTTAAGTATTTAATGCACAGTGGGTCAGGGTCTAACGAGCAGTGTGCGAATGCTAACTGCATACAAAATGCATAACCAACAAAAATATATATATATATATATAATATTTATTTAATTTTTTTTTATATATACAGAATTTTTGCAAATTAATTAATTTATTTTTATTTCTTTTTTCTATTTACAATTTAATATTTATATATATATTTTTCACATGTAAATTTGCTAAATTTTCGGTACATTGCAACTCACAGTAAATTGCACATTATTTGAAATTTGACAACACTACCGCAACAGCATCCGATTGTCGTAAGGACTTATCGAACAGCCAGTTATCGAAGTGGCCAATTAGATGTAAAAATGATGTACAAAATAGTAAATACGAAAATATTTTAAGTTGGGGAATATTTAAGTTCCGGCCGTTTAACCACTGTGCCGTGCATGCGTCGGAATTTTCTCTAATTAATTCATTTGTTTGTGTGCGTCACTGTGCGTGTCTGTGTGTGCGAGCTCTGCTCTCTGACGGTCTCTGGCGCATTGCGCGGCTTGCTCAAAATCAGTTGGTGCAATACCGGCCTAGAATGAGCTGCTTGACTCTACATTAGCTCCGCAGTTAACTCCCATCATTAATTTGTTACGTTTTTTTTTTTTTTCGTTTGTTTGTTTGTTTGTTTTCCTCATGTGTGCTGCAATTGCAAGATAATAATAAACTGAAAAGCTGGGAACTGAACAACTGTTGTTAGTGAACATGTGCCAGCCCGCCGCTGCCTAGCGATGAATCTGATCCTGCCAACGCTGGCAGCTGCGCTGCGCTTGCAGTTGTTGTTGTTGTTGTTGTTGATCTGCAGCTGCGAGTTGGTGGTGCCGCAGCCATTTGCTCCCGTGCGTCGCAACATAATCAAGGTGCGTGCGAGTGGCTTTCTGCCATTCGAGTCGGATCTGGTGCTGCCGCTGGGCATCTTGCGTCAGCTGCAAGCGCAGGAGCGCGCCTCGCGCGTGCTGCCGCCCGCACGCTACGCCAAGCCGGCGCGCAGGAAACCCAGGCCAAAGGTCAAGCAACAGGTGCGCCTGGAGCGCGCTCACATGCGAGGAGCAGCCGACACGGATGCAGGCATCCAGCTGTACAATCTGATCGACGACGATGGTGAGCTGCTGCTCAATCTGCGCGTGCATAGCGACAGCGACAGCCACAGCCAAGGCAACGGCAACGGTAACGGCAACGCCAACGCCAACAGCAACTTGGACGTGGACAAGAGCGCACCCTGGCGCCCATCGAGATGGCGACCCACAACCAGCGCTCCGCTGATAACATCATCCTCGCCGCGCCCACTGCCGCTGCACCAGTATCTGAGCAGCGGGAATAGCGTGGAGCAGACGACCATGACGCAGCAGCGACGCATGTTCGGAGCTCGGCCAGATTGGATCTACCACTGACCAGCGAGCACCATCTTTATCAACAAATCTCTAATTTATTTCCAACACACACACATTTGTCAACCACACACACTCACCTGCACACACACACACACACACACATTCAGTTAATACTTTATACTAAAGATAAACAAAAATGAAAAAAAAAAACCTTATGACCCTATTAATCAGGTCGTTTAGCTTGTAACATTTATGGTAATGGACTGCCGAAACGAGGCCTAAACAAAAGTGGGTGGACCCGAAAACCAGTTGCACTTTTCCCTATCCAAATGGCCAGTTAAGATCGATTTGGGAATTACTATAATTCATAATGAATGTGAAATCCGGACATGCTTACAAAATGAGCTGTTTATTAATTGACTACAGTTAGATGATATATGCGATGCTCGAGTCTTTGGTAATCCAATCCCCCCAGTTTGTGGGAAAATCTGTGCGGAGCTCTAACGGAAATAACATGCAAATAGGAAAAGCTACGTGGAGCCCAGATAACAAGAGAGCGGGAGAGAAAGAGAGGTATTGTAAATGAGGCGTGAAGTAAGCGACTTGACGATGCCCTAAAATTAGCATTCAATATCTATATATAATACATGGATATGTATGTCATATATATATTCTATCATATATTATATGATACATGGCATATGATGTATGATATGATATCAGGATCTCTTTCAAAGGAAAGATAATTTATATATGTATATATATATATATATATATATATATATATATATATATATATATATATATATATATATATATATATATATATATATATATATATATATATATATATATATAAATATATAATATTAAAATATATATGATATATGTCATATGATATATGATATGAAACTACAGATATATTATATATATGAAACGATTTCAGATATTCTGTCAAATCAAAAGAAAAATTGTAAATCATCTGCAATATATAGTCTTGCTCTATGATATCTAATATATTATACTTTATATGTCTGGGGTCTAGAAGTTTTACGAGAGAAATACTTTGTAATTTCCGATGCATAGTAATTTAAAATTAAATTATTTTTTTTTAATTTACTAATTTTATTTTCTTAATTTTTAATGGAAAAATTCTTGATAAAAATCTACCAAGACCTCAAGCTAAAGTATCTTATTCAATTAATTTTCCAGACGAAAAACTAATTTTTTTTATTTAAAAAACAAAAAAAATTTTTTTAATTTGAAAAAAAAAACAATTTTTTTTAAATTGTTTAATTTAGAAAAAAAAATTGAAAATTGACATAGCCCACAGCTGAAGCTAAGGTCGTAAACTTCCAATTAGAGAAGATATATAATATATATCTTATATATATATATATAGTATATAATATCATTCAAGAAATTTCAATAGTCATTTTTTTTTTTACATTTCAATATGTATTTATTTTTCAACAGAAAAAAAATTGATTCTTAAGCTAATGGGGAAAAAAAAATGAGGGAATTACTAAAACTATTTAACAAAGGAGGTCACGGTTATGACACAGTTCGAATCACAGATCAACTGGGAGCAGTTGAGGAGATTATTTCCAGGCGCCAACTGGGGGCAGGTAGCCGGGCTGGGGAACCGGGCCAACTGGGGGCAGGTACTCGTTCTGGATGGGCGCCGGGGCGACCTCTTCGTGAATGACCTTGACAGTCTTCACCTCCTGGTGGACATGGCCGATGTCGTGACCGCTGCCATGGGAATAGCCGCCAGCGTAGGCGCCGCTGCCGCCCTGAGCATAGCCGCCATCTTGATGGATGACCTTCACAGTCTTGACCTCTTGGTGACCACCGAAGCCGCCGCCGATGGCGCCGCCATGGGAGTAACCATGATGAATAGCGGGAGCCTCCTCATGGATGACCTTGACGGTTTTCACTTCCTGGTGACCGTGTCCGCCGCCATGAGAGTAGCCACCGCCGTGGGAGAAGCCACCAGCGTAGCCACCGCCGCCGCCCAGAGCATAACCGCCGTTCTGGTGGATGACCTTCACAGTCTTGACGTCTTGGTGGCCACCGAAGCCGCCGCCGATGGCGCCGCCATGGGAGTAACCATGATGAACTGCGGGAGCCTCCTCATGGATAACCTTAACGGTCTTGACCTCCTGGTGAGCGTGTCCAATGTCGTGTCCGCCGCCATACGAGATGCCGCCGGAGTAGCCACCGCCGCCGCCCAGAGCATAACCGCCATTCTGGTGGATGACCTTCACAGTCTTGACCTCCTGGTGACCGCCGAAGCCTCCGCCGATGGCACCGCCGCCGTGAGAGAATCCGTGATGAGCAACAGGCGCTTCCTGGTGGATGACCTTAATGGTCTTCACTTCCTGGTGGCCGCCATAACCGCCATAACCGCCATGACCTCCATGACCGCCATGACCGCCATGGCCGTGATGGACAACTGGTGCTTCCTGGTGGATGACCTTGATGGTCTTCACCTCCTGGTGGTGGCCGCCGTGGCCATGCACAAAGGCGCCATGGTCATGACCGCCTTGGCTGCCCTCATGGATAACCTTAACGGTGCGCACCTCAGCGTGTCCATGGCCATGACCACCACCACCACCACCACCACCGCCGCCGCCGCCACTGTTGCCGATGCCATAACTGTAACCTCCACCACCGCCGCCGCCACCGCCACCACCAAGGATGCCTGCGGAGCAGGTGGCAACGAGTGCGGCAAACAAACACACAAAGATCTGGGAAGGAAATGCGAACATTAGATCACTGGCCAGCCCAATCCTGCAGAGCTAATCGCTTACCTTCATCGCTGGAAGTTTCTTGCTTGGGGACGAAATCTGTGGAACTTCACGTAGCTGAAGAATGAAACCGTAGAGGCAACTGATGACCATCTTCGAGCAGTCGCACGCTTATATACGACGATCGCAATCATTATGCTGATTCGTCTGCTTCTTCTTCTTCGGCGCCGTTGACGTTGACGTTATCCGGTGCCTTGCCCAATGCGCCGTTGTTGCGGCTTTCGCCTGAAGCGGGCAGCGAAGACTCCGCCGTTTTGCTTTCGTCATCGATGGCGCGGGCCCCCGAATCGGAATTATATTTATTTTATGGTGAGCAGCGGCGAGGCGAACTGTGAACGGGGCAAGTGGAGCACTAAATGGCTAAAAAATTCAAATGAGACGTAAAACCCGTTGACCAGCATTTCCAAAACGCATTAAAGCCAAAATAGTCAAACAGTATCAGGCGCAAACAAACCGGTGCGATTATCAAAGGTAGGTCATGTCATTGGCTGACCTCGACAGCGCTTGCCGCTGATCCATCACTTTCTATGGCCCCATTACGAATCGCTCCGCCAGATGCGCCAGAGCCTGTGCGAACTCAAGGCCAGTCACGCATTGCGTAGGGTTTCATAAAGACCATAAACAGCTGCTCTCAATTGCTTCTAAATGGTTTCTGTACTTAAAAGCTTCAAAGTTCCTTAAAGCTCATGTGTTTGAACAACAGTTTTTGGTCATCAGCTGCTAAGGTACTTAAAGCTCTATTATTTGCTGCTGAAATCCCCTTATCTGTCCCCTGAGAATACTTTCAGTCTACTTTCGTATCAAAAGCTTCTTTTGGTATAGAATAAACTGCTAAGCTTAAAAGCTGCTTAAAGCAACATTTGAGAATATCAAAAATAAACTCCGAAATCTACTTCCCAGCCTTTACTCGGCTTTAAAATGATCTATTAAAATTATTTTCAAAGACTTCTAAACCACAAAAATGTTTCTTAATATCCCCAAAGCTTCTCTATATTTCCTTCATACCTCTCAAAGGAATATTGTGCAAGAGGCAGCTAAACGCGCTCAAAGCTCTCATTAGACTAGAAATTCAATGTTTTGGGATCTGTTTTTGTAGTTAAAGAATTTTTAGGAAAAGCCCAATGTCAAAAGGTCTTTAGCTTCCAAAAGCTGCTTATAGCCATTCACATTTATTCACTATATTTTACCTACATATACGATCTATAGTTTTCCACAAGTAGCGCCTTCTTTTATATCAAAATCTTTATTTGCAAGGAACTTTTAAGTTGTTCTTCTAAAAAACTAGAAATCTTTAAAGCTCAAAAAGTAAGTATGTCTTAGAATGAATGCCAAGCTGCTGCTTAAGCTTTTAGGACTTTAATAATAAAAGCTTTCTATTCTACTCAAAGTTTTTGGCTGTTCTTATAATGTGCCAAAAATCTTCTAAGCTACGTAAAGCTCTATTGTTCTCTAATTTCTAATTTCTTGTAATTAGCTTTCAATACCTGAAGCCCACTACTATCAGCTCTGCTAAAAAGATCGCCTCACATTATTTTAGAGTTAAATACGTGCAAAGAGTGAAATGTCAAAGCAAAGCAAAACCCACGAAAACAACAACAAATGCAATAAACTATGTAAATTTAGCAGCTATTTATTGCTTTTTTATTAATTTTTTGCTTTTATTTCTAAGCTATTTTAGTGTGTGTATATATTTCTTTAAATTTTGTTTTTAAGCTCTCCCTGATACGTTTAAACTATAACACCCATAAGCCAAGCTGTTTATGCATGTTTTTTTTTTTATCATATTGCTTTTATTTTCGATTTTTTTTTTTTTTTTTTTTTTTTGGCTAGTTTTGGTATCAAATGGAAATCAGTTGTCAGATTTGAATTGGGCAACTCTGGGTTTCGTTTGTGATTGTGTAAAAGCTTTTGCGAATTTTTGAATAGTCATTAAAAATGAAACCGCAGGCTGACTTTATTTTTTTTATATATTTTTGCTGGCGTCTTTCGCTTAATAAAAAGAAAAAGTGTTTAAGACAGCCGAAAAACAATGTCAAATTGGGCTTTCAATGGGCCAATCAATCAGCAAATGTGTGAACGTGCTCTGCGACGATCTATAATAAACGCCAATTTTATATGGTTGACAGATCAATTGGACACAAGCAGCAGTGATGGCCAAGTTAAGATGTTTACAGGGAAGTTAACAGAGGGCGTCATTCATGAGGTTCTAAAGCACTACAGATCAACAGACGTCTACAAAGGAAAGTAGCTAGAAAAAGGTTTCATAATGGCTTTAACTTATCTGAAAATTATTTAGCTAAGATAAGATATATATATATGGATATATCATAATATATATAGATATATCAGTTTAATATCATTTCACATTTGCAAAACCTTCTACACTCTACAACAAAAACAAAAACTTTCTAAGTAGCCAAAGCTAAAGGCTGGCAGTGCTATTATATAGTATATATATATATAGTTAAACTCTACCTATAAGTATTATATATATGGTATATATAAAAATCTTGGACGATATGTTTTGAATTATGTCATGAAGGATCGTATATCAATCATTCTGATCAGCTTAAACTTATTTCAGCCGCGAGTTCTTGAAGCTTTCCGAAGCTCTGCCCGGCTGTAGTCTCTGTATGTCTCAAATAGTCGTAAGAGTGTTCAACAATATATGACAGATTTGTTAAGTGTATTGGCAAATATCGTAAAACATATATATATATATGTATATAATTATGCATAATATAAAATATTCCAATTTATTATATTACGTATCACATCAGCCGAACTTTCACTTTGCTGCACTGAAATAGAATGAGATGGATTGCTACAGAGACAAAGACAAAAGATATTGCATGTGTTTTTTTTTTAGTTGTAGTTGTTTTTCATGTTTATCAACATCATCATCATCAGTGTGATGATGTTGATCAGTATAATCATTATTATCATCATCATCATTATGATCTTATCAATTCGTTTGTTCCAACGCCTTCTTTTAATTTAAAAAATTCAGTGATTGTTAACAAAAATGAAAAATTAAAAAATTATATATATATATATGTATAAATATATATATATATATACAAATGTAAAAAAAAATTAAGAAGGAATACCTTGTATATCAGTATACTATATCCAGCGTATTAGATATTAGAATTATACAAATATAATAATAATATTAACAACATTACAGTTATGCGATATTAAATTTAGTGATAATGGTAAACATTATAAAGAATAAAAAAAATATATATATATTTATATGTATATCGTATAGTAGATGCACACACACATATGTATATATATATATATATATATTTATATATATATATATATATATATATATATATATATATGTGTGTGTGTGTATAATAAGTAGTATGTATAGGATGTAAAAATATAAACATCGCTCTCTCTCTCGCTCTTTTTCATACTAATACATACATAATAAATATTAATGCTGATGACATATTTTTGTATTGAAGAAAATACTCGCGCATGTTATGTAGGTGTATAGTGTGTATGCATGTGTATGTGTATGTGTATGTGTGTGTGTGTGTGTGTTTGTTTAAGCTTAGGTAGTATAAATATAAGTAGATTGTAGATTTAGGCGCAATTGCGCAGCCGTTGCGTAGGCAGTTACAGAAGAGACAAGAAACCACCTACAAGCCGGCAATCACGCGATCACACAACTGTTGCGACTGTGGCTGGTTGGCGTCTTGCAGCGATTCCGACTCTTTGAGTTTTGCGTTAACGAATTGTAGCACTGTGACGTTGTCATGGCATACGACTTGAGAGTCGACTTAACGGATGGCGGCAGGTGCAACGAATCGATGGCATAAACACTTGTGCGACGCACAATTGTTCGGCAGCAGAGCTCCTGCAGCGACAGCACTGCAAGGAACAAATTGATGCATATGAATAAGAATAGAAAATTTATAAATGAAAGTTCAATTGTCGCACCCTTATTGCTGCGCCAGATGTGCTCCATGCCATTGCGATGCAGCGCCATGCGGGCCAGCTCGCAAAAGGATTCGCGTATATTGAAGTCGCAGAGCGGCGATATTTCAAAGCAGGACATGTTGTTGCGTGAGGCATAGGATTCCGCCAGCTTGGCGGCCACCTGGCGCTTGTAGGCCAAATGCAAGCGATTGCCCACAAGCACCTTGGGTATGCCAGGTGCATGCTGTCAAATATATACGCATTATTTATTATTGATTTAAGGCATTACATGATTGCACTCACCTCCTCGACCTCCTTGAGCCAGCGATCGATGCCATCGAAGCTCCATTTGTTTGTTATATCATACACCAGGATAATGCCCTGAGCACCGCGCGAATAGGAGCGTATGATGGTACAGAAACGTCCCTGGCCGGATGTATCCCAGATCTGTAGCTTGACCCGTTTGCCTTCCAGCAATATGGTTGTCGTCTTGTACGCTACCGTTTGCAATATGTGAGAGGTGCAATCTGTTTATGAGTTGGGTGTATGCCCAGAGCCACAAATGTATAACAAAGATAGACCCACTTACCATTTCCGCTGCAGAAGGGGCTTTCGGTTGAGGGATCCTCCAGATTAGACAGGATTTCATGTTTACCCACATCGCTGTCCCCGACCAGTAGCACCTTTAGCAGATAATCGTAGTCTTTTGTCATGGTTCTCATATAGCTAAGCTAACCGTGTTGCTCAACCTGCAACAAAAACGAACATACAACAAAAAGCAGGTTAGTTACCATTTTTAACAAGCCAAAGAATGCGAGGCGAAGTTCTCTTTGCGCTGCTAACCGGTATGGATGAGGGGGAGGGTGCGAGAGGGGGCGGGCTGTCATAAGCTGCGCCAGATAAGCGCGTACACAAACAACAACAAGAACTAAAACTGCAAGGTGCCAAAGTCGAACCGGCAATTTGTTGTTGTTTGTGTTTTTTTTCTCTCTCTCTCTCTCTTTTTGTTCTTTGTAATGTGGGCAGAGTAACACTTATCTAGTGAGTCACTCAGCAGAGTCACACACAGATGTGCATATGCAAATGGGCGTGAATAAGCCAAAAATGAAAGCACACACACACACATACGCACATACACACACACAAATATATATATATATATATATATATATATATATATATATATATATATATATATATATATATATATATATATATATATATATATATATATATATATATATATTATGTATTTATCAATATAGGACCTAGAGCAGTTTCTGCCTTTTGCCGGTTTGCACCACCCATGATGATGTTTGATTCGACTTTCGGCTGCTGGTGCCAGTCATTTGGGTGTGTTTTGTTTTGTGCCGCAAGCGAAGCGACAACAACAACAATGACGGCGAAAACAACAGCAGCAGCAACATCAACACTCACGCACACACACACACTCTCTTTCTTACACACACACACACAATCGTAAAAACAATGGGCAAATTATACAAACATTAAGTCTGACACTCACAGACGGCAATATTATTTGAAAGTATTGTACGGCAGCTGCAGCTATTTAATGTTTACGGTCAACAATTGCATTTTATTGTTTTTAAAGTTTGCGAAAATAAAAGATTCAACCAAAAGTACGGCGCACGTAGAAATTGCAGCACAAACGACAAAAACTTATTTTACCCAAATACGCATATGCACATGCGAACAGGGTTGCAACCGCATATCAACTATCGCCAATTCTCGCACTATCGCATGAAATTCGCATGCTATCGATATGTTTGCATTTATTTTTGTTTTGATTTTATTGTCATATGTTGAACCAGCTCTACGTTTCTCATTATCACCTTTTCTAAAGCACTGACAATGGCTAATTATATCAAGTTACAAAGTGATGCGCAGCTATCAAGGCTACAGCGCCTTGAAGTTCAGCTGCGCTACACACTGCTGTTCACGTGCGTTGTACTTGTTTGTTTACTTACTCTGAATGCGAAAGTGCTGCACCACCTTCAGCTGCAGCACAAGCAACGCCTCGTATGCTATTACTCAGCTGCGGGACCCGATAAGCTGAGCCTGCTGGATGTGCCCGGAGATTTGTGCACGCACATTAACATTGGCATTGTGGATTTGGTCAACACGACGTTGCAGCTGTCACCGCGACTGGAGGAGGTGCTGCACACTGAGACACGCCTCTTTCGGGCCGCCCACCCAGAAGTGAAGTTGCTCCTATGGATTGGCGGTGCGAACAGTGGGCATCAGTTCGCCGAAATGGTAGCGAATCACGGTCGCCGCAAACAGTTTCTGCGCTCACTTCGCAGCGTGATGCACAAATATCCCAGCTTGGATGGCATAGACCTGGACTGGGAGTTTCCACGCGCCTACGACAATGAGCGCATGCACTTCTCCCAGCTGCTGCACGAAATTCGTCTCGAGTGGCGTCGCGAGAAGCGCCTTGACAATCTGCTTACTCTGGCCGTCGCTGCACCCGAGGGCATCGCCTTCTTTGGCTACAACATACGCGAGATCAATCTATACGTGAACTATGTGAATCTGATGGCCTACGACTTTCATTTCTATCGCGAGGATACGCCATTTACGGGACTGAATGCGCCGCTCTTTGCCCGCTCCACGGAGCACTCCATCATGGCCACCTTCAACACCAACTACACCGTCCACTGGTGGCTGCAGAACGGCTTGGAGCCCCAGCGCTTGGTCATCGGTCTGCCCACCTACGGCCATTCCTTTACGTGAGTTATGTTGCTAATGGATAAGCATTTAATATATCCGTTCTCAATAATTCACAGTCTTATGAGTGCCTTGAACAGACGCATAGGCGCACCTGCGTCCGGCTACGGCAAGTGTGGACAACTGGGCTTCACCACGCTCTCCGAGACCTGCGAGTGCGCCAATCAGTTCGTCGAGCCGATCTACACATACGACAACGACACCTGTTCGCCCTACCTAAGCTCCGTGCAGGAGTGGATCTCGTATGAAAGCAAGACGAGCATCTCGTGCAAGGCTAACTACATCAAGTCCTTAAACGTGGGCGGCCTAATGATCTTCTCACTCAACACGGATGACCTGTCCAACAGTTGTGGCTATATGGATAGGAATGCCGATGGGCTCGCTAAGCCCGTTTTCCCACTAGCCCAAGTGGCAAATGCCATTCTCAAAGCTCCCTAAGACGTGGAGTCTAAATTCTAGTTGTCAATTAATTAAATGTTTCTCATATTCAGGTATGGCAATGTACTCCAGGTAACCATGCAACATGTGCATCCCGCTCATCTACTCTATAAGCTCTAGTTTGTTAAGAATGGTGTACTAAACACTCATGTGATAGAAGACGTCTGCTACAGAACGATTCCTCTGCAGTCCAAAGATCTGATCCATAGTTTGAATTGAAAAAAAAAAACCAAGAATGTTAATTTACGAATTACTTTTTAATTTATGTACGCATAAGTATAAATAAAAATTATCACAATCGATCCATATTCATAATATAACTAGAAATTTTAACACGCAAATTATATTTACTTGGATGTTAATATGACGATTATACATAGATAATTATATTGGATGCTAGGGAAGGGTGCTTGTCGGGTTTGGGCAGAGGTGATACACATATAAATAAGCAAAATACGAGGAATGGAAAAATAACAGCTTCGTTAAGCAATGCATTTGACGAAGAGAAACTCCAGTTGCGAATCCGACTGGATTGCCGGCTCCTAGGCACGTCGCAATCATGCCAGGGACGGCAATCATGTGTGCTTGCCCGCTGGTCGCTGGAGATTCGGAGGCGGCGCTGCGAGCAGTTCGTCTATTTGTATTTTATATGCCTGCTTCAGCTCGACCAGATCCAGCTCGAGCTCCTCTGTGCGCTCCACCTTCTCGCCGTACATTTGCAGCAGTGCATCGTAGCGATGCTGCAGATCCTCATAGCACTTCTCCATGGCTTCATAAGATTGCACTTTCTCCTTCAACTGCGCAAGGGGAATACAAAGAATTGAGTGAGCGAAACAAGAAGTCATAACAGTTCCTGCTTACTGTCTCTATTTCCATAGTTATATTGGATATTTCGTTGTCCAGCACGCCGCGTTCCGCCTGCAGACGCGACAGTTCCCACTGCAGATGCGTTAGCTCGCCATCGCGCTGCTTGAGCAGCGCCTGCAGATGCTCCAGCGTCGTGGTGTTACCAGCCAAGAAGCTCAAGTGCACGCCCTGAATCATGCCCGAATGCTGTCGTCCGCTGTTCGAGGCGCACTCCAAGTCGTCCTAGGACAATATAAACATGTATTCAGATGGAGAGTCTTGGCTTGATTTACAGTGATTAGCTTACGCCATGCCAGTCAATAATGCCGCCCAGTGCGTCCTCATTGGAGACGCTCTCGTCCGCCAGGCTGAGCGGCGGCGAGACATGCAGCGGCTTCTGGCAGCGATTCTCGGACATCTCGTTGCTGGCCTTGACCGCCTCCACGGTCAGTTCGCTGCTGCGCTGGAAGGCGTGCAGCTTGCGCAGCTCCGCTTCCAGTTGCTGGCATTGCTCGGCCAGGGTTTCCAGTTTGTCCTGGCGCTGATTCAGCTGCGCCTGCACCAAGCTCAGCTGGCTGGACAAAGGAAATCAAAGCAGTTAGTATATTTGTCGCGCGGCAATGCTATGCTCTCACCCCTTGTAGTCATTCTCTCTGATGCTGGCATCCAGCTCCTGCTGATGTAGCTGGATCTTGGCACTCTCCGATTGCATTACAGCATTGGCCAGTTTCTCCTCGAGCAGATCGCAGCGCGTGCGCAGCAGGTCCTGCTTCTCCTGCTGCACCGTTTCGAGCTGCTGCAGGGAGCGCAGCTGCGATTGGGCATCCTCCAGCCTCTCGAGCAACTGCCGCTCATCCTTGCTCCAACTGAGGGAGCGTTGATTGAGCGTCTTCTGCAGCGATTCGATTTGGCGAATGAGCGGCGTCGTTGATACGCTGAGCTCTTGGGTGCTGCTCTCAGCACGCAGCTCGGCCGCCTCGAGGCGACGCAGCAAATCGCGCTTCTCTTCGCGCATCTGCTGCTCCCGCTTGACCATGTTGTGCTCGGTGATGCGCAACTTTTCGCGCATTTCGCTGAGCTGCTGCACGTACTCCTGGTTCTCGGCCTGCATTTGGGTCTGCTCGTGGCGCTGGCGCTGCTGCAGATCACCCTTGACGCCATCGAAGCTCGCCTGGAGCGCCGCCAGCTTCGACTGCAAATCCTCGATGCGGCTGCGACACTCAGCGTTCTCCTCATCCACGCGCCGCTTGTCGTTGGTCATGCGACAGACGGCTTCGATTTGAGAACGTTCCATTTCCTCCTTGGCGGCCAAGGATTTCTTCAAGCGTTCCGACTCGCTGGACAACTGTGAGATTTGCTCGCCGTTCTTCTTCAGCAGCGTGTCCGAGGTCTTCTCCTTGGCGCGCAGCTTCTTGATTATGTTCGACTGCTGTAAAATCTCCTTGGATAGTTTCTCGCCTTCGGACTGCAGCGCTGTGATCATCTCGTTACTTTCGGTCAGCTCATCCTTGGGTATTTTGTTGAGCAGCTCGTCCTTGAGGCTCTTGATTTGTATGCGCAACGCGTCCCGTTCCCGAATGCTCGCCTGAAACTTCTTTTCCAATGCCGAGAGACGCTGCACTGCCTCGTTGGCCTCGCTGCTGTTGGCACTGTTCTTGGCCGCCTCCATGTGGGCGCTCAGCTGCTGGTTGCGCTCGAGCAGCTCTGCATTCTGGCGCTCCGATTGCAGCAGACGCTGCTCGCGCGCCTCGATAACCTGATTGAGTTCGCTTATGCGATGCACCAGCTTGTCCAACTCCGACTGCGAGTCCTCCGACAGCAGCGAGATCTCCGACGGCTCGCGATGGTGCCCCTTGCCCTGTTTGTGGCCATGCAAGCCATGGCCATGGCCCTTGACACCAGCGCACAGCTCCTTGAACTTCTGCGGACTGGTGCGCGTCGTTGTGCTGTTCGTACTGGAATCCCCATTCGGATTCGAGATGATCTCAATGTCCGACGAGGTGGACGAGTAGCTCTGATCGGGCAGCTCCGCTTTGTTGCCATGCTGGCAGGCCTCCGTGTTGACCGGGCTGCCGCCTGACTTGCTCTTATGGCTCAGCTGCAGCTGGATGTCCTCGAAGCTCTGCGTCGAATCCGAATCGGCGCCAGCCCCAGCGCCCGATACATTGATAGCAGTCTGTGTGTCGCTAAATACCAAGGCCTTCATGGTTTTGGTGGAGTCTGCGAATGAATTACGAATGAGAGTCGAAACTTGGATCGAGCTCTATTTATACTTGCCATTCAGGTGCAACGAATGATCATCCTGATCCAAATTAATCACCTGCCCATCGTCATCTTCATCAATGGCTGCGTCGTCATCGTCATCGTCATCATCATCATCGTCATCGTCGCCATCGGCATTGTCAGATGTTTCATTGCTGGCTATTATGACTATACTATCTGGCAGTGAGGGCTCCGTATCAGGGGACATATTCATTTCCACTTCACTGGCTGTTGTTGGGGCTGTTATGAGTTCCAGCGATGACTCGGAGTTGCGTAAACAGCCGATGCCAGTTGGCGACGTCGGTGATGGCGATGACAGCAGATCTACGGAATCTGACGTGGCCGACTGGCGTTTCGCATAAAGATTGGCTGGCGCTGACGCAGACGCATCGCTCGCTCTGGGCGGAATGGTAACCATCTCGTTGGCATGCGGATTGTCATAGAATGTGGCGCCGTCTGCAACAGATGTGTTTAATGCATTTGCTGATGCACCCTTGGCGCCGGCCATCGATGATGCTGCGCTGCTGCTGCTGCTGCTGCTGGCTGTCGTGCTGCTGCCAGCGTTATCTGTTGCCTTGTTGTCATCATCCTGTATGTCAAGCGCTTCGATGAGGACCGTTTTGGCTTTTTCGAACCAACTCATCCCGCCTACGTTTGTGTTCTACTGCGCTTTCTTAATTACGCTCGGCGACCGCGGCACATTAATAATTAAATGATTTGCCAACAACTGCGATTCTACACATACAAACACATTATTAAAAAAATCTTATGTTTCGTAGCTGGTTGGTAACATCTATTGATATATCGCATCGATATTTCGATATATTACTATCGATTTAAGTTTACCCGGCACAAAATGTCTTTAGAAACTATGACAAGCAAATAATAGGATTTTTAGTTTTTTACTATTTACTATTTACAATTTACAATTTCCAAGATAAGAAACTACAACCAAATACGTACATTTTTTTTTGTTAAACAACAAACAACATTTCCGTCATCGATACCATTCATTCGGACTGTAATTGTTTAGCGCTGATAATCGATAGCGATTTCATGTATATCGTCATCAGCTTGCCGAGTGTGCTGGCATTATTCAACACTGTGAATTGCGATTATACACAGTGGTGGTCGACCAATAAATTGTGGTGGTCAAAAGCAAAGCAAAGAGTACACATAAAACGAAAACGGAGATGTTAAAAATAATATAGAGAAAACGGAAACAGTAATTTAAATTGCGAGTGGTAATCAAGCGGATTAAGCGTAGTTAGAGTCCACAACTATTTTGGCTTTCGGTATAGCAACAACAACAATAACAGCAGCAATCAACTACGCACCGACAACGGACACCAACACAACTAAGAACCAACACACCGACACTGACACCGACGACCGACGGCCGACCGACGTGCGATTAACGCCCTCCCAGCACTCCGCACTTTTGGCACCCGCACCAGCACTCACACACACACACAGACGCACACACGCATACACCTCATCATCATCATCACCGCCATCATCATCATCATCATTATCATTGCACAGGCGAAGGCAGAAGGCACATAAACACACTTAAACACTTATCTATATACCGCATTTATCAACGCCGCCCGTCACTGCCGCCACCGCCACCGCCGCCGTCGCTGCTGACCCACCAACCAGCCCCCACCACCAACCACTCACCACCCCGCCCGAAAACCCTGATCCATAACATCAACTTTGTTTGCTATTGTTGTCTGCTGCTGCTGTCATTTGTTTTGTTTCCTTAAATGTGAACGCACGCAGAAACTCTCCTACACACATACACATACACGGACACCCGCAAACACCTACACATCCTCTCTCACACACACTAGCCACCCACACACGCGTCAAATACGAAGGAGCAAACAAAGACGGCTCCAGAGAGAAGAAAGAAAAATAAATAAATAAATTAAGCTGCAGCCACCGCGCGAGTGAGAGAGAGAGAGAGAGAGCGAGAGGGAGAGGGAGAGCAAGAGAGACTCCAATTGAGAGCGAGAACGAGAAAAGTGCAATAAAGAAGAGCGCGAGTGGAAAAGTGCAATCCCAACCAATCAGCGATCGAGGCAGGGGCAGGGGCAGCGGGGGGTGGGCAGAGGCCGTGCGTGATAGAAAGAAACACAAACTCTATGGGTCAAAAGGCAAGCACACCAGCGACCAGCGGCCAGCAGAGCCCACGCTCCCGAACATTCTCAAGCAGCTCAACGGGTGCCACTGCCAGCGAGACAACGGCACAGAGCTCAGCGGTTGGCGGCCGGAGCGGCGATGCCGGTCAGGGTTTCAATTTGCTGCGCACATTGCCCGGTCTCCAGGTCTATCATCATCACAATCAGCAGAACTCCACGTCTGTAGATCGGCAGCGGGCGCGCAGCCTCAGCTCGGTGCCAGACATACAGCAGCAGCAGCAACAGCAACAACAGCAACAACAACAGCAACAACAGCAGCAACAACAGCAGCAACAGCAACAACAACAGGGATCCAGCACGTACCCGAACACACATCCCGCCGTTTCAGTCTCTGTATCAGCTAATTCAAATAGCAATAGCTTCCAGGCGGCAGCCGGCAACAACAACAGCTCCTCGGCTGCCGCACAAAGCTATATGCAACAGCGACGCGCGTTCGGTGACTCAATACGCGTAAGTTGAATCGAGTCCATAACCTCTCTGGCTGTGTTTTTAATTTATCTCAGTCCCTGGCGCAGGATATGTCGATGACTGGCGCTAATATTGTTGAAAGCATTGCGTTGGCTGCATCTGCAACATCAGCGAACGGCCTTGGCCGTGTTTACACAGCAACATCGCTTCCATCGCACATTTGGTCCTTCAATGGTATTTACAATAATATTTACATTTGCATTTATTTATTAAATATTTGTTGGAATTCTTTCTGCGCGCCCCAGGTATCAAGTGTCCCGTGTGCAATAAGTTCGTGTTGCCAGACGACATTGAATGCCATTTAGTTATGTGCCTAACAAAACCAAGACTCTCATATAACGGTACGCCGCACGGGAATGTTTACCTGCATTTTTCATGCTAAATTTCAATTTACTTTTGTAGAGGACACATTACTGGACGCCAAGGGCGAGTGCGTCATATGCCTTGAAGACTTGAGTCCAGGTGATACAATTGCTCGATTGCCATGTCTATGCATATACCACAAAGGGTGAGCAAGATAAACATAACTCGAAATCGATATTGAAAATCGAAATATAATTCATATACCTATCTCGCCTGCAGCTGCATCGATCGTTGGTTTGAGGTGAATCGCTCCTGTCCTGAGCATCCCGGAGATTAGTCAAAATCTCATTAGGTAATGCCGAACACGCAAAATTCTATGTGTATATAAATGCCGCTGATAAGTGGCTATCATATGCATTATAAAGTATTCTTTTTTTTTTTTTTTTTATTTGATTTTTAAGCTAGTGATATAAATAAATGTGAATATGTAAATTCCCTTTTTCATTTGTATATAAGATAATGCATTCACATTGATATGCAAATGTAGCTATTCTATGTAATCAGTATCTGGCATGTGTATATATAGATCTAGATATAGATATAGATATGTGTATATGCTTAATGCATTGTATTTGTATTGTAAAGCTCGTTAAGTCGTTTAACTTCTGAGTGGGCAGTGCGTAGAGCGTGCACCATAAATCAAACTGAATTCGCGGCGACTTCTCAGCAGGCATTTGTATGTAGTATAATATATATATACATATATATAAGTTTGTTGTGCGACTATTGTGCATTGTAATGAACGATTCTATATATATTTGCAGGTTAGAAAGCAGAGGCCAACATTGTAGAGAGAGGGAGGGAGAGCATCAATTGTTAACAGAAAATGTAAAAATAATGCAAATGGAAATCGAAATGGAATGGAAATGGAAATGGAAATGGATGTGCGAGGAGCAGAGGCTAAGAGAAACGAAATTTGGATCGAGCAATCGATCGTAATGACCTACCGACCGACAGTTTATGCAAATCCACAAACACACACAAAAACAAAACAAACAAAAAAACAAAAACAAATTAATTTCAAATGCTATCAAAAGTAGAAAGGACAAAGGACAAAAGTAAACGAAACCAACCAACCCACAAAATATATAAATCAAAGCAAAATCAACACACGATGTTAAGCATAATGTAAAGTTAATAATGTTGATGATGATGTAAGATGATGATAATGATAATGATAATGATGATGATGATGAAAGTAATGTGCGTGTAAGCGAAGCAACCAACCAACCAACAAAAGAATGTCAACCAATGTGATGTTAAATTTTATATTTTGTACTATGGATATGATGTAATTGTAATGTAATGTATATGTATGTATGTATTTATTATTTTAAAATGAAAAAAAAAAACTAAAACTAAAATAGGATAAACACAAAACAACTATGAAGATCGATCAAAAAAAAAAACAGCAAACACTATAAATAATTATGCTTAAATTAGTAAACAAAAGCAAAGCAACCAAAAAAAAAAAAAAAAAAACTTTTAAAAATTATTCAACTATGTCATTTTATATAATTGTTTTTTTTTAATATGTTATTTCAAAAATTTGTGTTTATCCATGTCATAAACTAATTATTGCTATTTATATTATTTTTATATATAAATTGTCCCCAATAATTATTATTATTATTTTTTTTGTTATATTTGTATGCTGTTTGTACTGTTAAAAAGCAAAAAAACAAAAATTAAAAACTTCAAGTAAATTGAGAAAATATTGCAAATGTTGAAAACACTTCTGTCATGTGAAAATTCTGGTCAAAACGAATGCTAAAGGCAATTTAAATGTATTTCATGTTTCGAAAACCTGTATTGGCTAACGGTCGTTCCTGTCCTAGACAAAGGAACTATCCCCAATAAAATAAAAGCAAAAAAAAAAATAAAATAATAATAAATGATTAACACTAAAAACAAGAACGAAAACAAATGATCTAGCCGCATTCACAATCCGTAACGTAATTAGCTTACGAGCTGTGCCGTAAATATATATTAATATATATGTATATGTATAACAAACTATTGTATAATTTTGGGTTTTTTTTAAATATGTAATTCTTTAATATTATTTTGTTAATATTTTTGTATGTAATAACAAATAAATGAACGATGACAGCTCGTTAAGTTCTTTTGTAAATGATATATATATATATATATATATATATATATATATATATATATATATATATATATATATATATATATATATATATATATATATATATATATATGTATATATATATACATATATATATATATATAAATAGATATGTATACATTAATATACTGTACATATATAAACATTTAATTGTATAACTATAGCGCGTAACCGTGAAAGCAACATTAACATTAACTGACAACAAATGTTTCCCCCAACAAACAACAAACGTCGTGAGAGGAAGAGAGAGAGAGAGAAAAACGTAAACAAATAGTTGAAAATGTAAACAATATTTAAACATAGCTGGAATTTTTGATTTCTAACTGTAAAATACATATACACACAAAGAGATAACAACAAAAATAGTTGTAAGCAAGAAGTTCAATAAAGTTAATGTTAATTTGCAACAAATACCTAAAGATTCAAGAATAATATAAACAACAACAAAAAATAAATAGAGAAGCAGAAGCAGAAGCAAAAGTGGCAAATAAGAAACGCATTAGCTGGTAATAAATACGTCTTGATCCTATTAAGAACATTTCAAACTTTTTACACCCTATCCAAGTGAAAACAAAAATATAAATGTAATTGATAAACGAATGATTACCAAGTTAAATGGCAGCCGAAGATAGGACGTGGGAGTGGGAGAGTAAAGCAAATTGAGCTAAAGTGGAAAAATTTAGAAAATAAATGAGTGATTATATATAAATACAAACGATATATTCAAGTTGTTGGCGTTTTATTAATTTCTTTGTTCTTTCAGCTGATCTTCAGTGAAAAGACTGAAGCTCCAATTAGCAACGCCAGTTCTAATTGGTCGAGCAACTTAACCGGTTTCAACTAGACCGTTGCGACTCTTCTTAATTGTATCGGAACGGACCGCCAATTCTGATTGGTCGAGCTGATCGATCAGTCAGGTTTGAACTAGACTGCTGTGAGTCACGCCGTGAACTTATCGATAGGAAGTGCACTGGAGTTCCAATTAGCAACGTAAATTCTAATTGGTCGAGCCGAGTTGGCGGTTTTCAATGAGACAGCTGTGACTTAAGCTCGCCTCAAACGTGTCGATAGTAAATGCTATCGATAACTTGTCGCCCGTTCCAGCTGCTAACAGCTATAAAAACACATTTGTCTTTGTATATTAATCTTTAATGAAGATCGCTTTGATTCACCGCAAATAAAAAAAAATCTTAAGCAAACATAATTACTTCTTTTTAAAGTTAACAAATGAATTAACAAATCCAACTGGAGCGTATGCCCCGCGCATGCTGTTGGTTTAAGAGTACGCCAATAAGCTGTTTGATAAAAAGGATTAAAACTTAAATTAAAACATTTTGAACTTAAAGTTAAATAAAATATATATATAATATAAGATTATTTGTTTCTCTTTCCCTCTCTCTCTATATATATATATATATCTTTCTCATCTTCCTCTTTCTTGGGAGTAGTAGCTTTAAAGTAACTGTATGGGGGGAGGGGCATGTATGTATGTATGTCTGTTGTGTAAATGTGCTTAAAATGAATACAAATTTATAATGTGCAACGGATGCGCGAACTGTTCCAAGTCCTGTTGAACGTTGCTTACATTTGGGCGTGTTCCTACCGGCCGTACCAGGTGCTGTGTCCTGCGGCGCTCGGCCGCGCCTAGCTCACCTCTGTGGGTTTGCTGGCTAGCTGGCGGCTGGCTCGACCGTGTGTGGGCATTAAGCTGTTGAGCTTCGAAAGCAACCGAAACGATGTTGTCTTTGTGTCCTTCATGTTCAATTCATTTGTGGTTTTCTCTTCATTGTTATTTTGTTTGTCGTTTTATCAACTATACTCTGTGGGGTTGGGAATGGGAACGGGGCGTCGTCGTCGTGTGCAAGTGGAAGGGAGCGGGGCAATAAACAACCCCAGCCAGAATAGATATAAATATATGCATATAAATATATATATATATATATATATATATATATATATATATATATATATATATATATATATATATATATATATATATATATATATATATATATATATGCTCATATGTAGCATATACATATGCACATGCATGTAGCTATATATACATATATATATATATATATATATATATATGTATATGTATGTATGTATATGTATATATATATATATATATATATATATACGTTTGACAACAGGCACTCCACTTCCGAGCATTCCCGTCACTGCCGTCGGCCCCCGTTCCATAATGCGTTTTATGCGTTTTGATGCCCGTCTGCCATTTGCTGGCAATTTGTGGCCACGTTTGTCTTCTTAGACCCATGGCGTCCAGCCCTCGTATAGTACGGCCAGGTTGTCCGGATTGGTGGCCTCGCGTAGCACGTAGTCGACCTGTTCAGCAACAGTCGCTCGCTGATTGCTATCCGGATCGCGCCCCTCCAATTTCATGCGTATCTTCTTCCACACAGACACACCGTATGCATTACGTTTCTGCTCGTGTAGATTGGGTGCGCCTGAAAATACGGATCAAGAGATTGAGCCAGTGGAGGCACGACAATGACATCGTGTTGCTTACTCTTGTTATGCGCAAATGTTTCATACGGCATCGAATCACTTTCGGCTGTGTGTTGCAGGAATTCCTCGATGCCCTCGAAGAACTCGTCCACAGTGTGCGCGGCCATTTGCTCGATTTGTTGCAGCTGCTGCTCCCAATTGGTGAGAGTTTCATGCTGCAGTCCATGACGATCGCCGTTCAGATCCTTGCGCAGGTCCACCACACGCTGGAAGAAGCTCATCAGGGTGCGCTGTGAGTCGCGCACATGGCTGCAAAGCAGCTGAACATCCAGCGGTATCGATTTGCCCTGCTCCTCGGTGTCACTGCACAGGCTGCGCGTGTAAACGCGCGGCATCTGCTCCTGGTGGCGCTGCAAGGACAAATATTGTTATTATTATCACTATATATTATTTGATGATGATGTTTGCTTTACCTGCACATCCTTGAGTATCGTGCAGATCATTCTGTGCCGGGTCTGTTGTTCCGCCTCAAGCATCGACAGCTCCCGCTGCACCTTACACGTGTAGTCCTCAAGCAACCCCTGCACATTATTTACCCAGCACTTGTTGATGGCACCCTCGGGATCCAGTAGCTGGACAATTGCCTGCTCCACGGCGCTAATGCGCGCATTGCTCACATCCCATTGGTGATAGGCCTGCAGCCACTGCTCCATGTTTTCCAACAGCTGCTTCTCCTTCTCTCCGTTAATTCCGTCCGCCAGCTCAATGTTGCACAGTGCATTGGCGCAGTTCTTCAGCTCGTTCATCACAACTAGCTGGCTGCTTATGAGCTTATGCTGCAGCTGCTCGTTGCGCAACAGGCTGTCGATGTGATTGCGATTCCAATTGCTGCGCTGGCTCTGCAGCTGATCCAGCTGCGAGGACAAGCGGCGTTGCAGTCTCTCCATGGACAGCGACTGGTCCGACAGCGTCTGCAAATTCTGGCTGATTGCCTCGGACAACTTCTGGCGACTAATCACGTGGCCGCAGTTCATCTCGCTGCCGAACAAATATTCGTAAGCCCAGTAGTGGGCCGTTGCGATCAGTGTCTGTGTCTCGATCAGTTGATTGAGTTGCGCGATTTGGCACTGCTGCTGCTGCAGCGATGCTTCGAATTCCAGCGCTTCAAAGTAGCCTTCGCACAGCTGCAGCATATCCTGCGAACAGTCGCCGACGACTGCCATCTCCTGACCGCGTGTGCAACACTTGGTGTAGTGGGCATGACAGAGCAGTGGCACCACGCCTACAATATACGTCATCTGCAGGCGCTGGACAAAGCTCTGTACGGGCTCAGACATCTGTCGCTGATCGCAGCTCCTGCTGGCTTCCAACGTCTGAGCCACGAGATCGAAGAAGATTTTCTCAGACAACGGATTGCCAGCATTCTTAATTATGGCCAATTGCTGTAAAATGATATTGTTTAGTCAGGGCTTAAAAGACAGGAACTCAATGATATCTGACGGCCAGATGGAACGTCCTTCAGTTACTGATCTCTGATCTATGGATCCTATCTTAAATTTGCTCACACTTCTTTATCTACGTCTTTACTAAATTCAAACATTGATTCTATATACTATATAGCCTCTCTGACGTCATCGTAGGTTCAAATCTTTGATTCATATATCACCCACAATTGTTATATATAAGCATGGCCACTTAATCTTTGCCGACAACAAAGATAACTACTATCTATCTCTAGTCAAACTCTTTTGTCTGTATGTATAGTATCTGAATCATTCATCTTTTTTCATAAACATACTTCTTTCTGTCTTTGTCACCTTCATAGCTGCCTATATCTCGATCACTCAATCCTTCATCTAGCTGTGCCTTTCGCTTGCTAACTCTATTCATTCCTAACTTTCCTTATCTCTTTCGCACTTACTGCATAGCTCTCATTCAAGTATAAGCTAACTGCATTCATTCATGATTCAGTGATTAGGTTATATATATTTTGCCCTGGCTTAGATCACTCACCATGTACTGCTCTGTCGGAGCATCGTCGACATCGTCTATAATCAATTTAATATTGCGCGTGATACGCTCCAGGCTCCTGATGAGCTGCTGATAGAGTTCGTAGCCGGGCTGCAGGCACTGCATGAGCTGATTCTCCAGAGCTCGTGGCATCAGTTGCTGCGATGCGTCCTGTTTCGACTCCAGCTGGTTATCCAACTCCAGCTGCTGCTGCTGCTCTGATTGGTGCTGCAGCTGCTGCAATGGCAGCGATCGACGGTAGCGCTCGGCCAACGTCTTGCTATTCAACTGTAGCAATGCCTCCAAATGCTGCTGGTTGGCTGGCAATATGAACAGCCGGAACAAGTTGGCGCATAGGTCATGCTCGAAGCTGTGCTGCAGCTGGATGAGCGTGGACAGCATATCGTTCAGCGGGCTCAGATGATCATTGGCCTGGTCGATGGGCTCCATGAAACTCTGGCACATCGATTGCACCAGCTGAATGTGCTGTACTTGATGGATTAGCACTTTCATGTCTTCTTCGGCCACAGCCGACAGCTCGTAATCGACGAACGCAGTGTTGGCCGTGTCCAGGGTGCGCAAGAGCATCGCATTGAATTGCGCCTGGCTACAGCCGCTGCGCTGTATGGCCGCTAGCAGGGCGTGCGACGGCGTCTGCGACTGCGCCAATTCCTGTTCGTTGGCAAACTGCTGCGTTAGCTGATGCAGCTGACAGCTAAGATCCATCTGGACCGCTTCCAGAGTTTTTGCCGTGCTCAGCTTGCTCGCCGCGTCGAGCTCTGGTGTGGAATTATTCCGGTTTCTGGTTTTGCAGCAGTTGCTGTTCTCAGACTTCGCTAAGTAGCTTCCATAGCTCTCGTGGAAGCGCATAAAGATGTTGTTGCGCTTTCGATGCTCCGGATAGTAGTTCATTATGGACGCATACTGTTGCATGTGCTCCACGCACTGCAGGCCCAGATCGTTCAGCCGTTCAAACAGTCCGTCTAGCTGGATGCGTGTGGTGTTGTAGATCTCCAGCGTCTGTGGCGGCAAATGGCACTGCACCAGGTCCAACAAAGCCAAATACTCGTGGTGCGAACTGCCGCCCTCCAGCTTAAAGTGAATCAGTCGCATATTGAAGTTAGTCAAATGCTGATGTTCCAGGCATTGGCTATAGCTGACTAGCAGAGACTCCACCTCTTCATAGTCCTGTTGCCGCAAATTGAATTGGGTAGCCAAGGCTTCCGTGTGATATAGCTTGGAGGCATAGCGTGGCGAAGCCGAATTGAAGCTGTGGCTCTCAATGGCCGAGCCCAGTGAGTTGATTTCGGCTATCAGAGCGCTGCGCTGGTTCAGTTTCAACAGCTCCTGCTCCGAGCCCAGACGTTGCGTTTGTATCTGCTGCAGTTTCTCAATCTCACGCATAATTTCCGACAGCTGAGGCAACATTTCCAGTCTGCATGACAAATAGAAACGAAGATGTGAATGGAATTTCAAATTGGCAATAAGGTAATGGCCTAGGACTATACTATCATCAAGCAATACTCATCAAGCACACTAGAAAAAATTGATATAACGACAAGGAAAATAATTCCTTGCATTTAGAGAACAAACCAGGCAAAACTTTGGCTGGGTTTGGACTGAGCTATAGAGTTTTATCATAAGAATCTTGAGACATGCGAAATATTCTCTTAAGAATTCTTTTTCTATTTTAAAACTAACGAAATTTTAAAGCTCTCTACCAACTCGTTAACTCACTTGTACTTGGACCAAAACTTTTGGCATTGCTTCAGCTTGCCTACGTAGTGTCGTCGCTTAGCTTCCCAGTCGTAGGGCTTGTTCTTGGCTTTGTCCTTCTTGTGGCACTTCAGCTCATTGGTGGCGGTGGCACTGGCCGGTGGTTTCGCATTGATGGCGCGTCGCAGGGCTGTCGCATCCTCGTTCACTGTCCAATCGACCAGCGGATCGTAGACAAAAGCCTCCAGCAAGGTGAGCAGAGTTTCGCGCTCCTTACGCATCACCTTCAGCACATACTCGCAGCCCAGACGGTAGGCACCCTAGGAAAATAGCAACAACAAATTGACATGGATTATCAAATATGGTATCATGATCATAAATCGATACGATTCACAGATAGACTCGTAAATAAAGTCGCACGAATCGCGTTTATCGCTGGGCATACCACATCGTAAAGTAACAGAACACTTTTATATAGACTGTTACAGCGCCTGATTATACGATATGCCAATAGGCATACATAAATACATATGCATATATAAATATAAATAAATTATATATCTGATATATCTATATCTGATATGACAATTGTTGATTGCAGCATTTGCATGATTTTAACTTTGAAATTGTGCGTAATTTGTGGCTTGCTCTATGGCTCCACATTTGATGGCGCATCATAAATAGTTTATCTGAGTATTGCTCATACGACGCGTTAGCCCAAAACATTTTTCTGATTGGCTTAACGCGTGATACTCCTCATTTACAAGGCAGTCTACGCAGCTGATAAATCTCGCAAGCATTTCAATGGGCTTTTATCAATTTGTTTACGTTGTTTGTTGATTCCTCTATCAATTTACAAGCAACTTAAACCAGCTGGTAAATATTTGTTGCCAGGTAAACGCTGTCTTCGATTATTATAATGTTGCTGTTAATGGAATACCATGAGGATAAGTATGTCCAGCCTCAATTATGCTAAACATAATGGTGCTAACTAAGTAATCCATTTATCAAACACTTGATACATTAATAGCTGCAAGCTCTTCGGCTCACCTAGGGTTAATTTGTGAAGTGCTAAAAATACGTGAACGCATACGAATGCCTCCATATCGATATCGATAGAAATGTGTCAGGCATATTAGATAGCTAATAATCATGTAGCCCCCCACACACATTCGCAGCCCGGCCGAATGGTCCATCGAGTCGACTTGGCGGCATGCCCTACGCGATTGGCTAGCGGCAATGCGACATTAGCTTGGTGTAGGGCAATTGAAAATGTGTGTCGGACCGTGTTAACGGATTGCGTTTCTCACGCTGGATCAGGTCGCGTTATCAGTTGGCGCTGTGGATAATAGCGAACCGAAACGTAAACAAACGACGCCCACGAATTGCAGTGGCTAAACGACAAAGTCCTTGCCCCATGTGGAGCGGCCGGCTGGCAGATTGCTAAAAACTGGCGCTCGGTGCGTTTCGTGGCCGCGCTTCATGTTCGCAGATCTGATTTTTGACAGCTGCTTACGATAATTGTGTGTGCGTGCGAGTGTGGGAGATTCCCGAATCGTCGTGTGGGTCGTCGTCGAGTGGGTGTCATGGAGAGTCAGGAGTTCGCTTGGTTAAACTCCAGCAACAGTAGCAATAGCAACATCATTTTGGCTAAAACAAATGAGCTGGATGATGCCCTAATGGATATCACAACTGCTGCCACTGCCGTCGGACCGCAGCGTCAGCCAGGAATTGGCGCTGGCCTCTTGCTCTGGCTAATCATCAATGCGATCATCTTCGTCCTCATACTGACCGGTAATGCACTGACAATTGTCGCTGTGCGCACCTGTCGCAATCTACGCTCGGTTATATCGAATCTGTTTATCCTATCGCTGGCCATATCCGACTTCATTGTGGGCGTCGCTCTGCCCTATCATGTGGTCTTCTACTCGAGCAGCGGCCTCGAGCTGGGCAAGCTGCGCGGCTTCTGCTTGTTTCGTTTCTTTCTGTTCATCTACGCCTGCTGCGTCTCCATACTGACGCTCATTTCCATTGCCGTGGATCGCTACATTGCAGTGATGTATGCTCTGCACTATAGACGGTAAGTCATCAGCTAACGACGGTTTAGGTCTTATGACTAGGTTAGTTGCCTATCTATATCTATCAGTCTTGTCCTATATCAAAAATCAATTTCCTATACTCACTGACTAGACTATTCAAGCATATTCTAAGTTTAGAATGAACCGACCAATTACAGTTTACTCCATGCATACCTACCATTCTTAGACACAGACATCAAATGACTTTTCCCAACATTTTGAAGCTGGCATTTCAGTATTCCATATATGTACTACATACATATATCATACAGCCATTCAACCAAAGTTAAAGTTACTAAAATCTTCAGTCAGTCAGTCTTCGGATAAGGCGCAGTTCCATGGCTATCCCGGTGGGTTTTCATTATTTCGAATATATTTAGACGCCAGCTGGTCACCATTACTTATTACATTTGACATTTTATTTCTTTGTCAATGGCATTTATAAGCTCTAATATCCGAATCTTATCTTTATAATGTTTTGGGCGATTCTCACTTGAGGCCAACGTCTGCAACCAATAAATGAGTATATAGCACTCATATACTCGTAGTGATGATAGCTTATTCGATACTTATTGCTACTTCCGATGCTTTTGCTCTTTCTTATTCCTCTCTTAAGTTCCCGTCTAATCCACTTTTCCCATATCCACAGCTATATGACGCGTCGCGTCGCCTATATGATCATCACATTGAATTGGTGTGTAGGCGGCCTGGTGGCGCTGATACCCATATTCTGGAACAAATGGTCAGCGGCGCAGGGCTGTGAATTTGATGAGGTGCTGCTGCCATGGTATGTGGCCGGGATTATAACACCCGGATTTGCGGTCATATGGATATGCATGCTCGTCTTCTACTGGCGCATTATGCGCGAGGCATCGAAACAGGCGAAGCGATTGCGCCAATCTGTCGTCTACAATACGCACAGCAGCCACAGCATGCTGCACCCAGACTGGAAGAGTGTCCAGATTGTGGTCTTCATCATGGGCTGCTTTACGCTCTGCTGGCTGCCCTATTTCTGTGTAGCGATCGCCCAACTGTTTCGCGTGTGCCGCAGCAACTCGCTGATATACAAGATTGCCTTCTCGCTGGCCATGGCCAACTCGGCGCTCAATCCCATTATCTACTCATGGAAGAATGCAGGCTTCCGGCAGGCGTTTGCCCAAACGCTCTGCTGCAAGTCCGCCAGCTGCTGTCGCGTCGATGCCGATCTGGAGCTCAATTTGCCCTCGGACAGTGTCAAGCAGCGCATCGATAGCAACAGCAGCCACGGCTACACAGCCACCAAGGAAAGTAAGCCCACAGAAAAACTCTCAACTCAGTGCCAGAACGCGCAATAAATACGAAATAAATCAGATGTACAACAGAAGAATCAAAAGCTTTAACTACTGTGGAGAACGGTGGACTGACTTGTCGTAATCCACAAGAAAATGAATTGGGCATTGTAGAGATTTGGGTCAAATAACCCTAAGAATTTCTTAAGAAAACGACGGGATTCAAGCGCTGAAGTTATATCTGCTGCATAACTCAAACTCCATAAGAATTCGAGCCTAAAGCATAAACTTTGAATCGATGAGAAACTTCAAATTACATTAGCAGAAATCTAAAGTTTTGTCAACCAATGAGCAAAACGCGAAGCATTTAATAATATTTGCAACGATTGTTATCATTAACCTCATGCGAGGCGCCTTCAATCTGACGTCGGAAAACTTGAGAAAGCAGAAATAGGAGAACTTTAACAATAGTTCGACTTTAGGGTAAAGTAAATAACTTATTTTTATAGCGGGTGCCAATGAATACGACACACAAGGTTTTACTGGAGCCGAAAGATTATGACTCAGAACTCCTAAGTCTGTAAGAAGCTGAAATTTTAAGGACATAGGGTCTTAAGCACTTAAGGCCTTTAGGAGCTAAGACTCTAGAGAATTGAGGCCCTTAAGAGCTAAAACTCTACAGACTTGAGCCACTTAGGAGTTAGGATCCCAAGGACTTGAGGCTCTTAGCTCATAAGCCTTGTAGGACTTAACGCCCTTAACATTTATGATCACTGTACTTACCTCGATGCCCGTAATGCCCAAGGCATGAACCATATTCTGTGTTAGTCGGAAGGGTACGCGCTCGGGTATGCGTAGAGTGCGTCCTTTCTCAAAGCAGACATTGTAATCGATGTGGACGATATCGCCGCTGCTCAGGTTGATTAGCACGTTGTCCAAGTGGCGATCGCCGAGGCCAATTACATAACCAATGACAGACATGACGGCCATGCAGCTGGTGTAGCGACGCACCGACTGACGCCACTCCGCAGCGCTGCCCGCGTGGCACCACAGCTCACGGGACAGCAGATCCGATGGCGTCTCCTGCTGGAGTTCGGTCAGGACCTGTCGCAACACAGACAATGGCCACTGGCGACGTGGATCCGTGACGACCATGTTGTGCTTGGCCAACAACGGTGTTAGTTTGTTGTAGTACAGATCGGTAAGCCGGCGCGAAGTGGCGGCTGTTGCCGGCTGCGGCTGCCTTTGCTGCCATTTCTTGTATAGGGCAAACAGCGGCGTCACCCCATCCACCCAACTGATCAGACCCGACTGGGGACCCAGCGGTATGACAGAATAGTGATGGGCCCGATAGCAGCTGTGCGGCGTATCATTTTTGTTGGCCATAATAGCATTCGATATGGACAGGAACTGCATAATGCGCTCGTCCAGATGCAGATCCTCCAGACCTTTGAAGAGGAACGTGTACTTCTGTCCATTGCTGCCGTAGAAGGCAACCTTTTTGGGCTTCGTCTTGGTGGGCAGAACGCACACGGCACTGTCCACGCTCTCAATGAGTACCGGCTGTAGTTCGTCGTGCGCGTCCAGGCCCGGCATCGATATGTGCATGCGTCCGATCTCGCACAGTACTGGACTGATTGTCTGCATTTTGAGGGTGTTGCTCGTGCCGCGCAGCATATTCGACTGCAGCACATGGTAGAGTTGCTTCAGTTTGTCCCATGCCTCCGGATACGGGCGATTTCGCAGGGCCTCCACGGTGCTAGCAATGGGAATATCGAAGCGCCGCTTGAAATTACGCTCGTAGCTGGTCTCCGCCTCGCGTGCGGTGAACGCCATCAGGGCCTCAATGTCGTTAAGCAACTGCGGCCGCCAGCTATTGAAACGATTCTGTTTGCCCTCATGATCGTCCGGCTTGAACTCGCTGGCCAGGCCATTGACACGGCCCACATAGCTGTTGTAGATGTGGGCCAGCGAGTGTACCCAGTATTCATCCCAGAGCAGGCAGACGCGTCGCAGCTCCTTGACCAGCAGCTGGACATGCTGCACCACCTCGGGCGACTGTTTGGTCAGAGCGCTCAATAGTATGGCATAGCTCTTGCTGGCCGTTCCCTTGCCCGGGCTGCTGCTGTTAATGGGCGTAGCCTGCAGCTCGCGATTGGCGCCCACGACGGCAGGAAAGGTGACCAGCTGCGGGCGACTCTCGGCCAGGCGGCAGAGCAGCGCACAGACACTCTTCCTAACATACGGCTCATGATGATTGAGGCGACTGAAGAGCTGCGGTATGATGACCTTCCATGGCCCAATGGGCGTCGTCTTCAGGCCCTGCTCAAGCACATCCTGCAAGCCGCTGGCATGCTTCACAATCAAACGGAGCAGACGCAGCGTTGTCGTCACCATGTTGCTGTCGTCGACGTGGAACCGGTGCTGCAACGGCTGCGACACACTCTCCTCGCCGGAGCCCGCCTTCAAGCTGAGATAATGGAAATAGGAACGTGCCGCCTCCTTGTAGTAGTCAAAGGTATTGGCAATGGCTCGACGCCAAATGCGCACAATCGACTCCAGCACGCTGGCGGGCTTGTCGGCCAGTAGGGTAAGTCGTCGCAATCGCTGCTCGCACTGTGCGTCCGTTTCCAGCTCATCCTCCTCGCAATTGTTGCCAGGCTGCGGCTCCATGTGGAGGGCCTGCAACAGCTCCTGCAGTGTCTCCCCATCCAATGGCTGCAGCTCGCCCAGCGCTTCGCCAATGGCACTGACATCCGCCTGGCTGAGCACAGTGCCGCTGTCGACGATCTTTTTGCCCCAGCGATAGCACCAATTGCCATACGCAATGAGCGCCTCCTCGTTGTTCGGACGCTGCTGCAAACTGGCGTGGATCAAGCGCGCCACCAAACGTTCGCCATGCGGCAGCGCCGACGGCTGTGCCGCGCAGTGCGCCAGCGGACACTCTGGCAGATGCTCCAGCAGCTGTTGCATGTGCGCCGACATGCTGGTGGTCAGCCCGCTGCAGCTGCGCGCAGCGATCCAATCCGAGAGCGTAAGCAGCAGCTCGGCGCCAATATTGGAGGCCAGTTCCTGCTGCACCGGCTCCGGCTGCCTCTGTATGGCCAAGCAAAGCGTGGTGCACACATTGATGGCGCTGAACTCCGTTAACTGCAAGTGTTGCTGCTGCTGTTGCTGGAGATGCAGGCACTTGGCCAGCTCGGTGTAGCCGCGCAACAACTGCGCATTGCTCGTATCCAGGGAGTGGGTGAGCAGGTGACTCGTAATGTCCATCAGAGGCTGACCAAAGAAGAGCTCCAGCATGGCCTGACAGGTTGACTGATTGCCCTCCTTGCGTGCCACCATTGCCGTGTCCAGGTACAGGCTGCCCACGGTATCGATGGTGCACTGGTTGCGCAGCAGCTGCGTCCAGGCCACGCAGCGCAGGAACAGGCAGCTGCTCAAGCTGCCAATGTTGTGCTGATTGTGCTGGTGCTGGTGCTGGCTATGCAGCTGTTGCTGCTGCTGCTCCTCCTTGCCATTGCCGTCAATGGGCAGCAGCTGCAGCTGCCCGTGCTGCTCGCTGCCGCTGCTCACCTTCTGAGTAATGTACTTGAGCAGCGTGAACTGCTGCCAATGCTGCTGGTTGCTGCTATAGTTGAGCAGACACTCGCGCCAGTTCATGTCCAGCAGCTGCTGCACTGGACGGCCCAGTTCGAATGGATTGTGCGCCTCCTGGGATTGATATTGCTGCAGCACAATGTTCTCTAGTTTCTCGAGCACATAGTCGGCTGAGAAGCTGGCGTGTTTCTGGTTGCCGTTGGGCCAAATGCACAGGTTGTGCAGCACTGCGTTGAGTACGTTCGATGTGGTTTGGCTCTTGGCCAGCAGCTGCTCCAGCACACTAATCTGTGCGATGCTCTTCTGCAGAAAGGGATTCAACTGGATATTGTCGTCGGAGCGCATTAGCTGCGCCTTCAGCTCCACAATCTGCGTCCACTGCCCGGTGCTGTGCAGGCATTCGAATAGCTGCGCCAGCACGAATTGACGCGTGGGCGTATCCATCTCCGTCGGCGGCTCCTCGGCCAGCACGATTCTATAGCCGGCCATGGCCAGTTCCTTGCGCCCGGCTGCCTGCTCTGCGGCATGCTGCACCCACTTGTAGCACTTGTTGCTCCTCGAACGTGCCCACACGTACAGGCCGCGCAGCGAATCCGCTTCCTGGCAGCTGAGAAAAGCCCAGGCCAAATAGACAATGGCCTGGCTGTACGTGGCGTCCTGTGCCTTATGCGTGAGCAAGATTTGCTGGATAGCAGAGAGAGAGAGAGAGAGAGATAAATACGAACTGAAGAGCATTCGAATAGATCAATGAACCTACCTGGGCATAGCGTATGACCAGCTCCGGCTGATGACTGTGCATAGCAATGATAACGACGCCCGTGCGTATGCGATTGAACCACGACTGGCATGTGGGATTGTTGAGCCGAAAGAAGGCGCTGACTGGCTTCTCGGGTGCGCGCAAGGCAAAGGCGCTGCCCTCGGCCGCATTGTAGATCAGCTTCTCGAGCGCATCCAGAAAGCCCAGCAACAGGTTCAGATTGGCACGGGTATTTGAGAGCTGGTGGAGTGACAGCTCGTCGAAGGCTCGACGTTCGTTGTCCTTGGCGCAGCCGCTCAGGAGTCGTGCGTAGCGGGTCACAATGGCCTCGAAGGCCAGAAACGTGTCCTGCGGCTTGCCGAGCGTGGTGCGCAGCTTCTGATCGACACAGTAGCGCGCCGCCTCGAACTGCAGCCAGGCGATGGCCAGACGCTGGCAGCGGCGCGTGCACTGCGACAACTTCTCCTGCCGCTCGTCCAGCTGCGTCACCTGACAGCTGCGCATGAACATCGTGCGCAAGTACTCGCCAAATGGCTGCTGCTCCGGCGACTGCAGTCGCTCAAAGAAATCGCGAAAGACATTTTCGCGGATGGCGCTGCACTGGCTAAGACGCTGCTGCCACACACAGATGTGGCTGCTGCCAATGCCAGAGGGCACGCGTCTGGAGATGATCAAACTGAGCGGCAGCTGGCCATAGATCTGGGCGTAGACCTCGTGGGAGCTGGAGAAGAGCGACTGCAGCTGTTGCAGCGCCGTCTCCCGATACAGCTGCAAGAGCTCAAGGCTCAGATTCGAAGTGCCGTAGCCGAGCACTGCTTGTATGCAGAGAGCACTCTCCACTGGCGCATATTTGGCTGCTGTGCTGGCGATGCTCTCGCATATGATCATGAAGTCCCCGTGCCGCAGCAACACGGCGGAGCGCGAGCTACACTCCACCAGCAAAGATCTCGTCCAGCCGAGCAGCTGTTTGAGATTAACCGGCGCCAACTGTGCGCCTTGCACCAAGCAATGTGCCAAGAACTTGAGGATGTTCCCAAAGCTGTAAGCCGTCGGCGATTGACAGTTGCCCGGATGCATGTTCTTCTCGATGTCGCTATCGCGCAACAGTCTGGAATTGTTGCAGAAATTGTGATTCGCCTGGCAGTGCACCACGAGCAGACAGAGCAGGGCATGATGTGTGGTTGGGTACTTCGACCATATGTTGAGTTCGCCGGCACGACAGTTGGTTATCAACAGCTCCAGTATGGATGGCTTGCAGGCGTACATGCCAATGATGGAGGATGTTTGCTTGGCCAGCGCCGCCAATGCGGCCAAATGGAAGATGAGCAAGATGTTCGCCTCGCTGCAATCGGATTCGGCCTGTGCCAGTTGCGTTATGCACTTGTCCACGTCCTGGACGAGCTGCTTGTACGCCAGCTGCAATAAGGGCACGTTTTTAATCAGCAACGTCTCCTGGCAGGTGCGCAATATCAGCTTGTAGGCTTTCGTCTCGTTCTGTAGTCGTATGCCCGCCAGATATGTGTGCTCCGCAGAGTCCGATTGAAAGATGAGTTGGACCAGGCTGGCGGGCAATCGAGCGCGCAGCTTCCGCACGGTGCACAGCAACAAGTACAGGCAACTCAATTGCTGAGGCTCTGGCAATTTGGATATCTGCTGCAACTGCGTGTGGAGCACATTATCGAGAGTCACGGCATCCGGATGGGCATAGCCATTCAGCAAGCAAATGCAGAACAGCTCATTAATATTAATCAGGGCATCGTCGCTAATATTCTCCAGATTCTGCAGCATGCCAGGCAGCACTTTAGTGAGATGCATGAGTGCCAAGGCAACAATCGACTCGCACGAAATGTGCATGCGGGTCAGACACTTGAGCAGCGTGTTAAAGGCGCCAACGAAGGCGCCAATTCGTTCGCAGGGCTGCTCCGATTTGTCCGCTATGTCCTCAATGAACTGCGTTAACAGTCCGTAGCTAAAGTCCAGTTGTTTGCTAAAATAGGGAGTTAACTGCTCCAGCACGTAGGCGCAGTGAGTTTTCACTTCTTTGGGCTGGCCAATCTCTAGTTGCCAACCAATGATGATGTCCACCACATCCGTAAAATGGCACTCGAAGGCATCGCGATAATTGTGCGAGAATTGTACAATGCACGTGCTAATGCCCATGAAGATGTCGGGGCTCTCGGCGCCCTCCAGGAAGTCCTTCAGCATGACCATAATTCGTTCCGAAAAGATGTGCAGTTCGTATTTAGTATCGCAGCTAAAACAAATGATGGATGAAGGACAACAATTCATGTGGACAACAACTGGCACTCACCTTAGCGTCGTGTGCAGTGCGATAATTAAATATCTTTGTATGCGCCTATGCATTCTGTAGTTCTTTACGATGAAATCCTGGTACATGGGATAAGACATGCGGTTGATGTAGCCAATCAGTCCAAGCGTTTTGCTGCATTCATCCAGCACCACGGGCTGGCATTGCTTAAACAGCGATAGCATTCCGTCCAAAATAACGTCAAAAGATCGAGTCAAGTAGCCAATATTAATTGGTGTTCGTACGGCCATATCCAGTTTGGTGCAAAGTTCGAGAGCTACCGCCGGGCTCGATTCGTTGTGCAGGCGGCGCATGATCTTCGACATACGCAGGTCGTCGTTCCCCATTTTGGGGTCACCTCGATCGTTGGTTGTATATTGCACTGGGAATAAATGAGTTTAATGCCAACAGCTGATAGACTGGGTGCATGTGAATGTAGTTGGGTGAGCCAATGATCACTTACTCTTGCATTGATGCATTTTGCGTGAAATGCCCTTTGTCATATCATTGTTTATATTACGCAGCACTGGATTAGCGTTAGCGGACGACGCTTGCATATCGTATGCTCTCGGCCACAGAGTATTTTCATTTGTATTATTTATGTTGGTACTGTTGTTGTTGTTATTATTGTTGCTATAGGTGTAGCTGTAGTTGTTATTATTATTATTATTATTAGTAGTAGTAGTAGTATTAGTATTGTTGTTCTTGTTGTTGTTGCTATTCCCAAAGTGTTTGCTGCCGCTCCTTCTGTTGCTCTTGTGGCCAGAAACATCGGCTAGTATCGATGCATCCTCGCTGGCATTGTTGCAATTGCCAAGCGGTAAAACGGCGCTTTTCATTGAAAGACCACCACGACTGGTGATCATATATGTATATTTAGTTTGCGCCACCGAATTGTTTTTGTTGTTTTGGCTTTCACGTTCAGTTCATAGAGATGTCAGTAACTGACAAGCAGTGTGTCCACACTACTCGATTTATTTTCAACGATGTTAAGTAAACAACAATCGATTGGGTCTGTCATCGATATAGCTGTGTTTGGCAGCACTGCACAAGCAAAGATCGTTGTTATATTTCAAATCTTTGCGCAAGAATTTTTTTTTACAATTTAGTTAACTTAAAAATCATTTTGAAAATTATTTATAAGGTATAGCTTTTAAGGCAGTTAAGTTCGCATCTATTTCACATCTGTCTTACTTATTTTTGTTTATTAATTTAATATAAAATACATTATTGCCATACATATTTTCCAATACATAATCAATAATTGCATAAATTATCAATTCGTCATTTTGCCCATAAAATGTTGAGTATAGGCTGCCACAAAGTTTGCCATCTCCGCATACACTTCATAAGGATGCCTGGGCATTGATGCGGGCTGGCAGCTTGCCCACTGCGCCTCCATTAGTGGAACAGGCTGAAACTCCATAGGCTCCACTGGCGGTGGTGGTGCTGGTGGCTGCTCATGCTCCACCAGCGAAAGGCAAATGTCGCCGACCTGCAGCTGCTGACACTTCAGTTCGTACAGATCAAAGGACAGCAGCGGATTGCAGGATGCCCAGCCCTGGCCATAGACAAACAGTGGATGAGGCGACGCCACCTCCATATTGACCTGAAACGAATCAGCGTCATCAAAGAAATCAGAGCCAACCAAACCCGACTGCCCCCCACCTGCAAATGCTGCACATCATAGCTAAAAGTGATGACATTCATGTGCGCTGAGCTCCTGTCTATTTTGACCACCGTCGCCTCCTTGAGCTCGAACTGCTGGCTGCGCAGCGCCGACTGAATGAAGTCCTCGGTGCGAATGTCCTCCACGCGACGCAACACCCCAGTCGACAGCTCGATGTAGCTGCCCCTTCTGAAGCAGGCGCTCGCCTCGATATCTTGACGGCTGCAATGGGATTAAGGAATCAAGATTATTTCAATGAACATTCGCTAATCTCCTGTCATTTGTGGGCGATGCGAACATTTTGCTGAATGCTGCTGGATGCTGCATGGTTTCCTCCCTTACGACGACCTGCTCGCTGCACTGCCAATCGAAGACTGTTCCGTTTCGTTCGCCTCATTGAATCACATTCACATCGAGCGTGGTGCTTTCCCTGGGCTTTCCAGGAACTTCACCCACTCGCCGACCGTCGTGTGTTTACCTGAACGGCGAGTGATGGAGAGGGAGAGGGATGGAGGGATAGGGATAGGGAGAAGGTGTCAGGTAGATCAGGCACCGCCCATCGTGCTCTACCTAGGTTTCTGCCTAACAACCATTGTCTCGCCGCTTGGGCCGTTGCGCCAGGCGCCTTGCACCGGACACCCGACAAATATACAAAGACGTGCAGCCGAGCGCGATGCAATTGCTCTTCGACTGACACACAAACATCGTATACAGAATTCGTTTTATTTGGTTTTGCGTTTTCGCTTCGATGTTGAGGATTTGATTTGGGTGGGGCGGCGACGCTTGCCGAAGCTAGGCGGCCACTGGAGATCCAGGGCGTAGATGTAGTAGCGCACATAAAAGTAGAGCACGCCCAGCGCAGAGTATACCGAGGTGAGCAGCAGCGGCATGAATGGCAGCGTTAGGTGCAGGCCCAAGAGCCGGCTGACTATGTGCTCGTAGATTGGAATGGCTATGAAGCCCAGGAAGTAGATCCATTCGAGCAGATGCAAGCTCGGCTTGCACTTATACACACGCTGCAGCTGGCCATACATCATGGCCACGTAGGTCATGTAGAGCGAGTAGCGCGGCACCAGCAAGTCCACCTCGAAGAGCAGCGGGAACAGCGAGTAGTAGCCCGCGATGGCCAAGACGTAGGCGAATCTGGCATCCCGCGCATCCAGCACGGCGAGCAGACTGTGTGTTAGACAATGCTTTAATGATGGCTCTAGGACAAGGGACAACGCATCACTCACCACAAGGGCAGCAGGCACATGAGTATGGCCTTCTCGTGCACGTGCCAGCCGAACATGAAGGAGGAGCAGGCGCAGAGCACCACAGCGCGCATGAACAGCAGCTTCGCTTGCCTAGTGGTAATAGTGAGTCGAGTGATTAGATGATAAAGATGGCTATAGAAACAGTGGAGTTGCTTACTCTCTGGTTGGCGTGAGGAAGAGCTTCAGCAGAATGGGCAGCATGAAGAGTGCGGTGAGTGCGAACGTAATGGACGGCGTTATCGTGGGCAGCACTGTGTGTGCCACCTCCTGCACCAGGCCGGCGGTCGTCGAGGGCAGATCAGCATCGCGGCTTTTGCCCAAGACTCTGGCAGCTAACTTATCGGCGGTATTGTAGAGGGCCCAGAGGTTGGGCGCCCAGTAGGCGTGGGTGAGGCCGCGCTTGAAGGGAAACAGGCGCGACATCAGCTGCGGCAACTGCTGCCAGAAGGGACCAAAGGACAGCACAAACGGTGTCAGCCCAGCAGCGAGCAGCTTCATCGTATTCTCCACAAACTTGCCCTCGCCCAAGCAATAGAACTTCAGCAGATAGACAGCAAAGGCGGGCGCCATATACAGGAATATGTGCTTAAAGTTCAACAGGACGGCGAAGGCGAATGCGCTCCACAAGTACCGTTGCTTCAGCAGTGCCGTTATGCTCAGGAACAGTATGCCAAAGAGGAAGCCGTTGTATTGGAAGTGAATGTGATCCACGAAAAGGAGTCCCACATTGAAGAAGACCAGCATGCAGCCAGCGATGTGCTTCTGTGTGGATGCCACCACTCCGAGGGCGGCCAAGCAAGTGTGTGTGCCTAGCACATAGATCAGATCCACGACAATAATTGACCCACGCTGGAAATACACCGTTTCCTCGGAGGCATAGTTCAGGTTCTGCACGACAAGCATTTTGGGATCAACATATTTCGCCACTTGGGAGAGCAGCCACTCAAAGTAGGCGAAAAAGGGCGGATAGTCGAGGGTCCATGGACTCGTTTCGTCCACATACCATTGGCTCAATGGCAAACTGTGCGTTATGGCCAACCAATTGCGATGCACTTCAAAGTCCGTCGAATAGCTAAAGCAATGCAAATTGAATTGAAGTGAGAAATTCTTGCCAGCCGGCAAATGTCCATTACTCACTAGGCGGGCAGTAGTAGCACTTTGAGTGCACTGCTTATGGCCACCAATTCAAAAAAGTAGCCACTCATACTGTTGTTATTGACTATGGCATCAGCTGGAGAAACATTGGAAAAGCTTAAATCCCTTGCAGTTTTTTAACAACACGCACGTTAACGTTGTTAGCGATGGTATGCCATCTGCGTTAAATACCGACTGATAACTTATCGATAATTGGTATTTTTAGGGGTGTCCACACGATTTCGGTATTTTTAGGCACAATTTTAAAGATCGAACTTTTAACGTTTTGTTTACATCGTGCTGCCGGCACGTGGGATTTTCTTCAAACAAAAATGGTAGACATTGGCGAAGCGTTGTTTATTAGCACACTTAACAATGAGCGAGCATCATGCTGTGTGCAGGACCTGCGCACCGGCAGCGATCTGATGCGTTACAAGGGAGGCGGCACCATGCACCCGCACAGCCTCCAAATGCTCGAGGAGCATTTTGTGATTGCAGCGAACAGCACGAAACCTTTGCTGCATGTGTGGCCCATCAATGGACAGGAGCAGATGGCGAGCATACGTTACGTGGTGCCCGGCAAGGTAAATGCATTGGCCCTGACGCCAGACAGTGCCTACCTGGTCGCTGCCATACAGGAAACCATCTACGTGTGGCACCTCAACTCTGGCCGACTGCTGAATACGCTCTCCAAGCACTATCAGCCCATCAATTGCATTCGCTTTACGGACAGCGGCGAACACTTTGCCACCGGCGGCAAGGATGGTGCCGTACTTGTGTGGAGTCTGACACGTGCTGTTGCTCCCGTCGGTGGCGGCGACAGCGAGGAGAACGCTCCACTTTACAATTTCAATGACCATGGTCTGCCGGTCACCGATGTGCACATTGGCCTTGGTGGCATACGCGCCTTCATGTACACCGTCTCCATTGATCGCTGCTGCAATATCTACGATCTGAGCGATGGCACGATGCTCTTAAGCGTCGTCTTCCCCGTCTGCCTGCGCAGCGTGATTGTCAACAAGCTGGAGACGAGCGTCTATGTGGGCACCAGTGAAGGCCAGGTGCTAGTCTTTCACATGGACAAAGTGCCACGCATGAAGGTGAATACTAATAGCTGTTCCATTCGAATCGCCTATTAACTTCTGTCTGTCATCCATCCAGGAATACCATCTAGAGGAGGAGGAGAGCCAAGCATTTGTTGGCCACAAAGCGGGTACACCCATCACCTGTTTGGCCCTGGCTATGAGTGGTCAACAGCTGATCTCTGGTGGCGAAGACAAACAGGTGTGCATCTGGGATGTGGCCAGTCGGCAGCTGGTGAAGAGCATATCACAGCCAGGCGCCATTACCAATTTGCATTTGCGCTTGATAAGCACATCCCGCTTTCATGCTGGCCCCAAGGAGCAAAAATCCTTCGCCGACCATCTGAAGCGTATGATCAGTCCCGATAACGATAATGATTGCGTTGAGCTGCTCATCACAGAGGAGTATCCAAAGGCGCCAAAGTTCCCTGAGCCAAACTTTGACAACAGCTACGATGGCAGCGCAGGCAACTCGGTCAGCCTGCCAGATGACTACGAGGATGTAGAGATTAGCGAGCCAGAGGAAGCAGAAGCTGCAGCTGAGCAAGTGTCAGCAGCTGAGGCCAGTTCACTCCAAGAGGAAATCAAGCGACTGCGTGCGGAAAATGCGCGACTGAAGCTGGAGGCCAAGCGCCTGGTGGACGTAAATATAGATCATATTGTAACCACCCCACAAAGTGCCAAATCCCAGAAGAAAAACAAAAAACGTCGCAATAAATAGAACAATAGATTCATAAGATTTCCGATTAACAATTATGTATTTTTTTTTTTTTTGTATAAACAATAAATGTTTTGTAGAAACAAATTGCTATCACTAGCAAAGAAATAAAATTGTGGTTTCAGTTGGTTTTTGCGCTGGGTAGATCTGCATTACCTGGCTGTCCCTCCATGTCGTCGTCGTCGTCATCCTCGCTGTGCTCCTCGGAGGCATTATCTTTTTCCTGGGCCAACTGACGACGAATTTCACGATTCGAGTCGAGCAGCTCACGTAGCTGGGACAAAATGTCGTCGGTACGTTGCTCCACGGCGTCCAAGGCACAACTGAGGGCGTCCAGGCTCTGGTTGACATCCTCCATCTCTGAAAGGTGCAATTCCGATTGGGCAAATAAAAACAAGCACATTTATGTTATTTATATATATTTATTACCTTGTAGATCAGCTTCCTGGACATTTGTGTTGCCCGAGTCGCCCGAGGACGTTGGATCGTGATTGTTCCGCGGAGCCATCGTTGTTATTGCTATTAAAACAAGGCGTCAGCTGACTTTTGCTTAATTGAACGACCGACCATGGGCGTACGCATAACTTCGACCGAAGGGGATCAATTTAGCTTCATTTGCTTAAAATTTTAAACAGAATGGAAATTGAATAGAAAATTATTAATTTTCGTCAGTTTTCCGAAACAAATAAAAAACAAATTAATAAAGCATTGACTAATCCCTGCCTAACATTGACTACGCCCATGCTTAGTGATGACTTTCATTTCGATATACTTATCGATGAATTTTTCGAATTTAAGCTCTTGATAGCTAGCAGGTGCAACACTTAAACTTACGCTTTACAGCACTGGTCGTCCAGTCAGCCGGCTATAATAACAATATAAAAAACACACTTCTGGTGACTGTTGCATAAAATTCAGATTGAACATTTTTACCTGCTACAAGTAAGTTTGTTGCGACATACAAACACACAAACACACGTTGTCATTGAATAACCAGTATTTATGGCCACAATTCACGTACCAATTGCCATAACGAACAATACGTGCCCAGCCAAATGGAGAGGCCTAAGATAATAAATATAATTTAATACGCCATTATTATATACAGCTATAATTAATAGGGCCACTAAGGCCAGTTGTTAATCATAGTTTTGCTTATTTTTTTTTTTTTTTTTTTATTTAAAAGTTTTAAATTACAAAAAAATTTGTATCACAATTAGTATTATTTTATTTTGTCCATTACATTTTAAATAGTATAATTGTTGTTGTTGATGTTGTAGAGCCCAATTGTCGCTTGCTATTACTATGTGGTTATGTTACATGTCACATTTGTATGTCGTTTGGGTCCTCGATCAATGCGCACGATTCGGAATGCCTGCAAATGAGAGGAGTAAATGGCAGAGTACAGGCATGCGCCACTCACTATGGCCACTTACGTCGTCGACAATGGTAGCCAGTCTGACACTTGCACTCCTTGCTGCTCCGGCAGCTGCCATTGCTGCACTTGCAGGTGGACCGCTGTTTCCGTCCGATCTCACAATGATCGCCTCGCAAGCCATTCGGACAGCGGCACAAATTGTTGCCAATGCAGCGGCCGCCATTTTTACAGGGTATAACACACTTGGCTAGTGGAATTTGATATATGTTTAATTTCTGTACGATTGACTTTCGTTAGTTCCACTTACAGTATTCACAGTGCAGGCCGTAGTATCCCTTGGAGCATTGGCATTTATCCTTCTGTATGCATTTGCCGCCATTCAAGCACTTCTCCTTGCATATGCCTGCAATAGGATATCATTAACATGGTATATTGTCTCTGCTTGCAGGCTTCAGAACATGTATAGAAAGACGAGTCTACAATTGATTCGCATGAGCCTGCCAGCGGGAAGGCGTGGCCAAGCGAACAGCACACAAGAGCCGCCGCAGCAGCAGCCGCTGCCGCCGTTGCGTCCACGCGCCAGCGCCATGACCGATGAGATAATCCGTGTGGATCATGCTGGCGAGCTGGGCGCCGATCGTATCTATGCCGGCCAAATGGCCATATTGGGCAACGGGCCCATGGGCAAGACCATCGAGCATATGTGGGAGCAGGAGAAGGGCCATCGCAAGCAGTTCGAGCAGTTGATACAGCAGCATCGTGTGCGTCCCACGATCATGGCGCCCATTTGGAATGTGGCGGCATTTGCGCTGGGCGCCGGCACGGCGCTGCTGGGCGAAAAGGCGGCCATGGCCTGCACTGTGGCCGTGGAAACCGTCATTGTGGAGCACTACAATGACCAGCTGCGCCAGATCATGGAATCACCCAATCCGGATAAGGTACTGGGTTAAAGACCAAGTTATGGTTTCTTTTCTTTATAATTTCTCATCTCTGTTTGTCTAGGAACTGCTGGCGACAATCACCAAGTTTCGTGACGAGGAACAGGAGCATCACGACACGGGCATCGACTGTGGCGCCGAGCAGGCGCCCTTCTACAAGGCCATTACCGAGGTCATTAAATTTGGCTGCAAGACGGCCATAGCCATATCCAAAAAGATCTAACTTCGGCCTTGGGCACGTGCGCGCGCGTGCACATGTGTATGTTTAGTAATAGAAGCTTAAGCATTAAAGATACAATTTGTAAAGGAACTTACCGCCCTCGCACTGTGTGCCCTGATAGCCCTCCGGACAGGTGCAAACCGACGGAGCCGTACAGTTGCCGCCGTGCATGCACTGCGGAAAGCAGAACGCCGTCTCACAATACTGGCCCATATACCCGACGTTGCACTTGCAGATGTGGTGCTCGTTGCAATAGCCGTTCTTGCCGCACTTCAAACTGCATTCTGGATCAGGAACTTAAGTTGTTTTTAGTTTAGTTCGAATTGCGTTTCGGTTGTTGTTTGTTGTTGTTGTTGTTGTTGTTGTTGTCGTTGTTTTTTATGTGTGTGTTTGATAAGTGTGTACATAAGCATTGAATTGGCGGATTGCCATTAAGCTTGGAAGTGATCGATTGATATATATATATATACATATATATGAATATACGAATGTGCACAGCAGAGATAGCGTGAGGGAGAGAGAGAGAGAGAGACAGAAAGAGAGAGGGAGAGTAAATAGTAGGACTATGCATTAGAGCCAAGCAGGGAACAGTTGCTGAGGGGGGCCAAAGCGCATATAAAATATGATCGAAGCTGTGCGCGGTAATTATAGGCGTAAGCTTAAGCAATGAATTTTATGTACATCAATTCAGAAAGGCATTAGCGATAGAGTGATAAAATGTGATTACAGTAGAAATCGCTTAAGACTTTGGCTAAGCAAATACTTATACTAAATATATATATATATAAATATATTATATATATATTTATATATATATATACAATTTCAATATTAAAATGTTTGTTCGTTCTTAAGCGCTTTCTACAGTAGCTTGTAAAGATTTGATATAAAGCATTAAATTGACTTTTCATATACACTACCTTGCAAAGTTGTTAGTGAAGTAGGGTTGGAAGCGTCTATATCATACACACCTCTATGTGCGCATTCCTTTTTAAAGTTAAGACGTATGGGTGTGCCCGATAGGGAGGCATTCTTGCGAGTCTGTATCTTGAGGCCCACATTGAATGATGCCGTGCCCGAGCTGTTTCCGGTACAGGGCAGGAATATGCTAAAATCTAGCTTAGATAGATATCAAATGGGCCACATTGGTGCGCCAGCTGCCACAACTGATTGACTCTGATTGCACTTACTTTTCTGCTCCTGCGGTATCCGGCCGCGTTTGCTGATCGACAGCGTTGGCGCCTTCAGTATGCTCGCGTCCATCGTTTGCAGACGATCGAAATCATAGAAATACTTGCGTCTGCCCGACTTCCAAGTGAAGTTCACATAGTTCACCTCCGATGGTATCACCAGATAGCTGTAGACGGTCGTGTCACGCATTTCGTTCGTCACTCGGCCATTGTGTATGGCATAGATGCGGTCTGAGTAGCCCTGTGGAAAGTAGAGAGCTGCAAGGATTGTCAGTTGAGCGGTGCAACGATCAATTCAAAGCCTAAGCGGTTCGCGCTCTAACCGGTAAAGTTGGGAACCGGTTAAAGTTATGTTGCTGTTAACTAGCACTAAATGCAAGCCAAAGGAACAAGCTCAAAGTGCAAGGTGATCTCTGCGAACTAGTTATGTTCAAATATGTTCATATATGCAGCTACAATATAATATCGAACCAGCTCACGGAACCAAACTGTTCACAGTGCTGCAAATTGCTCGGAACTCACCGCTTAACATCTTGAGCTGCTGCTCGTTGATCCACAGCGAGATGCCGTGCTCCTCCAGGCGATTGTGGCGATTGTGATTGTTGTTGCCCTGATGTTTCTTCCGCGGACCACGTCGATGGCCGTGCCCAGTGCCAATGCTGCTATCGCTGTCCGCTATGTTATCGAAACCATCGACATCTCCATTGCTGTGATTCTCCTCCGAGCTAGCTGAATCGCCTCGCCTATTGTTATTGTTGCGATTGTGATGCTGACGGCACTCCAGTTGGCCAATGCACAGCAATGTCTGCACAATTAGCACCAAATAGAAGCACTTGACCAACCAACTGAATCCCTGCTCTGGCATATTTCTAATAATGAATACAAAAGAAAGAAAAACAAACAAATTGAAAAGATTTATAGAAGAAGCGCTCGGAAAATCCAAAGCCAATGCGGCTTGACTGGCTGGCTGGCTGGCTATTCGCATGCAAATCAATTTCATTAGCATGCAATCAATGATATTTGATTATTTGCATTTCCATTTCCATTTCCATTTCCATTTGTTTACTTTTCATTCAACCGCCCACCCCCCTCCCCCCACGCGCTTAAGTGCAGGCAGTGGAAGAGCCGCATTTGCAAATATTGTGTTGAGTACTCATCAAATAGTCGCGCTTTAAAACCTGATATCGATGTGTCTGTGTTTGCATATTGCACACTTATTGATATATCAATACAGTTAGCATGGACAACAAACCGTTTGATATGTCTTCACACATATGACAGCTGGGTCTCATCCCTATTTTCCAATTGGAATAGCAAAGAGTCTACTAAAGAAACATTATATATATATATATATATATATATATATATATATATATATATATATATATATATATATATATAGTTGTATATATATATATATATATATATATATATATATATATAACTGCTTTTACCGTTATGACAATCAACGTTTCTGATAGGACCCATTCCAATGGTAGACCATTATAATTTTATCCAGATCAAATCTAATGGGAGCTCTTGAGAAGCTTATCCAGATTCAGATTAGTTCTATGGCATACAGCTTACGCAGATATATGTCTATACTGTAGTCATGTGACCTACTACTATATGCCATAGTTTTTTCATATAGTCGAGTATTATAAATATTCCAAAAATATATTCAAGTTTGTAAAAAAGGAAAAAAATATATATATAATAATATAATAATAATATATAAGCAGGCAGTCCTATCTTTGCCTTGAGCATACCCTAGCAATGCCAAAAAAATAGGGTATTAAACGAACGTAATGAAAACTGCACCTGAGACCAATGAGCCGCTGATGCGAGCTACCAACAGGCTGAGAGGCTGAGAGTCTGTGGGTCCCCGAGTCGAAGAGTCAAAGAATCGAAGGCAGAGAGCAGGTACAAAGTTGTTAGCACTTGGCGTGCTGTGTGAAGAGCTGGTCCAGGGGCTAACGAGGGGCCGGACCAAGGCGACAGACGACGCAGAAATTAAAAAAAAAAAAAGATATAAAAATGAAGACAGAGGCAGACAGAGAGTCGGATAGCCAGACGGAGCACTTGCCTGGCTATATATATATTATATATATATATATATATGTATATATATATTTCGATCTCTGTGTATGTGAACGGAACGGAGGGCCAAGACAACATGTTAAGGTGTCTCTTAATACTTGAATAATACTTGAAGATAATGACATCTGGCTACACCATAAATGCCAATGCATTGATGTTATGCAGTTTGTGAAAGGACAATGCAATTAAAGCCAAGTTAAGTAGGCTCATCAGTCAGGTATTTCAAATAACAACCTCAACAATTTTAATTGATTTCCTTTTCTGTAAATATATGCGAATTTGAGGTTAGCTTTTGTCCCGCAAAACATTTTGCAACACTTAAAAAAGATAAAAAATATGTTTAATTTATGCTTCAATTAAACTCGTCTGGCTGAGTCGATCTTGATCTCTCTTTGACCGACTCAGTTAATTAGTTCAGAGTTCGCTTTGCACCCACGAGCTTTCCTGGGAAGCTGTGGATGAATGGATGGATTTTGATTGCTTGTGGCGGAAGTGCTGTGATTCTTCATAGCAATTATTGTAAATACAAATTGAATTGAAAATAATAAAAAAAAAACCCTAGAGTGAACACAAAAAACAAGAGAGGGCAAGAGAGAAAGCAAAACAACGCAATACCCGAGACTTGATTTAGTTATAAAAATAGCTGGCATCGTTTGCTTAGACTTTTTCACTCGAATTCCAACTGTATGAATTTGAATGTTGAAATGATAAGCGCTACACACATATGATGCGATTGCTGATTAGCCGTGTTGGCTACAAGTGCACAAACATAAAACGTGACCCCAACAGACCCAAAGCATGGCCAAGTCACATGCCGACGATCATATTCTATTGTCGTTTAGCTGAGATACACTGGAAATAATCAAGCTGATTACATCTAAATATAGAATGTAAACAAATCAAGGATACTATCATTATCAAATATATAGATAGTTGATCTTAGCTGCGGAGCTACTTCCGACTCGTTAAGTTCGAGTGGGTAAATTGCTAAGGCGCAGCCAACTTAATAAGCTGTTTAGGCGGAAATCCGCTTTGGCAGTGTTGGGAAATGCAGAAACTTTAAGCTGATATCTAAAAAGCTTGCTAGAATAGCTGCAGTTTGCTATATCTATCAGATCTACCTATGTGGTATAGATTGGTCGGGTATGACTAAAATTGGATATATTTGATATAGGCATTTACCTATATGCCTAAGCTATGTTATGGGTAACTGCAGCACATCTATATCTATGAGATGCATCTCTATGGTATATATTTAAAATTGGATATAGATGGATCTGATGTGGGAAGATTTCATAGAGAGCTACGATACAGGTAGATCTGACATAGATCTCATATACGTTGAACATATATAGATAAGGCATATAGATAAGGTTTGTTATACATAAGTAGAGCGTATAGATATGAATGTAAACGATTTGATATGATAGTAGATCCTATACGGAAATAACAGATATAGATAGTTCTGATATACCTTAGATCTGCTATAGATAGATAGGTTTTATGTAGATAGATAAAATCTAAGATCTGATACAGATTAATTTGTATATATATATATATTTATATATATTCGATCTCCGATTTAGATCGAACTAATATATGTTATATATATATATACATGGAATTTGCTGACATTTCCTTACCAAGAACTCCGATTTTCAAACCCAAGCCAAGCCAAGCAGCAAGGCTTAAAGGAAAGAAAAGATTCAGTTGAACCAGTATTCATGAAATTGTTCCACAAAGCGAACCAGTGGCTCTCGCAATCAAAACACATCCTAAAGTCAATGAATAGCACAAGGAAGACGCCCCGCGCCAACTGATGATATGAAGACATAAATTTAGTACAAATAAATGCCCATATATTTGGGCACATGCATGGGCCCGATCTATAGGTAATTGCTTTGACAGCAGCGACAACAGCGAACAGAAAAGGAGCGATTAACATTTTAGCGTGAAACCGAAGACAGCAGCCAGCACCAAAGGCAGCACCAGGGGCAACGGCAGCAACAATTTGTTTGCTCTTTACGATTATTGCCTTTCTCACACCTTATTACCAAGAAAATAAAGAAGCAACAGCAACAACAACAACAACAACACCGAGGCGACAATGAAATGTGAAAATAAAGAGAAAAAAAAAAGAAAAAAAAAAACAAAACTCAGTCAGTCAGTGAGAACAAGAAGCTGACTGGACCAAGGAGGGACGAAGGGGCTGAGGGACGGCGAGACGGCGAGACTGGATGCCAAGCAAGACAAGTTCAGCTTGGGTTTTTGGGCCTGGTCAGCGGCAAACGGAAGAGCTGTGGAAATCGCACTCACACACAGAAGCCCAAACACACACACATAGACGCACACACACACACACACACACACACACACACAGACACTTTAAGACAGAAAAAAGGGCGACTAACCGGGCACTCGAACTCGAGCAGTTTGTTAAGAGGGGCACAAACAGAGGCGATCATAAACAATCTATACACAATATAAATGACAACAAAAACAAGAAATCACACACAGGGCACACACACCTGATGTTGAGCAGCAGCAGCAGAAATTGTTGCCAAAAGGACGTCGACAGACGCTAACTGAATATGAAGCAAGCGAGAACAATGGCCAAAAGGCAGGCGCAACTCGAGGCCAGGCGTGGCAATTCTCAATTCACTTGGCTACCGATTAAAACGATGCTAACAACAACAACAACAACAACAACAACAACATGAACAGAAGAAGCAACAGCAACAGAAGTGACCAACACTTGCAGTCGTGTTTGCTTAATGAAACGCAGCAACAGCACTTGAAGCAGCAGCAGCAGCAGCAGAAGAGAGAAAAACACCTTCAGCAAATACTCGCCAATAGGCAGCGAAACAGGCAACCAGGCAGACAGTGCACACAGCGGGTATATGCGACTATATTATGCTGGAAGAAGTTGAAGTTGTGTATAAGAGAAATGAGTATAACAGTATGACAAAATGACAGTATAACTGTATGAGAGTACAACAGTATGACAATATGACAGTATAAGAGTATGACAGTATGATTGTATAATACAGTATAACAGTATAACAGTATAACAGTATGACTGTATAACAGAATATAGTATAGCAGTATAACAGTATGACAGTATAACAGTATGACAGTATAACAGTATGACAGGATAACAGTGTGAAAAAATGACAGTATAACAGTATGACAGTATGATTGTATAACAGAATATAGTATAGCAGTATAACAGTATGACAGTATGATTGTATAATACAGTATAACAGTATAACAGTATAACAGTATGACTGTATAACAGAATATAGTATAGCAGTATAACAGTATGACAGTATAACAGTATGACAGGATAACAGTGTGAAAAAATGACAGTATAACAGTATGACAGTATGCTTGTATAACAGAATATAGTATAGCAGTATAACAGTATGACAGGATAACAGTGTGACAAAATGACAGTATAACAGTATGACAGTATGATTGTATAACAGAATATAGTATAGCAGTATAACAGTATGACTGTATAACAGAATATAGTATAGCAGTATAACAGTATGACAGTATAACATTATGACTGTATAACAGTATAACAATATAACAGTATGTCAGTATAACAGTATGACAGTAGAAAATTATGCCAGTGTAACAGTATGGCAGTATAACACTTCAACTGTAATTCAGTAGAACAGTATGGGTTTAAAACAGCAGAACTGTATATCAGTATAACAGAAACTGAATGCCAGTATAACATCATAATAATTTAACTACATTAGAGTATAGTAGTATAACTGTTGGACATACATGTAGAACAGTATAACTATATAACAATATAAACGAATATGGCAACATAATTATAATTTTATAACAGTAAAGTTGCATAGCAGTATAACAGTATATAACAGTATAACTGCAAAAACCTTGAGAAATTTCTATTAATTATAACAGTAAACTAGAAGAGAGTATATAGAAGAGTATATTATAATAGTACATATATTATAATAGTCAGTATAATAGAAGAGAGTATATAGAAGAGTATATTATAATAGTATAACAACTCTAAACATGCAACTAGATTTATGAAAAGAAACTGAAAGAAGTTGAACCAGAACCTCAAGTTCAAGTTCAAGTTCAAGTTCAGTTGCACAGCTTACGAAAGTCTGGCCTGGGCGATGAGCTTTAAGCTCGATTTAACTGTTAACTGAGAAGCATATTTAATAATTTTGTATTTATGCACTTATTAACGTGCATTTTGAACGATCTTGGCCATGTGCCCAACAGTTGACCAGCGCTGAGAAGACAGAGGTTAAAACACACACACACACACACAGACACATATGCACTCTCACGCACATGCATATATGTATGTATGTATGTATATACACACAGCTAGCAACAGCAAAGACTGTCTTCAAGTGGGCTCAAGTACCGCTGTCAACGTCGCCGTCGACGTCGGCATCGGCATCGCTGCCAGCGTCCAGTGCAGCGCGCGACGAGACAAGCAGGCTGGCCAAAACAGAACGACAGACGCAGCGGGACGTGTTTTTGGCTGCTGAGGGTGTCCGAGCCAGAGCGAGAACGAGAATATATATAGAGAGAGATATAGAGGGGGGGGGGGGGGGGAGGGGCTGGTCAGAGGTGGGACACGTTGTTCAATCGGACAGACGCGCGCAGACGTGCAGACGCGCAGCAACAGCAACAGCAACAGCAACAGCAGAAGCTACTTCACAGAAACAGAACTCTGATATCTGTTTTTGCGCTTGTGTGCATCTGTGTGTGTGTGTGTGTGTGTGTGTGTGTGTGTGTGTGTGTGTGAGTGTGTGCATGCATGTGTGTTGTATAGCATCTTGATCGAGGAGTTTTGCACACCATTCCCATTTGTTTGCTGTGCTTGCTTGGCAGACAAGTGGCCCGGCCGGCCGGCTGACTGGCTGGCTGGCTGGGTTGGGTTGGCCTACCAGCAAGCCAAGGTGTCAGCGCAGTCAGCAGCGGCACCGGTTGTTAGCCACTGAAGTGCTCAGCTCGATAGTGAGCCAGCCTGCGGGGGGCGGTGGCGGGTCAATCGAGCGGTGTCTGTGTGGACAATGACTTTCACGCTTTTCAAGCGCGCCAAAACGCAAACACAGCGAGCAAGGCAACTAAATGCATATAAATACATGTACATGCATACACACACACACACACACACACATATATATATATATATATATATATATATATATATATATCATATATATATATATATATGTACAGCAAGTACAGGCAACCAACTGGCGGCTATGGATACACTGCATCCGGCTCCATAAAAAAATACAATTTAAATTGAATACACTGAGCGCAAAATTGATTGAATTTTTAATATTATATATGAAATAAACAATAAATTATTCATACATTCATATATCCGCATATATATCAATTTCAATTTAAATTGAATACACTGAGCGCAAAATTCATATTTTCAACAATAAATATAAAATAAACAATAAATAATGCAATAATAATAATAAAAAAATTAAGCAAAACCTAAAGCCTTTCGCTTTAAACTTCACATAAACATTCTTTTTTTTTTTGCACTAATTTCGCTCAGTGTATGCGCAGGTACTTATGCTTTGAGGATCACTTAGTTCAAACTCAGCTGATTATTGAAGCTGCGCATCAAAGCTCCTTCTCACTCACACACACACACACATACACATCAATAACCGTTCAGGGTCACTAGCAACAACAACAACAACAACGACAACGCGAAAAAGGGTTCGATTCGTAGGCATTACGTAATTTATTGACAATTGGCTTGTTAGCCGGCATCGGTTTTGTCGCCAGGAAGCTGCAACATGCAACATGCAACACGCAACCTGCAACATGCCCATCAAAATCAACATAAACATAAACATAATCGTAAATGTTATCAGCGCCGAGCGTTCGTTAAAGGCAATCAACTAAATTGAAGGCAAATTAATTGAACGATCGTTGGGCAACGATTGAAATCGATTCAGATTTAACCGTTGCTGGCAACGGGCGGGCAGCAACAGTGTTGCAAATTGTTTGTTGTTGTCTGTTGCTGCCATTTTGGCGCTATATATGATTGCTTAAATTTCACACATTTGTTTCATTTAAATTCTTATTCTGAAGAATTTTGAATTTTATTTATTTTTTTTTATTTTTATTAAATAAACACACACACACGCGCGCATACAATATTATAATAAACATTTAATATGCATTTACATTGGCTTAATTCATTAAAGTAACAGCAATAAGCACAAAAAAAAAACGTAAATTTTCTTCTTTCTATTTTTTGCAAAATTCGTTAACAGAGAGGACTACGCGAGCAGTACCGTTCGAAACCGTTGACGAGTATTAACTTTTTGTTGGTGTACTGCTGCGCAGTGTGACCGATGCCCACCAACGATCAAAAACGACAAAATACTAAATGCAACTAGTGATCAATTGCATGCACCTGTTGAATACCAACTTCGCTGTTAATTAGCAGAGCACTCTGAGTTCAACATTAAATTTAATTAACTTGCATGTTAACTTAACGGCTGAAAGAAATTGAAACTTTATATTTAATGAATATTAAAACACTTGCTTAAAGGAAAAATACATTTATTTTGTAGCTATTTCTTTTTTTGTGTGTGTGTGTGTTTTTTTTACGTTTTTCTTACAAATAAATGTATAACATTTAGTTACAAATACATTTACAATTAAAAATTGCTCTACTTTGGGGAGAAAAAAAACGAAAGTACAAATACAATATATATATATATATATAAGGTAAGTTAAACATATATTAAAAAAAAATACATTAAAACAATAAACAGAAAAAAATTAGAGATTTAGTTTAACTTAGTTTTACATCATTTTTGTTAATGTTTTTTTTTTTGTTTAGGTTTAGGTTTTAATTTGTAATATCTTTAAAGTTTTGTAGGTTTCATTTGTTTTTGTTTTTAATAGATTACAATTACATTTACAATACATACATAATAAAAAAAATGTGTGTGTGTGTGTGTGAATTATTAAAAACTGGTAACTGATGTTTTTTTTTATGTTTTTTCGATTTTGCTTTTTAGTTTTTTTTTTTCCTTTTGAAATATACATCAAAAATGTTATAATAGGCACATACAAAGCAATGACTAAATCAGATATATATACATACATATATATAATCAGGTATATATATATATATATATATTATATAAGGGTGTGTACATAGTTAGGTAGCATTAAATTTTGATTTAATTTTTGTTTGTTTAGGTTTTCTAGGTTCGCGTTTCTTTTTCATGTGTACATAGCTAAAGTATATAGCGCATATAGTATATGGTATATAGTATATAGTAGTATATATGCATGTGTGTGTGTGTGTGCGGGTGGGTGTGTGCATGCAACTTGGCTAAAAGTTTTCGTTTATAACAAATTTCTATAAGCACGAATATATATATATATATATATATATATATATATATATATATATATATATATATATATATATATATATATATATATATATATATATTGTTTTAGATACATGAAATAGTACTACATATATACCTAAAGACAGTCTTGTTTCTATGTGCGTGAGTGAGTGTGTGAGAGAGTATATATATATATATATATATATATATAACATATATATATAACACAATTTGGAATATACATACAAGAATTCAATGCAAAATGAATAATAAAAATTAAAAAAAAAACAACTTGTATATATATATATATATACAGTAGCAGTCAAAAGTATTTACAAACAATTCGTACATTGCGCTGAAAGCGCTTTCCCTTGTTGTTATGTGTTATGTTATGCTGCTGTTGTGGTGTGTTATGTTATGTTATGCTGCTGTAAAGCTTAATCTAGGCTTAAGCACTGTTAACCGACAACAGTTGAATGTGCAAAAGAAAAAGCTCATTGTGCAAATACTTTTGACTACGACTGTTAAAGTATGAGTTAATGTATATGCATGTTCAGTGTGTTTGTGTGCGTGTGTGTGTATATATATAGTTATAAACATATATATACACACACACATAAAATTAAAGTTTTCTCGCTTAGCTTAACTAATGTACACTTTTGTATAGAGTTTAATAGAATTTTTCATTTTGTTTGTTTTTATGCAACGGAATTTCTACATATGTATATATGCATGTATATACATGTATATATATATATATGTATGTATATATCAATATGCACATATATATATATATATATTTGCTATATATGTATATATAAATCTTTAGTTGGCTACATGCATAAAAAGCAATTTGTATTTCTCTTAACTTTTCAAGTTGTTTCGTTTAATTGAGTGTGTGTGTGTGTGTGTGTATGTGAATGCCAAATGAATTTGAAATTGTTTATTTTTCATTTAGAATATAATTTGAGTTGTTGCAAACAGCTAGCTGCGGCTCGGCAATTAAATTCAAACAAAGTTGTAAAGTGGAGTTGGTTGAGGTGGAGCTGCAGCTGGAGCTGGAGCTGGAGCTGGAGCTGGGCTGGAGGCAAATTAGAGGTTCCTTGACAATTCTTAAGGATTTCAGACAATTCATAGTTATACTACCAAACGCAATAGCTGCTTGCACAGCACTTTGTGGTTGGGTGAGGCATGAATTTGTTTTAGTTTTTTTGTTCTTTTTGATTTGGTGTCTCTAGATGATTGTTAACGTTGGGTTTTTGTTGGTTTTATTGTTTGTTTATACATATATATATGTATATATATATTGTAAAAAAAAAAACACATAAAACTCGTAAAATTCTGTTAGTTTTTGGCTCTACATACACGTCTATAATGTTGTTGTTAACATAGTTTTCTTTTTGAAAGTATAATTTAACAAACGAGAGCACGTTTTCAAAAATTCGTTGTTAATACAGTTATATTTTGTTTGTTTGTTTGTTTTGTTTTTAGAATATGCTTTGAAGAAACGAACAGGGCTTCTATTGCTGTCGAATATTGTAACGGTAACTAAGTTAATCGTTTAGCTAGTTGTTCAAGGATACACACACACGCGTATATGTACGTGTATGCTGCACACAATATCCCATGCATGTATATATAATGTATACATATATATATATATATATAATCTGTTTGTATGTTATATTTTTTTTTTTTTTTTTTTTTTTTTTTGCAATTTTCTTTTTCTTTTTGAACTACACACATATCGTATTTCAACTCGCTCTATATATAGATAGATATAAATATATATAGTTTGTTTTAAGGTACATTTTATGTGCAACTGCATCTATAGCTATATATATATATATATATATATATATATATATATATATATTGTATGTTTATATATGTGTGTGTGTTTATATATGTATATAGACAGAGTAGCGAACAATATAGTACTCAGACCTCAGTTAGATAAGATGATGTTGTATATGTATGTGTATATGTGTATGTATGTGTGTGTGTGTGTGTATATATATGTATATATATAAACATTGCACTATAAATGTAGTTGGTGTTGTTTCGCGTTTGTCTGTGTAGCTTTTGCTGCTCTTTGTGTGTGTTTGTTATAGACTAATAGTTGACTTGGCGTCGACCGCGTGGCTTGATGCGCTCCGATATCTGCCACATCTCCTCCTCGCCCATAAAATCTTTAAAGTTATCAAAGAAGTTTATGATGCGATCATTGCGTCGGAACGGATATGTGCTGGAATATCGATAGAAATATTAATTTGATATGATTATTTAGCTAGATGAAATATTTACCATTTCTTGAAGCGCTTCATGTTCACAATAATATTGTATTGCTGCCAGCGTTTGGAGAAGTTAATCACGCCCTTAGACACATAGTCCTGGTTGCCCACGTGCACAAAGGTCAGATCCTGTAGAACCAGACCGCTGCAGGCAAATGCATAAACAGTTATTTAGATACATATATACAGTTATAGTTAGCTTACATGTAGGGAATACAGGGTGGATTGGTTTCGGCCAGCGCTTGACGATACGCACGAAAGCTGGAACTCGAGTCGATGAGCGCACAGAAGGAGCGCACCTCCTCCGCAATGCCCTTTTGCCACTCCAATCTGGCATGAAATGTAAACAGTTATTATTCGATGTTCATTGATTTAGTTGCAGTGGTTTGGTTTACCTGCGTATGGGTCCCGAATCGAGCGCCGATAGCAGCGCCAGATACGAATTGTAATTGTTCATTTTGCGCAAGTGTTTCATGATCTTAATAAACTTATTCACATGCTTCTCGCGCTCTTTGGCGTCCTGCAGGCGCAATATTTTGGAACGTGCCCAGTAGGACATTTTGTTAAAGTGCTCGGTGAATTTATTGAGATTTGGTGATTTCTCCTCGCACTGATCTTTGGCAAATAATAATACTTCGGGTATTTCGATCTTCTGAAAGAGCTCCGCATCCAGCAGCGTCATCTGTTCGGCTATCTCCAATGACTTCAAGTCGAGCAGACTGGGCTGATTGTTCGTATTGCTGCCGCTGCCCAATGGATCGGGTATATAGGAATAGCTACGCTGATCCTTATACAGCGTCACCTTCTCCACAAACTTGTTACGCAGCAGCTTGGCCAAATACAGCTGGCCGGAGCAGACCAGCTGATAGACAAACTCCACCAGCAAACTGAGCAGCTGGCTGGTCAGATCCGTTGAACTGTGGATGGGCAGGGCAAACGAATTATTATAATCGAAAATTCAATACAATTGAATTCAATTGTATTTACTCACGTCAGATCGTTGACGACGCGCACCAGCAGCGAGAAGGTCTCCTTGGCGGCCTTCTGCTTCTGATCGTGCACCTGACAGAAGAAGTATGTGTATCGATGGGTCAGCTTCTCGATCACATCGATCGGCTGAATGAAGGTGCGAAAGGTGGTAATGAAGGCCTCGCTGAATGCTGCATGAACGAAATGGACAACAAATGAATTTTGATTAGGCTGATGACGTTTACGGAATTTCGGTACGGTGTTTGAATTATGCGGCGTATTAGTAACATTATTATTATTATTATTATGATTGGTCGAGCGATGGCGTCGATGATGATTATAATGATGGTGATGATGATGATGCCTACCATTATCGGCGACCTTCTGGACGCGACTGGCGTGCACGATCAGTGCATCAATGTAACCGCCCTTCACTTCGGGCCCATCCTCCTCCTTCTTTTTGAGTATTAGGTATGGCGTAATGTCGATCTCCTCGAGCATATTTGGCAATTGATTATCGACCTCTCCCTCCTCCTCCTCCTCCTCCTCCTCCTCGTCCTCTTCCTCCTCCTCCTCTTCTTCCAGCTCATCGACATCCTCCTCGTCCAGCTCTTCAAGCTCGTGCTCGCCAATGGCCAACGGATCCGGCTCCGCCGCCTCATTCGTATCCAGCAATTTGGGCGTACTGATGGGCGTGGTCAGCTGCTCAACTGCACCGGCCAACGTTTCGCTTGGCAGCTGATGCGAGTGACAATAGAACGTGGAACCGCCAACATTTTCATTGCTATCCACCGTTGCCATCGCTGTGGCTGTGGCACTGCCCAGGGGCTCATCCTTCAAATTGGACGCATCGTGCAGCTCCTCGCAGACGGTGGTCATGCGGCTGTTCCGCAGCGCCGGATCACACGCCATCGGCTTTGGACTGGCTGGAGGTGTTGTTATAATCGCTGCCGCCGGCGTCGCTCCCGACAGCGTCGTCGTCGAAGTTGATGACTTCCGCTGTTTGTAGTTCTTGGGCGGCAGCGCTGGCGGCGTCTCCAGCTCCGGCGACAAATCCTTGCTAACGGACATTATACTACGCGAAGCAAAAACAAAGAGTTTTAGCATCTTATATAAATATACATATATCCCACTTGACTTACTTCATGGTCTGGCTATGCGACATGTTGCGGCTGGTGTTGTACGCGTGCACCGTGTGCCGATTCTGCACCACAGACTGCGAATTCGCCGAGCAGATTTCCATGTAAGCCAAAACTATGTTTGCGTTTCAGTTGCGTTGCAGGTGGGTGGGGCGGAACAGAATAGAAAAATAGAGAAAAACACACACAATTTTAATGCACCTGTCACAACAATCGATACTAAATGAAAATAGAAAACGTAAACGAAAGCGAGCGCAACGAACGAAGCGATCAAGCTGACAACAGTTCCGATCAATGACTGTGGGGATCTGCGCTCCACTTGGCGCCATGTGCCAAACGCCAGTTGATATATGGAATATACAGAAACAAAGATATATATATATATATATATATATATATATATATATATATATATATATATATATAGATCAGCTAGAGAGTGCTAAGCTCTGCAGAACTTCGGTAGTTATAAATCAGTCATTATGAAGTGGAACGTTTGGAATTGAAACATTTGTACCATATTTATCAATATAATATAATAATAATAATAATAATAATAATAATAATAATTTTTGAACAATTCTCAAACTTTCTTAGCTTTCATTAGTACATGAAACGGTTGGCAATGGAACACACTTTGCACACACTTTGCTTACGAAATGTTTTATAACCAGCGTTTCATTTAAGATAAGCCCAGTTCCAAAATATTCCTACAAATGTTTCAATTTCAGCGTCGATTTTTATTTCCTTGCTGTAACGTCATCAATTTTAGAGCCTTGATCAACACTGGCAACAACTCCATCTCTGCTCAGCTTGCAGCTTGTTTTCCCTGTACAGTGTTCATTCGCTTCGACGTATGCAACAGGTAAGCGCTGAACAACCAACAACATAAACAATAACACAACTGAAAGAAAATCTGTAAAACGGGGCGGGGCGGGGCGGTGTTGGGGCGTGACGGTTCGCAGTTCAAATATAACAGTAACGATAACACAACACGAAGCTCAAAACCAAAGCGGAACTAGTTCCGACGCGCAGCAGCGAGCAATGCAAAGAGTCCAAGCGATATGTTAATATGAAACGTTTGGAATTGAAACACGTTAACAATTTTCAATAATTCACAACATTTTTAATCGAATTCTGACTAAATTAAGAAACATTTAAGAATCGATCCCAATGAAATGAAACGTTTGCAAATGAAACACTTTGGCAAGACTAAATGTTTTATTACCATTGTTTCATGCTTACAAGTGTTTCATTTTCAGCGTTTCTACAAATTGTTTTCAAGCGTTTCCAGAACGTTTCGTTGACCTTTTTCAATCATTTTCTAAAATCTTAAATTTTAATCGAGCTTCGAAGCTTGCCGAAGGCAAATTTGGACATAAAGGAAAATAAAAAAGAAAAAAAAAAAAACAAGAACGATAAAAACAAGGAAACGTAACGAAACGAAAACGTGGCGAACGGCGCAGCTGGACTTACCCGAGAAGGCGACACTCTGAAACACTAGATGTTGATTGGAACGATAATTTAGATGGGTTAGAGTTTTGCGTACAACAATTTGGCAAGGTTTTTTTTTGTATTGCTCTGTGGCGATATTGTTACGAGTGCTATAAATAAAAGTGTTTTGCTACAAATTCTTAACTGCCCAACTACAAAAAAAAAAACAAACAAACAAACAAAAAAACATAAATCTATTGTATATACACTATATATACATATACATATATGTATCTATTTCAATCAAATATATATAGTTATATATATGTATATAGAGATGAGTTTGTTTTGTTGATTGTTGATTGTTGTTGTTGTTGACTGATTGTTGTTGTTGTTGCTGCTGCTGCTTGTTGCTAATTGTTGTTGTTGTTGTTGTTGTTGTTGTTGTTGTTGATGCTGTCTTCATCTGGGATTTGGGGCGGAGTTAAAGGGTGTGGGGCGGGGTTGGTGTTTGCATGTTGTTGTTGTTGTTGTTGTTTTTTGTTTTTTGTTTTCTCAAATTTTGTGTATTGGATGTTGTTGTTGTTGTTGTTGTAAATGCGATGCAAAACAACAAAGCAGAAAAACAAAATCCAAAAAGAAAAGTCATCTAAGATGACTCTAGAAATTTGCTATATATGCATGTGTGTGCGTGTGTGTGTATGTGTGCTGTGGTTAATAAGCTTTACAAATACAGCACACGCATACATCCGCACACACACACACACACACACACACACACACATAAACGTAGGCTAATGGAAAACAAAAAGTTTCAAAAACTCACCGCTGGGCATTGCTTGTGGCGACACCTAGCGTTCAAGTTCGGCAAACATAATATATATATAAACATGCAATTTGTTACACACATACACAGATAGTTGTATATGTACATGTATGGGCCAATGCAGTTTACAGAATATAAGAGAGACAAAAAAAAAAAAAAAAAAAAAAAAATGAAAAAGAAGTAAAATAGAAGAAGACAGAAACAGAAAATGTCAATATGTGTGCGCATTTGGCAATTGCACTTACTGTTCTTCTTCTTCCTCGGCAATGGCGGCGGCTTCTCCAGATGCCTGTCGAAGGCGCTGCTGCAGCTGGTGGGCAAATGGGCGCTGCGCGGCGGCGGCTCCATCAGGCTGTGATGCTTGGAATGCCACTGCAACTGTTGCGACGATGCATGATGATGCGGCGACAATTGACGCAGTTCCGCCATTTCGCTGTATTAAAAGAAATGATTAAATTAGCAAAAATTTACAAACATCCGTTACACTTCAAGGCTTTGTTAGGCTGGCAGCGCTGTTTCGTTCAATTCAGCTATAACTCAACGAAACATTGCCAAGCACTAAAAACCTCTAACCGATTCGCGCTCAACTTACAAATTGCAATCGTCCAGCACATCCATCGGCGCATCGAGCAACGTCATGGCAGCACGCGACTGCATTTTAGGTGGCAACGCCGGCGCCAACTCCGGCGATGAGCAATTGCTGCCCAGCGCCTGCAGCTGTTCGCTGCTAATTGTTGTTGTTGCCGTTATTGCACTGCTGCTATTGCTAGTGATGTGACGTTGCGATGTTTGCGTTTGACTTAGCTGATGGACATCCGTATTGCTGCTGTTGCTTCGGCTCGTCGTTGATGCAGATGTTGATGTTGTGCTTGTTGTTGTTGTTGTTGTTGTGTTGGACGACGACGACGAGGCGGAGGTCATCTCGCTTATGCCAAAGACAATCTCCGAATTGCTGCTCGATGATTTTGTCGAAGATTGCACACTGTGCTCCGAGGAGCGTTTCGAAACGCTCTGCGTGGAGGTGCGAAATGACATCATTGATACAAAGCCTAAAAATATTGTGATAAGTTTAGCAATTTCAGATTCTCTTCTGGCGAATTACAACAACAATAACGAAATAAATATTTAAAACTAAATAAAAACAAAATAAAAGGCTGCAAAAGCCAAACAATGAATGCAATGCACAGATTCGGCTCAAAATGCAAATCAACCCTGTTTAGTTAGCGGGGTTCGTTCAGTTGAATCAGTTAGTTTGTTTCGTTCAGTTCGTTACTTTCAAATTCAAATTTGAACTTTTTTCAGCTGTCTCAGTTCATTTTAGAATTCGCAAGGGAGCAAAAGTAGCTCGGTTCGGTTTGCAGCCTTGCGTACAATATACAAATGTAGTTCACGACGACAATGAAAGGCAATAGGCAAAAACAATAGAAACGTAAATAAAAATCCAAGCGAAAAAATACATTTCAATATATATCAAAAGATATTGAGAAATACACAGATATATATACAATGAACTGGTTCACCTTTGGCTAATGTCTAATGTCTGCTTAAAGGAACTTTCTCTAAAATACATTTTTTGAAGAAAAGTTCTTTTAACCCAACGACGTATAGCCAAATGTAAGCAGTGCGGAAAATACAGAGATGCGATAAAAGTTGCTAAAGCGGTAGAAGTATAGAGGAAATACCCGATTCATTTGAATGACGATTGCTGGTTAACTCAGCCGCCGCCTTGCGCAGTTCCGTATTGACTTCAGTAGCGCCGGAACCTGAACCGACACCTGAACCAGAGCCCGGACCCGACTCAGAGCTGACAGCCGGCAAGAGCGGCGTCAGCTGGACGCTGCTCATGCCCGAATCCTGGGATGCAATACCAGCACCAGCAGCTGTAGCGGCCGGATTCTCTGCTGATCGCATTGAGGAAGTTGAGTTGTAGTTTGAGATGCTGCTGCTTCGGTTAGTAGTTGTTCCTAGCGGATACTCACTGTAGCTAATGAGCTTGTCGACATCGTCGTCCAGCTGTTGATGCTGCTGATGGTGGAGCGTGCGCGTTGGCGGCTTCTGCAATTGATCCTCCTCCTCGCGTGAATGATTCAGCGCCGAGTCGAACGAGCATTGGCTGTTCTCGTCGGGTGAACGGGAGCGCACCGAAAGGCTGCAAATGAACGAACCAGTGAGTACAATGTTCAATGTGAGTGGTTCGAACATTGAACCAGTGAGTCAGTGAGTGCAAAAATGAACTAGATAGTGATTGGAATGGTTGCAAGAGCTAAGAGTCAGATAAACGACTTGGTAAATGAACTAGTTCATGAACCAGGTCCAGGTCGACCTAGATTGGGCATTCAACATACCGATCTACGCCGTAGTTCAGCAGCGAGAAGTTCGAGCTGTAATCCAGATCCGAATTGAGGCTGATGTTGTGCGACTGCGCATAGGGCAACGGACTGTTCGCCTGCGACGAGTGACAGGTGGGGTTCGCATTGGTATTGGTATGGGTATTGGTATTGGTATTGGTATTGGTATTGGTAAGCGTATTGCTATTGGACGCATTGACATTCGCCAGCTGGGATTGCGGCTGGCTGCGACGCTTTGGTGGTAACGGCGGCGGATTGCTCGCCCGATTGGGCAGCGGCGGCTTTGGCGGCGGGCTGGTGTCGCGCAATATGCTCTCCGTGCTGTGAGAGCCGCGCATCGGATTCACATTGCTCTGCTCCAGTATGTCGCGCTCCTTCGGCGTCAGCGCAATATCCGGCAGCGATGTGCGCTGAGCCACCGCCGCCGCCGCTGCGGCCATATCGGCCGGCGTGCGCAGTCCCGGCACGCTGCCGCCCACCGTGTTGGCGGCGGTTACGGCGCCCATAATATCGGCGGCGGCACCGATGCCGCCCAACCCACCGCCGCTGTAGCGAAACGTGCACTGATCCTGCTCCTTGAGTTTGCCCTGTGCCAGTGTGACCAGATTCTGTAAGCAAAATAATGGTATTTTTTCTAGTATTTTAATTGGAATTGGATTTGCAGCTAAGTTTACAAGTTCGATTGCAGCTTTATCCGCAAGTTAAACTGACATTAATGTTAGCAAATTTATGTTGTAATTTATCCCCAGGCTCGAGGTTATTAGGCCTCAGGCTAAACTGGTGGTTAAATATTTTGATCCTCACCATGAACTAGTTAACAGACCCCACATAGATGGGTTTGCCTGTCAGCAATTTAAGCCGTTGTCTTGGCTAACGTGTGCATTGTAACTAGCAGTTAATTGCATCGTGTGCATCGTGACAAGCAGTAGAGCTGGCCTTTCAGTGGGCAGCTGAATGACTAAGATTTAATTAAGAGCCAACTTAAGGCGGACAGAGCGAAACTCGTGAAATAATGAGTTAATTGCTTTACATATACAACGCGAAGATGATTGACTAACTGGCAGTTAAGTAACACTCAGCAACACTAACTACGAGTTAATCACAAAGGGGGAAAATGGATGTCGCTCAGGTTTGTGGTGCGAAACTGACGGCCAAAAATGGCATAGACTTCAGGGAGAACGATGTTCAAATAGCTAACAGTCTAGCTTAACTGGCAGTTAACGTTGACAGTCAAACTTAACAGGCAGATGGACTGCAGACTTTGGACTTACGCGCACAGCATCCTCGAGCAGATCGATGACCTCACGAACATTCTCATTGCTTAGGGACGCACATTCGCCGCTCTTCTCGCTCAGCATCACCTCGTCGCAGAGCTTGATGAGCTTTCCAAGGGACTGATAGACCTGCTGGGTAGCCGAGCTCATAATGGCACTGTTCTCATTCAATGTGTACGACTGAATGACTGTAAAGGCAAAGCACACGTTATACATACATAGGTCGATTGAGAGATCGGTTTGGGGCTGTGGGCAGTTGTAGACTTACCGGAATACATGCTGGCAATGGTCTCCAGGATGACGGTGCCATTGCCCGGCAGGACTTCCAGCTTCTTTCTGAGTATGACATCGCGAAAATGTTTGAGCGCATTCGAGATGTCCTTGACGTGCGTCTCCAGGGTCTGCGTGGAGCGCTGCACCTCCTCGGTGGTGGGCGGCGGCTTGGTGGCATGCTTGTTGCGCGGACTGTGCGGCGAGTGCGAACGGCCGAGCGTGTTGTTTGTGGTGCGCATTAGTGAGATCTTCTCGATTAGGTCGTCCTTGAAGGAGCGAGCGCGTCGCGCCAACTTCGTACCCTTCAGGCTGTTCTTGTGGCCGGACGATCCACTGCCACCGCCCGAGGACGATGATGACGATGTGCTGCTTGGTGGTGCAGGCGGCACGCCGCCGCCGGCTCGTCCGCTCTGCAACGGTGTGGTCGGCGGCTGTGGCTGCAACGGCGGCGGCGTTGACGATGCGCTGGATGAGTGCGCCGTATAGATGCTGCCACTGTTGATGCTGTTGTTGCTGCTGCTGCTGCAGCCGCCTCCGCCAACACCACCGCCGCCGCCGCCACCGGCACCGGCACCGACGCCGCCCGACCCCGAGCAGTTACTGGGCGTGGATGGAGAACTGATGCTGCCGTCTACGGATAAATAAAACATTATCTTCAATTAGCTATTTGCGATCCAAATCTATAATAGATATATATATATATATATATATATATATATATATATATATATATATATATATATATATATATATATATATATATATATATATATATATATATATATATATATATATATATATATATATATATATATATATATATATATATATATATATATATATATATATATATATATATATATATATATATATAGTCTCAATTTGCAATCAAGAGCTGCATGATCTGTGTTTGACTGTTGAATTATTCAACTGGATATATTCATTTCATTCTCTGAACAATAATAGGCAATCCACACACACTCACACACACACTCACACATACACACACACACAGAGGCGTATCACGCATTCATGATTCATTTTTTTCAGGCATGATTCAGTGGTATTATGCATCGCCTATTAAGCGAATATATCGAATTGCAAGAATACGGTTCACGTACCACCATATCACAGCACGTTCCCACGAGTATACCCTGTAATCAGCTATGACTATCGCTGATACAGCTATCAACTTCCAGCTGAAGGCTTAATCTAGACTTTGCAAGACTTTACTCTGTCAATGGCCTTGCCCAGAGCCAATACGTTCAGCTCCTATCTGAGTTACTAAACATATATATATATATATATATATATACATATATATATATATATATATATATATATATATATATATATTTTATTTAGAAAATACCAAGTAGATGCCCATTCACATATATTTTCCAAAAATAAAATTTTATATTAGCTAAAAATACTTTTATACCAATTAAAAGTTCTTACTGCAGGGCATCTACAAGTCGTATACTCCCAAAATATATATATAAATTTTCAATGTATTCATGCATAGCTTATAATTGAAAATTTTATGCCTATATACATACAAAATAAATATACATTTAATTACTAATTTTATGTGGTTTTGTATAAAAAAAAAACATTTTTTTACTAAAATTTATATTTTTGGAAATGTTTATATAACTTCAGGAGAACTACGATTATATCATTATAGTTTTTTCTATAAGAGAAAAATAATATATATATATATATATATATATATATATATATATATATATATAGACTTGTCTAAAATTATATATACAAATATTTAAATTTTTGCAAATTTTCGAATATTTTTTCTACTTTTGGTTTTTGACTTTCGCTGTGGATGATAATGAATTACATATACATATACATATAAAATTTTTTTATTATATTTCTATATATATATATGGATTTCGTCTATATGAACTTGTCATATACCTATATTTATATAGCATATATATACTTAGTCATGAACTCTGTGTATTTCAGAGGCCTTCACGTGTCGCTTTTTAACATGTTCAACGAAAATTTCAGATATATGTATGTACGTATATCTATTAACATATATGTATATATATATATATATATATATATATATATTCACATTCACAATCCGTCCGCATCGTAGGAGATTTGTTGTTTTGTTTATTCGATGCTTGTTTTAAATCGCCGATGGAAATCAAATGTGAAATGTGAAGAGAAATAGAAAGAGACTAGCTGAAAGAGTGGAAAGACCGAAGTGGAGATGCTCTAATAAATATTGTGACATCGACTATCGATAATCGATAACAACGGATTGTTTGAGGTTTATTAATAATAAACACTTGTTACTCCAATGTATGCTTATGACAGCTTATTTGAAGCGACCATTCAAAAACCTATCGATCAATTGTATATTCAATTAATTATCGATAAATATAAATTGAAGAGTTGAGAGTGCAAGACGAGTAAACAGGCACTTATTATTAAACACTATTGTTTATGTGTCTGACTGGAAGAGCAGAACGAGCAGACACTTTATCAATGAAAGGTTTGACTCTAGCACATGAATCGATATTAAGTTATCGATAACAGTTTTGAAAAAGACTGCAAGGTGACGTAGAGCGCGTGCTTATTTATTGATAAACACTTTCACCATAAGGCATTAATCGATCATTATTTATCGATAAGAGTATTTGTGTCAACTGTTTAGCTAATATGCTTCACTTTTGGCATAGGGCATGCAACATGTGCCGCTGCTATTTGATTTGCATGATGAACGACGGCAACCACACGGCAAACGAGCCAAAATGCCAAACGGTAAACGAACCACGGCCGCCCGCCCACCCAGACCCAGCAAACAAACAAATAATAGAAAACCCGCAATGTACATAGAGGTATCCATGTGTGCGTGTGTGTGTGTGCGCGCGCGTGTGTGTGTGTGTGTGTACACATGTTGTAGCTTTCACTTACAGAGCAACACATTCTTGACCAGCAAATACGATGGTGTCAATGGTGTGCATAAAGGTGTTGCTGCTGGTGTTGTTGCTGGTGTTGCCGGTGCTGTTGCTGGTGTTGTTGCTGTCGTTGATAAAGCCAAACGTGGCAATTTCTTATATTCGCGTCGCCTGTGGAATTTGATGTCATGCAGCGTCGCTTTGTTGCTGCTGCTGCCGCTGCCACTGATGCTGCAGCTGCTGCTGTTGTTGTTGTTATTGTTGTTGTTGTTGTTGTTATCGCGCTTTGACCAGCGTGCACGCTGCTTGTGATCATGGTGATCGTGTTGATCATCTTGCAGCGGTTGCTTCACCGTATACGAATAGAAACGCCAGCGTTCGGCCAGCGCGCAGTCGCTCAAAAAAGTTTCATCAAATTGCGGCATTTTACAATTGCATAACAACAACAGCAACAACAACAGCAACAGCAACAACCAGCACACATAACAGGTGTTCAAACATATATATGTTTGCCTGTGCGTGCTTGTATTATGATGTCAAGCGTTACATTCACAGCACTTTATGAGCTATAAAACTGTTTTTATCTTCTCTGTGGCTTTTCCGTCTTGTCTTGTTTTTTTTTTTTTTTTTTTTTTGGCACTTTTCAAGAGCAATTGTCGCCGCTGTTGTTTGCCAATTAAATAAATCAGAGAATTATATATATATATACGTATATGCATATATATTTAGAGAGACGCGCGGCAGCTGCTGTCGTCAGCGTTGTCGTCTGGAAAGCGCACTGAACTATGAAAATCCGCAAAACGGCAATCGCCAGCAACAGCAGCAGCAGCAGCAGCAGCAACAGCAGCCGAAGCAGCAGCAACAAAAGCAGCAGCAACAGCCCGAGCCAGTCGCCGGCAGGTCCGCTAACCAGCCATTAAGCAGCAGCAGCCGTAGCAGCAACAACAGCGCATCAAATGGCACTCGCTCCCAGCACAGCTTGACTAGAGAAGACGTAGACGTAGATGAAGACTTGCTCGCACAACAACAATAGCAAACATTGTCAGGCTACAGCAACAACAGCAGCATTTACACTCACTTAACATTCACTGATAGACAACAAAGCAGCAACAGCAACAACAACAACTTTTTGACTCTCTTGGCTCTCTGTTATCATTCGATTGTCAACTCTCTCCTTTACACTCACTCACTCACTCACTCACTCGCTCTCTCTATCGTCTGGTATACCCTATAAACAAATAGCTAAGCAAGTTTGACAAACTGGCAACCATGTATATAATTATACGTATATCCTATACAAATTTACCGTATATATATACATTTACGTTCCTAATTTCTCTTCGATTAGACATAACATCATAAAAACTAAAGTCTTTGTTCTTGATCTCAATTTACATATATACTTTACGAGTGTTTTTCGAAAATGTTGTCATAAAACATATTGAATGCCTAGCGGAAAGTGCTAAAATGTTGACCTGGAAACAATCGATTAACACATATTATACAAATGCGAAATTCTTGTCCCATACCATACCAAATTTAGACCTATACCATAAAATCAAGAAGAATATTTTATATAAAATCTATGAAAGAAATAAAAAGAAACAGATGTACTTAAATAGCTACAAATATCATATCGATAATTATCGATTTTATGAATATGCCATAAGAATAATTTTAAAAATCAAAGAATTTTTTACATATACTATACAAAATATGCCTCAATAAGAAAACATGTAATATTGATATTTATCGATTTAATAAAAAAAAAGAAAAATCGTTCGTATTGGATGCTTTTGTGGATAATTAGACAAATAGACAGCCAAGTGAACGGACTGCCTATCCGTCCATTCTCTGGTCCGGATTAAATGCATATTGGAATTACGAGCTAGCCTATACAGGGTATTTAGTTAGTCATGCTTTGCTCTTTGCCATGTATTGGCCTTCCTACACTTGGCATCCATATTATAGATTATTATTTTTGTTTTCTGTTTTTCTTTCACTGTTCGTTGGCCCTGAGGCCCGGCTTGGAGTTTTTCTTCAATTTGCAATCGTGACTCGCCTTGAAATCACTTTGTGGAAGCTGAACACTAAAATAATAAAAGCCAAAGATGCAGACGACATACTACCCACTACCTGCATGAAGCCCACACAAAATAAAAAAAAAAACCTCAATTGAAATTGAAGAAAAGTGAAAATAAAGCTGCGTAACTGCTTGATGCTCGAGTTTAACGGAGTTTTTTTTTTTTTTCAATCAATAGAAATAATAATACAAAAAAAATATTGCATAAATGTGATCCAGCTAAATGGATACCCTAGGAGTTTATAAATGGGGTAAAGTGAAAAGAGTTTTTCTGAATTTTCATATATATGATATAATATATATAATATATTGAATAATGCATAATGATATAATATATTTATATATATGTATATGAAAATGATTTTATTAATTTGTTTATCTAGATAAGTAATGATATTATCTATTAATTTCCCCACTACTACTTTAATTTGTATCTTACGAAAATATAATCAATCAATCCTCATATATATATAGTTCATATAAAGAAGCACGAGTCTACATAGAGTATTTCCACACGTCTATGGCCCATAACAAATTCCAATTCCCAAAAATTCAATTTGTGGCGAACATGAATCACAAAATCGAGTTTCAGACAACATATATACATATATGTTTATCTATAAATATGTATATATATATTTATTCGTAACCAGAATCGGTTTGGCATCAATTTGAGCCACTGGAAATTGGATCAGCAACGGGTTCGACCAGTTGGGTGGCATCAAACAGGTGAGAGATTATGGATTCTTGTTTCGGCACAATTTGTGACACACACACACACACACATACACACACACCCGACTCGGCTCGATCATAATCAAGTTGCCCGACGATCATCGTCTCGTGTCTCTATGCAAAATAGTTGACCAATATTTGCAAATGGCCTGCAGCTAAAGTGGACAACAGCTAAGTCGACCGACTGACCGATCGATCGATCGAACTGTTCAGCTGTAACCAGTTTGGGTGATAGAAGAGAGAGTGGAAGAGTAGGAGAGATGAGAAGAAAAGAGGCAGGGAGAGTGGGAGTGAAATGGAAGATAGAAAGAGGAAGAGAAGAGAGAGAAAAGAGAGGGGCAAAAGGAAAGGAAGAAGACAGAGAAAGAGAGAGAGAAACAGAGAGAGAGATGGAGAGAGAAACAGAGAGAGAGAGAGAGAGAGAGAGAGAGAGAGAGACACAGAGAAAGAGAGAGATAATGAGAGTGTCACCTAAATGAAAACAAAACAGTAATTCTCTCTCTCTCTCTGTCTCTCTCTCACTCTCTCACTCTCTCACTCTCTCTCTCTCTCTCTCGCTCTCTCGCAGAGAGCGAACCAGCTAGAGACAAAGGCCCAAACTTAAAAACAAAAAAGCTCCGCAGTCCAGCGGCCAGCTGTGGAATTTGCGGAATGTGAGCTGTCCATGTGTGAGTGAGTGTGTGTGTGTGTGTGTGTGTGTGAATGAGTGTTATGTGTTATGCTTTCTAACTGCCAACAGTGCGATTCACGATCAGCAATCAGCCATAATCAACGCTATTTCCAACAATGCGCAACGCAGTTAAAAATTAGCAATAAGACCAACTCAGAGATACCCTACAATGCAAGGCAACTTGGGCTCAAGGCGCTGCGCCTTAAATGTGGCATAAATTTATATCGTATAGCCAAGCATATATATGATTATATATGATAGATATAGCCTTAAAGTATGCTATGAGTTGCATAAACTGAATTTTTTTTCTTTTTCCATTTCCATTTCCATAGATTTTTCCACACATATTTTGCACATTTCACATGTTGCCGCTAAATGCCTTTGCCTAGCATGCAAATGCCTAAGCAACTGTTGCGTTTTGGCTTAAAAACTGATTCGGTCATTCACTGCAGCGTATCAGCAAGCAACTCAAACATAGAAATATTGCAGCGATACCAGTCTATGACACTCAGAACAATTACTGGTGACCAATTATGATATTCACAAAGACCTTAAGCTCCCTCTTGTCAAAGACGAAGTGAAGATATATATAAAAAGGCTACATGGTCACGACAACGCCTTATGTAGGACTGGGACTTCTAGAGAACTCAAAAGATTCCATGTCCTGGATCTCCCAAATAGACTCTAAATAAAATAGGTTTTCTGTAAATATATGGATTAAGCTCACTGGAGCTTAAGCCATCCGGTTAGTTAGTATAGTATTTTAAACAATTTGCTTATTGTTATAAAAACAGATTGCAAATAAATAAAAACAAAAATATATAAAAAAAAAACTACAGCGTAGCGTATACGCCCCATTGCACGCCATTTTTACGTAGCATAAAACGCAACTACATCAACTACATTAAATATGACATAATCTCAGTTGTTGACGCCAAAAACAAAAAACAAAAGAAAAGACAAAGCAGCAAAACAAGAAGCAGAAGCAACAACAACAACAACGGAGCACGACAAACAAATCGTTAAAAGAAAACGAAAGAAGTGGAAAGAGCGAAGAGTGTGAGAGAGAAAAAAAACTGACACAACTTTTGACTTGGGTCGTAACAGTTCATTGATCATGACACGTTCTCATGCTGCACACACGCGCCGCACTCACACACGCACACACACACACACACACACACACACACACATGCACACCCACATGGCATGTGTTTAGGGCTTAATTTGACCCTGTGCCATACAAACAGACATGCGGCATGACGTCATCGCAGGTGCGGTCACCATGCATTCAATTCACTCAATTGCCACGCTCCCTGTCTCTCGCCCTCTCCCTCGCCCTCTCCCTCTCTCGCCCATAGTTATTCTATAGCCATCGTGCACACTGCATGCATTTCAAATAATAATAAATAAATAAATAAATAAATAAATATTGTTAATTGTATACACTTATTCATACTTCGCAATTTCTGTTTGTCAGCACTTTTTGCCTCTTCTTTGGTCTTCTTCGGCTTCCTCGTGCACTTCACGGCTCAAAATTGTAAACAAAATTGGCAAACTAACGGTAAAAACTAGTTCAATTGCTTTTCACGCTTTTTTTCTTTTTTTTAAGGCAATTTATTTGCTAATTTTGTTGGTATTTTTTAGTATATTTTCGAGCACTGTTGAGGCGGGCGCTTCTTGCGCGACGCTTGCCGGGCAACGGTTAGATAACTTTTGAGAACACTAGCGCCCGCCTCATAATTAATAATGCGCTATATATGTATGTATGAGCAGCGAAATAATAATAACAACAACAAAATGTGTGGAAGCAGCAAAAGTCGAAAAGAACTCAGAACTCAGAACTCGGAACGCAAACGAAAACGAAACTACAAACTCAGAGCCTAGGCCAGAGAGCCTATATAGGAGATATATAAAAAATAAAAAAAAAAACAAACCCTAGCTAAAAGCAAACTCAATAGCATATAGACGACTAGCAGATGCCCTGTAAAGCATTTTTGCATAGCAAATGGGCAAATGCCAATCGAAAACAGCTCAAATAAAACGCAAGCAACAGTTTGCCGTTAACTTAAACTAAAATTTATCGATAATTTTATACGGTTATTAGTCTCTACTTATTTATTTCTGCCCGACAAGCAAACAAATGGTCATACCCCGCGTCAACATTTCGCTTATGAACTGGCTATAAAGAGAGGCCTACAGAGAATTTAATGACTGCCCGAGCGAGTGTGAGCGTGAGCGAGTGTCTGTCTGTCTGGGGCTGTGTGCGGGTGTATCTCTTGACGGGTTGCACGTCACCCACAACAACAACAACGACAGCAACAGCGGCGACAAAAGAGACAACAGCTATGACGTCGTCGCTCTAAGCTATGTTGTATATTACGATTGTGACCGTCATCAATTTAAACAACCAAACAAACTAAAACAAACAACGCGCCGCCTACGCAATCTTCCCACCCAGCAACCCAGCAACCCAGCAGCCCAGCAGCCCACAACCCCAATATACCCCAACAGCACATCTTATCATAGTGGTACGAGCTCGATTTGCATGAGCGCACTATCGAATACTATTCAAAAACTATCATCATTTAGCTGTGAATGACTTGATTTAGATTTCCTTTCAAATTTCGTTCATTCAAATTCTGTTTCTTGTCAAAAATGGTCGTCAATAAAGGTGACTAAGTCATCCAAATTGGGACGGCTATTATGGAAGTCAAAGCGCCCATAAATTATCTGCTCATTAGTCACGACTAAGCAAGCCCATCGCAAATTATCACTGTCCATATCGTCATTTCCGTTGACATATGTTTGATCCTAAGCAGCATAATCATTCCTTTCATTATTATTATTTAATCAACATTATTTGATCCGAACAGTGTCACTACTTGTCCAGCTCCAACTTGAACTGAGTGAGCTTCCTTTTTCAAGGTGGGGGCCAGCCCAGGAATGAGTAAGTTTTTTAGTCGTTAATCGGTAAATATATTTATATTAATAATTATTGTCATTAGCATTATCGTTTTCATTGTCATTGTCGTTCTCATTATCATTATCATTGTCAATGTTAGTATCATTATCTTTATCATTGTCATTGTTAGTATAATTATCATTATCATTGCCATTGTCATTGTCATTGTTAGTATAATTATCATTGGCATTGGCATTCACATTATAATTATCATTATAATTGTCATTATCATTATCCTTCTCATTATTATTACCATTGGAATTATCATTATCATTGCCATTGTCATTGTCATTGTAGTATCATTATCACTGACATTGACATTCACATTATCATTATCATTATCATTATCAGCGTCATTTTATTCGTAATTATACTCCTCATTACCATTATCAGTATTATTATCATTATCTTTATCATTATCATTGCCACTATCATTGTAACTGTCATTGTGATTGTCATTATCACTGTCACTGTCAGATTGTCCCTCTAGCAGATTGTCTCCTCGTATATAGAGCTCACATAACTCTACATATAAATGGAGCACTAGATGAGAATAGCTATCTTAATGGCAATAAGAATATATGCTAAATCCTCAATAGTCTACCTATCCGTACACATGCCAAATATTACAGGGTATACACCCATGCAGTGTCTATGTTTGCCTTTTGCCAAAGGGCTTAACATGTTTTTACTACAAGCCAAAGAGAATGAAAGTTTGTTATTGTTGTCTTTTTTTTTTTTTTTTTTTTTTTGGTGTTGCAAAGAAAACTTAACGCCTTGTCGACTGCCCAGAAGAAAGCCAAACACAAAACTCAGACAATGGACAAGCCAAATATATGTGCGCACAGACATATACATAAATATATCTATAGTATATACCTTTCAGGTATGCGAGTACATGAAAAGCGCTCAGGCACAGCGAGGTGGGCAACAGGTGAGACAACAACAGCAACAACAACAACAATTATGACATAGTTGGTTTGGTCGTCGTTTAGAGCTCGAGACATGAAATGGAAATCTATAGGAAAGCAAAAGTGCTGAATGAATGTAAGTGAAATGCATAAACTAAAAGAAAAAGAGAGAAAAGATGTAAAAAATAAAACAAAATAATAATAATATAATATATGAATGCATAAAGCAAGTCAAGTCAAGTCAAGTCAAGACCGAGACAAGCCTCCATCCGCCCCTTCGCACAATCAACAAGTTGACAACGAGCAGGGAAAGCGCCGTGCCATACGTGACCAAGCGAGCACCTAGTAATATTATATATACAGATGCACATATATATGTATATGTATAGTTATTCATATTGCATAGTTATTCAGATTTCACTGGGTTCTCGATACCACAATCATTTAATGCGAATATCTCATTTCTTTCTTTTTCTTCTCATTATTCGCTGCTTATCTATTCATTGAATACGATCGAATGCTGAACGATAAGCAAAGACTTTAAACTGAATTAAGGAATATCCCTAATCTATATAGGGATTTTTATTTGTACTTCTTCGTATTCAGTTTTTCGAATATCTCGCAGGCAAGTTGCTAAAATATAATATACAGTTTCACTTTAAGACAAACTAATTAAAAATAATAAAGGAATATCCTTGATGTATCCTTAATCTATTTAAGCTATTTAAAACCCTCGCTAAACTTATCAAAAATCACACTGGAATTTTCCTTTAATGCATAAAATATTGCGTCGCAAAACCAAGGCTTGCAATTCAAGTGAAACTGTAAGGATTGCAAAGGCCAAACGGTTAAGCTCTCTGGCAAATGGCAAAGGAATAATTCTAGGAAATCAAACATTGATTTTAGCAAAATCAAATTTCCTTTTGACTTTGTGGCTGGCGCTTAGAAGTCGCTTTAATGCGCATTTGAAATTGCTCTTTTTCTCTCTCTCTCTCTCTCTCCCCCTCTCTGTTTCTGTCTCTGTCTCGCTCGCTCTATGCTTTCCACTGAATTTCAATATAATTGTCAAGGTAATATCCCTAATTGCATGCAAATTGCATACACAAAACATATTTCATTTGACAAATATACAACTATTCACATGCGTATATATATCTGAATATATATCTATCTGAATTGAATGGTCCTTCCGAATGGAAACTCTCATCAAATATATTTCATGCGAAATACAAAAAAAAAAAAAATAATGAGAGATACCAGTCGGAAGGACATTCAGTTCTGCTTTCACCTAGACATATATACATATATATATATATATAGATCTGTACACACATATGTTTGTCTATGATTACGTTTGCTTTTGTTCTCTCTCTCGTGTAGTTGTTGAACTAGGAAAATTCGTAAATGAAAGCAAAGCAGCAACAGCAGCGGCAGCAAATTCACATTTCTAACGAATCGTAACAGAATTTCATTTTACTTCTGCGTAAATTGAATCAACTTTTCATGGCTGATTAAACAATTTGAAAAACTTCGCTTAGTGCCTTAATTTCCGAGTATTCAATGAAAGCGGGTTTTCCTTACGTTTTCCCGCATTTTATTCAAATTGATTAAAGTTATATATATATAGAGTTCTGTAGAACTCTGCTGCAGTCTTAACTTGAATTGAAATTGAAATTGAAATTGCAATTGAAGTAACAAAATAGTTTATTCAAGGATACACAATGGGTACAGCCAGTGCAGCAAAATGATAATTACTATTGAGGCATTTTCAATTTTCCACATTATTAAAATCGAACAAACGGAAATATAGAATAATACGTGTTGAATATCCTTAAAGCATGAGCCATATCTATTTTTCGCCTATTGCCTTTCAAATAATATAGGTATTGCAATGTATAAGAAAGCTCTATCTGCCCCCTCTAAAGATGAGTGAGCAAGTTTGCCACATACAGGATATCTTTAAGCCGGGTACTATTACCCTGCCTCCTCCTACCTGCCTCCAACTACTCTTCATATCCCACTAGATGAGTTCAAAATTTTAAAACATATAGGGTATCTGTTAGTCAAGCACTCTCACTCTTATTAGCATTTGACAATAAGCAAATCATATAGACCTATAAAGACGAGCTAGACGAGCTAATTAAGAAGATAGGCTATCTGTTAGTCAAGCACTCCCCACAAAAGCACACTCGCGCTTACTGCCATATTGGATGATATAAAAAACTCAAAGTTCTGTATACACTTGACTAAATCGGAATATCTAAAACATGTAGGGTATCTGTCAGTCAAGCAGCCTCCAGCAAAAGCACTGACTCTTACTTCACTCTCACTCTTACTTCAACATTCGGTGATAGCAAAATCTCCAACTCTATTATATTTCACGCCCAACTATAGCAACACTCAATTATGGATCGAAGACGTTTAAAGAATTGATTCGTTATGAGCTTTGTGGCTGGCCTATACCCTGGCCAGCCTGGTCAGATGCCTTTGTTGTTGCTTTTAAATGGTTTGTGATTGTTGATTGTCAACAGCAGCAGCTTTTGCACTTTGCCACCATCAATATTTGCCAAAGAATTCGAATGAATGAGTGATGTTGAATGACAAACACACATCAAAATGATTTGTCAAGATGTTTGATAATACAATATGCTAGTTATGCACATAAATATTTATGAGACTGGCCGCATTAGAAAGCGCAGTGAAAGCAGTAAATGTTATCGATTATCGAACTGGTGTTACAATTTTTTTTTTTTTGATTGAGAATCAAACTAAGCTCATTTTCTACAAGTTGCGCCTATGCCTATAGATATATCTAGTCCATGCTGTAGAAAAGTTTCATTTGCATACACACTTTGCTATCGTTATCGATAACTTGGCAATAGCCAATTAAATTGAAATCAATCAACTTCGTTTCATTCATAATTTTTCTATAATTAACTGCCCTATGTATGTATACCTCTATTTGTTTCAAAATCGTTTCCTTCAGCTTCAATTTTCTCTCTTATCGATAACAAGCCGCACACACACTCGCATACACTCATACATACACAATTACCAATTGGCAATTGTTATAAATTTTTATTGAGACAGCATCCGGTTCCACTTCCAGCCGATTGAGCCGATTATCACAAAAGTTTGCCCTGCTCATTCAGCTGTGAGTGCAAAACAAATTGATCAATTGAGCGAGCCCGCCCTAAGCCCCACCCACTTCAGCGACAATTCCGATAGCACATACTTATGGAATGTATCTATCTCATACACTCCAGCATTAAGGGTATTCCTACATTGTTGAGAATTATGTTAGACGTATGTCTATCGAAAATAATTATAATTCGATCATTTGCATTAAGCAAAATATTTGGAAATAGTTCAGTTTTGCTAAATGTAGCGGAAACACATTAATAAAATGTTATCGATTATCATTGATCGATAACAGCATTTTGTTCTGGCCTTACTTAATAACGATATCAACTGATCTTAAGTCTCTATATCTCCTAACCCCAAGTCACCCCCTTTAAAGCCCCATTTCCTAGTTAATTAATAATTAGACAATTAAAGTTAAATACACATCTACGTATATCGTACGCAATAATTACTTTCTTATCTATGAGCGCACTTATCGATCCGCAGCTGTCAAGGTCAAAGTTATTCCAACTTATCAATTAACACCCACACACACACACCCACACACACACACAAGCACGCAAATTCCTTCATTTATTGAATACATACGCATGCTGACAGTTCCGTTAGTTCGGCGCTCGCAAGCACCCGCTGTCTCCGTCTCTGCCTCTGCCGCTGGCAGCGCATCATCAGCGCTGGCAGCGCGATTAAACGGACGCGGCTTGCGCCTTTGAAAACGCAAGCGCAGCTCCGTATTTAGCACGCGCATCTCGATCGTGCGCGATCGAGACAACAAAAAAAGAAAAAAGAAGTACTTTTTGCACTTTTGCAACACTGGAGATGCGTGCGCGATTCTCAATCGATTATCGGAACTAATTCACTTTGCACAATTTGCCAAACGGAACAAAAACAACAAAATGAAAGCGGTTAAAGCAGAAGCAGAAGCAAAAGCAGAAGCAGCACAGACAGCAGCCGCGCAGCAATTGCTGTGACATTTGGAGGATCAGCGGCAGCGGCTGTTCGTTACCCTCCTACCCCACTGATGATATCATCACGGGGCGAGGTTGAGTGCGCGTTTACTTTATTTTAATTTTTCTACAGCTTATGTATATCTGCTTCTTCTTTTTTGTAGTTTCGCGTGAGTCTAACTGAAATTGACTTGACTGACTGTCTGTCTGTCTGTTTACTAACTGAGCAGCGGAGCTCTGGAGCAGCGAGCAGCGAGCAGCGAGCAGCGAGCGTGTTGAGTGAGCGCCAACGCCAGCGCCAGCGTCAACGCCGCCGCTTTTTACAATCTAATCGCGCGGCCAATGGGCGGCCATACGGCCCGCTGAGCACCAACAACAACAACATTTGCACTTTCAATGAACTGCTCTCTTTTGCCCTATCCGTCTGTATGTGTGTGTGTGTGAATGATGCGACGCTTTGTTGTCTTTACTGCAGCAGTAAGTAGCTGTAGCTGTAGCTGTTGTTATGCCTGTTGTCTGTTTACCCTGTACACATCAATAACTAAGGCATATCAGCTTAAGCCTATGCAGATTTGCACTGCAAAATTTCGATTGTAAAAAATAATTTTTTTTTTTTTTTCAAATAAAAAAAAATTAAAAATTAAAAAAAAAAATTTTTTTTTTTAATTTAATTTATTTTATTGTAAATAATTTCCAATAATTTTATAATGTATACAATCACAACTCCAAAGATCAACTGCGCGAGCTGTGCCTGTCGTCGCATTTTGCAACACTAGAAGTTTGTTTAGATTCCTTTAATTTCTTTATTTGTTTAGAAATTCAATTAATTTCTGTTTATATTCATATAGAAACTCGCATTGCCGATAACTGTTTAAGACTCAATTTCGATTTCGTGATCGAATTACGCCGAAGCACACACAAATCAATATTTTTGGAAAACTGACAACTGTTTGATAGTCATTAACCGTTCCAGCAACCGAAACCGATTCAAACCGTTTCAAACCCAAAGGGCAGCAGCTATTTTTAGCACTATTTAACACTGGCGAATGCAGAGCAGCGTATTGATCTGCGCTTAATATTTCTTGTTCTCATTGTCGCCCCATTATCAAACCGAGTTCTTATCAAATCAAATACAAAAAAAAAATATATATATATACATATATACATATATACATACATATATATATCTATATGTACACATATATGACAGTAAAAAGAGTGAAGTAAACTACTTACTTTTTGCAAGCCGCGCGGCTGCTAACGTCTGAGACTTTGCACGGACAACAAACAATAAAAAGGGAGAAATGCGCGCAAAAACTGACTCGGCCAAAAAGCTCGAAGGCCGAAAGTCGAAAGCCCAAAAGTATGAAAGCTTACTTACAGTTAACTTACCCAGGCAAAACCCTGCCAAAGGGAGGTTTAGAGCTGTTCCCTAATGTGTGCGTTTGTGTGTGTGTGTTGTGTGTGTGTGTGTCCCCCTCTGTGCGTGTGTGTGTGTTTATAAGATGTTGCTTATCTATCGATAACTTTGTGACTTGATTAATGGTAATTGCTGGTAGAGTTGAAAAGCTTTTTTGTTTCTATTTTGAGCGCATGCTAGGCTCAACTTGCAGGGGCACTGGGGGTGGGGGTTGGCCGGTGGCTCGTTAGCTATCAACAATTGGCCTTTTCCTTCTCTTTTTTAGCCGGAGTATCCCTAATGACCTTGGACATTTTGGCCAGTTGTTGCTGTGTGGGTGGCTGGTTAGCTGGATTGGCTGGGTTGGCTGGTTGGTAGTTTGGTTTGGTAGCCAGGCCTATCGCGCTTTTATCACTTAACTGATAAGCTTTTGATATAACATTAAAGCATGTAAATTTGTTTGCCTTAGTCGCGCTCGCAATTTGTGCAAATAATCTGGCAACATTAGGCTGGGGCAGCTGGGCAGCTGGGCAGCTGGGTAGCTGGGCAGCTGTGCGTGACCTTCAACTCATACCCGGCCGGGCGAGCGAGCGCTAACGTTGCCGGCTCATTGAATATTTGCATTAGAGATGAGCAAGGGTTAGCGTTGATATATGGCAGAGAGAGAAAGAGAGACATGAGTATATACACACGTATGTGTTCAATACAGGTGTGTACGAAGTCTGTACAGATTCAATTCAATTCAATTAATTATATATCTAATTTATAAAAAAAGAATTTATATAAATTAAGTAGTTAAGTAATTTTTGTATACCCCAATTAAAGCTCCAATTAAATCTTTAATTTATTATATTTCCACTTCACTTAACTAATATTTTATAAAAATTTAATTTAATTTTCGTGAAGCTCTAATTTTCGTGTCACGCACATCGATTCCGCTTGCTCATCTCTAACGTGAACTGCCAATTGGATGTAATTGACCCAGGTCAAAACTTTCCGAAAAATTAACTGATTGTGGTTTGCTCAATTACCTAACGGTTTGTGGAAGGCCACACCGTAAATTGAAAAAGCTCTTAGCTAGAAATCTAAGTTTCAAATGCATGCACAATTGCAACTTGATTCCACGAATCAAGTTCTTTAATATCCTTCCAGTGAATTCGAATGGGCAAAATCAACTGCGCGTGCGAGACAGAGACAGAGAGAGAGAGTGAGAGAGGGAGAGAGAGAGAGAGAAAGAAATGAGAGAAGTATTAAAATAAAATGCAGCCTAAGGAGTTGCTGGAGGTGGGCGGTGGTGGCGTCAAAAGCCAACAGGCGGCTTGTGCTGGGCGTGTTCCGTTGCGCTGCACACACACACACGCGCGCATACATATGTATATATACATACATACAGATGCGGATGTACACGCATACAGACAGACATACATACATACATATTTTGTGGGCTACTTCAGTTTTAACACTTTGCGAGGCACAGACATTAAAAATAGACTTGTTGATAAACCAACGGCATAAACCGAATGCACATTTTGGGCCAACGAAGAGGCGATGCCAATGCATGTGTGTGTGTGTGTGTGGGTGGGCAGTCAACGGGAATTAAGAAACAGGATTTTAGCTTTTGTCTAACTGTTGTTGTTGTCGTTGTTGTTGTTGTTATTGTGCGTGCTTATTGTGAATCATTTGCGGGAATTAACGAACTCTGCAGCATGCACACATACACATACACATACACACATACATACGCCGCCGGGTTATGTATACATATATAAATATGTACACATACATATAAATATAGTTAATCTGTTGTTGCAGGTGTAGGGCATGGGAACAACAAGAATTTAAGGCAACAATAAATACTTCCCCTTATCTTGTTTTATTATTATCTGTTGTTTTTTAACTCACCTATTTTATGCAAGAGGCTCATTTTGTTTTCCTTAGCTGCGGACAGCATTGATTTTGTTTTGAATTTTGTTGATGCCGCTTCTGCTGCTGCTGCTGATCCTGGTGCTGGGGCTGGCCAGCGGCGCGCCGTGTCGTTGCCTTCTGCAGCCGCACACCGAAATTATACGCATACGCACACATACACATACACAGAATTACAAACACACATACACTTGGCACACACACGCACACCCGCAAAGCACAAGCGCTCGCTCGCTTACGTTACTTTCACGTTATCACAATGCGTAATTACGCTGGTACGCGTTCAGATTGTACATTAACTTTGACATCGCAATGCAATCAACTTAATTCAGCTTCATTTAATAAATAACAAAAAAAAAAATAATACAGTTTGCTGCAGCAGTTAGAGCAGCCAGCAATCGATGGCACTATCGTTACGTTACTATCGATATACAGATCATAGTTAAGGCATCTGAGTCATTACTACGCTGCAGCCCTGCAACTGGGAAGGGCGCACACTAATCGTACAATTACATTTATCCCAGTAATACGGTCATACTGCTGAACAGATTTTTAGTACTTTTTGCAATATAGAATATTGTCTATTCACTAAAAATATAGCTTAGTGTGCAAACATGAACAAATTTTTTAGTGAAAAATACACATAGTTTAGTAGGTGAGAATGTGTTGTGACATATCGTTATTAAAAAATATCGATAGCCTGCTATCGGAACGCATTTGTAAATCAAAATGCACAAAGCATGATTTTTGGAAACATACAATTTGAAATTTAACGTTTGGAGCAAAAACTAAATTAGTGTATAGTGTTACATTTACCTATTTAGCCCAAGGCTATTTCGCGCCACCGTTCCTCGTGTCACGACTTGATGTGTGAGCCCACCACTTGCGAATCGGTAATCGGCTATATGTCGATGTATCGATGCATATAACAAAAATAACATCGACTCATCGATGTCTGTGTTAAACAGCGGGCAATACAGCACCGAAAAAGCCGATGCAACATTTTTTATACAAAAATTAAAAGAAATTGTGCAGTTGCGGGATATTGGTCGAAAGGGCGTGCCAACAAAATAACTGTGAGTGTTGCAAGTGTTTGTTAAATGTGCTGTGATTTATTTTGTTATTGCAATTGCAATTGCATTGTTCAATTATTGCCCACCCTGCGTAAGTGTGTCTGTGTATGTGCAACATTTCAATTTTTGCATGTTTCCTGTATGTGTGCGAGTATGAGTGAGTGAGTGTCTGTACGTGTGTATGAATCGGGTGCAAAACTGCTCCTTTGTTTGCGTCGACTGCGCTCAGTTCTTGTTCCTCCTTCTTGTTGTAGTTGTAGTTGTCGCTGCCAGCGGCGCCAATGCCAAAAAGGGTGTGTGCCGGCTGAGCAGCAACAACAACAACAACAAACCGTGGAAAACCAGAAGCAGCGGCGGCTCCTTTTACATACACATCCGTTTTGTGTTTTCTTTTCCTTTTTTCCTTTTTTTTTCTGCTGTGCATAAACAAGGCCTAATTAATTGCACGCAAAAAAGCAAAGAAAATAGTAACAGGCATTGAAGTGCATGACAAACGCAGCATGTCAATAAATGCATATGCAACAACAAACACGTAACGGAACCACCACCACCACCACCAGGAGGCCACTTGCGCTTGGAACAGCCCTCCCCACGCCGCCTGCTTTCTATGTAGCCCTCTCTCCCTCTAACAGCTTCTGTTCTGCGCAGTGGTGGAAGAGGAGAAAAAAACCGTAAAAACAGTTGCTCAAAGCGTTGCCGGCTTACCGGTGCCGGTGTTGCCACCCACCCCCAACAAAGTTGCTTACAGTTGCACCCGCTTACACACACACATAGACACCCTATGTAGCTACATATAAAGAGAGACCCCCAGACGCACACACACACGCGCGCAGCTCTCTTTCTCTCTCACACACAAGTGCAGCATGGATGCTGTTGTCTCCCGCTGTCTGCTGATGTTGCTCTCCTGCAGGTTGCACTTGTTTCTGCTTCATTTCCAATTCGCTTTTTGGCCAGTGTCCGTCGCCAACGCCGCCGCCGCTGCCACCCAACTTCCGCTCGCTCAGTCGTGCGCAGTTTTCTTTTTCTATATTTTTCTAAATCACTTGACCCGATTACCTGGTGGCTGCACCACCACCACCAGCCAGCAGCCAGCCAGTCATCCAGTCCAGCAGGCTGGCAACGTCAACAGCCAATGATGGTCATTTGTTTTGCCGCTTTCTAACGAACCAGTTGAATTTGCGCACGCGTCGTCAAGTGAGCGCAACTGTGTCTCTTCTTCTATTACTTCTGCTTCTTCTTCTCGTTGTTGTTGTTGTTGTTGTTGTTGCTGCTGCTGCGGCGTTTGTCAATACATTTAGCTTCAGTTGCCGTCTGCCTGTTATTGTTGATGTTGTTGTACTTTGCTAGCCGCTGGCTGCACTTGAAATTAACCGCTAGTTGCGGCACACATACAAAAAGAGTAGTAAAAGGAAAAAATCAAAAGTTGCAAATAAATAATAAAAAAAAGTATACAAAATACAATTTGAATACCAGCGAAAAGTGCTCGATCAACTTGCTCAGATTCGTAGCCCAAACTCCAGAGCATTTTTGCATTTGCAAAAATTTGAGCGCCGTGTGTGTGTCTGTGTGTGTTTGTGACAAATGCTCAAAGAAAGCCAAACTGTCTCGCCTTTAGAGTGGACCAGAATTAAGAAAACTTGAGAGTTGCAGAACAAATTAATAATTTTGTATATAAAAAAAAAAAAGATTTTTATAACTAATAAAAAAAAAGTGCAGTTATTATATATATATTTGTAAATTAAACGGTGGTTGCATCAAAATAATTATTTCCGCATTTCAAGCCTTGAACAAGGTCCACTCTAAAATGTTATTTTTTCCTGTTTGTGCTTTACTAAGTGTTGCAAATATCACACAAAAAAAAGAATACTTTTTCGTAGACTTACACTGAAAAAAGAGTGTGAATAAATTGTAATTGTAATAAATTGGCATAATTAATATAATTTTGCAATTAAAAAGTTGAAAGTTTATAATAGAGCTATTTAAAATGAATTCATATTATTATAAATGAGTATGCTCATAAAAAAAAAAAACAAAACAAAATTTATTACAATATAATAAAAAAAATATATTATTATTCAAAATAAGTATAATCATTAAACTAAAAATATATATATATACATACATATTTATATTAGTGTATATATTTATATATATATAAACTTATATATGTAAATGAATTCAGATCATATCAGCTGTATTAAATTATATTCCATAATATTCGAATGAATCATGCGCAAGTTATAAATGAATTCTTTTTAAAGTTTCGCCTCATACATGCGTATGAATCATGTTTTAGCTATTATAGTTGAAAGGCGATTAGTTAAGAGATATAATCAGAGTTTATGTTTAACTAAAAGCAGAGCTTAATTTATGAGGATTTGTTTAACAAACAAAATAATGAAAGACTAACAACAATAATACATTCACACATACACACATACGCATACATATGTACATATGTATGTATATTCTGGTCAATTCTATTTATGAGGCGTGGCACTTGTTTATAAAAGGCGCTTACAAGTGGCCAACACCTAGATTAGCACAATTTGTATGCATGGAAAGCTAAAGCGGAAAAAGGACAAGGCATGCACACACACACACACACACACACTTGCATACGTACATACATTCATCGCATGTATGTATGTATGTATGTGTGCTTATGCTGCTTTAAGCCTATCCGGCATCTCTGTGCCAATCGGCATTTGGCATTCTCCTCGCATCGCAGACGCAAACGCAATTGTTGCTGCCGCTTTTTTTTTGTGCTTTCTCTTTTCATGCGATAAACAAGACGCACAAACACACACATAACTATATACTGTGTATATATGTATATGTGTGTGCATATGTATAGCCAAGTGTGCAAGTCCTCAATAATTATAGCCAAGTGCAGCGCAGCAACTGCAACAACATTAGCAGACAGACGAGTCCAAGTCCAAGTTGTCCATTTCCATTTTTCCATTCTTGTTCAAGTTTCTGTGTATGGGCTGTTCCTTGTTGTTGCTGTTGTTGTTGCTCATCTGACATGTTGTGAGTAATGCGACTCAAGTGTGGGCGTGCCAGGCAGTCATCAGGCAACAACATCATATCACAAAACAGCTTATCAATTGATATTTGTGTGGTGCGTCTGTTTTTGCGTGCGGTGCTGCCGGACTTTGATCAAGAAAACAGCTAGTTTGGCTTGAAAAAGCGCTAAACTCCCTTTAAGTTTGACTATAAAATTAAGCATTGGCTGTTTTGCATGCGGTAAACGCTCGCTAAGTGAAACTTTGTTTATATTGCAGAGAACAAAGAAGGGAAATCAGTTTTTTTTTTTTGTAATGTAATTGAACGTAATGTATACAGCTATATAGGGCACAATAACAGAGTTAATATATACACTTATAGCATAAATATATATAATATAAATAAAAACAAGTGCGGCTAAACGGTTGGATCGGCTGCACTGACAGGGTGATTCATATGTATGTGTGGTGGTTTACAACAGTGGCAGGCAATAACTTAACTTAGCAATAATCATAATAATAATAATAGAATTTCATGTTTGTAATTCTAGACGTGCGGACCACAGCCGAGCAAACAATTAAATAAATAGCAATTACAACAGAAGCTATCAAATTGGAAAGAGGCAAAAGAAAATTCATATAAAATAGAAAGAAACGAGCGCGGAACTCGTCTTCTCGAATTGGTAAAGTGAGACATCGGGCTAACGGTAGCAGCGCTTCAAGCAGACCAATTGCAATCGACGCACACGCACGCACGCACGCATACCTGCAGCACACACACACACACACACAGAATGGCGTGGCGCTTTAAGGCTTCCAAGTATAAAAATGCCGCGCCCATTGTCCCAAAAGCGGAGGCTTGCGTACGCGAAATATGCGTGGGCAGCTATCAAACCTACGGCAATAATATTGCCGCATCCGCTGCCTTCATGGCCTTCAATTGGGAGCATAGCGGCTCCAGTGTCGCTGTCCTGCCACTCGATGATTGCGGGCGAAAGAGTAAGACAATGCCATTGCTGCATGGCCATACGGACACAGTGACAGACTTGAAATTCTCGCCCTTTCATGATGGACTATTGGCAACGGCATCGCAAGATTGCCTGGTGAGTAATGGAAGGAATTAAGGAATCAAGACAAAGTCGTCTTATTGTGCATTAATTCCCTTGCAGGTCAAAATTTGGCACATACCCGAAAAAGGACTCGAACAATCGCTCTCTGATCCGGAGGCTGTCTTCTCACATAAACAGCGTCGCGTAGAGACCGTCGGCTTTCATCCCACAGCCGATGGTCTAATGTATTCTACAGCCGCTGGCTGTGTGGCGCTCTTCGATATTGCGGCCCAAAAGGAAATCTTCTGTGAGTAGTAGAAAGACTTTTGGCATGCCAATCCCAACTGCAACTCTCTCCCTCTGTCTCTTCTAGCTAACAATGAGCATCCCGAGGTTATTCAATCGGTCAGCTGGCGAGAGGATGGCACTGTGTTGGCCACCAGCTGCAAGGATAAGTGTGTGCGCATCTTTGATCCACGTGCCGCCGGCTCGCCCATACAAATGGTGACTGAATCGCATCAGAGCATTAAGGACTCGCGTGTCGTCTGGCTGGGCAATCAATCGCGCATCCTGACCACCGGTTTCGATGCAGCCCGTTTGCGTCAAGTGATCATCCGTGATATACGCAACTTTAATACGCCCGAAAAGACACTGGAGTTGGACTGCTCGACGGGCATATTGATGCCGCTGTTCGATCCCGATACAAACATGCTATTCCTGGCTGGCAAGGGTGATACGACCATTAATTATCTGGAGATCACAGACAAGGATCCCTATCTAATCGAAGGACTTCGGCATACCGGCGAACAAACCAAAGGCGCCTGCTTGGTGCCCAAGCGTGCCCTCAAAGTGATGGAGGCTGAGGTTAATCGTGTGCTTCAGCTTACCTCCAACATGGTCATACCCATTATGTACCAAGTGCCACGCAAGGTAGGAGGCGATAGGTAGCTTAGCTGAAGGCTATTTATTTAATGCATACCATTTTAGACTTATCGCGATTTTCATGCTGATTTATATCCTGAAACCACGGGCTATAAGACGGAGCTTATAGCCAGCGAATGGCTCAATGGCACCAATCTGCCAGTGCCCAAAATGAATTTGGATCCAGCGAAACGCGAGCATGGCGATGAGCCAATTATCGTAAGTAGTTATATGTGCATACATATATATATATATATATAGTTTTTACTTTCGAAGTGTAAATATATCCTAGCAAGTGCTGAGTCAAAATTTCTTATCGTTAAATATGACAAACAACCATAGAACTTTAGAATTTGATAAGATTGGTCGTTAAGAATTATAGGTTAAAGACAAATATATGTTAGGCTATAAGATAACTTCATGTTAAAAGTTGAGATAAGCTGAAATATTCTAAATCATATAGCTATAGGCCCAAAAAGTTGTGAAAGTCAAAGAAGATTCGCTAGGTTAATTTAGCTTAGATAAGTGGATCGTATGTGGAACCTAAGCAGAACAATCTTAGGTATAACAATTAGTTTAGATATGTGAAACATATGCTAAACATGTATAGCATATTCTTAAGTATCTCGGCTAGTTTAGAAAAGGGACGTGGATCGTTGATCGAGCCTAAGCAGAAATGTACCGTTAAATTAGTTTAAATATGTGGAACTATGTAGAACTCTACAATAACACATATACCATACAAACCTAGATACATCGTGGCAATTTGAGCGATTTCGTTAAGAATCTTGAGAACCAGAAGGCCAAGGGCAAGACTCAGGCCCAAACTCAAAAGCCTGCCACCACCTCGTCGGCCAAGCGCAACGACAACGAGCACTTTGTGATGCTGCGCAAGTGCAACAACAGCGAGGAAAAGAATGGCAATGGAGCCGACTGCAATGAGAAGCGTTTGCATCAGCCCAAAATGCAAGCAAAGGATGAGTGCAGCCTTAACCAAAGCGAATTAATACGCAAATTCGAAGCCAAATATAAGACAGACTCCGAGAAGGATCAGCAGCAGCATTTGGACGAGAAGGACTCGCCCACTGAGCACTCGACCGGCAGTAGTGAGGAGGCCTCCTCATCGGCGGCTCTGGACACCAATTCGCCAAGTGGCAGCCAATCGCCCCCGAAGCCGATGCCGCGCACCTCGCGCAACAATTCGCTGCCCGAGTCAACTACACCACAGTCTGGCGATTCATCTGGCGAGTGCAACACGCCACGCCCACGGCCACGCACAACTGCAGCAACCGCCTACAAGGTGCCACAGCGAATGCCACAAAACGAAATTTTATTTTGCTAATTTAGTATTTTGGTTTTTTTGACCTAGACAAAAGTTTTCTGCTTGATCAGATCTGTATTTTTTTTCTGTTTCATTCCACAATTTCAAAGCACGAATTAGTTGCATTCCGTTTTGTTCTATTTTGAATTCTGTATGTTTTAAAGTTTTGTTGAACTATTATTTTTGCACTATTTTGTAGGTGTTTCATTCCACTCAGTTGTTATATAGTGATATTTTTTTATTTTGAATTTGGAATTTTATTTATTTTTTTTTGGTATTTGATTCAAGTTTTTATATTTCATGATTTTAACACAAATTTGCACTGTTCCACAGCCACGGCTTGGCCCGAAGCCCTTCTCTAGCAACACCGGCGACGTTTCCTTTGACAAGGTGTTTGCCGTGCCCGTTGCGCCCGGTTCCCATGAGAATATATCGACTGTTGGACAAGATAGTTGCGGTGATGCGCCAGCTGGCGGTAGCAAGCCCGATCTCATTGTGGAAATCGAAATCCAAAGTAAGTCAACGAAGCGAGTGAAGAGTGCAGCTAATAACTTCTCTCTCTCTGTCTCTTTTTAGAGAGCGAACCAGATGTGGCCGGCAATGGCAATGGAAATGGCGTGCAGAAGTCATTGACAACATCGGAGCGGCGTAAGGTAAATTAAAGATATATATATATATATATATATATATATATATATATATATATATATATATATATATATATATATATATATATATATATATATATATATATATATATATATATATATATATATATATATATATATATATATATATATATATATATATAGTTAGAATAGGCATATATGGTTACGGCCACACTTGACTAATCTTTTCAACTCTTGACCTCTCTTACATGCCTGTGCCAAAATTCGTTTCTACTCTCGTTTACTACTTTACTACCAAAAAAAAAAACTTGTAACCTGCTAACTAACAAACCTAAAACTACTTCCGCACCTGTGCTACTTTCTACTATTTGTCCACCTAAATCCGAACTGCAACAACAAATCACAACTACAACAACTTTAGTCTTCGGCTGACGATGATGAATCATCCGATAAGGTCTGCAAACGGATTAATTGAATTGCAACTTAAAATCTCAGATTTGCTTACATCTCAAAATTTCTTGTATCCAACAATTTTTAGATATTTGAACAGAACTCGGAATCGTCGGAGAACTCAACGGAGGGCGAGGATCGCACCGATGCCGATTTGCGACGCTTTTCAGCGGTGCGCAGTAGCATTGCCGAGCGACGACGCGTCTACGAGAGTCGATCCAAAAGCCAAGTGGATGAGAAGGCTCAGTCCCCAGTGCCGCTGTAAGTAAATCGTAACTTAATTTATCAATATTTATATCTAATTGAAATCTATAATTTTTCCTTAGTCGCCGCGAGAGCTCCAAGGTTGAGCCACTGAAGCCCAGTCAGCAGGTGGGAGGCAATAGCAATGTTATTCCAGCGAGCGGCATAGATAGCAAGCGCATCTCGGTGCCAGAGGGGAAACTATTGGAGGAGCATCGCGGACAGCGTGGCAATGGGGCCGGTCTTAAGAAGTCAGCCACAGAGGCGGCATTCAGTGCTGCATCCACAAAGCGCACTTCGACCGTCTTTGGCAAGGTGTCCAAGTTTCGTCACTTGAAGGGCACGCCCGGTCACAAGTCCACACATATTGAGAATTTGCGCAATTTGAGCCGTCAGATACCGGGCGAATGCAATGGCTTCCATGCCAACCACGAGCGTGTGGCTGTCCCGCTTGCCGGGCCGGGTGGTAAAATTGCCATATTTGAGTTGAGTCGCCCTGGCCGCTTGCCAGACGGTGTCATCCCATCGCTAGTGAATGGCAGCAATATAATGGACTTCCAATGGGATCCGTTTGATGCACAGCGTTTGGCGGTTGCCTGTGACGATGGCATTGTCAAATTGTGGCGCATCGAGGAAGGCGGCTTGAATGAGCCAACGAATGTGCCGCAAGGCGAATTGACAGCACATTTGGATAAAATCTATTTTATTCGCTTTCATCCGCTGGCCGCTGATGTGCTGCTAACAGCCAGCTACGATATGACCATCAAGCTCTGGGATTTGCGCACCATGAAAGAGAAGTGCTCCCTCACCGGGCACACGGATCAGATCTTTGACTTTGCCTGGAGTCCGTGCGGCAAGCTGGGCGCCAGTGTTTGCAAAGATGGCAAAATACGCGTCTACAATCCACGCAAATCCGAGACACCGATACGCGAGGGCAACGGACCAGTGGGCACACGCGGTGCACGCATCACCTGGGCACTCGAGGGTCACTACATTGTCTGCACTGGATTCGACAAGTGCGTTTAGTCCTATATATTCCCGGTTATAAATTAATGTATGCCATTACAGGGTATCGGAGCGTCAGATAAGCGTGTATAATGCACAAAAGTTGACTGCACCGCTAAATACGGCCAGTTTGGATGTGTCGCCATCAATACTCATACCATATTATGATGAGGACAGTTCTACGCTGTTTGTCACTGGAAAGGGCGATTCGACCATCTATTGCTATGAGATAACCGATGAGGAGCCATATATATGCCCCTTGTCGCATCATCGCTGCTCTTCGCTGCATCAGGGCCTCAGTTTTCTGACCAAGAATCATTGCGATGTGGCCAGCGTGGAGTTCTCCAAGGCATACAGGCTGACAAACACAACCATTGAGCCGCTCAGCTTTACGGTGCCACGCATTAAGGTAACAACTGAGCCGTATAATAAGCCTGTGCAACAAATGTAAAAGGATTGCCAATAGATTTAGATTTCAATTTAGAAAGATATATACCCTATATATAATATGTTTATTTGCTTATTGCTTTGCAGAGTGAACTGTTCCAGGATGATTTGTTTCCACCCACACGCATCACATGGAGCGCCACGCTTTCTGCGGAGGATTGGTTCGCCTGCAACGACAAGAGCGCAGCCAAAGTTAGCCTCAAGCCTGAGGGCATGGATACACGTGAGTGACCGTCCTCATTCACTCTCTCGCTCACTTTCTCACTTAGGCTCTTTACTGCACTCCTCTTGACGCCATTCACCCTGCCTTTATCTTCCTGTCTCTTTCCCTCTAGCAGTTTAACTGCCTTCATCACTCTCCCTCTCACTCTACCAGTTAGACTTATGCACTTCTCTCTATTGTTTTCAGTATCCTCCATACAGCAAATGTCAGCGCCAGTTAAGAAACCGGAGCACACGCAGTTTGGTAGCAAGTCTGAATATGAGACCAACAAGCAACAGGAGGTGAGTTTCCCGTCTCTCTCTGTCTCTATCTTTGTCTTTTACTTACATGAATGCCTCTTAACTGCTCTAGATCCAAAAGTCAGTGAGCGCGCGAATGGAATACAATACAAAGTTGGAACAGGATGACATGGAAGGTGTCGATGAGAACGAGTGGCAGGAGTAGCCTCAACGCATTGCATACACATAAGCTATATTATTAAATATACACTCATAGATAAGTTCGACGCGTATATACGAATATATACGATGCATAATTACACGTATATATACATTGACACAGACACAGATACACAATCACACACACTGACCCGGCCAGGATTACAAGTTTTAGGCAATTCGCGAGCTTTGCTTCAGTTTCTACCTTATTTTTTGATTAACTGCTCGGTGCTGTTAGAACTTAGAGAGCGATAGAAAGAGAGAGAGAGCGAAACATATATATATATTTATACACTTATTGTATGCACTGCTAACTGGTTGTGTGCCAATATACCCGCAGTTACCCTGTACCCGTTTATATATACCCAACTGCAGTTGCTCAATCAAATTGCCAAATTACCAATGTTAAGGCAGATGATTCATTTTATGTTTTGTGTTTAATATTTTGTTTAATTGTATTTGTTTTCCTTATACACCTGTGTATATATGCGCATGTATATATATATTTATATATATATTAATATATTTATTTATTTTTGTATATATATATATACATATATGCGTGTGCATTTTCTTGTGTTTATTTAGGTAGTTAGTCGAAATTAGTTAAGCGTATTTTATATATACACATTTTTATATATATATTTTAATTTTACAATAATGATTTTCTATAGATTTTCGATTCAATTATATATATATATATATATATATTTGTGGCCATATATGCTGTTGATAAAGATATAAAGTAGGAGACGACAAGGCGAAAGTTAGTGACAAGATTTATATAGTACATGATCAACATGTATATTTTTGTAGAGTATTTTTTGTACCTCTCAGTTTATTTCAAGTGTGCTCTCTATAGATATTGATGCCTAGATATATATTTATATCCATATCTAATTCAATATAATTTTGTTAGTAAATTGTTTTTTTTTTTTTTTTTTTTTTTTTTTTGTTTGCTTTAATTTCTCTTTCGCTTTGGCATATGCGAAGCAGCTCAGCCGGGCCTTACACACACACAGCAACACATCACACACACTTATACACTTTCTTTACATTATGTATTTAAAGCATATTTAGAGGACATTTGAAACAATTCGCTTTTTTGTCAGACCTTTTTTTTCATGCGTTATCCTGAACCCATTAGAAATGGGTGCAAAGGGTAAACTAGCAGAAGCAGGCGAATTATATAGAACATATATATGCCTGATTACTGATCAATCAAGCTATGTCTGTCTGTATGACTTGAAATTTGAAGTATTTCATTAATTTTTCCTTAAAAATTTAATACGTAGACAGATTTGGAAGACCTGCACCCCAGATTCCTTCATGATTAATACAAGAACATAATTATTATAGCAGAGCCCATTTGGGTATCATATTCATAAGCTTAAAGTATCATACAGTTCATGTATCTTAAAACAATAGCTCTGGTTAGGGTTCAGGGTATACACAAGTCGGATACTGTCGACTAAAGCACTCTTTTACTCGTCTGTTTCTGGATTCAATTCTTCTAGTCTTTCTTTTGTGCGATAGTAAATCAAGACAGACACATATATTTATATATATATATATATATAATATATATATGTATATATATATATATATATATATATTGACATATGCCAAGCAAATCGTACTCTTACTGCAGAACAAGAACACGAAGAAGAAGAATAAGAACAAGATATAGACTGTACTAAACACTGAGACGTTTAATGCGTAAGCCAATCAAGCGAGTATTTTGTTAACTTACAACATAAAAACTAAGCGTAAAATGAGAAACGAAAATATAAATCAAATCAAATCAAATATGTAACGCCAGATCAAAAGACAAATCTATTGATATAATGAAAACAATTCCAAAACTGTTTAACGAAAAGACTTGAAATCGCATCGTTGCCATTAACAAACAAAATATATATATATAGAAATACAAAATTTGTTTTGTACTGCAAACAATAGAAAAGCGAGCAAATGACTCCACTAAGACTAAATATATAGAATATATATACACATTTGTATTTGTACTTTGGCAATAGATGACATACATATATATAAATATATATACATATATTTTGTATACAATAGAAGGAAACAACAACTTTTGCGACTGATTGACCAACATAAAACTATACTCGTAACATAGCGCTGGCTGAGAGCTATGTGCTCTATATAGTACATAAGTCAACAAAAACAACAACAACAACAACAAAAGACATTCAATTTAATATTGCATTTATACAACAAACACCAATTCCAAAACTATATTCCAATTTTCATATACAAATTGTTCAACTTCAACTCTCTCACACTCTCTCTCTCTCTGTAGTATTTATATATATATATAGAGAACTCTTCAAATTATGATCTTAACTAATATAAAAGTATTTTTTTTTTACTTAAATTTTTAATATTGACTTTAGTTTCTTTGTGATTATATGTCATATCTGTTTTCGTTAACTTTTTATCCGCCCCCAACAACAACAATAATAATTATAATAATAATCGCGCTCGATATTTTGAGAACTATATATATATATATATATATATATATATATATAATTGTATTTTACAAAAAATATTTGAATACTATATATATATTTATATATATATATAGTAATATATAACATAATTACACACACACACACACACACACTTAAGGTATTTCTTTTTGAATGTCTCTCTTATTTATATTTATATATACAAAGCATATATATGTATACATAAATGCATATGTAATTAAAATAAAAAAAAAAAATAAATAAACAAAATATTAAAAAAAAAAGAAGAAATTTTTGTAAACGCGTAAAAGAATATTAAAAAAATAAAAACTTAAAATTTAGCAGGCGAAAAACCGACAGAAAAAGGCATAAATATTATACAATTTATTTTACAGTATATCCGATATATCAATACTCTAGATTTAAGTGACAAAAAATATTAAATTAAAACAAAAACAAATATATTTATATACATAATAAAATAATAATATAAAAAAGTAAAAAAAAAATAAAAATAAAAATAAAAATAAAAAATGCAATACAAAATTAACCGCAAATTTCTTGTTTGACAACTTTTATTGATTACAGGGTGTATATAGGAGAGATGTTATGATCGTATATAGAGAGATCATCATAATACAATGAATATATAGAAAGTTTCAGATAGAGCCAGTTCAGTTGTGTTATCGAAGTTTATCGATTTCAAGGTATGTAGTTAAAATGTAAAATAAAATAAATATATAGAAATATTTAACAGAGTATTTCAGCTGAGATTTGCTCCATCTCTATCTATGTGTCTGACCTGTTTTCTATCTAGTTTTTAAAATCTCTTCCTCTCTCTGTCTGTCTCTCCTTTTCCGCTTTTCCTCTCTCCATTTCCATCTCTACCTTTCTGTCTTTTTCTCTCTCTCTTTCTATTCCTACTACGCTCTCTCTATCTCTATCTCCCCCTCTCTACATATCCCTCTTTGTCTCCTCGCCCTTCCTCTCGCGTCTAACCTCACCTCCTCCGCCTGCCAGACTTGCTGTTGCCCAGGACAACGCAACCGCCCAAGTCCAAGAAACTTATCCATCGAACAAACAATAGCAAAATGCTTGCGCAATGCCAGAGCCAGAGCTAGAGCCAAAAGCAATCAGAGTTGACTTAGAGTAAAGTCTGAAAATGAAGTTTATGCTGAAGAAATGTTTGAGGAAAAAGGCGCCCGAAATGAAGCCAGGCGCCATCCTGGATGCGGTTATATCGCAGTCCTCGGCAACGGCCTGCAGATGCCTGCTCTACAAGCTGGCCGACTACAAGAGAGGTAGGTCAGGAGAAGTCATAATCTCAATATTAATCCGAATCTAAATCTGATTGGCAGGCGGCGATCTGATCGACGCCATCAATTCGGGCGGTTTGATTGCCGTGGAGCAGCTGATCCGGGAACAGTTTGGCGTCTTTATGTATAACGATGGCAAGGGTCAGGTAATCAATCGTGCCGAGTTCTTGCGCTGGAAGTATCGCGATCATACGGAGGTGACAATACCGATAGAGGCATCGCTGTCCATACACGATCCGCTGGGCAAGTGGGAGGATCACAAGGCCTGCTGGCAGATGCAGTATCGTGGCGCCCTGGGCGAGAGTCTGCTGCACGTGCTCATCATCTGTGACTCCAAGATACATACGAAACTGGCGCGTGTCCTGCTCCGCGTCTATCCCAATCTGGCGCTGGACGTTATGGAGGGCGAGGAGTATCTGGGCGCCAGTGCCTTGCACCTCTCAATTGCATACAGCAACAATGAGCTGGTCGCGGATCTGATTGAGGCTGGAGCGGATATCAATCAGCGCGCCATTGGCAGCTTCTTTCTGCCGCGCGATCAACAGCGCATGAATCCGGCCAAGAGCACCGACTACGAGGGTCTCGCCTATATGGGCGAATACCCGCTGGCCTGGGCCGCCTGCTGCGCCAACGAGAGCGTCTACAATCTGCTCGTCGACTGCGGCGCCGATCCGGATGCCCAGGACTCCTTTGGCAACATGATTCTGCACATGGTTGTCGTCTGCGATAAGCTGGATATGTTCGGCTATGCGCTGCGCCACCCGAAAACGCCGGCCAAGAATGGCATTGTCAATCAAACTGGATTGACGCCGCTGACGCTCGCCTGCAAGCTGGGCCGTGCCGAGGTCTTTCGCGAAATGTTGGAGCTGTCCGCCCGTGAGTTCTGGCGTTACAGTAACATCACCTGCTCCGGCTATCCGCTCAATGCGCTGGACACGCTGCTGCCTGATGGACGCACGAGTGAGTAAGCAATGAGGGATCTAACCATATGAAGAAATAATCAATCAATTAGTCAATAAATCAGTCAGTAAATCAGTTAATCAGTCAGTAAGTCAATCAATTAGTCACTCAATCAATCAATCAGTCAGTAAGTCAAGCAGTCAATCAATCAATCATTCAATAAGCCAATCAGTCAATCAATCAATCAGTCAATCAAGCAGTTAGTAAGTCAATCAGTCAATCATTCAATAAGCCAATCAGTCAATCAATCAATCAGTCAATCAAGCAGTTAGTAAGTCAATCAATCAGTAATTCAATCAAGCAGTCAGTAAGTCAATCAGTCAATCATTCAATAGGTCAATCAGTCAGTCAATCAAGAAGTCAGTAAGTCAATCAATCAATCAGTCAGTAAGCCAATCAGTCAATCAATCAATCATTCAATCAAGCAGTCAGTAAGTCAATCAATCAGTAATTCAATCAAGCAGTCAGTAAGTCAATCAGTCAATCATTCAATAGGTTAATCAATCAGTCAGTTAAGTCAGTCAATCTGTCAATCAGTCAGTAAGTCAATCAATCAATCAATCAATCAGCCAGCAGTAGAATGCCTGCCCTATAGTAAAAAATTCAGTTGTCTAGTTCTTATAGCTTGAGCTATGCTTTGGTCATCAATCAGTCAATCAATAGGTCAATAGGTCAATCGGTCTGTCGGCTCATTATCCTTAACCGATAATACACCCATAGAAACATATGCACTCTAGGTCAAGTGATGTGGGCTATGGCATAAGGCATTGGCCTTTCAATCCATCAATCAATCAATCATTCAATCATTCAGCCAGCCAATTGACCAGCATAAAAAGCTTCACTATGCCTTTCCTGTAGTAACGTTGCCCGTACGGCTTGAGCTATGCCTCTTCAACCTTCAATCATAATATCATCAATCAGCTATTCAAACGCCTTACCTGACCTATTTGGCACTACTTGATCTTTTGGCAGACTGGAACTCGGCGCTGTTTATCATATTGAACGGCACCAAACCGGAGCATCTGGACATGCTGGACGGTGGCATCATACAGCGCCTGCTCGAAGAGAAATGGAAAACTTTCGCCCAGAACCAGTTCCTCAAGCGTCTGCTCATTCTCTCCACCCACTTGCTGTGTCTGTCCGTGTCCGTGTACTTGCGTCCGGCACACGATGGCGACGAGCTGGAAGACGAGGATAATGGCGATGCAACAGCCATGGCACAGCTAAGCGATGCAGCTGCAGGCGCTCCAGCTGCAGCAGCGGACGAGGAGGACTACAATGCCCAGACGGTGGCACGCTACTGTGCCGAGCTGGCGACAATAGCGGGGGTGCTGAGCTACGTGGTCTTCCAGCAGGGCGACGAGATCAAGAATCAGGGCCTGTCCGCTTTTCTGAAGCAGCTGGTATGGCACCCTATATATATGTATATATGTGTATCTTTCGCTCTCTAGCTCTCACTCGCTCTCACGTTGATTCTCTCTCACTCACACACAGGCTATATCTCCCTCACACTGCCTGCCTGGCAATCCAACCTTTTTTCGGATCTATTTAGATCTATCAACCGACTCTAACATTTTCCATTCTTTCCAGTCTCATGCGCCCGCCAAGGCCATATTCTTGTTCTCGAATCTGTTGATCCTGGCGTGCATTCCATTCCGTTTGATCGGCGACACGGACACCGAGGAGGCGATCCTGATCTTTGCTGTGCCCGGCAGCTGGTTTCTGCTGATGTTCTTTGCCGGGTAGCGTCGAGTCGCCATTCAAGCTTTTCCATGCCATTCATTTTTTCTGCTTCTCGTTGGCAGAGCTATACGCCTGACGGGCCCGTTTGTGACTATGATATATTCCATGATAACTGGCGACATGTTCACCTTTGGCATTATCTATTCGATTGTCCTGTGCGGCTTCTCGCAGGCATTCTACTTCCTCTACAAAGGACATCCGCAGGTGCAGTCGACCATGTTCAACACCTACACCAGCACCTGGATGGCCCTATTCCAAACCACACTCGGTGACTACAATGTGAGTATTGGGTAAAGTTGGGTAAATCCCGACAAAAAAAAAAAAACAAATTTCGTAATAAAGAAAATTCGGATAAAAATTTAAATTTCAGGGAAAAAATTTACATTTTCGGAAAATATTTAAATTTTCGGAAAAAAGGTTTTAAAATTTCCGAAAGTTCTAATTTTCGGAAATAATTTCAAATGTTCTTTTTATCCCTATAAATGACTCTTCGAAACAGTATCCCGATTTGAACCAGACGACCTATCCGAATTTATCGAAAACCGTTTTCGTCATCTTCATGATCTTCGTGCCGATCCTGTTGCTCAACATGTTGATCGCCATGATGGGTAATACGTATGTGACGGTCATCGAGCAGTCGGAGAAGGAATGGATGAAGCAATGGGCCAAAATTGTTGTCACCCTGGAGCGAGCTGTGCCGCAGTCGGATGCCAAAGGCTATCTGGAGGCGTACTCTATACCACTCGGGCCCGCCGACGATACGGGCTTTGAGGTGCGTGGCGTTATGGTTATCAAGAGCAAGAGCAAAACCCGTGCCAAGCAGCGCAAGGGCGCTGTCTCCAACTGGAAGGTGAGCCCTGTCCATACCCCTAATCCTCTCCAGCTTCAATTGGTTTTCGCTTGCAGCGCGTGGGACGGGTCACGTTGACAGCGTTGAAGAAACGTGGCATGACCGGTGAGGAGATGCGACGCTTGATGTGGGGACGCGCCTCCATATCGAGTCCCGTCAAGGTGACCAAGCAGAAGCTCAAGGATCCATACAATCTGCATAACGAATCCGACTTCACCAATGCCATGGACATGCTGACCTTTGCCAACAATCCGGCTGCCAGCAATGGAGTTCCATTGCGCTCCTCGGCAACAACACCTCCAGTGCCATTGGCCGCGCCTGCGCCGGATCCGTTTCGTGAGCTGATCCTCATGTCGGATCAGCGACCGGACACACATGATCCGCATTACTTTGCCGGACTGCAGCAGCTGGCCAACAAGGCGTTCGATTTGGTTGAGCAGACGCTCAAGACGCAGCCACAGCTAACCAGGAAGACAACCGTGCCAGCGATGGCAGCGCCAATACCAACTCCGGCTGGGACCACGGCTGCAGGGCCGCCTCCACAGACGCCCGCTCTGCCCGTGCCTGTGCCTGCGCCTATGGCCAGCAATTTGAGCAATTTGTTCCAGGATCCCAAGGACATTGTGGACCCAAAGAAGTTGGAGGAGTTCATGAACATGCTCGCCGAAGTGGAGACGGAGGAGAGCGACGGCGGTGGCCCCATCCTGGGAAAACTCTCGCTGGCCAAGCGCACCCACAACGCTCTCTCCAAGGCGGACATTAAACGCTCGCCCAATCACAATGGAAAGGCTACCATATCCTCGGTGTGGAATCAACAGATGCCCCAGCTGGACACGTTGCCGGTAAGTGAATGCCAATCCGGAGCACAGCGGCTACCCATCGTAATGCCATTGCAGGACTTCAACTTCGACGAGGCTGTGGCCGAGGAGGTGCTGACCATCGAGCAGGAGGCGGAGGTGGAGACCGAGGATGGCAACGGTGAGGTGGATAGCGACGACTTGCCCACAGCCGACGAAGTGCATGCCACAATGAAGCAATTCCATCTGCGCAAATGCCAGCCCAGCCAGGACGAGGCGGCGCGTCGAGCCAAATCCGCACGAATCCGACGGCGGAACAAGTGAGTTGAGTTGAGAAAAACCGAGTGTTTACCGTACGGGTGTCTGTCCAGTGGGTCAGAAATTGAAGGAGTAGCATTCGGGTTAGCATTCAGCCTAGTCCAATGCCTTAGCTAATCAAATTCTAAAATATATACTCATCTCACTAATCTATCTATATACATCCCATTTACAGAGTATCTCCCGAAGAGAGCGAGGCGGAAGTGGAGAGCAAACACATTCGCGGACGCTCCGCAGCTGTGGTGCGCAAAGCCCAATCGCCACCCGATCCGCTCGAGCCCTGGAGCACGCGCGAATTGCAGGACATTAACAAAATATTGGCCAAACGGAATTGAGCCACCAACAAGCTTAAACAGAGTATATTATAGTCTATCACAACATTCGCTAATGCTGTCAATTGAGTTCGTTTTCCAAATTTACTTTCATTAAATACAAATATTTAACTATACAAATACAATATATCATATATAATATATATGTGTTGAGGGGATGGGGGCTTGTTGTCCTCTATTGTTACGTATTGTTAAAATAGAATGTGAAACCTGCAGCTCAGCGTGGTGTTAGCAAAGCCAGGGCAAAGCCTAATTGAGCCGATGCCAATTTACAAATCTTTCAATTAATTTAAATATTTATAATTTATAAATGCATATAAATACACACACACACACACACACACACATACTCACTACACTCACAAACATACACTAAGTGAAACTTAAGAATACAATTGGCAACATGAAATTTTTCACTATATATATTTATATATATTTATATATATATATATATATATATATATATATATATATATATATATATAATGTATGTATATATATATATATATATCGGATCGGATATAGCAATTATGAAATTCATTATGATATGTACATTAAGCTGGACACCAATTCCAATTCGATCTATTTATATAGCCCTTGCCCTGGCCTGGCTGGTTACAATTTTTGCTTGTTTTGTTTTTTGTTTTTTTGGCTTCACTTTGCTGCCTAAGGACTAAAATACATCAAGTAATTCTACAAAAATTGTATGACATCTTCCAACTTATCTCATTACGTGGTATTTATACAATCGCTCTTAATTAATTACAAAGTTACTTAGCCGCTAGCTAATTCAACTCCCTCCTCTATACAAATGTATACACATTAGTGCGAAACTGAATGGCTAAATGGGGGCGTGCTATCGACATTTGCTGGCCCTCAGGGTATTCTATAAACAGACTTGCCTCCCGATGCTTCGATATGCTGATCCATCGACTTCAATTCAATGCTAAAACTTGTTTCAACCTAAACTAAATTATTAACTTAAGCTTAGTAAAAAGGTGGTTGCTCTTATGGGTTGTCTGTTCTCGTTGTTGTTTGTTTTCGTTTGTTTTGGGCTTATGCTTTCTCTATCTATCTCTCTCTCTCTCTCTCTCTCTCTCTCTCTCTCTATCTATCTATCTCTGTCTCTCTCCCTTCAGTTGGGTTTTACCGAAAGCTGCTGCTAAGCGTTCGATCATTGGCCAATGCACTTAGACCCTGCGCCTGCGCCTGCGTTGCTAGTTGAGCGTTCGCCGCCGTTGCATTTATGAATATTGATGCTGCGCCGTTGTTATTGCCGTTGCCGCCATTGTTATTATTGCCGTTGTTGCTTGCGTTGTTGTTGATGCCGATATTCGGATTGGTGCTGCTTATGTGTAGTTGTTGATGCTGCTGTTGCTGCTGGTGTAAATGTTGTTGTTGCTGTTGCTGCTGCTGCTGTTGTTGTTGTTGTTGTTGTTGCTGTTGTTGATGCTGCTGCAGCTGCTGCTGTGTTATAGCTGTTGCATTTGTGGGCGTGCCACCCAGCTGCAATATTTGCTGCGCCGTCAGCAACTGTGTGGGTATTATCACCTGCTGCTGCTGTTGTTGCTGTTGTTGCTGCTGTACCGCTGCTGCCGCCGCTGCTGCGGCTTGTACAGCGGCAACCTGCTGTTGTTGTTGCTGCTGCTGCTGCTGTTGCTGCATCTGCAGTCGGAGCAATTGCAACTGATTGGCATTGATGGCGATCTATTGAGTAAATTAAATTAGTAATTGCAATCGGTTGGCCGAATCCTTTCATAATACTTACCGGCACATTGGTCAGTTCGCCCGTGGGCGTTACCACCTGCTGCAACAGTTGTATTTGCTGCTGTTGCTGCTGCTGTTGTTGCTGCTGCTGGGCCAGATTCTGCAGCAGCGCCGTTTGCTGCTGTGCCGCGGTTGGTGGCGCTGGCGTCGCCGTCAACTGTCCATTCGGACCGGCTGTGAGTATTAGCTGTTGGGTCGGCTGTTGAGCAACAATATTTAGGCCGAGACTGTTCTGATGGTGCTGCTGATGCTGCTGCTGCTGATGATGCTGTTGCTGTTGGAGCTGTTGCACTAGCTGCGCCGGCTGTTGTCCAGGCAGCGCTATGAAGTACTGCAACTGCTGTGCTCCGGCGCCCTGCTGTATGATCTGGACCTGCTGCGGCTGATGCTGTTGCGCCGTCAGTTGCTGCAGCTGTTGATTGCTATTGGCCGCCGCCGCTGCTGCCGCAAAAAGATCCGGACTAACAGTGCTGAAACCAAGCACCTCGGCCGTAGTGGCATCCAGTTTGAGGCCAGCTGCAGCAGCAGCCGCCGCCGCAGCCGTAGGTACATTGGCGCCCAGAACATTGGTCGTTGTAAAGCTGGCATTGATATTGTTGTTGCTAACAACAGCATTGTTGACTACCGCAGCAGCGGCTGCTGCCGCTGTTACCGCCGTTGCCGTCGTTGATACATTCGAGCTGGTTGGCTCTTTGGTTTTCTGTGTGGTTGACGGTTTGATCTCCTCCCGCGGCACAATATCGATGAGGAAATCAAATTGATCATAATTGGCAATCGCCTGGGCAATGTCCGAGCGCTGCAGCGTACGTCGCCGGCTCTCCTCAGTGTGCACCCAGGCGCGCATCGTCAGCTCCTGTATGAAATATTCGCAGGCTTTGGCAAACAGCAGCGGCGCCTCGCCCGCTATCATTTTGGCATTCTCGTCCAGTTTCATGATCTTCTTGATGCGCGCCAATGGCAGCACCTGATGCTTAGAATTGGCCACCTGGCTAATTCCATTCACCTCCGTCAGGATATTTGGCCAAAAGTTGTCAATCGTCGGCGGAGGCTTGCGGATGATTTGAGCGCGCGACGCTTTAGAAGGTTTCTCTTTCGTGACTGGCACTGTCGTCGTTGTCGTTGATGTAACACTCATGCCTGTCGCATAGGATGCATTGACTGGGCCACCGGCGCTATTCGTTACGGACAAGCCCGTTGGCATGGGTACCGTCAGCTGCTGTGACGTGACAATTACAGCGTTTGGTCGTCGAAGGCCCGGCGTTGTTGTTGTGGCCGCTGCCTTGGTCAGAGTGTCATTCAGTTCCACTTTGATCGGCGTAACAGTAATAGTGTTGTCGAACATTGCTGTGGCATTGCTACAAACAAAACAACAACAAACAACGCGTATGCACAAAACACAATAAGTAACACATAAAAAAAAAAAGAACGAAACACGATAAAAATTTGTACACACTGTACAGACACACCGAGACTCACCTATTTGGCGCCTTATTTACGCTGCCATTGTTGGTGGCGTACATGGCCACGTTAGGTCAGGTTTGGCGTGTGTGCCGGCTGCAATTGGTAAGCGTAAAACACAAGCAACTCTATTCCAATTGTGTTAAAATTCAACTTTTTTTAAATTTATTTGCTGGTAAATTTCGCAAATGCGTAATGCATACACAATGCGCTAGGGATGGCAACTGGTGCTGCAAAACAATCGATAAGGTCACAATGACAGCTCACGTTCAGCCCTGTCAACTTACTTGAAAGTAGCAAAAAAGTATTCGATACTTGGAATAGGCAGCGATAGGCATGCATGTGCCGAGCACATTTGTTGCCTTAGAACCAATTGTTGATGTAGATTCTTGTATAATAATATATTATTTTTGTTAACCAAATGGTGGCCAACAGTCAGGAGAATGTAGCGCTGACCGCGACGTCAGCGGTAACTGGACTGCCACAGAAGCGCTTCTACCGCCAGCGGGCCCACTCGAATCCCATAGCCGATCACAGTTTCAATTAGTAAACATTTCGTTTGTGCCATTTGTTAGGGTGTGACTCATCAAAGTCGTATCTTATATTACAGTCCCGCTCGGCCAGAAGATGTGGACTGGCGGTCACTGTACCCGAGCATAGGCACCGATCAACAAGTGAAATTCGCCGACATTGGCTGCGGCTACGGCGGCTTTCTCGTGACGCTCGGCGAAATGTATCCCGACAAGTTGGCCATTGGCATGGAGATACGGGTAAAGGTGTCGGACTATGTGATCGATCGCATTACAGCGCTTAGGCTGAAAAATGCCAATGAGGCGACCAACTATCAAAACATTGCCTGCATACGCACCAATGCGATGAAGTATTTGCCCAACTACTTTCAAAAGGGTCAGCTCGAGAAGATGTTCTTCCTCTATCCCGATCCACACTTCAAGCGCGCCAAGCACAAGTGGCGCATCATCAATCAGGCTCTGCTCTCCGAATATGCCTATGTGCTGAGCAGCGGGGTAAGTGCTCCTTGCACTTAATAATGTTACGAAGATCTCTCACATGTTTATTTAGGGCCTGGTTTATACCATGACGGATGTGGAGGATCTGCACACATGGATAGTGTCGCACTTGACGCAACATCCATTGTTTGAACGCCTTAGCGATGAGGAAGCTGTAAGTGATCTCTAAATACAACTCGATCGAAATCTCTATCTAATTGACATATATTTGTAGAACGATGATCCTATAACGCCCAAGCTATATCAGAGCAGTGAGGAGGGCGCCAAGGTTGTACGCAATAAGGGTGATCATTTCTTAGCTATATTCCGTCGCATCTAATTTGACAAATATATACATTTACATATATTTTAACATAAATAATTTAAGTATTTAACAGACATAAGTTAATATCTGTGTTGGTGTTACATATATGCATTGCGATGCCCAATGCCCTCGCAAGTGATCAGCGGATGTATAAAACTCCCATATTCAATGTTGAATTTGACCCCAGCCATTTGCTCGGCCACGTAGATAGCGGTCCGTGTGTGTTTGGTCAGGGCGCCGGCACGAACACGTGAACAGCCATTGGCCAATGCCATGTAGATGATGAGCTGATCTTGCATATGTGCATCCACACATATCTCATTCTTAATGTAGCCTGCCAGTTCGCAGGATGCATTCGATCCAATCATATGCCCATCTATGTTCTTCTCACCCACCGTGGCTGCACCCATGATGCAGCCAGTGTTGGTGACAGCAGTCAGTATGATGCCGGCACCGTTATCGCGGGCTCGGTCTGGGGTATGCTTGAACACCTGTATATTGCACTCATGGTCCGGCCATAAGCGATGGATTTCACGCTCTGCCGAATGCTGCATATCGAAGGCAATGCACTTGGGCAGCCGGCCGGAATAGTAGGCCGATCCCTTGACCGACCGGAACTGGCCGAAGTCATTTAATTGTACCGCATTCAGGGTACGCAATGGCTCAACCTCGAGCACGCAGCGACCGTTGCCACGTGGATAGAAGCCATGGTGCAGCACCTTCATATCAAAATGAACTCCGAAACGCTTCAGATTGGGCATCAGCACCTGCTGCATATATTCCACCTGTGGAGAAAAGGAGACATTTGTGCCGCCAATCACATCGACCCGTGACGTGGTGCCACTGAACAACAGCACCGGCATGACCATCTGATAGATGAGCGTTATGCTTGCGGCAGTCCGTGTGTCCACCTTGTACAAGGAGCCGACGATTGTGCGCGGCGTGAATGTCAATTCGGTGGAGTGCAAAGCGTTGCCATTCACCTCGGCATTGGAGATGTCTCGCAACAAATTGACGCCATGCAGGTGCTGATGGGATAGCCCAGGCTTGGGGCGATTGGCCCGTATTTTGACCACACGCACCGGACGATTAAGTATAACACTTAATGCTAATGCATTGCGCAGGGCCTGTCCGCCGCCTTCCAAATAGGAGCCGTCGATTTCCACAAAACAACTCATAACCGGTGGTTGTCTGCAAGCGCACAACGAAATCAATATTTTATATTTCCACTGAAATGTATAAGCCTTTACATACCAACTTTAGCAAATTTCTTAAATGTTTTGCTTATGATAAAAATGTTAGTTATTTGGATTTCATTTCAAATGTCACTTTTGTTTGTGATGGACCTTTTGAATAATATCGATTGTCATTGCACAGATATCGTACGTTTTATTTTGATCCAAACAGGTTGGCAACGCTATACCCCCATTGCAATCACCTGAAAACACTGCGTTTTACTTTGTATACGAAATTCGTTCTGCGCAATAAAAAAAATATATGTATTGAATTGAATTGAATTTATTATTTGCTGAATAGCTAGCCGCTGACACTATGTCAAATGTTTACCTACTCCCAGTTGCTACGTTTCTCATTTTTCAAGTGACTTTTCTGGGCACGTAAGTCCATTGGCTTTGTCTTTCTTATTGGGAAAAATACCCTTATTCTATTGTAGTAATCATTTCGGGCATTTACAGTTATATTGTGGCCGTACTGGAGGGACATGTGGTGCCCACCGTGCCATACATAAGTGATGCGGCGACTTATTCACCAGAAAGCTGTATTTTCGGGCAATTAATTAACATTGGCAGTGTTTTATGTGAGTTGCGGCCGATTTAAAAAACAATCCGAATTGGAGCAAATGAGTCATTAAGTGCTAATTTATAAATACCCTACTACCCCCCCCTGTGTTTCTTTCTCTCTCTCACTCTCTCTCTGTCCCTGTCTTCCTCTAATGATCGTTTTTTCACTTCAAGTGGGACTCACAATATACGTGCGCTTTCGCCATGTACTGCAATTGTACGAGCATCATCCGGAATTGGACGCCACTTTGCTGCGTCACAATCGTTTGGCTTTATGGTTTGGCATGCTCTCCTGCCTGGGAATAAGCTTTGTGGGCAACTTTCAGGAGACTAATGTACGGATTGTACACTTCATTGGGGCCTTCTGCTGCTTTGGCTGCGGTACTATGTACTTCTGGATGCAGGCATTGATCACGTACATCATTTATCCTATGGCCGGCACTAGGAAAACGGCCCACTTGCGTCTGAGCATGTCCGTTTGCTGTACGATCCTGTTCATAATGCTCGCTGGAACGGGCGTCATGTCCCATATCCTCTTCAATGGACAGAATCCGAGGAAGTGGTATGCCCTACCTTTCATTGTGCTTGTCTAGGCAATAAGCATTAAACACTTCAATCACATTGCAGGTATCCCTCGGATGGTGGCTGGTATTATCATGTAATTAGCACCATATCAGAATGGGTTATTGCCACCATATTTTCATTTTTCATACTCAGCTTCACGCCCGAGTTCCGCGACGTTTCGCTACAGCATCCGCAAATTTCATTGCTCTCTTACTCTATTAACGTATAGATGAATAATTCAGGTTTATTCTATTCGATTTAGTATATAAATATATATATATATATATGTGAAAATGATCTGAAGATTGGACAGTGGATCCAAAGTGGAACCCTTGCATCCAAAGGATATGCTCTACACAGGATGTGCAAGCTGCTATCACCTATTGCCTAATTACCAATATGTAGTGTACGATTTTAATCAATATCAATATCATATATATATATATATATATATATATATATATATATATATATATATATATATATATATATATATATATATATATATATATATATATATATATATAAATACAGGTAGATCGCATGGTTCATCCAAATCAAATGAAAATTAATTTATAATAAATCTGCACGCGATTTGAAACCGAACTGAAATTCAAATAGCACTCGGCAAAACTTGAATCAATTCAAATTGTTTGCTTATTAAACGTTTGTTTTCTTTTGTCACCAATACAGACAGCACAGGTGCTAAAAACGGTCTGTATAATGCGCTTAACTGTGATATAGTACAAATTCTAGTATTACAGGTGAAATTGCGTTTTTGTTTTCTCTATTTCTTTCTCCGCCAATGAATAATATAATTATATATTATGCACATGTACAATTAGTTTACATTTATTAGTTGTCAATTGTTCATTTGTATGTTTTTCTTTTTTTTTTTACAGTGAAATTCAAAATTATAATTCAAAATAAATAAACATGTAAAATGGAAAAAAAAAACTTTTCTGTTACAACTTGTTTTGCTTAGCGTTTACGATCCCTGGTACGATCGTTATCGCGATGCTTGTGTCCGCCGCGGCTATTGTGTCCACCACCAGAGCTGTTACCTCCGCCACCACTTCCAATGCTGCCACCGCCGCCGCCACTGCTACGATGTGAGTAGCGACTGTGCGACTTTCCCGAATTGGAACTAGAGTTGCGATACTTATCGCTGTCGCTCAGATTGTTGCTCGGATTGCTGGAGCGTTCCTTCTTCACATAATAATCGGAGCGTTCTCTTGACGATTTCCTATTAATTAATAATGGATAAGTTAACCTATGGGAGGTGTAATAGCTGAAGCAGCCTTACCTCTTGCGATGCTTGCTGTGCGGCGAGCTAGAGCGTGTGGGCGAGCGTGAATAGTGTCGTGATTTCTTTTTGTGTTTAGGCAACGATCGTGAACGTGATCGTGAGGAGCGACTTCTGTCACGATCGCGATCACGTTCCCGGTCACGATCACGCTCCCGATCCCTGTCACGGTCACGATCGCGATCGCGATGCGATTTCTTGGAGCGCTCACGACTCGGCGAATGGCTGCGTGACCGTGAACGTGGCGTACGTGATTGCGTACGTGTGCGTGAGCGTGAATGTGAGCGTGAGTCTTTCTTCGGCGACTTCTCAGTTGGCAACGGTACGGCACGCTGTATAAATCCACCCCATGCATTGTGCGAGCCATTATTCCGATCCACCGTAATGACTGCCGGCGGTGTATTGGCCTTCTTTGTTTTGTTGCGAGCATCGATGTAACGCTTCTTTAATTCCTCAACAGCTGCATCCAACTTCTCCACAACTGGCTTGGCACGCGTATAAAGCTCCATCACACGATAGCAAATATCCGTAATATTTGCCATAGGTACACGAAAGATGCCGAACCACGGCGGACTGTGCGGCAGCGGTATATTAAGCTTGCGTGCACTCAAATAAATGCATGCACAGGCAATCGCCTCCGGCGTATAGCGCATGAAGACATCCGTGCGCAACGAATCGTTCATAAAATTCCAGGACATCTGCATCAGCTTCTCGTGCTTCTCGTACTGCAGCACCTGGAGATACATGACGATCAGCTTATGCGGATGCTTGACATGTACACAGAAGCCCAATTCCTTTAGAACTCGCCGCTCCGCCTTGATCACTTGCGTCTTCAGGTTCGTATAGTACTGGTCCAGCACCATGGGCGCAATTTCTCTGCAAAAGAGATGAAAAGTGAAGCCAAAATCAGTTTCAAATATAGAACGAAAGTTGCTCTCTCTCCAACTTACTTTTGGGCGCGCACTTGCTTGATGTGATGGAAGACGTTGATGACATCACGTATGCGACGCGGCGCCTCTTCAATCTTGGAGGCAAGGCAGACACAGCTCATGGCCACGGTTTCCATGTTGTGGCGGACAAAGCTCTTCGAGTAGAAGAAACGCTGAAAGAGCACCTGGCCAGTGGCCATGGCCACTTGTGGCAAACGCAACAGTATGCCCGCCGTTTGTATTAGCTCACAGCCAAGGATGCGCAGATCCTTTTCCGTCTCATGATCGAGTCCATCTTGACTGGATGGGGTCGCATCAATTTTTTCCTCAGGTATCAGGCTGTTCTCCAATGTAAGGACAATTTTGTTAAAAAGACGAGGATACATAGGCTTGGTCGCGTCGGCATCCGTGCCATCATTTCCACTGGCACCGCCAGATGCATTTCCGCTGTGCGTATTATTTGAGATGTTCACGTTGTTCGAGTGTACGGAGCTGACGGTAAGTACATTGGTTATTGTTTGGAGTGCTGTTGCCGTTACCGTCGACGTTGACGTTAGGGTCGTATGGATGACGCCAGTCGTGGCGGTGATTACACTAGTTGCACCACGACTGGCCATTTCACTTCCGACTTATTATTTAATTTTTTATCTGATTAAAAAAAATGCTAATCTGTATTAATTTCTGAATTTGCAACAGTGTGCACCCAAAAAACGTTTGCAAGAAAACTAAAAATACTAAAAAAACGCGTCAGCAGTCAGTTATCGATATTCAATGTTCGAAAACTATCGAAAATCATTAGCGTGCAATGTGCACATCTCCAAACAGCATACAGTTCGAAGTATATTCGGTACGAACGTGTTCGCGTGGCCGCTGCGCGCTGTAAAAGAAAGACTCTTCCAAGTGTAATATTTGGACTTAAAAAAAAAGAATATCATTTTGTAGTATCGCGCAGTAAATTCAGGAGCACAAAAACTAGTTGCAGTCGTGTGTATCGGCCTTTAACTGATTTATAATATAAACTACAACATATACAAGTGTAGAAAATAATAAAAAAGAAGTGAAGTTGGGAAAAAAAGCCGTGAGCGCCGGACTGCCAACTGAGAAATTGTGCAAAATGAGTGGGGATGTGGCTGCTGAAAATGTAAGTAATTTTGAGACGTATTTATTTTTATGTAATTTTCATCTGCTTAGAAAGTGCATTAACAAACGGGGCAAATGTGTTGTTAATTTTCGCATGAAAAAATGCATAAGTACTTGTAACCAGTGCAAGTTTCGACCTGCCTGCGCCTAAATCATGGGTAGTCGCATTGCAATAAAGAGTAAAAGGCCTTTTGGTAATTTACGAAAATGGCGACAATGCATGCAAGTAGTAGCAGGCAGAGGCAGGCAGGCAGCAGGAAAAAGACGAAGACGGCAACGACACAACGACAATGTGTATTTGGCACAGTGTGACCGATTTTCGCTGCTCTAAATACTAGTGTGGTATTTTACGTGAACAATGATTGTTATTTTTTAAAGTGATATATATATATTATATATATATATATATAATTTTATATATATATATTTTTTTTTTTATATTTACAAGTGCTTATCGACTTGGCGTTTGGCTTACATATAGAGTTAGAGTTTACTTATATGAGTCATTAATGCAAATACATAATGTAATGCTGGTTTAATACATAAATGCCGCTTTAGTTTTCGAAAAGAAATTCGAATGGAATGCAATTTCTAAATTCTCTAGTAGTTTTTTGCGTGTTTTTTTGACATTTGATCAAATTTGGTCACACTGCGCGGGGTGCCGAAGCAATCACATGTGTGTACATATATATATATATATATATATATATATATATATATATATATACATGCACACAAATAAAAAACAGCCTTGATCTGCTGCCGCTGTTGCTGTTGTCGTTACACCTTACATTGAAAATAATGCTTGGCTGAAAGTACAAACAGTAAACGTCATAATGCTAAACTTTACGTTAGGTTTGGCCATATCCTGTTATTTTCTTGTCTTTTTTCTTACAAAAAATATATTTGATTTTCTTAGGGTTGATTTTTCACCACGTGGTGGTGTGGCATGGTGTGGTGTGTCCATCTCCACTTACATATAAACACACACACACAGGTACATACATATATCTATAGAGTTTTGTAAATCATTGACAATTGACTTGCAGAGTTGCTACTTAAATGTGTCACACACACACATGCAGCCGTACAGACGCACACACGTTAGTTCCGTTCGCACAGGTAGTCAATGCTTCATTTCTTTTAACGTTAAAACAAGGCATTATATTTATACAGTTGTATATGTGTGGTCATATTTGTGTGTGCGAGTTTTTTCAATATAAAATGTTTTAAGTATTTTCAAAATTTAAATGTGCAATGGATCAACGGTTAAATGTTTGTATTGCAATAAAAATCTCTTACAAACTTGCATTTCATTTAATTTTGCTATTCTTTATATGTGTTACAGAATATACACGTGCAAAATGGCGGCAGCTGCGAAGTGCAATCGAATGGTGTAACCACAAATGGACATCATCACCACCATCATCTGAGCAGCAGCAGCAGCAGCGGTAAACATAAATCATCCAGCAAGGATAAACATCGTGATAAGGAACGCAGCAGCGAGCACAAGAGCTCGAGCTCTTCGTCCAGGGAACATAAAAGCGGAAGCAGCAGCAGCAGCAGCAGTCGGTTAGTCTCCAATGTTCTATTTAGTTCTTTACATTAGCTTTACTATATTGTGAATAAATGTTATACAGCGATAAGGATAAGCATAAGAGCAGCAGCTCTTCGAGTGGCAAGGACAAGCATAGGGATAAGGAACGGGATAACGGTACCTCAAATCGCAGCTCTTCGTCGTCATCGTCCAGTCACCGCGATAAGAACGGCAAGCACAAGTCTTCTTCGTCTAGCCATCATCATAAGAGCAGCAGCAGCAGCAGCAGTAGTGGCGGCGGCGGCGGCAGCGGCTCATCCTCCAAGGACAAAGACCGTCGCGACAAAGATCGCAGCAGTAGCTCCTCCAGTCGGGATAAACACAAGTCTTCGTCGTCATCTTCGTCGTCGTCGTTGTTGTCGTCTTCGTCTTCGAGCTCACGCCACAAGAGCTCATCATCGAAAAGCAAACATTCCAGTTCAAGTTCTCGGCATAGCTCATCATCATCGAAAGATCCCTCCTATGATGGCGTATTCGTTAAGCCTGAGCCCGTCTCTCAGCCTCTTGCGATTGAACATGGTGATCCCTTGCAGCTCCAGCTGCAACAGCAGCAGATACTCCAACTGCAGCAGCAGCAATTCCAACTGCAGCAACAGCAGCAGCTTCAGGAACAACATCAGCATCTCCAAATGCAGCAGCAGCAGCAGCAACATCTGCTGCAACTCCAGCAACAACAACAACTGCAGCAGCAACAACAACTCCAGCAGCAACAACAGCTGCAGCACCAACAACAACAACAGATGCAAGCCGAATGCAATGGATATAAAAATGGCTACGAAGAGCATATTGTCGATGTTAAGAAGGAGGACAACTTTAATCTATCGCAGGCTAGCTCCTGTGACTACTCGATGTCGCAGTTCCGAGTTGATGAACCAGCGTTTGTAGCTAAAGAAGAGGCTACCTATACGGAGGAGGACAGCGCATTACACGATGACGATGATGACGATGATAATGACAATGACAATGACAAATATAACGATAACAATATGAATATCAATAACGCAAACGATGACGAGGAAGAGGATATGCCGTTGGCAATGCGTAAGCGCAAACAAGAACCCGCCGATGAAATGGACGGAAATGGAGACGATGATGACGATAACATTCCGTTGCTGGCGCGCAAAAAGATGAAGAAGGAGTCCAAGGAAAAGAAAAACAAAAAGAAACGCCCCAAGGTGGAGACGGATGACGACTACGGCAGCCAAAAACCCAAAAAGAAAAAGGTCAAAAAGGTAAGCAAGGAAACAACAACAAATAAAGAAATAGACAATGTAATATGTTTTAAATGTGATCCTGCAGGAAATTGAGATCAAGGAAGAACCTGCTACTCAAACCAAGCGTTCGCGCAAAGACAAAAAGGACGAAGAAGAAGAAGTGTGGAGATGGTAAATAACTATTTGTTAATAATTTTAATAATAAATAGTAGATAGGCAAAGGATTCTCAAAAACAAAGACTGCTCGACTAGGAGATACTATATTCTTCTACATATATATGTATATATATACGAGCAACACATTTGCACACATATAAGCACGAGCTCTGCTAACTGCGCAGTTAACGGAGTGACGGCCCTTGGACTGCAGTAAGGGCTATATAGTGAATACGTTTTTTTTAGGTGAACTTAATCAAACTTTCAGAGCTTAGTATTTGAAACTAAAAACAAAATTTTGAGTCTCTAACTCTAAAGATGTACGTTATATAATTTAATAACTGACATAACAGGGGAAAGTTAAAAATATGTTTAAACATACTCGTTCTACACGTGCTGAAATTTCTACTCTCAGTTTTATATTTTCTGTGATCAGACGGATGGACGAGGCTAAATATATATATACTTTATGGTGTCTGCCATGCTCTCCTTCTGTCCAGTCCATATACAAAATAATGCCCTGATTTTCCATTTCAATGGGTACATGCATAACATAAATTCAATTAATTCTAATTCGTGTAAAATTCAAATTCAAATTTATAAAAATCCGTTAGCCTACAGATATTATTAACATTTACACGCTTATGTGTGTGGGTGTTCAGGTGCGCGTGTATCTGTGCATTTTGAATGTCACTGACCTATATTTTTTGAAAGTCACATTTGCCAGTGACAAGGCTGGCGGCGATGAGTGTGTAAACTTTATTGTTTGGCATTCACCGCGAGACGCGGGCAACAGCTGTGCAGCCGATATACGCACTAGGAAATTTGTGGTTATGTCCGATACTCGCTGCTTAGTATTATTTTTTCTTTGCGTTATGTGAGCGCAAATGGCAAATGGCAACAACTTTGCTGTCGCTTGCGTCGTTGCTAACGGCAAAACGTGAATTTTATGTTATATTTAAACAGCAGCGATACGCAATCGCAACAATTGCTCCTAGTATTATAACAAATTCCACCCACAACAACAACAACAACCATAGTAATAGCAACAACATTAAGCAACCTAAAACGAAAACAAAACGTGCTTGTACTATTTTAAGGTGGGAAGAGGAGAAACGTGAGGATGGTGTCAAATGGTCAACACTGGAGCATAAGGGACCCGTCTTTGCTCCGCCGTACGAGCGTGTACCGCCCAATGTGCGTTTCTTTTACGATGGCAAACCACTGGAGCTGAGCGAGGAGACCGAAGAGGCGGCCACATTCTATGCAAAGATGTTAAACCATGATTATTGTACCAAGGACGTATTCAATAACAATTTCTTTAAGGATTTCCGCAAGACAATGACATCAAAGGAGAAGGACATCATTAAAGATTTTCGCAAATGCAATTTCCAAGAAATGCATGAATTCTTCCAGGCTGAGTCCGAAAAGCGTAAAGCAGCTACAAAAGAGGAGAAGATGGCGAAAAAGGTCGAAAGCGAGGCGCTAATCAAAGAATACGGTTTCTGTATGATCGATGGTCATAAAGAGAAGATCGGCAACTTTCGCTTGGAGCCACCGGGTCTGTTTCGTGGTCGCGGCGAGCATCCAAAGATGGGCATGATTAAGCGCAGAATTGCGGCCGGCGATGTCTCCATAAATTGTGGCAAGCAGTCGAAGGTGCCGCGACCACCGCAAGGCGAGCGCTGGAAGGAAGTGCGTCACGACAATACAGTAACATGGCTAGCATCCTGGACGGAGAATGTCCAGGGTCAGGTGAAATACATCATGCTGAATCCGTCGTCCAAGCTCAAGGGCGAAAAGGATCATATTAAATATGAGACAGCCCGACGGCTGGATAAGTTTATTGACAAAATACGCGCCACCTATCGCGACGAATGGAAGTCGAAGGAGATGCGTGTCCGTCAGCGTGCTGTTGCTCTGTATTTCATTGATAAGCTCGCGCTGAGAGCGGGCAATGAAAAGGACGAGGATCAAGCTGATACCGTTGGCTGCTGTTCGCTGCGTGTCGAGCATGTGCAGCTGCACCGCGAGCTCAACAACAAAGAGAATGTGGTCGTATTTGATTTTCCTGGTAAGGATTCCATACGTTATTACAACGAGGTCGAGGTGGAAAAGCGTGTCTTCAAAAATCTCGAACTGTTCATGGAAAACAAAAAGGATGGCGATGATCTCTTCGATCGCCTCAATACCCAAGTGCTAAATGAGCATCTAAAGGAGTTGATGGAAGGTAATTGCCACACAATTATTATAACTATTGGCTCAAGATCTGACACATTTATTCAATTCGATCAACAGGTCTCACGGCTAAAGTATTTCGTACATATAACGCATCGAAAACGCTGCAAAGCCAATTGGATCTGCTAACTGATGCGAACGCTTCGGTCGCTGAGAAGTTGTTGGCCTACAATCGTGCCAATCGAGCGGTAGCCATACTCTGTAACCATCAGCGTTCCGTGCCGAAAGGACATCAAAAATCAATGGAAAATCTAAAGGAGAAAATACGCGCCAAGCGCGATGCCATTGATGAATGCGAGGCCGAATTTCATGTAAGTAAAGGAAAAGAAGAGAACAAATTGAATTCCTAATAAATATCTTCTAAACCTAAATATAGGATCTGAAAAAATTGGCCAAGCGTGGTTCCGTTAAGGAGAAGGTTAATGCCGATAAGAAGGGCAAACAAATGGAACGTTTGAAGGATCAACTGAAAAAATTGGAACTACAAGAGACTGATAGAGACGAGAATAAGACCATTGCCTTGGGCACATCCAAACTAAATTATCTCGATCCACGCATCACAGTTGCCTGGTAAATTTAACGATATATCCATCTATCTATATGCAAGCTAATCTATTTTTATTATGCAGGTGTAAAAAGTATGGCGTGCCGATTGAGAAAATCTTTAATAAAACGCATAGAACCAAATTTCTCTGGGCCATACACATGGCCGATGAGAATTACCGTTTTTAAGCTTTGTTATTTACACGCAACCAAACAAAAGAATACAAAAACCCACAAAACTCATGCACGCAGCGCAACAGGAAGCAGCTATGAGATCGAAGACCAACCGAAATATACACACTTAAACATACATACACAAACACACATCCCATACCTACATACCTACAGAGAGGCGGAACTAATCAGTGTCTGTCGAAAGCTCCCGCAACATGGAATACACCTTGTCCGGATTGGCAAATCTCCTTATCGTCGCCTTATGCAAAGGAATGCATATATAGACACAAATTGGAGGAATCATGGAGAATGATACACAATATACACATATATATATTATGTGCATTATTTTGGTAGATTTGTTTTGGTTGCACACATACACAAACACACACACACAGTATATATTTATGTATATGTATATGTACATATATATATATATATATTATTTTTTCTAATGCTTATCGGAGTGTTGTGCACTACGCTCAAGTTTAACTTGCCAGCAATTTAGTCACAATGGCTCTCCAACTGTACTCAACAGCAATATACATACAGACACACACACACACACAAATAAGAGAAAGAAGTTAAATAAATAAATAAAGCCAGCGCGCACACACACCATCAGCGCACACGCACGCACACACACACAGGCATATCTATGCTGGAGTGATGCCAGTGGGTGTGTGCGCGTGAGTGAGCGTGTGTGTGAGTTTGTGCAAGCGCCGCCAGAGAACATAATTTTTTTGTATGTTAATATAATATATGCCTACGTCTTACAAAAATCAATTATTTTGATAGGTTATTATTAAAATTATTATTATTTCTATTATTATACAAATGATACTATAACATTTTATTATTATTTTTTTTTTATATAATTAACTGTATGAAAGAGAGTACATTTTATGTTTATACTTATAGTTGATCTTCGTTTAGCAAAAAGTCTATACCTACAATTTATAATAAAATTTATACACAAAAAAAAAAACAAAAAAAACTAAATGAAAAGAAGAAAAACATATTACATACATAATTAAGTGCTAAGTGAAGAGAAACCTTGTAGCCCACTTTTAGCATAGCATAATTTATTCGATTTGAACAGCGAAGAAGCGCATTGGCGAATGAGAGAAGAGAGCACACAAACACATGAATACACACACACACACACACAAACATAATTGTAATTGTGCACAAGAAATGGCCACACGCAGATATTGAATGTATACCTTGTATACAAATATATATATATATATATATATATATATATATATATATATATATATATATATATATATATATATTTAAATTTTAAAACAATTACGTTATTTTTAATGTTCTTTTTAGTTTAAGAAGGCCGAGTGTTTTCACTATTTGTATGCTAATTATCCAAAACTATTTTGCTTTTGTACAAAAAACTTGCAATAACAACAACAAATTGTTAGAAAAGATCAACTTTATTTTTGATCAAAGTTTCCAATTTTTTTTTTTTTTTTTTTTTTTTTTGTATTTTTACACAAATAAAACGACCAGCAGCACTCACACATAGCCAGGTTTCAAATTTTGTTCATTGAGAAATGTTAAATTAAAATAAAAGCAATCAAAAGCAGAGAGAACAACGCAACAAACGACAGACGAGAAAACAAAACAAACAAAAAACTAAGTTATAAAAATGAGAAATCCACATTATGAATTATGGATTTCAAATGATTTATTGTACGTGCAATTAAGTGAACTAAAAAAATGAAAAACAAAAATTGTAAAGCAAAAAGGAAACAAAGAAAACAACACAAATTTAGAACCTTGATAATTGATAAACTTAAAAGAAAGTCTTGGTAACCCAAAATGTATGTATGTAGTTGTATTTGTATTTTAATTATGCGAATTGTAAAACGAAAGAAAGGACGATTAGAAGAGCTGTCAGCTCGGGGGAGGGCGGGTCACATATATACAAATACACGCAATTCCATGCGAGTATCGAGATGTGTATGCATGTGTCAGAGTGTGCGTGCACATAAATTATTCTAATTCTCATATGCAGACACTGCAAGCGACGAACGACATTCAAAACAATGAAATCAATGTACGTACACGTGCGCATATGTATACATATAAGTATATGTGCGCGAGTGTGTGCATATATATAATTATATATATGTATATGTAAAAGATTAATTTGGTCTTATTTTTAAAGAATGTGACGCTTTTAAAGGTAGCAAATTGGACAAGTCCTGTACTGTCTTACGAGTGTGTACACACTCATATGGACACACACAGATATATATAAATATATATATATATATTTATAAACACACATAAACTTGGCATATTACAATATAATGTAAGCAAAGAAAAAACAGAAATTGTAAGTTTAATGTAATTGTAATGGAACGATGCAAATATACCTACGGCAAACACATACATACACATATTATATATACATATAATAAATATATATATATATATATATATATACATATGTGTGTATGTATACATACATTTAAAATCTGAAACAAATTGTGACTTTCATTTTTGATGGGTTGATTTTTTATAAAGTGTAAATATGTACATAAATATATGTATCTCACTCTAACTTCGTCTTTACTCGGCTCTGTTATTGTTTTGCGCTCTGCATGAGCCTGCCAACTGAGAGGCAGTTCGATTGAGCGAGACGGCAGATGTAAGAAAAAAGGAGAAATTCGATCGCAAGTGTATGCATCAGTGGTGTCACCTCTGAATGGCCTTGGCAAGCCAGATCACCTAGTGGAAAAATGCCAGTAATGTCTAGACAATAATTTTATTGATTTTTGTATATCGACAGACGCAAAGCAGGTCATGATGCAGGTTATGCATTCCATTTCATTCCGGTAATGAAGCGGTTCTCAAATTGTGTCACTCTATAAGAATACCGATGTTTCAGCTATCCAGGAAATATTAAACTTTTCCCATATTTCATACACACTAAAAACAACCATACAATTGTGCAACAAGCTATAATTCCAGCCACCCGATATATCGCAAACGCCAAAGCTGCGGGAAAATAGCTAAATTGGCAACACTTCTTTGCACATGCATTTCCGCCATTTTGAATGAGCAGTGAAAAGAGCCTAAAAAATACTACAATTTTCAAGCGAATGGTGTCCTCAGGCCAAAACTGAAAAGAAAATGTGGACAGAAAACTCCATATACAAATATATAGCCGATATCTTTTTAGGTATGTTATATATATATTTCATATTATATCATTTATCATACATAATTTTCGTTTTTGTTTATTTTTATCCTTTTCATTTTAAGCGACTAAGTTGACAAATTTTTTAGTTGATTTTTTCTTCGAGTTACAAAAATTGATTCAATTAAAAAAAAAAACATTATTTTTATAAAGATGAGAAAACGTGCGACAGCAAAAAAAAAAATATATAGTATTATAAAATTATGTAATAATAAGAATAAATATGTAACAAAAAATGACAAGTGACATATGTATGTATATGTTTTTTTTTTTTTTTAATAATGTTATTTAGGTTAGCTTAAAAATCGGATATTGCAATTTTGCTGGTATCAAAGTTTTTTTTTTGTTAATTTTTAAAGTTTTTTTTTTTTTTATTATATTATTATTGCGCTTAAACCTAAGTTCTGCATATAATAAAATTGCGTGAATGTGTGTGTATCCGTGTTTGTGTGTATGTGTGTTTTTGTGTATATATGTGTGTATTGTTATTGTTCATATCTCAATATGTATAAATATATAAATAAATTTATAGGAATATGTGTTGGTTTTAAGCAACTTTTTTTTTGTTTTTTGTTTTTTTTTTTTTGTTTAATTTTATTTTAATTTTTTTTTTTTTGCTGTTTTTAAGTTAAGCGGCCCTTTTTTTGTTTAAAAAAGCATTACAAATCGAATATATATGTATATATATAATTTTTTTCTTGCACGGTTCATATATAAATTTATTAAATTTTTATATCTTCTATTAGCTTGTTGCTGATATTGCAAAAACGGAAGGACTTGCGATCAAAATTCTTTTTCACTTCCTGTTGTTTGTCTACGCTAGATTTGTTTGTTGTTCTTGTAAAAACGTATAAAAAGCTAAGTAGGTTTGTTTTTAAAAAAATCTCTCTTCCGTATAAATATATATAGAAATATATATATATATATATATATATATATATATATATATATATATATATATATATATATATATATATATATATATTTATGTATGTATAAACATGCTTTCTATCCTTAAGATTTCGCTTTGAATACGCATGTAGGATATATTTTTGTGCGACTTTTTATTATTTATTTCCTGTTATTTTTCATTATTTTATATTTGTTTTTTTTTTTTTTTGTTGCGTTCAAAAGTTCTTGGATTTATATTTTGTTTTGGACCAAGTCGACACGTTGCTAAAACTCTAAAAATTGATACGTGTTGTTGTTGTTGTTGTTGTTGTTATTGTTGTTTTTGCTGTAAGATTATAAATATTGTTGCAATTGCCAAACACCAAATTGCATTCGCCGTTGCAATTTAAAACTCCCATTGTGTGGCAGAATCGGTGCCATCATCCAGCAATTTAAAGGCTCCATTTTTGGTGGCGCCCAAATATTTGCCCTGTTCCGATCTGGAAAGTAGAGAAAAGTCAACATTAGCTAAATCGAGTATTTAAAAAGCCGTTAACAGCTTTACATTGACCTGTAATAACAGTCTGCCTACGCAAGAACATTGCATACAGCTGTTAACTAACAGCACACTGCTGTTAAGCACAGCTTACATAGCTAACAGCACCATGTTATGTTACAGAGGCGCTAAATTCTTTTAAATGTTCCAATTGGAAACCGCTTACAGATGCGATTAAGCCTTAACAGTCAGTGCTATGCTAATGTTAAATGTGACTGTTAATGTGTCAATCTAAACTTGTTTGCTGCTACATACATATACATATATGTATGTTAAATTATGGCTTACCTTATGCAAATTCGTGTTGGCTCACGCAACTCCAAAAAGAAACCATCGGCGGGCGCATCGGCATCCACCGAAATGCTCTCGCCCTCAATGCGCCAGTATTTACCGCTGTGCGCCTTCAAATGAACCATGCCCTTCTGTGCACGCTCCACCAAAATGGTCTCATAGGTGGCCTTGTTGCACTCCAGCTTCAGATTGCCGGGCGTGCGATAGCCAACAAAACCCTGCTCGCACTTCAGCACCAAAATGGGCCTAAGAGAACAGCGTTGAGATTATGTAGGATCAATTGTTAGTTTTTACCGTTACGCCGCTTACCGATTGATCAAATAGAAATAGAATTTGGTAATCTCCTCAATGGACTCGGAGGTGGAAAACAAGTGGCCCGAACGTTTGGTGGCCAAGAACTTGCCATTATTGGCGCGGAACGAAAGAGAGCCATCACCATGCCAGATGAGCTCGAACAGGGCATCGGCACAGCGACGATTTCCAGTGGCCTGGATGCCACCGCCAGCAGATAGGCACCAATAGCGATCCTGTGTGGTGCGCAATGCCCAGCGATGCGCCGACCAATCATACTCCAGCTGGAAGGTTTCATTGTCGCCGACCTCATCCTGATTGGCGGTCACATCCACGCCTTGCTTGACGCTCACATAGCGCAAATTGAGGCCAGCGATGAACGAAGCCTGGGGCAACGAGTCCTCCAGCGAGAACAGCTCATCCCGGGTCACCGTTGAGGAGCGCGATTTCAGCACTGCCTTCGATCCAATTGGCGACAGGTACTGTCCCTGGCGATCGCGCAATGCCAAATGCCCGCCATGGTACTCGGCACTGAACAGGCAATCCTCATTGCAAACCACCTGCAGCTTGCCATTGGCATTCAGATATCTAAGCGGAGTAGGAAAATGCATTGAATAATATTTGCAGTTATAGGAACTGGGAATATCTCACTTATTGTTGCACGTGTGCAGGGCATATCTGCCGCCTTCCTCGGCGCGGAACTCGAGCGTGAAGAGCGTGTCCTCGCCCCAGGGTATATTGGCATCCACGTGTATCTCGTCCTGCGATTCCGATAGATGCGCAAATCGTTTGCGTCCAATCGAACGCAAGTTCACCTGGGGCCTGGCCGCCAAGTGAACCGTCCAAAATTCACTGGCGCCGGGCGTTTTAGCCGTGCAGACCAGTTTGTCGGGCGTGCCGCCCAAGAAATAACCGCGCGACTCATTCTTCAATGCCCAACGGCCGCTGCCATCCTCGCTGATGCTGATCTGAAAGCGACTGCCCGCATCGCGCTCCTCGCTCTCGCACAGCACATTGCCAAACTGATCGACCGATAGGTATTTGTTCAGATGAGATCGTAAGTAGATAATACCTGTGCAAGAGAATAGTAAAAGTAATACAAATATTAATAACTAATAATTAATTATTATGGATTATATTAGTTTAAGCCTAAGGCAATCGTATATCAAATCAAATATACTCAAATATTTCATTTTATTTAATTCCCTCTTTTGTCTCTTTGACCTCTCCCGTCTCTTTTGGACTCAAGCTAGAACCAATTAGCGCTGCGCTCTCACTTTGCTCTTTGCTCTCGATCTGTGCTTCTCTTTCACTCTTGCTGGAAATTGTATATGCTATTTGCAATTGCTGTGAGTGTAACGGGAATGCCAGCAGCAGCAGCAGCAGCAGCAGCAACAGCAGCAGCAACAACAACAACAGTCAGCTGTCAATGGCAAATTAGCGGTGGCACCTCGCTCACACACACAGAGTAAATGAGGAGCAGCAGCTGCAGCCAATGACGCTTAATTAGTTATCGATAGGCGGCTTAGACTCAAAGCACCAATTAATCTGGGCGCCAAAGCAGAGTATATTTATTTATTATTTATATGAGACATTTATATTCACTTTATATTATATATATTTTTTTCTTTTTGTATTTCTATATTTATTTTATATTTTTTTTAATGATACGTTTATTTATATATGTGTATATTTATATTTACTTTATATTTTTTTTCATATATTTTATATTTTTTAATTATAAGTTCTTTTATTTATTTATTTTTTTTATTATTAAAAATTGGTTTAATTGTATATTTATTTAAATAATTTCTATCTCACATTTTTTCGATTAATATAATTTTCCAACCTAACTTTCGTAGCCTATCTCAGGGCTGAATACAACTTTATTGTAACTATATTTTTGTTTAAGAATTGTAGAATAAATATGCAGGCATACGCCCCACCACATTACAGGGTATCTGTCAATTAGCCTTACTTTAATTCGATTGAATTTCTTTTTCTTGAAATTTTCGTTATTTTGTTGTTGATATTATTAAGCAATTTAGCTTAAAATTATCGTTTCGCTTTTGAGCGTCGATTTCAATTTGGCTGAGCTATTTTAATGGCCGTTACGAATGCCAGAGCTCGGCTTTCGACTAAATATTTTATATTAATTGCCAATGGCAACAGCAGCAGCAACAACAACAACAGCAACATAAGAAGCAAACGAGTTGCTTTAATTATAATTGCCAAGCGAGGCAACAGAGCAGAGACCAAAGAGACCAGAGACCAGATTAGCCAGACCCGGCCTAGCCTGGTCTGGCCGGGCCGGGCCGGGCCTGGCCAAAGCCAATTGCAATGCCGTTGCAAACGCAGCGATGTGGCATGCAACATGTGGCGTCTCTTGATAAATGATGCCAAATTCGTAAAACGCTTTGTTTTACCAGCAAATCTATTTGCCCAGCTGTAAATTGTAACAATGATTTATGTTATGCATTTATATATCTCAACTATATATATATATCTATATATATATATATATATCTATATATATCTATAACCATATAAACCAAAGCCGCAGCTGATTATTTCTCATTCTTCTTCTCTCTCTCTCTATCGCCCTGTTTTATGAGCAAGCCAAAATGATTTATTGCCCGCAATTAAATGCAGGCAATAGTCTTAATCATTAGCATTATCATTATCATTAAGCATTATCATTCGTCATTATCAAAACTTCATTTCCATATTCATTTCCATTTGCATATTTTCCGTTATTTCTTTTATTTTTTTTTTTTTATAGATTAATTGAAGCCGCTTATCAGCGGAGTTTGGTTTGATAAGCGCGCGACGCAGCTGTGTACAGTGAAAGCTCGCTGTGATGAACACGCACGCGCTAACCGATATACAGCCGTATTTATGAGCTATTCTCTTTGAGAATTTGGAAATATATATATATATATATATATATATATATATATATATATATATATATATGCATAAATGCACATATATATATACATATATTTAAGAGTGCATAAGTACAGTCTGTAACAAAAGCAGAGAACCATATAAAAAATTCAAGTTACTTGGCTTATCTGATTGATATCAATATATATATATATATATATATATATATATATATATATATATATATATTCCCACTTTTTTCACTTAAATTTCACATTTGCGCGTGGATCGATAGGTATTATTACCAATAGGTAACAGTTAGATACCTATATACTTTGGTATACTCTATACTACAATTAACAATATTATATATGATATTATATACCTTATATATCATATATAGCATATCCTAGCTATCAACCATTCATATCATATAGTTTCAATTTCATATATTCTATATATAGTTATAGATCTGGGCTACTCACTTTCACCGGTGTTCGACGGCTCCAGGGTCCAGAGCTGCTTCTTCTTGAGGCTGGCCCCGTTCGCATTGAGCTTGAAGCCAAATGTCTCGGCGGTCATGTACTTGTGCTGTCCATTGATCAGACCGATGGTCCACCAGCCCTTCTGTTGGTTCTGTGAGATGATGTCCCCATTGCTGTGGCCCAGCTCGCAGCTCTGGCCGTTCATGGTGCTTATGGGAGCAATGGTGGCGGCTGTTTCACAAACCAGTTGGATCCCGAATTGCAATAAGTAAACGCTATGAGCCTTGTGTGTGTTCTTCTTGGGTATATCGGACTGTGCGGTCGCCAAGTGGAGTTTTTCTTTTTATAGTCTTCTTTTTTGCTTGTCTGCTTGTGTAGTATAGAAATGTGTAGAGTAAAAATTTATGTAATCCTATATATATATATATATATACATATATATATATATATATATATATATATATATATACATATATGTATGTATATACATATACATATACATATATGTGTATGTCTATGTATATGTATATATATAATATATATATATATATATATATATATATATATATATATATATATATATATATATATATATATATATATATTTATTTATTTATTTAAAATTTGAGTGATAAAACTTAGTGTACGGTATGTGTGTGTGTGTGTGTAAACTTGCAAATAGTTCATAATCATTGCATATTTATTTATTATTTTATATATAGATATATATATATATATACACATATATTCATTTGCAACAAAACCCTCGATTCATGTGGTTCAGCAGCCAAAGCTCGCCGAGGACAGGAAGTTCATTTAAACACATTAAATCGAAGTATCGATAACTTAGCTTTGCAGCTCTGTCTGTGTGTGTGTGTGTGCATGACTACATTCTTGCACATGTATGCATGTGTGTGTGTGTGTGTGTGTGTATATGTATATGAGCAGTCTGTTGGTTAAATTTATGTGCATGTCAGAGGAGCAAACAGATCGCCTGCCTGCGCCAGACAGTTCGCCAGCCATGTGTACAGTGCATGCTGAACATTCAGCAACAACATCCAACTGGCAACTGGCGACAACTGCAACAGACAGACGCGTCCATTGATATTGGTCTGACATTCATTTCAATGTCGCCAAGTTGAACAGGAAACGTAGATAACGCAATGTATCTTTCATTCATACCCAGCATGCACAGCCAACGGGAATATTGCAGCTGTGCAAAGAAAGCCGTTGACAAGTCGAACAAGTCGCGATGTAGACATTTAGATCAGTCAGCAGCAGCATTTGCATTTGTAGGGTATCTCTGCGGTCAGTCAGTGTCTTTTTATATTCTACTTTGCATGGACGGCACATGTCGCATCATTAACATGCAGCACCAGCAATAGCAAAATTCAAATTCAAATTCAAATCGAAATTCAAATTCAACCGCCGCCAAATCAGCTGTCAAATTGTCAAACAACTAGCGATGGCATTGAGCATTAGAGCACAACAGCGGCGGCGCCTTTAATTGCCTATCGATACACGGCTTGTCGCGTGTAATCGAAGCATCGTCTAAGTAATGCGATAATTTATTGTGTGATCTGTCTAAGCTGACCGTTAAGCATTTGAAAAGCGGCCACTTACATATGTAAGCCAATTAACTGACTCATATACTTATGTAGGCGTGCTCGTGTGTGAGTGGATCATAAGTATTTGGCCAACTCATTAGCGTGACGCGTGCCAGCTAATCAGAGTTAACGATTCATATGGCCGGGCGTATGACTCAACCGCCAAAAAGCCACAAAAACGCACAGGAATAGCAACGCAGGCTGAAGATAACAAAGAGAGTGTTGCAGTGCAAAGTGCACGACTAACAAATACCCTGCACTATGAATACTTATCTTCTCTTCAGTGACATTTTATAAGTTTTTCATTCTATAAGTTTTTTCCAAAATTTATTTATTTTATATTTATATATTATATATATATATATATATTATATACATATATATATTATATTATATTATATATTAGTATATATATTTAAGTAATTTTTAATTTTAACCATAATATTTCTCAGTCCTAATATGCCCTCTCTAAGCACATTTCTAGGGTATACGAAAAATATATAGCGCATATGTGGGGGCGGCCAGGCCAGCTGCAGGCACAGCACTCAAAAGTGCTGTTGATGGACAGCGGCAACGACTTGGTAGGTGTGCAGCTGAAATGTGCTTCACTTTATTGCTTTTTTTTTTTATTTTGTTACTTATTTTTTATGTTTTGCATACATACTACATACACATATGCATGTATGTATATGAATTCTCGAAAAGGGAAACGAGCCAAGCCTGAACTGATGGACGATTGTGGCGCTGCTGGCAGCGTCGCACGTAGCTACATAAACAAGCGAACTGCGTGATGGACGTGCCAAGGAGACGGCGGCGCCCATAGTGATGGCTCCTGCATATGCTATCATTGCTGTTGTTGTTGTCATTTCTAGGCGTTGGCTTATGGCGCTCGCTGACCATTTGGGAGAGATTTTCATTTGACTCAAAGCCATTTGGCGTTGGGGCGTTGGCTTTTGCAAACCGAAATGAAATAAACTAAAGGCAAATCGGATGGCAGATTAACATCAAATAAAACGCAAATAGCAGTGAAAACTCTGCGCACACAACATACAGAGAGTAAGCCTGACCGCACGCCCGTCCGCCCGTCCGCCCGCCTCTGGCGCACCTAATGGGTTTTTGCGCTAATCTGGCATCGCCAAAAGTATTAAAGTTCACAGCGGTGTGCGCTGCTCTCATTCAACAATAGCTATCTCGCTCTGGCAAAGAGTCAATGCTCGCTGGTTTCTTGTAAACTCAGCTTTAACAGCCAGCGGCTGCAGAGGCAGCGGCAGCAATATGTATTTCCTTTTTTCCATGTTAAGTGAAATTCAATAAGCGCCGTTCTTGCAAGCGTTTTGCACTTTAAATGCTAGAAATTCAGACGAAAATTAATTGCAGCTCTTTAAAAACAAAAAACAAAAAAAAAAGCCAATTGCAACAGACAAACATGCATATGTATGTATATGTATGTGTGTGTGTGTGTGTGTGTGTGTGCATACACATGCCTATGTGAAAAGCCAACTAAATCATAATTAATTATGCATGCCGATTTGTTTTCGAATCCCCCCTAGCTGACAGCTCACACACACACACACACATACATAGAGATGTTACATTGGAATGAAAGAAAAAAAAAAGGAAAAAAAAAAGAACAAATGCAAGCAAAGCAAAGCAAAGCAAAGAAAGGCAGCAACAGCAGCGCAGCGCAGCGTCAAACAGTTAAACACCGTTGCATTTAGTTAGCTAAAGAAGAGCTGGCAGCGCCAATTACTGCAAATGGTGTGGCAACAATGGCCAAGCGGAACAGCGTCATAACTAGGCAGCAGCAATCGCTGAAGAACAAGAACAAGAACAAGAACACGAACGGGAGCAATAAAAAACGCTCACAGCTGCAACGGCGGCTGCGGCTGGCTAAGTAGCTCAGCTTAGTGAGTGGCTGGTTCATTTACACACACACACACGCAGCTGCAATACACACTCAGACTCAATCAAATTGAGTGGCATGAGGCCAGTTTACCGCTGTTGCTTCTTCTTATATTTATTTTTACTGCGCTGCTCGCAAATCAATTAAATTACACTATTGACTCTTGTATTTGCCCAGTTTGTGTGTCTCTGTCCCTCTCCCTCTCCCTCTCCCTCTCTCTGTGTGTGTCTGTCATGTGGCATTATTAAACGCAATCTAATTAAATGAAATTGTACACGCACACACAAATTGATTGTAGATATGCACATCAAAGACGCACAGGTGTGTGTGTGTGTGTGTGTGTGCTTGTGCTTTTAGCAAATTAGGAAAATGTAAAATATGATGAAATTTTATCGCATCGCACACCTTTCACCAGAGCCAACATTTTGCGTGTGTCGCGTTATTTGTGGCCATGTCCCGCTCTCTCTCCTCTGTCTCTCTCTCTATCCCTCTCTTTGCGTGTGTAGCTTGTTAATGATAACGGTAAACTGATAAACGCACAGCAAATTCAAACAATACGAGCTCATCAGCCAACGGAGTGAAATAGAAAATGCAGATAAATACAAATACAAACACACACACACTTACACACACACACACATACATAGACTGCAGCCTTTGCGCAATTATGTATGCAATAAAGAGATAGGCAAAGCAACAAAGAGAAGTGCGAGTGGAGAGGGCTGGGGACAGCTGACCAGTGTTGCCACTCTGCGATTAGAATAGACAACGGACACTCTAATCTGCATACATGAAAACAATTTAAACTAAATCAGCGTCAGCATGTGTTGTAATTTCTTATAATACGCTTGCCATCATCATCATCAACAACAACAACAACAACGCGCACAAATATTTATGTCTGCTGCAGCATACGGTATATTTTTACTGTACAGCAGCAGCAGACGCCGCCGAAGTTGCGCAGCAACAACAAAAGAATTGCTCCAAATCTCGGCTTCAGACGTTCTAAAAATACACGCATACACACAGGGAGACGAAGAAATAGATAGAAAGAGGCGAGCGAGCGAGCGAGAGAGATGGTTACACTTACTGATGCACAGATACAGACATCAGCAGACATTAATATTAGTGGCCCACGTCTACGTTTTTAAAGACCACCGTCTTCCAAGTGGCTGCTGCTGTTGCTGCTGCTTGAGGCGCACGCGCGCGCGCAACCGACCGTTGCATTTGCATTGTATGTGTATGTACAATGTACGTTTGTATATAAATACATGTACATATATACATACAGATGTATGTGCGGTAGACTATGAATGACGTTGGCAGTTTGCACAGTGGTGCCAAATTAAGATTTCCCTATAGAAATTGGCGCATATAATTGAAGAGTTAACTTTAATCTTCAGCTAAAACTATAATTTATATCTGTAAATTAATAGCTTAGGTTTTCGCTCAGTTCAATGCCATTGTACAAGTGCTCAAGGGCACTGGCACACACGCACACACATGCACATGTGCATAGCGAGATATTGCAAATGCAAATGGCTGCCCTGGCACCAGTGTGCCGGGTGTGGTTTCTCTCCCTCTCCCTCTCTCCCTCACACCCTTCTATTCCTCACGCAGGCTAACTCTTCGACTTTAGTGTCTATCGTGACTTTTATGGCTGTCAAGAATGCAAAAACGATGACCGCGAATTATAAGAGCAGTCGTAAAATGTAAAACTGTTTTTTTTTTTTTTTTTCAATGCAAGCGCAACATCTGCTGCGGCTGTGGGCGACTAATACTAAGTTGCTTTAGTTTTTGTTGTTGTTGTCGTTGATTATGCTTGTTATTTAAAAAAAAAAAAATTGCGGTTTTTGCGGCGGCGAAATGAAGCCTTAAAAAATAAGCGCAAAAAAATTTAATACAGACTCAATTAACGGCAAACGGTGCAATCATTTGCCACAAGCACCTTTCCAATTGTTTTATAATTACAAACGTACAATTATGTACAAGTGCACAGCTACAACTCTTCACCACATGTTTTCAGCTTTTTCGATATAGTTTTTTATTTTTATTTTTTTAGAAAGCGCTTAAAACAAGTGCAGTAATCAATTATTACGCGACGAATCAACAAATTGATTGTCTTGCGAGAGTTGAAAAGATGAGCTGAAAAAAAAGTAAAAGTTTCAAATGGAAACGTCAAACGCTGTCACCAGAGCGCTAGTAAGTGCGAGCGAGTCGGCTAGACTATTGCCAAAAACCGTTAGAACAACGTTCGCTTGCTTGCTTTTGTAATGTAAATTGTGAATTGAGTTTACATTTTCGAAGTTTACAATGTAGGTGCGTGTGAAAGACAGAGAGAGAGTGAGTAAACTAGCGAACCGATTGAACCGGTGACTGGCTGTCAGTGCTGCCACACTTTAAAATCTGACAAGAAAAGTTTCGCGGCAAAATTAAAATCGAAAAGAGCTGCAGAAATTTAGTTGATTACTTCTAAGTGGTAATTGAGAAAAGTCACCTTTCAATATTTCAAATATGTTATTTAATAAACATAAATACTATTTAAGATTTTCTTTATACTACAAATCTATTATTATTAACTAGTCATTACTTTCAAAATATATGTACATAAATATAGCCAAATTTAGCGCAAGCTAGTTTCTAGCCAAATTAACTGGCTCGCACAACTTTCAAATATGCCGCTAAAAGCTATAAATAGCTATATTTGTCAGCCTTTTATTTTTGGTATCTGCATTTACAGTTGTGAGCTTCTGCATGCGCTTCAAACTGCGCTCGGAACAATCAAAAATCAAAAAATCAATAAGCCCCAAACACAAAATGAAATGATTTCAAATAGAGAAATCAATGAAAGCCACCAAAACGGCGGGCAAACGGTTTCGGGTTTTTTATTTTTGCGCTCTAGCTGGCTGGCTGTTGTTGTTGTTGTTGTAGCATCTTGAGCTTGAGCTTGGCTTGGATTGAATTGGATTGGTTTGGTTCAGTTTGGTTGATTGAACGCACATAAATAACTCTTGGCCTGTCTATGATATATAGAAATGTAACTATCACACACACACATGTATCTGTAGCAAAACAGTTAACTGTTGTTGTGCAGCACTGAAATTACCGCTGCTCGTGGCCAGCAGCTCAAATGATTTATGCAGCAATTACATGCACACACACACACACACACACACACATAGAGAGAGGCGAATGCCACAGGCGATGGCTGTGCATAAATAATTTGTTCGCATTTTCAATAGGCGCAGAAAAATGAATATAATAAACAATGAGCATAAATATTTTGCACAACCGCAAATTACATAGCAGTCAGCTCTCTGTGATGAGCGGCGGAGTATAAGACGGGTAGAGTGAAAGAGAGTCAGGGAAAGGGAGAGGGAGGGGGCAGGCGAATGGCATCTCTTATAAAAATCACAAACATGATATTTACAGCAATTGGCAGCGCGCCAGGCGCAGACAAGTATCGATATTTCGATACGCCCGGCAAATTGAAAATAACCAAAAGCCAAAAACAACCAGCTCAACCAGTTGCCAGCTTTTTTCACTATTAAATTGCAAGCCGCAACTTGAACTTGCACTTGCTCAAATATATATATATATGTGTGTGTGTGTATGCGTGTGCTGAGCAAAACGTATTTACAGCAACACCTCCTTCAACTGACGATCACGACGACGTCGACTTGAAAGGCCACGGGGCGCACTTAAAGGCGGGCGCATAAATCAAAGCATCCACGATCAAAAGCTGACTGCTATGGCAAAGGAGGAGGCGCAGGCGAAGGCGTAACGAAATGAAAATGTTTTTTTTTTTTTTTTTTTTTGGCTTTTATCGGCAACGCTGCAGCGGAAATATTGCTGCTGGTGGCAACGTTGCGATTAAAGTGCATTGAACTGTGCCCAGAGTTCACTAGCAGCAGCGCCAGAGACCGCATGCAGCATATCAATTATTGTTATTGTAAGCAAAAGGAAAAGGAAGAAAAGACGGCGACAGCGCGTCGCCCATTCCAAAAATATCGCATATGCATAAAGGAAAAGAAAAAGAGACAAAAAAGGCGCCTGATATGCTGCTGCTGCTGCAGCAAGTGTTGCATTGATAAAGACTCAACCATTGATATATGAGCATATAAGTTCATATATATAAACATACTTATGTGCGTGTCTTTTTAGTGAATTTGCATTCAACGCCAAATGAATCACAAACAGTTTCAAGCCAATTGTGGCGCTCAGTTGAAAGCGAAAACGTCAAAAAAAAGGAGTTGCAAAAAAAAAAACAACAACAGCAGCAGCCAAACAACCAGACGTGACTCAGCAGCACAGAACAAAGAGTGTGAGAAAGAGGGGGAGTGAGAGAGAGTGCTCAAGCAGTGCTGCAAAAACTGTCAAAAAAAAAGACGAGCATAAAGAAAAGGAAAAGCAAATCTAAAAACAGAATGAGTTTTAGCGCTTGCTGTATGCCCTAACAGAATTAATTATAAATAAATTTATTTAATAGGTAAAATAAAAAATGTTATAAATAATATATTATATAAATGCATTTATTAATTTAGAAAAATGTATTTTAAAGCAATAATTAATCATCATCTGTATATTGCTTACCACATAACTGTGGTTGGCAGCCATATTAAAATTATTTGCCTATGTATATGCTGTGACTAAGTCTTACTCATTGTTTAACCCAAAATAAATGCAATTAAGCAATAAGCAGCATTCCAGATAATTCGCAAACACACACTAACACACCCTCATCCAAAAATCATGCCGGGTGCGTAGTAAAGTGCGTTCGTCGTCTGCTTTTGGTTCGTTTCAAGGACAGCAGCTGCTGCCCTGTTGGGCTGCCAGCTGCACTTGATGGGCAAACTGTGAGAGGGAGCGAAAGGGAGATAGGGCGCGCACATAAACCCATGCCTGCATACGCATGTATGCTGCGTATGCTATGTGTATGTGCATGTGCGTGTTTGTATGTATTGCATACAGTCAGAGCTGCTTGGATGAGAAACATTTGCTTCGATTGGCTGTATATATTTATTTATAAATAATATTGATTTATACAAAAAAATATTTTTCTTTTTTTTTTTTTTTTTTTTTGAGAGAAAATATGTCTTTTCTTTAAAATTATATATTTACTAATTTATTTAGAATTTATTCGTTTATTTGTTATTATTATTTATTTCCATTCCAACGAGAATGGAACTCCAATTGCCATTGTGTGGCTTCCAGTTTTTTTTTTTTATGAAGAAAATATTTTCTATAAATATTTAACTTAGTTTTTTTTTGTTAAACAAAACTCTTTTTTTTTTTGTATATATGTACATATTTTACAATTTTTTATTTATTTACTTTCTTAAGGAATTTTTCGCTTCCAACAGGAATCCTATTGCGATTCCGATTGGAATTGGTTGCCCACTGCCGTAGCCTCAAATGTCAGAACTGATGATTCACTACTCGCTAGAGTTTACTGTATCCCGTGTACATTATTGTCTTGAGCAGACTGTTGTCTCGCGACAAAGGGGCTTCCAGCAATGCGTTAAGCAGGAGTGAAGTACGCTCTATCTCACTCTGTGTGTGTGTGTATATACCTGATTTCCGGCGCTCGACGGAAGCATTCGATTGCCAGGCTGTTGGGCTGGTTGATACGCAAATGGTTGACAATGCAGCCCAAGTCTCAGACGTTGCCGTTGCCATTAGCCACAAATATATATATATATATATATATATATATATATGTATATATATACATTTATACATATATATAAATATATGTATAAACGTGACTCAGAGCCAGGCGCGGCAGGTGAGGTCTACAGAGAAAGAGAGGGGGCGGCAGAGAGAGAGAGAGAGAGAGAGAGAGGGGTTGCTGGGCACTGGCATTTATAGTCTTTGCTGCTGCCGGCTGGAATACAAATTGCTAATTGCGGCGCTGCTGCTGCTGCTGCTGCTGCTGCCGCCGACGCCGACGCCGCCGGCTCAATGCAGATCCTGATGGAGAATTATTGATTTGCCAGCAGAGGCAGTTCGAGGGGGTTGGCACGTGCAAAATGAAGCTGAAACAGAAAACGCAGCAGCAGCAGCAGCCACGGCGGCACACGCCCCTGCAGCGCATCAGGCTGCTGAGATGGAAACAACAGATACACACACACTAACACACACACACACACACACAGGAATTTTCGTGTTTATTTTATTCCTTTATAGTGGGCTCAGAGAACAAAGGAAAATGCATTTGGCAGAGGTGTGGGCGGCTTCTACATACATATATAATATACATTTTTGGTATTTTTTTTTTCATTTGATATATTATATTTTTTTTTGTATTATATATATATATTAAATGAAAAATAAATATTTTTATATATTTTAATATAATATGTATATTTTTTATATTTATTTTAATATTATATATTTTTTTTATTTATTTTAATATTATATATATATTTTTTTTATTTATTGGTAATTTTTCTTATTTTACATATATATAATTTATTTTTGTATTTTGTTTATCTGATATATTTTTAAACATTATATTTTTTTATATATTTACTTTATTTGATTTTTTTCTGATTTATTTTTTTTTTTTTTTTTTTTTTTTTTTTTTTTTTTACATATTTTCATATTTATTTTATTTTATTAGATTAAAAAAAAATTGTATTTTCATATTTATATTTTTTGTATATATTTTTACATCTTAGAATATTTTGTTTTATATATTTTTTATCCATTTGCAATTTATGTTAAATTTGAGTGTAAAAATAAGCCAACTGCGCAGCTCTACAACTCTGAGCTAAGCTGAATCGGAGCAATAAACAGTTAATAATGCGAATAGCAACAAACACAGGCAGAAGCCAGAAGATCAGCAACAAATTGATTGACAGAAACAGTTACGAATTGATATGTATAGATACATGGACATATGTATATGTATGTGTGTTTTATAAGAAGTCAAAGAGGGTGCGTGATATGTCTGGCAGCTTTTGACTGTTGTTCTATCTATCTGTTTGATTGAGACGAGACCAAGCACAGGCAAGCAAACAGAAGGCAGCAGAAGTTCTTACAGGTAATCATCATTCATCTGGCAACATTGTGCGTGGCCACAGAGAGTCAAATTGAGAGGAGCACATCAAAAGAGAGAGAGCGAGAGAGAGCAAGCTTAATAGAGGCGCTGCCACTGTGAATGCCAATGTCAAGGCAATTAGCCAAAAGCCGGTTGGAAAAATCAACAACGAGGCGCAGCAAAAACAATGCCAACAGCAAAGAGGCAGCGCAGCAGCAGCAGCAGTGTACCAGCGACAGCAGAGGAAGACGAGGTGGAGAAAAATCGTAAAACAAGGCAAGCGAAAAATAAAAAGCTATGAAATGAAGCTAAAGTTAACAGAGCTGCCATAGCTGACTGTGACGTCGCTGGCCATAGATTTTATGACTTGCAAGAGGTGCGCGATGCCCCGAAGACAAGTGTAGTGGGGTGGGGCGGTGAGGGCAAAGTGAAGATGTATGCTGAAACCTGGAACTGGAGCAAGTGTGAGAGAGAGGGAGAGAGAAAAGTGCGTGCGTGTGTGTGTGTGTGTGTGTGTGCGTTGGAAAAAAAAAATAGGCAGCAAGCCTGAGTGCATTTGAAGCCATGTTTGGGCAAGGCACGTTGCAAGGAATTCACTTACTTTCTTTGTTGCTCACTGGGCGTCGCTCGTGTTGTTGTTGTTGTTGCTGCTGCTGCTGCGACTGTTGACAGTGCTGCTTTAATTACCGTTTTAAATGGCAATTTTGCTTATTATCCTTTGCTCTCTTTCTTTCTCTCTCTCTCTCTCTCTCTCTTTCTCTGGTCTATCTTTCTTTAGTTTTAGTCGTCTTTACTTTTGGTCGTTTTCTATTTGCGCTCCTCTGCTTTTGCCGGTCTTTCTACTACTACGCCTTCGCCGTTTGCCTGTATATGTATCGCTTCTGTTTGTGTGTATGTGTATTTGTGTGCGTGTGTGTGTGTGTGGGTGTAAGTCTGTTGCACCCTTCACTTCCAATTCGAATTTTGTTAGGTAGACGAACAAAGTAACTTTGGTCTGCCTCAGTTCAAATTCACTCACAATAAAAAATCAGAAAAAAAATATATTGTATATTTACGTAAACAAATCACAGGGAACAATTATCGAAATGTATTTGATTTTTGTTAATTGCTTTAGGCTCAGGTATGTTTTTTTTTTTTTTTTTTTTTTTGCGTTAAATGCTGCTTGATGCTTTTGTTTGCTAGCGCCTATTCACGTTCGGATGCGTGTGTATATATGTGTGTGTATGGCAAAAGGATTTTTCACGATTTCAAATTGGCTGATAGACGCATGCGCGCACAATAGGACCACAAGATTCGGATGAAAAACACAACCGCTCACGACCTGCTCTCGAATTGGAATGGAAACCCGTTGCAGAGCCATAGACAATTTAAATCCAGCATGTCTGTTAGTGCGATGTTAGCGCACCGCTGCTGTTAACGCTATTGTGAGCGCCATTAACATAGGCTAAAGTCACACTACATTACCAAATGAGTAATTTGGAGAAAATGGATTTATGTAAATGTAAAGTGGAGCGATTTAATAGAGAATTAAATAATTTAATTGCAATTAATATTGCTTAAGCTGATATGATACTCCAAGTGTTGTATTTATAATTGTCGCACAATGTTAAGTTTAACATACTGTTCGTTAACACTGAGGCTGTGCACCCAAGTCTTGCCAACTCGGCGAAAGTGCTGTTAGAGGACTGTTGTGTTTGAAAAAAGAAATGTAACGGTAAATGGGCAAAGGAAATGCGCATAACTTGAACTTGACGAATTACCGCTAAATCAGCAGCCGCCACGCAATTTGATTTACAGCTATCCATGCATCCATCCATATTCACACAAAGCAATGCTAATGTCAGCCCAGCCAACTAACTAACTAACTAACTAACTAACTGGCCAACTGCAACCGACTGGGCTGCATGCTTGGAGTGGCAAGCCAGCCCAGCCCGACTGTGGCCATGCTCTGTTAATTTTTTAAATGCGCGCATGCATCTTCAATCTGGCTGCATTCGCCATCTTGCCTTAAGTGCTTCTCCCATTGCATTAAAAAAAAAAAAGAAAAAAAAAACAGAAAAAATTTTGGTCTGTTAGTCAGCTGCCGATTTCACCGACACTGCAAACGTACCAAATCCTTAAACATACAATCCATTAATATTAATAATGACTGTACAATACTTAGATACATACATACATATGTACATATGTATGTAATTGCTAATCAGTTGCATATTTCTCTTTGGCCAGCATCTTCAGTTTAATAATATATACATATATATATAGTATATATAGATTTCTGCATTGCATGCCTCATGATTTTCTGCAATTTTAAACAAGTCAATTATGAGCCGCAAATTATGTTTGGCACGTCAAACATAAGAGAAAGAAAAAATAACAAAAATCGAAATGAAGCAAATTAGAGTTTTCAAAGAAATGGACGTGGAGCAGCTGTTCGTCAACTGTTATTGGTTCGCTAACAGCGCTGTCAAATGGCAAACCGAGATTTGTCACATTAAGTTGGCAGCCCTGGCACACAGTTCACAGTGGGCGAAAAACAGCTGACGTCTCAGCAGGCAGCAGCAGCAGTCAAGTTGACAGCTTGGTCGCCGAGCCAGAGCCAGAGGCAAAGCCAGAACAACGCGAATCAAACTCGAAACGAAATAATGCTCAGTTAATTTAAAATTAAGTTCCGAGAGCATCACTTTTATTTAGCATTTTTTTAACGGTGAAAATTTGTGTGCATCGACATTAAATACATAAAGTGCACGCGACGGCAATTCAGTTTCATTCAACAAGCAAATTGATTCCGCCCGCAGTAGCAGCAGCAGACACGACCCGACCAGCCAAACAATCTTTGGCCCTATTGGCGAGCGTTTGTTTTTTTTGTTTTTTTTTTACTCTTAAATTTTATTATTATTATTTTTTTTTTCTTTTTCGTAAAACAACAGCAAAGCAATTTAATGACTACGGCAAAATCCAAATCAGACTAAAAATAAAATTTAAAAAATAAAATAAAAAACCAAAAACAATTAAGAAAACAAAGTAAAGAACAAAAACAACAACAACAACAACAACAACAAGAATAACAACAAATTGCACAAGAAACGCTCAAAACTGTTAACAGGGGAGGGGGTTGGTTGTCAGTGGCCAATGCTCAAGTCCATTTAACCAGCACTATACAAAGCAGTTGCAGCTGCAGCACTACAACAACAACAGCAACAAGAACAGTAATAACAAATAGCTGTTGTCTCTCACACAAGCTCTCTCTCGCTCATTCGCACTGCTGCGATTTGGCGGGGGTGTAGAGTGTAGCGCGTGCTCAAACAAAAACAAAACAGTAAGAAAGAGGAAAAAAAAAGGCAAGCACTCGCATTCGCACATACACACAAGGAGAAAAAGCAACAAAATCACAACATTGTAGTTCCGCATTTGATATAAGACACAATTTACAAACATTTTGACATCGTGTGAATGCAAGCAGCAGCGGCGGCGGCGCAGCAAACCCACATTAAACAGTAATTAAATAATCAGAAATAATCAAGGACGTATGTACAGGACACACATACGCCAAACAAATGGATGTCCTGGAATTGCTCCGTGCGAGCGTTAACGGCTGTTATAACACATTATTCTCAGATGCCTGGTGTCAATATGTCTCCAAACAAATCTCCACAACGGTAAGTTCAATGTTAAGCACAACAACAACAACAGTGACTGTTAATGTTAAGCACACGCACACGCACGCACATGCACACATGCATGCCGTGCACTGTTCTTTGTTTTGAGAGGGGCTCGCCGTGACTCATGGTTGTGAGTGTGTACAAAATTCTGAAGTTCAGTTTGATCAGGATAACGGCAAGTGGTTGGCGCGATCAGCAGATTGAGCAGCAGCAGCAGCAGCAGCTGTTATTGCTTGTCTCGTCTTTTTTGACTTTCATCTCTTTTATGCTAACTCATATGCGAGAGCTTCTCTCTCTGTGTGTGTGTGTGTGATTTTGGCATTTTGCTTTGCTTTTGCTTCCGTCAACATAAAACGCTCGTCGTCACCGTGTTTTGATGCGCAGACAAAAGCAGCTAACTTATATAAACATGCTTAAAGATACAATCCGGTATGCATATGTGTGTATGTGTTTACATGAGTGTAGGTGTACGTACATACATACATATGTGTGTGTGTTTGTCTTATCGTTGATAATAACTTAAAGCGTGACCCCGCCAGCAGATCAGCTATAACTGATTACGCTGATTAGACAGCCAATGACAATGCCAATTGGATTTAGTTGGACAAAGCAAATAAGAATAGCTACGCACGTGCAGCGCCCACCCCCACCAAAAAAAAAAAAAATAAATAAAAATAAATAAATAAATAAAAAAAAAAATATTGATAGCCAAATCAGTTTGCTATAATTCAATTAACCCCTTGGGGCCAAATCAATTGAGAGCCTTGTCTTGTGACTTGTTGCCAAGCGTCGCTCTAAGCGACACAAAGGAGCAGTTCAAGTTCGGTTGGCACGACTACGCGCTACCCCGTGCCAGCCTCTTGCATACACGATTGCCATAAACACCACAGTTATGTATACAAGATATCTATCGCTGTTCTAGAAATATAGATTTACATTTAAAATTGGCTCAATGCGTATGTAACGGTATCTGTGCTGTTGATTTCCGTCTGTTACAGACATTTCCTTGACATTGAATAGACACGCTCTGTTATAATCTATTTTTAATGGGTAGAAAAGCACATACTGTATGTGCATGTGTATGTGTATGTGTGTATGTATGTACAATAATAGAACACATCGCAGGTGCGTGCAAATGCTTAAGTACACACATACATACATATGTGCACACACACACACACACACACACACACACACACACACACACATGGATATGCTTAGAGTACTCATATTTTTGTTGCATGGTCATACTGAGAATTGGAATTGAGAGTTTTGTAGAAAATTGTGTTATCGTGACGACGACGCGCCAGCGATTTGAAATTAACTGGAAATAAGAAAATATCAAATCGTTCTTTGTGTTAATCGCGCGATTTCACTGCCACCAAAGTTGTTTTGATTTTACATGCATAATATATTCGCCGCATTTGCTGAAACCTGTTACAGAAATAAATCATAGACGAATAACAATAACGCATGCAGCAAGAGCGAATGTCAGAAGCAAAGAAAATGCAATTCACATGCGGAAGAGGCAGAGCGCCCATCACAACAACAACAGTAATAATAATAATAATAATAATAACAACAACAACAAGTGTTGGCAGCGACGCGTCAATATTAACATCGCCGCGACGTCGTCGCAGAAATGTGCTCAATTGGCGCAAGAGCGCGAGCATAAGAATGAGAGCACAACAGAGCGCGCGCGTGAGAGTGAATGAGTGAACTCGTTAAGCGAGCTATGCATTACGGTTGTTTTGCATAAGAAAACAAAAATGGCAGGCGAGCAGAGATTTCTAATATGCTACAGACACACGCACACATGCACATTGTATGGTAATGCAGAGACTTATTATGGTTAACTTTGAGTAGCGTAGCTGAATGTGTTTGTGTGTTCATACATACATATGTGTATATGTACATACATACATATGTGTATATGTACATATGTACATATGTATGTATGTATGTATGTGTATCCTATGTACAACAGTTGATCTAACGTAATTTACATGTCCACACAAGGCCAGTGCAGTGCGATATTTGAATTGTTCTTTGTTATTGTTTCTATTGCTTGCTTATCGCTCATTTCATTCTTTTGTCTTTCTCGATGTCCGTCCGCCCGCAGACGTACTGGTATGGCGCGCTGGTGGTTATCGGGCTACTGTTTATCGCTTGGTTTTTGTATTTCAAGCGCCTGGCCACGGTGCGCCTGCGCGATGAGAACGCCCGTTCGCTGAGCGCCTTCACGGCCGCCTCGGGCGGCGATCATCGCGGCTTGCGTTTTCGCAAACGCGACAAGATGCTATTCTATGGCCGCCGCATGCTGCGCAAAATGAAGAACGTCAGCGGGCAAATGTACAGCAGCGGCAAGGGCTATAAGCGTCGCGCCGTGATGCGCTTCGCTCGCCGCATCCTCCAGCTGCAGCGCGAGAATCGCCCGTTGGAAATGAAGACAGTGGAACCGCCGGCTGAATATCTGGAGGAGACCATCGATGGCAGCGATCGTGTGCCGCCGGATGCTCTCTATATGCTACAAAGTATTCGCATCTTTGGGCACTTCGAGAAGCCCATATTCCTGAAGCTGTGCAAGCACACCCAACTGCTCCAGCTAATGGCCGGCGACTATCTGTTCAAGATAACGGATCCGGATGACAGCGTCTACATCGTCCAGTCGGGCATGATCAATGTCTACATTTGCAACGCCGATGGCAGCACGCTCTCGTTGAAGACCGTGCGCAAGGGTGAATCGGTGACATCGTTGCTTAGCTTCATCGATGTCCTATCTGGCAATTCCAGCTACTACAAGACGGTTACGGCCAAAGCCATGGAGAAGTCCGTTGTCATTCGTTTGCCCATGCAGGTGAGTTGCAAGCTCAGCCACTGTTAACAGTTAACAGTGTTGAAAGCTGTTAAAGTGGCCAGTGTTGTCAACTGGCCAACAAATTGTTAAATTGAAGTGCATGAAGGAAAGAGAGACGCAGGGAGACAGAGATAGAGAGAGAGAGAGAGAGCGGGAGAAATATGGATGGGGAAGGAGATGGAATGATATATGAATAAGAAAGGACGGACAGGAAGAGAGAGAGAGAGAGAGAGAAAGGGATAAGGAAAGTGAGTAAAGGAGAGACAGAAATAAAGAGATGGAAAGGAAGCGAGAAAGAGATGGGGACGGGGAGGGAGGAGAGATATATAGAGTGAGAGAGAGGGAGATTGAGAGAGAGAGAGAGAGAGAGAGAGGGAGTGAGAGAGAGAGAGGGAGATTGATAGAGAGAGAGAGAGAGAGAGAGAGAGAGAGAGAGAGAGAGAGAGAGAGTGAGTGAGAGAGAGTGAGTGCGAGAGAGGGAGATTGATAGAGAGAGAGAGAGAGAGAGAGAGAGAGGGGAGTGAGTGAGAGAGAGGGAGTGAGTGAGAGAGAGGGAGTGAATGAGTGAAAGAGAGGGAGATTGAGAGAGAGGGAGTGAGTGAAAGAGAGGGAGAGAGGGAGTGAGTGGGAGAGAGGGATTGAGTGAGAGAGAGGGAGGGAGTGAGTGAGTGAGAGAGAGAGACAGAGAGAGTGAGTGAGTGAGAGGGAGAGAGAGACAGAGAAAGTGAGTGAGTGTGTGAGAGAGAGAGAGAGAGAGTGCGCATAGCCTCAAGATACCCTGTACATGTTTAGTATGAGCTAGAAAAGAGAATCGTAAGTAAAAAGCAACCAAACCTAGAGATACCCTATGTAGACTTGAAGTACAGGATATGCACAGGTGCAAAACATAGAGTATACGATTAGCAAAGGCAGCAGATAGATTATAATTGAACTGGCAGATACCCTGTAAATATTTGATATGGGCTATATATAGCCATATTAAGTTGTTTATATCCCATGGCTTATTGGTTTTCCTAAATTGTCCTTGACCATCACCGTAACAGGCATTCGAGGAGGTATTCAACGAAAATCCGGACGTGATGATACGTGTGATACAGGTGATTATGATACGGCTGCAGCGAGTGCTCTTCACAGCGCTGCGCAATTACTTAGGCCTCAATGCGGAGCTGGTGCAGAATCATATGCGCATCAAGGGCACCATTCCCGTGCCCGTTGCGGTGCCCGGAACGGTGCTATCTCAGGCATCGCAGGGTTCGCGTGCAATGGCGGCTCGGCCCACAACATCGCCAATCTCACGGCTGTCGCGCGAGGAGCATACACTCTCCGATCCCGATCCCAATCCGAATGCCAGTGCCCTGCTCTTCGCCGAGGTGCACGGCGATGCGCCCTACATCGATCTGTATCACCATCAGCAGCAGCAGTCGAGCGGCGTCTCGGGCAGTGGCGCGCACCGCAACTCCGGCACCTTTACGCCCACAGGCAACGGCGGTGAATCACCCAATGGCACGAGCAATGTCACCATCACCAACATCGATCAGCGTCTCGTCCAGTCCTCGGCCGTCGACAGTTTGCGGCGTGAGCTCGGCCTTAGCGAGGAGGATGCGAGCATTATTGAGCCATTCGTTGAGGTCCGTGAGATGGAGCCGAACGTCACCCTCATCACCGAGGGCAATGCTGACGATGTGTGCATTTGGTTTGTGATGACCGGCACCCTGGCCGTCTATCAGAGCAATGCGGACGCTACGCGCGCCGCCAAACAGGACAGCAAGAACGATATGCTCATCCATTTCGTGCATCCCGGCGAAATTGTTGGCGGCCTGGCCATGCTCACCGGCGAGGCGAGTGCCTATACCATCAGGGCGCGCAGTAATAGCCGGATTGCCTATATACGGCGTGCTGCTATCTATCAGTGAGTATGCCATGTAATTCCTCCTTCTCTTTATTCACATATTTCGTACGATTTCCAACACTAACAGAATCATGCGTCAGCGTCCGCGCATTGTCCTCGACTTGGGCAATGGAGTGGTTCGCCGACTGTCGCCTTTGGTGCGTCAGTGTGATTACGCTCTGGATTGGATATTTCTGGAATCGGGCCGTGCCGTCTATCGGCAGGACGAGAGCAGCGATAGCACCTACATTGTGCTAAGCGGACGCATGCGTTCGGTCATCACGCATCCGGGCGGCAAAAAGGAGATTATCGGCGAGTACGGCAAAGGCGATCTGGTGGGCATTGTCGAAATGATAACCGAAACGTCGCGCACCACAACAGTGATGGCGGTGCGTGACTCGGAGCTGGCCAAACTGCCGGAGGGTCTGTTCAATGCCATCAAATTGCGATATCCGATTGTGGTCACGCGCCTAATTAGTTTCCTTAGCCATCGTTTTCTTGGCTCGATGCAGACGCGCGGCGCCAATGCATCTGGTGCACCCGTCGAGGCGAATCCCGTAACGCACAAATATTCAACAGTGGCACTCGTCCCGATCACAGACGATGTGCCGATCACGCCCTTCACCTACGAGCTATATCATTCGCTCTGTGCCATTGGTAAGTGTCGCCAGAGGGACAAGCCTTCGAAAATGATTAAGTCTATGCGTGTAGCAGGAGAGACGTGCACTAATATTCAGGATTAATCTTATGGAGAGGGCTATAGTAATCGAGATTCATTTGAAGTCTACAAGTAAGACAAGGAAAAATCCTTAGGAGGTTACGATTTACTGCTTAAGATTGAAGTACAATCCTTAGGAAAACGGGATTTCTTTTCAAGGATATTTAGCTTAGGATAAATGCAATCTTATAGAGAACAAATTGTTGTAGATTCATTTGAAGTTTTACTCTTCGGCAGAACGATCTAGCTGTAGGGTAAACGGATATTTAGGAAAAAGGATATTTCTAGTTAGCGATACATGTAGAGCGATAAAGCCAGATAAGATTAAAGAGGCTGGTGCTTCTCTTGCTGAATTCCTGATCAATTAGTCATGTCTATATGCATTTTAGAACCCAGTCTTTCCATCTCTGTTTTGACTGTAAATCTCTCTTAATATTCTGTCTAATCCTGTTGCTTTTTCCGTTGCTCCCACAGGTCCCGTCCTGCGTCTCACATCGGAGGTGGTGCGCAAGCAGTTGGGCAACAACATATTTGAAGCGTCCAACGAATACCGTCTGACCTCGTGGCTCGCCCAGCAGGAGGATCGCAACATAATCACGCTCTATCAGTGCGACAGCTCGCTGAGTCCCTGGACACAGCGCTGCATGCGTCAGGCGGATGTGGTGCTAATTGTTGGCCTGGGCGAACGTTCGCATATGGTTGGCAAATTCGAGCGGGAGATCGATAAGCTCGCAATGCGCACACAAAAGGAGCTCGTCCTGCTCTATCCGGAGACAACGAATGCCAGGCCAGCGAATACGCTCAGCTGGCTGAATGCACGTCCCTGGGTGACCAAGCACCATCATGTGCTCTGCGTCAAACGTATCTTCACGCGCAAGAGTCAATATCGCATTGTGAGTGGGCAAGCTTCGGTGTTCCATTTCCATTTCGTTCCATTCCAATTAATTGTTTGTTCCTCTCTGCTTTAGAATGATCTGTACAGCCGCGTGCTGCTCTCTGAGCCGAATATGCATTCCGATTTCTCTCGCCTCGCTCGCTGGCTGACGGGCAATTCGATCGGCTTGGTGCTGGGTGGTGGCGGTGCTCGTGGTGCTGCCCACATTGGCATGCTGAAGGCCATACAGGAGGCGGGCATACCCATTGATATGGTCGGTGGCGTCAGCATTGGCGCACTGATGGGCGCCCTCTGGTGTTCGGAGCGTAATATAACTACCGTTACACAGAAGGCGCGCGAATGGTCAAAAGTATGTTAGCCATAGGGATAGGGACAGGGACAGGGCCAGGGACAGCTAGACTTGCTATCTATATCTATATATATGTACATCTGTATGAACATTATAATATCATTAAATTTTAACAGAAAATGACCAAATGGTTCCTTCAACTGCTGGACCTCACATACCCTATAACATCGATGTTCTCGGGCCGTGAATTCAACAAGACCATACACGATACCTTTGGCGATGTGAGCATTGAGGATCTGTGGATACCCTACTTTACGCTCACCACTGACATCACAGCCAGTTGCCATCGCATTCACACCAACGGTGAGTATACCATTGGCCGCTGTTGCTATCTCATTTACTCATTCACTCATTGTGCTGCTCGTGGTATTAGCTTGCGTTTCATGTGCTCTCTATACAATTACCTATAGCCATATACATACATATATATTAATATATATATATATATATATATATATATATATATATATATATATATGTATATTTGTTTACTCTTTAGTGCGCAATGCTTCTTTTGGTTTATTTTGTATACGCTTTGGTGTTTTGATTACTTTATGTAGCTTGTAGAACGAACACGAACTTACAAACATTAAACACCTGCACGAGTATATGTATATATATACATATATATATATAAATCGAAATATATATATATGTATATATATATATATAACATAATTGAACAAACTGAGAGACGTTTATGCAAATCCAATTTGATCGAATCCAATTTGAGAGCGACGCATGTCTACTGTGGCGCCATCTGGTGGCAGCTCTAGCGAAACCAGTGCTCAGCAGCTTTTTTGTAATGAATGTTGTTGTTGTTGTTGTTGTTGTTGCTCTAGTTGCTGTTATGCCAAGGTAATTTTAACATTTTGGTTCAGGATATCTTAGTGTAAAAGAAAAAAGAAAAAAAAATATTATTTTCTTTCATATTTTCATTTAAAGTAAATATAAATTCATGTTGTTGGATTGTCTGTTTTTTTTTTTTTGTTTTTTTTTTCTCATTCTGCTGTCTGTCCTAATTGTGCGTACGTGTTTGTGTCTTAGCTAGAAACTAACCTGCTGCCAACCAAAGACAAGCTACAAAACTAAATAGACTTAAATAATTAACGAACTGTGTGATTGGTCAATAATATTCTCTCGCTCGCTCACAAAAAAAAAAAAAAAAAATGCAAAGCTCAAACTCAAAGCTGTTTTCCTCTCTCTCTCTCTCTCTCTCTCTCTCTCTCTCTCTTTATTTCTCTCTCTTCACACACACACACACACACACTGACACACTGATATACATCGCTCGCTCGCTCGCTCACTTGCCACCAAAAACCAACTGTCGCAGGATCTCTGTGGCGCTATGTGCGCTCCTCAATGTCACTCAGCGGCTATATGCCGCCCCTATGCGATCCACAAGATGGACATCTTCTGCTGGATGGCGGCTATGTAAATAATTTGCCAGGTAAATAGCAAGTAGCAACTTAGCAAATAAAAAAATGAAATAAAAAAAAAAAAAAAAAAAAAAAACAACAACAACAAAACTGAACTGAACACATCCGATATATAATATCTATTCTTTCAATATAAATATTTTCAATTTAGAGCTATTGGTGGCACAGAGAGAAAGAGAGAGCGCGCAGAGTGTTGGATTATATTCTCAAAGACTCTAAAACTGTAACTGTAACTGTAACTGTAACTGTAACTCAACTCTGTTAAATTGCATTGCATAGATTCTTGTTCTCCCCTTTCGCTGTACACCTACCCCGCCCACTGATCCCCCCCGTGATTGCCGCTGGCGTGCACAAATCATAATTTCCTTCATGTTGGCAATGCCGCAAGCGCCCGATTGCCTCCTGCGTGCACATTAATGCTTTCCATACTGTTGGCAATGCCGAAGCATACTATTTCCGTTCTCACTCGCACGCGCTCACACACATAGACACACAGACACACACACATGGATTTGAGCTGCAATTATTCGTTTATTTGTACCTTTTACCTATGTACATATATTTATGATTGTATTTTGGAGCAGGCGCGTTTAGTTGCTGTTGGACTTTGAGTTGTGTATTTGATTGTATTTGTATGTGAATTTTATTTGATGTACTTTAGCTGCTGTACAGACCGTAGCTTAGCACCACAGTAAATATGCATAAAACCGTTAATTCGTTTGCCCACACCAAACACACACAGACATACACATGCAGTACACCCAGCCACCCACTTACATTCACCCAACAACGACGGCAATAAAATTGTGTATTCTTTTTCTCTCTCTCTCTCTCCCCCTCTCTGTCTCTCTCTCTCTCTCTCTCTATTTCTTCCTCTCTTCTCTGTGTACCTCCACACACATACAAACAAAACTCAAACAACACACGAATATGCATTTGCACATGCCAATGTGTGCGTCTGTGTGTGTATATGTGCCACACTCTCACCTACACTCACACATACATATTGTCCATTTTGTGTGCGTGCGCGCGCTTGTGTGTGTGTGTGTGTGGTTACCACTTGATCAGGTCATCTGTGGCGTTATTGTCGCGCCAGCATGTCCATTGCCGGCGTCTTTCCGCCTTTCTGTGATTATCGTGACGGGCACCTGCTGCTCGATGGATGCTATACGAACAATGTGCCAGGTAACCAATAACAGTAACAGTAACAGTAACAGTAACAGTAACAGTGACAGTAACAGTGGCAGTTGCAGTATCTGCTGCCCAATGAGAGATTCCATAAACTGTAATAGCTAACAGTAATATGATCTGTTAACAGTAAGGGGATAGTCCTACTGTTAACAGTAACAGTATCCGCAACTGTTGCATTAACAGAATCCAACGCTCTGCGCCCACTGCGAATCCGACTCCGACTCAATCCAATTAGCTCTCGCAACATTTTAACATTCTCTGCTAACATTTACATGCATTTAACATTTGTATGTTAAAAACACCAACGTAGCCGATGTCATGCACAATCTGGGCGCCGCGCACATCATTGCCATCGATGTGGGCTCACAGGACGATACGGATCTCACCAACTACGGCGACGATCTGAGCGGCTGGTGGCTGCTCTACAAGAAGTGGAATCCGTTTACATCGCCAGTGAAAGTGCCCGATCTGCCGGACATACAATCCCGCTTAGCCTACGTCTCCTGTGTGCGGCAGCTAGAGGTACGAGGATAATACATATGTATATATTTACCAATCTCAATAATCTCTCTCGCCTCTGTTCCAACAGGAGGTGAAAAACTCGGACTATTGCGAGTATATACGGCCGCCCATTGATAAGTATAAGACACTCGCCTTTGGCAGCTTCGACGAGATACGCGACGTGGGCTACGTCTTTGGCAAGAACTACTTTGATAATATGGCCAAGGCGGGCCGTTTGGGCCGCTTCAACCAATGGTTCAACAAGGAACCGCCAAAGCGTGGCAACCACGCCTCCCTCAACGAATACACATTCATTGATCTGGCGCAGATCGTCTGCAAGCTGCCAGAGACATATGCCTTAAATGCGGTTGATATATTTAGCGAGGACGAGGACTTCGATGGCTATATCTCGGAGCCAACCACTCTCAATATGGTACAGATCCCATAGACTATAATTCCATGGATTCTAAATTCTTGTTATTCTCCTTGCATTTTTTGTTTTTTGTTTTTTTTTTTTTGTGGCGCAGGATCGTCATCGCATCCAGGTGCCACGTGCTGGCAACTCGTTATCCTTCTCAGAGACTGAACTGGACTCGGATGTGGAGATCGATCTGGAGCTGGAGCGCAAGGTGGACAAGTCGACGCAATCGACGCCGCCGACGCCAAACAAAAAGCATCCATCGACGCCCACCTCCAGCCAGGGGAATCTATTGCATTTGCCATTGAACATCAAGGCAAAGGATAAGATACAAATTCTCGATAAATTGGACAGGGAACACAAGCGTCGACAGAAGTCGAAACACAAGCGAGAGAAATCCCTGCAGCGCGACAGCAAAACCACATTGCATCCGGCCGTAATGACCGAGGCGACAACGCAAACGCCAGCCGGCGAAATGGAGCCGGATCTGCAAAAGAAACAGCAACACGAACTGGAACACGAGCTGCAGCGTGAGCTGGAGCAGCTGCGCGTTCAGGAGCTGGAGCCGGAGCCGGAGCCGGAGCCTGAGAATATTACAAATACCGATACCAAAAACTAGCTATAAATATGAAATTGGCTGAACACACACATACATATATATATATATATATATATATATATATATATATATACCAAAAGAAGTTGGTTAGAAAAACCTTCATTAATTATGTAGTTAATCCATGACAACAAAAGCGAAGATTTGTTAATGTTCAGTTGAATAAGAGTATATCATATTTAGGTATAGCATTAGCTAATCACACACACACACACACACCCATACACACCCATACACATGCTCGCACGCACGCACATACCTTAGACAAAAGACACGCGCCTTGTATATTATTGAGATATACATATACATATATATATATATATATATATTATATGTCTATATATCTATATTGTTAAGGTATTATGACAGAGCCATATATATATATATATATATATATATATATATATATATATATATATATATATATATACATCTACATCTACATCTATTTAGATGCCATTTACATAGACTTTAGTATGTGTACCTGGCATCTGTGCAGCCCTCCATTCCGCTACACTATCTGCATACACGTTTAACACACACACACACATACACACACACACACACATACGAAAACCCAGCTCCTTAGTTTATAGTTAAAGTACACAAGAAAAGAAAAGAAAAGAAAAGGAAATCGTTTGTTAAAGTTCGATTTAATTTTTTTTTTTTTTTTTTTGTAAGCTGAGCAAGCAAATAAATATAAGGAATTTGAAAGTACAATTCTGAACGTAAAGCATTTTATATTGTCAATACAATGAGATTTATACATGAACACACACCCACACATGTACGCACACACACATATCCAAGCTCTTTCTCGGCGCACTTTCGCTTGCCCCCAAAAGCAGGCAATAAAAAATTTGCGAATGAATTCGAAAATGAATGAAAATGTAAGAAAAGAAGTTCGAAAATTTCATATATTTCGTTGAGTTGAAACAAAACAAAAGTTCAATTTACAGCTAATGAAAGTTCGAAAATATTTCGAGTTCGAAACTATTTTCGAACAAATATGCTCAAGCCAGCAATTATAATTATGCTAAGTTTTCAATATGGAGAGTCGAAAGTAGTTGGAAAATTTTGTAAAAAAATTGTAAATATTTCGAAAATCGAATATTATCTGCTTGAGTTCGAAATCGAAATACAATTTTTTACTAACGAAAATATACACGTTAACACGCGGAACTACCAGTAGATATTCGAAACTACTTCGAAAATTTGTAGCTTCAAGTTCGAAAGCCTCTCGCAATGCTCCAAGTGGATTCGAACTGCTGTTATCCGCGATTGAGTTCGAAAAGTTGTAAAATTTCGAAAATTAGTTAATTATTAATATTAATGAGTAGTACTGAAAGTTTGCAAGAATTTTCGAATAGAGCCGAAACTCTAATAATTCGAACATGAATTCGATGTCAAGCGAGCTCGACCTTTGACCTCTATGCACACATACACACATACATGCATCCATTAAATGATCAATAGAGTAGTTTATTCTGGATTTAGTAGACTCGCACTAGAAATGAGAAAGAGCATTACATAGATATACATGACATAGATATGCATATAGGGTATACGAAAGAAGAGGGAAGCGCAGAGGGCACGAGGATCATTCATCAGCGCACAGAAGCAGCTCGTCGAAGAGCTCGGCCAGGAAGCGGGCGTCGAGCACCTGCTCGACAATGGGCAGCTTCTGGTGCTGCTGTTGCAGCAGCTCCAGCTGTTGCCGCTGCCGCTGCAGCTGCTGCCGTTGCAAGTGGAGCAATTGACGCTGCTTGGCCAGCTGCGGCGGCGAATCCTTGGGCATGATCAGCTGCGCATGCTGGAAGCACAGCTCGAACGGATACGACTTGTAGGCGTACATGAAGTCGCCCTCCTCGAGGAGCGGCTCTGCGTAGTCGGCGGCTGCATCAGACTGGAGCTGGGCACGTGGTGTAGCTGCTTCTGCCTCTGTTGGGGCAGCGACTGCCGCCTTTGACTTGCCCTTGCGCCTGAACATGGGGCGCATGGTCAGCTGCTGCCCGACCACGAGCAGATCCAATGGCTTCGCCTTGCCACCTGTCTTGCTAGCTGTCTTGCCACTCGCCTTGCCACTCGCCTTGCCACTCGCCTTGCCACTTGCCTTGCCACTCGCCTTGCCACTCGCCTTGGCATGGGTCTTCTTGCGCGGCGTCGCCGCGGCTGTGACTGGGGCGCGTCGCAGCCGCCCAGCGCCAGCTCCAGCCCCAGCGCCAGTGCCAGTGCCAGCGCCAGTGCCGGCCATGCTCCGCTTGACCATCTCCATTCGTATATTATATGACTGACCGAGTGACCGCGTGTGTGGGTATGTATGTATAGCGAATGTTTGGTATTTCGATTAGTTTTTGCTTTTGGAACTTTGTTGTTTGTTGCACACCTAAATTTAGTTTCAATTTTTGTATGAATCCTAAGGCAGAGGCTAGGCTGGAATGTAGTCGAAATTTGACTTGACTCGGATAGGTTTGACTGTCAAACACTGTTACCTGTACGGCCCCGCTCTGGATCTGGAATGGAGCTGGATCTAATCCATTGCAGCTCATCTGCCTTGGCGAGCTGCCCAGCTCCTCGGATAATAATAATTGCGTCTTCCAGCGACAGCTCGATCTTCTGGGAGAGTGGACGCTGGGCAGTCAGGGGTGGCAGCAATCGAGGTGCTCAATAAGCAGGCCACAGTTAAGCTCAATATAATGGCTTGGCTGTGGGGCGCGAGCTTAAGACAAAAAATTGAAGCTTTTGAGCGCTTAGAAATGTCGCAATCCAAGCTCAGGATCCGACTCAGCGCTGGCCCGAGCTGTAGCAACAAGCCAACCCACAGACATAATTGCAAGCAAAAAAAAAATATATATACATATATAATAATAAATAAATAAATAAAAAAATACAATAATTTGAGCGAAATGTGATCAATAGCGACATTTGGCATGGAATTTGAGCCGTTGATCGTCCAGCGGCACGCGGCGCATGCCTAAAAAAAAGTTGCCCAAAAATTATCAATAAATTTATCTAAATTGATAAATCAGTGCAAATATGCAAATTTCGGTTAATCTGGCTGCTCTAGCACACTGGCCAGTGTTGCACAACGCCGCAAACGCCAAATTGTCAATTAACAGGAATTAGTGTTGCGCAAGCTCTCGACCGAAGCTGCATTTGTTCGTTGTCCCCGAAGTGGAAAAACTCCGTTGCATGGGCAGCACTGAGCTTCCTTTTCCTTGTGTGCTTTGCCCAGTACAGACGTGCCTGGGAGCTCCATAAATTTCTCGAAATTTCACCACAACAATTTCAAAACAAAAAAAACAAAAAAAAAACAAAAAATGCGTTCATCGGCGAACAAAGTTGAGGCTGCTGGCGCAGCTGCGCAGCAATCAAATCGCGGCAGGACCGCGCTAGTGAGCATGACCAACGGATCGACGGCAGCGTCAGGTAATTAAATCAAAAATCACCGCAAAAATCAAAGTTTTCTGCGCACATTCGGCCGTCGTGTGCCAGATTCTGGCCGCAGCCATTTTTCTTTTGCACATGTATTTGTTTTGTTTCGTTTTTTTTTTTGTTTTGTTTTTTTTTCACTTGGTCAATTTACGGCTTTGATTTCTTTTGCTTACATTTGCGGCAGCGGCGGCCGCATTTCATTTGATTTATTTTGCCACTTTTTCGTTTTCGATTTACATTTCAGTTAATTTCCTATGCAATTGTTTTATGAAATACTAGCAAATTAATTAAGTAATTAATTCATTCATTTCATTATTATTATTATTATTATTATTTCATGCACATTTTCAAAAGTGCAACGTGCCCCTGCGGCGTCTGCAACGGCTTCCAATCGTGTTTACATTTTCGTTCTGCGCTGTTTACATTTTGAGCTTCGCTTGCGCTTGTGACTATTATTTATTTATTTATTTCTTTATTTATTTATTTATTATTTACATTTGTTTTTACTGAATTTCTCGCTTTTCCTCATTTTCAGTTCACACTTTATTTTAAATTGCTTTTGACAATTCCTCTTCCCTGCCATTTCTTGCTGCAATTATTTTGACTTCACTTTCAACAGAAATAAATACAAAAATATTGCAAATTATTTTGAAAAATATTTAAATTGTATTTTTATGAATTTTAAATATTTTTGCATTGCCTAAAATTAAAAAACAAAGACTATTTTTAGCTACTCAAAGCTGGGCTAACAATTTTTGTTATCTATTTAAAATTACAAAAAAAATATTATTTAGCTTAATTAAATTTTCTTTAAATTTTCTTGCATTTAAAAATAAATATTTTTTTATACAAAATTCTCTATTTATAAATTTTACAAAATATTTTCTATGTAATTCTATGTAATTTTGATTATATATAATATTTATTATGAGTATTAGCTTTAATTTTTTTTTTTTTTTTTATTTTACAAGATTATTTATTTATCACTTATCTTTGCCTAATAATTTTTTTTTTATTTATTTTTGGCGTTTTCGATGCTCTGACTCAGCTTTTATTATTTTTTTGCCTAACACAATTTTCCTATAATTATTTTGCCTTATTTTTTCCAAGCCAAATATTTTGTTTACAATTTGAAATTTCTCCTCATAGCTGACAATTCTTAAAAATAATTTTAAAATCTTTTATCATTTTTAAAATGAATTTACAATTAAAAAAAAAAATTGAATTGAGCTACGCAGGCGTGGCCGCTGTTTGACATTTGAATCGTTTTTACTAATCCCAAAAGGTTTCCTTTTGCGTCAAGGTTGGCCCAGAATTCATTCGAGTTGCTCAAGCCGCTTCGAGAGTTTGATTAAGTTTGAAATATAAAATTATTTTCTCCTTTTATCCGAGTTGCAATTTCGTTTCTAATTGATTTGAACATTTCTTTGTTTCGTCATGTGGTGGCTTAAAGCAAAAACCAAGAAGAAGGCTCCAGCTACCGATCCCAAGTATGTGATTAACAACAATCCTCGCTATTTCCCAAACTTGTCGGAGCTCGTCTTGCCCAAGGGCCACATCGACGTGGATGGGATTGTGATGTGCTCGCTCTCGCAGCAGGTGTACCGTCACGATGAGGAGGCCGCACGTAACTCGCACGAACTGCATTGCGCCGTCTTCGACATACCGCGCAACCTGTTCCCCAAGCAGGCGCCATTGAACAAAGTGATGTATCTGCCAGCCCAGTTGCTGCCGAAGAACTTCGAAGCTGGCGGCATTTTTGCGTTCGGTGTGCTGGCCAACAAGTTCTATCCGAACGGGCTGCTGCCGCCGCGCCATCGCGGACCCACTCCGGCACTGTTCGTCGGCCGCCGCTGTGCGCCGGAGGCAAAGGCCCTGCCTCCGGTGAACAGTCGGCCGCACACATGCGCCACTCTGATGGGCATGCCTGTCACCCAGATACCGTCGCCGTCGGTCGCCCTGAACGACATCCATCTGCGGGCCGGCCACTTGCATCCGGAGATGGCCATTGGCTATATCATCGCTCACGCCGAGTCGCTGGCCAAGGTGGAGCGCTTCGCAAACCAGCAGACCCAGTATCGCATCTATGTGCCCGATCTGAGCGACGTGCCGATGATGGTGCAGTATGGGACCCGTTTGTGCATCACCGTGCTCTCCGATGTCGTCCATCCGCACGAGACGGAGGTCGCCTGCGTCGTGATGCGTGAGGAGGCGCCCACTTTTCAGCTGCCTTCGGACTACTTTTCGATCCAGGGCGGCTTGATCAAGCGTGAGCCGGTCTATTTGCCGTCTCGCTTTTTGCCTCCCGGCTTCACTGCCGGCTGTGTCTTTGGCCCCGGCACTCTGCCACCGGGCCTGCTCAAGGACGTGCTCCGCCAGGCGCCGCCGCAGATGCAGCGTAACATTTCGATAATGCCGCCGATCTTCATCGGCGAGTGGATCGACAAGATGACGCCGGAGATGTTTATCTTCCGCAAGTCGGACAAACCCAAGCAGCCCTCCGACGGGCCAAAGGTCAGCAGATTGCGGGCACTGCCCAACCTCGATGAGATCCAGGAGCAGCTCGAGCTCGAGCAGAAGAAGCTCAAGCTTGAGCAGCAGCAGCTCTTGCTCGAGCAGCAGCACCTTAGGATGAAGCAGCAACAGCATCAGCTTAAGTTGGAGCAGCAACACTACCAGCTCAAGATGGAGCAGCAACAGCAGAAGCTCAGGATGGAGCAGCAACAGCAAAAGCTCCAAATGGAGCAGCAACAGCCGAACCTCAAGATGAAGCAGCCTAAGATAGTTCAGTTCAACATTCCGCACCGCTGCGCCCTCTTGGACGAAGAGGATGACGATGACTTCAAGGAGGAGTATCTAGAGGAATTACTGGAGTTGGAGGACGAATACGAATTTGGAGACGACGAGGAAGACGAGGAGGACGAGGAGGACGACGAAGAGGATGAGGAGGACGACGCAGAGGAGGATGAGGAGGATGACGAAGAGGATAATGAGGAGGAAGGCGACGGGGATAATGAGGAGGACAACGAAGAGGATAATGGGGAGGAAGGCGAAGACGATAATGAGGAGGAGAGCGAAGATGATAATGAGGAGGAAGGCGAAGAAGAAGCCGAAATTTATGGCGATGCAGAAGGCGAGAGCTTCAGCGATGGAGAAGGCGAAATTTATGACGATGCAGAAGGCGAGGCCGAAGGCGGATCCGATGACGAGGACGTCGGGGAAGCCGAAGCCGGGGCCGAAGGCATAGACGACGAGAACGAGGACGACCGTGAAGTCGAATGCGAGGACGATGGCCTAGCTGAAGGTGGAGCTTGCGGCATAACCGAAGGCGGAGCCACCGGCGGGGCTGAAGATGGAGCCTACGGCGGAGCCGAAGGTGTGGACGATAACGAGGAGTATGTATTCGAGGAGCAATGTGTATACGACGCCGACGAGTTGCCAGAAATAACTGATGAGGATAACCGGTCTACTACTCCGTTTATCACCGAGGATGAACGAGACACTACACCATTCCCGGATATTGATAAGGAGGACGAGGGCGAGGAAGAGGATACAGAAGAGGAGTATGGAGTAAAGGAGACCATAGTTAAGATGACCGGCATAAAGGTGACTGAAATAAACAATGGTAGCACAACAGAGGAGGAAGGCGCAGATACCGTTTCGTATGGCCTGCTTCCGTACGGCGGCCTTTGGTTCTTCACACTCTCCGGGCAGCCGAAGGATATTGATGATATGATTAAAGAACTGAAGGCGGGTGGCATCCAGCTGGCCTCCGACAATATGGATCAGGCTTCGTTGCGTCGTGCCCACATCCAGTGGCTCGATCTGCAGATTCGCCAGAAAGAGATACGTGCCAACATGGTCTCGAACCGTAACAGCGTTGCCAATCAGCGCGTACGTAGAATGCGCCGCCAGCCGAATAATCCACCAGCTCCGGCTCCTGTCCCAGTTCCAGCCCCAACTCCAGCCCCACCGTATTGTGGTTCACGTCATGGCAAAAAGTGCGACGAGTGCGGCATGTTTCGCAAATAATTCTTCAATTGATTTTCAATAACACGTAAATACACACGACGTATTTATTTCGAGTAGTGCGCTTACTGCAAACTTATCGATACACATCTGCACATATATCGATTCATCGATGTACACAATTCTAAACACATCGCAAGTGCGTACATATCTATCGTTTGAAGTGCCTTCAGTATGCTACATACACATACACACAAATACATACACAGATATGCATATGGAAATACATGTAAACAATTACATATGTATATGACATGAAGTTATTCGTACATAAGTACCTTTTCATACATACGTACCTATCTAAACATAAATATTAACAGACATACATACATATAATATTCGTACATGTGTATGTATATATATATATCCTACATACATATGTAAATATGTATATGCATGCGCTCTTCTATGCAGAGTACATATTTCTTCATATCCATATGTATATGTATGTATGTCTACACGTTGAATTATCTAATTCATATTATTAGTTACACAACAAATTTGAATAACTAAACAAACAAAAAATCCATAAATGTAAAAAAAATGTAAAAATAATTTTTATAAAATTAAACAAAAAAAATGGAATATTTTGAAGTAAATAAAAGAAATGTTTTGAAACATTTTTTATGTTAAAAACAATGTAAAGATAAAAAAAAATTTAAAATAAATACTAAAAAATACAAAAAAAAAAATAAAAATAAAAAAACTAATTGTCTTTTCTTTGCATATTACTGCAAAAATTTAGAAAACGGCCAAAAAATTTAGAACAAAATTTGAAATTTAAGGAAAAAACCAAATTTATTTTTTTTTTAATATATTTTCTATACTTTTCCTTTCTTTTCATATATAGGTTTTTTTTTTGTTAAATATAAATTATATTTTTTTTATGAATTAATTAATATACTAATTATGAATTGACAAATTGCTTAGCTTAAGTCTAATATTGAGATTAAAAAAAAAAGAATTAAAAACAATAGAAAAAAAATTTGAGTGCCCCTAATGCCTGCGGACAACTACCCAAAAGTCCTGGAATTAGAAAATTTTAATTGATTTTTTGTTTACTTTTTTTTTTATACAATTGTACATTAAACAATATTATCTTGCAATTATTTAAAACTAATAACAAATTCACAAACAGTTTTCACAATTCATTTGTTTTATTTATTATTTTTTTTTTTGTTATGTTTCATTTTCATTATGAATAATTTTCTTTTAATTTATATATATGTTTTAAAAATTTTTTTTTAAGCCCTCTTCTTCTCCATCATCATTTTCTATGCTCGATTCTCACAATTCGCTTTTCGTTTAACATTTGCTGTGGAATATTTGATAACTGTAAATTTGTTGCATATATTCTTGTAAATATCTATAGAGTTGTATATATATATATATGTGTAATATATATATATATATATATATATATATATATATATATATATATGTATTGTAACTATATTTGAATTCAATTTTTCGTTTTTTACATGCACAAACTCATGGCCAACGTGTTTGTTTGTCTGTTGTGGGTCAGTGTGTGTGGGGGGAGGAGGGTGGAGTGCCTTCTATGTGCGTGTGAGGTTAGGTTAAATAAACCTAACCAAATATCAGGACAAAGTTATCATACACACACACACACATATATATATATATATGTATATATATATATATATATATATATATATATATATATATATATATATATATATATATATATGTATGTATGTATGTATGTATGTATATGCATATGGGCATCTCGATATAGAGGCTTAGTTCAGTAGTAGGATTAGAGCAAAAGACGTTGCATAATAATAACAATATTTATAAGCCGAGTTTAAATATTTCAGAAAATTGTGGGTGTTCATAGAATATATATATATATATATATATATATATATATATATATATATATATATATATATATATATATAGTATAAAGTAATATAATATAATAAAGTTTATAGTTAGCGTATTGTGTCTTTTGTTTTGTTTTTATTTATTTTTATTTATATATATATATATATTTTGTTTTTATTGATTTATTTTATTTTTTGTTTTTCTTTTTTTTATTTCAGTTAGGTGCGTACAAGGTATATATATATAAATAAATAAATAAATATATATATATTTATTTATTTATTTATATGCATAGTCAGATATATTCATACATATATGTATATATTAATATACATATCTATTTATATGAATGCGAATTTAATATCTCAGTTTCTCTTAATATATACACATATATAGCTATATAGTAGTTATGTTTATATATATATATATATATATATATAGTGTGTGTGTGTGACTTTGTTATAACTACATCAGATGCTGCTCTTCATCTATGTGTACATATCCATATATACATATTCCTACATATACATATATATATATATAGACACATTTATCATGGACAACTGCCAGATATGGTGCGCAACTAGAAATTTGTTTTGTATATTTTAAGCGCGAAACATATTTTTTTTTTTAAGACAGAGCAGTGTGTGTATGTCTGTATGTGAGGCTTTAGAGTGTGCGAGTGAGGGGTTTGTGTGGATGTGGAGGGGAAGCTGTGGAGAGACTAGATAGATGCAGCTGAGACCCAACGTTTGGGGATTGTAGAGTTGAGGCTTCGAATCACGCTTTCGATTTGGTTTGATTTCTCCCTCTCCCTCTGTCTCTCTCATTCTGCTGCCTAGATCTGGCCAACCAGCTCCTGTATGCTGCGCAATAGATCTTCCATGTTTCACAAGAGATCACGATGGAACACCCACGTATGCTTTGTGTGTGCAAATTTGTGTGACAGCCACTGTGATTCTAGCAAATTGAATCGATCTTGACTCAGATAGAGCGGCTTCCCGCGTCTACAAAAAAAAAAAGGAAAACAAAATTAAAATCGAAATCAATTGGGATTATGCGTGCGTGGCCCTTACTTGAGATCACGATCCTCCTCATCAAAATCATCCAGATAGAGTGAGCCCCAGAGGCAGGCACGTCGGCCCCTAATGACGATTATATACGTCGAGGTGACAACCAAGAAGATGCCAATGCCACCGCCGCAAGATAAAGTGTGCTACGATGAAAGAGTTATCATTTGATTAACATATATATATATATATGGATGCGAAGATTATTGATATATACCCGCACGGCTTCACAGCAGTCCTTTTCGGCGCAGCAGTTCTGCTTGAGACATACAATTGTTCCACATAGCAAACAAATGGAACTCTCCTTCGGCACCTTATAACAGTTGAGGCATGGACGTTCATGATAGTACTGTAAACATAATGTAAGTATGAAGTATGATAAGAAAGTTTTCAAAAAGAATATACATATATTAGGGCATAAGCTAAAGTCTAACATCAGCTATGTAAACTGCTTAGCAGCTGTTCATTAACATATGCTAGCAGTTGACCTTAACTTGATGTTAACTGCATGGCACCTGTAGCATAACATTGTCTTCTATGTTAACTACACAGTTTCTGTTTTCTATGCTAGCACGGCTGTTATGTAAAATCTGTCGCCCTCGCTGCAACTACCCACCGTAAAGAGACGCTCGTATTCGCGCGGCAGCTCGAGCAGACGCGGCTGCTGCCACAGCGAGTGTTGATTCATGAGTATCAGCTCGCGCACCGTATTGGAGGGCGGATGAACGTCCATTAGCTGCTTGCACCAGAATTGTGGCAACGTATGCTCAGTGCCGGGTATAAAGCATATTCCCTTAGAGGCATTGAAGCAATCCCAGTCCATAGAATCGGTGACCAGTTCCAAATAGTAAACCAAACGCACAAACTCCAAGCCTGGCGCCGATATCTCTGGCATCTCGTGCCTATACAAATGCTGGCGCAGCAGCGCCGCAATGCGTAAGAATGGCAAACACAGCGACTGCAACTGCAGCTCCATTGACTTGAGACTGAGCTCAGTGTCTGTTTGACTGCTGTTGCCAGTTGCTCCTGCTCCAGCGGTTGTGCTGCTGCTGGTGCTGGGCAGACTGTCACGACGAAGATGCGTCATGCGATTCGTTTGATTCAGCACCAAGGCCATGGCTTTGCCCAGCTCCGCACAGCTCTGGGCTGGTCCAAAGCGGGCGCTGCTGCTGCGACGATTGCTGCCAACCCCATCGCTGCTGCTGTTCGCTGACCCAGTCGCTGTATCTGCTGCTGCGGCGGGTGAGCCAACTGGCGATGTTTCGCTGCCGTAATTGGCCAAAATGTGATCGCACTCGAGTTCGGTGAGCGTAACGCACAATTGCACAACAATCTGATAGTAGAGCAGATTGTACATGACCTTGACCATGCAGGTGAAGTAATCTAAACACAAAGAAAGTGATCTTTAGTAACTGAAGCTGGAAGCTGGAGTTGTTGCGTCGACTTACCCTGATCAAGATGCAGTGGCGCTAGCAAGATGAACTTGAGCAAGAGCGCTATTGGATCTGCCAGCAGACTGGGAATTACCTCGCGGCAATGCGTGGGCAAGGGCTCCGTGTCGGTGACCGGCAGTCCGGCCAGCGATGCCCAGCTGCTCCACAGCGGCCACTCGACCAGGACGCGCACATGCACCGACAGCACATGCAGCAGTGGCACAATGCAATCCCTCTTCGGCTTGTACCGTGTCGCATTCGCTGAGCACAGCGATCCGCCACGCTGTATGATCTCTGCCTCCAGATTGGTGCGCGCTATCGATGTCACAAATATGAAGAGCTTCCTAAATGTGATCTTTGATGACTTGACCTTGCGCTGCGCTATGTTGGTCATCACCTCCATGGCATGACCCATGGCCTCAGTTAGTTTAGTCGGTTGCTAAAATGAAAGAGATCATGATCAGCTCACTATTCGTAGATACATATATGTATCTAATCTCTCAATGCTATATACCGGTATCGTTTCGTTCTCCTTGATCAGATCCGTGAGATCGGCAACTAGCTGCTCGAACGGCTGATTGCCGGAGCGGACCAGATGCGTCGGCCTGTCCAGCTGTGGACTGAGTGGAAGCACAGAATTTGATAGCTGTCGACAGACAGGACAATAGAATTCGCCACGATCCTGCACCGGCTGCCGTTGAGTCGCATAGAGCGTCTTCAGATACGCCTCCAAGCAGCTGAGATGGACGTGGTGGCCGCACGACTGCACGTGCACGCCATTGTCGTAGCCCATGTTATTGGACAGATACCACGACTCGTCGCCAAATTTGAGGCCAAGCAGCATGGTGCGTCGGGTAAATTCGCTGGCCAATCGCGTGGTGTGGGCCAAACGCTCTTTGTCCATATCATTCAGTGGAAGGGGCAGACGCTCGGCGATGCGACGTCGATGGCCAACGATGCCGCTGGACTCGACCAGGACAACGAGGCCAATGGGGTTAGTTTCAGTGCTGGCCGTTGTGCAATTGCAAATGATGCAATCATATTCCTTCTCCCTGGGCTGTTCCTCATACATGGCCTCCTCGTCCTCATCCTCCGGCCCAAAGTCCATATTGTTGGCCGCAGCCGCAGCCGATTGCATAAACTGTTTCTGCTTATTGGCAAAGTCCTGCATCATTTTCTGTTGGCGCTCGCGTGCCTTCTTTCGTCGCTCCTCCTTCTCCTTGGTCTCGCGGGCACGTGCCTCCGCCTGCTTCTCGCGCTGATTGGGCCAGAGCCGGGCCCGTATATCATCGATGCTCTGGGCACACTGCTCATCCCGTGTCGCAATCTTGCGCAACAGATTCCCAATGAAGAAGGGTCCGTCGCCGATGCGTGAACTGGACACTTGGATGTTCTTATAGTTGCTAAAATTATGGTTACGCTCAGCCAGAGCTGTGCTGGTCGAGGTGCTCGCCTCATTACAGTCCACATCCATGGGCAAGGACGAGGCCGAGGAGCTGCTGCTGCTGCTACTATTGCTGCCGCCATCGCTCAGCGAGAAGCTGTCCAAATTTCCACTCAACTGTGAGTGCAGCTTGAGCAGCAGCGACAATATGCTCTCATCAATATGCAGTTCATCCTTGCTACCCGGCCCACCGATGGCAATGTCAACGGTGCGCTTGCGTCCGCCACTCGGATCGTAGCTCATACGACCCCCAGTACCGACCAGAGCACCGCTGCTCAACGCATGCGATGGCACCACATCCATATTGCTGCTGGGCACAGCCACCGGCAGACGCACCCGCTGGAAGGGCAGCAGCATGCCGCCCGTTGGCGTTGTGGGTGAGAACATTTCATTGGTTGTGTTCGTCGAGCCAGTGTGACGTGGATCACGATCACGATCACGATCACGATCCCTATCCCTATCACGTTCGTCGTGCGTTGTTGCCACAGCTGTTACTGATGTCGTCGTCTCGGCTAGCAAGAGATCACGTCTTATGGCCACTTCCATGCCGCTCTCGGGCAGCGTTATTTGTTGCAACGGGAAATGATGAAAATCAGCCGTTGCCGGACTCATATCCATGTCCGTGTCATGGCCATCGCCATCATTGCCATCCGGCTGCAGCAAAACGACGCCCGTTTCGGCAACCACCGACAGATCGGGCACCAATGCCACCTCCATACGCATGCGCGTGAGTGCATTATTGTTACGCTGCTGCTGCTGCGTACGTGCCACACTCATTGCGCCCGATGTCTCGTCGAGATCATCGACGCCATAGGTATCGCCAATCATACGCATCGCGCCCGTATCGACATCAAAGTCCAGATCTGAGAAGAACGGATTCGACCGATAGCTCGACGTGGTAACTTGTGGATCACGAGACTTTAGCGACACTTTTGTCACCACATGGCGCAGATTGCAGCTGAGATTGTCCGTGGGATAGCAATGGAAGAGCTTGGGCGGCTCCCGCCGACCGCCGACATAATAGTAGCCAGACTTATGCTGCGGATCACACTCGACCATGGCAACGGGTGAGGCGGCTACGCCAAATGAATTCGACGAGCCAGCTCCTGCTCCGGCTGCATTTATATCGCTGCTCGTCTCAACGGCGATCTCGAGCAGAAAGACAGCCAAGGCGAGCAGATGCTCGGAAACATCTCGAGTGTGCACGGCCCGAAAGAAGATCGACAGTATGGTCGAATGGAAGAGACGGGAATTGAGAATTCTACAGGGATCAGTGAACGCGCTGCCCACTGGCAATGGCAAGCGGAACGGTGGCCACAGATTGCCACTGGCTGGCATTTTATCCTTGGACTTCACATAGTTGGTGAAGCGATCCAGCGAGGACTGAAAGTCGCGTCGATGAACAGCACGCAACAGTACATGCAATGGATCATAATATTCCTCCCACACCTCATCGATAGGCGTGAAGAGACCCTGTTCCAGATTCTCCGACCCGCTCGATGGCGCCTTATACACGGATAGCTTCTTGAGGAACGTCTCAAAGTTCTTTGTGTGCACATTGCCCGAACGTTCGGGCATCAGTTCGAGCAACTGTGAATGTGTTTTATTTTCAGTTGCCAATAGAGCGCTAATCTCAATGATGCATTGGGTCGCCTCATCGTTGCCCAAATTGGTGCGACTTGTCACCAAAGTGGCCAGGAATGTGAGAAAACCCTCGAGCATCGATGATTGTTCCGGCTTTTGTGGTTGCTTCAGTGGCGCTGTTTCCAACCATTGACCCACATCGAACAATTCGATCGTATTCTGCAGAAAGAAATATTGCGATAGGTTTGTGGCACAAATTTGCAGAAAGAATAGATCCATATCGGCCATGGAATTGCAAAAGTTCGCCTGTATATAGGTCATTGCTTGGCCCTTGATTTGTAGACCGTTGCGCACCCATTTGCCGGCAAGAATTTCGTAGAAAAAGCTCTAAAAGAAAATAAATAAATAAAAGAGAATTGAATTATAAAGAATTTGAATTTAAATTTAAATTAGAATTATTATGTTGCTTTTGTTATCATCATTACTTTATTAATACATTGCGCTCTTTAATGCGCAGAATAAACGGGGAAGTCCCTCATTTGCATGTCAATAAACACGCGATAAGCAAGAAAAAATACAGTGTTGTATGTTACGATGATAATCGAAATCATAACGACTTAAATCGATACATAACTGTAAAGATTCAAATTTAAAAAGCCACAACATGCGATACTTATATATTGTAATCGATAAGATTTAGAGAGCGCCTATTTCAAAATATATTTTTCAACTGTGTGGCAGCACCGGAACAGCAGATACGCATGTTTGTTGGTCTTTGTATGTTATTGTTTGCTCACTCGCACTTATGCTTTGACCTATGCTGTTTGCGTTCAACTGTAAAAATTTGAACAAAGAGAAACTGTCTTGAACGCAAAAGAAGTAAAGCAATACAAACTAAGCTAACGGCGAGAGCAGCCATCATCACACAGCAGCGACTGAGCTACAGACAGAAGCGACGACCCGCCGTTATTGCCGCCATTCGCGTTTTGCCTTTCAACTGACGCAGTTGCCTGAGCTAGAGTCGTTAAGCAGCTGCTGTTGTTGCTATTTTTGGTGTGTTTGTGTTTATTTGTTCTTGTGTCCGAGTATATCTGGTTTGATTGCTAAAAAAAAAAAAAAACTTGAGCGAACCAACAAATAAACCAAAACATGCAGCTGCTGCAATTACAAACAAAATTGGCAACGCTGCCGCTGTTTCTGAGTTTGCTGCTTTTACTACTAGCTGGCCAGCCGACACCAACAGAGGCGGTAATTGAGGACGTATTGGATATAATACATATTGTGAAGGAGGTGTCCACCGGCGTGCTGAAAGCGTGGGATATTATCCAATCGTCGCCATTGGCGGCTAATATTGAATTTCCGCTGATGCGCGAAAAGCAGCGAAAAGTACTGGAGCGCTTGAAGGAGGTCAGCAAACAGATTGATGAGACGGAGGCGCAGGTGGGTTAAACCAGAATTCATAATCAAATATATGTACATATGTATATGATATATTTTGAATTGCAGCACTCTCAGTATGTGGCCTTAGCCATCGAGTCTGTTAACAATTTCATTAGCAATAATGTACCGTTAATGGCAAAAATGAACGATATATCAGATACGATGAATCGCATCTCATCGCGCTACCAGCAAATGCAGAACTACGAGATGCACAAGGATAAGCTAGAGATGAGCACACTGATCACATTTGCCGAATGGACCGTTTCGCCCAACGCCCATTCGGTGCATCATCTGATGGACCGATTGCATTTGACGCTGGTGGGCAATGGCAACGATGGTAAACTAAACTCGTCATCCAGCAATTTGCTAACCCAACTGGTGGCCAGTTATGAGGTAACCTAAACGATGCAAATTCCAATTCAAAAAATCACTTTTGACTTCCTGATGAATGAATGAATGAATGAATGATTCATCGCTGGTTTAGTTTAGTTAGTTAGTCGTTGACGTTAAAAGGTTCCCAGAAATGTATCCAATTGAACTCGACTTTCCGGTCCACAATCGTTAAGCGTTTCTCGCCTGTTGCCTTTGTGTTCATTTGTTCAGCTTCTTTTTTGCCAATTGGGCAACCCCGAAAGAAAGTCCACAACTTGAACCGCTTCGGCAGCGATTGTATTACTCATCACTAGCAGAAACAACGGAATGTAATGGGACGGACAGACACACAAAGCAAAGTCAAAAGATGAGCGACGCGACACTCTACTCACGCACACGCACACATGCATATACAAATACAAGCGAATTAACAGCTAAATTCATTTAATCAATGCTGAAGGTGCTGCATACAGAGGTCAAAGGTCTTTTCTAATGTAAACAATGCGTACAAACAAACAGCGACAGAACGAACGCGAGTTATTTGAGCACAGGGCAATGCAGCTGCGCTGCCCCCAACTGCGCAGGCCTTTGTTTTTTTTTTTATTCATTTTTTTTTTTATATTTGAAATGCATGGCATAGTGGTGGAACACAAGAGTGAGAGAAACAGAGAGAGAACGAATGCGCCAGAGCAGTGAAGCCGCAGAAAGAGTGGAAGTGCGAGAGAGTCAGGGGTTAATTGTCGTCTATACAGCTGATATATGTAAATGTGACGTCATGACTATCGATACTAGTTTAAGGTTGAGCAGGTGCTGCACACACAGCTGATCGTGCACTGTTGTTGCCCGACTCCGCCCCTTTGTCAGATTTCGGTAAACGTCCAATAAACCGAGTGCGCTCTCCGACCTGCTTACTCAAATGAGAGTGTGCGAAAAGTGCACTTGTGTGTGTGTGTGTGTGTGTGTGTGTGTGTGTGTGTGTGTGTGTAACAGCATGCATATAAGCCGCTCCATGTCTGACCACACAATGGGAAAAAATCCAAAGCTCAGCGAAGGCGATTTTTTGTTGTTTCTTTTTTTTTTTTACGACTCTCAGCGTCGTCGTATAGAAAAACGGCAATACGAAACTAAAAAAAAAGTACTCGAAAGCAGCTCAAGGGAGCAACGAGCACGCAACAGTGAGCGGGAGTAAATTCTGATTCTGAATGTGTGAGCGAACACATACACATGCATGTACATATTTTTTTTATATACAGCACGCGTTTCACAAAAGTCAGCAGAGCGGCTGAAAGGCAGCAATCAGTAGCAAAACAACCAGCAACAGCAGCGACAGTGTTCACCAACAAATTAAAATAAATCGCAAAAATCAAATAATGGAAAGCAAAACATTATTGAAATTAAGCATTTAACAAGTTACCGTGCATATGCGCCAAGTGTGAGAAGGGGCGCATATCCATACATACAAATACACATACATACAAATTTATGCTTGCATATTTATGCATATATTGAAGTAAACTGAGTGGCTTTGTCTGTTCGAAAAAGCTGGCAACGCTGATTTTTCATTTTTGCACGCGGCACAAGTGAGCAAGAAAGAAGAAAAGTGACAAAACGATAAACCGTTAAGTTCCTCTTGTACTGCGTAAAAAAAAATAAGAAAAAAAAAAAACAGCAGCAGCAAAAGGGCAATAATCACAATGTTGTTGCTGCCGATGTTGATGCTGATTTCAGCTGGCGCTGGCGCTGCTGCGCAATCAGCGTATGCTTATCGCGCTCCTATGACTGAGGTGGATGCTCTGCGCAAAGAATACTTCAGCTTGGAGCGTGCGCTCTGGATCTATTTGAATAAAACGGCAAATAGCCGAAACAACAAGGAGACACAATTGCGCAAGGTGTACGATTCGCATCGCAACTTTATCAATAAAAGTCAAATGGGCCGTGAGTTTGCGAGTGAAAAGTATAAAATAATGCATCATTTCGAATGGAATCAACTGGAGATGAAATTGGCGGAACTTAATCGTATCTTTGACTTCTATAAGGTAGCATTTACCGGAAGGCGAAGGCTATGAGTCTATAATACGAAAACTAATCTTAATTCTTATCAGAACACCCTAATGAAAAGCGTTTCGAGCGATGGACTGGAGGAGCGTGCCGTATTGGATTTAACTGAGACAGTGTTGCGTAACGACAAACATTATTCGATGTCGCAAATATTCCAAACAATCGAGGAATATATGGTCAAGCAAACGCTTTACTACAGGGCAATGGTGGTTAGTTAGTTTCGTTAGTAAATGCATTTGACATTACACACACACACACACAGACAACAGATACATACGTCAAATTACTTAATCTCGCCGTCTCTCTCTCATTCACAAGTGTTTTCATGCGCTTATCAGCCCTGGCATGGGTCTGTTTGCACGCAATAGCAGCCGCGACACAGCGGAAACGAATTTTTTGTTTTTTTATGTAGAATGTAAATAAAACAAAATAGAAACGTGAGACCGAGAGAGAGAGAGAGCTAGTGCAGCTTTTTAATGGGAACGTATGGCAGGTCGTAACTGTAATTGAGATGTACTGCTATCGATAACGTAAACAGGAGTTTTTAGTGAAAAAGAGCGAGACGGCGAGTGTACGAGAGTGAATGTTTGTTATTTTTAAATAATTGGAATTTCTAACAATTCAGCTGTCTGTTATCGATATTACTGACTGCACGTAACTGTAAACCATTTGTTGAAAGTGCATTGCAAATATTTATATTTATAATTATATATTGATTATGATACCACTCAATCATATTTGCAGGTATCCGGGGATCAAATGTGCAACACCAAACAGTCGGCCCAACAATTTGTGTATTCACTGTACACGGACATTGCCCTAACCGAACTGAAAGGCTACACGATGATGGAATTCTCATGGATGATGCTGCGCGTTTATGGACGTGGCAACTTCTCACAGGAAGCCGAACTGATGCGTCGCGACTATGAGAAGCGCACAGAGCGCACACTGAAGCTACTCAAAGAAGTGATGCGACGTTCTGATCGCATTGTCTGGCGCTGTGATCCCGATCGTTATGTACTAGGCAAGACATACGATGAGGTGACACGCCTGCTGCAAGGCTACATTGAGAACGAGGTGGATTTGAATGCAGATGAGACGTGCCGTGAGACATGCTCGTTCTATCAGTCCACTCGCAGCGAGGGCTGTTTCAAGGAGTACTTTTGTGCGCGGCAGCCCAAGTGTACAGGTCGGCTCTACGGCTGTCAGTTTGTTGACTCCGATATGTGGGTGTGCCCGGCGGCCATGAACAGCACACGTCGCTATGAATATATCGAATACGAGAACGGACGTGTGCTCGGAAAGCGCCAGAAATGTGTGCGAGGCACCACAAAGGTGGACAGCTGGTGGCGTTATATCTTGTGGCATTGCAGCTACTGTTTCTGCCTGTGCGACGAGCAGAGCTTGAAGTCGGATCGTTTCTTCAATCTACGCGAATCCGTGGCGGATGTCAAGCAGAACAAGTGAGTGTGAAAGTGATAGATAAAATATCAATTATCTAAATTACATTTCTATGCTCTCCACAGCGTTGTCACCGGCCTGCGCTTTGTGAAACGGAATCGTGTGTTCCATCTGCAAATACAAGAGGGCCAACTGCTGCCACGCGGCGCCGTCAATGAGTCAACTTTGTCCTGGAAACCCGTCGATGAGTACAAAATCTTTGATCGAAATGTCGCCAAAGGCATCGACTATCACACATTGAGCTATGAGAGTCGTTCCATTGACTTGGATGACATCATGAAAACGGATGACAATAGCTTTGTGGTCACCGGCGTACGTTTCCGTGTCCTTGGTGCTCATCTGAATCTGGAGGCGCGTCTGACTGAATTCGATTTCAAGAAGGGCCAACTCGTACAGCCGGAATTAAATAGCGTTTGGCAATCGAACGACAATACCGATGTGAGCGGTGAGCGCAGGTGAGTCACAAGACCCAAATTCCAATCTGTCATCAATTAGCACCACCTTCCCTCTCCACTGCAGACAAAAGATAAACATTTACAATTCTGATGTGCCCACGAGGACGGTGGTCACCTCGCTGCCCGTGTCCAAGCACAACCAATATATCGAATTTGTCAACTCGGGCATGGACAAGGATGCGGCGCAGAGTACGGTGCCATTCATGGATATACAGGACGTCGTCTCACAGCCGCCGGTGCCATTAGCCGGCATTGGTCTCTATTACAAGGGACGTCCCGGCTACGGCGGCTTTCTAGCACCCAAAATTATCACCTACGACTTTACGCCACACGTCCAGGTGCCAAAAACCATTGACTAAATTTTGTTCGATGAACAACAACAACGCGTCTCTCAGATAATATAATTATAGCTTTCTACGTAAATATATATGTATGTATGTGCATATGTGTAGGTGTACATCTAATTGTTGCTTATCGAAATTACAAAACAACCTACTGACAGGTAAACTAGATGAAAAAACTGTAATTGGAAATTATATTTGTAAACAAAATACACTTTACCTATTGGCAAACAAAAAAATACATAGGCCTATGTAACAAATAAAAAAAAAACTAAGAACTAAAAATAGAAAAAAATAATTTAAATGATTTTTCCATTTAAATAATGAAAATCGCTGCCGGTTCTGATATTTACAATTTATCGATAACAATGACAGCAAATGCTGACATGTCTGAGAAAAGTTCTCTATAGAGCATCAAGTTAAAAAAAAAATAGGCGTGGAAAACGTTGAAAAGTATAAAATAGTTACAGAAGCTATAAATATAAAGCGCATATTATATAAGAGATATATTATACACATTGCAACTACTATTAAATATCTATAAACAAATTTGAGTTCTACTTGAGAGTATAAAATGTCTAAATTAACCATAAAATAATATAGCTGTAGGAATAGCATGATATTAAGGTTCGATTTGGCTAAAATTAGCAAATATATAAAAATATCAGTCCTTTAGCATATAAAATATACGATTTAGGGTAGTAGATGGAGAGTATATGGAAAAATTCTAATCTGCCATTGATTCTCATCAATATACATATATTTTAACGGATTTTGAGCATACATATAACAGATTTTTTTTTGTATTCAAAAAAGCCAAATATAGAGATATAAAGACATGAAAAATATCTTCATCTGATTTGAATTTTAGAATTAGAGGAATTTAAGAGAATTTAAAACAGTTCAACTACATTGGTGCTATATAGACATGATAATGGAACAGTATAAACTCACCTGCACACGCAATGGGTGTATCATTAGCAAAGGCAAAATGTCTGGACGTGAGGGTAGCACATCGTTGAGGCTGATGCCCATTTTGGTAACGGCTTGACAGACAAAGGCGGCTAAATATCGATGCAGCGGAAAGTGAAATGAGGCCTGCATCATTTCCTCCTATAACAAAGGTATCAAATTATAATTAGCAAATGTAAATGAGAATAATAATTGAAATCTGAATTATACCAGCGACAATTTGGGCTCCCTGAAGTAGATCGAGTCTAGCCATTCGTGCAGCGTGGTTACACAGTAGTTGATGATCTTCTTGGCCAGATGGGCATGTGTGCCATCCTGCAGGTGAGAGATAATGGACCACATGGGATAGGCGCTAGCCTCCAGTTCACACGAGAATGCCGCATAATAGCTATTCGGCTCGAATTCAACATGCGATGCTGTCTCTCTCACGTTCACATTCATGCCCTGCAGCATTTGCAGGAACTGAAACCACATATCAATGAGATTATCGTCGCGTAAGAAGACAAGGGCGACAGATTCATGCGATAGGACATTGTTAAAGTCCGATACGAGTGGCCAATAGCAATGATCCTTCATCACCTGGCGCGTACAATCGATCACAAAATGGAAATTCTTTGTGGGATCTGGAAGAAACATATAAATTGTGGAATGAGCAACTTTGTTGAATTGATTTTGATTGCTTAACTAATTGCTTGGATTACCGTGCAGCGTATTTTGTATGAGTATCTTGGACATCATCAGTTTTAAACTGATTATCATCACATGCAACAGCGACAGCTCGTTGACCATTTTCAGGGCCAAGCTCTCATTGGAGAAGAGCTGCACGCTCATATGGACAACCCGGTTGCTAAGCGTATCCGGATCCCTGGACATTTCAAGCACCGATGGAATGCGACTGTAGTGCATCACAAATGTACGCGTCAGATGTTCCTGAAGGTATACAAGAAATCAGATTATTAAAACTATACAAAATGCAAGTGGCACTACGGCATATGCCCACCTTGTAATCCTGATCGGGCAACATGTTGAGCAGAAAGCAAACCAACGTTTGTGGGAATTCAAATTTAAATGTCCAAAATATGAACTCCTCGAGCAGAGTCGTATGTACCAGCTTCTTGCCTAAGGCTGGCAAATCGCGATACTCATCGGGCGGTTCGGGATTGGGAAAACAATTGACCGCATCCTCATACTTCTGACGATTGGCCTTGAGAAAGCGTCCGTTGTGAGTATCCTGACAGGGTGTCTCCATAAAGTATGAGTAGACATCGGCATTGATTAGCGTACGGGTCATCACTTTACGCATTATCTCGCCCATATTGTTCAAATCGATTAGCATATTGGCGAAAGCCTCGCACGAGTACGAGGTGATGGCTTGCAATGAGGCATCGCTGTGCTCGCGAAAGTGCTGCAGCAGGCGGAACAGCAGCTTCGGCATGATCGCCTCGGCAACGGCCAAAAGATTATTGGGCACCGGATCACGATTGACGCGATTATTGATGCCATGATCACTGCAGAATCCCTCCGCCTTCATCACTGATGTGTCGCCGCAATCGCAGGCGCCGCCTGCCTGTGACAAGAACATATTGAAGTCGTGGTTGGTGTGATTGCCCTTCTTGAAGCAGTCGCGACATATGGACATGCATGGCGAAATGCCGCAGGTGCGGCAGCGATATGCCACCACATGCGGCACCCAGACCAAACCGCACTTGGCATGGTTATCGTAGCTGCGAACTAGACAACATTTTCAATTAATTCTTCTTTCTCATTAGGACAAACAATCGAATTCAAATTAAAACATTTTTTCATTTAGGTATATCGATATTTCTTTGAATTATGACATCTCGATAGTTGTCAATGCTGTAAGCCTCCTCGAAATGACAAGTGATTTATTTACTTTTTATACCCTGAACCCATTAAAAATGAGTAATCAAGGAATAATGGTTTTGTTGCGGCCCAAATATACGTAACAGGCAGAAGGAGGCGTGGCAGACCCCATAAAGTATATATATTCTTGCTCAGGACGACAAGCCGAGTTGATTGAGCCCTGTTCGTCTGTCCGTATGTTTGAACGCATAGGTCTCAGAACCTATAATATCTAGAGACTGGAATTTTTTGTTGTAGATTCGTGTATATCACGCGCATATCGAGTTTTTTTTTATTTCGATAACTCTTTTCGTTTTTTTTTTCTTTTATCGATTTTCAGTTTTTCTACATCTCTAAAGTTAGATACTCCAAATCTTGTATTTAGTTTATTGGGACCTTTCTACAATTTTGATGTTTGTAAAATTTTGGATGCCACGCCCCATTCGCCCAAATTTCCAAATAATATATTTCAAATCTAGAGACTTGTTCTTTCGCACATACACACATAGGGTATTTCCTAGTCTGGTACCTCCGACTAGAGTTTCCTTACTTGTTAAATATGAAGTAATTCAAATCTATCGATTTCAAATAGTGCGATAGTTTTCGCCTCTATTTATATTTAAAACTGCATTGCAAAAATTTATAATTGAATGTTTATTGATTCAGTTAATATAATTGTAAAATAGTCATTCAGATCTTTAGTTGTTTTTTTTTTTGCTTGTTTATTTGTATTTATAATTGTATTAAAAATATGAATAATATTTTGTTTATTAATTTAGAGAATATTAATGTAAAGTACAAAAGCAGTTTTTACTTGCAATATCGATAGTTATATCGCTTGTTTTAGTGCCTATCGGAAGTAAAGTACATGTATAAAAAAGTCAGTGCTAACGATTTAGCTGTTTTCTCGCTATACTACAAATAAACTCATTTTTTCTTATTTGTTCCATTAAAAAATTAGCAGCATTTATTAATATTATGTATTAAAATTATAATGCAACTATAAGTAATTTTATATTTATTATGTATAGTTTACAATATCTCCCCAAATTGCCTCTCTAAAAGAAGCTTTGTTCTTCTCAAAAACTGGCAGCACTAGTCACAATAGAGCATTTTGCATAACTAAAACATTGGGCGTGATCAACCGCCTGTTGTTGATGTTCTTGCTGCTGTTGTTGTTGTTGTTGTTGATACGCTCTTTTTATTGATTTGATTAAATTCCAAAAATAAATATGATGCACTCATTGCTGTTTGGCATATTTAATGTGTTGCGTGACTTGTCTTTGACTTTTCTTTGGCTGGGCCTAAGCAAAAACAACAAAAACAAAAAAGGTCAAACGTAATGCGGAAGGCAAAAACAAACCACAACTGCTAACGCAGTAAAACTGTAAAATTGATTGACAATTTTGTAAAACGGCCTGGCAAAACGATCGACAAGTTGCCGTGCAACTCTGCGTATGCCTTCGCCTCTCCGCCTACTTACTGACGTCGTCTTTCATTTTGCTTCTATTATTATTTTTTTTTTTTTTTGTTGACAAAGTTCGATTAAATAGCCATTTGATGATATTTATATTTTCTTTCAGAAAATTGAATGAGCAAATGCAATTTATACACACATTCATACACGTTTGCATATGTGTGCGAGTAGTGGCAACAACAGTATAACGGTCGGTCAACAAGCAAAAGAGAGCATAAATAAAAAAGTAGAACAATACCCAATGAGAGCGAGCGAGCGAGAATTTTGTATGCAGATTGCACCGTGGTGCCAGAGCCGGCATTTGTAATGTGAATTGTGTGTGCGATATTTCTGAGCATAGCTTTCGCCTCTGCCTGCAGTGTGCATGAAACATGGCGTGTCAACACAATTGTCAAATCAACAACAATGACGGTCAATAAACTTTTACCAGTGTACCATGAGTGTGTGTGTTTCCAAGGCACTGGCACGTAGCGTTTGCATTTGCAATTTTGCAATTGTTTGAAATGATTTTCTTATTTGCGTGCACACACAAACTTCTTCTTTTGAGCAAAAAAAAAAAAAAGAGTAAAGCAATCGCTCGCTCTCTCTCTTTAACAAGGGTGACCACTCACGCACACATACACATATACACGCAGCTGCGTTTATTTGGACGGATGCTGCGGAAGCATTACGCAAGGCAAAACGAAACAACAGCTGACAGGCACAAGGTGCAACAGCTAGTCCCATGTGCGTGTGTGACAAGTGGGACAGCGATGGCCACATCTGGGGGTTGCCAATGTTCGCGACGCACTCTGCCTGGCACAATGTAAATAGATAATGTTGCCAGATTAAATGTGTGCTAAATAGGCTGAACTTAACGAATGTAAATGTCTTTGCTGTATTCGTGTGTGTGTGTGTGCATCTGTTTGATTAGGGTTTATGTTTATATATATATATATATATATTCATTGTTGATTCTTCTGTTACCATGGCGTTGCACTGTCACGCTGCTTGCACCTTGCTTTTACTTGCGTGCCATATACCATGCCCTACAATTCACACATACACATACACCCACAGACACACAGTGCTAAATTTCAGGGGCAACGACTTGGGCGATCAGCTGGCATACCTCTGGTGTCTTTGACGATACAAAAATATCACCAATGCAATTTATCGATAAATTGAACTAAAATTGTTTTGACAGCATTTGTTAGTCTATCTTTGCAATTTTCTGACTTACCAATTTTAACAAATTCCTTGGGCGTGCGACCGCCAGCGATCAGCCAACGTATCCATTCAATATTATCCGGATTATCGATGGGCGTACCCGGATTGAACAATGTATCCATTATAGAGTCCAGATTAGGAGTTGGAGCACCACGACAACATTCTGTATTGATTAGGGCGGCCAGCTGCTTGCGGCTACGCAATATAAAGGACGAGGTGCCAAAGAAGAAACTGGGTTTGGCTCCGTTGCCGGCGACGGCATCATTCAATTCCTCCGGATTCTCTTGCAGTCCGCTGCCGGCATTGCTGTTGTTGCTGCTGCTGCGCGGTGTGCTGCTCTGCTGTGTGTCCCAATCGTGGAATGGTGAATTGTCGGATGCGGTAGCAGCGGCGCCGGTGTCAGTAGCGGTCCCGGGGGCAGCAGCAGCGCGTCCAGCTGCGCCACTGTCGGCGCTTGTGGTGCTGCTGCTTGTGCTGCTGCTGCTGCTGGCGACATTGGCCAGCTGAAATTGTTGTGGATATGCTTCAAGCTCGTCCATATCTATGCGATCTGAGCCAGCTCTGCGTCTGTCGGTATCATGTGGAGCAGGATCTTGTTGTAGCTGTTGTTGTGGTTGTTGTGGCTGCTCTTCCTGCTCATCCTCGTCGTCTTCATCGATACTTATATCAGCATTGGATATGTTGTCATCTTCATCCATGCTGCTGCTGTGTTATCGTCTATCGCTAATCGTCTATCGTTTGATATTTTGTTCACTTTTGGCTGAAAAAGCAGACGACTGCAAATGCTGCCGCCGCCGCTGTTGTTGTTGCTTCTGTTTCTGCTTTGCTTTGCACGTCTCCAGCGCTGAGTTTAAATTGCCTTTTAGCGTCTTGTTCGTCGTCGTCGTTGTCTCTGCTTGTTTCAAACAAGTTTTCTTTTTTGGTTCTTCTTCTTATGCTGCGCTGCTACCGCTGCTGCTTCTGCTGCTGCCTCGTTTTACACTGCGGGATTTTTGTATTTGACTTGAAACATGCCACAAAAAATTTTTTTTATATTTTTTTTGTATTTTTTATATATATATAAATGTATATATATATATCTACATATGTATATATATATATATATATATATATATATATATATATATATAGATATATGAAATTTGAAAAAAAAAATGTGTACAGAACAAACACAGCACCAAAAAAACTTGACTCACAATCGTTTAAACTTATTTTAAAAAATATTTTTTAGCCGCTCTGACATCGCCTTGCTCAGGTTCTGCTTCAGCTTCTGTTTTCGGTTTTTGCCACTTGACGTTGTTTGCCCGACCTACTATTATCTATGAACATCCTATGAGCTTATGCGTTGCTTTGCCAGGAGAAACACGAATACATTGTGTGAATGTATACATACATATACATATATATATATATATATAAATGAATATATATATATATATATATATATATATATATATTGAACGTAGGTCGGACTGCCACTTAACAATCTGCACGATGTTTTATCGAGTTCGCAAATTTCTTATTCACACACATGCTTACTCCACATATACACACGCACACGCACTACCACACACACAAGCTAGTATATATGTATGTGTATATGTATATAACCAAATATATTACTCGTGCAATGAACTTGCCAATTACAAATATCAGTTCGAGTTTGGCTCGGTTAGCTCGTGCTTAATAATTAATTCATTTGTATTCGTTGAATTTCTAGCAGCCACAAACGTGCTCGATTTCGTTGAATTTCGCTTGAAATTACACAGTCTCTGTATATGTGAATTTTATCTCTTCAATGCTATGTGGTTCTTGTAAAACTGCCAGTCACAACGATGCGTTGGCACGCACATCAAGAAGAAGACTGCCGTCTAACCGATTCATTTCATATCGATAGACAATGTGGCATTTAAGTATCGAACAGCTGTTATTTTTCTTCCACCGAAATAATTAGAAATGCAATTAAATTAAATTGCATTAAATTAGTCACGCATGTAGCTGAAATTGCCGACAGATTGTATGCACTAAGTGTTGAGTAATCATATAACATTTTCGATTAACTTACCGACTACACCTCTACCAACTTGTCAAAATAATTCGACTCTTGTCAACACACCCCACCCCCTTCCGTCTGATGAAATTTGAAACAAAATAGCAGCATAAATGCTTAGATTGCTTTATTTCTACATTATAAGATGCATTTTTTATTTTATTTTATTATATCTAAGAGTTATTCATTTCATCGAGACATCCCAGATGCAGTTCCAAAACACGAACAGCTGATCGCTGCTTTACAGACGGCGACCGCGACGACCGCCCTTCCTGCGCGTCGAGTCTGATGGAATGGGCGTCACGTCCTCAATACGACCGATTTTCATGGATGAACGTGCGAGAGCACGCAGCGCCGACTGAGCACCTGGTCCGGGTGTCTTTGTCTTGTTGCCGCCGGTCGCACGCAATTTTATGTGCAGCGCCGTTATACCAAGCAGTTTGCACTTCTCAGCGACATCCTGAAAGGATAGATTATCGATCATTTGATCCATTTGATCTTCGCATTGATCACTCACCTGTGCAGCCAACATAGCCGCATAGGGCGAGGCCTCGTCACGATCGGCTTTGACTTTCATGCCGCCGGTGACGCGAGCGATCGTCTCGCGGCCGGACAGGTCAGTGACGTGCACGAACGTATCGTTGAAGCTGGCATAGATGTGAGCAACGCCAAAGACAATCTCGCCATCGCGTACCTGCGGTCCTAGTTGAACCTGCACTTCTTCCTTTTGGACTTTTGCCTTGCGGGGCGCCATAGTTTATCAGCAACTTACTGTTGAATAAAGCCAAAAGTCGCAATCACCGTTTAATTCTCTTGTTGTTGTCAAACAAACAAACAGCACAACAAAAAAAACAAAAAATAACAAATATGTAATTTTGCAACATCTTGGCCATTTTAGCACATCTACTTTTTGTATTTGATTTTCTTGTTAGACAATTGTCTGTAGCACTTGTGTTTTGTTTACGTTTTTTTGCAAAAAGTTTGAGGGCAGCTTTATTTCAATGCTAAATTTGCAAGAAAAAATCGCGAAACGAACCAATTGCGTGAACCGGATATGGGAAAAGAGAGCACCACTCTAGGGATGTTACACTTCATCGATATTGTTGTGGCTATCGATATTTTACGCAACACAAGTATTCGATATACAAACGAATTGTGCGCGCGCTTTTTGTATTTCGATATCTATTTATAAAATTTTGTCGAATATATTAAACTCTGGTTAAATATTAAAGAGCTTACAATGAACAAGTATTAATAATTAACTTTATATCAATGACATAGATAAGAAAGAGACAGCTGTTAGTATTGACTCATCGATTCATTCCAAAATAATAATCGAGTAATTTATATATTTTGTTTTTCCCCCTATGGAAATTGCATAGAAAAGAAAGAGATGGCACGTCGGTTGTCTTTTTCTTCGACACTGTTCAATTTTTTAATTCTAAAAACAACTTACACGATTAATGTAGTTTATAAGATTGATATATAATTGGACATTTCGCAACATTTAGATCTTGATGATGATGCATTTATTAAGATAATAAGTGAAACAAGGAAACACATTGATCAAAATCAAAATCAAACTTGCGGTGCGAATTGAACAAGCGCCTTGATGCGACGCAACAGAGCAGTATTAAAGTTTTTACATTTCAATGAATAATCTTCGCTAGCGCTAATTAATTGTGAACAGAATGTCTCATTAAAACAATAAATTAGCATTTCCTTCAACTCAGATATCTCATCGTGCGAAGCATTCAGCACGGACATATTATTGGGGTCTGCAGAGAAAGAAATTGCAAGTAGAATACAAATTCGAAATGTAATTAGAGTAAACCTACCTAAACTGCTTTCGTTGATGGCCGAACGATTCTCACGTGAATAGATCACAGCATTGCGGAGATAGAAATCCAAATGTATCCAAAGTAAATATAAATTCTGCTCAGCTATGAAAACAGCCAACATCAGTTCGTTGTGCTTCTCCGAGTGCCGCTGGCTGAGTTCCACATAGTTTTGTTTGCCTAAAGATGATAAAAAGAGGTTAACCATATTCTATATAAGATCTGGTTACCTAGGCTTACCCGCCGGTCCAAACGTTATGTTCGGCAGCGTGGCGCGCTGCTGCACCAAATGGTCAGCAACGGACTTCTGTGACAGGAAATAGGCAATTGAGCCCTTGAGCTGATTCATTATGGTTTCCATAACAGCAGTCAGCTTCTTGCAGTCCGATTTGCCCGACCTGAAAATGCAAACCATTAGCTATATATAGATAATCAGTTTATCTGAACAACTTACAGGGGCGTCACATCGCCTATCATTGTGGTTATCAGGTATTTGGACGTGATGCCATCGCGCACATGACTCGTGACAGCGTGCCTGCAGAAGAGGGAGAGATTTGCCGTGATGTCCAGGAAGCATTTGACATATTGGCCCTTTTCTTCCTCGGTCAGATCGGGATCATCCTCTGAGCTGTAGTCCTGTTGCACTATAGATCGAATGGTTTCCTCACTGATCGTGAAGCGACCAAAGACCACAATCATCAATTGCTGCAGCCGGGTCAGACGATTGTTCATCTCGACGTCATGATGGATTTTCAGGCATTTCTCTATTGCGGACACGTCGTAGTTGGTGGTCCGTGCAAATAGATTTGTGATCGTTGCCAGCAGCTTCAGGTTGCCCAACTGCATATATGGCGATGCGGCACGCAGCATGCCCTCGACCATTTCGATGTGAGCGAACAGGAAATTGAGCACTTGAAGCGAGGCGGAGTTGTTGTTGATGCCAAGGGAGTCGATGATGCTGTCGCACAGGGACAACGCCGGCATCAGTATGGAACGGAAGCGCTCATCGACCGGCGGTATGAAACTGGTTGACGACGGACGTTCCATTTCGGTCGCCCTGATATCCGGCTGCATATCATAGACCGTCATATTGGCCAGCACGCCCAAGGCGCCGTCGGCCAGCAGCAGCGTGGCGCCCAAGTGAGTCTCAGCTATCTGCGTTAGGAATGCCATGCACGACTCGTACACGAACAGTGGACGCATATTGTGGGGCGTCGGCTTCAGCACATCGTGCAGATGCTCGTCCGATTTGGCCAGGCTGCTGAGCAAATGCTTCAAATACCCTCGCGTTGCAATTGTTTCGCTCAGCGTACTGAACGCACGCAGCTCCGATATCATATCCAAGCAGGACAAGGCCAGCATGCTGCAGACATCGTGCCCCGTAATGGCATCGTGGCATATGGTATCGATCAGCTTTTCCCCCATGCTGCCTATGATCTCAGCTGCCATCTCCTTCTGTTGGGGCCAATCGGCGTCTTCGCTAACGGTGCCAAAGCCATCCTTGCGGTCCAAAAAGCTGCAATAAATTGAATCATCAGTAAATATGCCAAATTTCAAATCTCTAGCGAAATGGGCGCACAGACGGACGGGCAGACGGACGGACGGATAGCTAGACGTAGACTGAACGCACGTGAACGAGTAATAAAAAAAAAAATGTAATCTAGGATTCTAAAGGTTTAAGGATTTTTTGAGACTATGCAAATAATCGAATCTTTCCTAATTATATAATAGTACATATATAGGATATACGATATATAGTTATAGACATATGTCTACATATATTCAGCTCACTTTTCGTCGTATTCTATTTGGGCCTCGCTGCGCACGCGCTTCACAATGCGCAGGCAATTGAGCAGCGTGGCATAGAGATTGATGCTCAGCTTTTGTGATTTGACCTCGCAGGTCATGATCCAGTCCGTGAGGCGTTTGAGTATGAAGCGCAGATTGGTGCTGCTCCAGCTGCTGCCGTTAATAAAGCTGTTCTTGTTGTTCTTGCTGATGTTGGAAATGGTCAAATTGTTGGTGCTTTGATTGTTGCCGTTGCCATTTGAATTGATTTGTTCCGCAGCGCTGGGCGCGTCTGTCATGCTGACAATGTTGCCGTGCTCGTCGAGCGAACGCTGATCCTCCAGCTGGTTGTAGCAGTGCCTCAAGTTCGCCGACAGCAACAGAATTGTATCGGACACCTGTATGGAGATCTTGATCAGCGGCTGCTGCGGCTCCACCTTTAGCATGATCTTCTCAATGATGTCAATGATGTGCTGCTTGCGCAAGGTTATTGGCAGCACCGTATCAGGCATCAGGCTGAACAGCACCTGGACGAGATTACACCAGCCACTCATATAGCTGTAGGTGGCGAATCTCTGCATGCGCACGCCATTCAACTTGATGGCATATTGGAGGAGCGTCGTGATCTCCTTGACGATCGATTTGCGCTGGCCGGTGGCAATGGTGCTCTGCACATGACGCAGCTCATCATGCAGTATGTCGTGCAGTTTGTGTATATTGATCATGCCGGCAGCATTGACGCTGCTGCCTTTGCCCTCGCAGTCGGCAAGCAAAGTGCCCAACAGGCGCTCGTCGAAGAACTCCAGTTTGGGCTGGACAAGCGTTGCCTGCTCCAGCGTCAAACAGTCGAGCAAACGGTTCGCGTGCAGACCCAACGACGTTGCCTGCAGCAGGGCGCGACCCGGCAAAATATCACCGAAGTGATTGGAGCTCGGCGGCGTTAACATATTGTTGCTGATATCCAAGGGCAGACTGTGTCCAGTGCGCTGCGCATCCGCGTTGACAGCCAGCAGTATGTCCGACAGGAGAGAATAGCGGGTCGTCTGGCCATAGGTGGCAGCCAGCTTCATTTCAATGGAGACACAATTCATGATGTGGCTCATGGCATGCAGCACATTGTCCTCCTTGGAGTGCCGGAACGGCATGGCCGTCAAATGCCGCAGCAGAAAGTCATTGCAGGTCAGACGGAAGTAGCGTAAAATTGTCTCCGATGTGCGTCGATTGGCGCAAAGCCCATGGAATAGATGATAGATGCGTTCCACAATGTGGGCCGTATGCTCGCAATACTCGTTGTTGGTTTGCCGCTGTTGCTGTAGTTAAAACCAGAGTGAATTACTGATATAGCTCCCATATATAAATATTTAACGATCAGACTTTACCTCTAGATATCGCTCGAGCAGCAGCACCATTGAATTGACGCAGGAGCAGTTCACCTCGAGGCCCAGCAGCTGCTGCTTCTCGTTGCCCTGAAATTCGCGCACGACCTCGATGCCAAGCAGAAAGTAAACGAAGTTCGGCAATGGCTGGCTAATATTAACTTCGAATAGGTGAACGATTGCCTCCTTAATCTGGAGTGCGATACGTTGCGGCTTGCGCTTATCGAGCGCATCCATATCCACATAGATTTCGCTTTCGTTCATATACGCATAGTTATACGGATCGTTCCTGTACTGCTCGAACTTTTCGTCATCGAACGTCTGGTGCGAGCGACGCATTTCGAGGCACTCGACAAATCGCTGACGTATCTCCAGCTTCTCGTTGCTGCCATGCACATAGATATTCAAGATCTGGGTAACGACATCGGGCAGCAGCGTCACGGCGCTCAGGATCTTGATTGCGGCCAAGGTGTGCCGCGGCAGCCAGCTGTTGAAGCTCACGAATTTGATGATATTCTGTACGTAGTCGGGATTGCGTGTACGTGGATTTAGATCGAGCAGCATGCGATTGAGGCCGACCAACAATATGGAGCTATTGGAAGTGGCGTGCGCCTCGAAGAAGGCGTTCTGTTTGGCCAGTGCCACCTCGAGCATGAGCAGCGCGTAGAGAGCGCTCTCCTCGAGCAGTTCTTTGCCAGGGAACTGATTGAGGTCGTCGAGGCGTTCGCGCGCCTCCTCGATCATGCGCAGGACCAGACGCAGCATATCCGACTTGAGATGCAGCTGCAGCATCACGTGATAGCCGGGATATGGATGCTCGTCGCGTTGCTCCATGAAATCGGACGCCTTCGGACGGTAGCTGGCGAGCAGGAAATACAAAAGTTTCAAACAGCTGGCGCCCACCGCCCACTTCTCGGTGACATCCTTGTAGGCTCGATTGTAGAACTTCAACAGTATCGAGTCGACGACGAATTTCAGATACGGATCATAGCCGGGCTTGCGCGGCCCACAGCCCAGGCTCCTGGGCATATTCGTAGTCATCAGAGTGTAGAGCAACTGGAGTACGCCGCGACTCAATTTGTACTCCTCCAGGCGACTCTCGTTCTCGCTGATCTCTTCCGCCAAACTGAACGCGGTGTATCCCGTTGTCGTTGTCGATGGTATTGTGGGTATAATTTGTGATTCCTCCATGTGAAACCAAATGGTGCGTGCCGTCTCCTTGGAGCGCGCCAGGGCAGCAAGCGTGAACAGTATTTCGCCCTTAAGAGTGACGGGCGTGGAGCACGCCACCAGGCCGAGCAGCACTTGCGGCGTCTGCCAGTTGGCCTGTTCGCATAGCATGATCCGAGAGATTTCATCCTTCTCGGCAATGGCCTGCATGATGCCCATCACCGAGGCCATGTGCTCCGTTTCGCGTGGCGTCATATTGCGGGGTATGCCAGCGTTCCGGTAAATCCCATTTGTAGTGCTCGACAAAGCATCATAGTCTGTGCGCATATTGCTGCAAGGAGTTTCAAGGGATTAGATACAAACGTCAAGCTCTCAAACATCTTCTGGGCTGAGCTCACTTGAAATAATTGTTGAGGGCATTGAAGAAATGATCCCAGCTGACAGCATAGGTGGAGGATAAATTCTGTGAGTTCTTGAGCAGATTGAAAGCGGAACGAGCCGAAAATTCGGAGCGAGTTAGGCCCGAGATCATCTTCAGGTAGGATTTGAAGAGAGTTTGCGGCAGCAGCTCGCTGGCCAGGCGTATGAATTTGAACAAGGAGACAGCACGTGAGGTATTCTGTACGTAATTGGTGGCAGCGGCACTCGATGTCCCGGCATCGGTTGGACCCCAATACTCATTGCAGAGCGTAATTGTGGCACGCTTATCGCCATAGAGCTTGGCCACGCACAGCATCAGCAGCTCAAAGCTGCAATCCAAATTGGGCGGCGGCTCAAGCCCCTCGTTTTGGAAACTAATTATGGTGCGGGCCGTCTCATCGGCACGGCCGCGCAGCTCCGCGACCTTGGCGTGCATGAAGTCAATAAAGTCCGTGAGGAGCAGATGCAGACGACGATAAATGAATTCGGTGCTGAAAGAGTTTAAGATTATTTGATCAAATATTGAATTATATATATCTATATAGAACTTACGAATAGACCACATTCTTGACAAGCAGATTGTCATAGAGGAATGTGAAGACATTGCCGGCGAGTGCCTCATCGATCAGCTGCTCATCCCGATTGATGAAGGCGCCCACATTGGCCTGGAGCTCGCCGGGCGCCTGACGCAGACTGGCCAAGGTTAGGCCAAAGCTATACTTGATAAAAGCTTCCAAATACGGTGTCTGCCAGTTATTCTGGGCATAGATTGCATCATAGAAACATTTGGCATACTCCGGATCACTTAGTATGGGCAGCCTGGCCGTATGCGGACTATTGCATTCGCTGATCAGCAATACGGACGTATCATAGGCGTACATGAGGGCCATTATCATTATGATAGTGACATCCTCCAAATTGCCATCGGGATCTGTGAAGTTTGTGTTGCTCAAGTGCTGGAGCAGACGTACGGCAATATTCTTTGGCAAGCCGCGTTGTGCGGACCAATTGAACAAAGCCATGGACAGGGCACGGCGTATATCGTGAAAGAGGCCAAGGACCTGATTCTGATGCCGCTTCGAGCCAAAGGCGCGATTCTTAGTCAGCAAATTGATCTGCAAAGGGTATAAACATAAGAGTTTAGCTCTTAAAGAGTTAAATGTGGACTTTACCTCCTTTTCGACGTCCATTTCGATGAGCAGCTCCAGCAGACGTCCAAGAATATTGGAATCTTCCACTAGATTCTGGCAATAGTTGTTGATCAGACTGGTCATCTGTAAGAGGAGATGAGAAATATATGAGATAAACTGTTTGTAGGCATAGTTTAAATAGCTGCTCACCTCTCTGGGCAACTCGGTGCTCCAGGAGACGCCGCTGACAGCCTGAAACATGTCGCGCAGCGTGCACGAAATTGCCTTGCGGCCATCGTAGTAGAGCAATACGGCAACTAGGCCGCGCGGCAAACCGGGGTGGTGCATCTGCTGACGCTGTGCGGTACATAGCAGTTCCAATGAAAATATCTCATCCAGATCAAACATATCCGAAAGTATAATCGCCTCCTCAATGATCTCCTGCGAGAGTTCCACTTTGCGTGTTTGTCCTGCTAGCATTACGCCCTCCAGGGCGGCTTGGCGTAAATGTGCGCGGCTCTTGTCGCTCTTCGGCTGCAGCAAGGATTAAGGATGAGGATGAGAGCAGACGCTTTAGGTTAGGTTTACTTGTCTTTTCTAATGCAACTTACTGGATTCCGTAGGAAATTTGTAAAGTTCTGTTTGTATTTTTTGAGGCTGAGTTCAAAATCAGCGGTGACCTCATTTGGGTTCCGTATGGCCATTTGGCATATATCATACAGACGCTTGTATGGCGTCCACATGTCCTCAAGCACAGCTCCAGCTAATGAGCAAACATTTCAATTATTATTGATATTCAGTTTATAGTTCGTGTCGGCAGCGGCCACTTACCATCCATTTTTCGTTATCGCTTGCTGAACCACACACAGTTAAATAAAAATTAAGCTTAAGTATAAAACGCGGCAAATCTCTTTTGTTGCCGGCTTGCGAAACTAACAATTTCGATAAGCGATAACGATAGTAGAAAACTGATTATAAAGATGAGCAAAATGCGTCGCTCAGCTGATTACTACAGGTTGTAGTTTTATATTTTGCGGGTTTTTTTTTCAACAAAAAACGAATAAATATTAAAAACAGCTGTTATCGGTTTGACAATTAAATAAATGTTATATAAATGTTTGGGCAAAAAGCTCAGCACAGCTGATTTCTTCTCACTAGAGCAAAGTGTTAACAACAAATATCATTTACGCAAATATTTGACATTTATCTAATATAATTTAAACAAGCTGATGAACCAATAAATAAAATAGCTTACGCATGTAATTTTCGTTTTAGTGATCATGGCTCAAGAATGTCCCGGTTAAATATATTTGAAGCATCATTATATCGATATATTTGGACGTGCGTTGCCCAGCACTAACTAACATATAGCCCACGTGCGGAATAAATTGTTTATGAAAAAACAAAACAATTGAAAATGGATTATGAAGATAAAAAGAAAGTATGTAATTAATGAAAATTAATGTGATTATACTCATTACTTTACATACGTTAACAGATCAAGTTGAAGTTGGAAAATGGCGTCGTTAAGGATGAGAAAAAGGTAGTTCGACAATATTACAAGCAATGCAAAAGTGAATTTCTCGAAGAGCATGAGTATGAGGCAATTAAAGCAAATAATTTGGAGAATGAATGCAATGAGGCAATACAAGACTATGATCCGGCAGATTGCGAAGCGTGGATCGTGCACTGTCCCAAGGGCATCAATATAGATACATTGCAAGGCAAGCGGATCAAGATGCCGGGACGACGTTACGTGGGTGATATTCAGGTGCGAACCACCCGTTACGAGCATCCAAAGAACAGTGCAATAGGCTACGCGAATAAAAAGGGCAAATATGCTGTACGTCTGCTGACAATGGCCGGTCATGTCGTTGTCAGCAAGCGTCTCAATATGGAGAAACCCGATGCGAATGCGAATGAGAATGGAGAGGCGAATGCATTTCCGAAGCAGGTTGTGCCACAAAAGTTTCGATTGCCCGTTCGTCATCCGTTCTTTGGGTGTGACTACAAGACGCGCATCGATGTCGACAAGAAGACGGCGAAAAAGCTACGCAAAGCGGATAAAAAGTGCGCCGAAGCGACAGAGAAACTCCGTTCCACTGGCAATTTCTATAAGATCCGTCAGAAACTTTTGGCCAGCACACAGACGCTGAAGGAGAAGGAGCACGATGTACGCCAATCTGTGCTAACGGGCGTGGCGCCTAAGTTCTTGCAGAACAGCGACCATCCCGACTATATGGATTTGATGAACTCTGGGGAGGATAGTAAGGCTAAGCAAGAGCAGGAGCCGTCCCCCAAAAAGAAGAAATCCAAACGTAAAATTAAATTGGAAGACGAAGTTGCGGAGGACTCCAGCAAAAAGAAGTCGCGCAATGATGAAAGCATAGATCATAAAATTACCAAATAAAGAAATTTTAACGGCGCTAGACAAACTAACGTAAATCATAAACAATCGTTTTTAAATATGCTTTATTACATATTACATATTAATTTTAATTTAAAAGTTGCGCGTTTTATGCTATTTTTTGTCTACTGTGAGTAGATGGTAGACCGGCGATAATTTATTATCGATATTTGATCGTGCTTGCCTGGTACTCATCGGCATTTTGAGTTAAAAGCTAATCAAACAAATCGTTATTGATTTTAGTAATATGTCTTAGCTTCGCTACACAATAGAAACATACCAAATTTACATTTTCAAAGAGGAGTCTGAATTAGTTTACAAATTGTTGTATGTATTGGATTTGATCAATTTACGCATATTTGTACACTAACTGCCGTTATTTTTAGATCCAAAATGATGAGAAAATACGTAAATATACGCGAGGGCGGCAATGTGGCTATGCTAATGGGCGCTGGTGATCTGATCGCCCAATTCGTAATCGAAAAAAAAGAATTAAGTTCTTGGAACATCGGACGGACGGCCCGTTACAGTGCTGTGGGCCTTATTGTTGTTGGACCGGCTTTACGCAAATGGTACACCGTTCTGGACAGATTTGTATCGAAAAAACAGCCGACGATACAGCGAGGCTTCAAGAAGATGCTGTTAGATCAGTGCGTGTTTGCGCCCCCATTCACATTGTTCCTCACATATTTGGTGCCGTTCGTAAATGGCGTGAAACATAATGATATTGTGCAAAATATTCGAGACAACTATTTTTCGATATTGAAGAGTAGTTTGATGCTATGGCCGTTGGCGCAAACGATCAATTTCGTTGTTGTCCCCATCCAGTATCAAGTGATTTACGTTCAGATCGTAGCGCTGATTTGGAATAGCTATTTATCTGGCGTTCTAAATGCTTAAGATATATCCGGTATTTTTGTAAAGATGTTCGAATATTAAACCAGACTGAAATGAATTAAACAGGTGTGCAAATAAACATAAAATTAATAGCGAGTATAGATAAATACACATTTCTTGTTTTTGTTTATAAAAATAATGTCATCTGCTTGGGCGCCATTCACGTGTCAATTGGCTTATATCGATATCTTGAAACTTATCGATAACATGCCAGTTCAGTAGAGAAGCTTTCTGCGCGCGTTCGTTCGCTATTATTTGTGATTTCATTTCGTAGGGTATAAAGCGAACAATATGCACCACGCACGTGAGATACTAACATTTCAGTTTGGCACATATGCCAACTATGTGGGTGCACATTTCTGGAACCAGCAGGTGAGCGGCAGCAACCACATGTCATAGCAGTTGGTCAACTTTGTTCATTGTAGGAGGCAAATTTTGTTTACGACAAAGACGGCGATGTAGCCGAGGAGCAGCTGCCTCACAATGACGTGCTCTATCGCGAGGGTCTCAATGACCAGAAACAGACAACATACACGCCACGATTGCTCTCAGTTGATCTATTGGGCACATTGCGCCACTTGCCAGTTGTCGGCGAATTGTACGGCAACTTTTTGCAGCTGACGAACGAGGAGAATGCGGATGAGTTGCAGAAAGCTAAGGATTTGGTCGAACAAAGTCAGTTGTCCACGCCCGGAGGTCTGGATGTACGCAAGCAGCCACCGGTCGAACTGTCCGAATACCAAATGGACTTGCTCAAGGGCTCCGTGAACGTGGAGGATAAGGATTACAATTTGGCCGAAACGTGCAGCAGCTGGGCTGATTATCTATACGCACGCTATCATCCACGCACATTGAATGTGCTCCAGGGCATCCAGCGTCAGCCGGATGTCCAGGTGCTGGGCACTCAAGTCGCTGGCGTCGAGCTCTGGCAGTCGGTGGCCTTCAATGATGACTTTTGCGATCGCATCCGCCTGTATGTGGAGGAATGCGATGGACTGCAAGGCTTCCAAATGCTCTTCGACATTGACGATGGCTTCAGCGGACTGGCCACCAAGTGTCTGGAGCACTTGAACGACGAATATGGTCGGGCGAGCTATGTGCTTCCGTTACACTATCCACGCAACATTTCCTATGCCCAAGCAGGTGGGTATGCCCTGGCTTACGCTGCAGGGAGTTGTCTTATTCAATCTCTGCTTTGTCCTTTGCAGATCCACGCACATCACACAGCATTCGCGTGGTGAATAGCGTGCTCAGTTACTATCATCTTGGCGAGCAGGCGACCATGTTTACGCCACTCTCCACGCTGGAGTCGATTTGGCGCAATTCAACATTGCAGTCGAGACACGTGCCCGGCCTCAACTGGCAGTCGGATAATCTGTATCAGAGCTCGGCTGTTCTGGCTGCCTATTTGGATACGGTGACGCTTGGCTATCGGTTGCGCCAGACGCCCGAGACGCTGTTGCGCTTCTGTGAGCGCGTCACGCCGTCTGGCCGCAAAATGACGGCGGCTGGGCTATCGCTGCCATTGGGCATGCGGCAGGAGCAGGATCTGATTGACTTTCTGGATAGCAGCGACAATGGCTCGTTGCTGGCACAGCTAACGCCTGGCTGTGATCCGGGCGATGCTCATGTCGTCCAGTCGATTGTGGCCCGTGGAATACCGCTGGCGCGCCTCAAGCGTCCCGTGGACCAGGCTGGTCCACAGCTGCGCATGTCAGCCTACAAATGCGACAGCGTCTCCGAGATGCTTCAGCTGTACTATCAGTGTGCCTACCATGGCAGTGTGACCCATGCCGCCTCCACTCCGCTGCCGCTGAACACCAAATTGCCATTTCCCTATGAACTGTTTGACGAACGCATCGCAGCCGATGGTTTTAAGCTGCCCGGTGAGTCGGAGCGCGAGAAGGAGAAACGTGTGGACTCGGCTCCGGCCTTGGCTGCTGTGCAGAACTCCAGCAAACTAGGCGAGCATCTGGATGGGCTGCATGGACAAACGCATCGCGTGAAGCTGGCCAAGCTGCAGAGCTACATGCAGTCAGGCTTCGAGCAGGATGAGTACGAGACGGCACTCGATAAGATGCTCGAGTTTAGAGACAACTATGAAGACTCTCAGTACCTATAGAATCTGTGATAATACAAGCTCACATTCATCATAAACGTAACTACTAATATTCATAAGAAACACAACATACTAATATCCATAAACATAGACACACGCATATTGATAATAAAAATATATAATTTTGCATTTATTTAATTTATTCACTTTTTTTATATTTTTTGTTCATTTTATTTCATTTGAACTAAGAGCCAAATATTTCAAAGTTGCCGCTGGGCGTATTTCCGTTACTTTGCATCTTATCGAAAATCGCGTGTGACTATCGATTCCTATCGATGCTGTTATTAACATATTTGAACAGTGTGTTAACAGCGCTGCTGTTAATAACATGTTATGGTTCATATCTCGACTATAATGTACCAAAAGAGGTGGTTTTTGCCCTTGCTGTGCTTGTTTTCTCTGTACTGTCAAAGCTTTAACGGGTTTTCGCAACTGTAGTTCAAGGAATTAGCAGAGCTTTGGAATCGGCTTTAAACGCCTGCAAAACTGAGCTTCAACTCGATGCGAACAATAAGGCCCCATTATAGAATGTTTCTTTTATTTGTTAGCTTTTTTATTTTAAAGCTAAATGCTAGAAATACAGCTAAAACGGCTTAGTAATCCGCGTGCGGAGTTATTGAATTTAATATAAAAATTATTTATTCTATGAAGAGATTCTTTTTTTAAATAATAAATTTAACAAAATATTAATAATAATATATTTTTATTCGAAAAATTATATACTATAACCCTCCATCAGATATTATTTTATCATTACTTTAACATATCTCGTATATGTATAATATATATATATATATATATATATATACATATCTTATGTTTATATACATTATGCTGTCGCCCGTCAAGCACTCCGAGTTGAGGTAACACCCGCTTCCGAGGAGCAGCAATTGATTTCACGGCAAGGACGTGCCGCAAAGAGCCTTTTGTAAATGCTCAAGGATTTTGGGGCTTTGACTACGTGCGTGCGGGGCTTAAGTCTTTGAGAAGGGCATATTAGTCCCAAATAAAAAATATGATATCGTATATAGCGCAAGTGTCAAGGTTATATAGCTTATGCTATGTGTGCTATATAATAATTAGCAATATCCTACTGAAAGCTTATCCCCGACTAGAACTGATCTGAAGATGAATATATATAAGATTTATCTTAAAAAGAAAATTCTCACTCTATATATTGATCTATAAATCCAAAACCAAATATAATTTTTTATTATTTCCCTACAGCGAACGAGTATTATGCAGCCAGCTATGCCCAGTTTTATTCGTGTAGATTTTTTTGTTTTTGGCATAAAAAGGGTTTTTTTGTGAATATTTTGTTTGGGTTTTTCGAACTTTTCGTTTGCCTAATTTATATGAAAATTTATTGGCAATAAAGCGAACGTAATTGAAATCTCAAACGCAAGTAAATCACAATTTTATGGACTAGCTGAGATGAACTGGGCATTGGAGTCGGGAGTTGGCTGAGGTGTAAGTCGGTGCTCAATATGATGAGGTTAATAATTCTCTTGTTTCAAGAGGGTCAAACGGGTTCACGCTGGAGCCATGGACGGCCTTAGCTTGGCTTAGTGTCGTAACACCCTCCGCCACCCTCCTCCCACCATTTTGGCCACATTGTTCAGAAAATTAAATTTCTATTTGATTGGCACATGGTGCCCAAAGCTCTCCCTCTCCCTCTCTCTCTCGCACACTCTTACTTTCGGTACTTGTCTCTCCCTCGTTCGCACGTCCTTTGACAGCAGCTGCTGGGCTAAGAAGGGCTTGGCCAATAGCCTTGATATTTAAAAATTATGCCAACGTCTTTAATGGAAATTGTGCGCAGCATTTTCAATAGAATTTTTTTATTTTTTATTTTGATTTTTATTTTTAACACGGTTATGGTGTCAAAAGGGGTATATGGGCTTTTTGAAAGGGGGATTTTGATGCCGAAAAGTTCGTTGCTAGCTATAGTCGTGCATAGCCCTATTCTCAGCAGGGTAGGGTATTTCTCTCTTCCACCATTTTATATAAGATAGAGCGAGTGTCTAAAGAGACTTGCTATGAAGCTGCACTCTAATTTTTTAATTAAAACTATAATTATTAATTATTAATTATTAATTATTAATTAGTTAAAACTATATATTCTACAGTTTTAGTTCAAGTCTTAGCATATTATCGGATTGCATTGTTATTGATTAAAAATTAAATTTTCAGTAAATCAAAAAACATTGATTTCTGATTAAATTTAGCTTTTGGTGCAGGTATTGCTCCGTCAGTCATGCCCAACGGCAAATGTTTTAAGTTGCTTTTAATTTGGATTTCAAAGTTAACAGTTTTCATTGATATGCTGAAGTTGCATGTAATTGAAGCAGCAGTATACCCTGTAATTACGGAAAGTGGGTATGCATGACTAGGGTAAAGTGCAGTAAATGAGCAAGTTATGGCTGTCTGTAGAAAAGTTCCTTCAGTAACTATTAGTAATGAGTTCTCACAATAAAATCGATAATTATCGATAGACACCGCCTTATCGATATGAGTTGCGTTTCCCTTTACCTTCATAAAGAATTCCCTTACGTATGTGGGCTCTGCTGTTGTTTGTCTTAGCTTCATCCAGCTGCACTGCAATCTGTTCTCTATATTGTCTCTGCCCTTGGGTTCCATGTCCATTCATTATGTTTCATTTGATATTTAGTCTAGACTTGGCTGGGGTTTTCCAAAGAACTCACATGAGAGCCCAAGCTGTGACGTCAATTTGTACAAGCTGCGCAGCTGCTGCTGCTGCTGCTGCCTCTGCTGGCACGCACAGGGCGCTATATAAGCTGGGGCTCGGCTGGTCTTAGGTCATGTTAGTTTACGACTGAACAATTGAAGCAAAATGCGTGTTCTGATTCTGGTTACTTTTCTGGCTCTAGTAGCTGTGGCTGCTGCTCAGGGATCTCGTGGCGGTCGTCGTGGTCCGCCCGGCGGTGGCTCTGAGGGCGGTCGTCGTGGTAGATCTCCCGGTGGTCGTGGCGGCGGTCCTCCTGGTGGTCGTCCTGGCGGCCCTCCTGGTGATCGTCCTGGCGGTCCTCCTGGTGGTCGTCCTGGCGGTCCTCCTGGTGGTCGTCCTGGCGGTCCTCCTGGCGGTCGTCCTGGCGCTTGGAACTCCACCTCTACTACTGTTGTGCCTAGCACCAGCACTACGGAAATCGTGGAAGAGAGCACCACGGAGGACGGAACTGCTGATGAGTAGTGACTGCTTCACGCTTCCTCAACCGGATTTCCGCTCTTTCTGAAAACAATTTTTCATAATTCAATAAATATCGCGTACATAGAAAACAACACAAATTTTTGTATTATTGGTTTCGGGTGGGAAAATAGAAAATAGATTAAGTGGAAAGTAACTGAAACTTGAGTGTTAAGTGAATAGGTCCTGGAAAAGGAATTGTCCTTGAGTTAGGAGTTAGGAAAGGATGTAGAGGCTTGAAGCTTGAGGCCTCTAGTTGAATCTGAAGTTGGAGTGGGATTTGCCAACGGAACTGCAGCAGGAACTAAATGCTGTCCATGTACAGGGAGCTAGAGTTACTCTTATAAGTTGTGAGGAGTTAGGATAAAGCTGAAGTTTGTAGGAAATACTAAAGTAGATGGAGAGGGAGCTGTAACAAGAGCTGAAAATAACAAAGGTAAATGAAATGGGAACTGAAGTTGGAGTTGGAGTTGGAGCTGCAGCTGGAGTCGGAGTCAGTTCCGAGCTAAAGTTAGAGCAGAAGTTGCTGCTGAAGTAGGAGTTGCAAGGAAAACTGAAAAATACGGCTGCAAATGGAGCCGGAACTGGAGCTCAAGTCTTGAACTAGTTCCACTTTACACGTATTAACAATTACAAATGCGCACTCCACAAATCAAGGGAGGCAGCAGCTGGGAGCAGCTCAGTTTTATGGACTAGACTATCATACGTAACGGGCAGGCGGGCGGGCGAACAGCCGGGCAGCCGGGAAGCAAGAGACAGCGAGCAGGAGGCACTAATTACAATTCAGGACGCGTTGCACTCGGAAAAGTTGTTGCTCATTCAACACCCGAAGCGAGTGCCGCCAATTGTTGCACAGAGCAAGGAGAGAGAAAGAGAGAACCAGAGACGGAGAGAGAGATAGAGGTGAGGGTAGGTAGATCAAAGTAGCTAAGGCAAAGCCGTGGGTGCATGAAGGGCCTGTTGTTGTAATTAAATTATGTGCCAAGTGACGTAAGACTCGCTGGAGTTTCATGGGGGCGGCAGGGGAGCTGGCGAGGAAGTGCTTTGGCTTTGCCGTGTGCCCATCGGAGATGTTGTGGCAAATTAAGTTTGCTTTTGTTCTAGATTAAAAAGGCATTGAAATGTCGAGCAAGGACGACAAGCCACGCTGCCAGCAGCCAGCAGCCAGCAGCCAGCAACCAGAGAAGCTACAGCTGAGGGTGCGACGCTGTGTAATGCTCATCTTAAGAAACTGCGCTGCGGTGTTAGCAGCAGTTAAGATGACGCCGTTGGCCAAATGAACTTAACTTGAAGTGAAGTTTTGTTTTTGCCTTCGGCTGCTTTGGCAAATGCTTTTCGCCACGCTTCGCTACATGATTAAGTGCCAATGGGAGAACCGAATCGAATCGAATCGAATGGAATGGAATCGAATTCGAATTGGAGTGCATTCAGCTGTGCAATAGTTGATCTGTTTAATTGAGACAAGTGGTTCATGTGTTTGTGCCATGTGAACTAGTTCGCAATCCAGTTCTTTCTGAGGCTGGAGTGTGTGTGGGTGAACAGTGGAGAGTAAAGAGTGGGGAGGGGATAGTAGAGAGTAGAGAGTGGATAGTAGAAAGTGGAGAGTAGAAAGTGGAGAATAGCGAGTGGACAGTGGAGAGTGGAGAGTGGAGAGTAGTGAGTATAGAGTAGAGAGTAAAGAGTGGAGAGCAGTGAGTATAGAGTATAGAGTGGAGTGTGGAGAGTGGAAAGTGGAGACTGTAGAGTGGAGAGTGGAAATAGAAAAGAAGTGGATATAAAGACAATGAGGGTCTGTGATGGTGATAGATGATACTGGAGAGTTGACAATGGGTAATTGGTCGTGGAGAGTTAGTAGTAAAGAATAGAGAAGATACAGGAGACAGGAGAATTTATGCGATAAAAGGAGAAGATACATTTAAATGCTTTCAATTCGTTTACCAACACTGGAAAACGCTCCGTCAACAGCTGCTAAATGTCCAGCAAACTGTTTTACATATCTCAGGTAAATTGTTGTCTTGCTAAATGGTTATTAAATGCAAATGGCATCCCCATGAGTTATATTGTAAACTCTGCCTTTGCTGAACTTAATTTGTGTTCGCAATTTGTAAGCTGCCAAATAAATATGGATTAATTTGCTTCGGCTGGACCAATTGCCTAAGCTCCCTAGTCCTCCAGCTCCACTTCCGACTGGCAGAGCAAGACAAAGCCAGCAAACCAAGCCAAATTGACACTTAACCCGAAGCCGAAAAGACGAAATAAACTTGTCTGATAATAGATTTAATGCGCCTAATTCAGCTAATTTTGTCTTCTGCCTCGTTTTTCCTAGCCAAAAATAATTAACACGTATGCGAGGTGGAAATGTTATTACAAGAGCCCCATCTACCCGGGTTGTTCCACCTTCCGCTCGGCTGTCAACTTGCGGGCAGAGCAAATTTCTGCTAAATATAATTCGAGCAAAAGTTTTCCCCTTTGCCACAAGTGGATATCTTGGCTTAGCTAAGCAGCTTAACATTTGGGAAATCAGCAGGTGACTCGAGTGGCATTATAATGGGATGAAAAGCTACGAAGATAGATAGATAGATGCTTAGATAAGTACATGTATTAATACAGATAGATATATATAGATAGAGAGAGATACAGAGATTAACAGGTACATTGACACAGATAGATATAGATACATAAATACATAGAATACTAGATATATAGACATATGTAGATTCACATAGATATATAGATACAGATGCATAGAATCATATAGATAAATTTACACAAATACTTATAGATAAATTTACAAATATATAAAAAGATACAGATAGATTCATATATATAGATACATATATATATATATAGATACAGAGATACATATAGAAATATAGATACGTATATACATAGATACAGATAGCCACATAGATATCCTGAGGTACAAAGATACATTAATGGATTCTTATAGATACATAGCTACTCAGATACATTCCACATAGAAGAGTATTTAATCTACGATATTTGCTTCTGCTGTTGTCGTTCCTCTTGGTCAAATATCATAACAAGTTCAGCCCAAGAGCACTTACACACACACACACACACACGCACACATACACAGAGAGACAGAGTACGAGTTGCGTCTGTGTTTGTATTGCTAAAGCCATAATCTTGTTGTTTTATAACTTTTAATACCTATAATCCTTTGTCGTCGTTGTCGACGTCGTTGTTGTTGTTGCCATGTTGTTTCGGTGAGGTTTCATTTTGTCGCCACAGCATTTGACAGCCTGCGTTATCCTCGCTGTTGTTGGGTGAGTTCCAACAAGTTAACATGTTGTTTGCAGGAAATTGACCAAATAAAATTAAATAGTAAACAATTTTCCAGAGCCCCGCACACAATTCCGGGCCCGGGCCACTGCAGTCCCGCTGGGCCAAATTTCCAATTATATGCACAATACAATCAACCAATAATAGATATATATGTATATATATATATATATATATATATATATATGTGTGTGTGTGTGTATGCGTGTGTGTGTGGGCGTGGCAGTGCTACTTAACTTAGTTAGCATTGAATGGATGTTTTGGGCGATATTATATTAAGGCAGCTAATTGAGCTCAATACGAACGGATTAGCTAGATAAATAGATAGATAAATATAGATACATATGTAGATATATGGCTGCATAGTTACCCTCTCTGAGAGTCAGGATATTATCCGAGACAATTTAAAGATTTGACTGCAGAATGATATTGCCCTTCCCAAGCATTACGTGTCTGAGTTCTCTCGAAATCCAGCGCATGACGTCTGTTTGCTAACGCAACGAAACACGTAATTGTTAGAACACCTGTGCTAAGCACACGTCGTCGGACGGCCGAATTTTGGTATATAAGAGACGGCGAGATCTGGGAAACATATCAAAGAGAATTTTGTCATCAGCAATAGCAAAATGCGCGCTTTTATCTTCATCACTCTGCTCGTGCTGGTCGCTGCGGCCGCCGCTCAAGGTCCTCGTGGATCTCAAGAGAGCTCTGATAGCTCTGAGGATAATCAACAGGTTGGCCAAAGCAGTCAAGACGAGAGCAACGAAGAACAGGATGTTCCACGAGGCGGTCTCCAAGGCGGTCCCCAAGGCGGTTCCCAAGGCGGTCCACGCGAAGGTCCTCAGGGCGATGTATCCGAAAACAATGATAGCGAAGATTCTGAGCAGACTGACGAGTCTGAATCCGAGTGAATTTTCATTAACTTCTTCAATATGTAATTGCAATAATAATTAAATCATGTGCATAATCAAAAAAAAAATCGGTTATTTTTTCTACTTACTGTGACTCCTTGCCGCTACCTCCTCCTCCTCCCCCCCCCCCCCATCCATTTCTCTTCCACTCAATGCTCAAATGCAGTGTACAAAAAATGATTTCCGCAAAATTTTCGTTGTTTAATTGTGTTCATTAAAAATGCGTTGTCCAACACTAATTCAATTTTGTCAGAGGGCACACACACACACACACAGCCAATCGCATTTACATGTGTGCAAGGGCAGCAGCTGCTGCTGCAGCTCTGTTAATTGGAATAAACTGTTTTGTGATTTATTTCATGGCAAATGCTGCTCAACAAAATGCTTAATTAAGTTTTTTTTTTTATTTTATTTTTTTTTTTTTTGCCCACATATATTTGGCCAAATGCAATGTTCGCCAGTTGTTTCAGACAAAATTTGTTGTCGTTGCTGTTGTTGTGCCAAAAGTTGCAATGAACTGAACAGCAGTGAGCGAGAAAGAGAGAGAGAGAGAGAGAGAGAGAGAGAGGTGGCCAGCAGTTACAGTGGGTGTTCGAGCGGGTTGAGCTTTCATTTTCAATGCGCTAAAAATAAAATTGTTTCACTTCAGTTTTGCTTATCTGACAGACAAACAACAACAACAACAACAACAATAATAATAATAATAATAATGATGATGATGATGTGCGTTGGGTTTAAAGTGTCCCGTTAAAGCTGCTAAAATACATTGAGCTAAACCATTGCAACGGGGGAATCAAAAGAAAAGTTGTATTTGTATTTTTGGCATTTTATTTGGCGTTGCAACTTTTGTTTACATTTGCTGGCAGCAAAGTCGAGCCAAAGCTGCAGGTATAACCGCTGTGAGCCCTTTTTGGGTCTCTGGAGGCAACGCCGCCAGCAGCCGTCACGTGGTGGCCGGCCGCAACTGGGGAAACGGTATGGGAGGCATCTTTGAATTGCTTCTCTCACGCCTACGGCGCTGCCACATGCAGGGCTGCCAATTTGGCTATTTTCCCGTCAGATCTGGCGTTTTGGGAAACCCAAAGCAGCGGGACAAAATATTTCAAATTTTCAAGTTATGATTTGCAGGTAAATGCAGGTAAATTGATTATATGAATCTAGCTTTTTCTGGCGTTTTTCATGCACTACTTTGGCGGGCTGAGGGCGGCTTCAAGAGGTTGGCAGCACTGTGCTCCACATGCCGTGCAGACAGTGGGACTTTTGTATACCCTGAACCCATTGAAAATGGGCAATCAGGGTATAATGTTTTTGTGAAACAGGCAGAAGGAGACATCGCAGACCCCATAAAGTATATATATATTCTTGATCAGCTTGACGCGCTGAGTCGTCCGTCTGTATGAACGCAAGGATCGTAAGACACAAAAGCTAGAGATCTGAAATTTGACATGTATACTCGTGAACACCATACGCAATACGAGTTCGTTTTTTTTTTTTCGATAACTCATTCCGTTTCCAAATTATCGATCAATTTTGATTAATGTAATTTTATTTATGTGAACTATTAAAGCTAGAGACTTCAAATTTACTGTGCAGCTAGGTGTAGTGAATGCGGATCTTTTGTAGTTTTTGGATTTTGGATGCCACGCCCCCTTCGCACACAATTTGCAAAATCCGTATTTCAAATACTAGAGACTTGTGCTTTGGCAAATAACCACGTATGAATGCCATAATCACACTGTGCAAATCTGATTAAGAAAGTTCATCTAGAAAAAAAGTTATTAAACATTTAATTTCCCATGCCATAGGCATATCGCAGCCCGAGCGCAGTCGCTGCTCAGTTAGCAGAGCGCGTGCTCATATTATGTTCGTGCGTATGTGTTGCTTGCAATATATATGTACATACACACATATTTATGTAAAATAATATCGGCTATTCGAAGGGTTCAGGGTATCTCCTAGTCGAGCGGCCTCGACTAGAGCTTCCTCGCTTGTTTTCTTCATTGGTTTTTTTTTTGCATAAAATAGTAGCATTTGAGTAATCCTCAGTAATGGGTTGTTAATAGGGAAATTTGAACAGTGTTTTAGTTAAGCACTTGTCCACGCTTTAAATGTGTCTTTAATTTTGATTTGAGTTAAGTGCACTTTTAAACAATTTTGGTACAGTGATACATTTCTTTGTCTACCGATGCAAGTACATTCATATATATGTGTGTGTATGTGTGTGTGTCTAACAGGCATCTGAGCAATTGAAATGAATTTGTTTTCCGTTGATGTTCTACCAGCCGACACACAGCACACTCACACACGCATGCTCGCCCACTCGCACGCACGCAATACAAATACAAATACAAACACAGAAGAAAAAAAAACTTTGCCGACAAAGTTTGACTTTGGTTATTGATACAGTTAAACTTTGTTGCTGTTGTGTGCCATGTGCTTTGCGCCTGTCGCTTTGTTTCTTTTGCTTTTGCTTTTGCGTAGCTGTTTGCTCTAACTGTTCTTCTTGTTGTTTTTGTTGCAACAACAATGCGACAAACGACGACAAAACCCAAAATGGCACAGCAACAGCGGGCCAGCACAAGTTTTCAAATAAAATGATTTCTTACTTAAGCAGCCGATTTGGACACGCCCCACACCAGCGAAACGAGCGCGCCTTGTGGGCGTTTAATTTGCAGTTCGCTTGCTAATAAATTCACATTAACATTTTCACATATATTCTCTATATATGTATGTACATTGTTTATGTATATACATATTTATTATTTTTTATTTTTGTTTATCCACAGTTGAATCGAGTTTTATTTCTTTGACTTTCGGATCGCTTCTCATCGTCCACTGACAAACATAACGACCCTGTCTAAGTGACTACTATTTTCATCTCGCACTCGCTCAGCCACGTCCGGGACTTCAATCACCAGCAGCAGTCTTTGTCTCTCTCTCGCTCACGCATAAATATGTACCAAGCCCAGCTAAGACACAAACTGACTCTGATAGCAACTCTGTGTAAGCTCTCAGCCTCACATTAATATTGCAAAAATGAGTCCATCATTATTAAAATATTGAATTGAATTAGCAAACTTACAAACAACAAACTTAAGTCGACTTTTTAATATTACGACATAATATTATTACGATATGACAAATGTATATAAATATGTACATATATATTTTTGTTAGTCAAGCTTATGATCGCAGTGTTGACTCAGCACGTATTTTAAGTAGAACTCAGATATTTACATATGTATGTATGTATGTAGGAATATATGTATATACATATGTACATATATGTAAGTATATATATTTTTATGCCAGCATAATTATGGAACTTCCAATTACGAATGATATACTAATTTTAATTATTTGCTTACCTATACGTCATTTAATGACATCATTACAGCTTTTAAATTGAATTTAACTTATTTTTGTTAACTTGGCCAAATAAACTTGGTCAACATTGCCAAGCGAGTACAGAGAACAGCTGAATCGTCATGGAAAATACAAATTAATTTTTATAACATTTATAACTGTCAATATTAATAGAAAAATATTTAAGAGCTTGAATAGATTGAGTTATAAGTTAAATTTTTAGAAAAAATTGAGAATCAAAATATGGTGAGGTCACCGTATATTTGCACTAAAAGCAACTTTGAAAACTTTAACAAAAATATTAGTTTACGTTGAATATCCAACTGATAGTAAATACTTGATTTAAACTACTTCAAAGAATGTCACATGAAAAATGGAAATACAATTTATAAATTTACCGATAAAGGAAAAATGTGAACTTTCACATAAATTCCGACTAACAGTTTTAAACTATGCCATTGCCAGAGAAATTTACTTTAAAATTATGATAAAATATGCTCACCAATAGAGGAAAGTTTCGAGACCCAAAATCTGGGTAAGAGATTTCTACGCCATTTGCCCACATCTATCAAGGCAATAAAAACGAACAGACAGAACACATTGAGGCAGGGGCAAAGGACAAACAGAGAGACACAGCGGGCAGCCACATACGAGAGAGAGGTGGGTGGAGCTCGGCAAGAACGTTTGAGAACGTTTCACTGGATCCACTGGGGAGCCACAAAAAGATTTTCATTGCGTATTTTTAGAGCGTCAAAAATTGTTTATTTATTGACTATGCACAGCACGCATCCTGGGAAAGAGCACATCAAAAGTTATGATAGGGGAACGCTTACCCTTTGGCTTTTCTCTCTTCTCTCTCCCTTGTTCACGCTCCTCCTAACCACAGCTCTTTCTCCGGCAAGCTGTTGCGGTTACTCTGAATAGATTCATAAGCGAACGAAACTAGGCAATCGAGTCGCAAATATGAGAACTGTAAAAAAGGTACAAAATTTGACATTTGTTCGAGGCAGCAAACGATGGCATCCGAATGGGTCAGGAGACACGACAGGTGTGTGTGTGGGGTACGAGTGCCGACAATCGGGATTGTCAGCAACTGCCGTGCAATCAAAATAAACTTTATAGAAATACTGCGTGATAGAGTACACGGGGAGTTATGATAGGTTGGTACTACTAATAAAAGTATTAATTGTTTAAAACCCTAATAATTAAATAAATTAGAAGTAAATAATTTTATTTTATAGTTGAAAAATATTAAAATTTAACTAAACGAAGTTTTATAGCTGGAAAATCGCTAAAGGCTCAGCTTTATTTGCTAATTTAAATTTATAAAGTTAATTTTGTTCAAAAATATTTATTTTAATTTTTTTTCCTAATATTTTTAGTTATATCTTATATTTAAAAAATTCTCATTTTATTTTATTTTAAATTATTATTATTTTTTTAATTGAAAATATATGTTTAATAATATATTTTTTTTCTCATACTTACATTAGTTTTTTAATTAAAACAAATAAAAATGAAAATTTGAGCCACTCACAAAATAGAGTATTCTGCAGTCGTTAATGCCCGACAGCAACTAGTCTTTGTCGCATGGCAGCTTTGTGAAATATGCATAAGCACCGGAAATGCTACAATACCACAAAAGCAGACTTCACTTCAGCCAAAAGCTCGAGACACTCCCGCACATCCATCCACACACACACACACACACACACACTCACACACACAAAGCAAAAAGCAACGTCATAAAGCAATAAAGCGAAATCATGTGTAGAAATTTTTATAAGTTTTACGCTTCGTCTTCTTCTTTTTTGATACCTTCAAGTCGCTGTAGGAGCATGCCTTTTGGCAGGATAAAGAACGAAGGGCAGCGGCAAGCTTCAGCTTGCATTTTCCCAAATCCAGCCAAAGAGCTTAAGGTATCAACTTAACTTAACGCAACTCAAGTCAAGTCGCGGTCTTTTTATGCTTTGCCAGCCAAGTGCAGCCAAATATTTTCAGTTTTGTTTCAATATTGTCCTTTGGGCTATCTACATAGATTAAATTATAAGTAGTAATTGAGTGATTAAACTGGCTGAGGAGACGTTTCTATTACATAAATACTTATTAAAGTTACACAGAAGTCCCTCGTATACCCTTCCATACTATCGCAGAGGTTTTAAAGTTCTTCACAGAAAATAAACCTTAAGTTATCTATCTCTATATAAATAAATAACAATCGTAATAATAAACACAATGTATATTATTTTTAAAATCTATTTAATTTTTTAATTAAGCTCTATTTATAATTATAAAGTAAAATATATATATTTGAATATTAAATAGTAAGTCTATTAGATTTGTAGTTTCCCCTCTTCCAGCCATGAAGAAGGATTCGAGTCATAAACGATTTTATAAGAATCAGCAGCTCCATCAGTAAGATTAGCCTTAAGTCAATAAACAATTATATTAACTAATAACTAATTTAATTAATTTTTTTTTTTTTTTTTTTTTGGGCTGAGGTGGAAAAAAAATGCTTTATGCACCGTCAGTCAGGCCGTCACTCTGACCGGTGTGTCGGACTGCATTGCTGCTTACCGACTAAAAAAAACCTCTTCCTTACGCTGGCATTCTACTATTTGTTCAGTGAATTATGTTCCTGCGTCCAGGTGCCGCCTCTTAAGCCGCAGTAACACTTTAACTTAGCCATAGTTAGACCGCTCCAATGATCATTTCAACACAAATAGGAAAGTGAAGAATGTATTCTCCAATAAAATTGTACACCAAATGTAACGTAAAGTTTCTGCATTCACAATAATCGACCTCTTAGTACTTCAGTGGTTACCACCGATCCCTCTAAAGTTGTTTATTTTGGAAACCTCAACAACCAATTTTTCCTCAATTCATAAAAAAAATTATATAATATATATTACAGAAAGACTCCTAACACACCCGAATGCCTATTACGTTGAAGCCAGGCATCAATTCGTTACGTGACCCCAACAAAAAATAGGTGCAATAACCCAACAGCAACCGTCACTCTCCTCCACAACCATCCCTTCACGACTCAAATTAAGACGACCCTTTGACGACATGTTACAGATATTTAAATCAACTTCATACGAAGGAATGAATACTAAAAACATAAAAAAAACAGATTTCATTAAACAGGAGTTTAAGAAATTAAATCAATTTGAGTTTTGACGCTCAAAGATTAATAGGAAATACGAAATAAAATTTAGTATTTAGTACAAACCAAAAATAAGGGAGACTCTAATTAAGGACATTCCATTGAGCTCCGAGGGAGACTGGGCAGTTGGTAAGATAATACTTGTATTGACCTATTACCAACTGCCAATGTAGTCCACGTCTGTGTGCTTCAACGTTAGATCGAAAGAGTAACTCCCAATAATATGAAAAAATATTAAAAAGAAAAGAACAGATCAAAGATTAATTTTTAAAAATCCTCAATCTTGGGCTAGAGTTCTACTACATGTCCAGGTGCCAGAAGAAAGTCGTTTTTGGTTTCAAAAATGTTTCAAACTCGGCTCGACAAGACTTCGTTAGAAGTGGCCCGTCACCCGTACCTCTTAAATACTTCAGCACCTTTACATCACTGAAGACGGGCGAATGCACTCAAAAACCAATAACTCGAGTCATTTGTTGAGTCAAAGATTAATTTTCCAAAAAATTCCTACAATCATCTTACAAAATTCTTCCCTTCCGGGCTAACAAACATGCCTATAATACCACGCAGTTAGTACTTTGGCTATGCATTGTGGGCACCTACAAAAACTAATTAAATATAGCTCCGAAGAAGCAAAATGACCCTTACTTTTGCTCTGAAAATCTTAGCAAATACACTGCAACGAAAACTATTTGACGGATACATATTAGACATACGACTAAAAACATTGACACATTACAAAGACTCAAATCAACTTTATACGAAGGAATAATTACGTGAAATATAAGGAAAAAAAAAAAAAGATTTCATTGAAGAAATGATATCAATTTGAGTTTTGACGCTCAAAGATTAATAGGAAATACGAAATAAATTATTTAGTATTTAGTACACACCAAAAATAAGAGAGACTCTAATTAAGGACATTCCATTGAGCTCCGAGGGAGACTGGGCAGTTGGTAAGATAATACTTGTATTGACCTATTACCAACTGCCAATGTAGTCCACGTCTGTGTGCTTCAACGTTAGATCGAAAGAGTAACTCCCAATAATATGAAAAAATATTAAAAAGAAAAGAACAGATTTCATTAAAGAAATCCAATTTGAGTGTTGAGGATCAAAGATTAATTTTTAAAAATCCTCAATCTTGGGCTAGAGTTCTACTACATGTCCAGGTGGTGCCAGAAGAAAGTCGTTTTTGGTTTCAAAAATGTTTCAAACTCGGCTCGACAAGACTTCGTTAGAAGTGGCCCGTCACCCGTACCTCTTAAATACTTCAGCACCTTTACATCACTGAAGACGGGCGAATGCACTCAAAAACCAATAACTCGAGTCATTTGTTGAGTCAAAGATTAATTTTCCAAAAAATTCCTACAATCATCTTACAAAATTCTTCCTTTTCGGGCTAACAAACATGCCTATAATACCACGCAGTTAGTACTTTTGCTATGCATTGTGGGCACCTACAAAAACTAATTAAATATAGCTCCGAAGAAGCAAAATGACCCTTACTTTTGCTCTGAAAATCTTAGCAAATACACTGCAACGAAAACTATTTGACGGATACATATTAGACATACGACTAAAAACATTGACACATTACAAAGACTCAAATCAACTTTATACGAAGAAATAATTACGTGAAATATAAGGAAAAAAAAAGATTTCATTGAAGAAATGATATCAATTTGAGTTTTGAAGCTCAAAGATTAATAGAAAATACGAAATAAAATTATTTAGTATTTAATATACACAAAAAGGGAGACTCCATTGAGCTCCGAGGGAGACTGGGCAGTTGGTAAGATAATACTTATACTGACCTATTACCAACTGTCAATGTAGTCGAAGGACTACCTCCCAATAATAAATATTGAAAAAACTCCAACTTCTGCATCCACAATAATCGACCTCTTAGTACTTCAGTGGTTACCACCGATCCCTCTAAAGTTGTTTATTTTGGAAACCTCAACAACCAATTTTTCCTCAATTCATAAAAAAGAATTTATAAAATATATATTACAGTAAGACTCCTAACGCATCCGAATGCCTACTACGTTGATGCCAGGCATCAATTCGTTACTTGACCCATTAAAAATTAGATGCAATAACCCAACAGCAACCGTCACTCTCCTCCACAACCATCCCTTCACGACTCAAATTAAGACGACCCTTTGACGACATGTTACAGATATTTAAATCAACTTCATACGAAGGAATGAATACTAAAAACATAAAAAAAAATAGATTTCATTAAACAGGAGTTTAAGAAATTAAATCAATTTGAGTTTTGAAGCTCAAAGATTAACAGAAAATACGAAATAAATTATTTAGTATTTAGTACACACCAAAAATAAGGAAGACTCTAATTAAGGACATTCCATTGAGCTCCGAGGGAGACTGGGCAGTTGGTAAGATAATACGTATACTGACCTATAACCAACTAACAATGTAGTCCACGACAGTGAGCTTTGAGTATATGTTTCTATCAAAGGAGTACTCCAATAATATAAACAATTATTAAAAACAAAAAAGATTTCATTAAAGAAATTAAATCAATTTGAGTTTTGAAGCTCAAAGATTAAAAGAAAACAAATTGCTCAGCGAATTATGCTCAGCCGTCCAGATGCCACTTTTTAGGCCGCAATAAACCTTTAACTTAGGCATAGTTAAACCGCTCCAATGATCATTTTAATTATACAAATAGGAAAGCAAGAATGGACTCTGTAATCAAATTGTACACCAAATATATGGAACCTTCAACTTCTGCATCAACAACAATCCTCAAATCCAATACCTCTCCGAAAAAAGTTTTTCTAAATATATTACACTAAAACTCTCTCCCATACGCATCCGAATGCCTATTACGTTGATGCCAGGCATCAATTCGTTACTTGACCCAACAAAAATTAGGTGCAATAACCCAAACCAACTGTCACTCTCCTCCGCGACCGTCCATTCACGACTCAAATTAAGACGACCCTTTGACATGTTACAGATATTTAAATTAACTTCATACGAAGGAATGAATACTAAAAACATAAAAAAAAATAGATTTCATTAAACAGGAGTTTAAGAAATTAAATCAATTTGAGTTTTGACGCTCAAAGATTAATAGAAAATACGAAATAAAATTTAGTATTTAGTACAAACCAAAAATAAGGGAGACTCTAATTAAGGACATTCCGTTAAGCTCCGAGGGAGACTGGGCAATTGGTAAGATAATACTTGTACTGACCTATTACCAACTGTCAATGTCCACGTCAATGTGCTTCAACGTTAGATCGAAAGAGTAACTCCCAATGATATGAAAAAATATAAAAAAAAGAAGGTATTTCATTAAAGAAATCAAAGCAATTTGAGTTTTGAAGCTCAAAGATAAATTTAAAGAAATCCCCAATCTTGGAGTTCTACTACTTGCACAGCCAATTGTGTTCCATGTCCATGTGCCACTATTAATCGGCCCGAACAGACTCGAGAATGCTTCGTTAGAAATGACTCGTGATGCGTACCTCTTCAATGGCTCACCTCCTCTAGAGATATTCAAATCAACTTTACACGAAGGAATGAATACGTGAAATATAAGAAAAAGAGAGATTTCATTGAAGAAATCAAATCAATTTGAGTTTTGAACCTCAAAGATTAACTGAAAATAAAAAATAAAATTATTAATTATTTGATACACACCATAATAAAAGGGAGTCTGATTGAGACTTTCCATTGGGCTCCGAGGGAGACTGGGCAGTTGGAAAAATAATAGTTATACTGACCTATTACCACTTTTCAATGTGGTCGACGTCAGTGTGTTAAGCACAAACTAAAATTGAAATCGCGAACCAACACTCGGTAAATTTTCACCAAAAAAGTATACATATCTGAAAATTGTCTGCGTTCACATGGAAAAATTTTATGCATCTTCATGCTTACTGTGATGATATAAAATTTTGCAACTCTGTAGTTTAGGACTGCATCGAAAGTTGAATGGCAATCAGTGTTGTTAGAGGTTCTCAACTGGCATTAATCAACACTGGTAACATTTCACAGCTAATATTTGAGCTTATTGTCAAATTTGGCTTGTGATTTCGTTATTGATGGACTTCACTACAAATATATGCCAATAAGCAGAATCATTGCCGAATAATCCACTAGGAAATCACTAGCTAACGATGTGCCAACACTCCTAAACACCGCACTCCCAAACACACAAAGTAGCATGGCTTAAAAAAGTCCATAAGCCATAAATGGCCCCTACTTTTCTTCAATCCTTCTGGCACAAGCCACCACTCTAATACTCGAATACCTAGCGATAAGACGACTAAAAATTCTTTTTCTACAGATGTAGATCAGGAACAGTTCACCCAGCAAAAAATAGGTGCACTGACGGCACCAATAGCAACCGTCACTGTCCTCCACCTCACACCTCAAATTAAAGGAATCCGTCGACGGCAACATATGTCACATAGGACTAAGAACACTAACACATCACAGACTTACATCAAGTTCATACGAAGAAAACAAAAAAAAGCGATTTCATTAAACAGAAGTTTAAGAAGTCAAATCAATTTAAGTTTTGAAGCTCAAAGATGAATATGAAATAAAAGATGGGCTGGCTGCGAAAAAGACTGCGGCAATTATAAAATGAATATTTAGACTGACCTTTTACCATCTGTCAATATAGTCCACGTGCGTGTTTAACCCAAAAAAAAAAAAAAAAAAAAATGATTTCATTAAAGAAATCAAATCAATTTGAGTTTTGACGCCCAAAGATTAATATCACATTCAAAATAAATTTGGTGATTTTCACCAAAATAAAAAAACACCACTTGAATTTTTAAGCACAAATTAAAATTGAAATCCAAAAAAAAATGTATTTTAATTTTGACCAAAAAACCAGAAAATTTTAGGAGAGAACTTAACTGGACTCCACGGAGCTCAGAGGTAGACTGAATAAAAAGCAAATTGCTTGTGGGGTACTCGAAAAATGTAGAGCTTCATTTGATGACAGTATTTTGCAACTCTGTAGTTTAGGGCTGCATTGAAAGTAATCAGTATTTGTAACTAGTGTTGTTAGAGGCTCTCAACTGGCATTAGCCAACACTGTTTGTCAACCTATTTCGCAGCTGATAGAAGCTTCTGGATGAATATGGCTTATGATTTCATTATGGCGCTTTATAGGTTAGCGGAGTCCAGGCTCATATGTCTTCAGAAAGGGTGATGATCATGACCCGGACACACCCACAGCAATGCCTTTCTGCTAATGCCCCTTTCGTTGCACCACATTAGGTCGCAGCGTTTTTCATGCTGCCCAGCCATATTCCTTGCATCGATTTCAGAGCACCTGAAGACTACCCAATAAAGAGCAGAAACTCTAGTCCTCTTTTATAACGTAACGTATTGCGACTAATGATTTATGCTAACATGTGTATCAAAAATATCCCCGACCCTACGATATATGACATAAGATCTAACGATAAAATTCTCGTTTCTTTATAAATTTTATTTGTGAAAAATGGGTTTCCAATTATCGGATGAATTCGTGTGCGCCTTTCCCAGGTGAGAAAGACAATGAAGTGAAGCCATCCGCAAAGAATTGTAGCTGTCTCCACTTGAGCCTTTACCGTCTACTTCTGGAACGTATGTGTGCATACAATTTGTTGCTTGGCTATTGCACTCCGCACTCAGCACCAACGCATCTCAGGGAAGTGGCCCGTGTGGACGCATTCCGCTTACATTGACATTTTAAGTGATCTCCGTCGTTTTGTATTCTTCAAATCAAATCTTCACATCTGCTCCAGTATAGTTCTGAATATTTCGCTCCAATTGAAACATTGTCAGTGGCTTTGAGAAATAAAACTCTCTCGGAATAGAATCTCCCGCTGAGCTGTATTTGTAATAGATAAAAAGAGAATTACGATTAAATCGGTGAATACATAAATATTAGTAGTTAAATTCTTACCACCTCTCCATCCAAATTATCCGTCTTGGAATCGCCTGAACAAGCAACGGCTCATCACTGCATCCAATAACAGTCAAAGACATTATTACAGTAAGACTTCCATAAGCATTCGAATGCCGTTCCAGCAAAATAGTAGGCATCTCCAAAGAAAAGAACTCTCCCCCCTACCCAAGAACCATGGCCTACCTCGAAATGGCCCATTGCCAATCCTACATAATGCACAGTATTTAGAAGATTCGCCTGATGCTACATAAGACCCACCTCACAACAAGAACACAATTCAAAGAAACACCTCACCTCACCTCATAGCAAAAAATAGGTGCACTGACCCAACACCAACCGTCACTGTCCTCCACATCACAAAATCACCTCAAATTTAGTGAACCCGTTGACGGCTACATCTTAGACATACGACTAAAAACATTGACACATTAGAGACTTAAATCAAGTTTAGACGAAAGAATGAATACGTGAAATATAAGAAAAAAAAGAAATTTCATTAAACAGGAGTTTAAGAAATTAAATCAATTTGAGTTTTGAAGCTCAAAGATTAATAGAAAATACGAAATAAAATTAAGTATTTAATATACACAAATAAAAGAGACATTCCTCTGTCAGGAGTGTCTCGATAAGGACTCGTTAGAAATGAGTCGAGAAGGCTTCGTTAGAAGTGCCTCGACAAGGGTCCGTTAGGAGGGCCTCGGAAAGGCTTCGTTAGAAACCTTAGCAAAACATACGACCAAAAACATTGAAACATTACAAAGACTTAAATCAACTTTATACGAACGAATACCAAAAACACTAGAAACAAATTTTATCCAACACGAGTTTAAGAAATTAAATCAATTTAAGTTTTGACACTCACAGATTAATAGAAAATACGAAACAAAATTATTAAGTATTTAATATACACAAAAAGGGAGACTCTAATTAAGGACCATTGAGCTCCGAAGGAAACTGGGCAGTTGGTAAGATAATACGTATACTGACCTATTACCAACTGTCAATGTAGTCGAAGGACTACCTCCCAATAACAAATATTGAAAAAACTCCAACTTCTGCATCCACAATAATCGACCTCTTAGTACTTCAGTGGTTACCACCGATCCCTCTAAAGTTGTTTATTTTGGAAACCTCAACAACCAATTTTTCCTCAATTCATAAAAAAAAATATATAATATATATTACAGTAAGACTCCTAACGCATCCGAATGCCTATTACGTTGATGCCAGGCATCAATTCGTTACTTGACCCATTAAAAATTAGGTGCAATAACCCAACAGCAACCGTCACTCTCCTCCACAACCATCCCTTCACGACTCAAATTAAGACGACCCTTTGACGACATGTTACAGATATTTAAATCAACTTCATACGAAGGAATGAATACTAAAAACATAAAAAAAAATAGATTTCATTAAACTGGAGTTTAAGAAATTAAATCAATTTGAGTTTTGACGCTCAAAGATTAATAGGAAATACGAAATAAATTATTTAGTATTTAGTACACACCAAAAATAAGAGAGACTCTAATTAAGGACATTCCATTGAGCTCCGAGGGAGACTGGGCAGTTGGTAAGATAATACTTGTATTGACCTATTACCAACTGCCAATGTAGTCCACGTCTGTGTGCTTCAACGTTAGATCGAAAGAGTAACTCCCAATAATATGAAAAAATATTAAAAAGAAAAGAACAGATTTCATTAAAGAAATCCAATTTGAGTGTTGAGGATCAAAGATTAATTTTTAAAAATCCTCAATCTTGGGCTAGAGTTCGACTACATGTCCAGGTGCCAGAAGAAAGTCGTTTTTGGTTTCAAAAATGTTTCAAACTCGGCTCGACAAGACTTCGTTAGAAGTGGCCCGTCACCCGTACCTCTTAAATACTTCAGCACCTTTACATCACTGAAGACGGGCGAATGCACTCAAAAACCAATAACTCGAGTCATTTGTTGAGTCAAAGATTAATTTTCCAAAAAATTCCTACAATCATCTTACAAAATTCTTCCCTTCCGGGCTAACAAACATGCCTATAATACCACGCAGTTAGTACTTTGGCTATGCATTGTGGGCACCTACAAAAACTAATTAAATATAGCTCCGAAGAAGCAAAATGACCCTTACTTTTGCTCTGAAAATCTTAGCAAATACACTGCAACGAAAACTATTTGACGGATACATATTAGACATACGACTAAAAACATTGACACATTACAAAGACTCAAATCAACTTTATACGAAGAAATAATTACGTGAAATATAAGGAAAAAAAAAGATTTCATTGAAGAAATTATATCAATTTGAGTTTTGAAGCTCAAAGATTAATAGAAAATACGAAATAAAATTATTTAGTATTTAATATACACAAAAAGGGAGACTCCATTGAGCTCCGAGGGAGACTGGGCAGTTGGTAAGATAATACTTATACTGACCTATTACCAACTGTCAATGTAGTCGAAGGACTACCTCCCAATAATAAATATTGAAAAAACTCCAACTTCTGCATCCACAATAATCGACCTCTTAGTACTTCAGTGGTTACCACCGATCCCTCTAAAGTTGTTTATTTTGGAAACCTCAACAACCAATTTTTCCTCAATTCATAAAAAAGAATTTATAAAATATATATTACAGTAAGACTCCTAACGCATCCGAATGCCTACTACGTTGATGCCAGGCATCAATTCGTTACTTGACCCATTAAAAATTAGGTGCAATAACCCAACAGCAACCGTCACTCTCCTCCACAACCATCCCTTCACGACTCAAATTAAGACGACCCTTTGACGACATGTTACAGATATTTAAATCAACTTCATACGAAGGAATGAATACTAAAAACATAAAAAAAAATAGATTTCATTAAACAGGAGTTTAAGAAATTAAATCAATTTGAGTTTTGAAGCTCAAAGATTAACAGAAAATACGAAATAAATTATTTAGTATTTAGTACACACCAAAAATAAGGAAGACTCTAATTAAGGACATTCCATTGAGCTCCGAGGGAGACTGGGCAGTTGGTAAGATAATACGTATACTGACCTATAACCAACTAACAATGTAGTCCACGACAGTGAGCTTTGAGTATATGTTTCTATCAAAGGAGTACTCCAATAATATAAACAATTATTAAAAACAAAAAAGATTTCATTAAAGAAATTAAATCAATTTGAGTTTTGAAGCTCAAAGATTAAAAGAAAACAAATTGCTCAGCGAATTATGCTCAGCCGTCCAGATGCCACTTTTTAGGCCGCAATAAACCTTTAACTTAGGCATAGTTAAACCGCTCCAATGATCATTTTAATTATACAAATAGGAAAGCAAGAATGGACTCTGTAATCAAATTGTACACCAAATATATGGAACCTTCAACTTCTGCATCAACAACAATCCTCAAATCCAATACCTCTCCGAAAAAAATTTTTCTAAATATATTACACTAAAACTCTCTCCCATACGCATCCGAATGCCTATTACGTTGATGCCAGGCATCAATTCGTTACTTGACCCAACAAAAATTAGGTGCAATAACCCAAACCAACCGTCACTCTCCTCCGCGACCGTCCATTCACGACTCAAATTAAGACGACCCTTTGACATGTTACAGATATTTAAATTAACTTCATACGAAGGAATGAATACTAAAAACATAAAAAAAAATAGATTTCATTAAACAGGAGTTTAAGAAATTAAATCAATTTGAGTTTTGACGCTCAAAGATTAATAGAAAATACGAAATAAAATTTAGTATTTAGTACAAACCAAAAATAAGGGAGACTCTAATTAAGGACATTCCGTTAAGCTCCGAGGGAGACTGGGCAATTGGTAAGATAATACTTGTACTGACCTATTACCAACTGTCAATGTCCACGTCAATGTGCTTCAACGTTAGATCGAAAGAGTAACTCCCAATGATATGAAAAAATATAAAAAAAAGAAGGTATTTCATTAAAGAAATCAAAGCAATTTGAGTTTTGAAGCTCAAAGATAAATTTAAAGAAATCCCCAATCTTGGAGTTCTACTACTTGCACAGCCAATTGTGTTCCATGTCCATGTGCCACTATTAATCGGCCCGAACAGACTCGAGAATGCTTCGTTAGAAATGACTCGTGATGCGTACCTCTTCAATGCCTCACCTCCTCTAGAGATATTCAAATCAACTTTACACGAAGGAATGAATACGTGAAATATAAGAAAAAGAGAGATTTCATTGAAGAAATCAAATCAATTTGAGTTTTGAACCTCAAAGATTAACTGAAAATAAAAAATAAAATTATTAATTATTTGATACACACCATAATAAAAGGGAGTCTGATTGAGACTTTCCATTGGGCTCCGAGGGAGACTGGGCAGTTGGAAAAATAATAGTTATACTGACCTATTACCACTTTTCAATGTGGTCGACGTCAGTGTGTTAAGCACAAACTAAAATTGAAATCGCGAACCAACACTCGGTAAATTTTCACCAAAAAAGTATACATATCTGAAAATTGTCTGCGTTCACATGGAAAAATTTTATGCATCTTCATGCTTACTGTGATGATATAAAATTTTGCAACTCTGTAGTTTAGGACTGCATCGAAAGTTGAATGGCAATCAGTGTTGTTAGAGGTTCTCAACTGGCATTAATCAACACTGGTAACATTTCACAGCTAATATTTGAGCTTATTGTCAAATTTGGCTTGTGATTTCGTTATTGATGGACTTCACTACAAATATATGCCAATAAGCAGAATTGTTGCCGAATAATCCACTAGGAAATCACTAGCTAACGATGTGCCAACACTCCTAAACACCGCACACCTAAACACCAAACACACAAAGTAGCATGGCTTAAAAAAGTCCATAAGCCATAAATGGCCCCTACTTTTCTTCAATCCTTCTGGCACAAGCCACCACTCTAATACTCGAATACCTAGCGATAAGACGACTAAAAATTCTTTTTCTACAGATGTAGATCAGGAACAGTTCACCCAGCAAAAAATAGGTGCACTGACGGCACCAATAGCAACCGTCACTGTCCTCCACCTCACACCTCAAATTAAAGGAATCCGTCGACGGCAACATATGTCACATAGGACTAAGAACACTAACACATCACAGACTTACATCAAGTTCATACGAAGAAAACAAAAAAAAGCGATTTCATTAAACAGAAGTTTAAGAAGTCAAATCAATTTAAGTTTTGAAGCTCAAAGATGAATATGAAATAAAAGATGGGCTGGCTGCGAAAAAGACTGCGGCAATTATAAAATGAATATTTAGACTGACCTTTTACCATCTGTCAATATAGTCCACGTGCGTGTTTAACCCAAAAAAAAAAAAAAAAAAAAAATGATTTCATTAAAGAAATCAAATCAATTTGAGTTTTGACGCCCAAAGATTAATATCACATTCAAAATAAATTTGGTGATTTTCACCAAAATAAAAAAAACACCACTTGAATTTTTAAGCACAAATTAAAATTGAAATCCAAAAAAAAATGTATTTTAATTTTGACCAAAAAACCAGAAAATTTTAGGAGAGAACTTAACTGGACTCCACGGAGCTCAGAGGTAGACTGAATAAAAAGCAAATTGCTTGTGGGGTACTCGAAAAATGTAGAGCTTCATTTGATGACAGTATTTTGCAACTCTGTAGTTTAGGGCTGCATTGAAAGTAATCAGTATTTGTAACTAGTGTTGTTAGAGGCTCTCAACTGGCATTAGCCAACACTACCGGCCTATTTGACAGTTAATCGGTGTTTATTCGAACTTATATGATATGGATGGAACTACAGCATAGAATGTCTTTGAAATTGATGAAATGAAGCAGAAATTAATATTGTTATTGATCAATATGAATTTCAGCTGCAATAAGCTGGAACGTAAATGGGGTAGATAATCCACAATCTTGTGTGGGACTATAAATATAGATCAGGGTACTCTTCTTGCTATAGATTGTTTGCAGCCTCTTCAATAACCAGAAAGTTGGCTTGTTTCCAACCACACGAACGCATATGTACATACATATGTATATATATATATATATATATATATGTTGCCCCACAGATCCAACCTTTTTATTGCAAAGAGGTGGAAATGCAGTCGAGTGGATAATTCAATATGGGTGAACAAATTGTTTTTAAACACGTTTCATTAGACTTTGCATTGAAAATACTATTTCCACTGTTTGTGTGTGTGTACAAAGAGAGTTACCAACATTTAAATTCTAAACAGCAAACAAAAGACAAAGACAAAGGCAGCCCGACAGACAGAGAGAGAGAGAGAGTGAGAAACTTGAATACTGTTTTAGTTCGGCACATGTGATTCTGGTGTGTGAGACCCAGTTGGAAATTCGTTAGATTTCGCAGGCAGGAACATGAATATACTATGCATGCTCAGATTGTTCCTTACTCTATCTCCGTCAGTCTTCTATCTACCACTAACCTCTATTCTCCCTATCAGCCTTGCTTCCTCCCTCTCTCTCTCTTATATACAGAAATCCGAGTTTTTCGCTCCATCAGTAAACTCTCTGATTGTCACTAAATTTCCCATTGGGTTCTCAGTGTCTCTTGACCCGATGCGCATATATTGTTTTTGCCAATGACAACTGAAAGATTGAATTGAACTTTTGCATGCAAACGATGTAGGAATTGTAAACGGAAGAATGGGCAGAGGAGCAGGAGAAGTATTGGTGGGTTGGGGAGTGGGTTGATGGAGCTGGAGCAGCTTGACGCGGAGCCAATACGAGTGAGAGGCTTGAGGTAATTGTGAATTGATTGCTGAAGTGTAGCAAAATTCAATGGAGTTGCATTCGCATACGAGCCGAGTGGAGCTGATGGAGCGGGCGCTGGAAGCACATCGAGAATGTCATTGAATCCGATTGGATGCGATCAATTTCATTCGCCGACAGTGGATGCGATTTGTCTTCTGTCAGATTTGAGTGACAGAGCAGTTTGTTCTATTTTACCCACAGAATGCCAAAGCTGTGCGAAGCTGATGCACTTTTTGTCCACGCACAGGCGACAAAAATTAACAATTCGTTTTGTCTAACGTTAGTCACTCTCTCCCCTGCTCTTCTCTTTTCTTTTTTTTTCTGGCATTTTTGTCGCTTGGCCATGTTTCTCCTGCTCCTCGGTTTCCTCTGACACGTGTGGTGGATGGAGCTGGGGTATGGAGTATGGAGCCTTACAGCCTCCTTAGATATTCAGCCTAAAGACAAGACGCGCTCGTTAAGTGGCGCAGAAACTCGGTTCGCTGCGCCGCTTCATGGCGTGGAAGCTGCATTAGGTTAGTGTCTTGTTGTCTTTCCCACGTGCCACGCCCACGCTTTTGGGGCGCTTGTTGTTGTTGGCTGTGTTCGCTGTTGCTTATTGTATTATGCGCTGTATTGTTGTCGTGCTGAATGAAGTCCTCACAGCTTGTTGCTTTAATCTGCTCCAGCTCCATGAATGCCCTCCCCAACCCATAGCCATGCCCACCCTCCCCTTCTAGCATCCGCCCTCGTCGCACTGCGACTCATTATGCGCTTAATTTTCGCTTTTCATTTTCAATTGCCATAATTTAGTTTTATTTCGCTTCATTTTCGCTGCGGCTGGCAGGACCCGAGCTTTGGGCTCTGGGCCCCATTCATTGTGCCAGCGCTTCTGTTTTTCATTTGGTGGGGAAAAGTTTTACCGCTACCTGAGCATATTTTCATTTGGCAAAACCCATGGCAGGCTGCGTCTGATTACATCATAAGAAATGCGTAATAATTGCGTTAGCCAGCCAGCCAGCGAGGCAGGCAGGCAGGCAGGCAGGCAGGCAGGCAGGCGACTTTGTACATGGCCAGCATCTTGGCAGGTATTGGCACGCCCACAAACACGCAATGGGCGTACCAGCAGTATTCTTCACAAATAAAAGACTCAAGTGAACAGCGAACAGCAACAACAACAACAACAACAACTCAAATTATTTTTACAAAATTTAATTTTTATCCCCAATTCAATTCAGCTAAACAGCTTAAGAGAGTGCACCTCATAGGGCAAATGGCGACACCTGGCGACGAACAAAGGTAGCTTCAGATGAAAAATTTTTACTAACAATTTTATGGACATTTTATAATAGTATATGGGAGATATTGTGGAAATTTATAACTGAGCTATATGAGCTTTGGAACTAGTTCAATTGAACAACGTATGCAAAAGAACTAGTCACTTGCAAATTACGATAAATTGTATAGATCTTGATACGATTTTTGCTCAGCTATTGAATCTTTAATGCACAATTGAGTTATCCATAAAGAACTAGTTCTGTTGAGCTGAAGAGCTGTTGTTCCATACACTGCTACTCTGCTATCGATTTGCCTTATTAGTCCCAGCTTCCATCTAATTGTTGTCCACATACGCAAGTATTGCTATTTTAAGAATTTCCTACAGTTTTAAGGAAGACGCATATTGCTTTTTACGACTGTTAAGTGTGTGAGCATAATACGTACGCGTGTCTCGTGCAACATTTCACCTCTTATCAGCGGCAGCGCAAAAATTGCCAAGACGTGCCAGGACATACACACACACACCCATTCACAAGGCAGCCAAACGAGCTAAGAAGCGAGCAACCAACCAACTATAAATCAGTACCAATGAAATATCATTAGCACCAGACCAAGTCGAACTTCGCCACGAAGCGAAACAAAATAGCGAACCAACTGTGGTTTGGCCAAAAGCGTGGAGTATGCATTGATTGAGCTGAAAACATAGCCTTTTATACGCTGAATTTAGCCTTTTTTATCGTAAGAGTGAAAAAGTGGCTGTGCGCATGGAATATGGAGAAGTTGAATATTTTGAAGAGTTTTAACTATGTGTTATATATTCATTCAATTCTAAATTACAAAATTCTATTTTGGGGTAGGTGTACTCTAGTCGGGTATCCCTCACACACACACACAATTGACTGCATTGCATTTCCCCAAAGCTGACAGCACTGGCATACAGCAACCTCAAGTCGAAAGCGAGTCGAAGGAGACACAGAGGAGGGAGAGAGACAGGCAGAGGGAGGTAGTAAGAGAGTTGGCAGACAGTTGGCACACACATTATGCCAGAGCTGGGCCGCCGGATGCGGCTGTAAAAACTTGAAAAATTGATTGAGCACGTGAATAACAGGATCTGAAATGCAACTGCAACAAGCAGATACATGTTTGCACATACAAATGTTTCTGCTTACTGCTTACTGTTAGCCAGCTGCCTCTTCCTCTTTCTCTGTATCCCCCTCTTTGCCTTTTGCCAGCTTGACTTGGGCAATAAAATGTACAACATGCGTGGGAGTTGACGCAGAGCAAATCCCCCAACTGCATTTTGCACATTTGTATGCCGAAAAAAAGGGAGTTACATCAGGGACTACAGTACGGTGCGCAAGCAAATGTACTCTTCGACAGTAGACGCCGAAGCCTTAATACGCTTGACAACTGCTTGTCAATGATAACAGGCACTTAAAATAGCACATAAAACGAGTTATAACTCCTATATGTTTGCTGACATGCACTTTAACAGCTACTTGTCAATGTTAACAGTCACTTGATATAGCACATAAAACGGGGTTAGCTTCTATGTGTTTGCTGACATGCACTTTAACAGCTACTTGTCAATGATAACAGGCACTTAAAATAGCACATAAAACGAGTTATAACTCCTATATGTTTGCTGACATGCACTTTAACAGCTACTTGTCAATGTTAACAGTCACTTGATATAGCACATCAAACGAGTTATAACTCCTATATGTTTGCTGACATAAAGTGCATGTCTTGTCTACTTGTCAATGTTAACAGCCACTTGATATTGCACGTAAAACCGCAAGTTTCCATCTGTCATGCTAACATATACTTTGACAGGAGCCTGCAAAAATGCGATTGTTAACAGCTATGACAACACGCTTCATGTCAACATTTTTGGAAAATTCGATTATCCAAAGTTTTGCTGTTATTAAAATCAGTTTACTGTGTAGCTTTCAATAGACACATGTCGTCGTACTTAATTGAAAATGTTTAACAAGAAGTTCAATTCCAATGTTTATATTTTTTTTATTTAATTTCTCTAACTACATGTTAAGGCTTAACAAACAGTTGTCAGCTGACGAGATTTTTTTGACATAGTTTTACAGAATTTATTCACACGCAATGTTGCTCAACTTTGATTTACAACCTGGTTGCAAAGTGCATGGTAAATGCTGTGTTGCTTGCACTTGCCAAACGTGCCAAAGTACAAAAGAAAACATAGCTGAATGGCATTGTTGTAGTTGTTCGTATTGCTCTTAGCTTACGCTGGTGCCAAAAAAAACTGAAAGAAAGAAGGAGAAAGACAAATGGACAGACGGACGGAGGACGGACAAACAGACAGATACAGAGTATGACTGTCTGCCACACACACACATACACATAGATAGACAGAGTTTGGATATGGGCATTCATATCATTTCAGTGCCACCTCGCCAAGGCGAACTGCAGCTCGCAGCAGTGCAAGTGGCGCAGACATTGGGCCAGGGACGCGGGGCTAGGGGCGTGCCATGGCGGGTATAAGCAGCACGTAGCTGTGTAGCTAAAACACCACGTAGCATTATCGATGTAATCACCGGATAAGCTAACAAGTTGCCAGGATTTTCACGCAAACTTCATGCCGCTGGACAAGGCCAGTAAACGAATCACAAAGAACGATAGAGAGAGAGAGAGACAGAGGGAGAGAGTAAGGTGTATAAGTAGTGTGGAAAGAAAACAAGAGAAAGAGAAAAAATAACATCAAGTTTTTACCAAACATTTTATAGTGTCTTGGAGTTAAATAGGTAAAGAGGGTCGGACCGGGGGCTAGTTATGGAGTAGAAAAGTTGGATACTTGGCGGTTATATGTTGCACTTGCACTTACTTAGCATGGATAAACTGTGCTAATAACTAAAGTCGTTCAACTTATTGATATTGCATATATTCTGTGGGAATTGGCAAAATGCACAAAAGGTGCGCACAAGGTGAGCGGAGGGTGTGCGTGTGTCTGTATGTTTCAGCATTGCATGAATCGAAGCAAAAGTGAATCAACGAAAGTTCAACCAAAGTGGAATAAAAAGTTAAATGCATTAACAGAGCTAAGCCGGTGAAAAGTTCTTAACCAAAATTAGAAAATTTCATTACGAAATTTGTTAAATTTGCAGAAATCTTAGAAAAGGTATAGAAGGGATTTGCACGAGTTGACAAAACTTTAATAATCCAGAAGCTCGGTTAAGCCCCTTCGAGTCCCAACTTTACGGAGTCAATGGCCCTGCTGTATTTGCCATAAGAAATGTCTGTCATATGAGTAACATTTTTTCTGTGCCTTGGCTTTGCACCAAGTTCGCCGCTAAATTTATTCTCTCTCAGATCGGCTAAAAACCTTGTCTAGTAGTCAAGTATTTCGGTGCAGTAAGCAAAGATCGGCTACAAACCTCATAGAAAGCAATATGAGCAAGCGAAAACTATGGGTGTTGGACAGCAAAAACAGATCTAAATAATTAATCTGACCAGATTGTGGCTTATCTCCTTATTTCCCTTTCGACTTCAATATCAATATCAATATTAATATCAGCTTCATTCAATCAATTTGCAAGTATCCCTCTGATGTGAGTCTATCAATAACGAAATCACAAGCCAAATTTGACAATAAGCTCAAATATTAGCTGTGAAATGTTACCAGTGTTGATTAATGCCAGTTGAGTACCTCTAACAACACTGATTGCCATTCAACTTTCGATGCAGTCCTAAACTACAGAGTTGCAAAATTTTATATCATCACAGTAAGCATGAAGATGCATAAAATTTTTCCATGTGAACGCAGACAATTTTCAGATATGTATACTTTTTTGGTGAAAATTTACCGAGTGTTGGTTCGCGATTTCAATTTTAGTTTGTGCTTAACACACTGACGTCGACCACATTGAAAAGTGGTAATAGGTCAGTATAACTATTATTTTTCCAACTGTCCAGTCTCCCTCGGAGCCCAATGGAAAGTCTCAATCAGACTCCCTTTTATTATGGTGTGTATCAAATAATTAATAATTTTATTTTTTATTTTCAGTTAATCTTTGAGGTTCAAAACTCAAATAGATTTGATTTCTTCAATGAAATCTCTCTTTTTCTTATATTTCACGTATTCATTCCTTCGTGTAAAGTTGATTTGAATATCTCTAGAGGAGGTGAGGCATTGAAGAGGTACGCATCACGAGTCATTTCTAACGAAGCATTCTCGAGTCTCTTCGGGCCGATTAATAGTGGCACATGGACATGGAACACAATTGGCTGTGCAAGTAGTAGAACTCCAAGATTGGGGATTTCTTTAAATTTATCTTTGAGCTTCAAAACTCAAATTGCTTTGATTTCTTTAATGAAATACCTTCTTTTTTTATATTTTTTCATATTGGGAGATACTCTTTCGATCTAACGTTGAAGCACATTGACGTGGACATTGACAGTTGGTAATAGGTCAGTATACGTATTATCTTACCAACTGCCCAGTCTCCTTCGGAGCTCAATGGAATGTCCCTTATTAGAGTCTCCCTTAATTTTGGTGTGTACTAAATACTAAATAATTTATTTCGTATTTTCTATTAAACTTTGAGCGTCAAAACTCAAATTGATTTAATTTCTTAAACTCCTGTTTAATGAAATCTGTTTTTTTTTTTATGTTTTTAGTATTCATTCCTTCGTATGAAGTTGATTTAAATATCTGTAACATGTCGTCAAAGGGTCGTCTTAATTTGAGTCGTGAAAGGACGGTCGCGGAGGAGAGTGACGGTTGGTTTGGGTTATTGCACCTAATTTTTAATGGGTCAAGTAACGAATTGATGCCTGGCATCAACGTAGTAGGCATTCGGATGCGTTAGGAGTCTTACTGTAATATATATTATATAATTTTTTTTATGAATTGAGGAAAAATTGGTTGTTGAGGTTTCCAAAATAAACAACTTTAGAGGGATCGGTGGTAACCACTGAAGTACTAAGAGGTCGATTATTGTGGATGCAGAAGTTGGAGTTTTTTCAATATTTGTTATTGGGAGGTAGTCCTTCGACTACATTGACAGTTGGTAATAGGTCAGTATACGTATTATCTTACCAACTGCCCAGTTTCCTTCGGAGCTCAATGGTCCTTAATTAGAGTCTCCCTTTTTGTGTATATTAAATACTTAATAATTTTGTTTCGTATTTTCTATTAATCTGTGAGTGTCAAAACTTAAATTGATTTAATTTCTTAAACTCGTGTTGGATAAAATTTGTTTCTAGTGTTTTTGATATTCGTTCGTATAAAGTTGATTTAAGTCTTTGTAATGTTTCAATGTTTTTGGTCGTATGTTTTGCTAAGGTTTCTAACGAAGCCTTTCCGAGGCCCTCCTAACGGACCCTTGTCGAGGCACTTCTAACGAAGCCTTCTCGACTCATTTCTAACGAGTCCTTATCGAGACACTCCTGACAGAGGAATGTCTCTTTTATTTGTGTATATTAAATACTCAATTTTATTTCGTATTTTCTATTAATCTTTGAGCTTCAAAACTCAAATTGATTTAATTTCTTAAACTCCTGTTTAATGAAATCTCTTTTTTTTCTTATATTTCACGTATTCATTCTTTCGTCTAAACTTGATTTAAGTCTCTAATGTGTCAATGTTTTTAGTCGTATGTCTAAGATGTAGCCGTCAACGGGTTCACTAAATTTGAGGTGATTTTGTGATGTGGAGGACAGTGACGGTTGGTGTTGGGTCAGTGCACCTATTTTTTGCTATGAGGTGAGGTGAGGTGTTTCTTTGAATTGTGTTCTTGTTGTGAGGTGGGTCTTATGTAGCACCAGGCGAATCTTCTAGATACTGTGCATTATGTAGGATTGGCAATGGGCCATTTCGAGGTAGGCCATGGTTCTTGGGTAGGGGGGAGAGTTCTTTTCTTTGGAGATGCCTACTATTTTGCTGGAACGGCATTCGAATGCTTATGGAAGTCTTACTGTAATAATGTCTTTGACTGTTATTGGATGCAGTGATGAGCCGTTGCTTGTTCAGGCGATTCCAAGACAGATAATTTGGATGGAGAGGTGGTAAGAATTTAACTACTAATATTTATGTATTCACCGATTTAATCGTAATTCTCTTTTTATCTATTACAAATACAGCTCAGCGGGAGATTCTATTCCGAGAGAGTTTTATTTCTCAAAGCCACTGACAATGTTTCAATTGGAGCGAAATATTCAGAACTATACTAGAGCAGATGTGAAGATTTGATTTGAAGAATACAAAACGACGGAGATCACTTAAAATGTCAATGTAAGCGGAATGCGTCCACACGGGCCACTTCCCTGCGATGCGTTGGTGCTGAGTGCGGAGTGCAATAGCCAAGCAACAAATTGTATGCACACATACGTTCCAGAAGTAGACGGTAAAGGCTCAAGTGGAGACAGCTACAATTCTTTGCGGATGGCTTCACTTCATTGTCTTTCTCACCTGGGAAAGGCGCACACGAATTCATCCGATAATTGGAAACCCATTTTTCACAAATAAAATTTATAAAGAAACGAGAATTTTATCGTTAGATCTTATATCATATATCGTAGGGTCGGGGATATTTTTGATACACATGTTAGCATAAATCATTAGTCGCAATACGATACGTTATAAAAGAGGACTAGAGTTTCTGCTCTTTATTGGGTAGTCTTCAGGTGCTCTGAAATCAATGCAAGGAATATGGCTGGGCAGTATGAAAAACGCTGCGACCTAATGTGGTGCAACGAAAGGGGCATTAGCAGAAAGGCATTGCTGTGGGTGTGTCTGGGTCATGATCATCACCCTTTCTGAAGACATATGAGCCTGGACTCCGCTAACCTATAAAGCGCCATAATGAAATAGCCATATTCATCCAGAAGCTTATATCAGCTGCGAAATAGGTTGACAAACAGTGTTGGCTAATGCCAGTTGAGAGCCTCTAACAACACTAGTTACAAATACTGATTACTTTCAATGCAGCCCTAAACTACAGAGTTGCAAAATACTGTCATCAAATGAAGCTCTACATTTTTCGAGTACCCCACAAGCAATTTGCTTTTTATTCAGTCTACCTCTGAGCTCCGTGGAGTCCAGTTAAGTTCTCTCCTAAAATTTTCTGGTTTTTTGGTCAAAATTAAAATACATTTTTTTTTGGATTTCAATTTTAATTTGTGCTTAAAAATTCAAGTGGTGTTTTTTTTATTTTGGTGAAAATCACCAAATTTATTTTGAATGTGATATTAATCTTTGGGCGTCAAAACTCAAATTGATTTGATTTCTTTAATGAAATCATTTTTTTTTTTTGGGTTAAACACGCACGTGGACTATATTGACAGATGGTAAAAGGCCAGTCTAAATATTCATTTTATAATTGCCGCAGTCTTTTTCGCAGCCAGCCCATCTTTTATTTCATATTCATCTTTGAGCTTCAAAACTTAAATTGATTTGACTTCTTAAACTTCTGTTTAATGAAATCGCTTTTTTTTGTTTTCTTCGTATGAACTTGATGTAAGTCTGTGATGTGTTAGTGTTCTTAGTCCTATGTGACATATGTTGCCGTCGACGGATTCCTTTAATTTGAGGTGTGAGGTGGAGGACAGTGACGGTTGCTATTGGTGCCGTCAGTGCACCTATTTTTTGCTGGGTGAACTTTTCCTGATCTACATCTGTAGAAAAAGAATTTCTAGTCGTCTTATCGCTAGGTATTCGAGTATTAGAGTGGTGGCTTGTGCCAGAAGGATTGAAGAAAAGTAGGGGCCATTTATGGCTTATGGACTTTTTTAAGCCATGCTACTTTGTGTGTTTGGTGTTTAGGTGTGCGGTGTTTAGGAGTGTTGGCACATCGTTAGCTAGTGATTTCCTAGTGGATTATTCGGCAACAATTCTGCTTATTGGCATATATTTGTAGTGAAGTCCATCAATAACGAAATCACAAGCCAAATTTGACAATAAGCTCAAATATTAGCTGTGAAATGTTACCAGTGTTGATTAATGCCAGTTGAGAACCTCTAACAACACTGATTGCCATTCAACTTTCGATGCAGTCCTAAACTACAGAGTTGCAAAATTTTATATCATCACAGTAAGCATGAAGATGCATAAAATTTTTCCATGTGAACGCAGACAATTTTCAGATATGTATACTTTTTTGGTGAAAATTTACCGAGTGTTGGTTCGCGATTTCAATTTTAGTTTGTGCTTAACACACTGACGTCGGCCATATTGAAAAGTGGTAATAGGTCAGTATAACTATTATTTTTCCAACTGTCCAGTCTCCCTCGGAGCCCAATGGAAAGTCTCAATCAGACTCCCTTTTATTATGGTGTGTATCAAATAATTAATAATTTTATTTTTTATTTTCAGTTAATCTTTGAGGTTCAAAACTCAAATAGATTTGATTTCTTCAATGAAATCTCTCTTTTTCTTATATTTCACGTATTCATTCCTTCGTGTAAAGTTGATTTGAATATCTCTAGAGGAGGTGAGGCATTGAAGAGGTACGCATCACGAGTCATTTCTAACGAAGCATTCTCGAGTCTGTTCGGGCCGATTAATAGTGGGACATGGAACACAATTGGCTGTGCAAGTAGTAGAACTCCAAGATTGGGGATTTCTTTAAATTTATCTTTGAGCTTCAAAACTCAAATTGCTTTGATTTCTTTAATGAAATACCTTCTTTTTTTATATTTTTTCATATTGGGAGTTACTCTTTCGATCTAACGTTGAAGCACATTGACGTGGACATTGACAGTTGGTAATAGGTCAGTATACGTATTATCTTACCAACTGCCCAGTCTCCTTCGGAGCTCAATGGAATGTCCCTTATTAGAGTCTCCCTTAATTTTGGTGTGTACTAAATACTAAATAATTTATTTCGTATTTTCTATTAAACTTTGAGCGTCAAAACTCAAATTGATTTAATTTCTTAAACTCCAGTTTAATGAAATCTATTTTTTTTTAAGTTTTTAGTATTCATTCCTTCGTATGAAGTTGATTTAAATATCTGTAACATGTCGTCAAAGGGTCGTCTTAATTTGAGTCGTGAAAGGACGGTCGCGGAGGAGAGTGACGGTTGGTTTGGGTTATTGCACCTAATTTTTAATGGGTCAAGTAACGAATTGATGCCTGGCATCAACGTAATAGGCATTCGGATGCGTATGGGAGAGAGTTTTAGTGTAATATATTTAGAAAAATTTTTTTCGGAGAGGTATTGGATTTGAGGATTGTTGTTGATGCAGAAGTTGAAGGTTCCATATATTTGGTGTACAATTTGATTACAGAGTCCATTCTTGCTTTCCTATTTGTATAATTAAAATGATCATTGGAGCGGTTTAACTATGCCTAAGTTAAAGGTTTATTGCGGCCTAAAAAGTGGCATCTGGACGGCTGAGCATAATTCGCTGAGCAATTTGTTTTCTTTTAATCTTTGAGCTTCAAAACTCAAATTGATTTGATTTCTTTAATGAAATCTTTTTTGTTTTTAATAATTGTTTATATTATTGGAGTACTCCTTTGATAGAAACATATACTCAAAGCTCACTGTCGTGGACTACATTGTTAGTTGGTTATAGGTCAGTATACGTATTATCTTACCAACTGCCCAGTCTCCTTCGGAGCTCAATGGAATGTCCTTAATTAGAGTCCCCTTATTTTTGGTGTGTACTAAATACTAAATTTATTTCGTATTTTCTATTAATCTTTGAGCTTCAAAACTCAAATTGATTTAATTTCTTAAACTTCTGTTTAATGAAATCTATTTTTTTTTATGTTTTTAGTATTCATTCCTTCGTATGAAGTTGATTTAAATATCTGTAACATGTCGTCAAAGGGTCGTCTTAATTTGAGTCGTGAAAGGACGGTCGCGGAGGAGAGTGACGGTTGGTTTGGGTTATTGCACCTAATTTTTGTTGGGTCAAGTAACGAATTGATGCCTGGCATCAACGTAATAGGCATTCGGATGCGTTAGGAGTCTTACTGTAATATATATTTTATAAATTCTTTTTTATGAATTGAGGAAAAATTGGTTGTTGAGGTTTCCAAAATAAACAACTTTAGAGGGATCGGTGGTAACCACTGAAGTACTAAGAGGTCGATTATTGTTGATGCAGAAGTTGGAGTTTTTTTAATATTTATTATTGGGAGGTAGTCCTTCGACTACATTGACAGTTGGTAATAGGTCAGTATAAGTATTATCTTACCAACTGCCCAGTCTCCCTCGGAGCTCAATGGAATGTCCTTAATTAGAGTCTCCCTTATTTTTGGTGTGTACTAAATACTAAATTATTTTATTTCGTATTTTCTATTAATCTTTGAGCTTCAAAACTCAAATTGATATCATTTCTTCAATGAAATCTTTTTTTTTTTTTCCTTATATTTCACGTAATTATTCCTTCGTATAAAGTTGATTTGAGTCTTTGTAATGTGTCAATGTTTTTAGTCGTATGTCTAATATGTATCCGTCAAAAAGTTTTCGTTGCATTGTATTTGCTAAGATTTTCAGAGCAAAAGTAAGGGTCATTTTGCTTCTTCGGAGCTATATTTAATTAGTTCTTGTCGGATTAGTAGAAGGTGCCCACAATGCATAGCCGAAGTACTAACTGCGTGGTATTATAGGCATGTTTGTTAGCCCGGAAGGGAAGAATTTTGTAAGATGATTGTAGGAATTTTTTGGAAAATTAATCTTTGACTCAACAAATGTCTCGAGTTATTGGTTTTTGAGTGCATTCGCCCGTCTTCAGTGATGTAAAGGTGCTGAAGTATTTAAGAGGTACGGGTGACGGGCCACTTCTAACGAAGTCTTGTCGAGCCGAGTTTGAAACATTTTTGAAACCAAAAACGACTTTCTTCTGGCACCTGGACATGTAGTAGAACTCTAGCCCAAGATTGAGGATTTTTAAAAATTATTCTTTGATCCTCAACACTCAAATTGGATTTCTTTAATGAAATCTGTTCTTTTCTTTTTAATATTTTTTCATATTATTGGGAGTTATTCTTTCGATCTAACGTTGAAGCACACTGACGTGGACATTGACAGTTGGTAATAGGTCAGTACAAGTATTATCTTACCAACTGCCCAGTCTCCCTCGGAGCTCAATGGAATGTCCTTAATTAGAGTCTCTCTTATTTTTTGTGTGTACTAAATACTAAATAATTTATTTCGTATTTTCTCTTAATCTTTGAGCGTCAAAACTCAAATTGATTTAATTTCTTAAACTCCTGTTTAATGAAATCTATTTTTTTTTTATGTTTTTAGTATTCATTCCTTCGTATGAAGTTGATTTAAATATCTGTAACATGTCGTCAAAGGGTCGTCTTAATTTGAGTCGTGAAGGGATGGTTGTGGAGGAGAGTGACGGTTGCTGTTGGGTTATTGCACCTAATTTTTGTTGGGTCAAGTAACGAATTGATGCCTGGCATCAACGTAATAGGCATTCGGATGCGTTAGGAGTCTTACTGTAATATATATTTTATAAATTCTTTTTTATGAATTGAGGAAAAATTGGTTGTTGAGGTTTCCAAAATAAACAACTTTAGAGGGATCGGTGGTAACCACTGAAGTACTAAGAGGTCGATTATTGTTGATGCAGAAGTTGGAGTTTTTTTAATATTTATTATTGGGAGGTAGTCCTTCGACTACATTGACAGTTGGTAATAGGTCAGTATAAGTATTATCTTACCAACTGCCCAGTCTCCCTCGGAGCTCAATGGAATGTCCTTAATTAGAGTCTCCCTTATTTTTGGTGTGTACTAAATACTAAATTATTTTATTTCGTATTTTCTATTAATCTTTGAGCTTCAAAACTCAAATTGATATCATTTCTTCAATGAAATCTTTTTTTTTTTTTCCTTATATTTCACGTAATTATTCCTTCGTATAAAGTTGATTTGAGTCTTTGTAATGTGTCAATGTTTTTAGTCGTATGTCTAATATGTATCCGTCAAAAAGTTTTCGTTGCATTGTATTTGCTAAGATTTTCAGAGCAAAAGTAAGGGTCATTTTGCTTCTTCGGAGCTATATTTAATTAGTTCTTGTCGGATTAGTAGAAGGTGCCCACAATGCATAGCCGAAGTACTAACTGCGTGGTATTATAGGCATGTTTGTTAGCCCGGAAGGGAAGAATTTTGTAAGATGATTGTAGGAATTTTTTGGAAAATTAATCTTTGACTCAACAAATGACTCGAGTTATTGGTTTTTGAGTGCATTCGCCCGTCTTCAGTGATGTAAAGGTGCTGAAGTATTTAAGAGGTACGGGTGACGGGCCACTTCTAACGAAGTCTTGTCGAGCCGAGTTTGAAACATTTTTGAAACCAAAAACGACTTTCTTCTGGCACCTGGACATGTAGTAGAACTCTAGCCCAAGATTGAGGATTTTTAAAAATTATTCTTTGATCCTCAACACTCAAATTGGATTTCTTTAATGAAATCTGTTCTTTTCTTTTTAATATTTTTTCATATTATTGGGAGTTATTCTTTCGATCTAACGTTGAAGCACACTGACGTGGACATTGACAGTTGGTAATAGGTCAGTACAAGTATTATCTTACCAACTGCCCAGTCTCCCTCGGAGCTCAATGGAATGTCCTTAATTAGAGTCTCTCTTATTTTTTGTGTGTACTAAATACTAAATAATTTATTTCGTATTTTCTCTTAATCTTTGAGCGTCAAAACTCAAATTGATTTAATTTCTTAAACTCCTGTTTAATGAAATCTATTTTTTTTTTTATGTTTTTAGTATTCATTCCTTCGTATGAAGTTGATTTAAATATCTGTAACATGTCGTCAAAGGGTCGTCTTAATTTGAGTCGTGAAAGGACGGTCGCGGAGGAGAGTGACGGTTGGTTTGGGTTATTGCACCTAATTTTTAATGGGTCAAGTAACGAATTGATGCCTGGCATCAACGTAGTAGGCATTCGGATGCGTTAGGAGTCTTACTGTAATATATATTATATAATTTTTTTTATGAATTGAGGAAAAATTGGTTGTTGAGGTTTCCAAAATAAACAACTTTAGAGGGATCGGTGGTAACCACTGAAGTACTAAGAGGTCGATTATTGTGGATGCAGAAGTTGGAGTTTTTTCAATATTTGTTATTGGGAGGTAGTCCTTCGACTACATTGACAGTTGGTAATAGGTCAGTATAAGTATTATCTTACCAACTGCCCAGTTTCCTTCGGAGCTCAATGGTCCTTAATTAGAGTCTCCCTTTTTGTGTATATTAAATACTTAATAATTTTGTTTCGTATTTTCTATTAATTTGTGAGTGTCAAAACTTAAATTGATTTAATTTCTTAAACTCGTGTTGGATAAAATTTGTTTCTAGTGTTTTTGATATTCGTTCGTATAAAGTTGATTTAAGTCTTTGTAATGTTTCAATGTTTTTGGTCGTATGTTTTGCTAAGGTTTCTAACGAAGCCTTTCCGAGGCCCTCCTAACGGACCCTTGTCGAGGCACTTCTAACGAAGCCTTCTCGACTCATTTCTAACGAGTCCTTATCGAGACACTCCTGACAGAGGAATGTCTCTTTTATTTGTGTATATTAAATACTCAATTTTATTTCGTATTTTCTATTAATCTTTGAGCTTCAAAACTCAAATTGATTTAATTTCTTAAACTCCTGTTTAATGAAATCTCTTTTTTTTTCTTATATTTCACGTATTCATTCTTTCGTCTAAACTTGATTTAAGTCTCTAATGTGTCAATGTTTTTAGTCGTATGTCTAAGATGTAGCCGTCAACGGGTTCACTAAATTTGAGGTGATTTTGTGATGTGGAGGATAGTGACGGTTGGTGTTGGGTCAGTGCACCTATTTTTTGCTATGAGGTGAGGTGAGGTGTTTCTTTGAATTGTGTTCTTGTTGTGAGGTGGGTCTTATGTAGCACCAGGCGAATCTTCTAGATACTGTGCATTATGTAGGATTGGCAATGGGCCATTTCGAGGTAGGCCATGGTTCTTGGGTAGGGGGGAGAGTTCTTTTCTTTGGAGATGCCTACTATTTTGCTGGAACGGCATTCGAATGCTTATGGAAGTCTTACTGTAATAATGTCTTTGACTGTTATTGGATGCAGTGATGAGCCGTTGCTTGTTCAGGCGATTCCAAGACAGATAATTTGGATGGAGAGGTGGTAAGAATTTAACTACTAATATTTATGTATTCACCGATTTAATCGTAATTCTCTTTTTATCTATTACAAATACAGCTCAGCGGGAGATTCTATTCCGAGAGAGTTTTATTTCTCAAAGCCACTGACAATGTTTCAATTGGAGCGAAATATTCAGAACTATACTAGAGCAGATGTGAAGATTTGATTTGAAGAATACAAAACGACGGAGATCACTTAAAATGTCAATGTAAGCGGAATGCGTCCACACGGGCCACTTCCCTGAGATGCGTTGGTGCTGAGGGCGGAGTGCAATAGCCAAGCAACAAATTGTATGCACACATACGTTCCAGAAGTAGACGGTAAAGGCTCAAGTGGAGACAGCTACAATTCTTTGCGGATGGCTTCACTTCATTGTCTTTCTCACCTGGGAAAGGCGCACACGAATTCATCCGATAATTGGAAACCCATTTTTCACAAATAAAATTTATAAAGAAACGAGAATTTTATCGTTAGATCTTATATCATATATCGTAGGGTCGGGGATATTTTTGATACACATGTTAGCATAAATCATTAGTCGCAATACGATACGTTATAAAAGAGGACTAGAGTTTCTGCTCTTTATTGGGTAGTCTTCAGGTGCTCTGAAATCAATGCAAGGAATATGGCTGGGCAGTATGAAAAACGCTGCGACCTAATGTGGTGCAACGAAAGGGGCATTAGCAGAAAGGCATTGCTGTGGGTGTGTCTGGGTCATGATCATCACCCTTTCTGAAGACATATGAGCCTGGACTCCGCTAACCTATAAAGCGCCATAATGAAATAGCCATATTCATCCAGAAGCTTATATCAGCTGCGAAATAGGTTGACAAACAGTGTTGGCTAATGCCAGTTGAGAGCCTCTAACAACACTAGTTACAAATACTGATTACTTTCAATGCAGCCCTAAACTACAGAGTTGCAAAATACTGTCATCAAATGAAGCTCTACATTTTTCGAGTACCCCACAAGCAATTTGCTTTTTATTCAGTCTACCTCTGAGCTCCGTGGAGTCCAGTTAAGTTCTATTCTAAAATTTTCTGGTTTTTTGGTCAAAATTAAAATACATTTTTTTTTGGATTTCAATTTTAATTTGTGCTTAAAAATTCAAGTGGTGTTTTTTTATTTCGGTGAAAATCACCAAATTTATTTTGAATGTGATATTAATCTTTGGGCGTCAAAACTCAAATTGATTTGATTTCTTTAATGAAATCATTTTTTTTTTTTTTGGGTTAAACACGCACGTGGACTATATTGACAGATGGTAAAAGGTCAGTCTAAATATTCATTTTATAATTGCCGCAGTCTTTTCCGCAGCCAGCCCATCTTTTATTTCATATTCATTTTTGAGCTTCAAAACTTAAATTGATTTGACTTCTTAAACTTCTGTTTAATGAAATCGCTTTTTTTTGTTTTCTTCGTATGAACTTGATGTAAGTCTGTGATGTGTTAGTGTTCTTAGTCCTATGTGACATATGTTGCCGTCGACGGATTCCTTTAATTTGAGGTGTGAGGTGGAGGACAGTGACGGTTGCTATTGGTGCCGTCAGTGCACCTATTTTTTGCTGGGTGAACTTTTCCTGATCTACATCTGTAGAAAAAGAATTTCTAGTCGTCTTATCGCTAGGTATTCGAGTATTAGAGTGGTGGCTTGTGCCAGAAGGATTGAAGAAAAGTAGGGGCCATTTATGGCTTATGGACTTTTTTAAGCCATGCTACTTTGTGTGTTTGGTGTTTAGGTGTGCGGTGTTTAGGAGTGTTGGCACATCGTTAGCTAGTGATTTCCTAGTGGATTATTCGGCAACAATTCTGCTTATTGGCATATATTTGTAGTGAAGTCCATCAATAACGAAATCACAAGCCAAATTTGACAATAAGCTCAAATATTAGCTGTGAAATGTTACCAGTGTTGATTAATGCCAGTTGAGTACCTCTAACAACACTGATTGCCATTCAACTTTCGATGCAGTCCTAAACTACAGAGTTGCAAAATTTTATATCATCACAGTAAGCATGAAGATGCATAAAATTTTTCCATGTGAACGCAGACAATTTTCAGATATGTATACTTTTTTGGTGAAAATTTACCGAGTGTTGGTTCGCGATTTCAATTTTAGTTTGTGCTTAACACACTGACGTCGACCACATTGAAAAGTGGTAATAGGTCAGTATAACTATTATTTTTCCAACTGCCCAGTCTCCCTCGGAGCCCAATGGAAAGTCTCAATCAGACTCCCTTTTATTATGGTGTGTATCAAATAATTAATAATTTTATTTTTTATTTTCAGTTAATCTTTGAGGTTCAAAACTCAAATAGATTTGATTTCTTCAATGAAATCTCTCTTTTTCTTATATTTCACGTATTCATTCCTTCGTGTAAAGTTGATTTGAATATCTCTAGAGGAGGTGAGGCATTGAAGAGGTACGCATCACGAGTCATTTCTAACGAAGCATTCTCGAGTCTGTTCGGGCCGATTAATAGTGGCACATGGACATGGAACACAATTGGCTGTGCAAGTAGTAGAACTCCAAGATTGGGGATTTCTTTAAATTTATCTTTGAGCTTCAAAACTCAAATTGCTTTGATTTCTTTAATGAAATACCTTCTTTTTTTATATTTTTTCATATTGGGAGTTACTCTTTCGATCTAACGTTGAAGCACATTGACGTGGACATTGACAGTTGGTAATAGGTCAGTATACGTATTATCTTACCAACTGCCCAGTCTCCTTCGGAGCTCAATGGAATGTCCCTTATTAGAGTCTCCCTTAATTTTGGTGTGTACTAAATACTAAATAATTTATTTCGTATTTTCTATTAAACTTTGAGCGTCAAAACTCAAATTGATTTAATTTCTTAAACTCCAGTTTAATGAAATCTATTTTTTTTTAAGTTTTTAGTATTCATTCCTTCGTATGAAGTTGATTTAAATATCTGTAACATGTCGTCAAAGGGTCGTCTTAATTTGAGTCGTGAAAGGACGGTCGCGGAGGAGAGTGACGGTTGGTTTGGGTTATTGCACCTAATTTTTAATGGGTCAAGTAACGAATTGATGCCTGGCATCAACGTAATAGGCATTCGGATGCGTATGGGAGAGAGTTTTAGTGTAATATATTTAGAAAAATTTTTTTCGGAGAGGTATTGGATTTGAGGATTGTTGTTGATGCAGAAGTTGAAGGTTCCATATATTTGGTGTACAATTTGATTACAGAGTCCATTCTTGCTTTCCTATTTGTATAATTAAAATGATCATTGGAGCGGTTTAACTATGCCTAAGTTAAAGGTTTATTGCGGCCTAAAAAGTGGCATCTGGACGGCTGAGCATAATTCGCTGAGCAATTTGTTTTCTTTTAATCTTTGAGCTTCAAAACTCAAATTGATTTGATTTCTTTAATGAAATCTTTTTTGTTTTTAATAATTGTTTATATTATTGGAGTACTCCTTTGATAGAAACATATACTCAAAGCTCACTGTCGTGGACTACATTGTTAGTTGGTTATAGGTCAGTATACGTATTATCTTACCAACTGCCCAGTCTCCTTCGGAGCTCAATGGAATGTCCTTAATTAGAGTCCCCTTATTTTTGGTGTGTACTAAATACTAAATAATTTATTTCGTATTTTCTATTAATCTTTGAGCGTCAAAACTCAAATTGATTTAATTTCTTAAACTTCTGTTTAATGAAATCTATTTTTTTTTATGTTTTTAGTATTCATTCCTTCGTATGAAGTTTATTTAAATATCTGTAACATGTCGTCAAAGGGTCGTCTTAATTTGAGTCGTGAAAGGACGGTCGCGGAGGAGAGTGACGGTTGGTTTGGGTTATTGCACCTAATTTTTAATGGGTCAAGTAACGAATTGATGCCTGGCATCAACGTAATAGGCATTCGGATGCGTTAGGAGTCTTACTGTAATATATATTATATAATTTTTTTTATGAATTGAGGAAAAATTGGTTGTTGAGGTTTCCAAAATAAACAACTTTAGAGGGATCGGTGGTAACCACTGAAGTACTAAGAGGTCGATTATTGTGGATGCAGAAGTTGGAGTTTTTTCAATATTTATTATTGGGAGGTAGTCCTTCGACTACATTGACAGTTGGTAATAGGTCAGTATAAGTATTATCTTACCAACTGCCCAGTCTCCCTCGGAGCTCAATGGAATGTCCTTAATTAGAGTCTCCCTTATTTTTGGTGTGTACTAAATACTAAATTATTTTATTTCGTATTTTCTATTAATCTTTGAGCTTCAAAACTCAAATTGATATCATTTCTTCAATGAAATCTTTTTTTTTTTTTCCTTATATTTCACGTAATTATTCCTTCGTATAAAGTTGATTTGAGTCTTTGTAATGTGTCAATGTTTTTAGTCGTATGTCTAATATGTATCCGTCAAAAAGTTTTCGTTGCATTGTATTTGCTAAGATTTTCAGAGCAAAAGTAAGGGTCATTTTGCTTCTTCGGAGCTATATTTAATTAGTTCTTGTCGGATTAGTAGAAGGTGCCCACAATGCATAGCCGAAGTACTAACTGCGTGGTATTATAGGCATGTTTGTTAGCCCGGAAGGGAAGAATTTTGTAAGATGATTGTAGGAATTTTTTGGAAAATTAATCTTTGACTCAACAAATGACTCGAGTTATTGGTTTTTGAGTGCATTCGCCCGTCTTCAGTGATGTAAAGGTGCTGAAGTATTTAAGAGGTACGGGTGACGGGCCACTTCTAACGAAGTCTTGTCGAGCCGAGTTTGAAACATTTTTGAAACCAAAAACGACTTTCTTCTGGCACCTGGACATGTAGTAGAACTCTAGCCCAAGATTGAGGATTTTTAAAAATTATTCTTTGATCCTCAACACTCAAATTGGATTTCTTTAATGAAATCTGTTCTTTTCTTTTTAATATTTTTTCATATTATTGGGAGTTATTCTTTCGATCTAACGTTGAAGCACACTGACGTGGACATTGACAGTTGGTAATAGGTCAGTACAAGTATTATCTTACCAACTGCCCAGTCTCCCTCGGAGCTCAATGGAATGTCCTTAATTAGAGTCTCTCTTATTTTTTGTGTGTACTAAATACTAAATAATTTATTTCGTATTTTCTATTAATCTTTGAGCGTCAAAACTCAAATTGATTTAATTTCTTAAACTCCTGTTTAATGAAATCTATTTTTTTTTGTTTTTAGTATTCATTCCTTCGTATGAAGTTGATTTAAATATCTGTAACATGTCGTCAAAGGGTCGTCTTAATTTGAGTCGTGAAAGGACGGTCGCGGAGGAGAGTGACGGTTGGTTTGGGTTATTGCACCTAATTTTTAATGGGTCAAGTAACGAATTGATGCCTGGCATCAACGTAGTAGGCATTCGGATGCGTTAGGAGTCTTACTGTAATATATATTATATAATTTTTTTTATGAATTGAGGAAAAATTGGTTGTTGAGGTTTCCAAAATAAACAACTTTAGAGGGATCGGTGGTAACCACTGAAGTACTAAGAGGTCGATTATTGTGGATGCAGAAGTTGGAGTTTTTTCAATATTTGTTATTGGGAGGTAGTCCTTCGACTACATTGACAGTTGGTAATAGGTCAGTATACGTATTATCTTACCAACTGCCCAGTTTCCTTCGGAGCTCAATGGTCCTTAATTAGAGTCTCCCTTTTTGTGTATATTAAATACTTAATAATTTTGTTTCGTATTTTCTATTAATCTGTGAGTGTCAAAACTTAAATTGATTTAATTTCTTAAACTCGTGTTGGATAAAATTTGTTTCTAGTGTTTTTGGTATTCGTTCGTATAAAGTTGATTTAAGTCTTTGTAATGTTTCAATGTTTTTGGTCGTATGTTTTGCTAAGGTTTCTAACGAAGCCTTTCCGAGGCCCTCCTAACGGACCCTTGTCGAGGCACTTCTAACGAAGCCTTCTCGACTCATTTCTAACGAGTCCTTATCGAGACACTCCTGACAGAGGAATGTCTCTTTTATTTGTGTATATTAAATACTCAATTTTATTTCGTATTTTCTATTAATCTTTGAGCTTCAAAACTCAAATTGATTTAATTTCTTAAACTCCTGTTTAATGAAATCTCTTTTTTTTCTTATATTTCACGTATTCATTCTTTCGTCTAAACTTGATTTAAGTCTCTAATGTGTCAATGTTTTTAGTCGTATGTCTAAGATGTAGCCGTCAACGGGTTCACTAAATTTGAGGTGATTTTGTGATGTGGAGGACAGTGACGGTTGGTGTTGGGTCAGTGCACCTATTTTTTGCTATGAGGTGAGGTGAGGTGTTTCTTTGAATTGTGTTCTTGTTGTGAGGTGGGTCTTATGTAGCACCAGGCGAATCTTCTAGATACTGTGCATTATGTAGGATTGGCAATGGGCCATTTCGAGGTAGGCCATGGTTCTTGGGTAGGGGGGAGAGTTCTTTTCTTTGGAGATGCCTACTATTTTGCTGGAACGGCGGCATTCGAATGCTTATGGAAGTCTTACTGTAATAATGTATTTGACTGTTATTGGATGCAGTGACGAGCCGTTGCTTGTTCAGGCGATTCCAAGACGGATAATTTGGATGGAGAGGTGGTAAGAATTTAACTACTAATATTTATGTATTCACCGATTTAATCGTAATTCTCTTTTTATCTATTACAAATACAGCTCAGCGGGAGATTCTATTCCGAGAGAGTTTTATTTCTCAAAGCCACTGACAATGTTTCAATTGGAGCGAAATATTCAGAACTATACTGGAGCAGATGTGAAGATTTGATTTGAAGAATACAAAACGACGGAGATCACTTAAAATGTCAATGTAAGCGGAATGCGTCCACACGGGCCACTTCCCTGAGATGCGTTGGTGCTGAGGGCGGAGTGCAATAGCCAAGCAACAAATTGTATGCACACATACGTTCCAGAAGTAGACGGTAAAGGCTCAAGGGGAGACTACAATTCTTTGCGGATTTATTGATCACTTCATTGTCTTTCTCACCTGGGAAAAGGAAACAAGTCCAGTTTCATATGTAAAGACATTTTAAAATAAATTTTGAGTATTAGAGAAAGAAAAGAATTTGTTATTATATAATATTTAGTTTTATACCAGAACACAACGGGTTCGGACCTAAGCTTACAACAATTTGGTTGTCGTTCAAAGCAGCTTTGACGTTGGTTATCACAGTTAGGGTTGGTATTGAGGGCTCGATGTTTGGGCTATTAGTGAACAATTTGTGGCCACACATTTTCTTTATAGAGAGAAAAGGTCAAATATTTAAACGAAAAAGCCGTGTATAGCTTCAGTTGTACTTGTGCAAGCAGAGGAATATATACAGACATGTATATACAAGCATGCGATACGAGTGGGCGTGCCAATTGCAACATGTTGCCTTACTGCATGTGTGTGCCACATTTCCATTGTTGTTGCCGCTGTTGCTGTTGCTGTTAGATTGTTTCGAACAGGCGCATCAATTTCTGGCCAAGTTTAAACTAAATAAAAAGCAAATGCGGTTGGGTGGGGCAACGTCATGTGTACGAGCATAATATCAACTTTGAACAGACACATACACCCACACACATGAGTGAATGGAATGTGTTGCAGGCAGCGGCAAGGATTCCCTCGTTGCAAGCGCTTAAGAAGTTTCAGACATGAAATCAATTTGTCTTCCAACTCCCACGAAAATAAAAACTGAGCCAAACGCCAGCGAGCAGGCAACCGGGCAACGAACGAGCCAAACAACCAAAAGGAAAAAGAAAATACAGCAAAAATAGCCAAAAATTGCTAGCCAGAAAAAGCTAAAAAGAGGAAAAACTCAAATGCGGACTCTCAAATGCTCTTTAACAGTAAATATGTACATATAAAATAAATATAAAGAAAAGTTTGTATAAAATATATATTTTTTGTAACATATATATTATATGTATATTATATATATATATATATATATATATATATATATATATATATATATATATATATATATATATATATATATATATATATATATATATATTATATATCTTATCATATTATATAGTTAAAACTGTACAATTTTTAAATACTACTACACTTGTTCAAAATAATAACATATGCTTTAAATTAACGACTTTGAAATATTGAGTACCCCTACTGCGCTTGATCTTCCATAGCTACAATTTTCTCACTTATAGCATTCCACCTGACATATATTAGCACTTAAGCGAGTAGCCAATTATGTCTAGCACCCACGCCCAACAATTCACCCATATGGCTACAGTACTAACTCGCTAGCAAGAATTCCAAATGTGTGGCATAGCAGAGCCAAGATATTTGGGCATATGCCATGGCAGGGTATCAGATGGCAGCCAGCCAGGCAAGCAGTCATTGCCTCTACTAAAGGCAGTCATGTGGCAACACACACACAGCACGTGCGGCCATGGGCGGAGGGGGGCGTGGCAGTGCAATAACTTGTATTTTAAGTTTACTCACTGCTGGGATTCGAAATTTAATTTCATAGTGCGATGCGTTGTTATTATTTTGCATAATAACATTTCTGGCAACTGCTCTGAAATACCCAGCGGTATCACACACACAGACCCTATCCGCCCACGCCCCATGGCCACTTTAACTATATCTAAGCATATCTTATGTGTGCATTAGGGGTATTCAAGTGAGATCTAGCTTCAAATTTAATACTTGATGGCGATAGATATATAATATAGAAAATAGATTTTTAAAATAAAATTTGATTCTATTATTAAGAATATTTCAGGTAAAATATATTCTTTATCAGGAGGTAATGCTTTCTTCTGTCAGGTGGTATTGATCTCGAAAACTCCAAAAGCTAGAGGAATGAAAGTTTCAATATGTAATAAGTTAATGGTTTGTTTGTTCGGTAACTAATTATCGATAAGAATCAATAAAATTAAAATTGTTTTTTGAAGGAGGAGTTTTCGATTTTTACAGTGTATCTCCTTCTTAGGCAGAACTAGAAGCCCTTTTACTTGTTTATATTCAAGTTGAGGAAATTTTTGAAAATTTGTAATTTCATAGATTCAAACCCAAGTTTGAGGACTCAATCATTTCATTCTCGCAGCAGTGAGTACCCCTACTGTTAGTTTGGGCTACTATTTTGTCATATTTTCTGGCTGATTTTCCGGCTCAACGAAATGAGCTGAAATTTCCGTGTGTGCGTAAGCTTTGCCTGCCGCTTGGGACTCTTCTCGATTGGGCAATCGCATCCGGGTTATTAGACGAGGCATCGAGCACGGCCAGCGATTAGAAGTTCTGCGTAAAAAGAGCTCATCAAGCGCCTTTTCGGACATGCGGTTAGGTATTAGTCGGATCACAGCAAGACATCATTTCAGGAAAGTCCCAAGCTAATTATTTGCGTATTCAGTAAGCAGACAAGTCAACCAGCAAATGCGATTGGCTTATCGCACGTTGAATAAACAGTCAAATATTAGCTCTGCAAATAATCATAGCTAGGCAAATATTGAGTCCAAGTTGAAACAACTTTATAATTCTTAAAATAACCTGGACATGTTAAGCAGTTAAGCAGTTCTAATAAAAGATCATGACGTCAGTTGCGCACAGCTGTTGCTATGCTTACGAAACTTGAAAAGTTTTTGGATCACATACGTGAGCTGTGAACAACCTTTGCTATTGGTAACCTTGAAGGGAAGCTGACGGAATATTAGGCACAAGCTTAGCTTAGTATGATAGTTATGAAGAAATCGATAATAATAATAATCGATTTTTTTCAATTTGGGTTTCTTGCTTACAACCGGCTTAGAAGACAATTCCTTTCTGAATTTGGTATTCTTTTTCTTTGCCACTCTCTCGCTTTGTCTTTCCCCTTCTCTTGCTCTCTTGAATTCTGTCTCTCTCTCTCTATATCTGTGTTTTCTCTTTTTTATATTTTCATATATCACTTTTGTCTAGTTCGTTTTTTGCTTTTTTCTCTTTCCCTATTTCTATATTTTTTTTCTCCTTTTTTATTTTTTATCCAAATTCGTTACGTATACGCAGTGTAGTCAGTTCTGTGACTTATCATTTTTTCTCATTTTTTCTTCCTCACTCTCTACGTTTTCCTCATTTTTCCCCACGCTCTCCCCTTTTCCCACCCCTCTCCTAGTGTCTATATGCCACATCAGCTTTCCATATTTTTCTACGTTACGTATACGCAACGTTGTCTTCTACATTTCTTATACCTAAACTCTGCCTTTCTTTGAGTGAGATTACGTTTCTCGTTCTTGCTGTCCCTCTACACCTGTTTGCTTTTTGCAGAGGCCCATTTATTGAGCTCTAATCTATTTTTTAATAAAAGAAAAAAAAAACCCTGCCAGCGGGTGGTCTTGTCCGAGGATGGGCATTTGTGGTGCTGTCTCAATATTTTATTGTTGCTTAAATCATGAAAACAAAATGCGCTCATAATAAAATTGAAGCAGCAGCACTACCAAGAGCAACAGCAGCAGCAACAGTAAGAGCAATGTGTAAACACATGTAATGCCTGGCCACATTGTCTCTCATTGTTGCTGTTGTTGTTGTTAAGAGCAACTGCCGTTGTCTGTCTGGTAAACCAAAATTGTTGCTCGTTTTCCGCATGAATCACTTGCATCATCATCATCAGCCAGCTTCCTGCCCCTGCTCAGTGCAGCTGCTATGGCCTAGGCAAAACCCTTTTACAGTTCACATATGAAACCACAGCATTGTAATTGTGTGTGTGTGTGTGTGTGTGGGTGTGACTGCACACACACACACACACACACACTCACATAACCGTTTCGTGCACTTTGTAAGTAGCTTTTAATATATTTTGCCACAAGCCAGAAAAGCTACAAAAAAAAAAAAAAAATATATATATATATATATATATATATATATATATAAAATCGAAAATAAATAAATAAAAAAATATCCCTCAACGTTGCTCTTTTATGTGTGCGTGTGTGTGCCTGCAGAAATTGGATTAAAATTAAAATACAAAATCAACAACAAAAAAACAAAAAAAAAAAAAAAAAACCAGAAGGAGGATGAAAAACTCACATGAAGCATGATGCAAAGAGCGCAAAATTAAATGCAATAAAATACACACACATACATATATATTTATATATATTGGGAATGCCTTCAAGCCAAAGTCAACCAAGCTACAGAAAAATACTAAAAAAATTCTAACACTAAATATTTTTTATTAAATATTCACTAGCTGAAAATGGTTTTGTTATCGAACTGGAAAAATATTACAAATTTGTTGCATAAATAAATTCCAAATATGAAGTTTTCTAGCAGCTAATAGAACTTTGGTAAATTAGCTAAACGAACAGATAAATGGACGAAAAAAGCATAGTTTGCTTCTGCTTCATCTTTCTGATCCACCCAGATCAACTAGGCCAAAGTGCTAAAAAATTTGATTAAAAATTTAAAATTATTTATATTGTTAAAATTTATAAATTAATCACAGCAAAATATATACAAATTGTTAATTAATTTTAAATAAAATAAAATTTAATATATACAATTTAATTAAAAAGTTAAAATTGTAAATTAAGCCGCCAAAAAATGTATAATTAATTCTAAATTAATTGTAAAATAAAAATTTCAATAATTTGATAATAATTAACATTTTTAAATTAAGCATAGAAAAATCTACCAAAAAGAGATTGTGTTTAACATTAATTCTAAATAAAATAAAATATATAAATATTTTAACTTTTAAATATTCATTATTTTTGGAAAATTGTATTTTTAAAATTTAAAATAAATTTTAATAGTTTTCAAATATTTAGTATATAAAATAAATACCAAAAATATACTAAGAAAATGTATATTTTTTTAATATTTATTTTCGATTGCTTTTCATTTGGGAGGTAATTCATATTTAATCCAATCTTACATTAAAATTATAATGTCTTACAATATATTTTTTAATAATTCCGAAAATACTTGTTCGCATCATCACATCACAATACGATCTTATCTGCTTTATGTTTATTTATATATATATGCTATATTATTTATACATATGCTATATTTATGTACATATGATATGTTTGCCTATTACGCCACATTCGCAACTTATAATTGCCTTCATAAATATTGTTACTGCATAATTTATGCCCCGTGCATGGACAAACAGTAAAATAGTTTTGCCAGCCAGTGTACACTGCTCACCATGGACAAATATTTGCAAATATTGATTTTATTTGTGATATATAATACTTCTGTGGTATCATGAGTGCATGATTTGGAGTGTGTTTGATAGCTGGGTTTCCGTTGCAGATCGGTTCGGTTGGTACAAAAATGCTTTTCTGGCCAAATTTGTATAAATTATATTTAATTGCTTAAATAAATTTTCAAATAAATATTTACGCTTTACGAAAAAGGTTCTTATCTCATAATGATCGACTATAGATACCCTGCATACAGCTAATACTTTTAGCCTATATTTGTAATATTATTACTGGCTTCTTTTATTTTCTGCCAAGATAGCTTGCACCCAGCTCGAAATAAGACCTGACAGCCGATTGAACCAATTAGAGGCATTTCGTGGGGACTTCAATTGTTTTGGGTTACGTTAATGCTGAGGCAGCTGTCAAACTGTCGGTCATTGCCATTGTCAGTGACGTTTGCACGTTTCGTTTTTTTTTTTTTCCAGTGTATACACCCACACAGACACACATCCACACACCCACACACCCACACACGCACAACACGCAGCTAGGCAAAGTTTCTGCTGAGCTTTGCAGTTGCCGCAAAGTTGCGCTGACGTTTGCAACATTTTGTTGTTGCTATTGTTGCATTGGCTCTATTAAACATTTAAACTAAGTGCAGGTCACGTCACGCGCCACACACTCCCCACTCGTACCTCGACTTCACTTTAATCCCACCCCCTCCCTTCCCTCCCATCAATCGACGCAATTACTTGCCAAATTGTTGTTGCCGCTGTCTTAAATTGTTGAAAATGTTGCGTTTGACGTTTGATCAGGCAGCCTTGATGGCCACATAAATTTTGATTTATGCCCCACACGCACATGCACACGGTACACAGACAGACGCAAATACATGTGTGTACATACATATGTATCCATCAGATACATGTGCGGCACGCGCTTCATTAATTTGTCATATGAAGCGATGCATAAAACAGATAGAAGTGCGGGTCAGGTCTATGGATATATCATTAAGCCAGCAGCCAGTTCATAATATATTTGCCCAGACGTACAAACAGAGAGAGACGGAGTGAGGGAGAGAGAAACAGGGAGGGAGTCACACACTCAGTCGTAGTCACAGACACACACACATACTCAGCCAGAAACATGCAATTAACAAGCAATTTGTGGCATATTAAATTGTACAAAATAAAATATATGTATGTATAGAAAAAAATAATATTTTATTAATTAAAAAAAAAAAAAAATGATCAAAAATGAAAAAATTTTAAATAACGAAAAATATATTTAAAAAAAAGTTATTAAGAAATATATTTTAAAAAATATAATAAATATTGCAAAGGTGGAACGTTAAAAGTAAACTTAAAAAACCTTTAAATAAAAAATAAACAAATAAAAAAAATATATTAAAAAAAATATTTATATCTATATATCATATATCTAAATTATGAATACAAAAAATAAATACTCAATTAAAATACATCTTGAAATCTAATATTACAAAATTTACATATATATACAAATATGGTAAAAGTTTGAAAAAAAAAACACAGAAGGAAATAATTATTAAACAAAATATAATATAAAATATAATTAAATAAAAAAGGAAAAAATTAACAAAAAAATGTTCCACAGGCAAAACATAAAATTACAAAAAATATATATATTTTATTACAAACAACATTCATAATTACGATTTGATATGATGATATATGGATATATAGAATTGTATAGAATTAAATTCAAGTATTGTTAGCTTGAGCTACTAAAGGACATGTTCTTGCGTATGTAGAAATTTTAAATACTGTGTTTAAGGTACATTTTCTATGATCCATAGGCAAACTCAAAGAGAAATGTAAAAAAATGAGCAGGGAATGGATGTGGAAGTGGTTTTATGTGCTCTGTAGGAGTGCCAGGGGCGAAGGAAGTGAGAATGCTTTGGCAGATACTAAGGACTCGATTCGTTGGTTCAGCTGTTGCTGCTCAGCATCGTTACAGTTCCCTTTTTTTTTTGTTTTTTTTTATTGTTCGCAGCTTGCTTGTGTTAACCTTGATGCCAGCGGCTGATCCGATTTCCGTTTAACTTCCCATTCCATTCAAGTCTCCCTCGCCTACCCCCGTCAACCTTGTCACTTTCACAATTTTCACACCGCCGCCAGGGAAAAGCCGTGGGCGACAATTGAAATTATGGATTTTATGTGTCATAAGCTTTTATTGATGCAACAATCAAATATTTATGATGACAATTCACGCTGACAATGATGACAATAAAAGTGCTTTTAGTAAAGACGAGCACAAATGCGAATGTGTATTCAGCATTCAGCACTCAGCATTCAGCATTTAATGTTGAGCAGCCGCTGAGTGCCTGGATACGATTTCCTTGCTCGTATTTTCTTTCCAGTTTATGAAATCGAAGATCATTTCATCTTATTCGTATTTTATATTTTTAATATATTTTAAGATGCTCTTCAGTCAGGCTTTAGGGTGGTATCTAGCATATTGAAGCAATTGGAAAGGCTCATAGATTCCACTTAGCTTCTTCCGTGCTTCTCGCTTTTGTTAAGGTTTACTTAATGTTTTGACTAACTTCTTTCTATGCTTCTTGCTTTATATTTTCTTTTCACTCTTTGGCCAATTTTCAGCGTATTTTACGCCTCTGCCTAACTTCTTGAATTGCTTCTCGCTTTACATTTTAATTTGTTATTTTCTTGCACAAGCTTCTCGCTTTAAGCTACAGCAAGTCTTGTTCGATTTGATTTGCTTTTCTTTAAGTTTTTCGTTTTACTAATTATTTAGTTTTGATTTACTTCGCTACATGCTTCTCGCTTAACATCTTTATTGGCGTTGGTCTTAAGCTCATAATTTGCTTATTGCATTACTTCTGGCTTCAGTTTTACAAATTGCCTTGGCTAGCTTCTCGCTTTGCTTTTCTTATTGACTTCAGCTTTGCTTTTTGCTTAGCTTCTCTCTGTTTTGCATTTCAAATTTCCTGATCTTCTCCTTGATCAACTTTCTCTCTTGTAGAAACTGCTTGCTTTGCTTCTCTGATTACTCATCTCACTAAATAGGTAACTTATCTCTCTTTAAGGTCAATTAGAATTTCCACCAAAAACACGTTTCTATAGCTTAAATATGGATTTCATATTTTTCGTTTAATCCACGTTTACCTTTCATTTAATGCATTGGATGTTTGCTTAAAGCACTTGGCCAAATGCGAAGCCCAGTTTGGGCTTTATTTTGGTACGGAGTCGCCGCCCCCCAACTAGATTAGACGGGTTGCATGTGTAGATAAAACGCGCATATATATATATATATATATATATATACTAGTTCGCACAGTCGCACTCTATAATTTATATAGACCAACACATACCAGCAAGTGTGTCTTTTACCTGGCTTCCACAATTTAGCCGGGATTTTACACATTGCCTCTGCCTGCATATCATGTAAGCGGACCCGTGTGCGATTCCTTCCGCATACAGTTTACCAGTCTATCTATTTGTCTGTCTGCCTGTCTGACTCTCTGTCTGTATCTGTGTGTGTGTGTGTGTCTGTGTGTGTTCTACTCTATACATATGCAGACAGTCAAATAGCGAAATATCTATGAGTGCATCCATTATCCTTAATACACTTATGCGCACTAATGTGCTCCACATTAATGCGGGAGAGCTGCTTCAAAATTTGGCTTCTATTTTCTTTTCATACTCGCTCACGAGTCCAAAAATGGGTATATTAGTTGGTGGAATTGTTTACTTACTTGGCATGGAGATTATAAAGAGTATCTACGCCTTTAGTGATGGGCATATCAGTTCTAGAGTAGTTCAGCTAGAAACATGAGTTCAGTTTACTTAGCTTTAAGCTTGTTCGCTCAATGATCAAAGAAGGGTATATTAGTTCTTTTTGCTGAAAAAATAATACTGCTAATATATAGCCGTGTATACTCAGTTATTCAAGTCTTATCTTCCATGGCCTAGAAGCCTATACTGAACCCATATAGATTTCACTTCAATAAAATATCGTTATCGTTATCGAAAAATGGTTTATCGATACATTATGGTAATATCTTTCGTTGCCATTGCATTATAGACGAGTATGACGCAGTCAGTAGCATCAACCGTAATGCTGCCTTATTTTGACTCTCTTCCTCTCCCTCTCTCTCTCCTTGGTCTCTAGCCATCTCCCTCTCTCCTAATCTTGCATTCACTTCCTCATATTCGGCCCACTTCAACGCAGACCTTTAGCATTGAGCATTTGGCTTTCGGCAGAACAATAAGGAACAGCCAGGAGGCCAATGCCTCGATCTGCTTTGTAGCCGGGCAACACGTTGGATTTCCGTTGCCATTTTTGCATACCAACTGGCATTCGTTGGGCCGTTCAGCAGTGGGCGTGGCAAAGCCCTATTCCTGCAGAGCCTGGCCATAGTTTTTAGCAATTATTTTGCGATACACAAACTGGGCGGTTGAGCTGTGCCTGAGATTGGCTACAAAATTTCTTTGCATTCGCCACGAGGCAAGCAAACGTGCAAAGAGTTAAAATCCAGGTTTTCACCTGGAGCTGGCCAGTAAATCGATTCGACAAAAAGCTGTTTGTGCTAATGTTTGGCGAACCGCTTGGCCAACATCTCAGCAGCTATTTGAATTTGTTCGAGCTAACTGTATTGGCAAATTGGTTAACAAGTTGTTTGGTGAGCTGTTGCTTGACAAGCAGTTTGACAAGCCGCTTGACATACAGATTCTGGCTGAATGTTTAGAACAGTTCACAAGCCATATAAGCTTGACAGTCCATTCGACAAGCCATGTAAGACAGCAGTTTAACCAACTGATTTTTAACGAACACTTGACAAGCCTTTGATTGAAAAGCTGAGTTTGACACCTAGTTTGACAAGCAGTTAAACAAACTAACTGGCAGCAGTGCTCACTTTGGACAACGCTGACAGTTTCACAAACCTTTTAGTCAATTTTCTGGCTGGTCCGCCTGTCAAACCTCACGCTTGCCAACTGCTGCTAAACGTTTATCAAATCTTTTTCAACTATCAATTGCATTTTGTGTTGCCATTCGAAAAAGCTTAATTACATTTTTGGGCTATTGAAAAACAATTAAACAAAAGGTAAAACAGCTTGATGGCTTTTTGACAAAAGTTATGCAAATGCTTGAAATGGTTTTTTTTTTATGAAATGGGAGAGGAATAAAGAGGGTGGCAGAGATAGAGAGACTGTAATTGCTTTTATGCCAATTTAGTTTCTATATTTTATTTGCTTCGCAACTTTTTCATTTTATCCAGAAACCGTTTTCTGATCAAATTTTTGGTCGTATTTGCTGCCTGTTGCCGGCGGGCCAAAAGCAAATACTAAAATGCTTTAAGCTGCATTTAAACACCGAAACAGGCGAGTAAATAAACCAACTGCAAAAAAAAAAACAAAACCGAAAGAAAATGTGTGAGAGGGGGCGTGGCAGAGCAGAGTAGGCGGCCCTTTGTTGCAACAAAATTATATGCAGGCGCAAATATTTTAAATGTTAACAATAAAACATGCGCACAGTAAATAAATGCAGCTCACAATGTCAGCACACGAGCGTGTGTGTGTGTGTGTGTGTGCGTATGTGTGTGCGTATGTGTGTGTAAACAGCGCTGCATGCAAACACAAACAGGCGAACAAACAGCGCAGGGCCTAAAAGTATGCAACGCTTTTTGCTTCGCTTGCTTTCCCCTTACTCCCCTTACTCACCCAGAGCACAGCAGTCAGTCCGCCAGCCAGTCAGGCAGCCAGGCCCTGCACTGGCGCCGCATTCGCATTCAAACGGCGACCGCTTAAAACACTTTACTATCGCATTTTGGAATTGTTCAAATATCTTTTGCCCACCTGCCCCAGCTGCTGCTGCTCCTGGCTCCCTCAGTTGCTGCCACGCCCACAGCTATGGCACACGCCTTGCAACAAAACGATTAAAATTCTTAAATATTTGCGCCAAACTGACAATAAAAAAAAAAACAAGAGAAAAACAAAAAAAGAAAATAACAACAAAAATAAAAGAAAGAATTAAAAAATACATTTAAGATGCGCATTGAACTTGGCTGATCGCTGAGTAGATACCCTGTAAGTGGCAAATTAAATGAATTATTTGGCATAAATTTAATTATGCTAACTCAGTCCTACATAGATACTCAGCTGAAAATTGTGTTTGCATTTGTTAAACATGTAATAAAATTTGTTTTTTATTTTTATTATTATTATTATTTCTAATTATTATTTTAAAATATTTTTCAATTATTTAAAAATATATTTTTTTATTTCTTATTTTTATTATTTATTATTTGTATAATTATTATTATACCTACTACTATTTTAATTACTTTGCTGATTTTCGAGCTAGCTGTGACAGATTCTGAGTAACAATAGATGAGTTAGCTAGACTCAAAAACATTATGCAGAGCTCAAACTATCTACAACTGTTTGTCACTCCATTTCAAACTTCCCCTTCTTTTGCCTATTTTGTCAAATTACAGGGTATACAGAGAATAGCAATAACAAAAGCGAGCTGAAAGGGGCAGAGAGATATATAGGCAAAAGATATATATTAAAGCCGGTCAGCGTTTTTTATAGATACGTGACTACACGCGCACACACACACACACATATATATATATATATATATATATATATATATATATGTATATAAAAAATATAGGATATAGTTAATATGAAGCTGCAGTTGGTCAACAACAGATCGCCAGCAGCTGCCGCTAAGCCGCAGTTTTTCTGTGTGTGTGTGTGTGTGTGTGTGTGTGTGTGTTGCGTGTGTGCATTGTTGTCATGTCAGCACACACACACATATAGACGAGCGGTCGCTTGTACAGCTGTGTTAATATTGACACCAAATAAAAGGGACTTGTTTGTAGGCTTTTGGGCAACTATTTAAATAAGGATCTGGTTACGTTTGCCTACAACAAAATGGCCAACAAATTGGCAAATAAACAACAACAAAAATGAATATTTATAAATAAATAGCCAAAAATGATAGACTAAATAATGCTCTGTTAAAAAGTAGCAACAACAAAATTAAAGAGGTAAGAAAATGAGCTTAAAAATAACATGAAATGCAATGGCAAAGCAAAAATCAATTAATTTGTGGGAATATCCGTAATGTCATATAAAGATTTACTATATAATATCATACACAGATTTGCTATATAATATATATTATATATACCATATAGACACACTTCAGTCTATCAGCTGTTGCCCATTACATTTTTAAGAGGGCAAAACTATGCTAAAATTGATGTGGAAATACCCTTAATATTTTATTAAATATTTATATTTGAGCTTCAAGCTTAGCAAATGTCAGACATGAGAAATCTTGCTTTTTCAGTCTCCCTCGGCATTCCTTCCACTCTCCCCCAACCAGTAATAACTTTAAGGCGACATTTTCTTTCCATTTCCTTTGATCGATAACTCTATTCAGCCAGAAATGTGATAATAATTTACATTCATTTAGAATGCCAAAAAGCGCACAAGAAATTTGATTTGCAGCTCAAAGATTGATGCAAATATGCGAAATTGAAAAAGGGAAAGGCTGAGATTGTCGGGTGTTCATATTCGATGTGATAGAAGTCAATTGTAAGTGTCGCAAATGTACGCCAACATTAAGCGGGGGATGGGCACGACTGCCGTATACTCTGCAATTGGTTTCTTTATGACTGAACTGTCAAATATTTGAGAGCTTAGCAACTGAAAGAAAAGCTTCAACGATATGTTGACAATCTGAAACGGGTATACACGGCTGAGCATAAGTAAATTTAACTTTTGCAGAGATAAGGATAGAAGTCACCTAAAAAAACAGACGATTCAGTCTGACCAGAAGAAAAATGTGACAGCAAACTAATAAGCCCATTTGGCTTTGGCGAACAGTGTATATAAAGCAAAGCAAGTGTTAGGTTTCTATCATGTGCAGCAGAGCAATGTACAAGTTGGTTAGCCTAACAGGGCATTGCAATAATCTAATATACTCTTTTTATTGTGTAAAACAGTGTATACAACGGGAAAATATACTCGTTTGACCTCTGCAGAACAGTGTATGCAAAGGCAAGCTCATTGCAGTTGTCCACAATGAAGACAGAGTTCCAAAAAGCAGGCAACAAAATAGGTCTGGGAAACAAACATGACTACAAGCCAACATACCCCACTTGCGCATCGCCGAACAGTGTATAACTGGGCAACTGTGCGTCAATCACCAAAAAATGTGGCCGTTGCAATGGCAAAAATGTTGCCAAAGGTTGCAGGAAAAAAACAATACCAAATGCAACTGCAAGTTTTTACACATTTAACCAACACACACATACACAATGGGCTGTGACAAACCATAAACACACACATGCATGCACACACACACGTGCCTTGATTATTGAAAAAACTGAAACCGCAAATGTTGTGGTAGGAGGCGACAGGCATTGCATGCCAGAACAATGGTCATTTGAGCTCGATTTGTTTCGAAAAACGTTATGTAAATACACACACACACACATAGAGAGAGAGAGAGAGAGAGAGGGAGAGAGAGGGAGAGAGAGAGAAATGTAAATCTACAAATCTAGCAACCAGCAACAACAGCCAAAAAAGGACATACTCTATACAAATATTTTACAGTATGTTTTGTTGGTCAAATGATGGTAAACAACAGCAACAACATTCATCTGTCTATCTACAGCAGATGTGCGAAATGGTGTGTGGCTGAATGTGCGGGTGTGTGCATGTGTGTGTGTGTGTGTGTGTGTGTTTGTCTGTTATTTTTTTGCAAGTTGTAGTTACAAAATATGCACAAGTCTGGCAGAGTTATTTATATTGTATGTCGCACAAAAGCAGAAATAAATATACTAAAAAGCTAAGCAGTGCGTTAACAGATACCCTGTAAATTGTTTAAAGTGTAATAGGGAAGCCTTAAGCTGACTAAACTATAGCTAAAGCTGACCTTCGAGGTGGGTTGAGAAAAGTACAGATCAAAGCTTAAAGCTACTCAGATATAAGCCTAAGCTCTATGATTGCAGCAACTCAACCATAGACCTTAGGCTTATAACTTAGAAGTGAGCTTCAGATCTGAGGCTTATATCTGAGAAGCTTAAGCTTAACTCGTCAATGAGCAACAGCTATGAGCTATGTTGTACTGTTACCAACTGGCCGTTGTTCCGCAGAGCATTGAACACAAGATTCTGATAGGAAAAATTCGAATAGGAAAATTCTTCTTATAAATGAACATTGCTTGTAAGAGATCTTAAAAGTTCTGAGATAGGTTGTATGACAATAGCTAGCTTAAAGGATTTCTATAGATCTTAACTTGGTTTAAAATTTGGGTTAAAGCTTGGGTCTTAACTTGGGTTCAAACTAAGCATTATCATCATCTGATATTCTTTCTCTATCTCTGCCTCTCTGTTTCTCTCTCTCTTTCTCTTTATATATCTCTCTCCCTCTCTCTCCCTTACCCTTACCCTTACCCTTACCCTTACCCTTACCCTTACCCTTACCCTTACCCTTACCCTTACCCTTACCCTTACCCTTACCCTTACCCTTACCCTTACCCTTACCCTTACCCTTACCCCTACCCTTACCCTTACCCTTACCCTTAACACCTTTAACATCTTGCTTAAAATTTAATATCTCAGTCTACTTCATGTACGCCAGCTCAGTTTACAGGGTATTTCTTTGCGACAAGTGCAAAGAAACGAGTGCAAAATGAATAATTTGTGTGACAATGCTGCCTGAGCCTGAGCCTGAGCCGCTGGCGTTTCCTGTTTTTCTTTTGCTTTTCGGGTGTGTTGGGGAGTGAGTCCCAATGCAAATGGAAAAAATATCTTAACATTTGCATCTTTTACATTTCGCAATTGTTGAGGAGGCGTGGCAGGGAGGGGGTAGCCAAAGATTTCGCCAGAATGGAACCAGAGCCAGAGTACATCAACGGGTATCAGGGATCCAGTTAGCTGAACCGGCAACTGGCAACCAAAAATATTAAGCGAGCTAGCGAAAAAGTGGGCGGCTGCTGAAGCTGGGCGTGGCATTAAATTGAAGCTGCGCCTCACGTTCGTCTAATAGTTGAAATTCATCTGCATACCCGTGTGAGTGCGTCGGCCATACGTGTGTGCCGAGTGTGTGTCCTGGTGTGTGTCCTGGTGTGTGTCCTGGTGTGTGCGCGTGTCTGGTTTCACGCTGTATGCACTGCTAATGATTTGATGCCGTCTCCAGCTCAGCTCAAGCTACTCAAACCACGCGACCAGAGTTGCCATGTTGTCATGCGTGCAGGGGGCGAGGCAAGAGTTAAATGAAAGCAAGGGGAAACGCGACTCAGGCTGGAGTATGCCTTGCTGAAGACAACATTCCCACTTCAGCTGCATCAAATTGAAGTGCCTGGCAAGTCAAGACTTAATGCCAAAGTTGCTGAACTTTAATATAATCCAAGTTGATGGCAGCGCTGCCAGTGTTGCCAGAGTGTCAAATGTTTGCGCTTGAAGTGCTACATTCGAAGTTGAGCACGAAATGAGTTATGTGCGTGAGTGTGTGTGTGTGTGTGTGTGTGTGTATATGTCAAAAAAAGTTTCATTAAGATATTTAATTGGCCTTGACTTGAAGTACGCATTTGCAAGCTGCTTGTAAATTTGAACTTTTAGTTTTTGTCAGACTTAATTGCGTGTCTGTTCGGCAAGCACTTCAGCTGGAGAGCACTCATAAGAGAGTCGGATTAAGAAGGATTTATAAATCCATTGTTAACAAAACCTTAAGACGTGCATGTTAAAGTGGCTGTTAAAGCTGATGTTAAAGTGTGTGTAGCTCCCTGTGTTAGCTCCAATAGCAATTCTCATGTCAAGGCGCGAGCAATGCTAACTCGATACAAAGTACATGTCAAACTGCATGTTAACTCGGCTGTCCAGGTCCATTGTGAGTTAATAATAGAAATTCACGAATTGCCCAAGAACTTAATAATAAAGAACTCACCCATGCACCATTAATAAATTCATTCCATTTACTTATATATTTTTTCCATACGTATTTCTCATTTATTTTGCAATTATTTTCAGTTGTTTATTTTTGAATATTGGTTTCGTTTCTGATTGGGGCTGTGTTTACGGAGCAGAATTTACAATTTGCACACGAGAAATAAGCTAAAAAAAACTGAAGCAGAAGAAGAAGAAGAAGAGAACGCCACCGATCTATGAAATATTGTTGAAACTGTGAAATATTTATTTTTTTTGTAGTTTTTATTTTTTATTTCCATTCATATTTTATTTGTATTATTTTTTTTTTTATTATTTTTTGTATTCGAGTATTTTGACTCTTGAAATATTTTTTTTTTGTTTTTTTTTTTTGGGAATTTTCTGTAGCGTAGACATTGAATGCATTACGTTTTTCTGGTATATATATATATTTATGTATGTCTGTGTATGTGTCTGTGTGTGTGTGTGTGTGTGTGTCTGTGTGTGTGTGTGTTTGTATATATATTTATCAGTTTTTTATGGATCTGTCACATGTAGAACTTAGTTAACTTTAACTTAGCTTAAAATCGAGTGTTGATCTCCGTTTTGAATTGTTGCTAAATTGTTGTTATTCATACTTATATATGTAACTTTGATTTGCTATGCGATATCATTTATCTCAAAAAAAAAAATTACTTTATACATACATATATATATATATGTATATATATGTCTGTATTGTATATATATTTAGTATATAAACTTTTTTCTTAATATTTTTAAAATGTATTTCTTGAACTCTCTCCCTGCCTCGCTGTGTTCCTCTCCTCTATCTCTCTCTCTATCCTTCTATCTCTCTCTCTTCCAATTCGCTAATACATTTATGGTACGTATATTAAGTTAGAGTCAGGCTGATTTTACCGTTACGAGTACTATATGGGGCTGTGTATACCCCAGCATATTGCCGAATCGTGTCACAAGAGTTTGCATTATTTATTTTCGAGTATTTTGTTATCCACATTTATACACATATGTATCATGCATATATAATATATATATTAATTAATATATATATTTTTGGTATTTAGGTATATTGAATATCGAACACACATACATTATCCATTGATATATATATATATGTTTTTTTTTTTATAATTATTATTTTGTTTTTCTTTTTTTTTCTTTTTTTCAGCTGCATTTTTGGCACATTTTCTTATGTTTTGCTGCAAATATTTTTACACAATATCAAACATGGAATTAAGCTGAAACACGCCTTATATATTTGCACATATGTATGTATGTTTGTATGTCCTTTAGGGAGAGAGCGAATGAATTGGATTTGGCGTACCAAACGAAATAAAGCTGGGAGTATCTTGGTATTTGTCCATGCTTAGATCGTACTTGATCCATTTTTTTCTCGAGTGAACCAGCATAAATGAACTAGTTCATTTGGAGATATTTTGTTGAACTGGTTTCATTTGGGATCTTTCAAATAATTTTAATTAAAAATTATAAACTGATACAATTCTGATACTAGTTCAGTTGAACCAGCTACTAGTTCATTTTATATATTTTCGCAACTAAAGTATGCACTGACTGGTACTGAGCGGTTTTGTGCATCTTAGATCTCGGAAGATATCTCCAACGAGCAAAGTTCAAGTTCCAGAAAAACTTGTAGTAGGTTATCAAGTGAACCAGTTCGTTCACCTGGCAGCTAAATAAATAAACCGAATGTCCTCTAATGTAAATGGAACCAGTTCTAGTTGATGAACAAATTGCGAGCAATGCCTTAACCAAATGTTCAGAACACTACAGGTGCGAATATTTACAATAAATCGTACTTCATAAATTGTTTATAAATATTTATCATAGATATGATTTGAGCTGAAATATATATATAGTATATAGTATGTATATACTGTATATATGGTATATCTAGTTGTATATACAGAGACCCCTAACCTACCATTAAAAGTAGAACAAAAAAAAAAAGAAAAAAAATTGTGACTTATAGACAACTATATATGGGGCTTGATAAGGGGCTAAGCTAAATGGGGTTTTTAGATTATCTTTTTGTTTTTTATCATATTCAAGATTATTTATAGTATGCATGTTATTTGGGGCTTTACTTAGTTTGTTTAACACTTGCAGAGAGAGAATACAGTAAGAATAAAATTCTTTTCAAAATATATAAAGATATATATAAGATCCCATAGATTGAGGTTACAAAATAGGTTAATAAGGTTGAGGTTAATAAGATCCCATAGATTGAGGTTAAAAAATACTAAAACTTGTAATATTGCTCAAAAATATAGTAAGGAAACAGTCAAATGATGATGCTTGTAGTGTTATCAGACAACTCTATCGAAGGGTTCTTATAGAAGAAATAATTTAGAAATATTCAGATATATCTCAATAGAACATCTCTGCCTCTGCCTGTCTCTCTGCAAGAGTCTGACAGCTTCGGCGAGCCGAGCTTTTAATTTTCTATATCTTTTCTTGTGTAATACTTGAAGTAGCTAAAGCCTGTCGAACCAAAAGGAAAACAGAGAGATTAACATGTGAACTTCGACATTTTGCTGTTTGTATCGCTTTTCCACTTATCTTAGATATTCAGTTATCTTTTGGTTTTATTTTCTGTAACGAGGTAACATTTAAACGCGTTGTTTTTAAATTTCCATTTAATCTTAACTACTTACGCTTAGCTAAATTTCTTTTCTTTTCGTTTTGCATGGGTTTTTGTATTGAAATATGACCAAAAGCCTGAGCCCCAAGAAAGACAAAAAATCGCTGAAACTCTTGAAACTTTTCTTCATGTTCATGTGTGTGTGTGTGCGTGTGTGTGTGTAGGGGGCGTGGCATGTCTAATTTTGGCCATGCGTGTGTGTGTGCCTTGTCGTCTTTTGTTGTTGCCTGCGCATTCTTATAATTACAATTTAATTAAGCTATAATATGAAACGAGCTTCGCAGCTGCCGCCGCCGCCGGCTCCTCCGTTCGCTTCAGCCATTGTCCTTGTTGTCGCTGCTGAAGCTGCGACTGGAATCGAATCATTGTTCTGCCCCGCAGGCCCTGGCATATTACCATTTGCCAGACAGCAGCACACTCTGGCTGTTAATAATACAAATAGAGCCAATAGAAGTGGCTTTATTAGCTGCTCCGCCTTGGCCACTCCGCTGCCCATGTCGGCATCCTGGCTGCGGTCCTTGTAGAGGCGACCGTTCTGATTGCGCGAGCCATCCTCGTGGCGGTTCTCCTTGAGCACCACCTCGTTCTTCTGCAGCATGCGAGATGTGGTACGAAAGCGATTGGGTTTGCTTTGTTTAATATCAATTCATATTGTGTGATTGTGAGTCTGTGGGTGTGTCCGCGGGTGTGTTTGTGGGCATTGTTGGCTTTACTTACCGTCACATCATTGAGATCCTCTTCCCGCTGCGCTTTTTTGCCAGGACGTTCCATTTCTGAGATAGAGAAAAAAATTCCGAAAGATTTATAGTCAAAATTCATGAACTAGTTCAAATGAACAATATATTTATGAACTAGTTCGCATGAACCAAGCACAATATACATATAAGTCACAAATCAACATGATCAGCTACTTTCTTCTTCTTCTTCTTCTAACAATGCAAAAAACACTTAAGGAGCTAACTAGTTCCATCTAAATTGTTCCTAGAAATTTTTCAACTAGCAAACGAACTAGTTCCGCTATAAGAAAAAATTAGTAATGTCTAAACCAAACATTAAAAAAGCTACTGCTTAAAAAATCTGTTGTGTGTAATCTAGCAGGTAGTAAAAGAACTAGTTCAATTGGCATAAAGAACTACTTCGCAATGCTAAGCTAATGCTGTACATTATTAATTCCATTCAAAAAAAAATCAGTTGAATATAAATAGACTACAAACTGAACAAGATTTCTATATGAACAAAGAACTAGTTCTATTCATATATCTATTAGTTCTCTCTACAACTTACCATAGAGTCGTATGGTGCCTTCAGTGTCGCCAATGCTGTTCTTCGAGATGCATTTGTAGCCGCCAAAGTCGGTCGACTGCAGCCGTCGAATGTGCAGAATCATCTCGATGGCGTACATGTTGTTCTCCTTCTCGGTTAAAGCATACCGATCACCGGCTATAATCATTTCGCCTGCAACGAGAATCGAACATCAAAATGGCAATCGAGACGCATGCGAAATGTGAGGAAAAACCAGCAGCAGCAGCGAAAAGTTCACTTTGATGATGACATTTGCGCTGCCAGCGACGACAGCTCGTGCCATGCTGTCACGTTTGCAATATACGTCAAATGCACTTGACAAGAGTCACACAGATAAAGAACAAAAAAAAAAAAAAACAAACAAAAAGAATACAAAAAAAAAGAAGGAAAACAGGCGAACCAGCTAAAGGTTTCAGGCTCCAGAACTTTACGAGGCAACAAGAAAATATTTGAGCATCGAACACGAACCAAATAAAGACAAATTGCGGCATTGAAGGGTTTATAAAGCTTCTGGTCTTCTGCCTCTACCCATCGCTCTCTCTCTCTTTCTCTCTCTCCACATCTATCTCTCGTTCCCTCTGTCTGCCTGTTTTCAGTCAAATCCAAGTACCAAATGGAAAATGCGCAAAAAATATAAAAAGCGTTTGAACTAGTAGAAAAAAAATATGAGCTGGTGCAACGATTCTTAAATACCTTATGGTTAGTATGGTATCAACTGGGAAAGAGTTGCACATAAAGATCGATGTATCGATAGATTTATCGATAGTGGTGGCATCAGTTAAGCGAATTTAGACTTGCTTGATTGCTGCTAGCTATTAAAGGTTTCATAGCTACATCTATGCAAAAGTTGTACATGTTTTCATATAAAATACATATATAAAATATCAGTAGTGATGTATCGATATATCGCTAGACTTCAATAACTTCTTTGCTATACTCTAGAATGCTTGATAACAAGCCGTGAGGTTCGCTAGCATTACAATTTGCTTATTAACCGTTTTATAAGAATGAATACTAAATTGCCAAAAATGATCGATAAGTTATCGATATATTGTTACACTGCAAATGAAGCCTATCTGGCAAATAGCTTAGCTTTAAGCTCGCTGGAAGCTGTTCCATGTTCAGCCTTGCCTTCGCCAAGCTAGCCCGCTTACAGGGAACAAAAAAAAAAAAAAAAGAAAGGGTATAAAAATAAAAGAATAAACCGACAGCAGAGCAATAAGGCAGAGCCAAAGGACTTACCGTTCTCGCGCTGCCAGTAATTGATGGCCTTCGGTGATGCCTCCACGTTGCAAATTAATGTGACATCCGTTAGAACCGGGGCGCCAACCAATTGATTTGGCACTTGCACCAGCGGATGAACTGCAAAGAAAGAGATAGATAGTGAATAAGTGAGAGAGAGAGAGAGAGAGAGAGCGAGTGAGTGTGAATGAGTTCGCTGAACCAGTTGGTCAACATAATCATCAAAGCTGGCAATGGACAACATCAGCCAACCAACTGGTTGCCAGCCCCTCGAGCTGCCAATTAACTGGCGAAACGGGTTGCGAGCGTGACTTTCGGATGCTGTGATTCGTATTCGAAATGCCGTTATTTGTTAATGGCAGCAACGTCAACTGATACGTTTTTAATTGAAAATTAATTATTTTGCTATTAGCTCCAAAAAATGAAGCCAAATATTTTATATCTCCTTGTCTAGCCCTTGGCTTCTATGCGAGCATATTCGCTGGGCTTCAAATACCATTAAGCAACACAGGCCTTAGGCTGAGCTGTTGTTGAGGGCTTTAAGCTTTAGAGAGAGTCAACATTTCAAAATGATGTACTGTTGACATTCTGTTAAGTGGCTGTTAACTGTTGCTTAGCTAACATACAGCTAACATTTAGTAACAAATATTCTACGTCCAACATAAAATGTTAAGCCTATGTTAAGCAACTGTTAGCTAACATGCTTTAAGGTATACAAATGATCACTAAGCCTCAACTCAATTTACCTCTATACTATATGAGCTCTATTTCATTTTTAAAGGGTATTTGCGCACTGATCAGACTTTAGCTATCGCTTTGCTCTTCTGTTTTGGGTCGTGTCAGTTTGGGGTTTTCGCTTTGCAATTTTTCTTGCGCTTTTTTTGTTTCTTGTTTGTTTTGTTGTTTTTGGCATTGTCTTGGGCTTTGCCGCTGACCATCATTGTTTTTGGCTTTTCAACTTTGGTTTTTTCATTTTTTCATTTTGCTTGCTCTTATTTCTGCCAGCTGTCCGCCATGGCATGCCCAAATGCCCCTCCACAGCCTTCGCTTCGTTAGCTGTGCCGTTGCATTGCTTGCGTTCAACCGTTCATTATTGGTCAATTTATTGGATTTGTGCAGGCTTCAAGTGTGTGTGTGAGTGTTTGGCTGTGTGTGTGTGTGAATGTCTGCCATGTAGCATATGTCATGTGTTGTTTGTCTTGACTCGTGTTGTAATCCCTGCGCCATTCTTGTGGCTCGCCTTTCTCTCTCTGTTGTTGTGTTCGCATTGCCCATCAACTTATTGAAAATGTAATTTGTTCTAATAGAGTTTTACAGCTGCTTCGACAGCAGCAGCAGCAGCAATAGCAACAGCAACAACAATAACTTAGGCAACAACAACAGCAGCCGCAACAGCAGCTGAAATTACAAAGGCTTACACGCGGCGTATGCGTAATTTTTTGTTTTCTTCTCTCTCTGACGTTAGTTAAAAGTGATTAAATAGAATTTTTTACATTCTCTTGTTGACGAAGTTGGTGACAGAGCTGGAGAAAATGTGTAAAAGTCAAAGATAAGATCTGGCAGAGGGTGAGCTACAGATTGAGCGATGATGGAAGGCAAGAGGGGAATGGTGGGTAATAAGAAAGAAAGAGAGAGAGAGAGAAATAGAGAGAGAGAAATAGAGGAAGATAGAGGGAAACTGGTTAAATAAAAATTAAAATTTTTTTTTTTTTAAATAAAATAAATAAATAATAACGGAAAAAGAGAAAGTGTGGGCAAAGAGAAAGAGAGAACAAGAGTCAAGGAAGCCTATAGATAGGTGAACGCAGAGACGACACTGACACAGCTTACAAAATTTCCCTTAAGTTATCACATTAGAAAGATATAGAATATGGATCTATGATCGAAAGACATTTTTACATAAGCAATTCACGTTTTTATTCAAAATATGTCGTCGAAGACTTCCTCTGCTAAGCTGCTGTTATTGCAGCATGGGCCTAGCCGGTGGTGCTGGCAACGGTGGTGCTGGCCACAGTGGTGCTGGCAACAGTGGTGCTGGCAACTGTGGTGCTGTCAGTAGTACTGGCGACAGTGGTGCTGGCCACAGTGGTGCTGTCAGAGGTACTGGCCACGGTGGTGCTGGCCACAGTGGTGCTGTCAGCGGTTGTACTGGCCGCGGTGGTGGTCGAGTGCTTGTGACCACCATGGCCGCAATCTGGACCGCGACCACCTGGACCGCGACCGCCAGGTCCGTAGTAACCACCACGACCGCCTGGACCACCAAAACCACCGCCGCCGCCAGGACCGCCGGGACCGCCGGGACCGCCTCGACCACCTGAACCACCTGGTCCTCCGGGACCACCGCGACCACCGCCCGGACCACCTCGACCTCCGCCCGGACCACCGCGACCACCACCCTGTGCGGCGACAAAGGCCACCAGAGCGAACAGTGTAACAAGAATGTAGATGCGCATGCTGCTTCTCTCGGAGTTGAAAACTGACTTGGCCTTAGTCCAGCTCTACTCGGACTTTTTATAGCATTTCTCTTGACTGGCCTCTACGTCAGCGCAACTGTGTGGTTAGTCTCTAGCTATCTGTCCGTCAATAACAATTGCGTCATCGTCTCGCTTTCCATTCATAGGCATCGTCCGAGCTGCGTTGAATAGCACAGCTGTTCTATCAGTTTTATCATTGTGATCTATTTGAACTGACGGCGAGCAGATGAAAAGCGCATAGCGAAGAAAAAACTTTACAAACAAAAACAGGTTTTATTTTCGTAAATCTAAATAGATCAGTAGATAGACAGACCTTCCGAGTGTAAAGAAATGACATATAATAGTGACAATGACAATGACAATGACAATGACAATGACAATGACAATGACAATGACAATGACAATGACAATGACAATGACAATGACAATGACAATGACAATGACAATGACAATGACAATGACAATGACAATGACAATGACAATGACAATGACAATGACAATGACAATGACAATGACAATGACAATGACAATGACAATGACAATGACAATGACAATGACAATGACAATGACAATGACAATGACAATGACAATGACAATGACAATGACAATGACAATGACAATGACAATGACAATGACAATGACAATGACAATGACAATGACAATGACAATGACAATGACAATGACAATGACAATGACAATGACAATGACAATGACAATGACAATGACAATGACAATGACAATGACAATGACAATGACAATGACAATGACAATGACAATGACAATGACAATGACAATGACAATGACAATGACAATGACAATGACAATGACAATGACAATGACAATGACAATGACAATGACAATGACAATGACAATGACAATCGTACATACAATAATGATTATGATCATAGTAATGATGATAATATTGATTACCACTTACAGAATACTAAATACAGAGTAAAAGGGAGCAATATATCCTCGATTTCTCAGCCTAAGGTCTCTCAGAGTCTGCTTAAGTCTCTGAGTAATTCGAGCCTGTCGAGTCAAATGACTTTAAGGAATACTTGGCAAGCATTCAAGCATGGCATCACACACGTAAACACACATAATCTCTCTCCTTTTACTACTATTGCCCTCTCCTTCTCCCTCTCCATCTCCGTCTCCCTCTCTCTGGCCCACTCTCTTCCTCTTTGGGTTTTCCCATTTGCTGACAGCCTGTGTCTGGCTGTCTTGTTTGTCGAGGGGAAATTTAAAAGCCAAGGATCCACTTAATTTTCTGATTAAAATCAATCAAGCAAAGCGCTGAACCAACTTAAGAAATCAAGCGGTAAATGTGCCCATGGGGGCGTGGCCAAGCGCAGAGGCTGGGGAGACGCAGTCGGCGTTGTTGCTGTCAGGTTAAGACAAACAACCAGCAGAAGATGAAGACGAAGCAACGCGCAGAGACCAGAAGAAATCAGGAAAGACAGCAGCAGCAGGTGGGGCGGCAGAGGGAGGCGACAGGAGGCAGAGTTACGCCCATATGGGGTTTTTAAATTGAAATTGAGACGCAGTCGCAAAGCCAAACAGCAATAAAGGGGAAAAGGGAGCAAAAAGAAAAACCAGAAAAAGAAACGCGGCCATAGATGGCGGATGTGGACGAGTGACTGATAGACAAACCGAGGCACAGATGAAAATGAAATGAAATGCGAGAGTCACAAAAATGGAAGCAGAGATAACGAGCACAAAAAGAAACACACAAAAAAAAAAATGGAAATTAATTTTTGCGGCAGGTTAAGCAGAGGCGTGTTGACACAGTGCGAGAAAGGAGCCTGAGGGGGCGGAGGGGGGGGAGTGGGTGGCAGAAGGATGCGGCTGCTTCACCCATTGAGGTGCGAACATATTGGTCGTGTCAATATAAATTGCAGATAGCATCTTTGTACCCACAATATACACAGCCACCCACACACACACCCACACACACACACAGAGATCCTTGCACATATTTTCAATTTAACGAAACGAAACTCTCCCGCCGCACCTGCTCGCAGCTTTGCACAAAAAAATTTCATTAAGTTTAATGCGCTGCAGCAGCAGCAGCCGCCGCCGCCAAGCGGGAGGTTACAGTTTGCCGTGTGGGCGTGGCAGTGGCTGCCTGACTCCCGCCCCCATTCACAATTACCACATCACATGATACCGAAGGCAGGCAGCCTGGCAGCCTGGCAGCCTGGCAGAGTCGCTGCCTGGCGCAGCCAAAAGCTGCTCAACTTTTACAACAGAAACGTGACGTCTAGACGGGCGTTCGGCGTGCCAAACCCTAATCGGTTGCCCCTTTTCAGCTGGCATTCGCCGCAGGACACGCAGCTAGCCGCTGTCCTAATGCATTTGCAAAGTTTGCCTCGAGTAGGCGGAAGACGGAAATCGAAACGGAAACACTTGCAGTTCGCGTTATTGCGTTTACGCCGTGCCGTGTAGCACAGCGTAGCGCTGTTTAATAGGCTCCACTGTAGTGCACCGCAGTGGAGTGAAGTCGAGTGCAGCCGAGTGTCGCTGGATGTGCGCGAGCCACGAGCTTACACAGCACGCACATCCGCCTAGGTGTGAGACATTATGATTATTATTCGAGTACCGAGCTTAAGGGTCATAAATCAAAGCATTTATTGGCGCGGGGCGTGCGCGACTACCACATGCCCTGTAGTTAAATTTTATTCTTATTTAAATATTTTCTCTTTGCCATATTCAGCTATTTTCTAAACAAACTGAGAGATATTATTCAGATATACATATATATTATGTATATATATAATTTACAGGGTATTGTTGTGAAGTGTGCTCGACATATGTACTCACAGTGCACCTGTAGCTTCATGCGCTTGCTCACAGTTGGCGGCACTCCGTTGGAGGCGATGCACATATAGGCGCCCATTTCCGATCGCGTGACTTTCGACAGCGTCAGCATTTCGCCCTCCACGAGTATGGCTAAATGTGGCAAAAAGAAAGTAGGTTAGCATTATGCCAATGTTTCGATATGCGGTCACAAAGTTTAGCCCAACAAATTGTTTCGCTCACCTTTGGTTTTCTGATGGACGCCATTGCGTGCGATTATCTCGCGTCCATCCTCGCGCCGCCAAGTGATCTTCGGCTTGGGATGGCCGCGTGCACGGCACACGAGCTTCGCAGAGCCACCTTCCGGCACCATCATGTCGCCGGAGGTCTCCTCATTAATGATATCCGGCGGTATGACCACCTCCAGAGTGGCTGTCTATAATAGATAAAAACCAAAAATTATTTGTAGCGAAACTCCATTTGAATCAAGCGCCATCTTCATATGGCAGCCATATCGGCTGCCATCTTCCCACCGCCATGTTAATTGTCATGCCATCCCTTTTGCTCTGACTCATTAACATGAGGAGCCCAAAAAATTATCACAGATTTGCTGACCACAATTTATAACAGTTGCTTAACGCAAATGGCAAAAAAAATAGCACAGAAAAGTATGACAGTTTTTATAACAGTTTACGAATGCTCTAGTATTACTAATTTGCCATTCGCCCGTTTCACCCTATTCAGCAGCCAATGTCAAGCCGCATTTTGCTACAACTCTTTCGCTCAGACCTATGAGGCACATATAGCACTAAATGCCAATTAATTTCAATATAATTAAAATATATATGCCATGTTGTGTTACCTATATGACAACATTTGCCGCACGCTTTATTTATTTAATAGTAAGGAAAATCTTAGTGATCGTGACAATATGTGTGTGTGTGTATGTGAGTATTTGTATGCCTAAAGACTTTGCCTGTGTCCGATATCTGTGCATCTCGTTTACACTCATTACCTGCCAACGAGCATCCTCAGCGGTCGTTTGCTTACAGAATCTATTTTTAGTCTACTGTTTGCTTGCTGTGCTATATATGATTCTCGCTCTTACGTGCACATTGATCGGACGATGCTTTTCTGAGAGTGCACAAGCAGCTCAGCATAATTATGTTATTTATATATTTGTCCCTGTCTTATTTATTGAACTAAGCTAGGATGCTGCTGGCTTAAGAGCAGCCTAAAGAGTGAATGAAGCAGAGAAAGTTGCTGAAATATTACAAAATAAGCAGCGATAACGATTCTGATTGGATAAATATATATACATATACATATATATATTTTAATAGATATTTAATTGCAATCTTTATGAAATTCTGTCGGCTTTTACTGTAAATTACTTTAATGTTGTTGCTGCTGCTGCTGCTGCTGACAGTTATGTCATAAAAAATAAAGTCAACGTCCCCGAAGGCCGCAATGAGAGAGAGAAAAAAATGAAAACGAAAAAAGAAAATTGCGTTAAAGGCTTAAAAGGCAGTCGAGTTGTCTGCGTCGAGCTTTTTGGCTGCCTGCGTGCAGCCTGTTTGCTTTTTATTTGTCTCATATTTGCATTTCACTCAATTCACTTGATTTTATTGCGCTGCCCGTTGCCGTTGCCGTTGCTGCTGCTGCTGCTGCCTGCCGGCTGCCGGCAGGGGGCGCTGCTTAACGATACGCAACGGGAATGAAACGGAACGGTATGAAATTGAAAACGCAAGCGTTTTGCACACGTCGCCCCGCATTTAATGGACGAATGATGCAAGGGCTGTCAGCTCGATGTCCGCACACCCACACACCCACCCACACACACACACACACACACACACACACGCACACACAAAGCAAATGCGACCTCATTGTTTGTTATTTATTTTTATCTTTAAAGCATTTCATTGTTTAAATATTGCATTTAAATAAGAGCAAGTGCCCTTGCTAACCACTTGCTCAAACACACACGCACACACAGCCCTAAAATAATCTCATTTGATTCGGATTTCATTTAATTTTGCCCTTAAATCATAGCGTATTGCCAGAATTTGTTGCGCGGTATATTCCAGTTGGGCAATAATTGAAATCTGGCGATTTTAATCATTTTAGCTATTTAAAATTTTGCTATATATTTTTTTCTACTCCAATGACTTCTGCTATGAAGTCGATAAATATCGATATATATATATATATATATATATATATATATATATATATATATATATATATATATATATATATATATATATATATATATATATATATATATATATATATATCGGTTTAGTTTAGTCTTGAATACATTACTTTTCCTGCAATTCTACATATTTATCAAGTGAATTTCATTTCGATATTTTTTAACTGGAATTTTTCTCAAATAAATTGCAACTCGCACAAATTTCGTGCAGTGTAGCAAAGCTGTTTGGCCATGGCTAAATTGTGAATTGCAATCGTGTGCATTCGGCCAATTGCACAAGCATCAAACACATTTATTTAGTTGCAATTCTTTTGTTTTTGTTTATCTTGCTCTGTTTTCTCTTTTTTAGCTGAGTTGGCAGCTCGGATCAACAATTCAGCGACGATTGCAATTATCGGAATGGAATGCAAAATCGATTTGAAAAGGAATTGAAATTGCAAAATTGAAAATATTGCAAATCGACTGTTGAGCGATTTACTAAGTCGATGAGGAGCTTTGCCATTTTATCATTAAAGTTATTTTCTAAATTCTTATTCCTTTACCGTATAATTGTTACCGATAACAGAAAAATACAAATAGAACGTGTCAAATAAGAATATTTGAAGAACATAAATATTACAGAAGTCATTTATATATTTCAAATATTCGTTTCTTAGCTCATTGGTAAGTTATATCAATAGCTATCGATATTAATCGATAACATCAATTATTTGTATATTGCGTATTGGTTGCCTACTCACTTGCATTTTCATAGGATCCGTGTTGACCTGGCACATGTATTTGCCAGCATCCTCCATCTTAACGCCTCGTATATTCAGAGTCCAAGTGTTGTAATCGTTGTGAGTCACCGATAATCGATCATTGTTCGTGATTACATGTTCGTGTATTGCGAGAATTGCCTTGGCATCGGCCTTAATCCAAGCGACCTGACCAATTGATGTGATGTTCCAATTCCAATGTTTCATTAGTAGTGTTATTATTCATTAGTCATTAGTGTTTCGAATATTAATTATAGTTTATAATTCATTTGCATTATTTGTAGCATTATCATTATCATGATCATTAGAATTATCATTATCATTAGCATTATCATTGTCATTGTCATAGTCAGTCATAGTCATAGTCACAGTCATTGTCATTTTCATTATGATTATCATTTATCATTACCATTATCATTATCATTACCATTATTATTATCATTACATAGAATTAATGCCACGCAATGCCAACCGTTCCATCACATATGCGTTTTTGTGGTTCATTGTTCATTGCCCATTGCCCATTGGTCATTGTTGTCGCCCAACAGCAGTTATTGGTCGCCATCAATGCCGCATTCCCCAATTTCCGTTCGTTTCCCCCATTTTTTTTTTCAATTTTTTTCCGATAGTTTGTTGAAATCGATTTGCGGATATATTAGAATTTAGTTGAAAGTTTCGTTTGCGGTGCAGCCAGTTGGCGTTTTGTTATGGATCGAGGGTGGTCGTGTGGACAGCAGACGAGCGGAAGGAGTCGTTTGTTGTTGTTTTTTTTTTTTTTTTTTTGTGAACGATACAAAAGTTGTCGTTTGTTGGTGTCGATGTCGTTGGCGTTGACAATGGAGGAACCCAGTTTCCAGTTTTCAGTTTTCAGTTTTCAGTTGGCCAAATGACGGAGCGAAGCCGAAAAAGCCGGTTGCAGGCGCCAGGCGTTTTGGCGTTGTCGTCAGATGTCAGCGCAATTTGACGCCATTTTCATTGTTGTTGTTTGTTGTTGTTGTTGTTGGTGGCCGTTGGCGCAAGTTTTTGCAAGTTGTTTGGTTTTGGCCAAGGATATGAAATCGGGGGTGCACGGATATTTCAGGAGCAATTAGTTGGAATTGGGTTTTGCGGTTGGCCATTGCGTTGAATTGTTGTGTGTGTGTGTGTGTGTGTGTGTGTATGTGTTGAAGAAGAAGAGATAGCATTTAGCAATTAGTTAACATTTGTGGCTGCTTAAGCTGACTCTTTTCATTTATTATATCAAATATTTTGATAGCTTGAAACAAACGAAACTGAAGAAAAATACATCGAAAGAATAATATATATATATATATATATATATATATACATATATATATACATACATATATATGGAGTGGATTGGGAAGGCGGGAGATGTGGGCGGGTGCAGGTGCAGTTAGCTAGCGGCTAAGGCATGCATTAGACTACAAAAAAAAAAAAACACACACACAGATTGGAGTACAAATTAAAAGATAAGTATGAAAAGAGAGTGTCTGAGCGAGAAGTTGCCCTGTAGCTGTAAAAGTGATTTAAGAAATACATTTGAGAAATATATTGGAAGCTTGAAGGTCGACCGATATATATCGATATTTACATTAGTGAAGATATTAAACAAAGATATGCCAGCATCTTCTTCTCTTTTTCTTTTTCTTTTTCGTCTGTTAGCAACTGCACTATGTTATATACCCCACACCCACAGCACTTCAATGGGTATGCAATCCAAATATTAAAAAGTGTTGCCTACCTTAGGGGGCGGCGCAGCTTAACAGTCACTGGACAGTTTTCATTAACGTAATGCCCAATAACAGCTACTGGCTCTGTTTACTCCTCACACACACACACACACTGTAACGCTCTACTAAATGAGAGTGAGTGTTAGAGGGAGAGCGACAGTGCGACTAATCGCACTGTGCCTCTCGCACTCCCTGTCTCGTTCCTCACTCACTCGCTCTCGCTCTCCATCGCTCTGGTTGAGTTGAGTTAAAAGCTCTAAGCTGCTGCTGTTGCTGCAGGCAGACAAACGGTTTCTAGCCTCTGCCGGCGTCGCTGCTACAGCTTAGCAACAAATATCACAAAGTCAAAGGCAAACACAACGAGCAAAAGAGAGATAGCAAATTAAACGCTTCGCTTCAATTTCTGTTATAATTAAAGTTTTTGTTTTGCTTTCTTTGCGCGTGGGAGTCTGACTTTTTTTCGAGCTCAGGCACATGGTGCGAACTTGTTAAAAATGAGTCAAGTCTGTTTTGAGGAATATTTTGTAATTTTAGCAAAATTTTAGTAATTTTAGTATATAATAATATTTTCTTAGTGACAGATGCATTTTTCGTATTTTGCAACACTACAGATAGACTGAGAGTGTTGCAAAACGCAAGCATTACCTAATTTTGGCATTTTTTGATATTGAAAAATTGCATTAATACAGCTGCTAGCAGTATTGACTTCCGGATGGCGACAGGGGCATGATCGAGTTAATACAGGCAAACAAAGTGAATGCAAATGCAGCTGCGGCAACAGAACCAGCTCTCACGCCCCCATTGCCGCGCCGCTCCTTTTGAGCCGTGTCAATAGTAGCGCCGAAAAACGCTATAAACCAATAAATAGCGATTCAGAACAGAATCGAACCGAACCTGACAGAGCGCCTGGCCTGGCTTGGCCTGGCCTGGCTTGGCCTGTCCTGCCCTGGACTTTGCCGGACTGTCACTTTATTTATTTACTCAATAAAGCAAATTTATTGAGTAATACAAAGGGCTGCGTGGGGGTGGGGGGCTATTTCGATATGCCGATTCTGATTGTGACGGTCGCAAAAAAAAAAAGAAAAAAACCAAACGAAACGAAACGAAACAAAGAAATTGTTAATAAAAACTGGAATTGTGCTCTGTGTAAATGCAAATACAGCAAGCAAATGTCATAAAGTCAGGATACAGTAGCACTAAATACAGGACTACGCCGCTAAAGGGACTACGCATGCAACAAAAGAGTAAATATATATATATGTATATATATATATATATATATGTATGTGTATTTACAATACGTATACTCTATTTACATACATACGCTACAGTCATACATAGATACTTCTATATATTTATATATTGAATATGGTGCAAAGTTTGTTTCGGTTTTAACTCGGTGCGCTTGAATTCGTTTCTCTTGATGAACAAAACAAAGGGAAAAAAGTACCGAGGAAAAATATAATGTGAATCGAGATTATATATAAGATAATGGTACAAAAAAGTCACTGAAAGTAAACGGAGAGTCGCGAGCGCAAACAATGCGACGATTATGCTTCGATTCTTTTGTTCAGCTCGATAGGCAAGGGCTTTTCGATAACCTTGTTGTTGTCGTTCTTGTTGCCTGGGGGTACATTAATCATAAAAATAATATGTATATATATATATATATATACATATACCTTTAATATATATTCTGTAAATAATATATTCACTTGTTTGTAGAGCTAAAATTTCCATGAGTTTTCTATAGTCGATTTTCGCTTCATCTGCCTCAATTTGCAGCTCAGTTGAATTAACTTAATAATAACATTATTTTGCGTCTCTTTCAATAACTAAAATTAGCTCAAAGCTCAAAGTTGACATTAAAAAACTTTCTTCACTTTCTCAAAAAAAAAAAACCTATTAAAACTTCATAATATCTATCTAACATACAGCTAACGTTGCCATAGCATTTACTTGTAAACTAATTTGAGTAATCAAATCTCTTCATATGTTTCTCGTTTAACCAATTTAATTTAATTTATTTTCATTGCGACAAATGCGGTAAAATTTATTTGTCGAATTACCAAAAAATAACTTTATATTGAAGCCAGCTGTAAAAGGCTAAATGCTAAATTATGCTAAAAGTAGCCAAAAGCCAAAAAGAAGTTAATCAAGCTAAAAGCTGTCAAGCCGAACTACATGAAATTTAGCTATGCTGACGCTAGCTAAAAACTCAAATAATGAATTTAATGAAACTAGCTATAAACTCTAAACAGAGCTAAGCATATGTGGCATGTACTGCAACTAGCTATTAAATCGAATAAGCTCTAGAAATATATCAAGTCCAGCTGTAAGGCTAATCCGCCAGGATAAATTCACTTTTGAATCTGTTCAAAAATTCAGCAATAGCTAAATATAAACTGAATTTAGCTGCAGGCTAAAAAACTATTAAATTTCGCTGCAAGTTCAAATTTTTAAAATAATTTAACTGAGATTTAAAACAATAGCTATAACCTTAAACAATAGCCGTATACATATAGGAATTGGCTCTAAGCTAGCTGTAAACAGCTATTCTTCTCACATAACCATTTTTTCGAGCTAACAAGCTCGCAGCATTTAGTATTGCATAACAAATAGTGTTGTGTAATATGTAAACAAAAATGTTCTCTTTTCAGTGGATAGCAAAAAAAATTAATTAAATTTGAATTTTTCATGGAATTACAGCTGGAAAAAAAACTTGTTCCTTGTCAATTTTTTTTTCTCTATTAACTTTGGCTTATAAAAAAGTGGTTGCCTAGGGCATTCGCTATTCGTTTCAATGTTCGCAGTTTATTATTTCAGTTGGCAAGAAATTTGTTTTTTTTTTTCTTTTTGGTTGTTGTATTGTTCGCTACAAGCGAATGCAATTTATTTTATTATGTTGACAATATTTTATTTATTGTTTAAATAAAATGAAATTGAGTATCGATCTACCTCTCACTCCCCCTCCCCCTCTCCCTTCCCCGCCCCATCCCTCTCAGTCTCACTCTAATTGTTGTGCTGTTCCTGTTTGATTGAAGTATCATAGGATTTATCTGAAATTGTATTTTTATTTATGATGCCATTCCGTTGATTAACACTCTTTGACGTGGCGCTGCACAATGCAAAACAATAAAAAAAAACACCCACACACACTCGCACGATTGCAACCAGACACCCACACACACTCAGTCACTCGCTCGCTTGTTTGCAATGTGCAAACAAAATGCATTTCATTGTGCGAAAGGCATTAAAAATGAATAAAAAAATGCATATAGAAAAAAATTATGCAAACAATAGAAAAAATATATATGTTATATATATATATATATAGAAATTTTATTTACATTTAAGGGCGATTTTTAATAAATCGCAACAATGTTTGATGTGAGCCATAGCCAAAGCTATCTGTCGAGATTTGACTTACTTTCAGTTGGGCAAACAATGGCAGCTAAATCGCGTTAGCTTTTTAAACTGTTTATTATTATTGCTATTATTATATAATACGATTGATTTATTATATTACAGAACTAGTATTAGAACGTTAGAAAGTTCTTTTCAGTAATCGTCCATAACGTTGCTTTAATAAATTCTAAAAAGGAAGCTTTAGCTCAGGCAATGCACGACTTGCATACCAGCGCCGCTAGGTGTTATTTGTAAAGAACTTTATTAGCCTAAGTCAGTCTATGCTCCTTATTAATGAATTTGTTTTTAAATTTAAATATAATGTATAAGAAAATTTTTTAAAATTTATTTGAAAGTTTACTTGGATTTTTTAGCTTGATAAAATAATATGGATTTCCATTACTTGTAAGATATTAATAAATATGTTATAAATAACTGAAATTAATAATATTTTAATTTAAAAGTTTCGAATTGCTTCAAATTTATTATTTTTTAATTATTTTTTTTTATTTTCAAGTTTATAAACTGAAATTATGAAATTTTAAATTAAAAAATGTTTTATTATTATAAATTAGTTTTTATTTTAATTTCATTGGCCGAATCGATCAACATGTTAACCTCCTCAGTCTCACTGTTAAGCTTACATAACTAACAGTCAAAACTGGTCAGTTAGACATTTCAATTAAAAGGCTTTGCTAACCCAGTCAATGTCTTAACCACAATGGACGACCGATAGACTCAGAATGAATCTGAGTTTCTTTATTGGCTGGCAGCTGTCCGCGTGGCTGGCATATTTGTTGCTAAGCTTGTTAGAGAACAACGATTGCATAACTGGCTTAAAGGATTACGTGTTTTCAATAAAGTTACGAAACCTCTTAATTGCGGCTCAATTGTGCGTTTGGTTTATATTATATTTTCACTTGTTATTTTATTTAAATTACTTTTTTTTTTGGTTTTTTGATTGCATTTGTTTTCAGTTTTTATGCCCTTTATGAAATATGCAAAGTTATAGATGCATATAAATAGCTATCTATATGTAAATGTTCATATATATAGGATTCCATCTCTGACTCTATCTCTTACCAACTCTGGCTCACGAACCGTAGCATAAATTAAATGTGGGCGCCAATAATAATACGATGTGATAAAAACAATGTAAGGAATTGCAAATATATATATATATATATATATATATATATATATATATATATATATATATATATATATATATATATATATATATATATGTATGTATACATATATATATATGTATATATATTTATAAATATTATATATATGTATACAAATATTATTATATTTATATTCAAATTAATCTGTATATACAATATAATTTTTAAAATATATATTCTGATTATCGAATTGGTATTTATTGTATTTATTTTCAGTTTTATAGTATATTTGAATATATCTATATATATATATATAATTTTATTTTTTTTTTTGTATTTTTATACTCATTCACAATGTCGTTTATTTGTTGTTGTCGTGATGATGACTTTATTTAAAATTTATGCTTGGATATAAAATACTAAATGAACTATTGACAAAGCTCTGAGCCATTGACTTCAACGGATAAAGATACAGATAAAGTATCCGAAATCGGAAATAGTATATACCAAGTTACCTTTTGAATGCCTTAGAGTTAGCCTATGGCGGGCCAATTATATATTCTACAATATATACATATTATATAGCTGATCTGGCAAATCAGAAAAAACTATTAAATCTTATACAATTTTGAAATACTTTACAGATAGTTCTGTAAGTTATATTGATAAATCATTTTTGGTATTTTTTAGTATATACCACATGTTGGATTAAAATGCAACTAATATATTTATATACATATTTATATATTATTATTATTATATTATTATATATTATATATATTTCTACTATAACTAAATCTTTCACAACTTTAGACCCATGGTCGTCTATTGTGAATGAGTATTATGCAGTCGATTACGCCCGACAGTCAAGCTTTATTTTGACTAGTTTTTACCGTATTTATTCAATTCTTGTCTTGTTTTTGTTTCAGTTTCAGTTTTTGAGGTGCATTTGGTGCTTTGAATATGCAAAGTGCTATTATTATTATTGTTATTAGTATGTGGTATGATATATTTACTTATACGATATATATTTATATATAGATTCATATATTGTAGGTAGGTGCTCTTTAAAAGTTGATATATTTATATATATATATAATAATTGTGCTTGCTGTGCAGTTTCTTTATTTGATTCTTTAGACTGATTCCAAAAGAGATAGAGAGTAAACTGAAAAGATTTTGGTGCACTTTCAACTGTGAAACTTTGGTGCGAATCGTGAACGGAAAACGTATTGGGCAAATGAAACGATAAACGATAAACGTTAAACGGTTTGTTATTGCTTTGTTAAGAAATCAAAACGCTTTGGATATTAAAACCGATACATACCTTGGCTGGAACTGACGCACCGTCACCACTCACCCGATGACCGCCCAAATTGTTGACAACACACGTGAATGTCGCGTCCCGGCCCTGGGCGATGGTCACGTTCTCCAACGGTATGACAAAGTCCGGCTCGAAGGCGCCCACTGAGGAGATTTTGTTTGAAACGGAATTATCTTCATTTCAATGAAGAGAAAAACATTGAATGAACAATTAACGTATTTATATATGTATATGTATGTGTATGCTTGTAGGTATGTATGCTAGTGTGTGTGTGTGTGTGTGTGTGGATGTTATGTGAAACGTTATCGAAAAAGGTTAAATGAACGATCAACAACAAGCCAACGCTATATCGATATCCGCTCGCAAGGATTTTGTTATCGATGGCGCAGAAGCAAAGCTAACAATTCATTCGATTATCGATAATTTGTGTTCATACAAACGATAGCAGACTTATACAAAATCTAAAATATCTATAAATAATAAGCGACAATTTAATTAAAAATTAAATGGAACTATCGATTATTTGCTTATCGATAAGAAATCAGCAATAAACGATAACAAATATTAATTAATTAAAGCATAAATTAGATCATAATTAAATCAATAGTTATAAAATTATAATATATATAAAATATTTCTTTTTGAGTCATCGATTATTAATTTTGCGATAATCGATTAAAGAAAAATTAATTTCAAATAAAAAATTTAAATAGATTGATTAACTTGACGAACAAGATAGTGTTTTGCAGCTTCTGTTAAGTCACTATTATCTATAGTTTGCAAAACGATAATTATCGATAAGTGTTTAGTAATCAAGCTAGTAAATATTTTTGCGTAACGCTTCGATGCATGCTCCATTCCACTTACCAATGCAATTGCAAATCAATAGCAGCAGCAACAGCTGCAATCGACCGCCTCCATTGGCCACGCCCACGCCTACGCCCACATCGGCAAATTGAAAATGCGCCAGCTTCTGTCTAAATATAGATTGATTGGTCTGCCTTCGGCTAATGGTCTCTAATTGTCGCTGTTGCTGTCGCTGTGGCTGGGGTTGTTGCTGTTGCTTTTGCTGCTGCTGTTGCTGTTGCTGCTGTTGCTGTTGCTCCTTCCAGCTGAGCTTCTGGAAGTTGAAGTTCTCGCTGCGATTCAGTTTGCTTAACTTGCGAGTGCTGTTGGCGCTTTGGTCGCCGTTATGTTGGGCCACCATTCTCATCATCATAAGCCTGATGCACTAGTTCCCTTTAGCATTGCTTCACTGTAATGATGGTCACTGCGCTGCGCTCGCTCGCTGTGAATTGGTTAAGTGAAAAATTGAGTTATGCAAATGCAGACAGAGTAGTCATTGAGTCGACGCTTAACATTTTCTATGCCTACGTCTATAAACATGACTGACATGGCGACTGTCATGGCAGTCCATGGATCCCAAAACTCTCTATAGGCATTGAGAGGCTTCCGTGAGTCAAGCAGTCACTGAATCTTAATTAACTTTTCTTTTCTTTTATTTTATTTTTTTTTAATTGCTACAAATACGAGTGAGCTGTGCTCAGCTATTGGCACTAATTCACTTTGTGGCAAACTCAACTGCCTTTGCATAAGCTAAACAGTCTCGATTAGCAAAATGCTTAGAAAATGCCGGAGCTCTCGATTGTTGAGCGCATTTGGCACTGTTTGCTGCACAATTCTGCATTCAGATGTCAAACTTAAAGAGAGGGAGGGAGAGAGGGAGACGAAGAATGGAGCTGGCAAATAAATATTGCATATTGTGGGAAAGGCATGGACGAACGCAAAGTATCGTGTATCGTGAAGATGCTTTATCTATTGACAAAGCCTTGCAAGTAGCAGCTGTATATATATATATATATATATATATATATATATATCTAGATATGTATGTGTATGTCCCTCTAGGAGGGACTGCATTTGCCTCGCCTTTGTTTGGCGACGACAACAATTTTTTATTGGCAACGGAACGCGAACGCGCATTCATCTTGACACTGGCTGCGGCGTCCAATTCTGGCTGCAGTCCGCGCACGTGCCGCTATTTACATTTGCACGTAATAAATTCACAAGGACGAAATGGGACAAGGAACACGAAGAGGACTCAGCCAGAACGATTCGCAACAGGAAATAATGCCAAAGGAAGTGCATTTGCCAAGCAGAGCACTGCGACTGCCAATGGCAGCGACGTGTTGCATGTCCACTTCAAGCAGTCAGCCGGCAGACGCACACACACACAAACACACACAAACACACAGAAGCACACATACACACATAAATATATTTATATTTGACAGAATTTAATGAGCTTACAAAGCAGCAGCTGTGTTTAAGAGCGAGAGACCTGATCGAAGCTTGTGGCACATTAGGCAACGTCTCTCCCTCTTTATCCCTCTCTATCTCTCTCCCTCCCTGACATGACATGACACACACGCGTGCTAGCCATTTTATTAGCTACGTGTCCTATCTATCGCAGCCATTCAACAAGCTAAACACAGGCCGCAGCCCCCCGCGGCTTTTCCTTGAATTGTAAGTGGGAGCTGAGCAGCCGGAGAGCTGGCGAGCTGCTGCCTAGGGGGACTGGGCCTGCTTGGGCCGTGATCTGCACTTGTTCGAGTTAGTATTTGCATTTTTTTTTTTTTTTTTTGTGCTGAGCTCTGTCATAATTGTGGAACGAAACGGATTACCAAATCCAGTTGACTCAACTACTTAGCCAAGTAGATGTCTGGAGAGCTGTAGACATAGACATATGAAAACTGTCAGCGAGGAGAGCAGAGAGAGCAGAGAGACCTACACTGTCCAAATAAGCGTAATGGGAAAAGTCGGAATTTCAATATCGCCTCACTATGATTCATTAAACGACATTGTGGACTTCAACAGCTAAATGTTGTCAACAATTTAGACAGTTGCTCAAGCAGAGCTGTCGGCAATGGTATCGCTCATGCTTGGTCAATCTGTCTATATCTGGAAAGAGATAGCAATATATGAATTCATATGTGAACTTCTGTCTGTCTATCTATCATATAGCACTAGCACGATTTACTGGGCAACTCTTATACAAATATTTAAAAAATTTTTAAATATACTACTTTACAAATATTTTTATTTAATTGTATATATGCTGATCAAATAATTTAATAAATATTTAATTATTAATTTGTCATATATTCATTTTAAATATAGTTAAATATTATTTTATGTATATTTTTTATATACAAAATATTTTAGAAAATTGTATATGTGATGTTTATATAACATATATTTTTATTTTGTCTATATGTGAAAAAAATTAATTTATATTTATTATTTAAAACCATATTTTTTTTATTACTTAAAAAAATAGTTTTTTTAATTTTTAAAAAATATTTGATTACTATAAATGTTTTAAAAATTTAAAAGAATATTTTAAAAATTAAAAATAAATTTTTTAAATATATTTTTTTATTTTCTGTGCTATAATATACATAGTTTATATGAGATTAATAGAAAGTTAAGCAATTTTTCACATATGAATGCTTATCGATATACTCAAGTAATCGATTAATGTTGTAAATATGGTTACTCAGAGCAGCACCAACTTTCTATGCTCAACTCTTATCGATATACTCAAGTAATCGATAAATGTTGTAAATATGGTTACTCAGAGCAGCACTAACTTTCTATGCTCAACTTAAAATGTATTTCCAGTTTGCAGACTTTGGGGCAATTTGAATGCAAAAGCTGCAGCACAGAGAGTTAGAGAGGGGCAATGGAGAAGAAGAGATAAATGAAAAACGAGTTCTATTTAATTGAGAAGCAAATATATGAAATTGAGCGTTAAGGGCTCCAGGAGGCAGCAGGCAGCATGCATTCATTATGTTGTTGCATAGCAACAACTGCAGCAAATTGCTGCGAGCGAGGAGTTGTAATCAAAATATTTGAATATATTTTTGTGCCGACTGTGTTTGTGAATTAAATTAGCATTTGCACATATCAAATTCATGTCATAATAAAACGCCAATTCAGGCCGGGTAAATAGAAAATTAAAGTTTTATTGCTCTGCCCAGAACAATCACAGCAATTTTCATTCTTTCTGCTTTTATTGCCTGTTGGTTTGTTGGCTTGTGCCGAGACCAGTTAGCTTGTGCCCAATGAAACCTGTTTTAGTTTGGGAGCATCATTAGAGTCCAATTACAGCCATTTAATTGCAGCAGGCGATGCTTTAGCTGGGAGTGCTTGACTAGCAGATACCCTGTCGCACAAGCTGCTCACATTTTTTTTTCAATTTTCTTTAATTTTTTTTTCTTCTTTTTTCACTTTTTGTTGACTTCAAGTTAAAGTAACTAAGTTGACCAAAGCAGCAAAGAAAAATGTTTAGCAGCTTAAGACATGTATCTAAGTGTGTGTGTGTGCGTGTGAGTGTGTGTGTTTATTGTTGCTGACATTTAAAATTACACACTTGGGAATGCGGGAGAAGTTTTGCTTGAAAGTAAACTAAATTAAACAAAGAGACAGAGTAAGTTGGTGACAAACAGAGAAAGGAAGAGAGAGAGAGAGAGATAGAGAGAGAGAGAGAGACCGGCAGGGAGAGTGGCTTGGAAGTCGAGTAAATAACAACGGACCATCGCATGTGGGGAAACGTGCTAAGCCCGGCGGCGTCGCTACCACGCAGCACGCGCCACCCGCACGCCCACGCCCACGCCCACGCAGCCCCTCTCTAACTAGCTCGACAATGACTTAAGGGGCTGCTGCCACGCCTTTATTTTATTTCATTCTCGTCCATTTTTTTTCGGTAAAGTAAATTTTTTTGGTCAGCAAAAGTTGGCAAACGTCTGCTAACTGTATTTGTTTAACCTCACCCGCACACACACACACACATGTGCCGCTTATACATATATAAATATAATAGACTAGATCCACAATCAGAGCCTCAGCAACCCTCACTTTCACGCCCGCTGTCAGCTTTTGTGTCCATTTTCTGCTGATGCGACAGATTTTGTACACGGGACTCGGGGCCTTCGGCTACGGCTATGGCTACGGCTACGGCTACGGCTACGGCTACGGCTACGGCTACGTACTTGTGTGAGCAAATGTGTAAATGAGCAGTCATAGCCAGCGGCGCGTTAGTCACACTTGCAATCACACACTCACACACACACACACATACACACACACACTCGTGCATATGCATAAGCTGTGCTCGTGTGCTCGCGCGTTAGCCTTTGAGCCTTTTGCAACACTGGACTTTGTCATATTTTTATTTGCTTGGCTAGTGAAAGAGAGTAAACTTCAGTTAGGGTATTATAGGAAAGCGATAGAGTATTATAGAGACCAGATATCATATAGAGTATTCTATGAGTATAGCTGAGACCAAAGACTAGACCCTACCATATGGAGTGTCATATGAGTTAGTTCCAATGAACAGACTTAAGTTAGTGCATGCTATAGCAGATACCAAAGAATAGATTTCATATAGGTTATCATAAAGTAGTGTTCCTTACACTACATGTCATATAGGTTAGTGCCTAAGGGTAGACTTCGCATAGGGTATCATAGAAGCTGTTATTCAAGACTTGACTTCATAAAGGATATAATATAAGCTTATACTAAAGACTAGACTTCATATAATGCCTGAATACCATGAACTTGACTTCCATTTAGGGGATCCTGTAATTTAGTACCCAAGACTATAATCCATCAGACAATGTTGTCAACTTGTCAACACTCCTCACGATCTAAATTATATGTAGCTTTGCACAATCTGAACAATCGGTTAGCCAGCTATATATTGCTCCTTGATAACGGTAAGTGCATTTGCACTTCGACGTTTAGTTTGTTTTATTTTTTTTATATATATATATACTTTTTTTTTTGTTTTTTAGCCTTCAGTCTTTGTCATGCAACGCCCCCGCTTCATGCCCATGTGCTGCTCTAATTGGAGTGCTTTAGCTGGAGCTTAGTGCCCAGCGGATATTTCTGATGTTTTTTTTTTCGATTCTCCCAGTCTCTCCCTCTCACTCTCAGGCTCTGTCGATTGCTTGCCATTCCGGTGCGGCTGGGGGTGGGGGCTTAGGCTTTAGTAAAGACTTTTCAGTTTGCAGCTTTTGGCATCCGTTGATAACTTCAATTCCCGCACTGTTCACTCACAATTGTCCACTTGATATCCACAGATTCATTTCAATTAGGTTTCGTTTTCTTTTTTTTTTCGAGTTTTCATAGTCGAAAGACGTTTTCATATCGTGGATATTTGAGGCAAATATATAAGAGATAAGAGTTTGGCTTGGCATGGAATGAATGAAAGGGATAAGGCAAGGGATGAGCTGAGATGAAGTGGCACAGGAGGGACTGAGTAAACTTAATATAGGAATATAAAATAAATATCATAAGCTTACTTCAATTAAAAGTGACAATCAAAGCATCTGCAATTACTTTTTCGTTCTACCCTTCCAAAGCTGAGTAAATAAAGCGAATCAATCAAAAGTAAAAAGCAATTTGATATCAAAGCGATTTATGAATGTTTTAATATTTGAGTTACTGTTGACACTTCACAATGCGTAGTGTGGGCAATTAATTATTTTGCCTTTGTCTCTTAATTAACTCATCTCTCATCGCTGAGCTGTGCAAACTGGGGAACTTGAGATGCGATTTAATAGGCGACTTCGATAGCTCAGTCTATTAATGTCCAATTCGGAATAATCAGGCGTCAAACCATTTATAGTGAAGCTGCCACTCGCTCTCTCTCCCACTCTCCCTTTATCCGTCTCTCTCTGTCAACGAGTGACAAATGAAGGCATAACCCGACAGTCAACAACCCAAACCCAAGCCCAGTCAAAAGGCCAGCGACCCAATGTGAGCCAAGTTCAGAACCAAGGGAAAGGCAAGAGATTGGACAGAACAAACAGAAAGAGAGAGACAGTGAGAGAGAGAGAGAGAGAGAGAGGCAGAGCTTGTAACTTGTAAATGGGCAAATAAAATGGAAATGAATATTATAAAGCAGCCGCCCACCGCCCGAGGAGGACTCGGTTAGCTGTAAAGTGAAAAGCTGACAAGTAGCTTACGTAAATAATGTCAACGGAACAATAAAAATAATAAACGAATTAGCTGCTTATGCGGGTGTAAAGAGATACCCATGACGATGGTGACCCCATCCCCAGCTGGCAGGCAGTCAGCCGGGCTGCCGGGCAGCTCGGCTGGTTGGGGAGTCTGGGCAAAGCAGAGCCGGAAAACCCATCTACGTTGGCAATGAAAGCGAAAACTGACAAAAAAATTAAGCGCAGGACAGAACGGAGCACGGACACGACAAACATTCAAATCGACTTTTCAGTTGCTTTTGTCGTTGAAGTTCAACCTTCCTCTCCTCGCCCCCTATTTGTTTTGTTTTTTTTTTTTTTTTACCTCGACTGCTGCCCGCTTATCCCAATGCGACTTCAAAAGTGTACACTGCCAGAAATGGGGGATGTAGATATATATATATACCATATAGATACCTATTATTATAAAGGACCGAGTGTAGGAACGTTGGAAAACACTTGTGCCCTAAGCTCCTATAGGAGAACTTGGCAATAGTGATCAATTATTTTTAGAGTAATAGGTATGGTTAAATGTAGGAAAAATATTCCTATTAGATAGGAACGTAAGGAAAAGACGTGTGCCCTAAGCTCCTATAGGAGACCTTGGCAATAGTGATACTTTTTTTTACAATAAAAGGTATAGTTAAATGTAGGAAAAATATTCCTATCAGATAAAGTCAAGGTTCTTAGAAGCGACGATCAGCTGTGTACAACTCATCGCTGATCGCTGCAGCTCATTTATCTGATCCTTCGAAAAGCTTTGAGCTAAGCTTCACAGAGAAGGTGAAGAGCATAGATTGCTGGAACTCAATCACTTGAGTGCAGCATGGATATCTGCAGCTCGTTCAACTGAGTAACTCATTTGCTTATAAGGACTACAATCAGTTTTCAAATTAAAATTTCTTCTTATTTTCTACACCAGGTGCTCTACAATAGTTTTAAATCTGTACTAGTCCAGTAATTCTCCAACTGTAATTAAATTTCTATTCAAGACTAGCTATTTAAAGCCCTACTTTAAAACAATAAGAAATATTGAGCTGGATATATAAACTTCCAGTAGTTAGTTTGCATTTTTTCGTAGTGTCGCTGGAGTTCGTGTGGGGAGCGCAGTCCCCGACTGCGGTCCATTTGTCGCTGTCGCTTTGGCTGAGTGCCTGGCTGTGTCCTGGGGGCAGGGCCCGGCGACGTTAAGATGTTTATGGCTTGTCAAGGATTATTGTTATCACCAGCTAGCCAGGTATGCAAACAGCGCCGTTATGAGCTGCCCTCGCACTCTCTAGCTCTACTCCTCTCTCTCTCCCCTTCTCTCACCTCCTGGCATTCAAGCGCCTGTGCTGCTGCAGCTTGAGCCTGTCATGTAATTGTCGTGTAACTGTGCGGCGAACAGTTTTGGTTTTTAGGGGTTTTTTGGTTTTTGGCTTTCAGTTTTCGTAGTTTTAGTGACGTTTGCTCTTTTGGGTGTTTCGGGTTTTTGGTTTCCGGTTTTCTGGTCTCTTTGTTGTTGTTCTAATCTTTGGCCCAGCCCCAACAAAAAAAAAAAAAAAAATAATAATAACGTAAAAATATTATCAGCGACATAGGACAATATTTTCGCTTCTATTTTGCTGGCTTTTTTTTTTTTGGCCGCCAGCTGCTTTATATCTCATCTATATATGGCGCTGTCCGGCTGAAACGGAATTCGTTAGCAGCGAATTCTGGCAGGTTTTTAAGTTTTATGTGTCTGATACCCATTAGAGTGGGCAGAGAGCTTATCTGTTGGGCGCTGTAGCTAAGCTAGGAGTGGGATGTGAACTAAGTTGAGATTATTTTTGGGTTTTGTAGGTGAAAATCATATCAGAATAATACAGTTCTTTAAAAAAATATTGATCGATTATTCGATACAGAATATAAGATTTAATTTATATTTTAGTGAAGCTACGGAGCTATTTATCTTTTTTAGTGCTAAGCTAAGTACTAAGTTTAAAATAAGTCCTATATAAAATCGATAAATATCGATATTTAGTTTTATGTTGTACTACTATTTAAATGAGCTTCCGAATCTCTATCTCTCTACAATTACCATATATAATCTCGATATCAAATGCTGTAATTGGTATGCCAATTTGTTGATACAAAATTCTATTAAAATCGATAATTATCGAAATATAATATTTATTCAAATATCTTTCAATTTTCCAGTTTTATAGCCTCTGATTGGCGAACCCTGTGACGGTTTAGTTGAATACTGGATTGGACAACACCTAGCTAAAATCGATAAATATAATTTATGGTATTCTTGGTGTATTTTTAATAGAAAGCAAATTTAAATACATTCACTCTTTGTCCATATTCTTTTCTTCACAGGGCAGCCGCTAGTCGTTCATTTCACCTGGCCACTGTTCGGTCCGGCACGAATATAAAAAGCTGCAAAGTCATGAACTGTGACAAAAGGATTACCTGGGAGTTACCACTGTCTGTTAGCCAGCGCGAATTGTAACTCGCCTCGGCCCGCACATCGCCCAGCCACTGCTCTGCCTGCTCTCTCCACATTGCTGACATTGCAGTTTATAGGCTAAATAAGATTAATTTAGAGATTAAGCTGGAATCCTGTTATAGTCAGTGCACAACTTACCTGACAGTTGTGCATACAGTCTATCTCTCTCTCTCTCTCTCTCTCGCTCTCCTCTCTCTGTCGCTTTGTTTGACTGACTAGCATAATGCGAGTGTCTATTAAATGCGTTTTGCCATATGTATTTACTGGCGTCACATCAGTTCTAGTCATCCGTCCCATATATGTATGTTATGCCTCCAGTCAGCATGTCCTTTCGATTTGAACAACGTGCAAATTTATTTGATTAACAACAAATATCAAATAGGAAATTAACTGTCGTCTGGACGCGGACATGGACATGGACACGGACCCAGACCCAATCGCACAAGCTGCTGCTAGTGCACCAGGCGGATGCTGCACAGTTGTCCGTCAACTGTCTGATCAAACACACCCACACATACACACACACACACACACACGCAGAGAGACACCTGTTATGTCAGTCTCGCACCTGTCCGCGTGTCTCTGGTCGCCCATTGTGGCTGGCCACTCGATTGTCCATGTGGAAATGTGCAGCTGAAAGTTGTCAACGCTTTAAATGTCACATTCATTTGCTGTCACGTCTAACCGTCCCGCAGCATCAATAGCAGCCTCACATATGATGAGATTATTTCTGGCTCTCGTCGAAAAATTACTAATATTTGACACTTCTCGTTTCTCGTGTTCGATTTTTATTCGGTTTAACCACAAATTTCAATCTAATTAAAATTTTGTTCGATATTTAAAACGACTCTACTTCGTTTCGATACAATTTAACAGCCCGTACAGAGCTAAACCATTTGTGAACTAGTTCACAACGGATGAGCCAACTAATCTGTATATCTATATGAATACATATTCATATATTCTAGTATTTACTTGCTCTATTCGTACCAAAGTCACATGAAAACTAATGCACAGTGTTGAACCACTCATGAACTAGTTCACAGCTGACGAGGTGAAGGGAGCCAAGTGTGCATGTCATATTTTAGCATTCATTAGCTTCATTTACGTTTGCTCCATATCAGCTTACAACTGGTTCACAGCATTGAACCAGTTATGAACCAGTGTACTTTATTGTTTATATGTTAAGTTAATCACATCACTGATTAACTAGTTCATAGTGAACATGTGCATGTTTAGGTAAAGTTGTGCTACTTTACAAACATATAGAATTAGTGAAAAGTAAAACCACTTCTCCTAAGATGTATGTAAGACTATAGCACCTGAGAGTTAAGCAAAACCTCTTGTGAACTAGTTCCAAATCCTCGTGCTTCATAAGTCATAAGTGATAACAAATCAAATGAAATTTGTATCACACAGAATCTTTTGGAATTCATTCAACTAGTTCAAATGAACCGAAATATGACTTTAAGCTGCATATAGTTCACATACAGTAGTTCATTTATTCATCGCTTTAAGCCCGCAAAATATAAAAATTTCTGCGTCCACTGAGAGTCCAATGTCCGAAAGCCCGAAGCCAATAAGTTGGGGCGAGCTAAGGAGCTGAGCAAGAACGGGAAACAGACGTGGGAGGTTGTTGCTGGAGGATTACAAATGCCACAATTGCATTTGGCCAATGAATACCTAACTTGGCCACAGTTCGTCTGACATTTGATGCTCCTTCTTCGTCGTCGGCGTTGCCAGGTTCTTTTTCTGGCCATTGTTGTTGTGGCTGGAACGGACTTGGCCAACAATTTGTATGCAATTGTTGTTGCATATGCAGCAGGTGCCAAGTGGCAAGTGGCAAGTGCCAAGTGGCAAGTGGCAAGTGGCAAGTGGCAAGTGCCATAGTGAGCTGCTCAAAGGACACGCACAGGCTACAAGTATATGCAGCACACACACAGCAACACAAATACACTCAGAGTGTGTCTGTGATATGAGCATGCAGTCACAGTGCTGCCAATACCCTTTCATCCAAAGTGGGGTAGCGTGTTGTGTGCGTGTATTTGGATCAGCCATTGAGAGTGGAGTGCAAACTTCTGTTCAGATACTGTGAACTAGAGGTAGCTGGAATGGAGCGGATCATACGGCGTATGCTCAATGTTAATGAAGTTGGGAAAGCTGTTTACTAATAGCTGAGCTGTGAATCAGTTGAAGCAGAGTTGAGTTTGATGATTTAGATGGAGATGACATATATACAGCCCGAAACGGGTATATTGGCTTTGAGCCTAGACCTCCAAGAACGAAGCATAAATCTTATATGTCAAGACTTGTCTCAATTTACATGAAATAATATCGATAATTATCGATATCAAATCAATATGTTATTTGTAGCTAATTCACGTAATTGAATGGCTGTCGTCATTAACATTGATAGGTATAATATTATTTATAGATAAATAAAAAGATATTTATCTGCATTTCTCTCTTAAGCCCCTCCAATTTAACTCCCTGCTGGCTGCAGGGTATCTGTCAGTTTTCCCCTCTTCCGCTCTAGGCCGCTCTTTCGCTCGCTCACAATTGTGTGTTTTGTAGATTTGCATTCATATAAGAAATGCAACAAATTGTTGCATAGCATGCAAAAGACAAAAACATGACAGGCAGAGGCGTTGGCAAAGGGGGGCCCGGCCAGGCCTCGCGTGCTGTGCAATGAGTCAATGTCGCTGAAGCACATCCTTTTGCATGTTTCGCCTGACAAATGCATGAGTGTGCGTGCGTGTTCTTATCTATCAAATAAAAGGGAACAGAGAGAGAGAGAGAGAGAGAGAGAGAGAGAGAGAGAGAGAGAGAGAGCGAGAGAGAGAAAAGGAATTCAAGAGAGAGAGAGAGTGAGAGAGAAAGAAGAAGAAGCCAGTCAGCTTTACTCTACGAGCGCAGCTTCAATCATTGCGTGGCATTTGTCGCCTGGCAAAATCCCAAAATGAAAGCAACACTTTCATGCCATGAAAACACAACACTCACACACACGCACACGCACACACCCACACCACACACACACACACATACACCCACACACATATAGCCACTGTCGTGTGTGCATATTTTAGGCGTTTTTGGCAGTTGAAAAGGGTTGACAAATTTTTAAATTAATGATAAAACGAAACCGAACGCGCAAAAGAATTTCAATGTTGAGCACAGCCGCCGCATGCTCCATGCCGCCCCTCGTCCATCCATCCATTCGTCCAACCGCCGCCCCTGCCACTGCCCCTGTCCCTGTCGCTGCCTACCGTCCATGGTCGCCCACTCAGTTACCCCTTAAAGCCTCTTTTTGATATTTGAGGCACATTTTCATCATGGAGCTGATTTGGACTCTCTTTGCCGTCGAGATGTGCATTTTAATTAAATTTCATGGCCAGTTTCCTGTAGCAGCAGCAGCAACAGCAGCCCGACAACAAATTGTTGCATCTTCTTTATTATGCGAAGCTCAGAGGCCTTCCCACTGAACTTTGACTCAATTTTATTTGTTTTCCAATCGAATTAGCAAATTTTGCAATGAATTTTTCAAAAATGCATTCACTCTGGCCACTACATGTTGTAGTTCACTATGGAACTAGTTCATTCTTAATGGCTTTAGAGAAGTTTTCTGCTCACAAAGCAAATTTTTGAGCATCACAAATATTTTTATACCCTGAACCCATTGAAAATGGGAAATCAGGGTATAATGTTTTTGTGAAAATGTATGTAACAGGCAGAAGGAGACATCGCAGACCCCATAAAGTATATATATTCTTGATCAGCTCGATGAGCTGAGTCGATTAAGCCCTGTCCGTCTGTCCGTCCGTCCGTCCGTCCGTCCGTCCGTCCGTCCGTCCGTCTGTATGAACGCGCTGATCTCGTAAACCACAGAAGCTAGAGATCTGAAATTTGACATGAATATTCGTGAATACCATACGCTATACGAGTTTGTTTTATTTTTTCGATAACTCATCCCGTTCCCGAGTTATCGATAAATTTCGATAAATTTACTTTCAATTAAGTGACCCATTAAAGCTAGAGACTTCAAATTTACTGTGCATATAGGTGCAGTGAATGCGGACAACTTGCAGTTTTTGGATTTTGGATGCCACGCCCCCTTCGCCCACAATTTGCAAAATCCGTATTTCAAATACTAGAGACTTGTGCTTTGGCAAATACACACATATGAATGCCATAAACACACTGTGAAAATTTCATTAAGAAAGTCCATCTGCAAAAAAAGTTATTAAACATTTAATTTCGCATATCATAGGCATATTGCAGCCCGAGCGCTGTCGCTGCTCAGTTAGCAGAGCTCGTGGTCATAATACGTTCGTGAGCGTGCGTACATACAACGTGCAACATATATGTAAAATAATCATAGCAGGCTTCGAATATCGGCTATTCGAAGGGTTCAGGGTATCTCTTAGTCGAGCAGTCTCGACTAGAGCTTCCTTACTTGTTATAAATCTATTATAATGTAATCAAATTTTGTGTAATAGAAAATGTATTCTAAAATTAACTTGAACTTTCGAATATCGAAGCAAAAATTTATTTGTAATACAAAATGTTAAGTGTTAGCTAAAATCTATAATATTTTTTAGGAATATTCATATATAAGTAAAATAATAAAAAAAAACTTAATATATGTTTTATATTTTTGCCTTCAAAATTTGCATTTATTTATTTTTCTATTTGAAATCTGTTTTATAAGAATAATTTCAGTTTTTTGTATGTTTTTCTATTTAGCTTTTTTTTTCTCCCTCCAATTTCCCATCTCTAAGCAATAGTTGATGTAAGGCAAGCAAAGCTCTTCACCTGCATCAAATTTCATTATTTTATTTGCCTGTCTTTTTATAGGTATTTTTGCTATTATTTGTATGTTTAATATATTTGTTAGTACTTGGCTTTGTTTATATACAATTTTATGGCACATTGAAGGCTTTGCTTGGTTAAGCCTTAGATATATGCGCATAGCAGATACCCTGCAAACGATGATTAGAGTTGGTATCTGTGCAGCTATTGATTGAAGTTGAATAATCTAAGAATATTTTCTAGGCTAGCTTTTCTCTCTCCTCTCTGTCCTCTAGAGAACTGGCGTATTTTATGTGTGAACTCTCTTCTGTCTTCTCTTCTCCTTTTTATCTCCTTCCTCTTCTCTATTATCTATATTTTCTCTCTCTTCTGTGTTGTCTCCGCACTTCTCTTCACTTTTCCATAGAAGCTCTCAACTAAGAGGTATTCCTCTAGTCAGCCAACTGAATCGTCTCTGCCGCCATTTGTTTGTGTAAAGCAAATATACACAGGCTTCGCGCTGACATGTCAGTTTTGATTAGCTCACATGTCGTGTGCTAGGCAGTTGAGCTGCTCGAATTGCGGCTGGTGCATGTCTAGTTGCAATAAGCCCAAGTTGAGCCAGATCATTTACACAACATTTGCATTGGGCATAAGAGTTTCTATTTTTTTTTTTACGTGAATTTTGCGGCATCTCGCTTGCAGCACGCACGCAGCGAACGACTTGGGCTGGCGAAAGCGAAAGCTGTTTGGATTCTTGCATTTTGATTAGGCACTCAAATATATGTATAAACAATAAAAAACAAGCTGACAACAACTTAATGTGCCACACACACACACACACACACACACACTTGAAGACACATGCCACATGCCGCATGCAAGTGTTGCCAGCCGAAGCAGCAGCAACAACAGGAACAAGAACAAGGACAAATTCGAGTTAGGCAACATTTGCCAGATTTGCCAGTGCCAAAGTTTTGACATTTTTCGTCACTGCATTGAACTACGAATTTGACTTCAATTTTGAGAGCTTTAAATAAATTGAAATTTAATTAAAAATTCATGTTGCTTGTGGAGCAAGATTGAGCAGTAAGTTTGAGGCAGACAAAAGTTGCGTAAGAATCGAAATGAGCTCAGGAAATAGGAGAAAATCAATTTCAAAGCAAATCAAGTTAGTTGACAATACTAAAAAGTGCAGTGTTGGAAAGTTGATGATGAATGCATAAGACAGGAAGAGGGAGTGACAGAGTTGAGTAGGGGTGGTACTTTTTCTGCTAGTTATGTTGCATGAATGAAGTCATGCTAAATTAACTCAGTTTAATAATACTATATTTCATATATTATGGCATAGATGAGGTTTTAAAATAAAATTAAAATCATTGAAATAGGACACACAATTTTTATTTTATGCCAACTTATTTTCCCATGGCTCTTATTTGGTCACTCAATATTATTTTTTTAGAACACAAAATAAATGAAGAATAATTTTTTTGAAAACAAATATAAATGACAATCAGCAAGTTTTAAAAATGATAAAAATATTACATCTTATGAAATTCAACAAATTCTAAAAGTCTCACGTAACTGATCCACTTTAGAGAAAAGTGAAATTGAGCATAAAAAACTGAAAAATGTATAGTACATTTCATATATCATGGGCAATTAGATATCTAGCTATTTGATAGCCTTTAATAAGTTAAATGGGGAAAACAGCTTCAACAGTTGTCAATTTGATGCAGCTGCGAGCACAAATTAAAGTTCAGAGCTGAGCTCCGCTGGCGTTGGAGCAATAGCAACAGTTGCAACTGCTTGCAGGGGCTTCCGAGCTGAAGCCATTTACAATTCTTGTGGTCAAGAGTTTTGCAGCTGAAATAAAAAGGCAAAAGAGCCAAAGAGGAAGAGGCAGTGGCAGTGGCAGAGGCAGAGGCAGAGGCAGAGGCAGAGGCAGAGGCATGCAGCTCTTTACCGCGATTTTGCAATTTGTTAAGGTTGAGGAACATTAAAACCGTAGAACTGGCCAAGCAATTTGTTGGACCATCCGCAAGTTGAGTTGAGTTCTGTTTCTTGGTTTCGCCATCTCTTTTGTGGACTGCTTGCACCTACTCGCTTGCACATTACGCATACGTCGCGTCGCGTGGCGCACAGAGCTGAAATGCAATTTAAACAGTAAATGCGAACGGCAAGACGAAGCCAGCGCAGCCAGGTGGACCGCCATAGTCCATAGTCGAGTTCGACTTCAAAGCGCAGCGCAGCCATTCATACCCAACTAAACCATAAAATGCATTGAGACTGAGTGGCAGTGCGGTGAGGTTTCCATTCGCCAGGCTGACTGTGTGTGTGTGGGCACATTTATATAACAGCCCGAGTCTACAGTGTATTAAATCATTTTATTTTTATGTACTGTTTATGTAATACTTCGTCTCTGTATCAAACGCCGCTTCAATTGCTTTTGAGAACTCATACAACTACTCGCCAACTGCGCGCTTTAGTGTTGCTCAACTTGTTTCCAGACTTTGCTTAAAGCTTAGTTATTTAAGCAGCTTAAAAACTATCTAATTCGAGCTGTTAAAAAGCAAAAAAATAGATAGCTGAGAAATTTAGATATGCAGTATAGGCAAGTCAAGATTATTACAGGGTATTCATACTGATTACAGAGTATGTAGTACCCAGATTTAATTGGCTTTTCTTAATACACTTTACAAAATTCACTTACAAAAAATACACTTTTGACAGGGCATATTCAAGTTTTGCATACACTTTTTACAGGGTATATACAACTTTTGTACATTAGTTTATTTTGTTTTCTATGTCAACTTTGTCAGAATATAATATATATACAATAAAAATTTATTAATAAATTGATGTACAAAATCAATTTTTTTAGAGGGTATAGACAAGTCATGCATATTAACTTTCGTTTAGTGATTTTTTACTATTTTGGAATTTATTTTTAATTTATAATAATATATAATACATAATTTTAAATTTTCTGCCATATATTGCCTTACCTAATTGCAGGGTATCTTCTAGTCGTTCACTTCATTACTTCTTTAAATTGTGAGTTTTCCTTTAGGTTACCTAATTCTAAATTCTGCTCTGCAAATCCCTAAATTTCACTGCAGAATAGGGCCTTAGTAGGCATAGTAGAGGGTGGTGTGCAACGGGTACCGTGGTTAGGGGTATTCCCAGCCACATGGATCATCCCCAACAATGCCACAGAATTCTCTGTGTGGCCTTTCGTCGCTGATGCGTTTTTAATTGTATTTATTTCCGCTTCGCTGTGACACGTCATTTATTAGCTGGCAATGCGTTGCCTCTAACTAAAACTACCCAACTCAGCCCCCCTTTTGACTTCAAGCTCCCCCTAACCCCTGATGCCTATGCCCCCTGCTTTTTGTTAGCCCAGGTCGTTGTTGTGATTTATATGCACTTCCCATATGCCACGAGCAGAAAAATAAGCTGAGTCCACTCGACTTAATGATACTCGCTCAACAACCAAAGAATTGAGTTCAATATTTTTATTTTACCAATTATTTAAAGGTGTATGTGGCGAGCAATGCTAGAGTTATTATTGGGTTACAAACTATGCTTAGCCTGCTAATATATCAATTTTATTTTATGAACATAGCCAATATACACTTTTCGCTCTGTGCGCGAGCATTAAAATCAGGCCAAAGCAGCTGTTAGGCATCACGGAGCTCATATTACGCATACGCTGCGTAAGCATGAAATATTAAATATAACAAATAAACAACAATTTGATCAAAGTGGTCTAAATTAACTAAAATATAAAGCTAAACGGGATTTAAAGTACATAAATTTAAAAATGAATGCACAAATATATGAATAAATAAATATTTTAATTTATGAATATACTAAAAATACAAATTTATAAATATATACAAATGCGAATATATTAATAAATTAATACACAAATATTTAAGCATTTAAATATAAAAATATATATATATGTACATAAATAAATTAAAATATAAATACAAAAATTCTAAAAATAAATATATTAAAATTTTAATAAAAAAAAATTAAAATAAAAAAATACAATTTTATACAGAAATGTATAAATATTTAAGAATAAAAATATAATTATATATTATGTAAATGTTGTATATATATTTATTCCATTTTATTTTATTGAAAACTGTAGAGAAGGGAAACATTTCAGTTGATGGGAAATTCTTTACCAGATTTTCTACTGCCAACTTGAGATCATAAGTTGGCTAATTGAGCTGAGCTTATAGCTGAATAAATTCGAAATATACGAGTAAGATTTCTAGATATTAAATTTAAAATTTAAATTTCAAACTTTAGTCCAAAGACATATTGAAAAACAAAATCTGAATCTTTAACTAAATGCAATCAGCTCTGCGTTTAGGCAAACGCATGCTTAGACCAAATTTATATGCAACTGCGCTTGGCTGCTCTCGCAGCTCCTGGAGGTCATGCAGCTGGCAATATTTCATTGCAGCTCTTCATCTTCTTCGCTTATGTTGTGTCACAGTTTTCATCTTAATTAGAGTTTCAAATTCTTTTGTTGCTTCAAATAACCAGCTGCAGCGTCCACACATCTTACTTTAACTGTTCAGCTGGCGCTGTAGTTGGACAGCGTGGGCGTGGCAAGTCAGGCGGACGGGCTGCCGCCTGCTGTGTTCCTAGTGGTTGCTGTTGTTTTTGCATTGTTGGCCTTTAAGCTGCGTTGCTTGCATTATGCGTTTAACAAAAGGCTTAAACGAACGAGCGGCCCACACAAAATTTATGCTAATTTGTTTTTAATGCTTGTCGGATATACAGCTTAAGGCAGCAATAGGAGCAGCGAGGAAGAGGAGGAGGAGCGCAGAACAGCAGCAGCAGCAGCAGTGGGTGGTTCGTTGCCTAGGAGCCAGGGTGCGATTGTGTGAGAAGGTGGCCTTTTGACCAAGACCCAGCCACACATATGGAAAACAGCTACAACAACAGCAACAGCATGGCTGCCCAATTTGGCTAATAAAGCAATGCTGCGCAATGCATTGGCCGCATTATTTAAGATGCGCTGCAGCATCATTCGAATAAGCGAGGAGAACATAACTGTGTAAGCCCAGCTGCAATTGTTATGCGACTTATATGGATTTACGTAATGCTCGATAAATGCACAGAAAAATAGAGAGCGAAAGGGAGAGAGGGATATAGAAACATAAAGAGACATAGAGAGTAAGAAAGAAAGAGCGAGAGTGAAAAATAAAAATATTAAGAAATTTTAATTTAATTTAATAATTAATATTTTTAATAAGTTTAACTAACAATTTATTTTAAATTAATTTTTTTTTATAAAAATTAAAAAAAAAATTTCTGAAATTTTAATAAATGATACAAAAATGTTGTATTATTAAAAATTATATTTTTGGAAATTAAATAAAATTTAAATATATTAAATAAAATCTATTTATATCACATTAAAATTCCCCTTGACATTTCAACTTATGTTTTTCAAATAATGCAATAAAGAAATTATAATATTTGAGCTGACAAATTTGAGTAAGAGAATGCAAATTGTATTAAAAACTTTTCCGAAATAAAAAAAAAGCTGCAAAAAGAAAAGTTTTGAAATTTGCATTGCACAAAGGGACACGCCGCGAAGGAAGTTCTTAAAAATAAAAATGAAAAGCCGTCAAAGGATGTCGAGTCATAATATTTATTATGTAATTTAATAATAATGCACTTACACACACATGCACACACACTCATAGACACACACACACAGAGTGAAACTGTAACTGTGTGAGATTTTTGCAAGTGGCGACTGCGTAAAAAATGATTTAATTAATTAATTTTCATTAAAAAAGGACGACAGACAGCAAGTGGCGCAACCGTTGCCAACTCGATGTCCTGCAACAGTGACAAAAACAACAACAAGAGCAGCGGCAACTGTGAAGGAGCAGCTGTTGGCTGACTTCAACTTCAACTGCAACGATAGCTCCGAACTCCTGCTCAACTCGTGCCCCAGCTACAGGTACAGCTTCAGCTCTTTCGTCCTGTCCTGTCAGTCTGGCTGTCATTTACAATTTTAATCTCGTTGTTCAGTTTAGCTTAAGTTGGCAACAGGATAATGAGCACAAGGATAACGCATCTGTTTCTCCCATCCCCCCTTCCACCTTCCCCTCGACTGCAGCACTACAACATGTCTGTAATTAAAGAGGCGTGGCGCAGAGCAGAGCGAGCGTGAAAAAAGTGCGCAACCTGCAGGACACCTGGACTGCAGACGGCTGGATGCGCAGGCCAAGTTTTTTAAGCCAGCAAAAATTTTCATGGCTAATAAATCACTTTTAATATTAATAAAACATAAATCACAGCGACTAAAAACTTGACAAGGGTTCAGGACGTGTGCGGTGTAAGTTGGTGCGGAGCTGGTTATAGTTTGACTCTTTGTGTCAGCGAGAAAAGCGCGAAAACTTTTTTCGCCCAGCCTTTGAAATTCGCGTGGCTGCAGACAAAACGATCTCTACACGATGATCCAAAAGTTTTCGACTTTTCACTTTGAAAGAATGTAAAGTGAAACTTTAATGTGTAGCCAGTGTTGAGCAATGCAGTTGGAAACAAAATGGATGTCAGTTTGAAGGCGTCACGGAGGTGGCTGAGAGGAAAAGAGAAGTCTGGAAAGTTCTTTAACAGGTCCTGATAATATGCCGTAATTGGTATAAATTAAATCTGAAGCCATAGTTGGATAATGTAATTGGAACTTAAACGAATGCGAATTGAAAGATATCAAGAAAAGGGAAGAGAGAGAAAAATCTAGAAAGTTACTTATTGGCCCTTATAATATAATTGGTACACGACGTACTACAAGAGACAGTGCATGAATTGCATTGTGCCACCAGTGTTGGGTAATGCAGTGGGCAAAGTGAAAAAAGACTTAAAAGCAGAACGCCAGTAAAAGGGCTGTATCTCATGCTTGTACTTTAATTGACAAAAATTTACGCTCTTTACGAAGTTCAATAGTTAAGCCTTGACGATTATTAAAAAAAAATTTTTTTTTTATATATTCAAAGATAAAAAAAATTTTTTATAAATTAATATATATATATATATATATATATATATATATATAGCTATTAAGACCTATTTGAAACGTTTGGCAATGGAAACACTTTTCTTTAATGCTTCTTAAATCTGAGAAGAAAAGAAATAAAAAACACAAAATTTAATTTAAATTTCATATTTTCTTCTTTAATTTTTTAGTAAGGGTATTCTACTCAGAAGCTCAACATATTTTTATGGAAGACCCGTTAGGTAAAAAAAGAAAGCAATAAATATAGCTAAGATAATAAATAGACCTAAATAAATTTGTAAATTTTAGTGCAACTAATTAATTCACAACTCTTACAACTTTAAAGAAATGTACTATTTTACAGCCAAATTTAAAAACTATTTATCAAATACCTCACGGAAATCATTTCCACTTTCTTCAAATAATTCATAATTGAATCGTCAGAAACAAATTAAATTCCATATCTCGAATAAAACTCAAATATTTTATTTATATATAAAATTAATTACCTTTTACCCGAAAGCCACAAAAAAATTACTTTTCCAACACTTTTTTTCTGTTCACTTGCAAAGTTAAATTATCTTTGGTAAAAAAAATCACAACTTGAAAAACACTCAAAAAAATTAACTTCTGAGCTGGGAGACCTCACTACAACTGCAACACTTGTTAATAATTCGTTTCAGCACACTTTCTCTCTCAGTCTCAGTTACTTTTTTTTGTGAAATTCAAAATTATCTTTCAAACACTTTGCAACGTTTTTCAAAACCTTTTCGTAACGGTCAACGTAGATGCGATTAACGGCTAACGACAAACCGTAAACGTCGAACGGTAAACGGCAAACGGTAAACGACAAACGTCTAACGGCAATACGTTCGTTTTTTGCCGTTTCTCAAGTTGAACTAACTGAAGGAAACAAATTTAGCTGGCGCCTGTTCTCACCAACCGACCGACGCGCTAGGAAGTTGCCCGAGCACTGAACGAGCCTCGCATTGGGCCAGCGAACAGCGAACAGGCTAAGAACAAGACAGGACCTAACACAACTCGCATGGCCTTCGGCCGGCCCAACGAGCCGTCGCCAAACGAAACGCACGAACTCCACGAGGCGCCTGAACTACTGAAGCCGACACGAACAGCGTAGCGAAGTGCATACGACTGCCCGACTGGCAACACGAGGGCCGAGCAACAAATCTTGCTGGCAGCAAATGTTGCTAGAGCCATCAAATGTTGCCAGCGTTATCGAAGACTGTGTGAATTAACTGGGTAAGCTAGCTGTTGTAATTATATGTTGAAATCACTTTAAAATATTTGACAACCGACATGGGCGCCCTGATCTTATGAAGTATCATATATAAGGAATCGAAACTATGAGGTCAATCGATAGAGCTATGCTCCGCCTGTCTTTGTCACTGTCTGTCAAGAATTAGAAGTATAATTTCACATTCAACAACTGAATTCCACATATGTATATACTATCTAGTATGCTAGTATAGTTCAGTATAGTCCAAGCACACTTCAAGAGTCCTCAATTTTTATATTTATATTATTTAGCTTTAAGTTGTGATAGAATTGTCTAAACTATGCTAAAAGCTAAACGATAAATGCCAACATCCAATTCATATATTCCCTTGTATTACGATCTATTCTTCAACAGAAAATACTCAAAGCACAGTACTTTGATGTTGCACAGTACTTTGAATTTGTAGTCCTCTTCTCGCTTCTCCGTGCCTGAAATCGAACCTATCCAACCACATTACCTTTTAGCGTAACATGTTTCAATTAAGTTTCGCATATCGTCGAAGTGCGGGAGGAAACAAAGTTCAAAGCTAAGTTTCGATTGCTGTCGCTATCAAAATATAATTAAAAACGCTGCACTTAGCTAAAGGTGAGTGTATCAGCCAGCAAATACCCTGTAAATTGAAATTAGCTTATCGTCTAAAATTCTAGATTTAAATAAAGCGTGTAATGGACTATACATGGACTATCTATATTAACTTTTACTCTCTGGTGTCACTCATGTTTTCTAGCTGCCGATCTACCCCATTTCCGTCGCATATTTCCAGGTTACAACGTTTAATAGTTGCGGCTTTTGCAATCAAAGACACTTTGCACTAGGCACTAAAACAAATCCCCTTCTCGCCGTTGCTCGACTCTGCCCCTGTATAGCTGTAGCCCGTTCCGTTTCATACTACTTATTCAGTGCATCTTTCAGAACATCACTTACACAAATCAAATAGACCAATAGACTCTGCCCCTTAGCCCTCTTCATATGTGGCAAAGAGCTTCCTTCGGCTGCTTGCTCAAAATGAAATTCATTGCGTCGCCGTCGACGTCGCTGCTGACTGCGCTGCCAACTGCGCTGCTTTTTATCAAATGAACACGAAAATGTTGCGTCAGTGCAGAAGAAGGCAGCGCATCATATTCAGTAAATGGGTATCCAAAAATCCAGCCGCCCAAGTAGCCGCCCCCTTCACTTTCCTGCTTCATAAGTAAAATTCATTTGCCACGCCCCTGTGCTGCCTCTCTGCCTGTGCGACCATCCAACACCCAACACCCAACAGGCTGCGTTGATTTTAATGAAATGTCATCAACTTTGAGGTGTTTATTGCGCTGACAAGAAGACAAGACCTCATCGGAGGGGGGTGGCGGGAGTGTCAACCCTTTGACACAACCCTAAAGCAACGAGGCAGCAAGAAAGTAAATTTCCCTTGGCAATTACCGAAACTGCAATACACTTCGATATTATAATCAATACATAATATATATATATACATAGTTTTCTACATGGCTCAATCATAATTTATCCTAGCTTATGGTTGAGTTTTCCGACAGCTTGCATTTAGTTTGCTTAACCAGTTTAAGAGAATTGAGCAAAGGTAAGTACCTGAAGCGTAGGGTATCAACATAATCTTTGAGTCTTAATGTCAGCCCACGCACAGCTTACTCGAGCAGACTGGGACTGGGACTGCGGCAGCTAGGTGAAGTAGGCCTGGGCGGAGACAGGAGCCGGGGATCAGGTGTCTGCTCTGCGGGCTGGCAAAACATTTTCATGTATCATAAATTGTCAAACACTTAAAAAGTGATTACGTGTGCGACAACCCCAGCCCGAATCGGTATATCAATTTATAGACTCTCCGCATAGGCCCCTGCTGGGAGATGGGGTTAGTTAGTTAGCACTTCAGATAAACAAATTTTGTGCAAGTTGTTAACTTTAACGATGACTCATTAATTTTGTAGATTTAACACGCGTTGTATTTTATTTATAGTCCTCTGTTTGTATCCCTTGCTGAAGCGTTGTGTTTGTTTAGCCCTAAATTTCATATCAGATTGGAGGCTCACTGCCACCAAATACTAGCAAATAAACACGTATATATGGGTTGAAGTATATCCTAAATTTCAAATTCAAATTCCCCCTTAAGTCCTCAAAGAAGACAACGAAAGCTTCATTTATTGTTTTTTCCTGCGCTTACCAAAACTTTTGTAACGAGTTGTTGTTGCCTTGCCTCCTTGTGACACACATTCACAATGCATTGCAGCAACAATTGTGAACTGAATTGTGAAATTAATGACAGCCATAGAGAAGCCATTAGAAAAACCAACTTTTGCTGCTCATTTCTTTTTATAAGCAGCAATTTTCAGTCAGACTTTAAAGCTATTTATAGTAGATATTAGATGGCTTATCTAAGTAGGTTTTGCATTCTTATTCTTATAGTCATTCTCGTTCTCATTATTATTATCCTCTTGATTTCCATTTTAAAAGGAATTGCCATTGTCATTGTCATTTCAAATTGAAAATCTTAGTCATTGTCATTGTCATTGTCATTGTCATTGTCATTGTCATTGTCATTGTCATTGTCATTGTCATTGTCATTGTCATTGTCATTGTCATTGTCATTGTCATTGTCATTGTCATTGTCATTGTCATTGTCATTGTCATTGTCATTGTCATTGTCATTGTCATTGTCATTGTCATTGTCATTGTCATTGTCATTGTCATTGTCATTGTCATTGTCATTGTCATTGTCATTGTCATTGTCATTGTCATTGTCATTGTCATTGTCATTGTCATTGTCATTGTCATTGTCATTGTCATTTTCATTTTCATTGTCATTGTCATTGTCATTGTCATTGTCATTGTCATTGTCATTGTCATTGTCATTGTCATTGTCATTGTCATTGTCATTGTCATTGTCATTGTCATTGTCATTGTCATTGTCATTGTCATTGTCATTGTCATTGTCATTGTCATTGTCATTGTCATTGTCATTGTCATTGTCATTGTCATTGTCATTGTCATTGTCATTGTCATTGTCATTGTCATTGTCATTGTCATTGTCATTGTCATTGTCATTGTCATTGTCATTGTCATTGTCATTGTCATTGTCATTGTCATTGTCATTGTCATTGTCATTGTCATTGTCATTGTCATTGTCATTGTCATTATCATTATCATTGAAATTTTCATTGCCATTGTCATTGTCATTATCATTATTATTATTATTATCGCTATAATTACCACTGTCATTATAATTTCCATTGCCATTGCCATCATTCAAATCGTACTGCATTACAAAATCTCACACCATGTATGACAAATTCCGTCGTGTTAAATGTAATTACATTTTAAATTATTATAATTAAAAAGGGAACTTGAAAAAATTTCATGTAGCACTCAGCTCGAGTGTGTCTTTCTACAACAGTGCAACAATGTTTGCTTTGCGCCTCTGTACTCGAACTCCCCTTCACAGACACCCACACGCAGAGCCCCCACTCTTTGGCCGTGCGTTCAGTCGTTTTGTTTGCCAGCTTTTTGGTGTTGTTCGACAAATCGCTACAAAATGTAACTACTTAACAGCGTCAACAATGCCACAGCAACAACAACAGGGCTGAGGAGGCGTTGTAGTTCTCAGACGGGGGCTTCGATTGTCTGGTGGGCGGGCGGTCCGGCTGGCTGTTCGGTTAGCCTGGCAAATTAAGGAATTTTCAGTGCAAACACAAACACAAAGCGAAAAAGCTGCAAGTCACGCAACAATCATTTGCCCCTGGGGGAGTGACTGGGAACAACAAGAACACAGTGCAAGAACACAGTGCAGCTATACCTATACCTATACCTACCTAGAGCTAAACAGCTCCGGTGCCCGGTGCCTGGTGCCCGGTGCCCAACCCCAACACTAGGTCCAACTTCAATTGACGTCGCGTCGCATCGCATGTCCATCAATGAAAATATATGTTGAACAACACGACGTTGCTCCCACTCAGACCCCACACTGTGCGCCCGCTACTTTATTATTTCTTATTGAATAATTATGGCTCATTTGGGGGCGCGAGTTGCTTGTGGGCGTGGCAGCGATAACATCACAAATGGCCGCAAGCGTCGGGCAATGAATGGGCCGAGCGTCAATCGTCACCAGACCAGGGGCGGCGGCCGCGTAAAAGCGGTAGCTGAGAGGGGTTGGGGTCGTGTACGCTTCACGTGCTTATCTCGTTTCCGTTGCTTCATTTAAAAGTTAATGACTGCTTTCAGTGGCCAGCTGCGCAGGACGTGCCACCCAGGCCGCACAGAGGACATGACCAGAGCCCGAGTTCCAGTTCACAAAACTCATCCAACCAGCCCCAACTTCCACATTCAGTTCCACTCAACATTGACATTGGTTCGGGCCTTTGGCATGTCACCAGACAGCTAAATTGATTAGCTTTTCACAAAAATAAACGCAAAAAAAATATACTCTAAAATGATTTTTTTTTTAAATATCGTTGCATACATTTGGGGCCGCGTCGTTTTTCGCCGAGTTTCGCATTGATGCTGCTCTACTTTTAGACTTTAATTGGTTGTTGGCGAACTCAAAATTATACAAGAGGTTTTTAAATACACATTTTTGTTTTAACCAATTTTTTTTTTATCAGAGAGCTTCTTTTTTTTGGCTCTATTATTATACTTGTATCTTATAATGAAAGTAGCCAGGCTTAGATTAATTAAACTAATTTTTATTTTTATGTTTTTATTTTTATTTTTGATGTATTTATTTTTTAACAATGAGCATGAGATTTTATGGGTAGGCCGAACAATACTAGATTTTCCGACGTAAGAACTCCTTTAGGTTTAGTTCGGAATTAGCAAGTTTTACAGAGTTTTAATTTCATTTGAGAACTAATTAAGATTTATTGCCTATGTCATCAACATAAATAGTGTGGGATGCATATCTTATCGAAATATTGTCCTGTTGGTGGCTCTCATATCATTCTCATATCTCTCCACATCTGTCCAGTCAACATTCTATTCGACTCCAATCACTCTGTTCCTACTGCAGAGCATTTGAGCTTCGATTTCGCTTGCTTTCGCAATTTCGCTACTTCAAATTGAAAGTCACGCAACAATTGACTAGTTGTAGGCTTGAGTCCTTCGCCACACTTCCTGTTTTGAACCGAATGCCTGCCAGCTTTGCTATCTGTCCATCGCGCAGTGTCTCTGCCGCGACCCCTGAAATGGAAAGTAACATTGTTGTGGTCAGGTCATCGCGGTCTGCCCCATTCCATTGCAAATCGCATTAATGTCGCTTGTCTCGCCTGCTGTTGGCTATTAAAGGCAAATGTTATTGAATCATTAACACCTTGGTGGCTTCGCCCCGCTCCCGCTCAGCCCGCAGCAGAGCGGTAACTGAAGCCAAAAAGCTAAAAAAAGATGCCATAAAGTTTATTAGAAGTCGCTTAATGGCAACGGATGTGCAAGTTTATTACAATTTGTAACGAGAGCTCTCAAAAGCTGTTGATTTACATACAAACACAACTGCAGCTGGGCTGCTAGGAGGCTCGACGCCCCACTGGGAGCAGCTGACAGTGGAGCACTTATAAAATATGCAGCCCTCGCGTGTCTATTTTCAATAAATACTTGCCAAGCGACTACCTCAGCCAGTGCTCATTAAGTGGAACAAATGCTCAATGCAACAACACTGGCTGCATGACAACGAGATACCCTGTAGTGGAGTAAGCGGGATTTGCAGAAGTGTTTCTGATGAGCTTTAAGTGCGGGTAAGAGCACTTTTTGTAGTAAGAGCTACAGCTGCTCGACCATTAGATATCCTTTACTAATAGAGCAAGGCTGAGCTGTGCTTTCATTTGCCATAGTTGAATGCCATGAATATCTTAGTTATCAAAGGTAACAGTGCAAAAACTGCAGCTAACTCGACCTATAATAGGTGTGTGCCTTAATCAGCATGGCAGTTATTGGCATAGAAGTAAACTATGTTATGAGGAAGTAAAACTAAAGATTCAAGTCATCTACTATGAGCTTAGATATTGATCTATAGATGGATATAGCTCGCATTATTTTAAATAATTAACTGCCTTCAATCATGACAGCTGAAAACTATGCATGAGCCGTGTATAACCGTTGTTCCCAAATTTCTAGGGCATATTATATTTGAGCATCTAAAAGCTCTGCACTGGATAGTTCATTCGCTTGACTGAACAAATCGCAAACAAGCGCTTCAGCTGGAAATTTATGCAGCAGCTAGAACATATTTTTTTTTTTTATTAAAATCAAATATCAAAAGTTTTTAGAGTAAATAATTCATAGATAAATATTTGAGATAACTGCTAGAATATATAAAGATGAAGTAAAAGTTAAATAGAGAAAGATAACTCCGGTTAGATTCTTTAGACTAGCAAAAAATAATTTTAATAAAACTATTTCAACAAACGATTTAATTGCCAAAAGAATGTAGATAGCTGCATGCCAAGATAAATATATCCATAATATATAACTATATATAGTTAGAGTCCCAAGACAGATTCACATAATACTGCATTCAGTTGAGAGTTGGAAATCAAGTGAATTGAACTCAATGTGAAAAGCTCATGCATTATGGATGCCAACAACAAGATGCATGACTAAGTCGCCCCTAAGCAAAAGAAAGCAAAACAAACAGAAGACCCGAAGCGGATTAGTTGAACCTAAGCTGAAAAATGAAATCGGATGTCAGGGCTATGCAAGGACTTTGGCAAACCTTTTCGCCACGAATCACAGCCGAATGGAATGTGTTGACGTCATGGAAATGGGAAATGGCAAATAGTAAATGGATCATGGGGCAGAGGGGCAGGGGATAGAGGAGGTCGTAGGAACTGGCCGGGCAGCTCATTGGGCACGGTTATGTATTTTGATGAGCCATCACGCGGCAAACGCGTCGCGACTTCCCCAAGGAGCTGGCAACGTTTTTAATGTTGCCAACAATTTTTAAGTAGCGCAAACTGACACAAGACGGTCGAGGCGGCGACGAGGCGTTTGTCGACGTTCGGTATCAAGCGGGGCGCCACACGCTGCGGCTGGGCTCGAATGGGGAGTGTCTGCCCAATTTTTGCAGGACTTGGGTCGTCGACGATGCCGATGCCGATGCCGACGCCGACGCACGCTTAAGCATAAGTACTTCCGACTTTAAAAGGATGTCACATCCGGTTTTGCCTGTCGAGCGTGAAGCGTAGTCCGGCGACGCGATAAGAGCCCCCACAGACAGGCAACGGCTGCACGAAACTTGCGGCAAGTGGCGCAAACTGTGACCGAGGTGCAAGTCAAGTTGAAGGGCTTGAAAGGCGCTGGCCCAAATTTCTTCTCGGCAATGGCAATTGAATTGCTTGTGTAGCTGCTTATAGTCTGACCAAATGTCTTGCTTTCAGTGTTGGCTAACATCAAGAGGATTTTGCATGTTTCAAGCTATGAACAAAAAAATTATTAGCGATATATTTCATTTGAGTTCATTTATCTTACCGCCTGTGTGACCAAATTTGATATGAATTTGATTTGTCGGTATTGGACAATGCGTGGGTCAGTGCAGTGTTGTAAAAGTCCAAAGTGCTTGGTCAAGAAATCGCTTCAAATCTTAATTGAAATCGATGAGAGCCTAAAATTGAAAAAGTAATCTAAAGCACTCAACTGTCGAGTGTCTGGTCACACTGGCGCTAACAATGTGACCAGTGTTGACAAATGTCAACTTGCCAACTGACAGCTGGTAAATCAAAAAAACAAAAACAAACTGAAAAGAAGTCGTGACTAATGATGATGTTTGAGCGAGCTGCGCTACGGTTCGGTGCGGCTGAGGATGGGAATACGGAATATAGAATACAGTCTACGGAATACGGAATACGTATATATGGTCTACGGTGTACGGTATACGGTATACGGAATATGGAATACAGATTGGGGCATACGGGATTTGGGGAACGAGCAACAATGGCTGACAGGGCAGACAATGCCTGATGCTGACATTTATGTAGACATAACAACTGCAAAATTGTTCTAAGCGGCGACAATGACAATAGAAAGAACCCTCCGGCGCACCGCGCTACCCTCTCGCTACCCATTTCCCCGTTAGCGCCGTACGTATCTCGAACACCCGCTGAACGGGGCTTAGGCCATAAAAGCTGGCAGCATGAGAAGCGACCAAGATTGATGAAAAAGCGCCGGCAAAAACAATAAAATGTATCTGAGGCATAACACACCAAAAAAAAAAAAAACAAAAAAAACAGAAGCTATGTGTGTATCTTTGTGACTGTGGCTGTATCTGTATCTGTAGCTGCATCTGTAGCTGTATCTGTATCTGTCTGTGTATCTGTATCTGCAGCCTGCATTTGTGACAATAAGCGCAAAAGAAACTGCAAGAAAAAAATGCGATTGCAATGGAGATAAAAAGAAGTGCAAAAGAAGAGCAGAATAACAGAGCCGAAGAGCAGAGGGCATGACTAGACAATACCCTGTAAGCAAGCTGCAAATACCCTAAAAGCCATAAGCGAGATATATTTGTGACTTGTGACTACCTTTCCATAATCGATATTTATCGATAGACGGCAGATACAGACAAGACCTGTTAGATCAGTAGCAGGGCTAGATCAGTAAATATACTCTAACAGTTTGCTTTTTACAGGGTATACATAAAGTTACAAGCTTCGAGGAGAGCTAAGGCTATTTATCGGTAATTCCTGCAATTGCAAGAATTATATATTTGACTGCCCTATTAAACCCCTTTATCTCTTTTACAGGGTATACGAAATATATATATATATACAAGGAAAAAAAGAGCCCTGAACAGAGCATGGCCAACGATGGCTGTAGAAATCGTCAGTCGGAATGAGCATGGGCGTTGCCTAGATGGCCTGTTGGGCTGTTGGGCTGCTGGGCTGCTGGACAGTTCGGTAGCGGATGCTCGGAGGATGCTGCTGAGATGGCTTCTGATTGTAGCTTAAACAATACATTTGACAAAAAGTGGAGTCAACTGCAACTGCAACAGTCACACATTGCACAAAGACTGCATATCGAGCGGGGCCGAGACGGGCATGAGGCAATGTCGCCGCATAATATGTGTTAAGCCAAAAGGATTTGCTATTCGAAACCGAGCGAAAAGATAAATAAACAAAAGCTGCTGCTTGACTCCTGCCCAGCAAGCCCAGCTGGTGGAGTGGGCGCGTGGCATGTCCGGCTGTGATCCCAAGGATGCGGCAGCCACAGCAGCAGCACCAACAAAAAAGAAAATAGGGAACCAGAAAATTTTTAATAAGTGCCACAATGCAGAAGGACAAAAAAAAAACCAGAAGAAGCAGCAAGGCAGGCAGTCAGGCGATGCGGAGGCACAGTCCTTGCAATAATGAATGCTCGGACACACACCACCATGTATGTGTGTATGTGTGTGTCTGTGTGTGTGTGTGTTGCTGGGCATTAGATGGCAGCCGGAGGCCAAACCCCAATCCCGAAGAACATTACGTCAGCCAAACGTTTGACTGACATGAAATGCGAGCACAAATTCAAATTGTTCCCAAAGCCAGTGCGAACAATTAAGCAAAGCAAAAACAGTGAATAGATCACGATACAATAAATGCATATGAGCTTTTATATAAATCACGGTCTTAAGCACGGCTACAGATCATGAATAAACTGAGTAATTGCCAGCATTTGCAGTAGCTGAAGCACAAAAGCCTGTGGACTGATTGAGCTGCCAGTGAAACGCTCACGAAGCAGAGAGAAATGGGCCTTATATGATTTGCAAACTAACTAAAAATATTATTCAGTTATATTCATATATCTATAAAATGTTTAAGAATTGAGCACACAAAGAGGAAATTGTAAAATTGGGAAGTAATAATAAAGTGTGCCTAGCTTATGGCAATATCATTTAGAGACAGAGAATGCACAAGCAATCGATAACATATATCGATAAAAATATTTATAACTTAAGCTCACACGTTTACGAATGCCATGCAGAAAGGAAGCAATAAAATGTTAATAAAAAACAAACAAACTATAAAGCGCTGGCAGTAAAATGTTTGCGAATGAAGCACAAAGAGGAATAAGTAAATTGAATAAACCACTTCGAGGCTGTTGTCAGCTAAGCAAATAGAGCGTGGGACTAGCTCCTGACCCCACAAAAAATAGCAAAGGCCGCAATAATAAAAAAAAAATTATAAGAAAAAATTATATATATATATATATATATATATATATATATATATATATATATATATATATATATTTATAAAGGAAGAAAACGGGCAACGGCAAATGCAAAATTCAAATAACAACAATGAACGAGCGGCAGCTGCAGCCACGGCAAACGGCGACTGGCAAACGGAATTGCAAAATGAAAACAATTTGTGCACAATTTTAATAACTCTCATTCACATTCCCGTTCCCATTGCTATTCCCGGTCCCATTCCCATTCCCATTCCCATTCCCAATCGCATTTTGTGGCCACGTTTCGACCGGCACTTAAAATTAAAATAAAGAAGAAATAAGAGGCCAAGAAGAAAGAACAGTCAAAGCAAATGCGACTGAGAGTGCCAGAGAACGGTACCAGAACTGAGGAGGTAGAACTTGCACATAAGACAATTATAAAATGCAATTGAAGTGGGTGACACGTAGAAGCAGCACTCTTCGTCTTGTCGATCGATTCTGCTTTAATATTTATTTTCTATTTGAAATTGTTTGCTTAGTTTAATATTATTAAGTTAAATGAAAATAAATATGTACTCAAATAGTTTGGACATCAATTTTAAACATAATAAAGAAATTTCAAAGTAGAATTTTAATTAAATTGAAATAGAAATATGTATATAATTAAAATTGATATAAATAAATAAAAATAATACAAATAATAATAATGTTATAATAGAAATAGTAATAGTAATCGTAATATTATTTTAATTTATATAATTGCATTAAATTAAAATTTTTATTATTTAAAAGTTTGATCCGTGTCTAATTATTGAATAAGTGGAAAATTAGGCAATAAAAGCAAAAATTAAATAAATTAATAAATAAATATTTAAAATAGAATTTTAATAATATAAATAATAATAATCATTTTTTTTTATATATTTTTGTTTCGTAAAAATACAATTATATAAATAATAATATATATATATATAATAAAATAAAATATTATTTTCCAATAAAAAATAATAAGTTTTTCAATGTAATACATTTTTTAAAATCTAATCTCAAAAATTTGTTTTCTACAATATTTTTACACCATTTTATTAATCTACTGATTATACTTCTATATATAGATTATTCTGTATAGATTATTACCTTTCTCTTTATAGAGTATTTAGTCGTCGACTATCCATAATGTGCCCGCACTTGTTTTCGTTCAACATGCTCGATATTAATGTAAACAATTAATAATTTTTAAAAATTAATAACATATGAAGTGCCCTGTAGCAATATTGTGATTAATGCATGACACAACCAACACACCCACACCCAGACACACACCTATCCAGCTATTCATATGGTGATTGCATTTATTTCCCGAGGTCGTTGGTAATTTTGTAAATTTATACAATTTAATTGGACACGAGAGCCGCAGCAGGAGCAGCGAAAGAGTCGATCTGTTATTGACCAACAAGTTAACTTTTTGTGGTCAATCACACACTGTGTGTGAGTGCGAGAGTGTGTGTGCGTGGCTGGCTGGTTGGTTGGTCAGTGCTTCAAATGTGGGCGTTGCGACGCCAGCAAAGTGGCAACAATATTCGCAATAATTGTGCGGCTCTAATGATGCGCGCTCGCCATTTGCTTTAAATTTAATTAATGAGCAATTTTCGCTTTTAGCTCACACTGCTCACCCGGCTAGCCTCACCTGAGGCCACCCCTTATGCCACCTAGCCATCAGTAGTCTCTCTTGCTCTCTTTCACTCTCAGTCTCCCGCCTCAGCTGCTCAGCTCGTGTCGGGTTTGTTGTTTTCGAAATTGATGAATTACGTTTAATTAGCTGCGCGTAATTGTACCACAAGCTGATGTTGCTACTGTGTCGGCTAGCCACCGTGTCACACCCATCCATGCTCACCTGCCGCCACCGACTGCCTCTTCACTACCGAAAACGTCCTCTGGCTGTGGTCGAGCCGATAAGCAGCGTCAGGATTTGTCCATTTATGTCTGCATTATGTTCAGCTGCAGGTGTTTATAATTTCCTGCCCCCTGCCGCCCTTTCTCTCTCTCTCTCTTCTTCTCAGTGTCCACCAACTACAGTATTGCCATCTCTCTCTGCGGTGATGGATCATCTGGATAATGACTATTGGCAATTATCTGAATGAGTAGTCGGACTTGAAAAGTAACTCAATTCCCTTTTCGGCAGCTGAGGCTGATTTTGGTTGCCTAAATGCAGATACCCTGTAAACCGACAAGAGTGATGCATATAATGTGGGCTTAAGCTTTTTCTTTCTTAATTTATTCTTTTAACAATTCTGTATGTATCATAATACCCTGTCAAATTATACATTATAGATTAAAAAAAAAAAACCATCATATTTAATCAAGTTACTACTAAAATTACTCCTAATATACCCTATGGCATGTGCCATGCATTAGGTATTCACATTCTAAATAAACTTTAGTAAAGTTTTGATGTAAATTACAAAAAGAGATTTGGCAAACAATTGCTGAGTATTTTTATAGTAATATGGATAGAGGTAAATTTAATTGATAATTTCATAAAAATAAATTAAAATACCCTATAAATTAGTTTTATTCCCTATTAGCATTTAGCACTTAAGCAGCTCTCAATAGCCAGAGGCCGGAATTCGCAACGCTCTAAGGCAAAGTTAAATACTTGAGTCTTCTGCTGATTCGACGTAACATTTTAGAGGGTTGGTCAATGGGTGGCGAAGGGTGTGGTAGTGGGGAGTGGGCGGTGGGTGTGTTTTGTAGCGAATGAAACATTCATTTGAAATCATTTAATAAATTCGCACTAAATTTCAATTCCATTTTCATTAAATGCCACATAAATTATACGCATCGAGGGCCACTGAGGTGAAGCAGCTGGCTGCCTGTGCAGCACAGCGGGTGTGCAGTCAGAGTGTGTGTGTGTGTGTGTGTGTGTGGATGGGTGGCAGAGTGTGCAGAGGGGCGGCTTAGAAGCACGTCTGTTGGCTGAACCAAATCGCGTGTTACCATATTTCGTATTCATTTTAAATGGTTGCGCGCCATTTGCGCATAAAATGCTTTTAATTTTTCGTACATTTGTCGTTGCAGGCCAGAAACTCCTCACTCGCACTGTCTCCTCCTCTCTCTCTCTCTCTCTCTCTCTTACACACACACTCTGTCAGTCTCTTTCTGCTCCGCCCCGTCATGACTTTGGGACTGGGGCACATTCTCAGTTCGACCTCAATAAAATTAAACAGCATTTAAAGGCACAAGACAGAGAGAGAGAGAGAGAGAGAGAGAGAGAGAGAGAGAGAGAGAGAGAGAGGTGGATGGTTGTAGGGAGCGCGTCAAGCGACAAGGCTATGCAGATAAGCAAATGAGTCTTCAGTGTGAACAGATACCCTGTACTAATGGTGCTGGATAATCAGAGAATATATTGTTATAGTGGAATAGTTATGAATATGAAATTGATTTGCTTACAATTTTATATACGGCAAGATATACTCCCAATATTGTTGTAGTCATCTTAACACAACTTAGCAAATGCTTCCTTGAAAGCTGTGCAATTACACACCGATTTCCTTTCATTTACGAATGCAGCACAAAGCAGACAGCAGCAAATATGAAAATAATGATTTTTTGGACTTGGGATAAAAATATAATAATGCGAGGTTTGTGTGAACAAGCTTCAACTAAGGATATAATAATCGTATATATTATAGTATATTATATATACATATATATATATATATATATATATATATATATATATATATATATATATATATATATTTTTTTTTTTTTTTTTTTTTTTTTTTTTTTTGTAAACATTTAATCCAACAAATTTATATACAAATTATTTATTATAAAAATTATAATCATTTGTATAAAAATTATTATTATATTTATTATTTTTTTCGTATACATGGCACAAAATTTTACGAGCTCACCTCGTTTATTCATATCTTAAACTATTCTTATCAGAGTATTTTAAAGTTCTAATTGCCAATAAGAAATAATATGTTATATTGCCGCTGAACTTTAAACGTATATACATATACATACATAGTCACACACACATTCCTACCTACATACATATACAAGGTGTATTTCTCGCCGATGCTTGAAAAAAATTTCATTTCCTTTCTGGCGTGTTATCATCGACACTTCCGCTGCGGCCGCTGGAACACAACATTGAACATGCACTCAGAGCGTGTGTATGTGTGTGTATACGTCTGCTGGAGCTGGCATATAAGTCAAGTTGAACAAATGCTTAAAGTAAGCCCGAAATGAAATTAATCGAAATGAAATAAAACAAATTGAAGGCAAACTCTTAACTCTTAAAGTTAAAAAGTTTGGCTCGAACTGTTGACCTTGTCATAGGGTTTTCTTTACAGCTATTTTTTTTTTGTCTGACCCCACCGAAGGGGAAACTTAACCCCAACTCAAGTTGCTCCACCATCGCTCTTGGCACGCCCGGATGCAAATACAATTTTCTATGCGGCAGCCAATCGACTAGAAAACCTTGCCCAGCAAGCAATGGGAAGAAGATTGGTGGAGGAGGGCGAGTGAATAGGGGTTGGGATTGGGCTTGGAGACATGGGTAAACTTTTCACTTAATCGCTTTTCCGCTGCGCTCTCAAAGAAAACAAACACAGCTAATTTGAGTTTATCTCCTTGCCAAAAGTTTTTCATGCCTGCTTTTGCCAAAAAGTGCGCAAAGTGCAAAAGCTGAAAGAGAATTTTTTCTGCAAATGGGGCTGGCCAGGGGGCGGGCTATCTGGCTGGCTGGCAGACGTTGATCATGTATTCAGCATTCAACTAGTGTTTTCACTCTCCATTCGAATATTATCAAGTGTCATGCATAAATTACGAGCTGAAACAAAATGCAAATGAACATTCTCTGGGCTTTGGCTCTTCTCTTTGTTTTGGTGCGGGAGGGGTCCAGCAGGTCAACATGTTTGCATAAGCACTTGCTCGCTGTTTGTGTATAATACGGTCTGCTTACAAGCAAAGCCTATAAGACAGTAATTCATAAGCCGAACTGATCCAGCAGTGAGTTTAGCTGAAATACACTGAGTTAGCGCCTACTGTTGGCGAGCAGCTGCTGGTCGAGTAGGACAATGCAAAGGCAAGGTCCCGGTGGACTAATAAAGGACGACTGATCTGGTCGAATAGGCGTTGCAGCGGCACGCAGGAACACGAATTTTATCGTTCATTTGGAAGGGCTCCCTGAAGGCAGTTGGTGGCTCCAAATTGCGTGCCACCCGGAGATCAGAGTGATGACCCGACAATCGGCTGAGGCTGGGCTATAAAATTAGAATAGCCTACCGGCAGTTGCTTTCTTTTATTGTTGCTGGGCAGCGCACATACCTTCTTTTTGCCCTGTTATCAACCTTGTGTCTTGGGGATGGTGGACATCAAACATTCATCATTGTGGACTATCTGCTTATTAACGTTTTAACTTAAATATCAATATCATTATTAATTTCTGTTTCATTTCATCAATTTGCAATCGTCCCTTCGATGTTAGTCTATCCGTATCGCAATTTGACAATAAGCAACTATCAGCTGTGAAATAGGCTATCAAACAGTGTTGGCTAATGCCAGTTGAGAGCCTCTAACAACACTAGTTATAAATACTGATTACTTTCAATGCAGCCCTAAACTACAGAGTTGCAAAATACTGTCATCAAATGAAGCTACATTTTTCGAGTACCCCACAAGCAATTTGCTTTTTATTCAGTCTACCTCTGAGCTCCGTGGAGTCCAGTTAAGTTCTATTCTAAAATTTTCTGGTTTTTTGGTCAAAATTAAAATACATTTTTTTTTCGATTTCAATTTTAATTTGTGCTTAAAAATTCAAGTGGTGTTTTTTTATTTTGGTGAAAATCACCAAATTTATTTTGAATGTGATATTAATCTTTGGGCGTCAAAACTCAAATTGATTTGATTTCTTTAATGAAATCATTTTTTTTTTTTTTGGGTTAAACACGCACGTGGACTACATTGAACGATGGTAAAAGGTCTGTATAAATACTCATTTGAAAACTGGCCAGCCTATCTCGGCGCCCAATGGAATGTCAGCAGTCAGATTCTACCTTCCTTTTGTTGTGTATATTAAGTGCTTAATAATATTATATATACATATATATTTTCTGATATTCTTGGAGCTTCAAAACTCAAATTGATTTAATTTCATAAGCTCCTGTTTAATGAAATCTTTTTAGTGTTTTTTGTATTCATTCTTTCGTATGCAGTTAATAAAAGTCTCTGAAATGCTTTAGTGGCTTTAGTCGTATGTGACATATGTTGCCGTCGACGGATTCCTTTAATTTGAGGTGTGAGGTGGAGGCCAGTGACGTTTGATATTGGTGCTGTCAGTGCACTTATATTTTACTGGGTGAACTGTTCCTGATCTACATTTGTAGAAATAGAATTTCTAGTCGTCTTATCGCTAGGTATTCGAGTATTAGAGTGGTGGCTTGTCCCAGAAGGATTAATGTGATGTGGGGTCAGAGAAATGTAGGGGCCATTTATGGCTTTCGGATTTTTTTTAACCATGCTACTTTTCATGTTTGGGAGTGTTGGCATATTGTTAGCTAGTAATTCCCTAGTGGATTATTCGGCAACAATTCTGCTTATTGGCATATATTTGTAGTGAAGTCCATCAATAACGAAATCACAAGCCAAATTTGACAATAAGCTCAAATATTAGCTGTGAAATGTGACCAGTGTTGGTTATTGCCAGTTGAGGACATCTAACAACACTGATTGCAACTCAACTTGCAATGCAGCCCTAAACTACAGAGTTGCAAAATTTGATATCATCACAGTAAGCATGATAATGTACTAAATTATTCCATGTGTCCGAAGACAATTTGTTTTCCATTCAAAATATTTTTTTTTCGTGGAAATTAAAATTATGTTCGTTCGTGGCAACAATTATAGTTTGTGCTTAACACACTGAAGTGGACTGCATTGACAGCTGGTGAAAGGTCAGTACAAGTATTTTCTTACCAACTTTCCAGTCTCCGTCGAAGCTCAATGGAATGTCCTTAATTAGAGTCTCCCTTATTTTTGGTGTGTACTAAATACTAAATTATTTATTTTGTATTTCCTATTAATCTTTGAGCGTCAAAACTCAAATAGATTTAATTTCTTAAACTCCTGTTTAATGAAATCTATTTTTTTTTTTATGTTTTTAGTAGTACTCATTCCTTCGTATGAAGTAGATTTAAATATCTGTAACATGTCGTTAAAGGGTCGTCTTAATTTGAGTCGTGAAGGGGTGGTGTGGAGGAGAGTGACAGTTGGTGTTGGGTCAGTGCTATTTTTTTTTGCTATGAGGGTGAGGTGTGTCTATGTATTGTTTTCTTGTTTTGAGGTAAAGTAGATGTGATGGGATGGGTTTATAAGTCTTAAGGGTCTTATGTAGCAACAGGCGAATCTTCTAGATACTTTGCATTATGCAGGCTGAGCAATGGGCCATTTTGATGTGGGAATTGCCCATGGTAATCCATATAGTGTTTAAGGTATGCGTACGAAAGAGAGACTTATTGTAATATATTTTAAAAAATTTTTATTTTATGAAATTACGAATAATTTGTTGTTGAGGTTTCCAAAATAAACAACTTTAGACGGATCGGTGGTAAGAACTGAAGTACTAAGAGGTATTGGATTTGAGGATTGTTGTTGATGCAGAAGTTGAAGGTTCCATATATTTGGTGTACAATTTGATTGGAGAGTACATTCTTCCTTTTCTATTTGTATAATTAAAATGATCATTGGAGCGGTTTAACTATGCCTAAGTTAAAGGTTTATTGCGGCCTAAAAAGTGGCATCTGGACGGCTCAACATAATTCGCTGAGCAATTTGTTTTCTTTTAATCTTTGAGCTTCAAAACTCAAATTGATTTGATTTCTTTAATGAAGTCTTTTTTGTTTTTAATAATTGTTTATATTATTGGAGTACTCCTTTGATAAAAACATATATTCGAAGCTCACTGGCATGGACTTCATTGACAGTTGAAATAGGTCAGTATTATCTTATTAACTGCCCAGTCTCCCTCGGAGCTCAATGGAATGTCGTTAATTAGAGCCTCCCTTTTTTTGTGTATATTAAATACTTAATAATTTATTTCGTATTTCCTATTAATCTTTGAGCGTCAAAACTCAAATTGATTTAATTTCTTAAACTCCTGTTTAATGAAATCTATTTTTTTTTTTTATGTTTTTAGTAGTACTCATTCCTTCGTATGAAGTAGATTTAAATATCTGTAACATGTCGTCAAAGGGTCGTCTTAATTTGAGTCGTGAAGGGATGGTTGTGGAGGAGAGTGACGGTTGCTGTTGGGTTATTGCACCTATTTTTTGTTGTTGATGCCTTGCATCAACGTAATAGGCATTCGGATGCGTATGGGAGAGTTTTACTGTAATATATTTAAAAAAAATTTTTTTTTATGCATTGGGGAAAAATTGGATGTTGAGGTTTCCAAAATAAACAACTTTAGAGGGATCGGTGGTAACCACTGAAGTACTAAGAGGTCGATTATTGTTGATGCAGAATTTGGAGTTTTTTCAATATTTTTTATTGGGAGGTAGTCCTTCGACTACATTGACAGTTGGTAATAGGTCAGTATACGTATTATCTTACCAACTGCCCAGTCTCCCTCGGAGCTCAATGGAATGTCCTTAATTAGAGTCTCCCTTTTTGTGTATATTAAATACTAAATAATTTTATTTCGTATTTTCTATTAATCTTTGAGCTTCAAAACTCAAATTGATATTATTTCTTCAATGAAATCTTTTTTTTTTCCTTATATTTCGTATAAAGTTGATTTGAGTCTTTGTAATGTGTCAATGTTTTTAGTCGTATGTCTAATATGTATCCGTCAAAAAGTTTTCGTTGCATTGTATTTGCTAAGATTTTCAGAGCAAAAGTAAGGGTCATTTTGCTTCTTCGGAGCTATATTTAATTAGTTCTTGTCGGATTAGTAGAAGGTGCCCACAATGCATAGCCGAAGAACTAACTGCGTGGGATTGTAGGCATGTTTGTTAGCCTGGAAGAGAGAATAATTTTACTAAGAATATTGTTGGAATTTTTTGGAAAATGAATCTTTGACTCAATAAATGACTCGAGTTATTGGTTTTTGAGTGCATTCGCCCGTTTTCAGTGATGTAATAAAGCTGAAGTATATGAAGAGTTACGGGTGACGGGCCACTTCTAACGAAGTCTTGTCGAGCCGAGTTTGAAACATTTTTGAAACCAAAAACGACTTTCTTCTGGCAACTGGACATGTAATGGAACTCTAACCAAAAATTGAGGATTTTTAAAAATTAATCTTTGAGCTTCAAAACTCAAACTGATTTGATTTCCTTAATGAAATCTTCTCTTTTTTTTTCATGTTATTGGGAGTTCCTCTTTCGATCTAACGTTGAAGCACACTGACGTGGACTCCATTGACAGTTGGTAATAGGTCAGTACAAGTATTATCTTACCAACTGCCCAGTCTCCCTCGGAGCTCAATGGAACGTCCTTAATTAGAGTCTTCCTTATTTTTGGTGTGTACTAAATACTTAATAATTTTATTTCGTATTTTCTCTTAATCTTTGAGCTTCAAAACTCAAATTGATTTAATTTCTTAAACTCCTGTTTAATGAAATCTTTTTTTTTTTAAGTTTTTTTAGTATTCATTCCTTCGTATAAAGTTGACTTAAATATCTGTAACATGTCGTCAAAGGGTCGTCTTAATTTGAGTCGTGAAGGGACGGTTGCGGAGGAGGGAGACGGTTGGTTTGGGTTATTGCACCTCATTTTTGTTGGGTCAAATAACGAATTGATGCCTGGCATCAACGTAATAGGCATTCAGATGCGTATGGGAGAGTTTTACTGTAATATATTTTAAACAAATTTTATTTTATGAATTGAGGAAAAATTGGTTGTTGAGGTTTCCAAAATAAACAATTTTAGAGGGATCGGTGGTAACCACTGAAGTACTAAGAGGTCGATTATTGTTGATGCAGAAGTTGGAGTTTTTTCAATATTTTTTATTGGGAGTTAATCCTTTGACTACGTAGACGTTTAATCAGTTGATCGTTGAGCTTCAAAACTCAAATTGATTTAATTTCTTAAACTCCTGTTTAATGAAATCTCTTTTTTTTCTTATATTTCACATATTCATTCTTTCGTCTAAACTTGATTTAAGTCTCTAATGTGTCAATGTTTTTAGTCGTATGTCTAAGATGTAGCCGTCAACGGGTTCACTAAATTTGAGGTGATTTAGTGATGTGGAGGACAGTGACAGTTGGTGTTGGGTCAGTGCTATTTTTTTTTTTTGCTATGAGGGTGAGGTGTGTCTTTGAATTGTGTTCTTGTTGTGAGGTGGAGCAGCTGTAGTGGGATGGTTTTATTAGTCTTTTGGGTCTTATGTAGCAACAGGCGAATCTTCTAGATACTGTGCATTATGTAGGATTGGCAACGGGCCATGGTTCTTGGGTAGGGGGAAGAGTTCTTTTCTTTGGGAGATGCTTACTATTTTGCTGGAACGGCATTCGAATGCTTATGGGAGTCTTACTGTAATAATGTCTTTGACTGTTATTGGATGCAGTGACGAGCCGTTGGTTGTTCAGGCGATTCCAAGACAGTTAATTTGGATGGAGAGGTGGTAAGAATTTAACTACTAATATTTATGTATTCACCGTAATTCGTAATTCTCCTTTTATCTATTACAATTACAGTTCATCGGGAGATTCTATTCCGGGAGAGTTTTGTTTCCCAAAGCCACTGATAGTGTTTCATAATCAGAAGTATACTGGAGCAGCTGTGAGGACTTGATTTGAAGAATACAAGTCGACGGAGATCACTTAAAATGTCAATGTAAGCGGAATGCGTCCACACGGGCCACTTCCCTGAGATTGCGTCGGTGCTGAGTCCTTAGTGCTGAACGTGCCCTTGGCTGGATGTACAATAAACAAGCAACAAACATACGTTCCAGAAGTAGACGGTAAAGACTCAAGAGGAGGTAGCTACAATTCTTTAAAATTATTGAAATTGTCTTCGTTCGTGACTTCAATTATAGTTTGTGATTAACACACTGACGTGGACTGCATTGACAGCTAGTAAAAGGTCGGTACAAGTATTATCTTACTTGTATTAGTTCTAGATACTCTGCAGTAGGCCATTTTGTAATAGGCCATTTTGATGTGGGAGTTGCCCATGATTAATCCATATAGTGTTCTCCCTAGGTAGGGTAGGGTAGAGTTATTTTCTTGGGAGATGCTTACTATTTTGCTGGAACGGATTTCGTAATGAACTGTTGTCTGGCCTGAACGTTGATAGGCATTCGAATGCGTATGGGAGTGAGTAAGACTTTTACTGTAATATATTTAAAAACAAATTTATTTTATGAAATGACTAATAATTGGTTGTTGAGGTTTCCAAAATAAACAACTTTAGAGGTATTGGATTTGAGGATTGTTGTTGATGCAGAAGTTGAAGGTTCCATATATTTGGTGTACAATTTGATTACAGAGTCCATTCTTGCTTTCCTATTTGTATAATTAAAATGATCATTGGAGCGGTTTAACTATGCCTAAGTTAAAGGTTTATTGCGGCCTAAAAAGTGGCATCTGGACGGCTGAGCATAATTCGCTGAGCAATTTGTTTTCTTTTAATCTTTGAGCTTCAAAACTCAAATTGATTTGATTTCTTTAATGAAATCTTTTTTGTTTTTAATAATTGTTTATATTATTGGAGTACTCCTTTGATAGAAACATATATTCAAAGCTTACTGACATGCACTACATTGACAGCTGGTAATAGGTTAGTACAAGTATTATCTTACTAACTGCCCAGACTCCCTCGGAGCTCAATGAAATGTCCTCAATTGGAGCCTCCCTTTTTGTGTATATTAAATACTTAATAATTTTATTTCGTATTTTCTCTTAATCTTTGAGCTTCAAAACTCAAATTAATTTAATTTCTTAAACTCCTGTTTAATGAAATCTATTTTTTTTTTATGTTTTTAGTATTCATTCTTAGTAATGTTTTTAGTAAGGCTCATTTTGCTTCTTCGGAGCTATATTTAATTAGTTCTTGTCGGATTAGTAGAAGGTGCCCACAATGCATAGCCGAAGAACTAACTGCGTGGGATTGTAGGCATGTTTGTTAGCCTGGAAGAGAGAATAATTTTACTAAGAATATTGTTGGAATTTTTTGGAAAATGAATCTTTGACTCAATAAATGACTCGAGTTATTGGTTTTTGAGTGCATTCGCCCGTTTTCAGTGATGTAATAAAGCTGAAGTATATGAAGAGTTACGGGTGACGGGCCACTTCTAACGAAGTCTTGTCGAGCCGAGTTTGAAACATTTTTGAAACCAAAAACGACTTTCTTCTGGCAACTGGACATGTAATAGAACTCTAACCAAAAATTGAGGATTTTTTAAAATTAATCTTTGAGCTTCAAAACTCAAAAGGGTTTAATTTCTTAAACTCTTGTTTAATGAAATCTATTTTTTTTTTATTGATTCCTTCGTATTCCTGCGTATGGGAGAGAGTTTTACTGTAGTATATTTAAAAACAAATTTATTTTATGAAATGACTAATAATTGGTTGTTGAGGTTTCCAAAATAAACAACTTTAGAGGTATTGGATTTGAGGATTGTTGTTGATGCAGAAGTTGAAGGTTCCATATATTTGCTGTACAATTTGATTGGAGAGTACATTCTTTCTTTTCTATTTGTATAATTAAAATGATCATTGGAGCGGTTTAACTATGCCTAAGTTAAAGGTTTATTGCGGCCTAAAAAGTGGCATCTGGACGGCTCAACATAATTCGCTGAGCAATTTGTTTTCTTTTAATCTTTGAGCTTCAAAACTCAAATTGATTTGATTTCTTTAATGAAGTCTTTTTTGTTTTTAATAATTGTTTATATTATTGGAGTACTCCTTTGATAGAAATATATATTCGAAGCTCACTGGCATGGACTTCATTGACAGTTGAAATAGGTCAGTATTATCTTATTAACTGCCCAGTCTCCCTCGGAGCTCAATGGAATGTCGTTAATTAGAGCCTCCCTTTTTTTGTGTATATTAAATACTTAATAATTTATTTCGTATTTCCTATTAATCTTTGAGCGTCAAAACTCAAATTGATTTAATTTCTTAAACTCCTGTTTAATGAAATCTATTTTTTTTTTTTATGTTTTTAGTAGTACTCATTCCTTCGTATGAAGTAGATTTAAATATCTGTAACATGTCGTCAAAGGGTCGTCTTAATTTGAGTCGTGAAGGGATGGTTGTGGAGGAGAGTGACGGTTGCTGTTGGGTTATTGCACCTATTTTTTGTTGTTGATGCCTTGCATCAACGTAATAGGCATTCGGATGCGTATGGGAGAGTTTTACTGTAATATATTTAAAAAAATTTTTTTTTATGCATTGGGGAAAAATTGGATGTTGAGGTTTCCAAAATAAACAACTTTAGAGGGATCGGTGGTAACCACTGAAGTACTAAGAGGTCGATTATTGTTGATGCAGAATTTGGAGTTTTTTCAATATTTTTTATTGGGAGGTAGTCCTTCGACTACATTGACAGTTGGTAATAGGTCAGTATAAGTATTATCTTACCAACTGCCCAGTCTCCCTCGGAGCTCAATGGAATGTCCTTAATTAGAGTCTCCCTTTTTGTGTATATTAAATACTAAATAATTTTATTTCGTATTTTCTATTAATCTTTGAGCTTCAAAACTCAAATTGATATTATTTCTTCAATGAAATCTTTTTTTTTCCTTATATTTCGTATAAAGTTGATTTGAGTCTTTGTAATGTGTCAATGTTTTTAGTCGTATGTCTAATATGTATCCGTCAAAAAGTTTTCGTTGCATTGTATTTGCTAAGATTTTCAGAGCAAAAGTAAGGGTCATTTTGCTTCTTCGGAGCTATATTTAATTAGTTCTTGTCGGATTAGTAGAAGGTGCCCACAATGCATAGCCGAAGAACTAACTGCGTGGGATTGTAGGCATGTTTGTTAGCCTGGAAGAGAGAATAATTTTACTAAGAATATTGTTGGAATTTTTTGGAAAATGAATCTTTGACTCAATAAATGACTCGAGTTATTGGTTTTTGAGTGCATTCGCCCGTTTTCAGTGATGTAATAAAGCTGAAGTATATGAAGAGTTACGGGTGACGGGCCACTTCTAACGAAGTCTTGTCGAGCCGAGTTTGAAACATTTTTGAAACCAAAAACGACTTTCTTCTGGCAACTGGACATGTAATAGAACTCTAACCAAAAATTGAGGATTTTTAAAAATTAATCTTTGAGCTTCAAAACTCAAACTCATTTGATTTCCTTAATGAAATCTTCTCTTTTTTTTTCATGTTATTGGGAGTTCCTCTTTCGATCTAACGTTGAAGCACACTGACGTGGACTCCATTGACAGTTGGTAATAGGTCAGTACAAGTATTATCTTACCAACTGCCCAGTCTCCCTCGGAGCTCAATGGAACGTCCTTAATTAGAGTCTTCCTTATTTTTTGTGTGTACTAAATACTAAATAATTTATTTCGTATTTTCTATTAATCTTTGAGCTTCAAAACTCAAATTGATTTAATTTCTTAAACTCCAGTTTAATGAAATCTATTTTTTTTTATGTTTTTAGTATTCATTCCTTCGTATGAAGTTGATTTAAATATCTGTAACATGTCGTCAAAGGGTCGTTTTAATTTGAGTCGTGAAGGGATGGTTGTGGAGGAGAGTGACGGTTGGTGTTGGGTTATTGCACCTCATTTTTGTTGGGTCAAATAACGAATTGATGCCTGGCATCAACGTAATAGGCATTCAGATGCGTATGGGAGAGTTTTACTGTAATATATTTTAAACAAATTTTATTTTATGAATTGAGGAAAAATTGGTTGTTGAGGTTTCCAAAATAAACAACTTTAGAGGGATCGGTGGTAACCACTGAAGTACTAAGAGGTCGATTATTGTTGATGCAGAAGTTGGAGTTTTTTCAATATTTTTTATTGGGAGTTAATCCTTTGACTACGTAGACGTTTAATCAGTTGATCGTTGAGCTTCAAAACTCAAATTGATTTAATTTCTTAAACTCCTGTTTAATGAAATCTCTTTTTTTTCTTATATTTCACATATTCATTCTTTCGTCTAAACTTGATTTAAGTCTCTAATGTGTCAATGTTTTTAGTCGTATGTCTAAGATGTAGCCGTCAACGGGTTCACTAAATTTGAGGTGATTTAGTGATGTGGAGGACAGTGACAGTTGGTGTTGGGTCAGTGCTATTTTTTTTTTTTGCTATGAGGGTGAGGTGTGTCTTTGAATTGTGTTCTTGTTGTGAGGTGGAGCAGCTGTAGTGGGATGGTTTTATTAGTCTTTTGGGTCTTATGTAGCAACAGGCGAATCTTCTACTGTGCATTATGTAGGATTGGCAACGGGCCATGGTTCTTGGGTAGGGGGAAGAGTTCTTTTCTTTGGGAGATGCTTACTATTTTGCTGGAACGGCATTCGAATGCTTATGGGAGTCTTACTGTAATAATGTCTTTGACTGTTATTGGATGCAGTGACGAGCCGTTGGTTGTTCAGGCGATTCCAAGACAGTTAATTTGGATGGAGAGGTGGTAAGAATTTAACTACTAATATTTATGTATTCACCGTAATTCGTAATTCTCCTTTTATCTATTACAATTACAGTTCATCGGGAGATTCTATTCCGGGAGAGTTTTGTTTCCCAAAGCCACTGATAGTGTTTCATAATCAGAAGTATACTGGAGCAGCTGTGAGGACTTGATTTGAAGAATACAAGTCGACGGAGATCACTTAAAATGTCAATGTAAGCGGAATGCGTCCACACGGGCCACTTCCCTGAGATGCGTCGGTGCTGAGTCCTTAGTGCTGAACGTGCCATTGGCTGGATGTACAATAAACAAGCAACAAAATGTATGGACACCACATACACTCAAGAGGAGGTAGCTAAAATTCTTTACGGATGGCTTTTTCACCTCGGAAAAGGCTCATCTACAATCAAGTAAATCACAAATTCGTCCGATAACTGGAATAAAATTTTTCACAAATAAAATTGATATAGAACCAATTTTTTAAAATTATGTTAGTATTATTATATTTGTGGGAATGCCGCAATGAAAGCGCTGCAAGAACAAGTCAATCAATCCGTACGCCGGTCAAAATCTCATATTTCAAAGCATATTTTATTTCCATATAGGTTGAGCGCTTTGTGTCACTCCACTCATATTTGTCATGTAATATGGAAAATTCATAATTTCTGGGATGCGAAGCTGTGACTCCGTTTTAGCTAAATCAACTTTGCTGCAACAGTTTTAAGCCGCAGCAGCTGTCGACCTTTTTTGCCTTGCCGCATTTCCGCACCTATGCAGCAATGCACAACAATAAATACAGCAATATACAACACACACAGCCATACACTCACACATACACACATGCACAAATGCACACTCACACACATCAGTTAAGCGCGTACCCTGCGCTTTGGCGCCTGCCTTTTGGCTTGCTTTTTGGCAAATGTTTTGTGAATTTTGTAGCCGCGTTTTTGAAATGCATTTGCGACATTTGACAGCTCCGACTGACCATTTATTTGAATGTGTGTCTGTGTCTGTCTGTGTGCGTGTACGTTTGTATGTGAATTCCACTGTTGCATGTTGATTTTTGGCGAAGCTGCTGCAATTCATTCACGTGGCGCCCCATCAAAACTTCTCCTCGGCTGCTGCAGAGTCGTAAATAAATTTGCATTTTTGTCAATTTTGATGGCGACTACACACACACACACACACACACACACACACACACATAACAGACAAAGTATGCAAAGTTTATTCATTTACATATGTGCGTGGATGTTTAGATGTTTGTACAATCGGAACATTGGCGCTGCGACAGTAAATCTGTCAGGGAACTAATGCAAATTTCGTATGCAGCCCTATGGAGGGGATTAGTGCTCGAGAAAACAAATGAAAACCAAGAATTATTGATGGGGTTTTACGAGGCAAGTAAAAAAAATACATATGCGATTGCCATGTGCAACAGCTTAAATTGTCAGAGAGAGAGAGAGAGAGAGCGAGGCAGAGGAAGAGGACTTAAAATAGAAAAAATCTTCGATAAGATTGGAACCTGATTGAAAATTGAGGTAAGATGGAAATGAGTGAAGAAGAGGACGAAAAAAAGATCGCTAAAGGTATAGAAAGAGAAAAACAATTGAAAGAAGAGAAATAAAATTAAGAGAGGAAGAGAATAACAAGAAAGCGAGAGAGTAAAAGTAGAGAGATCTTGTGAAAGTACAGAGCGAAAGGGAGATTAAAGGAGAGAGCGAGGAGCACAAAGACTGAGAGTCCATGAGGGAGATGGAGAGAAGCGAGAAAGAGAGAGGGAGAGAAAGCAAAGAAAGTGAGAAGAAATAAAAGAGAGAGAGTAAGAGAAGATCATAATACAGACAAGAAAGTGGTCGAACAAAGACAGGGAAAGAGAGAAAATAATAAGGGATGCTAACAAGAGGGAAGAGAGATTGACAGAAGAGAGCAATGTGGAATAGAGGAAGAAAGCAAACAGAAGGCAAGAGAGAAACGATAGAGAGATAGAAAGGGACAGAAACACAGAGAGAGAGAGAGGGATGGAAGACAGAAAAAGAGCGAAATAGAGAGAGAGAGACACACCGGCGATCTCACTCAGTGAAGCCGCAGCGAAGTCCTTGCCGTATCGTATCATTTGCCATGTCAACTGCAGCTGCCATATGCCATATGCTTTATTCCGTGTACCTTTCATTGCACTCAGAGGTCCCTTTTCTCTCTCTCTCTCCTTTGCAGTCGGAATGCCATCAATGCGGTTATCGGCAGTTGCGCCTCTGTCGAAATGCGGAATCAACTGAAAACGGGGAACAGAGCATGCTGAGCTGTGGCAAGCGTCGTGTGGGGTCAGCGGGGCAGTGGCTAGGGATCTAGGTGCTGTCTGTAAATGTTGTCTCGTTGTCTTTGTAGTTGTTGTTGTTGCAATAGTTGCAAAGTTGCTGACTGCGTTTTCGGTCATCATTTTCGTTGACATTTTTGCGGCTGTGAATTTAGCATTGTTATTGTTGCTATTGCTATTGCTGTTAGCCCTAAACACTATTATCGCTGCGGCTGCTGCGTGTGTGAGTGCTGTGTGTTCATGTGGTCATCTTTCTCTTTATTGTTGCTACCAAAAATTAATTTGCATAATGATACAGACACACACATGCAAATAAATATACACAAATTCACACTCACACCACACATTCAACATTTGCAAAACATTTACTGCGCCGCGGGGCAGCGCATTGTTGGCATATTTGTGCGGCTGGCAACGAACAACCAACAACAGCAACAATTAAGCAGCAATTGCATTTGTAATAAAGAAATTGTGAACAAAAATATTAAACAATTATTTTTCAAAATTAATAAAGTAAAGAACAAATTAAATTAATTAATAGAAAACAAAATTAATTAATAATAAAATGACTGATATAATTTTAGTATTCATATATTAAATGAATATGGCAAGAGTTGCTGCAGACAATAATGCATATATATATATATATATATATATATATATACCTTATAAAAATCCAACTTAATTAACATCCCTCTTAAACTATGCTCATCTTTCATATATATTTCATAATTTGCTTAAATGATCTTTAATGACTTCCGAATACTTGAAGTTCTTGCAAGGCTATTGATTTTTATGGGGCTTGCTTGGCTCGTCCAGTTTTATTTTTGCGCTGATTTCATTCTAGACTAACAAATTTTATGATAGTTGCAACACAATTTGCCAAGTTATTTCAATTAAAATGGGGCCACAGCCAACAGCACCGAGGGGCGTTAACCAACTGGCCCCCTCGGATGGGTGTGGCTGCTGAGCAAGTCCAGTAAAATTTTCATACAATTTTTCATAAGTTTTCGTTCCAGTTGCGCTTGAGAATGTTGTAAATATTTTTGCAGCATGGCTCTCTATGTGGTCATTGTAGCAGCACAAATATATATATATATATATATATATATATATATATATATATATATATATAGTATATAGATACTCATATATGGCAAGCGCATTTCTTGCTGCCCGTTCGCATTTTGCTTTGGCATAAGCATAATTATTTGTAATGCGGTCTGGAAATATTTTTCAGAAAACAGAGGAATCCCAACAATAGATCTAGAGCTCAACTAACCCTTGCCCTAGCCCATCCATCTAGCTGTGCCACACCCAGTCCAAGGCAATCCCACAAGAATCTGCTTGCTTGAAAATTTGCTGCTTCTATTTTTTAGGTCATTTTACTTTTAGCATTCGCTTGAATTCTTTATGTTAAATTCAATGGCATTTAAATAACTTTTATAATGCGCTGAAACTTGAACTAATTTCATATTTCATAGCTTTACTTTAGGTTGTGAACACCATATTGGAACTAAAGCATGCAATTTTTTATTCAATTGGAGATTTATAAACTCATCAAGATGCTCACAAAATTTGGATTATCTAGAACACCTAGTCCAGGATAGCCAAAGTATAATTCGCCAAAGCTCACTCCCATGTGGCAGGCAAGGTGATCTTTAGACCTGATTGAATGGAATCTTCTCTCACGTCCGATATAATCAACCGAAATTGATCCTTAAGCTCGATGAGCCTACAGCTGAAGCAGAAATTACATTAACTTAATTTATTTCTAAATGTATTTTTTATTCGAAATCTATTTATTTGGAAAAATTGTAATAAGAATTATTTTCAACTTTTTATATATAATATGTGTTCCAAAAGTATATATTGTCCTCATACTTTTATGGGGCTTGGCTGCAAATAAAACATCCATCCATGTGTTGTTAAGCTACTAAATTATGATGCACAGATTCTACAATTAATAAAAAATATATTATATATTATTTAAAAATTTTAAATTAACTTTTATTAATTTTAATATTAACCTGAATATATATAGTTTAGATATCACTCTGGATTACAATATATAATTAAATAACAAAAAATAAAGTGTACAAAATATATATATATATTTGATTTATATATACAACTTAAAAATATAGTTTACTTTGCGCCTTAAGTTATGCAACAAAATATATTCTAAATTGGGTAAAAATAAAATACATGTAGAACAATCTTAGGGATGTGTGAAAGGTGTATAAAGACTTATATATAATTATTTTAATATATAATGTATAAAAAATATATAAATATAGCCTAAATCTGTTATCCTAAATCTGTTATTTGAATAAATCACACAAAAGGCTGAAGAAAAAAATTATACATTTATTTATTTTTTATTAGAGTTTTATGTCGTTAAAAAACAGCTGACTTGACCTCGTTTGTTTTTTGTTTTAATATTTTATATAATTATTTTTGTATTTTTTTGTATTTATTTTGTATTATATTTTTAGTATTTATATATAATTTGTATTTTTTATATGTATTTTTTAGCAATTATATTTAATTTTGTAAATTTAATAATTAATAATTTTAATTTTTTGTATTTATTTGTTCATTTCTTTTTTTTAAATATATTTTTTTATTTTGATATTTTTTAATTTATTTTGAATTTTTTCTTTTTTTTTTTTAATATTTTTTTAATTTTATTTATTTTATTTATTTTTTTTTTGGTTTGATTTTTGTTATTATTTAGGTATTATTATTTATTATCTCAGGTATTTATCTCAGCTTGTTTTCTGTTGGTTTGCTTATCACTTTTGTTTATTGATGCAGCGCTCGCGATATTCGTCGAGGGAAATTTTCTTCTTGGGGCAAATTGCAGTTGTCAGCTGCTGATTGGAGTTGGCAGTGGCAGATGTAATTGTGGCACCTGTAACACGTAAATACAAAGAATGAGTGAGCGAGTGAGTTGGCTGATTGATTGCTGGCTCTACTCACTTGGCAACGTCGTGGGCAGATAGCGTCTGTAGCACTCCATGGGCTCCACCAGGTATTTGATGCGCGTGGTGCGCGTGGGCGTGGGCGTGGTGGCGCAAGAGGCAGCCTGAAGTGAGGGCATTTGGGCCTCGAGCAGGTACTCCTGCTTCAGCTTAAGCTGGGCGTCGCACAGCTGCTTCTGCACGCGCTGATTGGCCTCGGCCAGGGCCTGATGCTTCTGGTCGACCATCCGCTTGCCGGGCAGCTCGAAGTTGTACGTAGACCACATGTAGCGCCATTCCATCAGCTCGCCACGCTCGTAGTACGCGTTGGCCAGCTGCTCCAGCGCAAAGACGCGCGGATTTTTGTCGATGCGCAATATAAAGGTCGGCTCGCTGCTCGGCCGCCACCTGCTAATGCCCTGGATCTGAGCCACGCGATGGCCGCCGGCAAAGCGAACGCGCACAAAGCACGAACTGATCAGCCGCTGGAAGTCCGGCAGCTGCGAGAGCAGCTGCAGTGTGCGGCGTGGCAAGAACAGTTTGTGCAGATTGTTCGAATCTTCCATGAAGCTGCTCAGGCTGCGTGTCTCGGCCAGCTGAGGCAATGCTGACGGCGGCTTGGCGATGGGCGCAGCTGCAGTTGCTGCATTGACGATCTTGTTCTGTGGCTTCAAGAGTTTCGCCTGCTTCGGCTTTGGCTGTTCCGAGTGCAGCTGCTTTGGCTGCTCTGGCTGCAGCTTCTTCAGCTGCTCCTGCTGCTGCTGCTGGCGCTGCTCCTCTTGCCACTTGCGGCACATGCGCTTGCGCCACTTGTAATCCACGCCGCTCGCCATGCTCCACAAAGCGGCTCGATCATCCAACTTGCCCGCTGTGCAGCTATCAGATCTCTGTGGGTACTCTCTCCCTCGGCTCGAGCTCGAGCTCGAGCTCGAGCTTACAAATTTGAGTCGTTCGATCTCTTCCGCTGTCCCCACTCTGCCTCTCTCGCTGCCGCTCTGTCACTGTCAGCGCCAACTTCAAATTGCAATTTATTATTATTATTTTAGTATTTGTTGATTGTTTTTATTTATTTTATATTAAAATTTTTTTCTATTTGTTGATTATCAGGCGATTGGGCGCCAAGCTCTGAGCAGCGTAGGTGAATTTGCTTACAAATAGATATTCTAGATGTATTCAACAACAGCATTGGCTTTACACAAATATTTGCCGCAGTTTTCGGCACGAGCGCAACAAAACCCGAATTCCACGCAAAGATCTTGACTTTCAGCCGATTCTGACTTCAACTCCTAAGCTAAAATTAAACAAAAGTTTTTAGGCAAAGTGAGGAAGAAAATGTTAGAAACTTAACAAATTTGAGCAAATCTTAAATAGAATGGATAGAGAAAGTAAATGAGTAGGAAGTGTGAGAGGGAAAGTGAGGTGCAGAAGTGAAACTGCTTTTAAGTGATGACATCGAGGATGAGCTGATGATGGAAGATGATCAAGAGAGATGATGGAGGGAGTTATTTATGATATCATATACATATACCAACTCTATATTTATCTATATTCGCAATGTCCATAATGCCTGTAATCCAACTTAGCTGCTATATACACATCAATCAGTGCGCTGCCATCATATCCTCATCATATCATAACTCGAAACGCTTCGGATTGCGCCCTCTCCGTATCGGGTGGCAGCTTGTTTATTTTACACGCCTGTGGGCTGCATACCTAGCGTATACCCTGTAAAAGAGTTTGTGTGTGTGGGTATGTGTGTGTGTGTTTGTCTGTGTTTGTTTGTCTATGTCTCGGCTTTCACAGTTGTCGCTCTATGTGTGTGGGACAGAGCAGTGGGAGTAATGTGCGAAGAAGCAGGAGGAGCAGAAGGATAGGCAGGAATGGAAACTATGTGCGTCTAAGTCAGAATTCATTAAGGAATTAACTGACTAAGCACAACTATGAGATACCCTATTAAAAAAAAATAAAAATAAATAAAACTTTATCATATTATCTCCTGCTCTTCCCCACTCCACTCTACTGGATACAGGGTATATGGGGTATTTATACAGGGTATATATTGCCTGAGCAACGGAGGCAAGCAAAAGTCAAAGCTATAGGCAGGAAGACGTTGGCCCACTTAGAGCACAGGCATCGACTCGTGTGCGTAGCTTTTGAGGTTTTAGTTTTTGGCAACACATGCAGCCAAGTCAGGATGGTGATAGTGGAGAGTGGCTGCTGTAAGACAGCTGCAATGGGAACGCCTGCCGCAAAACACAGTAAAACCCGCGCATATTTATAACGAAATGCTCAATTTAAATTCCCATCAATCTTGGTAGAATGCCATACACGCACACACAATTTAGTGTAGGGCTGTGGAAGGGTTAGGGCCGGGTATTGTCTGCGCATTCAACCAAATTTAGTTGGCACCCACACACACACACACACACACACACACACACACACACATGTACCCAAAGGGAGGAGTGGCTACACTGTAAAGGCATCTCTGGCTCTGCCTCTCTCCCTGCCTCTGCTGCTTCTCCTCTGTAAAGCGCAACGCCCCAGTATAAAATTCGCATGTAAAAAAAAAAAACGCAATTGGAAGAGAACAGAAATTAAATATATATGAAATTGGAATACGAAATAAAAAAAATATTTTCTAGAAAGCTTAAAAGAAGTTAAAAATCAAGTTTTTGTGGAAAAACTTGCTTAACTATCAGTCTATATTGCTGTTAGATCAAAATCGATAAATATCGATTTAATTTAAATTTTGTTCTGTTCTAATGTATGGCAAAAAGAACCAAATTGAACTTGTATAGGAAATATATATGCCCAATTCGACTAATCCCTGTCCGAGTTAAAGCTTTAAACTACGTTTGAGGCTCTTTCATCCACTCGGCGTAGATTAGATCAGCCACTCGTGCCATGAGAAATTCTCTTAAGCAAATATATGCATCAGTTAATCAACTATTACAACTTTAGCTACCCTGCAGCTGGGCAAATAGTAATTGAAATTGAAAATGAAATGAAATAAAAGCGAAAAAGGCCGGAATACAGGAAGAGAGGAGTACCGAGTACACTGAGTTCCAGGCACTTCACGTGCGTACTCCAGGCACTTCAGATACTTCAGGTGGTTCAGGTACGCCTGGTTCGGCACATTCGTCACACACGTCACAGTTTTCATTACGGGCAACGCACACAAGTGTGCATCCGCTTTGAGAGCGGGGAATTGTGGATGTCTCTTTGATCCGATGAGTGTCGCAACTGCAGAACTCTGGACACTGGGCGAAAGATTCGCAAAAAATAATGTAGAGTGAGAATTGAAAATTTGTTGAAAAGAGAAAGAAATATATAAATGACATTTGAATGGGCGAGAGATAGAGAGAGAGAGATAAATAGAAAGAGGGAGTGAGAGAGAGACAGAGAGAGAGAGAGAGAGAGAGAGAGAGAGATACAAGACACAGGTAGGGAAATATAAAAAGAGAGAGAGAGAGAGAAAAAAAGAGAGAGAGAGAATATTTATGAGCGAAGGATGGAGTAAGAAAGAGAAGATTGAATGAGAGAGAGGGAGTATTGGAGAGATGGAAAATGCAGAGATAGGGAAAAAAATTAGTATACAAAAATATGGAAAACAGAAAGAGAGAGAGAGCGAGCGAGAGAGTATAAGTATACATATATGCACATATATTCTCTACATATACGAGATCTATTCAAAAAGTATTCAGATGTTACCTAATTTTCTGAACCACTGTGCACTGGACATTACCTGTGTGAATTGATGTGCAACTGACAAGTGTGTGGATTGTATATACATATGTATATATATACATACACATACACACACACACACACACATATATATATATATATATATATATATATATATATATATATATATATATATATGTATATAGTTTGGTATATACAGTTTTCTCTTGCTTTTCTCTCTATTTGTATTTGTTGCTTTGGTTCTCTGTTTATCGAGCATTTCGTTGTCTGTTTATTTTGCGTTTCGGCGTCGAGGAGTCGCGACACTTTCTGAGCGAATTGTTAAAAAAATGTTTATTATTATGCATTGATATCGCCTAGGTTAGCCTTAATAATAATAAAGAATAATGATAATGCATGTCTCATGGTGATGATGATGTTTATGCGTATGGGATAGAATGAGATAAAAGGACAGAGAATATTACAGAGAAATGGAGAGTATATTAAAAAGAGAACACGTGAAAATGAAAGAGATGTATTGAGACAGAGATAGGAAAAAATAAATTAATTAAGCGAGAGGGAGACACATAGACCGAGAGAGTTGGAGAAAGAGTGAGAGAGATTGTAATCGATTAATTGATCGATATATATATATATATACATATTTACAGCTATAGATAAATATTTCATTAAAACTATCCATAGTTTTTTTTAGACAATATCAGATAATATCAACAAGTCTAGGCCATGTCGTGTGGCCAGACAGCATAGGCTATAAAAAGAGCAAAAGAATTTTCTGGCATTTCGTAAGTCATTGCCGATTTCATCAGAGTTTTTGGCAACTGACTGAGTAAAACTAAAATAAAAATTGAAAGGCAAACAATGAAGAGACATGCAATAAACTGGCTACGGGCCGGGCGACCCGCCGTGCTGGCAATCCTGCGGGAGAGGCGGAAAATGCCTGCACGCTGCTTGATAACTCGGTGGCTGTGTCGTGGTTGGCAGCTTCCTCAAGTGGTTCACAGTTCGCGATGCGGCAGCGTTTTATGCATAAGCAAACATGTCAAGCGCAGCCACGCCCCCAGCTACCCCAGCCCCCAGCGTCCCAAACTTCTGGCTGAGCATAATGTTTATCCAGCTGGCGAAAGATGTTTCGCGTGATTTGCGCAGACTTTGAGGGCGGGCAGCAGCAGCGGCAGCGGCAGGGCTTGAAGCTTGGGGCTGACTGGCTGGCTTAGCCGCGTCGAGTTCATTTCGGGTTAATGCCGAGCAGGATGAGCCGCAGGATGCGTGTGTCCTTACAGATTTCATGTGAGTTATGACCCGCTGCTCTGCCGCTGCCTCTGGCTCTGCACCCCCTCCCCCTATCTATCTCTCTCGCACAATCTGTCTATCTGGTTATCCTTTCAAAGTGCCACGCCCCTTTAGTCTGTGGCAACCAAATTGACAGAAAATTCAATTTGCACATTTTACTGCATTTTATCAAAGCTGCGCTGCGTTCACCGTCGATGCGGGCAGGTGCATCTGCACGAGCGCGCAGCGTGGGCGTAGTCTAGCTTAAAGCTGACAGACAACATGACGTATACGCAATGTATGCAGTTGCCCCCAACAACGAAAGTTGCTTTTCATTATATGTATATCCTGCATGAAAGCGACTTGGATATAGGGTATACTGATGTGTGTGTGTATACATATGGATATATATGATCATATGAACCATAAATCGATAATTATCGATTTGTTGCAATTTTTTAAAAAGCAAAGTATTTCCTACCACTCTACTATCGCTTACTAGCTTAACTGTCAGCTTTACTATCTTTCAATCAGTCAATCATGAATGACATGGCGATTCATACCACAATACCATAAACTAACTATAGATCTGCAGATGCAGTCCTGTTAAGACTAACTTATATACTCCAGTTAGCTATCAGTATACTCAACCTAATTCAGGCCGCACATCTGCATAACTTTCTACTTCTCAACAACTATTAAGGCTTTAATGTCATCACAAAATTGCATTAAAGTGAAACAAGTTTGTCGCAAAAGTTGCTTCATCTTTCATTGGACATGTAAAAAAGATTGAAAAACGTCAACAATTGTCATGCACTTCAGCTGGCAGCTACCAATTGTACCGAACTCTGATTATGTAGCCAAGTAGTCGCACTTTTTATGCCTTTGTCAAAGTCAGCTTTATCGCTCGCACTGCATAAAGGCTCAACTTTTGTTCGCATATGTTGTCAAGTGCTGCACTCGTATTCGTACAGCTGTCTGACTATTGTCACTTAATGGGCTTTTATGATTGTGTGTGATAAAAAAAGAACAAAAATATGTGAATTCTGAAGCCAATTGTGTGATTTTACACATTGTTGCAAGTGGAAATTAAAACCCGACTTTTGTTTCAATTGGGAAAATATTGTGTTTTTCTCTGAAATGCGTTGGTTGATATAAATAATACTAGAGTGGGGTAGATAAACCCTTTTTGATTAAGATTACTATGACTCTCGGTGAAATCGATATATTTATCGATAACTATTGATAATAAATTTATGTTAAAATAAATTTGAGTTAATAGCATATAATTTTTTTTTTTGCAACAAATTATTAATCGATAATTCGATATCCATTTAACACGTTCGGTATATCAATAATTATCGATTTTCTATATTGTTATTGTTCTATATATTATTTTCCTAATTCCTCTTCCACTCAGGTTACTGAGCTACCTGCCGCGTACCCTTTTCCATTTTGAGCCTCTACTCCACGTCACTCACAGATTTTTATCGCATTCTTTGCAGCAGACGTTCGCTGATTTGTAAAAAAAAATTCTGTCCAAACAAAAACAAAGAAATAACGCCGAAAAAATTGGGAATTGGAATTGGAATGCCGCAGTCAAAAAGGAAGAAAAAAATGGGAAAAAAGTGAGAGAACTCACATTACGCATACGCCGCATGGCGCGAAGTGCTGCTGAGGGCAATCGCAGCCAAAGCGCACAATAAACGGCATTTATTTTTAATTTACCAAATGCAAAGGTATTTCCCACATGCACAAAAAGCGTGGGAGAGGGAGAAGGGCGGGGGTTATGCCAGGGGCGAGGGGGTCAGACTAAAGTTGTCAGAAGTCAGTTTTGTTTATTTTAAAATTCAGCGCGAATCATTTTGTTGGAAAATGTTGCACATAATTCCTGTTTAAGTATCTTGTAAATTGCTTAATAGCGCCAAAGGGTCTCGTCACACACACACGTACGCGCAACCCCTTCAAACCCCCCTTCACCCACCGCCTATGCCCACCCGCAATTACCCTCTGCTTCTGGCAGGTTTTCAACTTTGTATTCAAGTGCGAAGCGACCTACAAAAATTTAAGACAAAAACTTTCCAAGCGACCCAAAAAAAAAAAAAAAAAACAAAACAAACGAACAACTGCCAAATTAATGTATGTGCGAGTGTGTGTGTGTGTGTGTGTATGTGTGTGTCTTGGGTTAAGTTGGCACTTGTTTAATTTAATAACAAAATAAATGTTCACGAGCACGTAAATTTATGAGTTTAAAATTTTCTCGCAATGCACACATTAACACGTACGCCAGCCACGCCTCCCTCGGCTCGCAGCACGCCCCCTTTGGACTACGTCTAGCTATCAAAACGCCAAGCCCAGCCAAACATTCTCTGTGCATATTTGAGGTATAACTCTTTTTTTCCGCGGATTTCTTTGTTGAGCTGTAAAATCAAGGTCTTCTGGCACTGTCAGGGGGTTGGGAGGACGACGGGGTTGCCGAATAAGGGTTGGTTTTAAAGTTAAGCTGGCGTAGGAACTTACAAAAGTTTTGGTTCTTGGCAATGCAGCGGGTATTGTGGTGGGAGGCCTGGGTATGTGTATGTGGGTTCGGCTCGCGGCAGTTCGAATCTTGAAAGTAATGAATTTTGCTTGAAATTCTAGAACTTTTTTGACTTTAGATAGAAGTCCATAAGGGTAATAAGGTGCTTCAGCATTTATTCAATTAAAATATTTATGAAATTTTCAAAACCAAACAACTCGAACTAGAACTCGAATTCGAAATTAGGAAAATGAGAAATTCGAATTCGAAATCAAAGTCAATCTCAAGAACGAACTTAATTTATATTCGAATTGCAATTCTTATTTGGTTTCGAACTGACATTCGAAATCGTATTCAAACTCTAGTTCAATTTTGAACATAAGTTCACATATTAATTCGAAGTCGATTTGAGAATCGAACACAAATCCAAGATAAAATGCTTCTGAAAACCCGAACTGATTTCGAAACTTAAATTCGAATTTAAATTCGAATTCCAAAGCAAACGAAACTTAATAGTCATTCAGCCGAGGACAAACCCCAACACCATTTAGAGCTGTATTTCCAGCATGAACACAAATTTAAAATCGAATTCGAGTTCGAAACTCGAAACCTAGCCAAATCCTGAGATAAAATCCTTGCCGAATCAACAGCTCTCGTCATTAAACGAGTCACGCTCCTAATGACTGGCAAGGCTTGACGCCAGGTGAGTCGTGTCAGGGGTGGCGGCGGCTGGCGTCAGCAGATTGTGGGCGTGGCTAGGTTGTAGCATCATTTTGCTTGGCTTGCCGCACCAAATTATGCAAAGTGTTTGACAAATTAGCAAAGGAAACTTGTTAAAAGCGGAAAAGCGCATGCATAGCAACGAGTCGCGAGTCGCGAAAAGTCTCGCATAAAGTGCAAATTTTGTGAAAATTGCGAAAATTGTGGAAATTGTGAAAATTGTTTTCATAATTAGCATTTTGAGTAGGCTGCGCGAAGTGTGCGGCAATGTGACGAGGCAGACAGCCGTCAGGCGAAAAACAAGGCAAACTGCGACTTGAGGCGAGACTTAGTGCGTGGAGTAGAGTCCCATGCCACATGCCACGTGCTAATACATGTAACAAGCCATTAGACTGTAATGCCTTCAATGCAGGCAATACTCAATAACAAAACAGCTGCTTGGAACTGAACTGATTCGTGAACTGAACTCAAGTGAAAGATGTGCAGCTGAGCTGCATTAGCAAGATTTGTATACCTTTAAAGTAGAGCTACAAATATATTTGCGTATAAACTGAAGGTAAAATGATATACAACTTTAGTTAATATGAATTTGGACTGCTGGTTCATGAACTGAACTAAACTGAATCAAGAGCTGCAGCTGTAGCTGAGCTGACAGAGCTTTATAAATAGCTGAATTTGCATAACTTCAAAGCGGATCTAAGAGTTTGAGTGAAATATGCAATATAACTCCAGTTCATATGAATCCTGGAATGCTAGTTCATGAACCAAACCTAAACTGAATCCACAGCAGCAGTAGAGGCTGAGCTGCAAGCTTCCAGGTGTAATTAGCAGTTCAATGTGAATATGAACTAAAGCTAAAAATAAACACACAATTCTGGTTCACACAAGTAATGGTAAATGAATCAGTTTCGTTCTTGAACCGAGCTGAAAGGGTAGACCATAAGCTGAACATAGAGTCGAATGGTTCTAAATTTACTTAAATTATTAGTTTACACAAATGTGTGTGTGTGTGTGTGCGTGTGTGTGTGCTGTTTGCTGATGTTTGGCACAGAAAATCCGCCCTAAGAAGTCACCTGTCAAATGGCCAAAACGCAAACGCATGGAGCCATCAAACGTTTATCGTCAGCTCGCCAAATACACCTCAACGACACACGCCACACACACATGTGCACACACACATAAACTCACATTCAGCATTTGGCAAAGGTCCCCAAGCTCTTATTTGAAAAACGTTTTATTTTTATTGCAAGACTCCCCAGCGACGAGTGCTCAGTGTCAGTGAATGTCATTTCAGCTTTGCGACTCGACTACCCTTCAGTTAGCCTCCTTCCCCTCACTCTCACTCTCACTCTCTCTCGCTCTCGCTCTTTCTCCACCTCCCTCTCTATGTGTGACACAGATCCTAAGCTCGAAACTGAACCCGTAAACCTCGTAAAACGCACACGACCCGTCAGACTGTGTCTTAAACAAGCTAACAAAGCGCAAGCTATTCGTGTGCAGCAACGACTTTTTAATACCCTTATGGTACTTGAGTTTTTGAGCCTTTGACACTTGAATGCCTGGAAGAAGAATCTATGTAAAGTAAAATTAGGGTTTCCTTTATATTAATGATAATTACATAAAAAAAAAATGTTTTATACGAAATGAAATAGTTAAGGGACTGTGAACAGAGAGATATATAATGCTATAATGTAGATAAAGAAAAATATATATATATATATATACATATATATATTTTTATTTAGGTTATAAAGATTGTGCATTCCATATCATATCCAATACCAAATCTTGCCTGTAACTTAAGACAAGAAAACTTTTTGAGTTTCGACTGTGTGCAGCACGAATGAAGTGTAAAGCAAAATAGTTAAAAAGTGTTGGAAAATACTTTAGATATCCATTTGAATCAAGTAGGAAATAATCCGAGAGATAATTTAGAGAAGGAAAATTTTCATAATTGATAGATGATAATTTCTATTTTTATATTTATATTTATTATATTTATATTATTTATATTTGTATAATTTATATTATATATATAATATGTATGGAAAATAATACTGTTACTATTAAGATTTATAATAGAAAAATCATAAGAACTTGCTTAGGTCAGGGCATATTGGATCAGATGCAAGGAATTAGACATTCACACATAGGACAGACAGGCTGAACTTGCCCTTTCCCTACCTCCCTTCCTCCCGTTCTCTCTCTCTCTCTATCTCCTCCCCTCTCTCAGGCAGCTATACATCTGTCAATTTGCTACTTTGCATGTCACAAGGAGAGCGAGAGAGAGTGGGGGTGATGGAGAGAGCAGGCAGAGAAGACGCTGGCATTTAGTTGTTGTCTGGAGTTGTGACAAATCGTAAGAAGAAGCATTAAAAGCAGGCGACTTACGCATTGCAAATAATCCAGAATGGCAATAGAAATAAAAAAGAAATAAAAATGTTGAAGGTTAATGCAATGCGATTTGCCAAAGATTCGCTCAAGCGAACTACCAAAGCTGAATCTGGAGTCAAAGTTCATAAAAGGAGATGAGACAGGTGATGAGCTAACCCACTCTCTGTCTGTGTCTCCCTTTCTCACTCTCTTTCTCTTTCCTCTCTTTTCTGTTGATGAACTTGAACTTGTTGTCGCAGAGGTGAATATTTGGTTTGGATGGGTTCGAACTGTTCGGCTTTAAAGCACTCAGTCGGCTGGAAAATCCACTTAATTCCATTTACTTAAGCTAATTTCACGCCATATTCAATTTACCACATCATGACCATTCATTATTTATTCACAACATGTAAAATCAATGGCCAACGTCGGCGACGACACGGCATAAAAAACACAAATGAAGAGAAAATATGGCAAAAAAAAAAAAATGGGAGAAAAAAAGCAAAAATGAATTGTTGAATGTCCGAGCTGCAGGACATGAAGTGAAACAGGTGTAACGACTTGCAGTTACCCTGGAAATATAGGATTTTTAAAATCTTTAATTCCGATAACTTTAAGTTATCGATAACAGCTAGCTGCTGAAATATTCTCTAATATTCGCCATTTGGTTATGAAGCGAAGTCAGAAGCCAGGCAAGCGTGTGTCTGCATGATTATATATTGATAACAAAATAATAAAGCAAATTCAACTAAATTCAGTATTCACATATTAAGCATAATCGATAAGCAATGGCATAGATCTAGCTTTAAAGTGAACTATATATTGTTTGATATATCGAATTTTTTAACTCTTCTATTGCCAACTCTTTTGATATTGTTCTTATTGGGTCAGTCTGTGAGCAGTGAACATTTCAGGGAAATTATTTATTTAGCAATTTTAGTTAAGGATTTTCTATATATATATATTAGAGATCTGTATTTTATATACTTTAGATATTGCCTGATATCCTGTACAGTAAGAGGAGCTCTCTTAATAATTGTCAGAGATATCAAATAGACTTTACTTTAGCTGCAGCTCTTCAAATATCAGAAACTAGAGTTTCAGGAGGCTAAACTTATATGCCCGCTCTGCCCACGTACAGGGTATCCACTTCAGACGAGAAGAAATGCATGCTCTATGTATGGCATGGATGAGAGTCATGTCCCTGGATTGGTTGGCAGTTCGACCCTCGCCCATCAAAAGGCGATGACGTACGCTTAATTTGGAGCGTCGGAATAATTTATGTACAGCATGTTGGAGTGTGTGTGTGTGTGTGGGTGTGTGAAAAGCAGCCAAATGAGGAAATGGAAATTGACAAAAAAAAAGATGGAGAAGAAGCAGTAGGAGACAAGAGTGAATGCCTGCAGGCATTTGCACACACCCACACACACACATACAAATGGACGAATGCTCCAAGGGGACAGGCTAGAGTTTGGAGTGGGGGCAGTGGGCAGCGGCACTGGCCATTGGGCACGTGGAACGTGCTGAAAAACCGCGTTGCGGCAACTAAGTGCGAGTAACATTTGCGACGCACTCGATAAATTTTTCGGGCTTGGCCAGACAGACTGACGGACGGACAGGCAGAGGAATGGGCGAACGAACGCACCTGTTAACGGTATAAACGAGGTGGGAGTGGCAGGTGTTTCGTATTTGAAATATTTCTGTAATTTGCCTGCATTGAATGACAGTGAACGGGGGAGGCTGAAGAGAGTGGGTCTTTAAATATTCGATTGCAATTCGGTTTCATTTGACAACAAAGAAAACATTGATAAACAAATATTATTAATTAGTAGCTGGCATTATTTTTACAGGCAAGTTGCGGTAGGTAAGGCAATGAAATACCCTGCGAATATATAGCTAACTATAGTAGAGGAAAAGAGAAGCGAGCTTAAGTTGTGGTCATTACTAAATCTTCCAGATCAAAGTATACCACTCAAGATATCAAAGTGGAGAAAAATATAAAAATATATATTTATATATATATTTATTTATTTATTTATTTATATGTATTTGTCTATATCTCAATATTTTCCTCAATTTCAATATATTTATATTATATAAGCTACAGGATTCTTTAAAAAAAAAAAAAAACCGATTAAGCCAACAGTAAAAATATTTTTAAAAAAAATAACAAAATTAAGAAATGTATCAGCAATATTTTTAAATATGTACATAAAGTATTTAGCAGCTATCGACTTTTCCAGCAAATGAAAAACAAAGTTTAATATATAAAGCAAAATGACCCAAATTCAGATGAACCTATCTGAACAGATTACATAACTGGCAAGCTGACATAGAGAGTAGTTTTTTATGCCAATACAAGTTGATAGGCTATACGAATTTGATGCCCGTCTATTTCTCTCTGTCACACACACGCCTCCTCCTCCCTCTCTCTCTCTCTCTCTCTCTCTCTCCCTCTCTCTGCCTCTCTCTCCCTCTCTTGCTCTCTGTGCAAGCTTATCTAAACATGTGCTAGAACCAGCGCCACGCCCTCAAACTTTTTGGAGTAGGCTAAAATGGAGGCCGAGCCGGAAGTAAACAAATGGCCTATGGCAGGGCAGGAACGAAACGGAACGGTATGGAACGAAACGCCGGACAGATGCCCGAAAACGTTAACGTTGGCATTACATTTGCGGCCATAACGATGCACACCTATACCAATAGCACAGCATAGCTCTAGCTGCCTCTACACACACATGCAGGCACACACTACTATATACATATATATATATATATATATATATATATATATGTATATATAACGGTAATGGTAATGGCAATGGTAACGGTAACACCAGCGCCAAATGTTTGCCCGGCTGTCGCTGTGGGAGCTGTGCCAATATTTGCGTAACGTGTTTGACAAAGAAATGAAAACTGAAAGCGCCAGCTTGGAAAATCAAATGAAAGCGGCCCAAACCAGCCGCTGACCAAGCAGCAAAATTGAATCGAGCAAGCGGACCCCAGGCAGGTGGGAATATCAAATAAAATAGCATATAATAAATAAATAGATGAGCACACAATATATATAGAGATAGATATTGCTCTAATCGGAGTACCAAATAAAAGTTAAATAAGCTTTAGTTATAGGAAAATCAATTGTTCAATCACAGTTACAGCGAGGTAAAACAACGTAATTGGGCAGCCGCCGTCTGAACCCCTTCAAGGGCTTCTCAAATGGAATACCAACTAAGAATGTTGGTTAAGAATCCAGCAAGGAGTCTGCTCCAGCACCGAAATATATCACACGAAATCCCACGATAGTGGCGCCGTCTTGCGGTCAAGCCTCATATATTAAACATACATTTTCTTTCAGTTTATATATTGTCTTTTATTGAAATAATTTGTGAGAAGCAAAAGCTTATAGCCATCCGTGAAAACGCCTCTAAAATCCGTCGCCTCTTCTCCATTTTCAGATATGTTAGGTCAGTAATACGCATTGTTTCTCCTCTGTTTCAATATCCTATCTCCAGTCAAGGGCATGTTCAGCACTCAGCACCATCGCATCTCAGGGAAGTGGCCCGTGTGTACGCATTTTGCTTACATTGACATTTTAAGTGATATCCGTCGACTTGTATTCTTCAAATCAAATCTTCACAGCTGCTCCAGTATACTTCTGAATATGAAACATTGTTAGTGGCTTTGGGAAACAAAACTCTCTCGGAATAGAATCTCCCGCTGAGCTGTAATTGTAATAGATAAAAGGAGAATTACGATTAAATCGGTGAATACATAAATATTAATTTAATGCTTACCAACTCTCCATCCAAAATCACCTGTCTTGGATCGCCTGAACAACCAACGGCTCGTCACTGCATCCAATAACAGTCAAAGACATTATTACAGTAAGACTCCCATAAGCATTCGAATGCCGTTCCAGCAAAATAGTAAGCATCTCCCAAAGAAAAGAAGTCTTCCCCCTACCCCAGAACCATGGCCCATTGCCAATCCTACATAATGCACAGTATCTAGAAGATTCGCCTGTTGCTGCATAAGACCCAAAAGACTAATAAAACCATCCCACTACAGCTGCTCCACCTCACAACAAGAACACAATTCAAAGACACACCTCACCCTCATAGCAAAAAAAAAAAATAGCACTGACCCAACACCAACTGTCACTGTCCTCCACATCACTAAATCACCTCAAATTTAGTGAACCCGTTGACGGCTACATCTTAGACATACGACTATAAACATTGACACATTAGAGACTTAAATCAAGTTTAGACGAAAGAATGAATACGTGAAATATAAGAACAAAAAAGAGATTTCATTAAACAGGAGTTTAAGAAATTAAATCAATTTGAGTTTTGAAGCTCAACGATCAACTGATTAAACTGTCTACGTAGTCGAAGGACTAACTCCCAATAAAAAATATTGAAAAAACTCCAACTTCTGCATCAACAATAATCTTAGTACTTCAGTGTTTACCACCGATCCCTCTAAAGTTGTTTATTTTGGAAACCTCAACAACCAATTTTTCCTCAATTCATAAAATAAAATTTGTTTAAATATATTACAGTAAAACTCTCCCATACGCATCTGAATGCCTATTACGTTGATGCCAGGCATCAATTCGTTATTTGACCCTACAAAAATGAGGTGCAATAACCCAACACCAACCGTCTCCCTCCTCCGCAACCGTCCCTTCACGACTCAAATTAAGACGACCCTTTGACGACATGTTACAGATATTTAAGTCAATTTTATACGAAGGAATGAATACTAAAAACATAAAAAAAAAATAGATTTCATTAAACAGGAGTTTAAGAAATTAAATCAATTTGAGTTTTGAAGCTCAAAGATTAAGAGAAAATACGAAATAAAATTATTAAGTATTTAATATACACAAATATAAGATTTTTCCTCTGTTAAAAGTGGATCGACAAGGACTCGTTAGAAGTGAGTCGAGGAGGCTTCGTTAGAAGTGCCTCGACAAAGCTCCGTTAAAAGTCATAGCATATACAATGCCATGAACTTTTTGGCGGTTACATATGACATACGACTAACAACATTAACACATTACAAAGACTCAAATAAACTTTATACGAAGGAATGAATACTGAAAACATAAAAAAGAATAGATTTCATTAAACAGGAGTTTAAGAAATTAAATCAATTTGAGTTTTGAAGCTCAAAGATTAATAGAAAATACGAAATAAATTATTTAGTATTTAGTACACACAAAAAATAAGGAAGACTCTAATTAAGGACGTTCCATTGAGCTCCGAGGGAGACTGGGCAGTTGGTAAGATAATACTTGTACTGACCTATTACCAACTGTCAATGGAGTCCACGTCAGTGTGCTTCAACGTTAGATCGAAAGAGGAACTCCCAATAATATGAAAAAAAAAGAGAAGATTTCATTAAAGAAATCAAATCAGTTTGAGTTTTGAAGCTCAAAGATTAATTTTTAAAAATCCTCAATTTTTGGCTAGAGTTCTACTACATGTCCAGTTGCCAGACGAATGTCGATTTTAGTTTCAAACGCGGCTCGATAAGGCTTCTAAAGAAGTCGCCCGTCACCTGTAACTCTTCAAATACTTAAGCTCCTTTACATCACTGAAAACGGGCGAATGCACTCAAAAACCAATAACTCGAGTCATTTATTGAGTCAAAAATTCATTTTCCAAAAAATTCCTACAATCATCTTAGTAAAATTCTTCTCCTCCGGGCAAACAAACATGCCTACAATACCACGCAGTTAGTTCTTCGGCTATGCATTGTGGGCCCCTTCTACTTATCCTACAAAAACCAATTAAATATAGCTCCGAAGAAGTAAAATTAGCCTTACTAAAAACATTACCAAGAAAGAATACTAAAAACATAAAAAAAATAGATTTCATTAAACAGGAGTTTAAGAAATTAAATTAATTTGAGTTTTGAAGCTCAAAGATTAAGAGAAAATACGAAATTAAATTATTAAGTATTTAATATACACAAAAAAGGGAGATTCCAATTGAGGACATTCCATTGAGCTCCGAGGGAAACTGGGTAGTTGGTAAGATAATTGCACTGACCTATTACCAGCTGTCAATGTTCTTCACTTCAAAGGAGTAACTCCCAATAATTGAAAAAATGAACAAAAAAGAACAGATTTCATTATAGAAATCAAATCAGTTTGAGTTTTGAAGCTCAAAGATTAATTTTTAAAAATCCTCAATCTTGGGCTACAAGCTCTACTACATGTCCAGGTGCCAGAAGAATGTCGATTTTAGTTTCAAACGCGGCTCGAAAAGACTTCGTTAGAAGTGGGCCGTCACCGGTACCTCTTCAAGTACCTTCAGCTCCTTTACATCACGGAAAACGGGTGAATTCATTAAAAAACTAATAACTCGAGTCATTTATTGAGTCAAAAATTAATTTTCCAAAAAAATCCTACAATCATCTTAGCTATTAGGAGCTATTAGGAGCTATTAGGAGTAACTCGACATAGCTACGTTAGGAATGCCCAGAAAAGGCTACGTTAGGAGTGACTCGACAAGGCTTCGTTAGAATTACCGCGACAAGGCTCCATTAGGAGGGCCTAGAAAAACCTCTGTTAGGAGAGCCTAGAAAAGGCTCCGTTAGCTGTGGCCTGTGACCCGTACATCTTCAATTCTTCAGCTCGTCTAGATCGCAGAAGACGGGCGAATGCACTCAAAAACCAGTAAGTCGACTCAAAGTAGGTCAATTACTAAAATACTTCCCTTCCAGGCTAACAGCCCTTCACTCCTATGGAGTTGGAGCTCGGGTTTGCATTGTGGACACCCACTCATACTACAACTAATTAAATATAGCTACGAAAAAGCAAAATGACCCTTACTTTTGCTCTGAAAATCTTGGCAAATTTAATAAAATAAAAACTGTGCAACGGCTACATATGAAACGACTAAAAACATTGACACGAATAAATACTAAAAACATGAAAAAAAAATAGATTTCATTAAACAGGAGTTTAAGAAATTAAATCAATTTAAGTTTTGAAGCTCAAAATTAAGAGAAAATAGAAAACAAAAATTATTATGTATTTAATATACATAAATAAAAGATTTTCCTCTGTTAGGAGTGGCTGGATAAGGACTCGTTAGAAGTGAGTCGAGGAGGCTTCGTTAGAAGTGCCTGGACAAAGCTCCGTTAAAAGTCATAGCATATACAATGCCATGAACTTTTTGGCGGTTACATATGACATACGACTAACAACATTAACACATTACAAAGACTCAAATCAACTTTATACGAAGGAATGAATACTGAAAACATAAAAAAGAATAGATTTCATTAAACAGGAGTTTAAGAAATTAAATCAATTTGAGTTTTGAAGCTCAAAGATTAAGAGAAAATACGAAATAAAATTATTAAGTATTTAATATACACAAAAAAGGGATATTCCAATTGAGGACATTCCATTGAGCTCCGAGGGAGACTGATCAGTTAGTAATACTTGTACTGACCTATTACCAACTGTCAATGAAGTCGACGTCAGTGAGCTTCGAATATATGTTTCTATCAAAGGAATACTCCAATAATATAAAGATTATTAAAAAAAAGATTTCATTAAAGAATCAATTTGAGTTTTGAACCTCAATATTAACAGAAAACAAATTGCTCAGCGAATTATGTTCAGCCGTCCAAATGCCACTTTTTAGGCCGCAATAAACCTTTAACTTAGGCATAGTTAAACCGCTCCAACTATAATTTGAATTATACAAATAGGAAAGCAAGAATGGACTCTGTAATCAAATTGTACACCAAATATATGGAACCTTCAACTTCTGCATCAACAACAATCCTCAAATCCAATACCTCTAAAGTTCATTACATCCATTTCATAAAATAAAAACATTTTCAAAATATATTACAGTAAAACTCACTCCCAGACGCATCCGAATGCCTTTTACGTTGATGCCACGCATTAATTCGTTACTTGACCCAACAAAAATGAGGTGCAATAACCCAACACCAACCGTGACTCTCCTCCACAACCATCCCTTCACGACTCAAATTAAGACGACCCTTTGACGACATGTTACAGATATTTAAGTCAACTTTATACGAAGGAATGAATACTAAAAACATAAAAAAAATAGATTTCATTAAACAGGAGTTTAAGAAATTAAATTAATTTGAGTTTTGAAGCTCAAAGATTAAGAGAAAATACGAAATAAAATTATTAAGTATTTAATATACACAAATATAAGATTTTTCCTCTGTTAAAAGTGGATCGACAAGGACTCGTTAGAAGTGAGTCGAGGAGGCTTCGTTAGAAGTGCCTCGACAAAGCTCCGTTAAAAGTCATAGCATATACAATGCCATGAACTTTTTGGCGGTTACATATGACATACGACTAACAACATTAACACATTACAAAGACTCAAACTTTATACGAAGGAATGAATACTGAAAACATAAAAAAAAAAAATAGATTTCATTAAACAGGAGTTTAAGAAATTAAATCAATTTGAGTTTTGAAGCTCAAAGATTAAGAGAAAATACGAAATAAATTTAGTATTTAGTACACACCAAAAATAAGGAAGACTCTAATTAAGGACATTCCATTGAGCTCCGAGGGAGAGTGGGCAGTTGGTAAGATAATACTTGTACTGACCTATTACCAACTGTCAATGGAGTCCACGTCAGTGTGCTTCAACGTTAGATCGAAAGAGAAACTCCCAATAATATGAAAAAAAGAGATTTCATTTAAGAAATCAAATCAATTTGAGTTTTGAAGCTCAAAGATTAATTTTTAAAAATCCTCAATCTTGGGCTAGTGTTCTTCTACATGTCCAGTTTCCAGAAGAAAATCGGTCTTGGTTTCAAAAATGTTTTAATTCGGCTCGACAAGACTTCGTTAGAAGTGGCCCGTCACTCGTACCTCTTTACGTGACTGAAGACGGGTGAATGGACTCAAAAACCAATAACTCGACTCAAAGTAAGTCAAAGTATTCTTTATCCGAAAAAATCCTACAATCATATTACTAAAATACTTCTCTTCCAGGCTAACAGCCCTACACTCTCCTACGGAGTTGGAGCTCGGTTTTGCATTGTGGGCACCCACTCATACTACAACTAATTAAATATAGCTACGAAAAAGCAAAATGACCCTTACTTTTGCTCTGAAAATCTTGGCAAATTTAATAAAATAAAAACTGTGCAACGGCTACATATGAAACGACTAAAAACATTGACACGAATAAATACTAAAAACATGAAAAAAAAATAGATTTCATTAAACAGGAGTTTAAGAAATTAAATCAATTTGAGTTTTGAAGCTCAAAGATTAAGTAAAAATACGAAATAAGGAAGACTCTAATTAAGGACATTCCATTGAGCTCCGAGGGAAACTGGGTAGTTGGTAACATAATTGCACTACTGACCTATTACCAGCTGTCAATGTTCTTCACTTCAAAGGAGTAACTCCCAATAATTGAAAAAATGAACAAAAAAGAACAGATTTCATTAAAGAAATCAAATCAGTTTGAGTTTTGAAGCTCAAAGATTAATTTTTAAAAATCCTCAATCTTGGGCTAGAGTTCTACTACATGTCCAGTTGCCGGACGAATGTCGATTTTAGTTTCAAACGCGGCTCGATAAGGCTTTTAAAGAAGTGGCCCGTCACCTGTAACTCTTCAAATACTCAAGCTCCTTTACATCACTGAAAACGGGCGAATGCACTCAAAAACCAATAACTCGAGTCATTTATTGAGTCAAAAATTCATTTTCCAAAAAATTCCTACAATCATCTTAGTAAAATTCTTCTCTTCCGGGCTAACAAACATGCCTACAATACCACGCAGTTAGTTCTTCGGCTATGCATTGTGGGCACCTTCCACTTATCCTACAAAAACTAATTAAATATAGCTCCGAAGAAGCAAAATGACCTTTACTAAAAACATTGACACGAATGAATACTAAAAACATGAAAAAAAAAAATAGATTTCATTAAACAGGAGTTTAAGAAATTAAATCAATTTGAGTTTTGACGCTCAAAGATTAAGAGAAAATACGAAATTAAATTATTAAGTATTTAGTACACACCAAAATTAAGGAAGACTCTAATCAAGGACATTCCATTGAGCTCCGAGGGAGACTGGGCAGTTAGTAAGATAATACTTGTACTGACCTATTACCAGCTGTCAATGTAGTCGACGTCAGTAAGCTTTGAATATATGTTTCTATCAAAGGAATACTCCAATAATATAAAGATTATTAAAAAAAAGATTTCATTAAAGAATCAATTTGAGTTTTGAACCTCAATATTAACAGAAAACAAATTGCTCAGCGAATTATGTTCAGCCGTCCAAATGCCACTTTTTAGGCCGCAATAAACCTTTAACTTAGGCATAGTTAAACCGCTCCAACTATAATTTGAATTATACAAATAGGAAAGCAAGAATGGACTCTGTAATCAAATTGTACACCAAATATATGGAACCTTCAACTTCTGCATCAACAACAATCCTCAAATCCAATACCTCTAAAGTTCATTACATCCATTTCATAAAATAAAAACATTTTCAAAATATATTACAGTAAAACTCACTCCCAGACGCATCCGAATGCCTATTACGTTGATTCCACGCATTAATTCGTTACTTGACCCAACAAAAATGAGGTGCAATAACCCAACACTAACCGTCTCCCTCCTCCGCAACCATCCCTTCACGACTCAAATTAAGACGACCCTTTGACGACATGTTACAGATATTTAAGTCAACTTTATACGAAGGAATGAATACTAAAAACATAAAAAAAATAGATTTCATTAAACAGGAGTTTAAGAAATTAAATCAATTTGAGTTTTGAAGCTCAAAGATTAAGAGAAAATACGAAATAAAATTATTAAGTATTTAATATACACAAATATAAGATTTTTCCTCTGTTAAAAGTGGATCGACAAGGACTCGTTAGAAGTGAGTCGAGGAGGCTTCGTTAGAAGTGCCTCGACAAAGCTCCGTTAAAAGTCATAGCATATACAATGCCATGAACTTTTTGGCGGTTACATATGACATACGACTAACAACATTAACACATTACAAAGACTCAAATAAACTTTATACGAAGGAATGAATACTGAAAACATAAAAAAAAAAAATAGATTTCATTAAACAGGAGTTTAAGAAATTAAATCAATTTGAGTTTTGAAGCTCAAAGATTAAGAGAAAATACGAAATAAAATTATTAAGTATTTAATATACACAAAAAAGGGATATTCCAATTGAGGACATTCCATTGAGCTCCGAAGGAGACTGGACAGTTAGTAAGATAATACTTGTAATGACCTATTAACAGCTGTCAATGTAGTCAACGTCAGCTTCACTTCAAAGGAGTAACTCCCAATAATATGAAAAAATAACAAAAAGGAGCTGATTTCATTAAAGAAATCAAATCAATTTGAGTTTTGAAGCTCAAAGATTAATTTTTAAAAATCCTCAATCTTGGGCTAGAGTTCTACTACATGTCCAGGTGCCAGAAGAAAGTCGTTTTTGGTTTCAAAAATGTTTCAAACTCGGCTCGACAAGACTTCGTTAGAAGTGGCCCGTCACCCGTACCTCTTAAATACTTCAGCACCTTTACATCACTGAAGACGGGCGAATGCACTCAAAAACCAATAACTCGAGTCATTTGTTGAGTCAAAGATTAATTTTCCAAAAAATTCCTACAATCATCTTACAAAATTCTTCCCTTCCGGGCTAACAAACATGCCTATAATACCACGCAGTTAGTACTTCGGCTATGCATTGTGGGCACCTTCTACTAATCCGACAAGAACTAATTAAATATAGCTCCGAAGAAGCAAAATGACCCTTACTTTTGCTCTGAAAATCTTAGCAAATACAATGCAACGAAAACTTTTTGACGGATACATATTAGACATACGACTAAAAACATTGACACATTACAAAGACTCAAATCAACTTTATACGAAATATAAGGAAAAAAAAAAGATTTCATTGAAGAAATGATATCAATTTGAGTTTTAAAGCTCAAAGATTAATAGAAAATACGAAATAAAATTATTTAGTATTTAATATACACAAAAAGGGAGACTCTAATTAAGGACATTCCATTGAGCTCCGAGGGAGACTGGGCAGTTGGTAAGATAATACTTATACTGACCTATTACCAACTGTCAATGTAGTCGAAGGACTACCTCCCAATAAAAAATATTGAAAAAACTCCAACTTCTGCATCAACAATAATCGACCTCTTAGTACTTCAGTGGTTACCACCGATCCCTCTAAAGTTGTTTATTTTGGAAACCTCAACATCCAATTTTTCCTCAATGCATAAACAAATTTTTTTAAAAATATATTACAGTAAAACTCTCCCATACGCATCCGAATGCCTATTACGTTGATGCCCGGCATCAATTCGTTACTTGACCCAACAAAAATTAGGTACAATAACCCAAACCAACCGTCACTCTCCTCCGCGACCGTCCTTTCACGACTCAAATTAAGACGACCCTTTGACGATATGTTACAGATATTTAAATCAACTTCATACGAAGGAATGAATACTAAAAACATAAAAAAAAAAATAGATTTCATTAAACAGAAGTTTAAGAAATTAAATCAATTTGAGTTTTGACGCTCAAAGATTAATAGAAAATACGAAATAAATTATTTACTATTTAGTACACACCAAAAATAAGGGGACTCTAATTAAGGACATTCCATTGAGCTCCGAGGGAGACTGGGCAGTTGGTAAGATAATACTTGTACTGACCTATTACCAACTGTCAATGGAGTCCACGTCAGTGTGCTTCAACGTTAGATCGAAAGAGAAACTCCCAATAATATGAAAAAAAGAGATTTCATTTAAGAAATCAAATCAATTTGAGTTTTGAAGCTCAAAGATTAGTTTTTAAAAATCCTCTATCGTCTTCTCCTACTATATGTCCAGTTGGCAGAAGAACGGGCTTCGTAAGAAGTGGCCCGTCACCCGTAATTCTTCAAATACTACAACTAAAGGTCCGAAAAAAAAGCTTATTAAATACCGTGCCATGAAAACTCTTCTCATGCAGTTGGGGAAAATAATATTTTTACAGACCTATTACCAACTGTCAATGGAGTCCACGGCAGTTTTTTTCACTTTCACATCGTAGAAATAATTCCCAACGAAAAAAAATAAATAAATAAATTTCATTTGGGAAATCAAAAGAACTTGAGCTTTGAACCACAATAATTTATACGATACATAATAATAATATGTATTTTATTTTCACCGAAAAAAGCACTTGATTTTTTGAACACAAATTGAAATGTAGAATACGAAAAAAAACTATTTTATTTTTGCCGAAAAAATAATGAAAATATAACTGAACTCTACTGAGCTCACAGCCAGACTGAATAAAAAATATATTTGCTGTGGATAGCTGGAAAAATTTGAAGCATTTCCAAGCCTACTTTGATGGTATAAAATTTTCCAACTGTGTAGCTTAGGGCTGTTTTAATAGAGTTGCAACTTGCAACTCCAATTTTTTGTCGAGGTTCCCAACTGTGATTGGCAACTCTATTCTATTTGACAGCCCATTTTACAGATCATAGTTGGCTTTTATTAAATTAGTTTCTTTTTTTTCAATATGAATTTTATATATGTAAATCATATAGTTCGATTTTTGAACACAATGATTTTGTTAAGTCCTCTTTCTGCTACATGTGATTAAGTTATTCCTCTGATAATATTTAAATATCTTTTTATTCACATTTAATTTACATCATATTTGCAAGTATCAAAAAGTTAATGCAATTTATTTATTACATTATTATGCATATGTTGCATATCAGTGATAGATAGATTCCATAATTTTTTGTACATTTTGCATATTTATTTTGATATATTTTCCTTTTGCTATGCTTTGCTCAATATTGCAAATATATTGCAATTTAAATATTGACACATTTGTTCATAGTCTACTTTAGTGGGCTCTTCAAAAGCTCTACTCAAACTCTCTTTCATATAATTGAAAAAGCTCAATTTTTAAAAAAATTTTAATATATGTTTTTGCCTGCGGGGCATATGCATAATAAATCTCATGATTTGAATACTTTGCATTCCAACTGCATTTTTGCCAATAGTAAAACTTAATTAAATAATGTGACAACAAATCGTGAAAAGGCAGGGTAAATGGCAGTGAGGGTGGCTGGGTGATAATGTAACGTGCAATAAGGGTATATGAAAGACAAAATAATGAATACATATGTTAAATACCTCTTATATTATGCAAAGGTATATCATATGGGAAAGTCTATATTATATTATTATGTTATGTTCAGTAAATCCTTAAATATACCTTCCCTAACCCCAAGGAACTCAGTAACTAATCGACTCGAAAAGCTGAAATCCATTTGACTTCTTTGATGCAGCATTACTAATATCATTTTTATTGCAAACTAAATGCAGTGTAATCTCAGTTCCCAGTTCAGCTCAATTCTGTTTGGCGAAAATTCATATTAGCTTGTCGTGCAATCATATTTCATTTGATTGGCTTAAAGGCAAGTCCCAACGCCAAGCGCATAATAGAGTTCATTTAGCTGTATATATATATATATATATATATATATATATATATATATATATATATATATATATTCATATATATGCATAAGCTAATGAAACTGTATTATACATCGAGTGTTTGTGCTTTATTTTTTCACCACGCGCTGCTTCCCAATCAAATGCTATATTGAAAACAGTTCCTGCATGTCATCCAGCAGTAGCGTTTGGTCCACTCCCATCCTCCCGCCATAAAGTGGTGACTTTTTTTCAATTATGATATGTAAGGGGCAAGGGATGTGATGATGAATAGAGTAAGGGCGAGAGATAGTGATAACAAAGCAACAACAAATAGATTTCAATATGATTGATAAACAAGCACAATATACGACTCTCTCTCTCTCTCACTCTTTTTCTCTGTCTCTCCTCTCTATTTGTGTAAAAAAGCGTTGCAATCAAAGAAAGGGACATCACGAATTACTAGACAGACAACAGAAACCATAAACAACGTCAAGGGATAAAAGAGTGGGCATGGCAAGCGAGCACATACGACTATTAAATACCCTAGATATAATAAATTAAGTGATTCAAAAAATGGCATATTCAAATTTTGTTCAAAAAGAAAATAATTAAAATTCTGACTGAATTCCAAGTAAATGAATCGATTTTCGATAACTCCAAAAATATTTTGCCTTAAGAAAGAGTTAGTTTAAAGTACTTTCGGTTAAATCTTTAATAAATGTTCTTATCAATTTTTGTATATATTCTTGTGCAAACAGCTCACGGGAAAAAGTTGCAAGTTAACATTCGGTCTTTATCGATTTTTAGTTGTCGATATTACTTATGAAAATATGACGCAATTTAATACATACTTTCGGTTATCCTAACGATATTTGAATATGACTCTAGTCTAGCATGCCCGCTTCGTATGTATGCATGTAGTATTAGGAAAAAACGGTTGCAGCAAAAACAAATTTATTTTTTAGAGTGTAACAGTTTGAAGGCGGATGAGCAGAACTGTTATCCGATATGCCTGGCATTGCCTTATATTCCAAAATCCCTCCGACACACACACACACACTTACACACAATGACAATCAGAATAAGTGGCTGTTACATTTCACACCAAACATTGATGGAGCGACCAATGGACCATAAGAGAACCAAAAAGGACGACGGAACGAGGTAGCAGCAAGCTGAAGCTGAAGCTGGAGTTGAAGCAACCGTAGAACGAACCGAAACAAGCCACAGAAATAGTCGAACAGTTGTGGCCAAAAGCTTGGCTAAAAACTGTGGCATGGGCAAGCTGTCGGTGGGCGGCGTGTCGTAACTGTGTCAGCTGCTTGAGCTGTGGCATAACAGCAAAATCACAGAATTTCACAAAAGATGTTTATCATTTTCACTTGGGCAAAAGTTTTGCAGCTAAAATGGCAAATATTTTCTGCATACAGATTTCCCAACTAGATAAAGTGGCAAGACATAAAGAGAGAGAGAGAGAAAGAAAATATATAAATAAGAGAAGTTCAAAAGGAAAGGCGGCGAGAGAGCAAAGCAAGCCAAAGAGTAAGCAACTGGCCAACTGGGCAAAGTTTGGAGCCAAATGCACCCAAAGGACATCAGCGCCAATGGCCCACAGCTGAGTAGCGGATGTTGTAAACTCGCCAAGGATGCGAAAAGGATACCAAAAACAACTAAAAAAAAAAGACTAAGTTGGAACTGACTTAATGGCGTCGAATGTGTGATGCTCTATGAGGGAAGCAGAGTGTGAGCTTGACACTGATATGTAACACCTGTAACACCTATATCTCCGATCTCCTATCTCCGATCTCCTATCTCCTATCTCCTATCTCCTATTTCCGATCTCCTATTTCCGATCTCCTATTTCCGATCTCCTATCTCCTATCTCCAATCTCCTATCTCCTATCTCCTATCTCCTATCTCCTATCTCCTATCTCCTATCTCCTATCTCCTATCTCCTATCTCCTATCTCCTATCTCCTATCTCCTATCTCCTATCTCCTATCTCCTATCTCCTATCTCCTATATCTTATATCCTATCTCCGATCTCCTATCTCCTATCTCCTATCTCCTATCTCCTATCTCATATCTTATATCTCATATCTCCTATCTCCTATCTCCTATCTCCTATATCCTATCTCCGATCTCCGATCTCCTATCTCCGATCTCCTATCTCCTATCTCCTATCTCCTATCTCCTATCTCCTATCTCCTATCTCCTATCTCCTATCTCCTATCTCCTATCTCCTATCTCCTATCTCCTATCTCCTATCTCCGATCTCCTATATCCTATATCCTATCTCCGATCTCCTATCTCCTATCTCCTATCTCCTATCTCATATCTCCTATCTCCAATTTCCTATCTCCAAACGCCTATCTCCAATCTCCTATCTCTTATCTCCTCTCAGCTATAGGATTTCTCCTATATCTAACTATCTCATTTTTCTCACCAAGTCCTTAGCCAATCGACATCCTTTGTCAGCGTATTCGAAAATCAGGTTTTGATTTTTGGCCATCGCGTTTGCTCATATTTGCGAGAAATCAAAAAACATAAAGCAATCCAGCAGTCGAAAAAAATGACAGTTAAAATTGTATTGGGAATAAATCGATCATATGATGCAATATTACAGCGTAATGCCCATCGATAAACCAACCGCACACACAAAACCCAAGCAGTAAAAAAAATTGTTTTTGCGTTGCGTTTCAGTTAAATGAAGTCGATTATTTGCGTGGCACTGGGAATTGCCTTCAAACTAATAAAATAAAATATGATTGAGCGAAAAACTAATTTGAAATTCTATCAAAGAGAAATGAACTGAGATTACACTGTACTAATGCTATGCATTAACTTCTTTCGTGACATTTCAAACAGACTACACTTTGCATTGAACTACATTAAAAGGATATTAGTTATGCATCAGAGAAGTCCCATCGAAAATTTTAGCTTTTAGGGTCAATTAGTTCCCGAGTACGTTGGGGTTAGATGTAGGACCTGTTTTAAACAGTTGAAGTTGTATATAAAAGAGTGTTATAGTAAATATATATCATATAGAAAGATATAGCACATATATCTGTATATGTCTATAGAATTCTTCTCTTCAATCAAAGAATCTCTAGCTGTAAAGCTCTCAAAAGTAATTACAATTAAAATATTCCACACCTTATATACCTAGTTTGATCTTTAGGTAACCCATTACCTAGATCATTTATCTGTTATTCAGTCAGTGTATTATATATATATCAACTTAATATCTGCTGTCATGCTGGCTGTACTCCCGAGGGGGCTTCACGTGTGGGGCGCTTTTTCTGGAACATTCAGGGTTAATGTGACAAGGCTTTGGTGGACATAGCCAGCAGCATATAACCACAATGGTTTTAGCTATTATTTAAACGAGGCTCACACACGCACACACACACACACAGACAGGCAGACAGCGAGGCATACAGGACGTTGGCGCATATCCTGCAGCACAATTGAATTAGGTTAGTCATGCTTTAATGCACATCAACATACGTGCAGCCAGGCAGGACAACTGTGTGTGTGAGTGACTGTGTGTCTGTATGTAATGCAATGTGTGTCTGTGTGTCTGTGTGTGTGTGTGTGTGTTGATTCTCATAAATCTCATTGTCAGTGTTTAACTTTCTTGTTGGTTTAACTTAACTTCAAGCAACAACAGCGAAAGGCAAAAGCAAAAGTCATTTGTCATTTCAGTTGGCAACACACAATTCACCCATACACACCCACACACACATACACACCTAGTTACACACGCGTATAGATAAACTCTTGCATTTGCATTTCGATGCCCTTAAGTAATATTTTTGCCTGGTAAAATTTACAGCTACATCACTCAACTTGCGACACGTTGCACGACAATAACTTAATTAAAGTGATAATATTAATGGTAATAATAATAGTAAAGATAATTACTACTGATAGCTGATATTGGTAATGATAATTGTAATAATAATGGTAATGATAATGGTAATGATAATGTCAATGATGATGATAATCATAATGGTATGATAACCACAACGACAATTACAATATCAATTCCAATGCGTTGCCAATGACAATGTTAATAATAATGATAATCAAATAAAATATTATAGTACATTTTCAAGTTATTAAATTGAAATTCTATGTCATTCTATTTTCAGTTAGTGTATTGGCAATGCATTAGCCTCACAGCTAGCTGTTGTTATTGCTGTGCATTCAGCTGCAATAACTGTTTAGTCTACTCTATGTTGGGCAGTGCAAAAATGCAACAGCAATCCCCAAACTCCTCAAAATCTGTCTATGGAGCAAGTTGAAAGTTTCTCTCTTTCTCTATCATACTTTCTCTCTCACTTCCGATACGTACACTACTTGACTTAATTAGCTACAAAGTACTTAGATATATTATCATCATCATCATCATTATCATTGTTATTTCTCTACGGTTGTTTATTGTCGAATACGCCCACTGCTATTACTAGTCTGTTCATATCTGTTATTCTGACTTTCTCTCTCTATCTTTCTCTCTCTCTCTCAGTCTAACTCCTATTATAGCTATTAATGAATCCTCAACTTTGACTGCCATGTGCCACATTCGCCAATTCAGTGGAGAAAATACATTTACTGCATTTGTGCACAGCGCCAATGCGCTTCAATTTACATTCTATTCAGTTTGATGGATAAAAGTTCGTTATGCTTTCGGCTTCATTGCGTATTGTTAGGCATTCGAGTATCGGAAATTTTAACTTTCAGCGTTGACATTTGGAATTTTGAATGAAATTAATTTCTAACATAGAACTAGCTATCTAATAAAAACAATAATAATAGCATTGACAATGAAAATTTATTTCTTTGTTTTATTTGAAATAATTATGCTTGCGTAACTCTAGAAAAGAACACTCGAGACATTCTAAATAGCAAATGATTAACTTTTACAAGCAGACAGCCAGAGAAAAAACAAATCTACTCATTTTTCAACAACAACAAAAATCGGATAAAATATATAGCTCGAGCGGAGCATAAGACTTGCTCTATACCAAATTTCAAACCGTCAATTTCAATTGGTTCGAAATACTTTGTACACAGAGATCAAGAGAAAAACTAATCTGCCCCACTCCACACATGGAGTAGGATATATCCTCTTTCAATATATACTATAATATTCAACTATTAAGCCAGTTCGATCCAAGCAATTTAATTCCTACAAATATTTTCGATATAAATCATCATCTGATGAAGTCCACAAAAATAGAGCCAATTTTATGAAATATAATTTGGGAACGCATTGTTCTCGCATTGTTTGCTGTTATCGTATTTAGGATCTGTCTGGCTTATAATAATACCGTTATTGCGGGCCCAACTCCCCGAGCATAATTCATGCACATTATCGGAGCGAACCATCGGGTCAGTGTATTGTCTGCGAATAACTGAATCGAGGCCGTCTCTGGAACCCTTTTCGGTGCGTGAAGACAAAGACATTTCGGGCATTTCGATGGCCCACTCGCAATCGTGTTAATTACCTGAAAAGCACATGTGGACAATATGCAGCGATTGATGAGACAGCCGAAGGGGTTTGAGACAAAGAGAGATGGCGAGAGAGGGAGGCAGAGAATAAAAAAAAAATCAAAAATAGAGAACGTTCCATACCGAAAAGGGTAGAAACTTTTTCGATTATATGCTCATAAAAGTTTTCGATGTTTGTCCAGGCCACCCACAACTGGGCCATAACCACAATTTAACCGCAAAACAGCAACAGCAACAGCAACAACAACAATAACAATGGCCACTAGTTGGTAAAGTAAACCGTATAACCCGAAGACCCGAACTCTGAACCAAAGCAGATGCGGAGTAAAGTAAGCTGCGAAAGCAGCTCGTAAACAAGCAATAAAATTGTAAAAAGGACAAGCGGCAACCGTTGCCACCAATTGGCATTGTCAAAGGAGAGGACACACACACACACACACACACACACACACACACACACACAGAGAGACACACACACATGGAGAGGCCGGCAGCCTCCTTTGCCCTTTCAATAGTTTTCGCTTTTCGCATAGTTTGCAAAGGGGGTGACCCAAAATGACAGCACAGCCACAGTGTACACTGGCATAGAACGCACAAAATGAAAATATATAAAAATTCATATGAACTTGAAAAGCTTTTCAAAGCTGCTAACTTAGAGTGAGGGGTCTTCACTTGGCTATGTAGAGTCCAATTGCAGTTCACTAAACTAGATCTTAATATCTGTAATATAATCTATAATAATACATTATTATTATTATATTATAATGTAATCTAAAATATATAGATATATATATTTAAGTCTCCTTTCTTATCTAAATCCCTGTCTATATATATATATTTCCCATTCCATATTTTTCAATCATTTTTTGCTCTGCTCAGCCTTATCTCTATATCCTTTTACTCTTTACTCTTTTATATTCCCAAGACTATTATCTAGAGCTCTCTATTGACTTCCAACTCATGCCTCACCTATCTGCATATCTCAATAAATATTTCTATTTGAAACTACAACTTTTTTTTTCTATTTCTATTTCTTTTTGCCACCTATCGATATATAGAGTTATCGAACTATCGCCAGTGTGCCACTGTGCGCCGCAGCCAACTTTTTGCTCATGTCGAACTTTTATTAAAAGTGTTTTTCTTAGCTTATCTTAACACACACACATAGAGAGAGCGACACACAGCTCTTTATGGTCAATGTATGAGACCCTTGGGGCAGCTGCGTATTGATGTCCTGTTATACTGACAGCAGCAGCAGCACCAGGAGCAGCTCCTTTCGCATGCCAGCGGCGTGCGCTCAAATATTTTAATCAAGGACATGGCCATAACGAAACGCATCCTGGCTGCGATTTGCCATTTTTAAGTGAATGCCCCCCGCCCAATCCAGCTGAGCTATAAGCCAAGGCGCCAGGAACTTGAGGATGAGCATTGCGGCAACAGGACCTGAGTCAAGCGTCAAGGCGTTCGCCTAATTGATTAACACCTGAGCGTCGCTCCATTATGAGTATCCCCGATGGGCATGCTTGCGCCACACCCCAAGCCCACCAGCCACAAGCACTACCTAGCCATCATCTCCCTCCCTCGTCTTTTCGTCCTTCGTTCCTTCTGCCACTTACAGAAATTAGACGAAGCTGCCGCCGCGCTCTCTTTTGGAGTCCTCTTTGCTCATCATTTCTTTTCAGCTCTTTGGCGCTGGCCACAAATCAAGGCAAAACTTGCCCCAGGCTCTGTACAAAATGGGGGCGTGGGACGGGAGGATTTTGGCTGTGTCGCCTGTCCTCTCTAAATGTGTCATTAAAAAATTAAAAGCAAATTCCTGCACGCAGAAGTTGAGAAGAAGACGACGACGAGGACGATGACGCTGAGGACGACGACATTGTGGACGAAGTCCTTTTCAGGTCTCCGTCGCAATTTCCTTGGCACGCGGATCAAGCGCACATCCTTGCGGCTTGGCCATAAAGTGGTTACAAAATGCTGCCAAAGGACTTTGCCAGACATTGTGCCCACAAAATTCAGCAGTCGCAGGACACTCAAAAACACTCGGCGGTCGAGCAACAGCATACGAAATAGCCTTGCCTACCTTAAAGATTTCGCTAGATCTGATCAAAAATTGAGCAAGTTTAAGGATAGAATATTCATTGAAATATTTATAGAGCTTGAGAAACAGACCATCTTAAAGCAATCTTTGACGAAGATCTAAAGAGTTAGTTTTTACTCAGTTATTGAATTAAATCCTTTCTAGATCTATACCTAGAAAATCTCATGATGACAATCAAACCCTATGAAACCCTATAAAACCTTATAAAACCCAATGAACCCCTATGAAACCATATGAAACCCTATAAAGCCCTATGAAAATCTACCCTATGAAACCCTATGCAGGGCTAATCCATAACAAACACCTAAACAACTCATAAAAGAACGACTTCAGAGTAGTAGGATTTCCATTAGGATTTTTTTTTATGAACTCTTTCAGAGCTATACGCAATATCGCTGCATATTCATAGTAGCCATATAAAAGCTATTATTATTTAATGACCTCAAAATCTCAGTAGAGCTTTCAAATAAATATTCCCGAATAGCTTTTGGCATCCGTGGAGGGATAATGATAACGATAAACAAAGACTACCCATCGAGGACAAAAGGTCACGCATGATTATCCGTATAATCCATAGAGATTATATATCCCTACTGCAACCCGCTGGTGAGAGCAAATTCGATTATATGTATATGGATATAGATGCATTTATTTATAAAGTTTGTAAAGCTCGTTCATTGGTCTGCGTTGATTACAGGCGAGCGCACCTGACCGCAAAATGCATAATTAATTCAATTAATGAAATATTTTAAAATCATAAAAGCTGACAGCGCTGCGGCGACCACGAACGCGACACCAGAAACCAGAAACCAGAGCTGAATATCCACCGAAACCGCCGAACCTATCAAACACCCCTCGCAGTGAGCGCTACCAATATTCCCCTGTCGAGTGGCTCGGCAAGCCTCTGGACCACGCGATTCGACTAAAAGCAATCAATGTCAATGCGATTGGGCATGGAAATGGGTATGGGTATGGGACTGGGGGAAAATGGGTATAGCTGTTGGGGTCTGTCACATAAGTAGGCGTGGCAGGGCAGTGTGTGCTGAGCGACAGTTGCATGTAATTCGATTTTGGGGCTATACTCATTTATGCCTGGCAGACGGATTTTCGATTTAAATGAGTAGGTAGCATTCGATTAGTATACCCATTGAACATTTTTCAATTAGAGTATATTAGTTGAGAGCATGTCAACGGACAGAGAGGAAGTTCAAGTTTACAGTGATCCGTATCATTCTTGTTTAACTTATCGATACATATCAAAGGCTCACTAAGCACATAGTTTTATAGTAACAAATATTTCATATGGCTGTTGGTAGCTCTGGACTTGCAAAGCCAACAACATAGTACGTGTTGCATACGAATATGTTCCAAACTAACTTGTTCGATAAATATCGATTTATTAGCAAAGCACATATAACATATTTTTATATATTGAAAAAGTTATGCATTCGCAAAAAATAAACAACAATATATCCTTGTTTCAAATATATTCTTCCTTTAATTTATCGATTTTGAAACTCGCTAGACCTAAAGATATTAAAGTCGAATCTGCGTAGAAAATAATTTATTGAGAAGCACATATTAATGTTCATATTTAACTCTGATATATATTCTGTCATTTACCTATAGATATATTTCGATTTTTGTCTGTTCAACTTGAACAACAGGGTATCCCCCAGTCGTTTACTTTTGCCTGCCGCACAGCTCTTTCTGTTTATCTTTGGTGTCACGTCGCGTCACTGGCATCGCATCGCAAATATTCATTTGTTTATAGACTCGAACTCAAATAGATTTGAAGTGAAAGAAATTTGTTTTGCACACATTGCATACCTCTATCTCGTATAACCAATGCAAAGGTATTTATTGTTATTATCGTTTTACGAACTCCATCTTACTTGAGTTGGAAATAGAAGCTTTGCAATAACGGAATGTCGGAAAGTTTGAATTTTCTAAGGTATACAAATTAAATAAAATAAGATTGCTTGGATAAGAATTCAATTAGCTTATTAAAGCTTGGGTGATAATATGTTAAGATAGTTTAGGATAAGTTTTATAAAGTTAGGATAGATATGGGACGATTAGAACGAGGTAAGGATAAGTTTGTGATAGATTACGTTAACCTAGGTCAAATACGGGTTGAGTTAGGATAAGTTAGATAAGTTATCTCCGATGTTACTTTAAGAGTTGGATTGTTTTAGGTAAAGCTAAATCTAAGTCAAATATTGGAAAATCCCATATTAATAAGATTCAGCTAACGTAGTTTAGCCTAGGTCGGTCTAGGGCAGATTTGCTGGGCTATAGAATGTTGATTCAAATAATAAAATTAAATTAAATCAAATCAAATTTGCTTTCAATACGAAATTCCCAAGTTCAAGTTGAATATGTGCGAGGCAATAGGGCTACTAATGCCTTTATTTATTTATCTAGCGAATCCACTTACTTGGATTCCTCGCTGTGCTTATGCCCGTATTTATTGAGCCCACGTCGCAATGCCTGACGCGTTCCGGATCACGTTTAACAGCTTTTAAATATTTATACAAGAAAAAAAAGAGTCTTGCGTCAATTTAATTTTAACTCACAGCTTCGCCTGGCGGAAGACCAAAAATTGCTGAATTTTTCAAGGCACAATGAGTGTGAGAGAGTGAGCCAGATAGAGGGCGAGAGAGAGGAAAGCAAACTGAGTGCAACTTTTTTGCAGTTGACAAAGTGTCGCCGGAAGTTTCGATTTATAATTAGCATGACACACACTTCAAGTGAAAAACTGTTAAGAAGTCTGGTGAAAAATGCAAACTTTTGGTGGAAGGCAAGGCCCCAGCCACAGCCCTTCCCTGGGTAGCGGAAGGGAGGGTGGACTTGGGTCTAGACAACAATCAATATTTCCTTAGGGGGTGACGCCAGAGGATGACAAAGTTTGCAATTTTCGTACCTCAATTGGTTTTGTGCTGGCGACCATTGAAGACCGAATGGAATGTGACACACACGAAGTACCCTGGAAATTGTAAAACAAAATCGAAATTTAGCTAGAGCTGAAGAGAAATTATAAAAAAAAACTTGTTAAATAGTTGATTAAATGGCATATCATAAATCATTTTTACAAAGCTTTTGAAAGCTCTTACGGTTAGAGCTTTTTGATTAATCTGGAACTACGAAAAACCTACGCTTGCCTTTGATGCGATAAGGAAGAGCGATGATAAGAGCAGTAGAGATCAAGTTAGAAGTTGTTTTGATTGAGTTTAAAGCACAAGTGAAACTAATTTAAACCTAAGCTTGAAGAAGCCATAAAGATTCCTCAAAGTTATCTTAAAGTTCCTTTAAAGCTTTGCCAACTTTCCTCTAATTTTATTTTATATTGTACTTAAAGGTTCTGTACAAATTTGCCTTAAACGGCGTTCAAAGCTTTTTACAGCTTTCAGTCCGTTACACCCCATCTACCTGTCTTTACTTAAACGCAAAGTTTGCGCAGAGTTTTCATCTCTTTTCCGCGGGAGAGTGGCTTGGGCTATTGGTTTAATTGATTTTATTTTTGTGTTTCATTGGTTTTTGAGTTTCGCGACTTTGGCTTCAAGGTTTTAATTACAAGTTTCGACGCCTTGCGACAGATTTTGAACTGCAGTTGCGTTATCAATGTGAAATCAAGCGTTTGCCATCGCCAGATACTCAACCTGGGGGCGAAGCCTTTGGCCTTTCGCAACTTGCAAAATCGAGCGTAGAGTATATATATATATATATATATATATATATATATATCTTTCTATATATATATATTTGGCCAAGGGTCGCCGGATTTTGGCTTTTTATGTTAGTTTTAAGTTGCTTTTCTTGTCGCACAGCATGGGGGGTTGGGAGGGCGGCTCGAGCGCTTAGTGGTGTCGACTGTGGAAGCTCAGTGACTTCCCACCAAGTCTTCAACCATCCCTCGACCTTCATACTCTGAGAAGGCGCTGCTGCATTTAAAACTTTATCTGGCGACTGCGTTGCTTCGTTTTAATACTTCTTTCGCATCCTTGCTTCGCATTTGCAGTTATTTTCTGATACCCTCTGCCAGCATATAAGACAAGGGTATGTCGGCTTACGATTTAATTTTTATTAATTAATATTCATTTACTTTTTAATTTTAAAAGTTTCAAATATTGTTTTAAATATATGTTGAAAATAATAAACGTCGACTTATTACAGGGTATCGCTGCTTAAGCGTCTGTTTTCTTCAGCTGTGCTGCGCTGCAACTTTTGCCTGAATTACAGTTAAAGGAAAATTCTTTGCTGGAGGGGGGAAGGGGACGGCAATCCTTTCGCTGACTTTTCAGCTGGCAAATCTTTCATAATTCGATTTTCCTATCGGATCGATTATGTAACCGAAATCAAGTTCAACTTCTGCTAAATGCATTCCCACAATTTCATCGTCGCTGCTCAAAAGAGAGAAATGTAAACAAAAGCGATTCAGTGTAAAAATGTGTGCAATTCTTGCTGCTCTGAGTGAGCGAGCATACAAATTTTTGCAGTGTTAACACATTCTAGCAGTTAGAGCGAGACGTAGAGAGCGATTGGCTAGCCAGTAGTGATCTGTCATTGGCCCAAGCCGTTTAACCGTTCGTTTGCAAGAGAGTCTACAAAAGTAAATTAAAGTTGTTAATGTGCGAGAGAGTGAGTGAGCGTGAACGAAATTCTGCTCGAGCAGAAGTGAACAACAAAGCGTGTGACGTCACAGCTGCGCAGATTGCTTAATTGTAAGCAAATTTAATTATATTTAAATAAACATTTAATTGTTGTACTTAGTTTAATAGTTTATAAATGCATAAAACGTACATATACATTTGAGTAACGGTTTCACACTTTGTCTAACTCACACTCATGTTAACTGTGACGTAACTACAGAGCGCCGCAATTATGCGTGCAGCACCTCTACAATGCTCAATCACTCCGTCGTTCAATCTCTTCTTTAAGGCTTTAATATATCTTATCGAACCGTATTTCAGTTAGTTAAAGTGCGCAGTTGAACGCCAACGCACGTAGCATAACGGTAAAGTGCTGTGCAGTGAAATTACTAAATATTTGTTTATAAAGGATAATATATTAAAGTAATTTATTTTATTTAATTTTTTTTTTTTTTTTTTTTTTGTAATGCTCAAATCAGTTTTACCTCCTTTTTGCTCCATTTATATATTTTTTTCATTTCGTTTTAGTTTGATTTGACATTTGTCGCCAGCTTTGGCCATTAAATGATTTTGCGGTAATTAGCTGACAGCAGTTCCCTAATTTTGTTCCTTTTTCCTTTCATAACGCAAACACACACACACACGCACACAAAGTGAACGAATGTGGCTGCCAGTGCTGCCATATCAGTAAACAAAATCAACGAGCTTTGGTTTCGCATTCAGCTTGTGCAAAGTGTGAGTGAGCGAGATGGAGGCAGAGAGCGGCCACCTCGCTTGACCAGCGAAATAGGCATTAGCGCATTACGCAGCTGAGAGACAGCGGAGCGCGTGGCTAGGGCTGCGCTGCGTAAACAGCAACAAAAAGAGAGAGGAAAAGGAAACGCGTGAAGAAATCTATTATGACATTTGCGCGTTGACAGCTTGACGAAAGTCATTAAGGAATAGCCGAAAAATGACCTATGCTTGTTGTTCTTGTTGTTGTGGGCACAAAAATTATGGCACAACAACAACAAGAGCGAGGCGTGAAAGTGAACACGATAAATGCGCTCGGCAGAGGAGAGGGGAAATAAATAAAAATAATTAGTTCAAAGGGAATGAGAAGAGTTGTGGCAGGGGCTTAGCTACAGGGCTAATGAATATATGTATGTATGTATGTATGGCTTATATGTTCAGATTTATGTATGTGTAGTATATATTTAAAATTTATATTATTAATATCTCACATGTATGCTATACTTATATATGTATGTCGTCGCCTCTTCACTTTTGATTAAGCACTTTGATATTTTTCATACAATTTGTGGTGCTGCTGTCCTTAACCAACGCGTGTTCTTTTTTCTCATCAATTCGAGAATTTTCTATGCCAACAGACAACCCTGTTCATCTGCAATATATGCAATTTCCATCTCACTCTCACGCAGCGCAACTACCGAGCACGTGCAGCAACAGCTATGTTTGTCTCGCTCTCGCACAGCGCCAATGTGAGCATGCTAAGAAGCGTGTTACCAACTCTGGCAATTTCTGCACGAGAACTCTGCTCAGCCTCACACCAATACTAATGTAACAATAAGATTTTCTGCAGTGAGATTGCATTTCACACGTGTTATTTGCAATACGACAATATACTTTATGTTTATCAATAGGAAACTTGGTCACTCACCTGAATTATTTTGTGCTTCTGAAATTCCTGAAAACTTTTCACTTTTGGCAAAATATTTCACTTGATGTGCTCTCGTGCTACCACTCTGATGCTCTGCGGCTGCCTAGAGTTGGACCTTGGCTGAGGGTAACGGTGACTGCTTCACGCTGTCTGGGAGAAAAATATCGTGACATGCGATATTCACTATGTCAAAATATCACTGTTATTGATACATATATCGATGAGCTGATATTACAAGAAATTCTGATAATTCATTTATGGAGTTTTGTATATAAAACAATTAATTTTCTTAGATCTAGCTCTCTACCATCTAGATGTAGTATACTAGAAAATTAATTTAGGGAAGAATTTCTAATATAAAATACAAATTTTTCTAGCGTACTAAAATTGCTTAAATAAAGTAAATAATTTTCTCAGATCTAGCTAGCTAGTAGCTAGATCTGTCATACTCAAGCACATTTATTGTAGAACTATTCCGAATCACCAAAGCACCTTAAATAAAGCTTTTAAAGCTTTTAAGACTCTTTAATTAAAACTAGAAAATTTAAGAGTTGGGCACCATAAAACTATTTGGCAAGGTCGCCAGCTGTCTAAGAGGCGCCAAGGCAACCCCCTTAAGTGAAAGCTCTTCTCCAGAGAAGCCCCTTTCCTCCGCCCCGTCAAACACTTTGATTTGTTGTTGTTGTTGAAGTTTCTCCTGCCAAACGCAAAATTGAATCCTTTCGCTTTTTTTTTTTAAATTAGGCCAAAGTAGAAGGAATTGAGCTGAGCTGCGCTGGGGGCTGGGTTTGGGGCTGGGGTTTGAGGCTGGGGTTTTAGTGGTTGGGGTGCGAGACGTTGTCTTAAGATTGAAAATGGCGGAAGTTTTTTTTTTTGATCTTTGGTAAAACTCTTTTTGCTGCTTGCCTCAACCCCAGTGCGACGACACACGCATGAGAATTGGGCAAAAGAAACGCTGAAAACTTAATCGGATTTGTTTTTCAGCAGTATTTTTTTTTTTGCTTAGGGTATGCCAGGAAGTATATGAATTTTATGGAAAAATGTTTTGAAGTGATGCGAAATATTTTGTTAATTTATTTCAATGTGGCTGAGTTTATGCCTTTAAGCCTCTCTCTGTACCTGTGCTCAAGCTGTGCTCCATATCAAGTTTCCTGGCTACCTGAACTAAGCCCCAAGAGCAGCTGTGCTCATAAAATTCGCTATACAATAAGGGAAGCTTTATATAAGAGAGCTTATATATAATGCTCTTCAATACATCAACTAATATTCCAGCTGTGCTGGAATTTGTAAAACATTAGTTTCAGGTATTTTATTAATTAATTAACTAATTAAATTTCTATAGAGCATATTATGGGATCGTATATATATCTTTCATATCTATTTTCTTAATCAAATTTTAAATTATTAAATAAATCTATAATATTATCTACAGAAAGTGTATCAAGAGTTCCTCAAAAATAAATACCTGTAAGAGAGCGAGAGTGAGGGAGAGAGGAAGGCAGAGTAAAAGAGAGCGAGAGATAGAGTAAAAAAGAAAACAATTTTAAAATTCAAGCGGCATAAATCAAACACTGGCTACGCGCCTGCCAGAAAGTGTGCCGCGCATAAAGGATAAACTGGCAACGACCCTTTGGCCAGGGCAGCACCGACTTCCCACTCCCCACTCCAGGAGCTAACCTCAGCCACGCCCACTGCCCGCTGCAGTTGCGGCTGCAAGGATTTCCACAAAATATCTGCGACTCAACAACAATTTCTTTCGCTGCGTGGGGGCGTGGCATCTGAAGTTATGGATGGGCGTTCGTACTTATGTTAATATTGTTGTTGCAGTCAGTCATGTGTGTGCGTGTGTGTGTGTGTGTGTGTGCGTGTGTGTGTGTGCAGCTTGTATTGTTGATTTTGCAAATTTAATTTTGACTTAAATTGATTTTTTTTTTTTTGCCCCGCACGAAGCGCAGAGAAAGGCGAAAGCGGGCGGCAGGAGAGCTTTGTTATGGCACGGGCCAGAGGCAGCTAATTCTATGTAGCTCCACAGATTTGTGGAGCAGATAACAGATGTTTAAGCATGGAATATGTTTAAATATTGCCAAAAGGAAAACAAGTCGAAAAGAATTTTTTTTTATATAATTTTTAATATAATTCATTTTAGGAAGTGCTGAGTGCCTGAGTGTGCATATGTATGTGAAGTCTATAATGTATACATTATATATCTCTATATATTTATACATATATACTTCTATATATATACACATATACCATCTAGATATTATATAAGAAGTGCTTGCCCAGATCTATAATATCTATATATATCGCCTTTCATCTGGGTAGCTAAGGACTTATGACAAATTTCATTTGTTTTGAGTTTAATGAAAATTTGTACTAAGTCCTTGGACATCCTGAAATGACTATATCAACGTGAATAAACTGTGAATGAGTGTGTTTTAAGAAAAATCAGGTGAGTGAATATATTATATACTATAATATTACCAGCAATTTCTAGTAAATTACAGTAAAACCCGTAAAATTATTGCCTCAAGTCCCAAACAGAATCAGCGCAGCCAGATTAATCCCCAAGCAGCCACTACAAAATTTGATGGATAATAAACAAATGAAGCAACTATAAAAAAAGCTAAAAATAAGCTGAAAAAAAAAAATTTTAAAAATGGCTAGAAAAACGACGAAATGAATAATTGAGAAAGTTGCTCGAAAATTGCACAAAAGGTGCAAATAATGAAATTCTTGGCGTGTCGCTGGCTGCCCATGTGGTCGTTGCCGTTGCCGTGGTCTGGCATGTGGCATGTGCCGTGTGGCATGTGGCAAGCCGTTGGGGCAGCTGTCGCTGTCGCTCTCGCTTTAGTTGTAGCTGCGAACTGCGCTTTGAATACCAAACAAATATAAATGAAATGAATACAAGCAAAGCGGAAAGGAGCAGGGTTGCCAGGGTTACCAAGGAATTGGCAGTTTCAGATTTCAAGGTAAAACTATTTTTTTTTTTTGTAGTCATGTTGTCCTGGACTTTAATAATTTTTAGGAAAGGGTGTTATTCACAATTGCCACAGCGCGACAACTCTGGCCATTATTTAAAATTTTTCCATAAATTTACGCACATGTCCTGAGCATCAATGGTATCACAGAATTGTCCTAGCCAAGGCTACTTTAAGCTAGCCACAAAATACTAGACTAGTTAGGCAACATGTTGACAACTCTGGCAAGAGTTGTTTGATAATATGAAAGAGATTTGTCAGAATGTGAATTTTCTAATGGGATTTATTGACATTTCATGCTGAAGCAAAGCAGAGACTTTATATGGAAGTCGAGATATTATAATATTTATTTAGACTATTATATAATATCATATATATATATATATATATATATATATATATATATATATATATATATATATATATATATATATATATATATATCATATTTTAAATATTTTCTTGACTCTCTCTTTTCCAATTTTATGCCAAAAGATCTAGAGCAAGAGGTTTGCTTCTTCAGGCAAGACTAAGCATTGGATAGGGCGTACAGTAATATAATATCTTAAGATAAGACAGCGAAACTAATGAAGACTCTGCAGAAAGCAACTAATTCTACATAGGAGTTCTCAGCATAACTTTGTTCACTTTTATCTAGCAGCAGTCTTATCGGACCTTGAAAGCTTAGAGATTGATAGCGGCTAGAAAAGAATTCAAGATATGCAGTAAAACTAGAAAATCAATTTTATATATTTGATATATTATGTATTTGATATATTTGATATATTTTATATATAGTAAATCGGTCAAATCTAATTACGTTCGTCTCTTTTGCTGTCTAAACGATTGTATCATCAATAGGGGCGAAGCAGGTGCGCTCATTAATGATACTCCCAATGGTAACTATCGGTAACCATTGGCTATCATCGATGTTTGTCCACTTCTCAACACTATTGGCCTGTCACAAGATGGCATATGCTCTTATCTGTATACATATATATATGTATATAACTTTTCCAACTGAACAATTTTATATTAATCATACCTAACTGAACAATCACCTATATATATATACAACATTTACACAAATTTCTCTCTCTCTCTCTCTCCATCGCCCTCTTTCACACAGAGCATTGCTTATTTGTACAACTGTTCTCTGCTGCCCTAGCTATTGCTATCTCGCTCAAGCGCGGTACGTTCAATTTTTAGCAGCCAGAATTTGAAATATTTGCCTAGCATATTTGACAGACAGCTAAAGTTGCGGCTGAGTGAATGGGGAGCAGCGACGAGTCTTACACACATTGCAATGCAAAAGGTAATGCCACAACACACACACACAAGGCAGTCACGCCCCCCTCTACAGCTGCGACTTCTTGGCTCTGGCTTTTGGGGCATTCGCTTTGTTTTCGCTGCGCCAAGTGTGAAAAGGGAATGCGAAGGACAACAAATGAAATGTTTGGCTCATTCCATTCCAGTGCACATTCGCTGGTTGCCCAGCTACCTGTAACTGTGTGTCTATGTATGTATGTGTGTGTGTCCATACCCTGTTCGCTTGGCGATGGCAGGATATATTGAGTGTTTCAGTTTGGAATATTTAAAAAAAAGTTTTTTTCTGCTCTTCTTTTGCGAAAATTTCAAATATTTAATTTGCTCAGATTTGAATATACAGTTTGAGAGTTACAGTTTGAGAGTTACAGCTTGAGAGTTACAGTTTGAGTTGAGAGCTCTCATATGCGAACTTCAATTTAGAACTTGAAAATGCCATCTTGAGAGTCGCAGTTTGAGAGTCGCAGTTTGGGAGTCGCGGTTTGGCAGTCCCCTGTTCAGAGTCGCTCTTTGAATATTCTTTTTTGAGATTCACAATGACTCACATGTAGGGCTTTCGCAGTTTTAGTTTTAGTTGAGTCACAGTTTAGTAGTCATTGGACCGTCATACCTTGGGAATCACTCTGTGAGCCACCAGCAACTCCGTAAGAAAAGCATTAAGTTCATTCAAAAACAGCTTTTTCGCCAACTAATTGAACACTTTAGAAAGAAATCACTTTCCTGGTTGCTGCCTCTGCCTCTGCCTCTGCCACTGCCGTGTGGTATCTGTGCGTCAGGCAGTGCCCACGACGTTTGTTGTCCGTTTGCATTTTTATGCTGACCGCCAACAACAGCTACAGCAACAACGACAACGACAAGTCGCACACAATCGAGCGTAATAATGAAGTAGGTTTGTCAAACAGGATATGGGCGAGGGCGAGGGCGAGGGCGAGGGCGAGAGCCGAGTGTCACAGCCGTGTGGTTAGGGTATTATCAGGCGCCGCACTCCCAATGGGCCAGGCGTGCAGGGTGGAGGCAGCATATCTTGTCCTACAATGGAATACAATAGCTCTAACGAGCGGGTCCAGCGGTAACTTGGCTTATGTGATTTTCGAGTTAAAATTTGTCTACCCCGTGCAGGGTGAGCCGCCCACAACAGCACTGCTGGGCCACACCTGGCCGCCCCTACGTACCGCCGAACCACCCTCCCACCTGTTGCCCTTCTGCTTTTATATGTTGGCTTATTTGTATTTTGCTGCTGTTCGTTTCGTTTCGTTTCGCTTCGCATTGTTTGTTTGTTTGTTTATTTGTTGGCTTATTCGCTCATTCTCCATGTGCATGTGAGCGGCTGGGGTGGGGGTGGTCGAGGGTAGGTCAGAGTTCACATTGTGTGAAAATTCTTTGCTTCCACTTCATTTGGCAGTTTGTGCCAGGGACACTGGACAAATTCACTCGATTTGACCAACATGGAAAATATTTGCGCTCTTATTTTGTTGGCAACTCCCACAGCGACGACCACTCCTCTGGGTGCCACGCCTACCTTGCGGCCCAGATTTGAATGCCCAGTGAATACCTTCACACATGTGACCCAGAGAGATATGTTTGCGACTTTTATGCTGCAGTCATGAGAATAAATTCACTCGAAGCATTCCAGTTGACTAATTGTGTTTGCTGACTTGACTGATTGAATGGTTGACTGACTGAAGACTGATTGATTGATTGACTAGCTAGCTGTCAATCATCTGGCGATTGGCTGCATGATGGACTGACTAGCTAGCTGATTGTCTAACTTAAGACTGACTTAGAAACTATATGATTGACTGGCTGATTGAGTGATTGATTGATTTGACTAGCCGATTGATTGATTGCTATAGAATGGTTGACTGCGTGTTGAACAATTCGTCTGACTAACATTGTGAGTCAGCTTTCATTCTTTACAAAGTGATTGATGCCTGATTGAATGATTGATTGTGTAACTTACTCGCCATTCATCTGCTGATTGAGCAACTAGCTAATTGTCAGACTGCAGACTAGGCTTAAACGAATATAAGATTGATTGACTACCTAATTGATTTGATTTATTGATTGACTGATTGATTGGCCGACCCTTTACCGTTCGTTTGACTTACCAACTTCACCGACTGATGATTGATTGCTTAACTGACTAGCAGTCAATCTGACTGATGATTGACTGACTTACTTAATTTAGTTGATGGCCTGAGTGATTGATAAGTAATTAACTGATTGATTGAGTAACTCATTAGACTTATATCTGAATACTTACAAACTAATTGATTGACTGATTGACAGACTGATTCATGAATGAAAGCCTTGAATGAAAGATTTGTAGCATAAAATTAGATTCTACTATATAGTACCTCTCTCGATATTCTCGAGCTCAGCTCTTCGGCTATTATTTGCCGATATTTGAGCCCAGCTGCTCAGCTTGGTCAATTCGTTTTGCATCAACGCGTCTTTAAGTTCCATCCATCAATAGATTTATGCGAAAGGGGGTCAAAAGAGTTAACAACAAGCCTAGGCGAAGCTTCGAAAAAAAAAATAGTAGGCAGTTGGGCGTGGCACTTGCAGCAGCTGTTGAAGGTCAACAGATAGAGAGGGAGGCAGACGGTGTAGGCAAAGGGGCGTGGCATATGGGCAACTGACGTCAAAATGATGAAAAAACGAGCAGGAACTGAGCCGTTGTCAATGGCACAGCCAGCCACGCCCCCTTTTTGGCGTCTATGCCCTGTCTGCAGCAGCCATCCTGGTATGTGTGTCTGTGTCAGTGTGTGTGTAAGCAAATGAATTTTTAATAAAAGGCGCCACATGTTGCCAATAGAAGAAGTGCAAATACAAATGGATATGGCTAGACCATGTCATCGTACTCCGCCCACATCAAGAGCCACCCAGCCTCTCCCCGCCGCCATAGCCCAGCCGATCTAGCTCTAGTCCCACTATCCCCTGGCTGCTATCTATTGCATGTGCTCCACATGAGCCGAGGCATTCAGCCGTCATCCCATTAGTGAATGACTTTTCATGCCCATCGCTAGATGGCGCCACAGCAGCAGGAGATGAATGGGGGCAGCAGCACTCCCCGAGTAGTGAGCTTTTAATGTTGCCTCAAAGCGTTTTGTGCTCCATTTATCTTATGCACATTTTGCATGCCGAACAGTCCGTCTCATGGCTCACTTTTTAAGTCGGGCGAAAGTCGATGGCAGAGCGAGAAGGCGATAGGCAGAAGGAGAGAGAGAGAGAGATAGAGAGATAGAGAGAGCGAGAGAGCTAATCAGCTTATAGCTAATCAGCTTTAAGCTGATCAAAATAGCTGTTCAATGCTAAATTTATTAGTTGAACAGCCTGAAGAGCTTGCAATTATTTTAAACTCACGTTAAATTGAGCTTTAAAAATCTGCCTTTAAGTGCAGCAGTAGCATTAATATAATTGAAAAAAAAAATGTATATTGAATATTTATACAAGTATATGTAATAAATATGAGTTCAGTAGCTTTAAATATTTATCCTGTGGTTAATTTTGAATGTTATAAATTTACCAGCTACATTTTGTACTTAAAGTAGTAATAGTAGTAAGAGTAGTTTTTAAAAATTTCAACATTTTATATTTAATTAATATAATAATTAAAAATTTATCCTCAAGTTAAATTTGTATTATTTAAATATTTAGCTATTAATGATTTTTGCCTTGCAGTCCTTTGGCATTATATACAACTAGTTTAGTATTTAAGGCAAAGCTTTTTTTATACAAAAAAAAAATGTTTTTTATTTATTATAAAAAAAGTGTTTATTTTTAATTTTTAAAATAATTTTATTTTTTATTAATTAAAAAACGAAATTTCATTTTTTTTAATTTACAAAAAAATTTTATTTTTTATTAAAAAACTTCGTTTTTTTTAGAGTGAAATGGTTCATAAAATAATGAAAATGTAGTTCCTGCTATAGAGAAAATAAATTAATAGTTCTGCTTTCTAGAATTACTCACAAAAATAAACAATGCTAGAGTCGAATTAAATTTTAAATAAAGATTCAAATGATTCAATTATGACCAAGATAATGGCTTTCAGCAGTTCTTTAGAATTTTATTTTTTTATAGACTGACTAATTGGAACTGTTTGCAGTAGTTGACTCATTTGCGACAACAAATTGCAGCTTGAACTAGCTAAGAATTGTAAGCATACGTTACGGCGTATATACCCTATAGCTAGGTAAGGCACTGCTCAAAGTTTTTGCTCAAATGAAGCTACTTGTTTGCTGTTGAAAAGCAGAGTAGAAAGATGAAAAGGTCTGAAGAGAGTGGAAGAGGGAGAGGGTGTGGGCAAAGATACGCTCTGCCTCTGACTGAATGGAAGTTTCGCTTAGTCTGCTCTAAGGTTAAGGATGCAGTTGAGCGTAATGAAGTTTGCGTAGCCAAAACGCGTCTTGTGTTTGCGCAATTTCCGTCAAGTGGTTTTCTTGCCTCGGTTACGCATTCCGCATTTTTCCAAGCGATTTGCTGCCCCCGCTTAAAGCCGTAATGCGTTGGAGTTTTTCTCGTACTTTATTTTTGGATCTATGCATTGGAACAAGAATTTTAGCATCGTAAATTTTGGGCACGATCCACGGACATTTAGATATTACAGACAGCTTAGGTTAGTTCGCATCTCTCACTCTCTCTCTCTCTCTCTCTCTCTCTCTAGGAATTGAGCCGCGGCAGGCTCTGGCGCAGCCAATTGCCGAAACGTATCCAAAACGGTTGACGGCGTCGCAGTCGGGTCTCGACAACGACAGGCTCGTCGGCTTGTTGAACGGGCGACTCGGAGGGCGACGGCACCTCCAACTCCAGCATTAGATTGTGCTGTCCCTGTTCCAGCTCTAGCTGCCCTTGCTGTTGCTTCTGCTGCTCCTGCTCCTCCTGGTGCTCCTGCTGCTCCACTTGTAGCTGCTCCTGCTGCTGCTGCTGATTGAGCTGCATCTCCAGTTTGGCGCGATTACCGGAGAGAGTGCAGGTTCGATCGAGAAACTCCTCGAATTCGCCCAGCTCCTCGTTGGGATCGTGGTCCAATTTGGTTAGATCTTCCTTCGGGTCTGCGGGCTCGCCATTTGCCGATTCATCGGCCATGGTCTCGGTCTCGGTCGTGGTGTAGTTTGTGGCCTTGTGGCGGATCAGCGTGGCTAATTGCTTCCTCTGCTCAATGGCCATGATGTTCACCTCGTTGAGCCTGTCGCAGTCTTGGCCAGCGGCGGCTCGCGTCTCGGCCGCATAAACGTGGATATGCAGACTGGGCAACTCCTTGACCAATATGCTGCCGTCGTCCTGGACGAGCACATTGTAGCTGGGCCTGCCCATAATCACGTCCACATCCAGCCCCATCTCCGGCAGTATCTGGATGCGCTGCAGCGACGTCGTCAGGCTGTTCAACAGCTCCAGATCGTTGATGCGCTGCTGCAGCAGCAACTCCCCATTCGTCTGCTCCGCCGGCATCAGCTGCCCTAACAGCGACCAGTCGAAGATAGACGGCAGCAACCCGCTCTGCACGATGGAGTCGGGCACCTGAATGGCAAACTTGCGCGACTTCCACACGGTTCGCAGCTTGTCAATTTCAACCATGCCAAACAGTTTACAGTTCTGCTGCATGTCGGTCAAATAAGAATATTCATTGTTCATGACTGTAGGTGGGAGAAAAGAGGGAGAGAGAAAGAGAGAAAGAGATGAGCAGAGAATTAATGGTAGATACTTAAATAATATGTGAGAGAATTAGTATAAGAGAGAACAAGAGACAATTAATCTAGGCCAACAAAAATATAGACTCAATTAGTATGAGCAAGAGAAACAGAGAGAGAGAGAGAGAAATTCGTGTAGAGAGAGGGAAAAAGAAAGATTATGAGAGAAAAAGAGAGAAAAGAGAGAGAAAAGAGAGAGAAAAGAGAGAGAGGGAGAAAAAAAGAGGGAGAAAAAAGAGAGAAATGAGAGTGAGAGAGAAAAAAGAGAAAAAGAAAAGAGAGATATATAAGGAGAAAGTCAAAGGGAGATGGGGAGAGAGTCCGAGAGAGATAAGAAGATAGTCAGAGATAGAGAAAGGCGAGTCAGAGAGAAAAGAGAGCATCAGAGGGAGAGAGAGAGAGAGAGAGAGAGAGAGGGAGAACAAAAGAGAAACATATGAAGAAAAGGGAGATAAATAAAAAGTGAGAGAGAGAGAGCCACGAAAAAAAGGGCGAAACCAATAAGCGTGGAGAGCACAAGATACACTATTGAAGAACATATTCCGGGGGAACTATGGAAAAGGAAAACTAATTCATATCTACAAAATAATTCTCGAAATCCCAAGCTTGGTAAAAGTCTTTTAACTTCTGAACCTGAAACGAGCTCCTTGAGATATGGCAAATAGTTAAGGCTCGGGCGACTGCGGCAGCTGTCCACGCTTCAATTGTGTTTATTGCATTAAAATTAACTTATTTATTGTTATTATGGAGCAGGCCATAAAGCGAATGCGTTAAGGTAGCAAGCGGAGCAAGCGCCAAACTCATAAAAACTGAAATTTGTCGCCGCGTGTAAATGGAATTGTTTAAAGGTGAAAGCGAACAAATAAACAAATTAAGAGAGGTAGGGAGAATGAAAGGACTTGGGGAGGGAGAGTCGTCTAGGGCAAGGAAAATACAGTAGGAGAAATTGCGAGAAGCGGAGGGACTGAGTGGTTGGGCATGGCAGTTGAAAGGATTCCATGTGAAACTGGGTTATAGAGCGGGGGCACTGAATAGGCGGGCGTGTAGTGTACTGTAGCAGCACTACAAAAGGCAGGACTCCGAGAGGAAGTAGTACGACAGAGGCGACTCCGAGAGGAAAGGCTCACAGAGTGTTCTCCGAAGAGCTCGGAGAGGGTAGACTCGGTGAAGGTGGACTCGGAGAGGGTGGACTCCGAGAGGGCGAACTCCGAAACTCGTTGAGAAAGGTAGGATACGTGCAAAAGTCAGGCCTTTAGCAGTAACGGGCATATAAGAGTGAGAAGGGGAAGGACTCAGAGAAGGGGTTTGGAGGAAGTCGGAGGTAAACACTGAGAATTGGTCTCTGCATCCGCAACGGATACGCATTATTTTTGCCGGGCCAGCGAACTCGAAGGCAGCCGCAACAATAAGCCAAAAGGCAACAGTCGAGCTGGCAGCAATACAAAGAGAGAGAGGGCGAGGGTCAAAGGGAACTGAGCAGAGCAAGCAAGGGGCGTGGCTAGAGGGAGAAACGTCTGGGCACTGCAGACGACGGCGATTTAATCTTTGCAGACATTTTTATTCAAATTTATTTCAATATTTTTGTTGGCCTTTTGGGTGAGCAGGGCCAAGAAATAGGCGAGTGCTAATCAGAGTCAGTGAATCAATATATATATCCATAGCTAGAACTTACCTCTTTAAAGTTTTCTTATTGATGCTAGTTTAAAATTGGTGAGGGATACAACAAAAAATAGAAGAGATTCAACAAAAAGTTATGGTCGGAAATGAACTAAAAATTTAGAATTAGTTACGTGTAAAAACAAAGACAAAAATAATGGCTAAGCCGAGGAGGATGGATGGAGATGTGGGGATGGTCGTTGGGGGTGGGGCTTGCGGCTACTGGAATGCAAGCTCCATCAAATTATTGAATTGATTTCTTTCACGCAGCTATGAGACTCCACTTCTTCTTGATGAAAACGGACTTTTGCACTCACTGCAGCTGGCACCAGATTCAGATTTCGACTAGGTTTTTAGTGTGGCTAGGTCGGATTGGCGCTGACTTCACGATTCTCACTCTTCTCGATATACAGACGCTTATATATATATATATATATATATATATATATATATATATTTGGAAATATATATATATATATATATACATATATGGAGAAGGAATGTATATATATATATATGTATATAGGGCAATTCACTTGTGGTACTCGGAATGTCGGGTGAGTCTCGCTGCAGGCCCACAGAATCTATCGCTGTTAACTGTGTAATTTAATGGGTAAAGAAATTCAAGGCCAAAGTGATTTAAATAATACACGAACTGGACACAAATGTAGCACGGGGCAAAATTTCGATATATGTGAACGAAACGATTGACAACAAATGATATTTTGTTAACTTTTTTTCTGGCCTTTTTTTTAATTAATTTTAGTTTATGTCGGAAGATGAAGTAGGCCAACCACCGCCTGAGGCAAAGGCTAAACGAATGAAGTCAGTCACTAGATGTCGCCTTGCTTCATATTTCCTCGGCTACAACCAGTTGGGAATTGCAAGCCAAATGGATAGCTTTAACTTCAACAATTTTGTATTTAATATAATCAACTTCATTTTTCCTAGGCAGCTGGCTCTGTATTACACTCTGTATTATCAGCAGCTGGTCACACTTAATCTCTAACCGAAGTTGGCTCTGAGCTTAGTCTAATCTCAGTTTTTTTTTTCAATTTCGAAATTCAAGTTGATATTGATGGAAATTTAGCCTTGTCAGAGTTTGTCACAGGCAGACGTAGGCGTGGCAATGCCCCTGGTGCATATATATTATTGATCAATATGAAAAGCTGAGTCTATCTAACCATATTCGTCAATCTGATTTTATTTTGCTTCAAAAACAAAATTTTCTAACTGTTTTCGGTATTAATTTATTTATTCTGGTCTGGTCACACATTTTGTTGCAATTTTCCGTGTGATTGAGATCACAGTAAGCTTAGCTAAATATCGCCAGCTCGTTGCAGTATTTATTTAATATTATGCATGCAAAACTGGTCACACTTTTTTAGTTACTCCCATCCTTAAGCTCTAACATTTTTAGCTTTGTGAAAGTTTGGTCATACAGTTTTTTCTCTCTCTCTCTCCCTCTCTATCTCTCTCTATTTCTAACTTGAATTGCAGAATTTGAAGTCACGTCTTTTTCTCTAATTAATTGCCTTATTAAATTTGTTTGGCTTTAACTTTTTCGGCTCGGGCTGTCCGGCGCACTTTCTAGCCCTCAAAGTCTGTCGTAATGCTCTTAAGTGTCTGGTATTTGCCAGGACATAGCAGCTAGTGGTACAAAAAATGAGGCTAGCGCCAACAATTAGGCGCAAAAGTTGGAATACCCTAGAGAGTAAGTGCGTGAAAGAGGGAATATTAGTTAAATAAATTTAAATTTGTTGATTTGTTTTTATTTGTTCAAATTTAAATAGTTTGAATATGTTTGATCAATAAATAATATGAAATTGACAAAATTAATTTAATTTTATATTAAAAATTGGCTTGCAAATTATTGTGTTAAGTAAATAAGCTAATGTGTGCCAATTACAGGGTATACCAAGGTCAAGCATGTAAATTAAACTAGCAAAAAATGCGTTCAAAAGGAACCAGTTCATGGACGCATATGTGGAAGCAACAGACAGCTCTTGGAGATTCAGAGCGGGAGTGGAGAGAAGGAGAGCGGCCAAAAGAGAGAGAGAGAGAGAGAGGTGAGTGCATGGACTGTGCAGCTGGTCAGACATGTTGTCAACTTTGCAAAAAGCGGAAGTTGGAAATTTCACAGTGCGATGCCGCTGCCTGCGCTGCTGCCGCTGCCTGCGCTGCTACTATGGCTGCAACATAGAATTCATTATGGCGGAAAATGTAAAAGGCATAAACAGCATCGCACAACATCCGCATGTCTACAAACACAACCACAGACACACACACATGCATCCGGAGGCAAGGCGAGTGCATGGCTGCGCGACGAGACACACACAAAGTGGAACTGGAACTGTAGCTGCTCCGGATTTGTTGGCCAGTTCGACTTCAGTGCCCGCTTAATATGCTAAATGTTGCGACTTGTACGAGTTTAATGCGACGTAGCCTCAAAAAAAAAAAAAAAAAAAACGGAACAAAAAACATGCACAGGTTTAAGCAACATTTCACATCGAGACAAAACAGATTTAAAGCCTTTTCTCTTTAATGTAGCAGCTGCAAATCGACGCACTCAGCTCAAGGCTAATTAAACGGTAAGTTTTTGCTTTTGTTATTTCTTTAATTGCACAACAGTTACAAATGAGAGCTGCGCTCTACACTCTTTAAACTGTGTTCGCAGCACAACAGCTGCGCAACAGTGGCGCGTTAAAGGCATTGAGCTAATGCTAAAGCTATTTATAGATTGTTGGCGCGCACAGAGGCAGCCTTCGTTAAGCTGTATGCGCACTCACTCACACATACAAAGAAGCCATAGCTGTAGAGTGGAGAGAGGCGGTTTGTATACGTGTATGCGTGTGTGTCTGGGTATGCAAATGCTGACAATTTGTGGGCGTGCGAGTGAGTGCGAACACAAATCGAAAATGAAAATCTACAAGTTGGGAAGAAAACGACAAAAAAAGGAAATAAAAAAAGTTTGTATTAAAGCGAATATACTTGCTGGCGCAATGGCTGCTGTGAGTGAGTGAGTGAGTGAGTGAGACGGAAGCAGAGGGATGCAGTGGCAAGCAAGGAGCGTAACGTGTATTTGTGCTGCTGTTATCGATGCCTCCATTGTCAGGCTAATTCATGTGTCGCCTGCAGCAATCGATGCTGCTAAATCGATTAAAGAGTCAACAGATTTCAAATGCAAAACAGACGCAGGGCATAAAATATGCAGCCAGATTGTCTATCGCTTGAGTGTGAGCGGGATAGAGAGCAGCACATATGTATGCATGTAGTAAAAAAGAAGTGCTATGGGCGTATCTAATGGGCTAACCTTGTACAGATTAGTGTCAATAATTGCCGCTAGTAGCGCTTTAGTAAAATTAAAGCAAATAAACGCATTTCAATTACAATAAACAAACCGCAACAATTGAATATAAAATGTCATAAACATTATTACACCAATATGCACACACACTCACACACATACATATCGATATCAATATAAATGGTCATGCGTGTTGTCATCTCTTTCATGCCCATTATCAATTATCTTAATTGGGCGCTTTTTATTCAATTAATTTGACAATAATTAAGCAATCTGCATGAAAAATTAATAAATTAAATCAATAATTTCGCTTAACTTTAAAGCAGTCGAGTTGTAAACTAAATAGTGTTGAAGCTCGTTAAAGAAGGAAAATTATGGTGCGCTCGATAAATATCGATAAAATTTTTTTATATCTTTCGAGTAATTCTCTTTGCTCACATTTCCATAATTTTTCCTAGATAATATTGAAATTTATTTACAAATTTTAATCTTATTTAAAAATCATTGAGAGATTTTCGATTAGTATCGATAACCTTATACATTTCCTAATTTAACACTGATAGAAATTTAAGCTCTTTATTTAATGAGATCCAAAATCCATCAGTTTGCATTCTCACTATGCCTCTCTCTCTCTCTTTCTCTTTCTGGCCATTCTCATTTTCGATAAATATCGATAGTGCATGTTTATCTTTTTAATCAACTTATTTTTTGCCTAATTTGTCAACCAGTTCAAAGTTCTTAGCATTTGTTGCTGCCCTTTTTGTTTACCTTTAAATTACTCAAAGTTTTAGAGATATTTTATGTCAGCATGGTCCCAAATACCCCCACCCACACCCCCACACACACACAGAATTTGATGGAGAGGCATTAAAATTGGCTTGCAACACATTAAATAACATCCAAGTTGAAAGGACTCTCGCTTCACCCCCTTCCCATCTATTGTTGCCTTTGCCTTTGTGCCTGTGGCCCATTCAAAAAGACACACACACACACACATAAGAGTAGGGCTCTTAAAACTACACCCACACACACACACATACGCACGTGCAGGCATATGTGAGTGGGACGACAGGTAAATGTATAAATCCGTAGCTTTTGTGCTCGCCAACATTTTTAACATACTAATTAGTCTTTTGTAAGATTCATTATCATAATTGCAATTAACAACAAAAACGAGCAGCCGACTGCAGAAGGAGCTGGGGCAAGGGCAGGTGCAGGGGGATATAGGCCGCGGCTTAACCATGTTGCCAACGTTGTCAACAACAACAAAAACGAATGCCAAAAGGCTAAAATAAAAAGCAGGCGCAAAGTAGGCCCAAGAGAGAAGGAGACAACAGGAGAGAAACAGGGAGAGCGGCAGAGAGAGGGAGCGAAAGGAAACGAACCTGCTGTTGCTTCTACCCTTGATGTGGTCGCCTAATCCCTGGCAGATTTTGCTCTCTTGGTTAAGCACCAGACATGGCTGTTGCCTGTTGACTAACACAAATCACATTAATCCGTTGATTGCAACGACTTTGCATTGCCTTCAACTCGGCTTTTTAATCCTGTGAACAATTCTCACAATCCTGCATAGAATGATAAGGGACGGGGGCCTCCTGTGTCTACTTAGCAAACCTGAATCTCTGGTTCAAGCCTTAAGCCTAATTGTAAAATAGGTTTCTGCTCAACTCGCAATCTAAACGAGTTGGATACAGCTAAGCCAACATAGCTGGGCTCAACTTAAAGACTGTGGCAAGCATTTTCCCAAAGAGCTTTAACTAGGCTAATCCTAAATGCTTGGGCATGGGGAGAGATGGGCATGTTGCTATTGTGGGCATGTATGTAGCACTGAGCAGTGGACGTATGGCGCATAGATTATATATATGCTTGATTATGATCAACATCAGAATCAGTTTAGACCAGTCTGTCGGACAGTCTACCCGTGGGACTTATCCGACTATCTCTTATCCGACCACTGCTTATCTGCTTGGCCTCATGTTAATCCGACCGCCTATCCTTTAAAAGTGTCTGACTGTGTATCCGTCCGCCTTTCTATCTAGTCGACTCTCTTTCCCTCTGTCTATCCGTCCGACTGACCGACAATGCTGTAATCCTAGAGTAGAGTAGCTGATTGATTTATTAAACTCTTTGAAGTTTATGTAACTTGTTTGCAATCATCATCAATTTCATCCGCAAACGTTCATATTATAAATAATTTGTAAGTACATTTCAACATTTAATGATAGTCACTGCGAATTTGGCCCAATTAGTATGTCGATTTAGTTGTGTGTGTGTAAGCTTAATTTGTGGCGGGACAGTATATAAGGCAGAGACTGAAATCCACATAGCCTTAATCATTTATAATCTCATCTAATCACCTATTAAATGAAAATTTAACTAAACGTATTAATTACATTTCAATATGCAAAAGTTGTCAGTGTGCGTTAGAAGTATTGATTTTGATATATGCTGTAGCAGTTGAATGCGTTAAAGAGTCGTTGGCAAAGGAAAATTAAGTAATACGAAATGTATGGTATTATATAGGATATATGCTAGTCTGGCAAACTATACGCACTTTTGCTTTTTCGCAATAGTCAAACTATTTAAAAAAAAAATCTTTGAATAGTCGTATTTATTCATATGCCTATTCATTTGTATTCATAATCGTATTCAAGCCTCGATTCATGCTCGCACAATAATTGATTGTGTAATCGCTTTAATGAACTCCTAATTGAATTATGGGTTTTAGCCTGGATGCTACAGTTGTTATTATGAGGTCGAATGCGCCCTTCCACGTACGCGTGTGTGATCCTTTTCACACCTCCCATATATCTGTCTCTTTCAACATGTGTGTGTTGCCATCTCGTTCGACAAGGCCAGGACCATAAAATTTCAATTAGGCAAAAACCATTGAAGAAATTAATTGACAAAAAGCGACGCCTTGAGCTAAGTCTGGGTACTTTATTATATAGCTACTCGCTACCTCGCTACCCCGCTCGTGTCTACATCACTCTCTCGCACTGCTTGGGTATTGCTATCTCTTGTGCTCCATGAATTTTCGCAGCTTCTACAACATGAAAATTAATTTTCGACAATTTACTGCGCAATCTTACGCAAAAGTTCAACAAAAGCGACGATGCCACCCCAGACCCCAGTCGCTCTTACCCCCTTAACCCCTAGCCCCTAAGCACCTCTCCCTCTCTCAGTCGGTGTGTCTGTCTTTCTCTCTGCCACAGTTTAAACCAAACAATCTGCAGCTGCGAGCAAGCGGCATTTAACGGCAAAGCGTTAAAATTCCTTTACACTTGGACCGATTCCGCGATTGCCACACACACACACACAGCCCTTAGGGGTTGAAGGTTTGGAGGTTGAGCCCAAAGAAATTGCATAAAACTTGTTGAAAAATTGTTCAGCTTGAGTTGGTGCTGCTGCCTCGGCTCACTGCTGACTGCTGTACCATATGAACGATATGCATTCGCTTACGACACACGCAGCACCTCTCCCCCTGCCCCTAATAGACAGAAAACGTCCTGGCTACCCCAGCCCGTTCCTTGGTTTTGGTTTCCTTCCTTTCCGCTTCTTCAGCTGTTGGCTGCAGCTCCTTATAGCTTTTCAACTACATTGTCATTTAATTTTGGCAATAAATGTGTGCTAGAAGCCCCAATCCTCAATCCCCAGGCCGCTATCTCCGTTTCCTTCCGCTGCAGACGACAACATTGTGTGCAAACTGTCTGATAATCGTCTTCCGCCTATTTTAACGTGACCCCCATCGCCCGCCCGCTGCTGTCCCGATAGGCGGGCATCTTTTTCGCGCACATGTGCGCTGTTTAAATTATTCAACGGAAGCAACTCCATAGGCCGCCTACAGCCTTGCCTACAGCAAAGGCCTTCCGCGCTCTAAGTGTATGTGCGTGTAAAATATGATATTATGGAGCTCAAATAAATTACGCGGAAAATTATTATGGCCGATTCGTGGCTGGTCTTACATAAAGCTCCTGGCGCCCCCAAGCTACCGCATTTCATTCAGTGTTCACTCTATATATATGTGTATATTGGTAAATGTATATGCGTCGGCTGTGCTCCCTTCATGTATTAATAATCGGTCGGCCAAACTCGCGCATCGAATTGCAATTGTTCTGGCTATTTCAAATTAAATAGGCATTATTAGAATTCAAAGCATTCAGCGTAATCATCTCATTCTGCAGCTGCTGAATATGCTACTTGGGTGAGTTACATGCATAATGGGCGAGGTACATAAATGCAAGTCAAGAAATAGAAGATGGGAGATAAGAGATAGGAGATAGGAGATAGAAGATAGGAGATAGGAGATAGGAGATAGGAGATAGGAGATAGGAGATAGGAGATAGGAGATAGGAGATAGGAGATAGGAGATAGAAGATAGGAGATTCGTTCGCTTTTCCCTCCTGCAACTCCTCTTCTTCTTTCTCTATATAATTTTATTGCCAGTCTGTCCTCTGGAGATTAATTTCATATTCGAACTGAATGAAGAGTCAATTCGAATTGGAATCATTTTACGATTTAACGTTATTTTTTTCTCAATTTTCTTTTCAATTTGTGGCAAGAGCTGAAATGTTGTTTCTGGCTGCGTATACGGAAAACAGACAGTTGAAAATTTGAGCTGGCTATTAAACGGGCAGCACAATCAAATATTAGCACAAGGGTTAAGCCGAAAGGGTCGACTGGGGGCGGCCGAGGCCTGCACGGGGCACAAGTGCGTTTGGCATGAAATGAGCTGCAAATCCTTTCGGCAACATTCGAGGGGCTGGCCTAAAGACTAACTGTTAAAGGTCAGCCACTTGCGGGTGGCGTTGGAAGGGGGTAGCTGAAAGAGAGTCCTTTTTCCGAGTAGAAGGCTTGCCGCTGTAATCTGTACGCTTACGTCAGTTTTGGAATAGGCTGTAAATACTTTAGTCGGGCGCCAGCTTTGGCTACCCTCTCCCTCCCTTCTGCTCTTATCCTCTCGTTTTTTGGTGCGCCCGTTTCGTTGCGTTCGGTTACGTTTCCTGCTGCTGCCAGCAGTAAATATTTATGCTTGTGTTTTATTTATTTACATTGTCAAAACCAATTTTGCCCAAGGGTTCAATTGTTTTTCACTTTTATGCCTAACCAGCTAAGCAACGAGCCAATCCCCGTCTCCTTCGTGTCAGCGACACGCATGCAAACAGAATATTTCTGGACGTTGGGCGAAAGTGTTGTTTGCTTTCAATTAAAAAGCATCGAGTCGTGGAGCCTCCATCCGCGCATTGTCAACCACCTGACGTAGTGAAAGCCGATAGCATTTCGCGCACGGCTCCCCAGTCAGCACTCGACATTCAATTGTCGCACGAGCCCCATTCCGTATAACGACCCAATTAACGCTTCTTATGCGCCATTTGGACGCCCAAAACAGGAAACGAGCCTCTGCCAATGCCTCAACTCAACGGAACTCAACACAGCGCAACGCAACTGCAAATGTCATAATCAACCACATATTTGTGTGCTCTCCGGCCAGTTGATAGGCTCTTCTGTGAGGCTCTAGACCGATTAACAAGCTAATTGTCAACTGCTTAAGTGCTGAGCGTTGACTTGGTCTAGGGCATTTAAAATCTCTCTCTCTGTTTGAGTCTGAGTTTCATCTAAGCTTTACCTAAATAATATAGTCTATTAAGCTAAGAGATCTACTGTAGCTTTGATAAACTCCTTAACTTTCTAAATATATGATTTTACCTCAAGTTTAGCTAAGCCTCGAGCAAGTCTCTACTTAATTTCCTACAAGGACTTAGTCAGGATTAGCCTAGAGCAAGTCTCTAACCTACAACTGGCACTAAGGCCTCTCTTCAAATCTATCGATAACTACCAATTTTATCGATTGTTTTCCTGGCCTTTTATCTGGTAGTTTGCAATCCAATTGAGTCTGATGCCGAGTGCCTTATAGAGGCGAAAGAAAGGCGATGCTATTCAGCTGAAATCCATTGATGTGTTCAGCGCTGTCTCCACCGTCCCACTCCCACTCCCTCTCTCTCTCTCTCTCAGTCTCTGTGTACATTAGGTTGTTTATCACGTTAAAAGATTGAATGAAGCCCCTTGAATTGCCACAAAAGACAACTAAAGCACTTGGGAACCCTCTTTGTGCTGCTGCTGCCGTTGTTGTTGCCTCGGCCATCATGGCCCATTCGCATGTCAACAGAAATGCCTTTCAATTTATTTAATAATGACCCCAATCAGTGGCTTAACGGTCCCAGCTTAAATCTCTTTCCCTATCCACCAGGCGTCGTTTGTTTGTACTCCAGCTGGGTGGATTCTCTTTCCTCTTCTCTTTTTTTTTTTTGGGTTGCGTTGCATTGTTTGAATGAAAACTTTTATTAATGCCAGCGAACAGTCTGATGTTGACTGCTGATGCTATATAGCCTGAAATGTCCTCACTGTTCCGCCCTCCCTCCCTCTCCCCCCCCCCTCTCTCTCTCTCTCTCTCTCTTTCTCTTTATTTTCCCTGCTGCATTCGGTTCATTATGCGCCTGAAATTTTGCATCAACTTTAATCCCAGGGAACTGGCAACAGGCAGCAGCAGGCAAATGCCCGATACGGGATATTATCACTTGCCTGCAAACCCCAATAGCTGCCTTCTCACTGTTTCTCTCTCTCTCTCCGGCTCATTTACACAAGTTTCTCCCGGCACACACTTATCTGCAACTCGCTTTATGCATAAATGGCACGACTTTGTCGTTGATGCATATCCCCCCATATTCAGCTGAAAAGAGGTTGGGGCAGGTGCAGGGGTTGGGACTGGTGTGTGGGCGTGGCATTCCATTTTTCAAATTAAGTGCAGTCTTAGCTGTGGCACAGTCTGTGATGCTCAATCAATTAGTCGAGCGATTCGCTTAAAGCTACTTGTTAGCTCGCACTCTTTGGTCAGAACTTGTCCGCCTACAAACATTGATTGGTATCGTTGATACTATTCTCTATTGACTTGTTGCTTCCGTTACTTAAGATAGTTGTTTCACGAGCAGTTGATTAATTTGATTATCTATGATGGATCTTAGCTCTCATGTTTTCTCCCGCAATTCGCTATGATCACTCGGTACTTTCTTGTTCCTTTTGATTTGTATCCTTATTCTCACTCTTCTACAATACTTATTTATTCTTTCTTTCTCTTTCTCTCTCTCTTTCTTTCACTATGCCTCTTATATGATGTCTTATCCCCCACTACTCGTCAGTTTCTCTCGCTATTTGGTATGAGCTGTCATAACTAGGCGCTCTTCTTCTCTCCTCGCTATAATCTCCTTCACTACTCGTTATAATCTCCTTCACTACTTTCCTTAACATTTATCCCATTCCTCATTACTCGCCAGTTTCTCTCGCTTTTTATTACTCGCTACTCATCACTCGGACTTTTCCGACAATATTCGCCACTTTACCTTGCGACTCACTATAATCTCGCTCACTATTTACTTTCATACTTATCTTATTCCTCACTACTCTGCAATAGCCCCACAACGAACCTCCCGCTAGCTCCCTAAGCTCTACTCCCCCTCGCCACAGCTAGTTTCTCTGTCTCACATCAGCCAATCGCTGTCTGCTAAACTAGTTAGCTTCAGCCAAGAAGCTAGTAAGGAAGGGAGTGCGCTCGATAAAGTGCCCCATTTGATCGGCTGCAACAGCAGGTTTGGCCTCAACCAAAATGCAATTAGTGGCCACAATATGGCGATGGTTGGCGTGCTAAGCGGGCGAGGGAGACGAGGGCAACTGTCAATTTTATTGACGTCAAAATGTAAATGGAAACTGAAACTGAAAACGAAAATGAAAGATGGCGACCACAAGTTTCAAAAATCACTAATGGACTTTTAATACAATAAATAATATGCAGCAAATGGGAGCTGAGCTCAAAGGAGCGACAGGGCGACTGGTTGTAGTGTGTAGGACATCATCAAATAAAAAAAATATTCTTGTCATCCATTAAAATGACACACAGACCGCAGGGCAGTGCGGCTCTACAAAGACACACACACATATGTTTGTGTGAAGGAGTTGATGAGACAGCACCTCGATTAGGAACAACATGAGACAGAAGAAGAAGACGAAAAATGTTGTTGGCCTAAAAGCACTGCGAAGCGGGAGACTAGTTTACTTTCGTATCAGGCACACGATGAGGGGGGCCGATATAATTGAATAGATGCGCCTTTATTGCTAATGCTTTCTGCAAGGGACACAAAGTGCTATTGGAACCCACAAAAACCACACAAAACATTCGACACACAAAGCCGAGTGGCAAATTCAAAGCGAATGCGAACCGCTCGCTATCTATTGGCCCACGAGCTGTGCTGCGAGACCCCAAACTAATATCAATTCAATGCGTGTTAAGCATTATAAATTATATGAAAATGAAACCCAAGTAGATACTAAAGCGGAGTGGCAGTCTAGGGGGGAAGTGGGACTTGGAGTGAAATAGAGGGAAAAGTTGAACTACTTAGTCTAGGTAAGACAAACCGGTATTTTCAGATGGGTAGTTATAGAGCAAATAAATATTATAAAATATGTGTGTATGTAGGGCATGTGGAGAGTACAGCAGAGAGAGGAGAGAGAGAGAGTGAGAAAATATATAGGATTTCCTAAAGGTCAATAAAATTCTAGTAAGATACTGCTTCAATCGAATGGCATGACATGGGGTAAGTGGGGGGAGAGAGAGATAGAGAGAGGGGAAGAGACAGAGCGAGAGTGAGAGAGAGAGATAAGCTGAGAAAAAAAGGGAGAGCGAGTGAGGTAGAACGAGAGAGGGAGGGGGAATATGACAACAATTGCTAGACTTTAAGATCAATAATAATAATAATAATAACAATAATAATCAGATAAAGGAAAAGAGAGAGGAAGAGAGAGAGCTTGTAAGCCCACCTTGCCGAAGTGTAAGCGTAGAAAACGGGAAACTCACTAATCTTACCTTACTGATTATAGATCTTACCGTCCAGCCAATTGATCTTAGCTTTCAAATTATTGATCTTACCTTCCGGACTATAGATCTTATCGTTCCGATTGTTGATCTTAACCTGTCGGGTTATTAATATTATATTCTACGTTAGTCCTTACACTCTCTGTTACACTCTCTCTCTCCCAATTTCTCTCTATCTCTGTCTCTCTCTCGCCTCTTTTTTCACTATATTACATCAAAGTTCACTTACTACTCGGAGTGTCTGGATACCTCCTACCTACCCCTCCTCCTACAACCTTAAAGCCATATAGTCTATGCCAAATTTTAACTTACCAATAAATAAATAGGGTATTCAAGGTGCGACTCTAATATCACATGTATTTGTACTCAATGCTATTAAATTGAACGAAATCAATAATTCATTAAAATAATGTATGCATAAAGGATGAATATTTATGGCCAGTGGATGGGCGATAACAACAAGGACCCACAGCAAAGGGCGAGCGAGTGTGTGTGTGTGTGTGTGTGGCACATGTAATGCCCAATAATGTTGTTAACAACTAGCGATGCGAATATCTGTTAAGCAGATAATAACTGGCCGCACTTCAACATGAAAAGCTGGCGAGATGATGAGATGGATGCTTCGCTTTCAGCTGGCGGCGCTAAATCCCCGGCAATGAAGAAGTTAAAGCAAGAAGCGAAGGCTGTCGCGAAACAATCAGAGAAGCACTTAACCGAATGAAACACAAGTAAACAAATGAAAGTAAGTAAACACAAGACAAGCCAAACAGCAAATAGCCCAAGAATCTAGTCGAGGCGAGGCGAGCAAGTCGGGGCAGGAAGTGGAAGAAGGTCCTTTGCTGGAAGACAAAGCGCAAGTTGAGGCAGTGCACAACTAAAGCAATGAAATAAAATGAAAATGCAAATGCATTAAGTATGCGCAGCAAGAGAAAGAGACCAAGAGAGAGAGAGAGAGAGAGAGAGAGGCAGTGGCCGCTGGCCGAGTCGGAGTAAATAAAGATGCTAGCAAGTCGGCAGCAGCCATCAAGTTGATGCATGGCCCAAATGGGAACTCAGCGTGTCACTCAGCCAGTCAGTCAGTCAGTCAATCAATCATTCAGTCATTCAGTCAGTCGGACAGTCGGCGACATAATGCAACAATGCGGCGGCATTTAAATCATTTTTATGGCCAGCGACATGCCACATGCCACTTGCCACTAGCCACATGCAACAGGATATATGGCCAAGGCGAAGTTTCCTTTTGAACATGTGCCAAAGAGCCCGTCCGAATCGAGCTACCCCACTGCACCTGCGATACCCTCTCGCATTTTGAGGGCTGCCAGCAATGGCTGCGGCTGCTGTTGCGGCCAAAACACACAACTTTTTCTATTAGCCCGGACTTTGCCGATTTTTCCTTTTCAGATAAATTCTGATGCGTCTTTAATATCAGTTTGTCATCAGACCTCGCCTTGCTGCCACCCACAACTGATTATCAACAGCAACAACAACAGCAGCAGCATCGACAGCTGTTTCCATCAGCGATTTCATGCTTGTTTCTCTTATTTTTCTCCTGATGAGTTTTCGCGTAAGCAGCTTCAATAAATTATTGCTAAACATAATTCATACAGCATTTTGCAATTTGGCTTCAGTGTGAGCCTCGTGGCATTAGAGCTGTTGGCACGCGACGCAGCGGGGGAAATGAATGAGTTTTTGGTCCAAGTGATAAGCGAGTGTGGAGTTGGGTGGGAGAGAGAGGGTAAGAGGGAGAGTGAGGGAGATGGAGAGGTAGAGAGAGAGAGAGAGGGGAAGAAAGAGAGAGAGAGAGAGAAAAAAAAGAAAGAGTGAGGAGATAGGGAAGGGAGAGAAAGAAAGAGAGAGATAAGGGAAAGAAGAAGGAGAGAGATAGAGGGAGGGACAGAGAGAGAAGCAAGATAGAGGAGTGATAGAAGAGAGAGATGAAGAGAAAGAGGGAGGTAAAAGAAAAGCGAAACAGATAAAGCGTGAGAGAGAGATAGGTAGACACAGGGAGGGGGAGAGAGGGAGAGAGAGAGAGATATGGAGGGAACGAGAGGGAGATGGAGACATAGACAGAGAGAGAGAGAGAGAGCAAGAGTGATTAACTTCTTCCCAAACAAGCCTGAATGCTGAGCTCCACGATGATCTTGGCCATACTCACGATTCACAGTTCTCTATGAGTTTGGCATTTCCCGTTCACAATTGGTAAGAAGCTTAAGAAATTTGAATCTGTTGATTATAATTGCTTTAAGCAATAGTCATATAGAGAAGCACCTGCTGCCTGAGTTGGCCCTCAGCTTCCATTTGAATGCTGCTGCGAAGGACTTAATTGAATTGGGAGGCTGTAAAATGTTGTTTATGAAATTGCGTTTGGCACTGTTGGGAAAGTTGAACCATTTCTCTGTCTCCCGCTCGGCCCCACTCTCGCCGCTCTGTTGAGCTGGCGAAATAAATCAAATGCGGCCCTGGCATTGATTACGAATCAATGAAGTCGAGCAAGCAGCAAGCGCGCAGCAGGCGGCAGCTACCCTAAGTGCCGCCCTTCGCTGGCAGGTGAGTTCAGGTGCTGCTGTGGCAGTTGCAGCTGCGCTGCGCTGCTAATTTACTAGCGTTAATTAATGGCAAAATTGGAAATGTACGCTTTGAACTTTGAACCGCAGACGCCGCGACAGGCGCCACTTAAAGAGTTAACGCCATGCCCCAAGAATCGGTCCACACAAAGGAAATCGGAACACTCCTGCCTCAGCTGCTGCTGCGGTTCGCCTCTCGCTCGAAAGTTGCAAATTGAGTCGACGGCAAAGGCTTTCAGCTTGTTTTTTGGCCAAGAGCACGCAAGACCCCAGTCAGCCAGCCAGCCAGCCAGCTAAATTATGCCAAAGAAGTGGGAAATTCTTAGTTTCTCAATATGGAGGAAGAACAACGCACGAGGCAGTCGACTGGCACTCAAGGTCCTGGCCTGGCCAGAGGCAAACATTTGATTTGCCGCCAGACTAATTTTGCATGCAGCGCACAAAGGCAGACGAAAAACTGCAAAAGGCAGCGCCATCTATTGATCGGTAGACAATGAGTGGCGTGGAAGGGGGGGGGTGGTGGGTTAAGGGGAAGGGAGGGAAGGAGAGGGCCAGCGGATAGCAGTCACACAGTCACAGTCACGCAGACGATTGATTTTGGTAACGGGCCATTGTCACGCCGTACACAATCGAAAGCGGTGACTTAACTAGATTGAAGCACAGCATGGCCAACTTGACTTTAAGTCCTGCCAAGATGGCCAGGCCTTAACTTAAAGCAGCCAATGCAGCGCACAGCAGGGATGGCCACTAACACGTACGCATATGCTATTGAAAATATATGTGTGTATATATGTACGTATGTATGTATGTATGTATGTATGTATGTATGTTTATGTGTTGTATGCACGTATGTACACAGAGACATCCACTCGAGCACTCAACTCGATACGCTGGACACCCGCACGGCGAGTGCATTTTGGTAGTTCGAACACGAAATATTTTATTATTATATATAATTTGCCATTATGATGATTATACATGGTATGCGGATTTGGATTTCGATTACCCTTGCGCTGGCTCCAGTTCGATTTTGCAGATTCAATGAACGTCGCCTACGACGCTTCGCTGTGCTGTGCATACTTTATGGCCCCACACAGAGGGGACAAGCTGGCAGCGAGCTGGACCATTGGATGGACTCAAAGCTGACCAATTCCAATGCGTATGAGTGCCCATCTACCTACCTCCCACTCATCGACTCTAGCCCCTCTCTCTCTCTCTCTCTCTCTCTCTCTCTCTGTTGGGGAAAAAATATATAGTTGTATGGGCAATCTGTCGGTCATCCACTTCCTGCATGTAAATCCACACGTCAGCTGCAGTTCAGCAAGCAAATAAAATCGCTTTTATCATTTATTAACAACTTTTCCATATTTGATGTGCACAAAGGCGACGTTCAATGTAATTTTAAAAGTCGCAATTATCGAGTCACTGACGCGCGGCAAACATCAAACGGCCTGGACAACAAATTGCATTTCGGCTCTGGCTCTGGCTCTGGAGTTAATAAAGTCTCATAAAGGCTGCCATTTGGGACATTTTTTAAATTGGGCAGATATAGTCGCTTAAACATTCTCTCTGTAAGCAGTACATGCCATTCATTAATCATCAATCACCTAATTGTTCATTAGACTCTCATTAGTCTTCATGCATTTATTAATGTATCAGAAATACATTTGCCATTCATTACTCATCCTTCATTTAAAACTGAATCATTCCTAGATTAAGGCATACAGCAGATAAACATCAGTCAGACATCCATCAGAAATGAGACATTCATTACGTATGCATCAGTCATCAGGCAATTAGGATTAGTCATTCATCAGTCATTCATCAATTATACATTAGTCATCATGCATATATACTAAAGTATTGCCATTCATCAGCCATACATCAATCAACAATGATCTATACACTCAAAAGTCATCATTCATTCATTATTCATTCATCATTCATCACGCATTCATCATATACATTTTGTTTTCATAACACATTCGTCAGACATACATCAGTCGTCAATTATATTCATTGAACAGCCATTACACATCAATCAAGCATACATCACTCTAGCATCAGACATCAATCAGACGCACATTAGGCATACATCAGTCATTCAACTGAAATACATCAAGCATACATCTCGAGATGAACTACACAGATTCATTTGGTTTCCTTGCATTAGTTATTATTAATGAAACTATTGATTGATTGATTGATTGTTACATCAATCACATATTATACATCATCATGTACATATAATCTCTGACTGAGTGGCAAACCCTATACATCCAATTCCCCCACTGACTAACGAGCACATGTAGGCGGGGCATCAATCACACATACATCACTTAGCAGTCATTAGCCATTGACAGGCAGACAGATTAGTTATGCAACAAGCATCCATTTGCATCCATTTGGCATGCTTCAGGCTGCAGGCTTAGCCAGCTGCTCGATGATAGCTTCTATTGTCGTAGACCCAGCATCGGTTCCCGTCCTAACATATTTTTCGGACGCTTCAAGCAAGTTGATTGACGTCAAAATTTGGGCCAATTGCTGGAATTATAATGGCCGGAATTGTCATCAGATTGTCTGTCGCGCTTTGACATGCACATCATTAGCAATGGATGCGGCGGCGGCGGCGGCGGCATCGCTTGCCGCATAAATTAAGCAGCTTGCAACAGCAGCAGCCGCCGCCAAATGGGGCAAGGGCAAGGGCAAAGGACCAAGGAAAAAGTGGGAGGCGCTCGAGTTGCACTTAATTAACAGCAATAAGAAACAGAAATTAACTGCAGACAGAGGCACAAAGCGCACATGATTAACATAATGAAGATGCTGATGAAGAGTGATGAAAATGGCGAGTGCAACAGATGCGAGTGGCGGCAAATGACGGCGATGGCTGCGGCGGAGGCGTGGCCCTGCCGTTGGTCTAAGCAAAGTTCGCCTGCGCAAAAGTCTCATAATTCGCTGAGCTAATTTTGGCTCGTTAGTTGGGGACGTGACGGGACGCCGGGCCACGATGCAATAATAATTGCGTTAATAATTGCTAATGGGCTCCAATCGTTTGCCAGCGTGTTGCGCAACAAATGTTGCCAAAGCGGCATGGCAACAAATGTTGCCAGCACGCTGCGCTGCCCAATTGGCAGAGCGATTCGTGTTGCCTTCGTCGGCATCAGTGTCGGCGGCGTTCGTTTGCCGTCGGCTTCGGCTCCTGTGACAGGACATCCGCTGTGCAACCAGTGCTCGTTGCAGCGCCAAACAGGCAAGTGGCAAGTGGCAAGTGGCAAGTGGCACCCAAAATCCACCTTGCACCAATTGTCAGCCCTTAACCGCCTCTCCTCCTCCTCTCTCCTCCCGCCCAGCTCTCCACCTCGCTCGCTTACATATTCATATTCATTTTCAGTGTCAATTGCAGTTTTCAATTTCGGTGTCAGAGTAGCTTGCCGCCCTCTGCAACTACCCGCTCGGCGAAGGTGCTGCAAACCAAGTTGCAAGTTAAACGCGCTGCAACAATTTCAAGTATTTCCGGCTGTATCTATGGCCAAGAAGTAGAAGAAGTAGCAGCAGCAGGCAATACAAACGGCCTCCTTTGCATTCCACGCATAGCTCAGCACGCAAAGCGCAAATGCGGGTGGCAGCTATCGCAAACAAAAATGCCCCGAAAACTGCCAGAAGAAGCAGAAGTAGAAGTAGAACCAGCAGCAGCTAAAGTAGTGGCATACAAAATACAACAAAGTCACGACTGGATGATACCCTGCAAGTGGGAAGCACTTTCAGTGTGAGCTGAGAGCGAGGAGTAGAAGCATAGGGAGATAAACTTAAGAATGCTTGGAATGATGTATCATAGGGTGTATGATGGGAAGATGTATGATGGAAAGGTGAATGATGCAAACATTTTTAATGGAAATATGTATGATGGAAGGGTGGTTAATATAGGATGAATTATTTGTATAGAAAAATGTATTATAGAAATATGTTTGATGGAAAAATATATGATGGCAGAAAGCATGATGGAAGGATGGCTGTTGAATGGATGTATGATGGGAAAATGTAAGATGAAATAAGGACTGCTGATAGGATGTACGATGAAAAGAAGAATGGTGGAAGGATATAAGATCATATAGCATATAGTAAGATGTACAATCATACATACGAAACATAACTATCTATCATATATTCTATAGCTCTATCACATAACATACATCAATATATTACCTCCTTGATCACCACACACCTGTACCAAAAGTAAATACCCTCCTTATTCACACACCCAAGGGTAAACAGACAAAAGAACAGCGCAACAAAAAAAAAAAAAAAAAAAAAACACAACTCAACGCAACCCAAAACCAGCAAGAGAAACAGACTCAAACAAGGCTCGACTTAACCTTTAACCAGAGAGAGAGAGAGAGAAAAAAACTGAGCAACAGACAAGGAGGAAGGGAGCACTTAGGTATCCAATGGGGCAACTGAAGCCACCTTCAATCACCTCTACCTGTGGCTCATTTGCCCAGGCGGGTCTACCTCTCCAATTGCCTCGACTGAGCAACAGCAAAAGCCAAAAACTCGTATATAAAGTTCGTGCACAAAGATTGCGTAAGCAATCTGACATTGAAATCAAACTGATGGAGAGATAAACAGGTTGATAGATGGATGTATAGGTCGATAGATAAGATAGATAATTTAGATTATATAGATAATACAAATAATATAAATAAACAGATACAAAGCTACTTAGATATAAAGATACATCTACATGCGTATCTATGTACCTAGATACATTTGTATCTACATATCTACACACATACATAGACTACACAGAACTAAGCCTGAGTCTTTCTAAAGACGCATCCAAGCAACATTCAAATATCTATCTAATCTGGTATAAAATGGTGAATCGAAGAGCATTTGAAATGGTCTTTGGGAATGGGAAGCGGCGCTAACTTGACATCAAGTGAATGCATTCAAAGACTTCAATATCTGGCGAATGGTTAATCAAATCAAACGAAGCGCAGTGAACAGACTTTGTATAGCTGAAGCGCAAGCCAACAACTGACTATACAAAAAGCGCAAAATGCATGAAAGAAAGAGAGGGAGAGACTGTGAGAGAGTGGGAGAGAGGGGGAGCGGAAGGAAGGGCGACAACAACTGGAGGCCACTTTGGCAATTTAAACTGAAAGTAATTCCACTAAAATGTTTTAACAAATTCAAATACAAATGGCGCAAAAGGGAGTCGAAGGACCGACTAGACACAAGGATGCGGATATGCTGCTCGACTGCCTCAGGTGCGGCAGGTGAGGCCCAGACAAAGGCCTGGCCTAGCCGGGCCGCAACGTGCCCGCGCTGCAGCGCGTTCCGTGTTTACCCCATCGTCTGAGCAAGCACGGCGAAATTTGAAAGTGAAATCAAACAATCCGAAAATAACTTGAAAACAATGTCAAGCATTTCTCGGACTGCTTTACTTTATCTTAACCTTTGTTTAGCTTTTTTTTTAATTTTTTTTTTTATTGTCATAGATATGTTGGTAGGTTGGTGTGTGTGCAACAGTTGTTGCATCAGAGCAAAAATCAAGGAAAAGTTTAAGATTTCGTTATACCTAGGCATATTTCCTTAGGTCTTACACGTTTCAGACTTTGAGATATATGTATTTATATAGTGATATATGAATATATAGATATGTATATATATGTATAGATATATAAGAATATATATAATCAGCATCATTCTGTTCTTTGCTTCATAAGCTAGAATAGTCACAGCTCCATAGGGAAAAAAACGGAACTGCTTAGGACAAACCCTTGTTGCCTTTGAGAAAGGCTTAGGAAACTAGACAGAAAGACTTGTTTTTATACTATAACTATATATACATGGATAAATATTTTATATACACATATATACACCATAAGAAACAATCAAGTTTCATATGAGGTCAGTTCAACTTAAGTCAACTTTCTTCCAGCTCAACTCAAGCATTCAATCAATCAATCAATTGCATCCTTGATGAGCGCTGTTGTTGAGTTAATTAAGGTATTTAGTATTATAGAAGTAGTATATATTTTATATAAGCTTACGTTTCTAATAGTCTAGTATATATTTCCAGAGATCGACTTCATCTTTCACACACTCAGTGTAAGCGCCTTTCTTGGATTTACTTTGACAGCGTTCAAAGACGAACGTTTTCTTATTGGTTCCAGCTTGGCTCGTTGCAGGTGTCCTATTGTTATTGTCGTCGTTGTTGTTGTTTTTGTTGTTGTAACCGCAACAGTTGCGGCGACACTTTTGTCGCTTTGTAGTAGCAAAGGACACTCGAGTCAAGTGCAGCCGAGAAGCAACTGTTGAGACTTTAGTCTGTAGCGAAAACGTAAACGTAAATGTAAACGTTGATTCCATTCAGCGTTTCAGCGCGCTGTCAACACGCACAGGTGAGCTGTGGATGTGGCAAAGCAGCTGATATACCTTAGTTGGCCCTGGCAGGGGCCAAAAAGTTACCTCAAGCAGCTGCCAAGTGACTTGAAAGTGCTTGAGCGCATCCTTAAGCAGGATATCAACTGGCAAAAGCATTGCGAGCTGCGCACTAGTTGTAGTTGTAGCAGAGGCGCAGGCAGAGGGGGGGGGGGGGAGGGGCGGTATGATGCTGAGGCGGAAATCTCAGCGACAATGTCAAAGAGCCAAGCACACACAGAGAGAGAGAGAGAGAGCTAGAGTGAGAGCGAGACAGACTGTGTCCACACTCTGGACGCACCCGCTAGCCACTGTAACCGACCTATCCCCGCACTCACACTCCTCTGGCAACCACGCCCCTGCGCCCAAGTCGCGACCGCGTTGGCAGCACGTTGTGGCCTTTTATTAGATACGTGCTGTATCTCTGTTTACCAAGTTTGATGGTGTTAATGCCTTTTGTTCTTGTTGCTCCGATATACATCTATGTCAACCAGACACACTGCCACATGCCGCATGCCACATGCCGCTTGCCACTTGCCTTGCGGCCAAGCGAGAACAACGTTCCAGCTCGAATATATAGAGCGGCTGGGGCAGAAGCCCATCAAAAGTGCAGCGTATGTGCTTTTGACAGGGGAGTGGGTGGGGAGAGGGGAAAGAGGGGCGACGTGGCAACCTTGAATAGCCCACAGCCAAAACGACTTTAGCGTTCAGCTTTAATGCCCAAAGGAGTGTGTATAAAAATGTAATTAAAATCTACAAAAAGTGCTACGATTTTCTAAATGTCAACAACAACAGAAGCTAAAGCTCGAGCTGTAGAGCTACAAATCGGACAACAACACAACTGCGGCAACAACTCTCGCAGCGCATTAAAAATGCAACAAGAATTGTGTTTGGGTTGCAATCGGAGGTCATGAGAGCCACACGACTTGACCAGCAAGCAGAGGCGTAGAGGTGGGCAACCAGGACAGGGGTCAAGGGAATTAAATATGGTATAAATTGAAGTAAAGAAAAGTCTAGATCTATATCATAATTTGTATATAGTAATTCGATTTGCTTATCTGAGAGATCTGTCGTGGCATTGAAAACCCCTTAGCTGTCCCTGCACACTAGCCGCAAGGACAGTGGAGGACAGTAAAGTCCAGTCCAGAACTCGTCTCAATTCAACTTAATTCGAGCCAGAACCTAGCTGCTGCTATACCCTGTACCACTCGAGCATGTGTGTGAACAGAGGGCTACATAGGGTATATAGATATATAGATATAGATATAGATATAGATATAGATATAGATATAGATATAGATATAGATATAGATATAGATATAGATATAGATATAGATATAGATATAGATATAGATATAGAGATATAGAGATATGGAGATATAGAGATATAGAGATATAGAGATATAGAGATATAGAGATATAGAGATATAGAGATATAGAGATATAGAGATATAGAGATATAGAGATATAGAGATATAGAGATATAGAGATATAGAGATATAGAGATATAGAGATATAGAGATATAGAGATATAGAGATATAGAGATATAGAGATATAGAGATATAGAGATATAGAGATATAGAGATGTAGAGATGTAGAGATGTAGAGATAGAGAGATAGAGAGGTAGAGAGATAGAGATAGAGAGAGATAGCAAAAGAGAGGTATCCGCTAGTCGTGCTTGCTCGCTTTCAGCATCCGTTGCAGTCGTCCGCAACTGCAGCGGCAATCTCCCGAGCCGGAAATGCGCAAAACTAACGGATAATGGCAAATGGCAAATGGCGGCGTTCGGGTAACTGTCGCAGTAGGGACAGGAGCAGAGGCAGGGGCTGAGTCTGAAAGGGTAACAGAGGTAGGGACAGCATCCGAGGGAGTGCGCAGGCAAGCAGCACTTCAAATGGGGCGACACATTGAGAAAGTTAAAAGCCAAAATGAATACGGGCAGAGCAGAGCAGGCAGAGCGAGACACAGAGTGCCAGAGAGGGAGGGGCAGAGGGAGAGGCTTTGGCTGTTGCCACATAAACTGCGAATAAGGCTAAATGTCATGGTTATGTTTACATGCGGTGCAAATGCAACGGAAATGGCAGTTAAAACTTTTTGCGGACGCGCAATTAAAGCAAATTAATGCAAAATGCATAAAGTGGGGCAGGCGCCAGTGCTAGGAGGTGGGCGAGCGTATGGTTAGGGGCGTGGCAGCCTTGAGCTGATGCTGATTTGGATGGACAAAATGCTCGGACAGCGGCGACCGCAGTCGCGTTGCATGTGGCAGCAATCAGCAGAGCTGTAAATTATCAAACACGAAACGAATCATGCGGCATGCGGCATGTGGCATGCGGCATGCGGCATGTGGCGGCATTTTTACGTAGGCGACATGTGGCAAGGGGCTGCATAAATGCATTGGAAATATGAAGTGAGCTACGTATAAGTAGCTCAGGTGCCGCATGCCACAAACAGTTGCAACAGCAGCAATCTAAATTGGAAGCACGTCAATAAGCCAAGGCGTAGTGTCAATCAGGTGAACATAGATAGACGGAGGAGGGGCAGGGGCAGACAATAGGGTGGGGTCATTCGCACATGCAACATGCTGTGGTATGTGGCACGTGGCACGCACAGTGTGTACGCATTAAACGTTTCGGTGAGGCCTCGACTCGACTCGACTTAACTTGACAGCAAGCAAAAGCGAGCGAGAGGCCGGGAGTGAGGTTGAACGAGAGAGTGAGAGAGACAGCGAGAGTCTTGAACGGGGCTTTGGCATTGGCTTTGTCTGCGGCTCTATTGACTTAATTGCTATTCTAAACATGTTGCACTTCATTGTTGCCACACGATGATGCCAGCGCATGGGCAACAGTCAGCCATTTAAGGGCCACGCCTACACACACACAGAGAGGGGCTTTGCAGCTGAGTGGTTAGAGAAATCTAGTCGAACGCCTTGTCACGTTGCGGTAATTAAATTATGTGCAGCTGCGGGAGGTCGCTCGACTGCTACCCAGAAGGCAGCACGGCAAAAGGGGGGCATCTGGGTAGCCGATCCGAGAGTGGAGCTTACCATCGGAGACATTGTGGCAAATTAAGTTTGTCTCCGGTGTGCAACATTGAAAGACCAAATGCGCACTCAATTCAGGGAGTGACAAGAGCTGGAAAAAAAATTATGAAAACCAGAGCTGAAGATTAAAGATATATATAAATTGATATAGTTATATAGATAGATATATATATATAGATATAGTTAGAAGCTGAGAAGCTCAACTATATAACATTTGAGCAGTTAAATTATATGAACTATATGAACCATAGAAAATAAATAAACTATAAGAACTAAAGAACTAAGTGAACTATACGAGCAATATGAGCTACATTCCCTATATGAACTATACGAAATATATGAGCTAAATGAACTATATGAACTAAAAAAGCTATATGAACTATATGAACTATATGAACTATAAAAACTAAATGAACTATATGAACTAAATGAACTATATGAACAATATGAACTATGTATATGAACTATATGAGCAATATCAACTATATTCTCTATATGAACTCTATGAACTAAATGAGCTATAACTAATATATAGCAAACATATAGTTCAATTTGAGCTAAAGGAACAATAGGAGTTATATGAACTATATGAACTATGTGAACTATATGAACTAGTTGAACTATATGAACAATGTGAACTAACTAATATATAGCAAACATATAGTTCATTATGAATTGAAGGACTAAAGGATGTGACTCGCTCTGCATCCACTTGTTATTTCGAGTCTCTTCAAGCATTCGATTGTCTCTAATCGCATTCCCCTATGCTTAGTTCATCGATTTAGAAATTGCCTTTTGCATCCCTGGTTGATCGAAGAAGATGCAACTGCTGCTGCTGCTTCTGCTCCTGTTGACTGCACAACAATTAGAATGGTAAACTTTTCTGGGCGAGCGTCCAGTATTTTGCTTTATTATCTTGAGTCATTGTTTTGGCTCTTTGGTCTTTGCCATTGCTTTGCCATTGCCTTTGCCTTTGCCTTTTGCTGTTGCCATTTCACTTGGCAAATTCAACAACAATTGCAAATACGAGTAGTTAATATTTATTTATTTGGCATTTGTGCTGCAGATGCCACTTGCCACTTGCCACTGCTGTTGCAACAGTTTGCTTGCCTTGCAGCCTCATGTGTTTGCTGCGTTTTTCTTGGCAATGCACTCGAGTCCCTTTTAATTAGTTTGTGTGCCAAGGCCACAGAGCACTTGACCGCATCAACAAATAAATAAATAAATAAATATATATATATAAATTGTTGGGCAAATACGTATATCAACAATTGAATTCAATTATGCATAACTAATTGCATTTGCCGCAACTCTGAGCTCAGCTCCCACCATCAACTTCAGGCAAATTGGATTACGACAACTTTTTCATTGTTTCTCATTTTTGTGAACTAATCCAATTGCTAAAAAAGTTAAAGCTGAAATGAAGAGCCCTTTAGCTCTATGTAATCATAGACTAGAAGAAATGATATTTGATGGCTACGGCCTGTGATTCCTGCTTAATCATAGAGTGTTAATAGCTGATTTTTATAAATAAAAATCCAATTTATAGAAGTTGACTATAATGATATGACATTCCTTTAAATATAGATGATTTAAGTTCCCATTAAATTCGAGGTGTATTCAAAAAGTATACCAATTTTTTGTATAAGAATTTTTACCTCTACTTATTACGTATACTTAATATTCCAATATTACTACTATGCTACTCCTAAAATTAATTAGGTAACTTTAAATCATCTCAACTTCAGAAATAACTCGCAGCTGACTTCAGATCATTACCCGAGTTAAAAAAAAATGATAATAACTTTTTTATATACCCAGCCCAGATTCACTTTGATATGCCAGTTAGATCATATACTGATTTTTGGCGGTTATTTATATCCACTTTTGTCCAGTGAATGCGGCATTTGTTATAGGTTTCTGATGCTGCTCGCGGCACTTGCCCATAATGTGTCCAGTTTTATTACATATTGAGAGCTTATTGTCAGCACAACACACACGCACACAAGGGCAATTTTTGTTAAAAATATATAAAAAGGAGAAAACTATTTGTGAAGCGAGAAAATCAGGAAATGTGAAGTTTGTATACACTTCGGACGAGGCTCCACAGTTGAAAGTATATTATATATATACTAAAAGATAAGGTAAATAGAGAATGCTCCTAATCTGAATAGCTATGTCTTGAGACAAGCCCAGATACTAGTTAGTCCAGTTCTTAATACAGACTCGGGTATATATGTATTCTGAAGTGAGTTCCATCTCTAAACAGACAGACTTTAAGGTTTCAAGTTTCTCTCTTCATAATTCTTATTATTTGTATTCGATATAATTTCAAATCAAATCTAAATCTATAGATGTTTTTCTATACCAAAGCTTGACTTTTCTATGACATCTTCAATTAATATTTCTTCAAGTTTCTTCTTTCTAAACTACAATTTCCATTGCTTCCTTAAACTTATTTAAATCGCTTCACTCTACAAATCGAAGTTCTTATGTGATTAACCCTAACCGTTTTTAATCACAAACTTCTTCAAGCTTCTTTCTCTTCAATTAATTTCAACTGGAAGTATATGGACTCCGTTTACTGTATATTGAAGATAGTGAGAAAAGGCAACAGCAAAATGCCCCAGAGCCCAATAAGGGATGATGGGAATTTTGCTAAGAATTTTTCATTTCCTTTTACGCTGTGTGTGTGTGTCAAGTGGGATTGGTTTTGGGGAGGGGCCATAGATATTATTGCCACATCCCAGAATCCCTACCTCCTGCCACTACGCAATCTCAATGCTGATGCTGTCCCATTCAGACGATTCAATATATATACATATATATATATATCTTCAGCTGAGAAACGTTCGTATATCATTTATGTATTCGGTTTATTGTCATATGTGTGACAGCCAATGAAGTGTCCCACCAATGGACTCAGTTCCTGGCCACTTCAACTACAAATACTTCAAATGGGGGCGGATATTGCCAGCCACTTTAAGTTACACAGAATCAAATGGAAATCTTATGGCCCAGAGCTAATATGCAACGCGTCGAGTTATACTGCAGGCATCTCCGAAACGCAATATCTAAATCGACCTCAGGCTGAGTTATTTCCTTATGTGAGGCACATGTGTGAATGGCGTTGGCATTGGAAAATCTATCTGCTTGGAGTTATTAAAATAAAATATATAAATATAAATATATATATGTATATATATATAAATATATACATATATATATATATAAAATATATAAATATGCAAATCTGTTTAATTGCTAGAAGTTGAATGCATTCAGAATTCGATTCCTGAACAACATTTTGCCTAACACTAAAATTGTTTTCAATTAATTTCTTGTGGTATTCTACATGAAATTGAACAAATTTTTTAAGACACTCAAATTCGAGAACTCTTCAAATTAATTTTAACACTGAACATTTTTTTTATTACAAATTTTAAAAATAATTTTTTAGTATTAAAAATTTTATTAATATTAAAAATTAAAAAAAAAAAACAAGATTTTTAATAAAAAATTTACTATAAACAGATCGACAAATTCTAAGTATTTTTTTAAATTTCTAATTTAAAAAAAATAAATTCATAATTTAAAAAAAAATAATAATTTAAAAAATTCTAAATTAAATCAAAGTCCAAATATCATTTTTGTAGATTTTATTTAATACTATAAGTAAGAAAAAAATATTGTTATGATTTTTGAAAATATATATAGTATTTTACATATATTTTTTATTTTTTAATATTTTTTTAATATTTTTTTATTTTAATATTTTATTTCATATATATTTTTTTTTAAATTTACTCTACGTCTATCCAATTCATTTAGATGTTGACTTATAGCAACAGATGTAAAGGAACATGAAAGTCGTTATCAGCCAACTGAATCAGGGTAACTTTCGTAGTATGATTATTGTTTAAATATTATAAACCTAATTTGGTTACGTGTTTGGCCATAAACTTTGATTATCAAATCAAATCTGAACTTTAAAATGGTTTTTCGCACTTCGTGCGCCTCTCTGCCAGCTTTCCTTTCCCCCTCTTGGCTGGCTGGCTGGCTGGCTGGCCGCTCATTCCCGCTCCTTGGCTCGGCTGGCAGCGTTTCCACTTTGGCTGTCATGTACAATAAATGAAATCAAAAAGGCAAAACCGATTACAAAACTTGTCAAAGTTGTTTGCCTGGCCGACAATCTACTGATAATTACTATCTGGGGAGCACTAACTTATAGCTGAAAGTCTTTGCCCGCACCACTGACCTGCCTGTCTGCATGTTCGCGCCCCTCCGCTGCCCTCTGTCCCAGCCTTTGCATCTCTCTCTTGGCATTCAACTTGTGGATACTTTCTTGCGGCGTCTTGAACTTTGCTCAAATTTCCAAATACCCTAGCCTAGGATACTCTGCTTTGGCCATGAATTGTGTTGAGCTGCCTAGAATATGATATATGTCAATCTCTACGAACCAAAATATCTGAGAAGCTTTCATAATAATATTTGATTTATCTCAACTCTTCAATAGCATATATATAGTGAATCATCTAGAAATCCAAAGTCATTTTGAAAAATTTCCGAACTCAGATTTCTTTCTACAGACCAGAGCAGCCTAGAGTATCTACTATTCTCATTTCGTCGTTAACTATTTAACTTTTATTTATTTTATTTTTCATCGCAAGTATAGAGGAAACGAAGAGCTGGTCTCTGGCAATCAGCGAATCGAAATCGAAAAGGCAAAACGTGTGTCAGCAGAAAACGGCGAAACTGAGCTCAAGACGCGCGCAACACGATGCCTCTCAAGGCGCAGAAAAAAAAAATATCAGAAGCAAGCAGGCTAGACCATAAGTGATGCTCGACTAAAGTATACCCTGTTTCGTTCTACTTTCTTTAGTACTATTTAATGAGATATGCCTGATTGAAATATACTCTGCTTTGTTTATGCTAATGGCAATTTCTCTATTTACTATATCTTTTGAAGCTGAAGACACTTAGAGAAAATTAAATAAGCAGGCTATGATAAAATTATACAAACTGAATCGGTCTAAAATGCCAACTAATATCTTATATTTCATATACAATATCTGATCTATATACTATAATATATACAATAATAATATATGTAGATAATATAATATAAGATCTATCTACTATAGGCTGCAACACTAAAACTCTTTGACTTGCTGACTTCAGGGTATTCGAAATAGAAATAGAAATAGAAATAGAAATGAAGCAAACTTGCTTGCAGCTTGTCTACCTGCCACGCCCACTATTTCTACATGTGTATAAAGATCTGAAAATAAAAAGATTTTTGTTGCTGTGTGTTTTGTTGCAATTATTTAACTTTTCATAACTCATCTAACTAATATTGCAATCTACGCGCCAGATACTTGTTGACAACACGCACACAGACACACACACACACACACACACACTCCAAGAGAGGGGGCGTGGCATGTGTGACAACATTGTTGACTTGTCTCCGAAAGTCTCACTTGCGAATTCAGTCAAATATTACTTTGCAACTGTTGCAAGCGCTTTGCAGCCCCAGTTGGCGGGGTGGCGGGGGGCGTGGCGCCGTCTTAACGGTATTCGGTTGCAACTTGCAACGCAGCGCACACATTGCAGCAGCGGACTAATTAAATATGATAAATATGAGACGAGCAACTTTTTGCGGCGCGTGTCAACAGCTGAGATGAGGGATTTATCAGCTAAACTCCATCCTTCTTCCCTACCTACCCTTCCCCCCCCCCCCTGCTTCTATCGCTTTAGCAGCTTATAAAGTTGCGTTCAAAGCTGCAGCCAAATTTCGTTAACAACTATTTCTATGGCAGCGCGTTTTGGGAGATTAACAGAGCCTAGAGTTTTGATGCATCTAGAGAGGAGCTTAGTTACAGGTATTAGCGAGAAGAGATTAGCGAGTTGCATTTAACGAGTTGACTGCACCGAATGGAAAGTGCTCATTTGCGATGGGGACTACAAAATGGAGAGTGGCGAGTGGGAAGTAGAGGGTAGGGAGTTACGGGTGAAGAGCAATTAACGAGTCGAGAATACCAATCAGTAGTAGAGAGAAACGAGTAAAAAATAATGAATAAAAAATAACGAGTAGAAGGTAATAAGTAGAAAGTAACGAGTAGAAAGGAACGAGTAGAAAGTAACGAGTAGATAGTAACGAGTTGAAAATAACGGGTAAAAAGTAACGAGTAGAAGGTAATGAGTAGAAAGTAACGAGTAGAAGGTAACGAGTAGAAGGTATTGAGTAGAAAGTAACGAGTAGAAGGTAACGAGTAGAATTGAACGAGTAGATAGTAACGAGTTAAAAGTAACGGGTTAAATGATACGGATAAAAAGTAACGAGTAGAAGGTAATGAGCAGAAAGTAACGAGTAGATAGTAACGAGTAGAAAGGAACGGGTAAAAAGTAACGAGTAGCAGGTAACGAGTAGAAAGTAACGCGTAAGAAGCAGCGAGTGGAGAGTAAAGGGTAACGAAAAATTAGTAAGAGAGAAGGAATATAAAGCATAGCGAGTAGCAAGTAGTAAGTGGAGTGTAACGAGTGTTATAATGAATTAGTAATCAACGAGTGAAGAGCAGCAAGTTAAAACTAACGAGTAGCGAATAGCCAGTAGTAGTCAGTAGCGATTAGCGATTATCTAGCAATGACTTTTGACTTTAGTAAGATACTACGCCCGCTGTTCATTGAGCAGCAGATAGCGTGTAAGGTAACAACTCTCAATTAATTACAAGTAGCGAGCACAGGCGTTAAGAAGCGACAAGTGAAAATCAATGACAATTAATTCAAGCAAAAGCAGTTGCTGCATATCAATGCTCTCTTAAGTAACTTAAACCTCTTGCTCCAATTAAGGAAGTGAAACAATGGGAAAACGCACTCATTATTATGGAGATGGTGAGCAGCTCTAGTGCGTAGAGCAAACGAATTTTATTTGTATAATGATCAATGCTAGTCTTGGTCTGCTTAAAGCTGAAGTATCCATTGACCGAGTTCACATTCAAGTTCCAGCAAGAAGCCTTATTCACAGTTTGTTTCACAGCCTAACCAAAGCTCAAATCGTATTTAGATCAAGATTTCTTTTACAGATCGTCACGCGCCACAATCCGAACCCAAAACACTCCTGCAGCCAATTAGCAAAAACTCAGACAAAGGACAGGAATTGGCACAGGAATAGGTTCAAGGACAAGGACACAAGAGACATCACCTCGGGTTGTGGGGCTGCAGGTTGTTCTTGTTGTCACATTCAAAGAGCAGACCGAAAAATCGGCGACAGTTTTAGGCCTGGTCCAGCTGCCACGCCTCCCCTTCCCATAACTCCGACCATCATAAACGCCTGCGTGTGGCCCCGGCCAGAGCGGGCAAGTTTTTCGATTATGTGCTCGTAAAAGTTGGCTCGTTTGTTGCTTTTGTTGCGAGGGGCCACACAAATATCCTTTGTCCATGCACAAAAACAAAAGCCACATGTTTCACCAGGGGGTTGGAGCGGGCCCAATGTCATAAACAAGTAATAAAAAAATATAAAAAGCTGAGAACGCGTCGCGCTGTGATTACCATGTGATCATCATCAAAACCAACGGCAGCAGACACTCGCTCCGCCACTCTCGCTCCCCACTGCCATAAACCCGTCGTGCCCCCAACCAACGGACATTTACCATCTGCTGCTTAACTGCCTTTGTTGTCTCTGACTGCGTGCGCGTAGCCCCCGCCCTGCGGACGACTCCAAAGAGCGACAGCTTTGCGAGTTCTTAGAGCCGAGTGTGGGCTTACGATTGCCATAAACAGTTTTGTGGCAGTTTTGCCATTGACTAGTGCTCGAACTAGGTCAAATGCTGATCGGAAAATTAGGCAGGAAGATTAGCAGAGGAAATTGATTTTAACTGCATGTTAAATGCCGACAAGTGGCTGTCGCTCGGATGTGGGCTTTAGTTTGTTGATTAAATAAACTTATTTTAACAGCATGTTAAATGCACTTGTTAAACTTTATAGACACAGGCAGTTGATTGTTCTAGAGCCAACTAAGTTGAAATTTTCTGAGATTAGAAATTTATAAATAAAAAGTTTATTTTTAACTACATGTTAAATGTGCTGGTCAAGCATGATCAATGCCGAGGCTAACTCTGGTGTATATATATTATATTTGTTGACAATGAGAAATTAAAAATTTACTAAAATTGAACTACGTGTTAAATACGCTTGTCAAACTTGACTAAGGCAGGTTGTTGAGCTAAAGGAGCCCATTTATATTGACAAGGGGAAATTGAAATATTTTAAAATTTAACTGCATGTTAAATGTGCTTGTCAAACTTAACCATGGCAAGAGACTAGTTGTGAAGCTAAAATAGCCCAATAATAAAATTTTAAATTTACTAAAATTTAACTACATGTTAAATTCCCTTTGACAAGGGCAGAGGACTCGGTCTAGCTGGTCAACTTTGACCGAGGCAGTTGTTGAGGTGCTATGGCTCATATATGTTAAAATCAATAAGAGTTTACTCAAATTTAACTGCTTGTTAAAGTGCTTGTCAAACGTGATTGAGTCAAAGTAGGTTGCGCTTTAGTATAAACATTTCTGCAGATTTCATTTAATTAAAACTTTTTTTTTTTACAGAGTATATACACTATTCAAAGGACCCTACAATGCAGCTACAGATAGGGTATATTTGCTTAAATTTTCTACATTTTAAATTAGGGAATTTTAGTGCAACTTTAAGAATGAACCTCGCTGTGGCAAGGGTCCCTGCCAGAGCCAATTGCTTTGACCCTAAGTTGTTGTTGGTTGCTGTAGTTGTTTGTTGTTGTTGCCTGAGTTTGCCAGGGTCCAAGACAAGCGAAGCTGTAAGGCAATGGGTTTATTGTTGTTCGTCTATTTTTGGCACGTTTTGTTTGTTCGTGCGCCATTTGCCTTGACTCCAATGGTGTTCATACACACACTAGCATACAAACACGCACACACACACACACACACACACACACACACACACACACACACACACACGTGCACACTCACGCTCATATACAAACAGTTGCCTCCTTTGGCTTGCTGCAGCAGCTAAGGATGACAATTTATTGTGCGCTTGAGGTTTCATTGCGCTTTTCGTGTGTGTTGTGCGTGTGTGTGCGTGTGTATGTGTGTGTCTTAAGGTGTATAGTGTTTACTTATGCATGCCGACTTTAAACTCGCATCCCTCATGCGGCACAGCTACAGCTAGGGTTACCTTTTGTGGCACTTACCCCCACGAGTGGCTGCTGCTGCTGCTGCTGCTGCTGCTGCATGCCACATGTCGCTCGCACGTCGTCGCCTGCCTACGCAAACAATTCATTTTTAATGCAAATATTTTTCTTTATTTTTACAGTTCGGCTTGAAAATCATCTTCTTTAGCAACGGCGACTGCCAAGCGGATCAAAGGTTAAAATAAACTGGGACACGTCATGTCAATGTTTACACATCATCACCAACATTCAGCTAAGCAAACATATCGACCTACTCATCGAGTGCGAACGCAACCCCCACCCAACCTCTGCCGCCCCCTATGTGCTGCGCGGGGCGTGGGCGGCTGGCTGGCCGAGGGGTGCACATTATTGGCGCATATGTTGAACACAAATTCCACAGATTGATGTTGGAATTTTTTTATTAGCATTTCTATTTGCACTGCCCTTAAAGCGAGAGCCAGAGCGAGGGCCAGAGCGAGAGCCAGGGCCACCCACTGGTCACGCCCACTCAGCGACAGTGTTGTTGTTGTGTCCTTTGCCCTTTGTCTGCCAGTTGCCGACAAAGGCATTTTTCAATTGTGTTTTTCATTTATTTATTTTTTTTTTTTTTCAATATTTTGTTGTTTATTTACTTTGATTTTCTCGCTGTTTACGCGTCTGTGTTTATGAGCCTAAAAGCGAAAATCGATTGATTTCATGTTGATTACATTGATTTGCTGCTGCTGCTGCAGGATTTTTCTTTTTCCTTTTTTTTTTTGTATGCTTTAAGCCTCTTTAAGCTCAACATTTGCCCGCAGATTTAGCTTCAACTCCATTGATGATTCAGCCAACCCGCAAATCCGTTTATAAGGCCAATAAGTCCCGCTACAAAATAATTTTGTATTTTAGATAAGCAGCAAAAATTTAATTAAATTTCCATTTTACAGTTCAAATTTTACAGTTGCACATAAATCGCGACAATGAAATTGCCTTCGATTTGTTATTAATTGTCGCTTTGAGCTGTTTTGGATCATATGGAAAATATATGGTACATAGTATCCGTTATATATAATATCTAGTATATATATATACGAGCTCAATAGCAGCAGACAAGTCAAAGAAGGCCTAGATTTAGGCTCAACAGTAGCCATCTATGCTATCCTTCTCTCTTTCTCTCACTCACTCTTTCTCTCTCTCTCTCTCTCTTATCGCCATTTGCAAAAGTTATAAAATTATCCATGACTCGCCCTGTATATAGCTATAACCGCATTAGACTTTTTTGTATTGTAATCCAATATTATATACCAATATAAAAAAAAATTTTATTATTTAAAAAAATTATTTTTAAAAATATAACAAAAATTTTTTATTTTTTTTTAATTATTAAATTATTTAAAAAAATATATATTTATTAAAAAAATATGTTTTCAATGCCCGACATTAGACATTATAGACCTGAGCCAAAATTTCTCAAATCCTCCAAACACTTAAAAAAAATCATTTTGTTATGCTCCAACCCAAACCCAATCCCAGCATAGAATCATGCTTTCATGTAGCTCTTCAGTTCACCAGAAGAGGCCAGAGGTCAGCTGCGGCTTTATTAGTCTGTTATTTATTATGGACAAAAATTTAATGCAAATGCCAAGCTTCATTTTGTTTTTTAATAAGCATAAATCGAAGAGGAGCCAAAGCAAGCTCAACCAAAGCAGCTGTCTAAAATGCTCGAACTTGTGAGCATAAGTGAGACGGAACGAAAGGTCATCAAATTAAATATTAAGTATACGCATTAAACATGGACAAATTAACTATTTAAGGACAAGTTTCTTTGGTTGGCTTGACCAAACTTGACATTGAAGAGACGATTCCATATCAGGCACAGCAGCATGTAGACTATAGTTATGCGTACTGGTGTCTCTCTGTCCGTCTGTCATATCTGTGTCTCCCTCTCTTTGCTCTACACGGGACAATTGAGCTGTGAGCCTATCTGCCAATGAAACTGATAAATGCAACTGCTAAAAGCCTCGCCTTGGGCCCTTTTTAAAGCGAATTGATACAAAAAGGAAAGGCAAGTGGGCTGCCAGTGTTAACTAAAGAACTATGCCGAATTGTCTTTAATCTGATTATGGACTATCTCTGGCTGGCTGTTGAAAGCGTTATCCTTTCACACTTCAGGGCACCCCGTTCCGTTATGAGGCGATGCTGAAGTATATAAAGTGTTCGCACTACTCAATGATTTATATATGGAAGGGTTTGGGGGGGCTTTAAGTTGGCAATGATGACGTTCGGCTGGCTGGCAACAAAAGCGACTGGCAAATAGAAAAAGAGTCAAATAGAAATTTGAAAATCTGCGAATGGAATGAATGGGGAGCGGGAGCTGTAGGCGGAGCGTGGCTGTGACGGATTGGGGCGGGTGGCATGGCAAACCAAAGAAATTTTCTATTACGTATGCCAAACACGACACGAAACTTAAAAACTTTGCACGATAAGCCAAAGCTGGGGCGGAGATGGATTAGGAGCTGGGGCGCTCGCTCACTCACTCAGTCAGTGCTCAGCGTGTCAGCTGTGAGAAGCGGGTAGAAGGGCGTGCTGCCCCGCTAGAAAGACGAACGAAAGAAAAAGCACGAAAATACAAAGTGAAATAAGCGCCAAATAGAAGAAAGCCAAAGGTTGACGATGTGATTGCAAGGGGTGCCAAATTGTCAAGAGGTTGTCAACCAAAGGAAAACGAAAAAAAAAAACTTTAAATATGATATATGAGTGACTAGTTGAGATACCCTGTAAACAGAGTTAACGAAAATCATAGGAAATTTATACAATCTCTATAATGAGTTCAAATGGGCCACATGGATGAGATGGAATCTAAAGCTACTGAAAATTTAAAAGTATATTAAGTAAGGAATTCACATACCAAATTTCGTAAAGCTGCGAACTCTACTTGCTGAGTTCACATAGATCATATTGATGTTGGAATAGATAAGACCTAAAGACTAGTGAAAAAGCTTAGCTCAATAAAACAAGGAATTCACATACCAAATTTCGTAAAGCTAGCAGCTCTACTTCCTGAGTTCACCTAGGCCATCTGATTGAATGGATAGGTCCTTAGAGTTAATTTGTTTAGCGCTTACATTCATATATGAGCTATATATATATATATACTATAAAGCGTAAGCTTGAATACTAAAACTCTCATCTTGTTACCTACGCATTCTGAACTTTAAGATACCCTAGCAAGACAACCGCATGTTTACAGGGTATTCCCGGCGGGGAATAAAGAATTTTTTTGGCATTAAGGCTGAAAATCACGTACGCCGGATTTCTGTTCCTGTATATTTTCTATGTCAACGATGCCAACAGCGCTGCGCCCGATGACAATCACGATGACGTAGAACCCAATAATGAAATCATTCTGCAAGCTGATCATCATCATTATGATGGGGGGCAGGGCTGGCACGAAAGGGGGCGGACCATTGACAAAGCGCCGTTGAATTGAAATGAAATTGAAAATTATGCAAGTGTGTGGGTCTTCAATTGTCTGAGTGTGCGTCTGAGTGTGTGTGCGTGTGTGAGTGTGTGTGAGTGTGAGTGTGTGTGAGTTGTTCGTTATGAAGCTGCTTGTTTGACTTGACTGGTTAATCAACTAGTTAAGTGAATTGGCTGAGTGCGCTCTCTCTGTAAGTCGTAACACTTAGGAAAGCACAGGTTTTACCTGCCTTTTACATTGGGTGGTGCAGGTGGCTTAATAACAGAGTTTAAAAATCAGAGCCACTTTTATATATCTGGTTTTATTTTTTGAGTTCTACCAGCTGAATGCTAATGGTGGCTTAGTGGTGCAGCAGGTGTTAGATATGGAGTGGGTGCCTGTGTGGTGCGCTAGTCATTTGACAGTGAGTGGTTAGGTGGGTGGGGTGGTGCTGTTGACTTGCTTTCCTTGCCATGACTCGAGCTATGCTTTCAGCTGGTTTAATTATTGTGGTTTAAGTGGCTGAGCTGCACTAGAGCTGCTAGTTAGTTGGGGTGGTGTTAGTGGTGCAATTTAATAGTGAATTTTAAAAACCACAGAGCTGAGCTTGCGAGCTCATCAGGTGTGTGGTGCCGTATTTTAAGTGGTTTGATTGGCTTAACTATTTTTATTTGCACCACATCGCTAAGTTTGTGCATCTGATATTTGAGTGGTGCAATATTCACTAGTCGACTCAATTTGGAGTCAAGAGTGGGTGGTGCATGTGGTGTTTGTGTGGTGCAAACATCCATTTACCTTCTGCACATAGGTGGTGGTGCACTTCATTCATCCGTCAGCTTCAGTTACCTACCTAGCGGCTAGAAATATCTCATATGCTTATGCCGAGACTTAATTGCTTGACCAAACTTTTGGAAAGGAAATTGCAAATGTTTTCCCAAGTGCGTCCAACTTGTTGGGTGTTTGCGGTGTGAATCATTTGCCAACAGCAAGGAACACCACTCCAACCAAAATAGCTCATTAGGTAGCTCAGTTTTTAATCTGCTTTGTCCGATTGCAGTGGGTGGTGCAGCTGCAGGTGGTGCGTGCTGGTTGGCTAGTTCAATTGAAATTTGACTTGAGCTCACTGAAGCGTTCCATATGCGTGCTGACCACAAGCCGAGCTAGCGCAGGCAATAAGCACCACCGGCCCACCCACTTAACTAACCAGTGCCAGCACCACTCAGCCTTCCTTGCCGCTGGCTAACTGCCCAATGATTTTGCTTTCAAGTTTCTGTCCGTTGTTTGCTTAAACACAATTTTTGCAGCAACCACAGCCGAGAAGCCTCTCTCGCCCCAAAGTTGCGTTGCGGTTTCTTGTTTCATAGTTTTCAATTCCGCTGTTCCACCCCCAATCCCATGTTCCTCATCTCGCACTTCTCCTCTGGTCAGCCCTTTCGCTCTCCTGCAGCTTGCAGAATATTTCCTTTTTTTTCCCAGTTTCAACGAGTTTTCTTTTCCAGCTGCATCTACTGGTATGTTGGCCCAAGCCTCCCTTTCCGGCACCCTTCCCCGCCTTGCGCTCCATTTCGAACGAATGGCTAACGAAAATTTTATTACAAGTTTTCTATAATCGACTTTCAGCTTGTGGCCGTCGAGCTTTCTGGCTTCAGTTTTGTTCCGCTTATCGCAAATATCGTTAAGCTCTTAGTTAGCGTTCGCCCCGCCGCAGTGGGCGTGGCAGCTGTGGCTATTATGTGTTTTTATCGAAATCCACATTTATCGAATTGCCGCCACAAGCCACATCAATTTGCGAGCTGGCTATTGCCGAAAATTCCAAGTGCTTTACTTGGAGAAGTTTGTTTAGTCAGCCGACAACAACTGAGATAAGCAATGAAAGCTTCAGAGACTTGAGGAATGTCAATAGTAACGAGTAATTGGCACCGAGTGTGAAGCAAGTAGAGTTGATGAGTTTTGAAAGCTTGTCTAGTCTAGTTCTTTATTTAGCTACACAAAAGATTTCATAACGTGCAGATGACAGCGAGGAGATGGCAAAGAGTAGATAGTAGATAGCAAACGAGCAGATAGAAATGAGTAGAAAGCAACGAGTAGATAACGACGAGTAGATGACAGCGAGTAGAGAAGAACGAGAAGATGACAACGAGTAGTTAACAACGAGTAGATAGCAACGAATAGAGAAGAATAAGCTGTAAGAAACGAGTATATAGCAACGAGTAGATGACAACGAGTAGATGGCAACGAGTAGATAACAACGAGTAGTTAACAACGAGTAGATAGCAACGAGTAGATAGCAACGAGTAGAGAAGCTTATTCTTCTTGTTAGAAACGAGTAGATATCAACGAGTAGATGACAACGAGTAGTTAACAACGAGTAGATAGCAACGAGTAGATAGCAACGAGTAGAGAAGAATAAGCTATTAGAAACGAGTAGATAGCAACGAGTAGATGACTCCGAGTAAATAGCAACGAGTAGATAGCAACGAGTAGATAGCAACGAGTAGATAGCAACGAGTAGAGAAGAATAAGCTGTTAGAAACGAGTAGATAGCAACGAGTAGATGACAGCAAATAGAGAAGAATAAGCTGTTAGAAACGAGTAGATGACAACGAGTAGATAACAACAAACTGAGAAGAATGGGAAGATAACACAGATAAGCTGACAACGAGTAAATGACAACTAGGAGCTAAGCAACGAGTAATTAACAACGAACAGTAGCAGATAATAACGAGTAGAAAAGAACACGTGTCGAAAACAATGAGTGCCGATAAATAAATAACGAGTGCATAAGAGCGAGGTAGGCCACAAGGAATCAATAACAATGAGTAAATAACAACGAGTAAATAATGTCGACTAAAACAATAACGATTAAGGCAAACAATTCCAAGCAGACAAAGGAAGCCTCGAAGAAGACGTGTTAAATTGCAATTGTTGTTGTTGCTGCTGCTGGAGGCTCTTTAAAGCAACAAATTGCGGTACTCGTTATTATTATGGCCAACACGCAGAGAGACAGGAAGGTAGGGAGAGAGAGAGAGGGAGAGAGACACACTTGAGCCTGGTTTTTGCAAATGCGGATGTGGATGCGGATGCGGATGCGGTTCAGGATGTGAAAACTGGAGCGTGAGGCACTTGTGTCATTTGTAATTGAAAATGAAAATGCAGAACAAACAACAACAACAACAAAAACAACAAAAGGATATGCCGACAAGCACAGAGCGCAACAACAAAAGAGGTAAAATAAAGCAACGAGCATGACTGAGAGATACCCTAAAAATAGTTCAAGCAGATTCAAGTTGAAAAATTAACAAATATTCTATATTGACTAAGATAACCTTGAGATATAGGATATATAAATAGCTTAGATATAAGAGAGTTTATATAGCTGTCGCCTGAGTAGTCTCTGAGTTCACTTAGGTCAGACAGAGTAGGCAGAGGGCAGGCTATTCATCTCTATCGCTACAGGGTATCGAAAGGGAAATATACCCACCCACGAGCTGTGAAGTCGAAGCTGGCGCGAGCGAGAGAAACAATTGCGAATGGCAGCCAATAATAGATGTAATACTTAGAGCGCGCGAAACAGGAACCGAAACAGAAGCAGCAATAGCAACGGGGACAGGCACAGGAACAGGAACAGGACTAGCACAACAAGGACTTTTGCCGCTATTGCTCTGTCAATTTATATGCCGTTAGCGTGCTGTCAATGAGCATGAATGCGAAGTGCCTGCCAGCGCTAGACAACTAGACCCAAACAACTACCCCGCCTCCGACAACCACCTACAGGCCAACCGCCCCCATCTCTCCATCAACTACACCCTTCACCACGCGTTTTCCTCTTACCAACCGCTCGCTATTCGCTGTCGCCTGTCAAACGACTCACATTCGTCAATTGTTGTGTGAGCACTAGAGGTGGTAACTTTACGTGCTCGCCTCGTGCGTGCCACGAGCTACACATAGCTACGTACTGCTTAATATAAGCATAGCTTGCAGACGTACATATATAATTATAGATGCTAATATTTGAATAAAAATACTTTTTAAGATCTATAAATTTTAAAAACATTTTTTTATAAAATTATATATTTTTTATATTTAAAAATATTATTGTTGTATAAAACCATATATTTTTTATATTTAAAAAAATATAATTTAGTTTAATTTTTTATATTTGTATATTTTATTCTTTACGTAACTTTCTTTTTTCATATTTTTGTGTATTATTCAATTTTTTTTTTATATTTATTACCATTTACAATTTTTTTTATTTTATAAATATATGTATAAATTTTTAATAATGTTTTTAATACTATTATACTTAAAACATATATATATATTTTTTTTTTTTTTGGTTTTTTATTTATTTGTATTTTTTAATTCAAATATAATTATACTTTCTTTTTATAATCTTTTTAAACCTATTTTTATACTTAGAAGTATTTGGCTTATTTATTTTCGTGTCGTGTCACGCGGCCATCTCTTGTTCAACATTTTTTGTTTGGGTATCGAAAGCCACTAAAAACTTTGGACTCGGGACACACTAATCAACAAACATTTACGCCGACATTGCGTGCATATTAAACAGTCAAAGCCAGTCAATATATACACACACACACACACACACACGCACACACACCAACTCACACACAGACTAAGGCAGGCGAAAGAGTTATTAACTTGGCTGGCAGCAAACGTCGCACCTCTACAGTTGCACCGCTTAACCCCATCAACCCTTAACCCAGCCCAGCCCAGCCCAGCCCAGCCCCTGTCCCGTGCTGAGCTGCTCATTTGAAGCGGGCAGTGGCAGGCGTAAGCGGGGGGCGTGGTGGGGCGCTGGGGGCAGCGTTACGTAAATTATATTCAGCAATTTATCATTTAAAAGTTTAATGTGCCTCTATAAATTCCAGTTGCATGACTCCCAGTCAGCTGTAGCCGGGGGTCGCCCCAAGGCGGGCGGTGTGGGAGGTGTGAGGAGCTGGTGTTAGTGCTCAAGGGGCTAAGGTTCTGCTGTGTATTTGGTGGCATGTCTGCTATTAGTTGCAAAATAAATTGCTGAGCCCTTCAAGCCAGCTGCTGAGAAGCGCCTTGAAGGTCAAATGCGAACTGCAGAAAAGTGAATGAATAAATGTGAATGAAAGTGAATAAGCAATGAATACCAAAGGCGCTGAGCTGGACTTTAGCTGGCTCTAACAAAGTTAGGGAATAGCACGCGCTCCCCCTCCCTATCCCTCGCCCTCTCCCCCCCCCCCCCTCTCTCTCTCGCTCTCTAGAGATTAGCTCATATTATATTCATTTATGTTTTCTCTTACAGAATTGAGCTGAGGATTTGTTGAGCTTGTGCAACGACATGTTTCCACCGTTAGTTGTCTGGATGCATGTCTATATAAAACATGTTTTTATATTGGGAATTTAAATAATTATTTCTCAGAAATATTAAGTTAACAGTTGACAAGTACTTTGACAGCCAGTTAAGTACTGCTCAGACCTTAAGATAAGCTGAACCATATATTTATTCGAGCAACTTTAAATAAAATAAAATAAATATGTGCAAAGATAAATAAATAAAATTAAAATAAATGTAAAATTTAAATCAAAATAATATTAAAATAAAAAAAAATGAATTTAATATATAACAAATTAAAAATAAAATTTTATTTTAAAATTAAAATAAAATTTTAATTTATATTAAAAGAAAAATTTAAATTGAAAATAAAAATAAATTATAAATTAAAGTTAACATGAAATAAAATTTAAATAAAAATAAAATTGAAATTTATGACAAGAAAAATTAAAAATTACAAAATAAAATAGAAAATTACAATAATAATAAAAATTATAATAAAAACAAAAGTTTTAAATAAAAATAAATTTAATTTTTAAATAAATAAAGATAAATTTAAAATTTAAATAAAAATAAATTTTAAAATTTCTCCAAAATTTGTAAATTCAAGTCAAGTCGATCAACTCGAAGCCAGCTAAGAATAATAAAAACAAAAAAAAAAACACACACACACACACACATAGAGACGAGCTCAAATGGGGTATGTGAGGGAAAAGTCAAGAAAAGAGTTGAAACATATTAAAGGAAAACTATTTGCCAGAGACAGGAGCCGAAGGAAGCGGCAGATTAAAGGAATGCGACGGCTGATGTGGGCAGGAGAGCCGAGGCCAGGAGGACGCAGGACGCAGGGCAAAGCAAAGCGCAGCACGTGGCAGGCAGCACGTGGCAAGTGGCAGCCAGGACATATCCCAAACAGCGTCTGCCCACTAGCTACAACTACTCCGCCAGCTCCAGCTGTACGCTCCCCTGCTGCAGCGCGCTGCTCCTCCTTCGGCTGCTGGTCCTTTCCTTCCTTCTCCATGTCCTTCCGACTCTTGCAATTTGTTTAGTGTGTGAAAATGAAACATTTTTTCAACACACGCCCCCTCTCGCTCTCTCTCTCTCTCTCTCTCTCTCTCTCTCTCTCTCTCTCTCTCTCTCTCTCTCTGTGTTTCTTAGCTGAGTTTTGTCGTCCTGCAAAGACGTCGCACAACACGGCGAATGATTGATGGTTGCCGCTGAACGGGAAACGTTGCAAACAAATGGAAACTTTTGTTTCTTGCATAATAAAATAACGGTAAGCAGCAGCAGCGCCACCACAAAGGGGCCGCAGGACAACGAGCAGCAGCAGCATTCAGTTCCACAGGACTAGAGCCATAAAGCCAGAAGCAAAAGACAAAGACGACAAATGTGGCAAAGAGCGAGAGCCACAGAAAGGTTAACTAAAATCACGAATGCTCTAAGTCTGGGCATTATATGGGGTATATAGCATAAATAACTGAAGAATCGGTATGAATATAATATGTATATATATAATTATATATGACTGAAGTATATATGACATATGTCTATATACTAAAGGGTTATGCTGTAATACTTTTAAGTCAGCTTAGGCTTTATCAGATATTATCTGAAGAATACACTACTCTATAATAGCACTAATATATAGTACCATATAATACTACTGCAATACAATAATATTAATATATATACTATTATATAGTACTACTATTAAATATAATACCACTACTATGTACTACTAATAAATACTACTATATAATATTACTAATACATTCTCCTACATAATGCTCCTACTATTTATGACTTTATACTACTACTATACTACTATACTACTATATGATGATAGTTAATCGATCTCAATCAGCCATTTTTCATTTAGGCATAAAACAAAATCAAAAATTTCTTTATATGTACTATAAATATATATCATATATTAAAAATAATACATATGTAATATATATGGTAATTATTTTAAAATAAATATTATATATTATTTATTATATATTATATGAATATATTATTATTATATATTATATATTATATATAATATATTATATATTATATATTATATATTATATATTATATATTATATATTATATATTATATATTATATATTATATATTATATATTATATATTATATATTATATATTATATATTATATATTATATATTATATATTATATATTATATATTATATATTATATATTATATATTATATATTATATATTATATTATTATACGTTTCGTTACTTTTTATCCATACCCCGACTTGAGTTTCACGTTAGGGCAAACACTTAAACAATCAGCGCGCGCTTAATTCTTTTGACCCCAAAAGAATTTTTCAATTTTACGCTAAAATAAGTTTTTGCCCAGGCCCCGTAATTTTTCAACTCAAGGCGCGAACGGAGCTGAATGAAGAGTGTTAGCCGGCTGTGGCTCAACTATCTGTAAGCCCAGAGCATATAATTTGTGTAGATATTTATATTAGTTGCGAGCAGTAGCTGTTGGTCAATCAATCAACTAGTGAAACACTATAGGAAGAAAAGCTCTTTAGTTATGATTGATCATGAATTGGGCAATCAATCAATCAATCAATCATAGTACTCTGCTACAGAAACTCCATAATTAGTTCTTAGAAATAATACATTATTGACTTTTAGTATCAATTAGTCAATCAACCAATCAATCCAACAATCAAACAATCAATTAACTAGTAAAACTATAAGAATTTCCCAATATTTGTATTTAATTGAAAAGCGAAAAGTTTAGTTAATCTATTAAGCTATGATTGACTGGCGATTAGTCTGCCAGTCAATCAATCAATCAAGCAACTAGTAAAACGTAATTTGAAATATTATAATAATTGCTTTTTAATTAAAAGAGATCAAGTATAGTCAATTTTGTAGCTGCTTTAAATTTTAAGCTTTGATTGATCAATCAAGCAATCTCTCAATCAGCTATAATACGTAGCTAGTAACATAGGACGAAGGGCTTTGGGAAATTTCATTTCAAATTTGTATCCATCAACTCCATCAATCAGTTGATCAAATATCTATAATAAAGTCATATCAATCAATCATGCAATCAATCAATCAGACTAGTTAAACTCATTAGAAATAATCATTAATTGCTTATAAAATGAAAAGAAAACTATGTAGTCTGTAGACTATGCAAGATCATCAGACCTGTCAATCAATCAATCAGTCAATCATATATATGTAAATATATATATATATATATATATATATATATATATATTTTTTTTTTTTAAATCTTAATGAGTTTTTAATTACTAATAAAAATAAGCAGCTGAGGGCTTAAACTGTGCTGTGTGTGTGTGCCCATCTCTCTATCTCTCTCTCTCTCTCTCTCTATGTGTGTGTGTGTGTGTGTGCGTGTATGACATGACCGAAAACCGAAAGTGTCAAGGCTTATAAATGTCAGACATAATTATGCCTGCAGGATAATTGTTTAGACACATGAGCATAATGAAAACATGACATGTCATACTCCGAGAATCAAACGATGATGATTATGTGTGTGTGTGTGTGTGTGTGTGTGTGTGTGTGTGTGTGTGTGTGTGTGTGTGTGTGTGTGTGTGTGTGTGTTAATATTTGCTATATAGCCAAATGAGAGCGGATGGAGCTGCACGTCTACACGACACCGCATTAGCAAGCGCTAAAGGCAGCGAAAGGCATCGGCGCTGTGCTGGCATGCGGTACAGTGAACACCATGCGGCAAGAACCAGTCGCGCAATCAAAAGCACACGCAAGAGCTCAAAGACAAAGCTGAAGCGTATAACACCAAAAGCCCCAACTTCCCCCAGCCTCTCACTGCTTGTTGTGCTTGCCACTCGACACACACACACACACACACACACACACACACACACACACACACACAGACACCTGCGTTGCGAGGCACACGTGTATTTTAATGACTGTTATCATTATGAATCGCATACAAGACTAATTAGTGTGTTACACATTCATCTAGCTATTGTTTGGGTTGGGTGGAAGTCAGCGAGGCTTCTCCATGTCTGTGTGTGTGCGCGCCACACCCACCGCGAATACACGCATGTCCCATGTTAAGTGTTTAACATAATGAACACGCGTATTACGGAAGGCATTAACATGCCAGTTAACAAGTTAAGAACGACGCCAAAAAGGAGGAAATGAAAGAAATGCCCTGAGGAAAAGCAAAGGAGCGAGGGAGAGGGAGACGGAGAGAGAGAGAGAGACAGGGAAAGTGATAGAGAAATATAGTGTAATACAAAAATATATAAATAGAGAAAGAAAAGAAACGAGGAAAAACAAAAGAAAAATGTAATACAGAAAATTATGATTAAGATTAATAATAATCATAATTATTATTATCAACAAATCTTTTTCATTATTTTGTTTATATTTCTGCATACAATATTTTCATACAAAGCTTCTTTACTATTACTTATAGCTTAATATGGTCACTTGATTTGAATTGCACATTCGAAACTCAACTTTGGCGCCAACTACTCAATGAGGCAATATTTAGAGTTTCAGCAAATGTATCGAAGAGCCTTATCGATATGCACGTACAATTTAGCACTAAAAATGCCGGCAACAGGCGTTTTGGACAAGGCGCGCATGCAAGTTGCATTTGAAATTGATCTATGATATATGAATTTACTATTAATAAATAACACAATAAATTAAAATGGAATAAATTAATTTAACATAAATTAGCCACAACACAGCCTATATCTAGCTTGCGATTGCTTGCTAAAGTTCACATAGAAAAATATTAAATTGAATGCATTAAATATCCTGCGACCTATGCGATGCCACTTTATTACATTTTTTTTTTTTTTTTTTTTTTTGTATTTTAATGCATTTATAAGTTTTGTTTTTGTGTAATTTTTAATTGTCTAGTTATTTTGGTATTTCGTTTTGCCAATTCTTAACGATAGTTAAATACTATCGATTACTTCCAGCCCGCTAGCCGCTCTCTTGCCAATCGAATTCTGTTGACGTTTTGGTAACAGTTTTTAAAGCTCCAATTAAATTATGTTTCTTTCAAACTTATGACCTATTGTTTAGCTTGCCATATGTTTGCTATTTGAATGTGCTGAGTGCAGTTCCAATCTATTTTCATGTCTTATTTGTGAAATTGTAGCCGCTTTTCAAGTGTTTTCATATTATTTATTATCATTATTTCTAGAGCATATACATCTAGTAATATGTAATTTAAAATAAATAAACATTATATTGATGTGTCTAAAATTGTTTGTTAACTGCCAGCAGTTTAAATTCAAATTCAAATCTTGGCGCGCGACTACTTTGCACCATAAGCCACAGATGTCGCTTTCGAGCTCGCTTTGTGGCCCAGCACGAACGATAAATACTAAAGTACCGACGTTGTTCAGCCTATCGATGTATCGATATGCACGCAGCAAGTGTTGGTCTGCACACTGCTTTTGTTGTTTTATCCACTTGTTTTTGTTCATTTTTATACACTTCTTCGTTCGGTACGGTTACTGTTGTCGCTCGCGCTGTACGCGCTGAACAAACGTCTTTTTTTTTATTATTTTGTCTGTTTTATTCAGAAAACAAAATGTTTTAAAACTTCCGTTTGTGTATTGTGATTTTTTTTTTTTAGTTCAATGCAAATTTCAAAAGTATTTCGTTAATGTCAACAATTAAAGCAACAAATAAAAGTGAACGAGTGTCCGAAGAGAGTGTGATTGAGTGAGTGAAATAGAGAGGAGCGGAGGTGCTCTCATAGATTGTGTACGGCTACTTTTTCTTAATGTTGTTTTTGTTGTGTGTCTGTTTACAAATGCGAACGCCGCCGCTAACGCTGCTGCGCTGCTGCGGCCACCGCTACTGCTGCCAGAATTAATGCGTGCTATTTGTATTTGTTTAGTTACAAACTAAGCTAATGGCACTTGTGTTTGTGCTGGAAGTTAGCATACATTTGCAAAACTAAAAATTATATGTATATATTTATATATATATATATATATATATATATATATATATTTATATATATATAAATTTATATACATATATAAGAGCAGTGCGACGGCCATTAAAATTTCACCAAAAAAAATCATTTTATATCAAAAAAAAAAAAAAAACAACGAAACGTGACTAGTTTAATTAATGCAGCAAACGCTGCAGCAAAAGCAGAAGAAGAAGAAGAAGCAACAACTACAATTACAAGTGAATTTTTTTCCGTGCGCAGCTGACGTCGCCGTTGCGCCGCCGCACTTCGAATCTGTGTGTGTGTCTGTAACTGGGTGGCGACTGCGCGCGCGCTCGTGTATGTTTGCGTGTGTGTATTTGGGATTGCTGTTGTTTTCTGTTGAAATAAATGCGTGCAATTAGCATTAATACAATTACAGCCAAATGGGGGTGCAATAATTGAAGAACAGCTAAAGCAGCAGCGTCAGCAGCATTAAAAACAACAACAACAATTGCTTGGTAATTGTCATGGCGGACGAGCAGTTATTTCGTAATGCCAGCAGCAACACTAACAACAACAACAACAACTCTGTCGCAGTCTCGCAGCAACTGCGTCAGTTGTAAAGCGCCGTTATTACACGGACACGCACACGCACGCGCGCCTGCTTGCTCGCTCGCACTCAAGCATTTGTACGCACGCACACATAAACGCAGCACTTGTGCGTGGCTCTCTTGCACACACACACACACAGGCACACGTACACGCTGCAGGCAGCGTCTCTGTCACTTCTTCAGTTTTCCGTTTCATTCGTTTGCTTTCTACCTGCAGCCGTGACGTTGCGACGCTTTCGCTTGTTGCTGCTGCTGCTGCTGCTGTCTTCCTATCTCTTGCTCTCTTGCCCGTTCTGCTCTCTTTTGTCTCTGTTGAGAGCGCAGCAGCAGTAGGCTGTGTGACAGTGCCGTTATAATTTTGTTTGCCCATAAAAAGCATTTGGCATGGGCGCATTCCATGAATTGCGACTGTCGCGTCATTCGCTCAGCAGCGACAGCGGCAGATGCAGCGAAAATTGTAATCAAAGCAAATTGACAACAGCAGTGACTGCAGCAGCAGCAGCAGCCGCAGCCGCAGCCTCAGCAACAACAATTTTGTAACAAGCGCGCGGCGTTGCATCTTTTATTTCTTTTTTCCCGCAGAAAGCAATAAAAGCAAACGCTGTCGACGCCGATGCCGACGTCGACGTCACTGTCGCTGTAAACAAGTGCAATATTAATTGACGACCAATCGGGAGAGTAATATTTACACACACACACACAATAATGTTATAACAACAACGAATTAGAAGCAAAAGAAAACAACAAGAAGCAAAAAGCCGCAATTGTCAACGATTTCGGGTTACCACTGTACTCGCCATGAAGCACAAGCAGCAACAGCCACAACAACAACAGGGCAAGCAACAAATGCTGCTTGTTTTTGGCATTTTAACAATATTCTGGGCACAGGTAAGCGACTTCTGATACCCTAGAAAATAAATAAAATAAGGGGTATTGATGAGCTCTTAGTATATATATATATTATATAAGAATTTTTTATGATTTTGAAAAATGCACAAAATGGACAAAAAAAATTCTAAATTAAAAAAAAAAAAAATTTAAAAAGAAAAATATTTTTTCAATATTTATTTAAAAGAAAAAAAAATATATTTTACAAATTTTATTTCCATATAAATACATATATTTAATATATACATCATTTATTTTTTATTATTTTTTTTTAAACATATAAATACAAAGTATTATACTATCTGAGTTCCTCAGAAAAAGTGTTTCTAAACGATATCTGTAATTGAATGCATTGAAAATTTCCTTCAAACTGGCTAATTAAAAGTTATTTGCATATACGAGAATGGTTATATAATATCTATCTCTGTAGAGTCTATACTATATGGCAAAAGTTTTAATGAGAAATCAATGATATGGCCGAGTATAATTTTACAATAATCAGCTGTGACTAGAAATGCATATATATATATATATATATATATATATATATATATATATATATATATATATATATATATATATATATATATATATATATATATATATATATATATATATATATATATATATATATATATATATATATATATATATATATATATATATATATATATATATATATATATATATATATATATATATATACATATATATTTGACTAGACAACGAACATTGATTGCGGCGATTCATATGACACTCATATCGATGGCCAGTTGCACTTCAAAGTTCTTATAGGGTATCCATTGTTCTGTCTTTATAGCAAGTTCGTCACGCCTTATCGCTGCGCCACAAATTATCTTGAAGAGCAGGGGAGAAAAAAATGGAAAAAAGTAAAAAATTATGGAATGCATGAAATAATTCGCTTCATTGAGTAAACTTAACTGTAATTAGTGGGCATTATCTGTGGAGGGGGGCGGCATGCGACATGATTAGTCTCTCTTAAAAATATAGATATTGTAGCTGGATAGAAATGACATCGACCAACAATTAGAGAACGCGAGCGAGCAGTGGCTTCTTGCCGGGTTCCCAGCTGGCGGCAGGTTAATGGGGGATTTACCAGGTAATCAGGCATACCTAGATGTTACGGTGGGGGCGGGGCTAATCTGTTAATTTAAGACACTTTCCAGCTTGCAGCTGCCATTTCGAATTGCCCATTGAGAATTGTTTATGTAAACAAAATTGCAGCGCTTCCTCTGCTGCTGCCGCCCCCAACCCACACCCCAACCCATCCCCAACCCCGGGCCCCATGTCTGGGCCTCATAAAAAATCGATTGATGTTATTCACTGCGTCTGTTGCATTTTAATTGGGGGTTATTTCTATAACTCAATCAGTCTTTGACAGTTCCACCCCCGATTTCTCTCCCCACTCTCGCACCCACAATTTTAAATTATAATAATTAACGCCCCCCCCAAAGCCCTCGCCTAGGCAAAAATGCTTAACTCAAATTTTATTATTAGTTTTGTTCTCTTTGCTGTTGTTGTTTTGTTTTGGTGTCATAAACTTTTTAATCACAGCTGGTTTGATTGTTGCCGTAAGTGGGGGGTTAAACCCGGGATTCCGTAACTCCGTAATGTCTGTAATTAATTATAGTACGTCGCAGAACTCGTTCTTTTTTTCTTTTTTCTTTTGTTGTTGGCAACCAGTTCGATTTTGATATATATACATATATGCAGATTTTGGCCATATTGCATATTCATATATATATTTCAATTTGTTTCCTAGCACGATCTTGCCTCAGATAGACCTTTCTCTTCCAAAACGTATTATGAAGTCTTCTGTTTCTGTTTCGTTTTTTTTTATTTTTATTTTTTTTTTTTTTGCATTTACTTTTTACAAAACTCGTTTATTATTTCGTACAGCTCAATGCGACATGTTTATACATATATACTTATATATGTTTATATGCATATATAAATGCAAAGAAGAAACCAGATGGAACAGCTAAGTGACATAAGGTCGCAGTGGGAATGCTCTATGAAGAGCTGAAGAGTTGATTATTTAAGCAGAGTTTCAAGTTAGTATTTGTTACTAAAGACATGTATATTTATGGATGATATATGTGCTATATATGTAGTATATGCATACATATATATAGATATAGATATATTATGTATGCTATATAGATTGCTTAGCCTGAATACCATCTTTCTCTATTATCTCAAAGCTGGAACTTGAAGCATTCACTATACCTTATAGACATCTATTGCTGCATATATGCCGTATAGCTAAACGACCCTGCTCTTAGTGTGCAGCAGAACTCGAAATGCGAATGAAACAGAAACAGAAACAGAAACCAGATATGCGTAAATCTAAAAAATCGCTCAAGGTTGGGTGGTTCCTCACGATCGATGTGTGTGGGGCTGTCGTTGCGTTAACTAAAAGCTGTCCTGTTCTCAGTTAAATCTCTGTCTGCTCTCTATCTCTCTCTCGCTCTCGCTCTTTCTCCCTCTCTCTCTCTTTCTCGCTGTCCGTCGCTCGAAGATATTCAAGAAGTTTGTCTCCAAGTTGCAAAAACAACTTGCAATTAAAGTCACTCGGAATGCGGCCGCTGACTTTTGTTTGTTTTGTCTCTTGGCTCACGTGCCAAAACAACAACAGACTATAATAATAATGACGATAATAATAATAAGTATAATAATAATACAAGCAGAAGAAGAATCACAACAACAAGAAGAAAACCTTGCCTTGACTTTATCACAATATCAGATGCGTCGCATCGTTACGTGCCGGCGTATGAATCCAGTGAAACTATACAGCTTAACGCACATGCACTCGATACTCGATACTCGATGCTCGATGCTCGATACTCGATACCTGATAGCCGATACTGGCCAGATACTTGATACAGATACACTCATCAGTCATTGCTGGCTAACTACTTGCAAATCATTTGCTGACAACCCACAGACAAGCTATCAAATCATAATACCCACTAATTGGAACTCAATACTCCGTACTCTTTGTCCAGTGCTTACTAATAATTAATTGATACTCTTTAGCTTTTACCGGCAATTCATTCCTCGTTATTAACTAGGTATTAGTCAATACCAACTTGTCATTACTTTTCAGAGTATTCAATTTAGACTATTCCCTACTCATAGATAAATGGGCTGCAACGACTAATCAGCAATGAGCCCGGATCAATGAGTACATTGCTGATTAATCTAGTCATTGCTCTGCGCTCATTGCTGATTGCTGATTAGTCAATACGGAATACTCATTTAAATTTCAAATTTCTCATAGCTCAATGCTAAGTACTCATAAGTCATTGCTCATTAGTTATCAGTCATTGACTATTTAATACAATATTCATTGCTCATTGTTCATTAGTCATCACTCATTACTATACTTGTTAATAATTATTGATAAATCTCAATATTATTATTCATTACTCAATGCTCATTACTCTTTTAGTGTTTTATATTATTCATTATTCATTATTCATTTAGTATTATTAATAAAATATTAATAATATAGTATTCATCACTCATTATTCATTATTCCATACACAATACTTATTGTTAATTATTCATTGTTCATTACTCATCATTTATTAATTATTGATAATGGTTAAATTCTCATTTTCTAATCCCCTTCGATTGCCTATTGCATTCTTATCATCACTCTACAACTATTAACTTATCAGTCACAATACCACTCACTCATGCAGCCATTCAGTCACAGCTCGCACTAGTCAATGCTAACTACTCGCTCGTCAATGGGCGATTATTTACGTACTCGATTGCACGCATTACTAATCGTTAGCCGAAAAAGTCCGATGACATCAGCGGCGCGAAGTTTGTCTATTTATTTGTGCGCTGTTGGGCGATCATTGATGATATTTTCTTGTGCTGTTGTTTAAGCCATCTGGCAACGCCAGTTGCTATTACATGTCTGTCTGTCTTTAATCACTGATCAAATGCCACGCGCCGCCATTTCAATTAATCAAATGAAAGTTCATTCAATTTGCCTTTCCCATAAAAAAGCAAAGTGCAAGCTCAGCATTTGACGCCTTTACCCCTTGATGGGGCCCTGATCCAGACCCGCAACTAACAACTCATTGTACATTTTTTTCGAGAAACTCATCTTGTTTTTGACAATGGGTTAAATTTACTGTTGGCTCTTGAACAACCGATAATTAATTGCTTAATAATAATAGTTAGCTAAATAGATAATAGATAAATAAATAGTTGGGCAACAAGATTAGCTTGGCTTGGCACAGTAAATATATTAACTACTAGTTAAAGTGCTTGTTAAGTGGCATCTTCAAGAAGTGATGAAGTCATATTCAATATTTGAACTTGGCTTAATGTAGTTCTCTGAATGTCTCTAATTAATTTAGAGAACTATAGACCAGAACAACAAACAGTTAATAATTGCTTTAAAGATGAAATAGTTTTATTCAAATCATCTGATTTTTTAAATAGAATTTATCCTCTCATTCTGATGCCCTGTATTTCTGGTCAATCAATACTAGAAATATCAGAGCAGGAGAAAATATTCAAATGAACTTAGGGCAGAACTTAGGGCAAACATTTTACAATTTACAGGGTATTAACAGGCAAATGTCAAATTTGACTACTTGTTAAAATTGTATATCAAAGTCAATTCCACAAAGTGTACGCTGTCTGCTTGATGGGTGCAGGGTATACGCATAGCTCAATCTACTTTGCATATAAATTTGGATTGTTGTAATTGTTGTTTAACTTGGAATTGTTATTGTTATGTCTTGTTTTATGTTGGCCTGCATCGTTATGAACTTGTTTCTTTTTTGTTGCCTTCTGATTTCTTTCGCTGCACTTGCCGAACGTCTGATCTAATTTTAATTAATTAAACCGAAACCCCTGCGCTGTGCCCCGACCTCCGCGCCCCACGCCCGACTGCTTCTCTTTTTTATGGGGTGTGGTCTGCATTTTGTCGAAACTTGCGGCTCACTTTTTGTTTACTGGAATGCAGCAGCAGCAGCAGCAGAGAGAGAGAGGGAGGCGAGGTGTGGCGGCATAGGCATGTGTAGAGTTGGGCTAATTGTTATGCACGACGTAGCTGTACATCCACACAGGGAAGGGTGAGGCGGTGAGCGGTGAGCGGTGAGCGGCAGATGGCCGGCCATTCGATTCTGTTGGGTGGCAATGCCGGCAAAACGAACAAAAATGCCCCCAAAAATGGGTTTGACAACGATTGTTGAAGTCGCGTGTTAAATCATTCAGTTTATGTTGCCGGCTTCTTGCCTCTTGCTTCTTCTTTTGCTGTTGCCTTATCTGTGCGCCGAGTGTACGAAAAACGTTTAGCGCGTACACTGCACAAAAAAAATGGCAAATTTTAATTGAGTACCTTTTATACAAATTCGAATTATTTTGCTAATTTAAATTTTAAGTACATTTCCTTTCACGATCGTCCTTATTTGATGGTTTTGACTTACTTTCACAAAAGTGAGGCAGAGAAAGAGTTTTAGTGGGGGCTATCATATACCCTGCATATCGTATTTTTATTAAATGATCAATGTTGGGCATGCCTGACTTGGAGATGCTCTCCATATATCTTGATACCTCGTACCTCATACCTGGGCATAGCTCAGAAACTCAGAGATACCCTGATCATATTATTTTCCTTGAATGCACTTAGGCAAATGTTTTTTTTGTTTTTTTTTTTTAATAATTTCTAGCTAAAAATCGAATATTATTATTTTAGTTTAATTATAAAGGCATACATAATATATTTGAAATAGTAATTTCATACAACTTAACTAAAGATTTCCCACAGTGTATGCATTCTCAGTGGATTGTCATTTGTGTGTCGAGCCTAAAGTCTCTGTTCTCTGTGGTGGGGGTATGCCGAACTTCCAACTTCCACACACACAGACACATCTTTTTTCATCCTAGACTGGAGTAGTTCCACATGTGTGCATGTGTCTGTCTGCGTCTGTGTGTGTAGCATGCAACCATCCGGCGGCACTTGATGAAGTGCCTTTTTAAAAATAGCCCACCATTTAGCGGCAAATTATTTGTGCTGTCGCTGTCAGGCAGCGAGTGCTGTGTAAAGTCATGTTAACTAAAAAGAATCAGGGTGTTCCCTCTTTTCTATTTCTTGGCCCTCACTTGTTTCTTTTCAATCTGCTGCTTCCACCCAGAGCCGCTGAGTGCGTCACAAAAAGCCAAAATATGCAAACTTTTTACTCCAGACTCTCGCGTCGACGTCTTCTCCTTTTTCATATTTATTTACTTTATTATTTTGCCACTGAAATAACTTTCACACTTATCGTAACCATTTCCGGGCAGAGATTCGCACACGGAGCGCTTGCAATGGCCTAGCATTAGAGATGGCAAGGTGGCCTGGCCATGAACGATAGTTTAGACTACTATCTTGACAGTCAAATAATAGAATGCAGATATTATATTTAGAAAATATTACGATTAAAATGTGATCGATAACATTTGATGATATCGATAAACTGAACTGAATTTGAACTTAACTGAAACTTTGTATATCAAGTTCTTGGTAATTAAGCTTGCAATTTATTGTCGAACATCGATATCTTCTAGCTATAGATAGATATGGATAGTTGCATTTTCAGTGATTGGTTAATTCCGGTAGATCTGTTGACATTTGTATTACTTCACTCTGCGTCAGCCGATAAATCTATCGGAACAGATAATCAAAGAGTTATCAAACTCAATTTCTCTATAAGAAGAAGAGACTTACACGTATCTAGTCGCTTTTGTCTGTGTGTCTCTTGCTCCACTTGCCTTAATTTCGCTTCACCTATTGGTCCCAATCGGCGCGCTTTTACGATATGAACCAAATATATAAAGTTTTGCCTAATTATCTGCCATTTGGGCCTACATAAATGGTCAACGGAGACCGGCTAATTGGGCAATTGTGGCTAAAGCTGTCTTATATAATTGCAAGTGTGGCGCACCAATCGCCTGATTGATCACAGATATGAATATATACAGATATATATACTGTTTATATGTATAAATAATATGCAGTGCGCTTTGGGCTTTGGCTAATGATTGGCTATAAAGCGATTTTGCACTAGCTGCAGCTACAGCAACAGCAGCAAAAACCTCTGCATTAATTAATGTTAATTGCGACGGCCTTTTACAGCAGCTCAAAAAAATAAAAATAAAAATAAATAAATAACTAAATAAAAAAAAATAATAAGAAAAAAACAGGGCAGTAAAATAGTGATAGACTGGATAATGCCCTGTAAGAAATTGATGAGGCCTTTAATTTATTTATTTATTTATTATTAATTTTATTTATTTATTTATTATTAAATAAATATATATAAATATAGATATATGACGCCTGACTAGATGATGCCCTGTTAGCAACTGATAGCACAACTAATGAACTTTTTTTTAGTTTATATGAAAAGAGAAATTAAATAGAACACAAAAAATAATTTGATGGTGAGAGAGATCTATGAGTAGATTCTTCGATAAGTCCAAGATAGAGGAACATTTTATATACTTACATAGTAAATATCTATATACATATATTAAATATTATTTTTTAATAATTATCCCTTATCCTAATCACATTCAAAGTGCGTGCATGCCCCGCAGCAGACACTATATCATAACTACAGGGTATATATGCGCAAAAATAACTGGGCCAAGTCAAAAAGAAAACTAAACGTTAAACAGTTTGTTGGTTTTTAAATATGTGGGACAAGGGGGGAGGCACACTAGAGCCAGGTACATGGGGCATATCTAGTTGGGGATTTTTGTTCACCTTTTTTTTTGTTTTTAGTAAATTTGCAAATTTGATTTGCGCGATTTGTTTATTGAAAAAATCGAATGCAAGCGACATAACAAATAAGTGATTTAATAAAAGTAGAAGACAAAGGCAAAGATGATGAAGAAGAAGCAGAAGTAGCTGATGATGTTAAAGAAGAGAAATAAGAAGAAGAAATTAAATACAAAACGAAATAAATAAAACTTGATGCTCGCCTAACTGGTTTCGGCGGCTGCCATATAAATATTTAGCAAAAACCAACAGCGCTTTATAAATCACACATACACACGCACACACACACACACACACACACACACACACACAGCAATACATACACACGCACAGCACGAACGACCGGCCCCACAGCTCGCTCCGCCTGCCGCTGCGCCTACCCACATGGTGCGCACCTGCCCGCTGTGTTGCCCACAACTAATGCAAGCGACTGTCTATACCCTCCACAAAGAGAGTATTTTGATTGCGTCACATCGAGCTGAAAATATAGCTAGATAAGCATAAGCTAGATATATATATATATATATATATAGAGCCAGATCAATGTGATTAGATTCCTAAAGGAATGTTTTTGCTTCAAATTCTTAATCTAAAACTCAATGAAAGTTTGTTTAGACTTTTGTCTTGAGGGTTTACTCCTGCAGTTTGGCGGCAGCTGAATCGGATTACCATATGCATATAGCTGTCATAGCTGACATTTGGCCAGAATTATGGATATAATTGATTTGTATATATATATATATATATATATATATATTTATATTTCCCAAAATTTATGATATTGCCTCAGCTTCATCTGCTCTTAACATATAGTTAACATTTGATTAAAATCATACTCCTCCGATTAAGTAAAGAAAATATAGCAAATTTGGATAAATTGCTCTAAATAATACCCTATTTATCGTATATCATATATATTTATACAAAAGCTATATCTCTAGAGCAAGTATTTGTCGTAGAATTCCATTTTGCTCTTTAATAGGAGATCTCGACTCAGCTCAGCTGCACTAGACTTCTAAGCTGATTGATTGACTATATCATATGGCTCCTATGAGCAGCAGCAATACAAAAATATCTGTTATCTCTAAGACTTCTAAACAAGATTATTTACTTTGTATGAGCTCTGATAATGTAGCCGCAAGTCTGTAAACTAACAGAAACTGTTAAAAGAATTTATATAAATTATTCTATGCATTTTATGTGCTATGCTCAACTAACTCAACTTTCGACATTCAAAATTGTTATAGCTAAAGTTAGTGTTAAGGTTAAAGCTTTTAAGTCGTAGTTAAGCACATTAAACTAGAAATACCTATACGAAATTGATAATAAAACAAAACTTGATTTCTTAGCATGTTTCAGTTTCGATTTCGATGTTTTCTTTATTTCGATATTATTTGGTTTTACTATTGTGGCTTTAAGAAATCTTGTTCCAACTAGGATTAAAAGCCTAAATGGATACTAAGTTAATGTTAATTGATATTGGTAGAATTAGTTGAAAACTAGTTTTCAGCTTTAACTTGAAACGGATTAGAACTGTAACTTTGCCTCAATTCAATCTGAAACTTCTGCTTAAGGTCTTATACCTTGCTAACATTTTTATGTAACTCAAATATCTCCCTGCTCATGTTAGAGTATTTCAATTGCGTTGCTTTTGCAAATGGCAAAAAAAAAAAATAATATTTCTTTGATTTTATTTTGTTTTGTCTTGATTTTCGGCTTTTTTCTGCTTTTTTTTTTGCCAGCTCAACGCAAAAAATTTACGTTTGTGGTTTTTATTTGAGCTGCGTTTAGTTTTTTTTTTTTGCTTCTCTTTTATTCATTATTTGTTATGTGAGTGCTTTTTGTGTTGGTGTTGGAAAGAAAAAAAAAAAATTATGAAAAAAAAAAAATGTTTTGTTTAGTTTTGTAATTATTACAAATTATTTAAGTAGCGCCGCATGGTCAGGAAATCGGCGCGTCATGGAATTATTTCAAGCCGAGCATACCCGCCTTTGCCCTCCCCTCTAGCTTTGCCTCTCACTGCGTATCTCTCGCACATCAAGATCATGAGCATCAAACAGCGCCTGACATTGGGTTCTTTTCAAAAGCACAGCAACATCGAGGGGTCACTCGTTCGACTGGGGGCTGCGCTGGTTCAGTTGATTGGTTCACGACCTCGTCTTGAGGTTTCAGTTATGCGAAAAACAAAGCAAACTAATTGCAGCTGCAATTGCCGCTGGGCGACAATTGCATTGCATTTGTAATGAGCGGACAAGGTCGACGCTTCATTAATGCGAATCGAGTGCCAAGCACTCGACAGCTGCCAGCGGACGGCGGACGGCGGACACAAGCTGACTGCTATGCGCACTCGCGCAACTTTCCCAGAGGCGCCCAAAAAATACAAATAAACAAAAAATTTATACAAAAATATCATAAGCGAAAAGTGAAAGGCAAAACAACAACAGATCAGATAAGTGGGCAATGTCAACTGCAAGTGCTTTATAAATAGCCCCAAATAGACGCCCACACACAGACACACACACACACGCACACCTAGTTATAACAGTCAATAACTGAACACTTCAAACGCATACGTCAAATGCCAGCAAATCTCTTTGCCATAAGCTGCAAGAGAAATATGATTTAATTTGACTTTCCAATTTGCAAGCATATATATATATATATATATATATATATATATATATATATATATATATATATAGGTTTATATAATCCCCATATACACACATTCACACACTTCACTTCAGCTAATCTCTTTTTCGCACAGCCGTGCGAATAAATACACAATTTGTCCACATTTAGAATATGTTATTCGATATCCGTTGATTAGCACCTTAAGGCCAGGTATATAAATAGTGCGTAAATACCGAATTGTATCATTAGGACTGATTTGCTATTTACCATGGGCAAACAAGCAAACTGACTTTAAGCTCGATCTCTCGCTGAGTTTGCTTTTGCTAAACATTAGACGATTTCAGATTTGGGCTTTTAAACTTATTTATTTATTGAATTAAATTGATCTTTAATGAATACAAATAAATATAAGTTACCTATTCCGTCTGTACACAAATGTGTCACATGAGTGAGCCAATGAAATTCCTGCAGATAATCGCAATCGGTGTCTTATGGCCCTTTAAGCTCTTGCGGCTTCTCGCTTCTTGAAAGATGAATCTTTAGAGCGTATCTTTATTGTATTATATATATATATATATATATATATATATATATATATATATATATATATATCCATTTCTCTCTCTCTCTCTCTGGTTTACTAATTCCCCCTCTATAATATGAAAGAGATTTAATATTATTTTTCTTTCTCTCCCCTTTCGGGTTTTCTCTCCCTCTCTTTCTCTATATATCTCTATAACTCTTCTCTAAGTATTTCTTTCTTTTCCCGTACCCTTCTCTCTCTTTCCATATCTCACTCTCAATCTCTCTCTCCCTTTCTCGCTATCTCCTTCTGTCTATCTCTCGCTCTATCTCTTTAAATATATATCTTTCTCTATATATCTCTCTTTTTCTCTCTCTCTCTCTCTCTCTCTCTCTGTCTCCTTCCCTATATTTGCCTTCCTAATTCCCCTCTCCATCTCATTTTCTTTCTCGCTCTCTCTTTTTACCTTTCTCTATATATATCTTCCTTCTCTCAATCTTTTCCTATATATATCGCCTTTTCCGTTTCTCACCTTCTCCACATATCCCTCTCTCTGTGTCCATTTTCAACATTCGTAAACGTTTTACAGGCTGCACCTATTAATCTGCTTCATTTACTTTTGCATCCATTTAAGCTCATCATCGAATTCGCTTATTCATTAGACATTAACCTGACGCTCCTCATTAAACTTCCCAGTTCCTCTTTGTACCATTTCCTGTAATGCTATATAATGCTATAATATCTAACAGCTGGCTTAATAAGTTATCCAATTGCTTACTCACATTCAATTATAGTGCCATATACTCCACTTAGAACGCGTCTGCTTTCAAATTGTAAATTGTAAGCTAACAAATTATTCATCAAAATGTGTAGGCGGGCTTTAATGGCGCAATGCCAATTTGAGGCCTCCAATCAAAAAATAATAATAACAAAAACGAACGAGAATAAAAAACACAATAAAATCGGAAATTTTGCTAAATGAACTTCCGTATTGTTCCATTGTTTGCATGTCACATGGAGGAATGTAATTCGAATCGGATCCCTATTTATATTCATATTCGCATTCAAATCTATTGGAAAAATCAGTGTGATTTTCCGCTTTGGTGCGTCCACAGCTTGGGAAATGATTTCATTCAAAATCCCGAACCGAAATCCCAACATCAAACATGTCACGTGCTCAAGATTTTTTTTTTTTTTTATATATTTCTTTTGGAATTCGTGATAGGCGTCATCGATGGATCCGCGTACTATCCGCTGTTGTTTAATATACCACTAAATTATCGAGTCAGGCCCTAAGAGATTCGCTAATCATTCGCTTCATTATCGTTTTGCAAGTAGTTAACAAAAATGTATTATGAATCTAGATATTGAACGAATTGCGTATTATTGCAATTTGTTGGATTTCTGCTTTCTTTTGCTTTTGCTTCTGAACACGTATTTCCACTGCTGCTGGCAGCATCCCCCGCTTGGATGATAAAATAGAATAGAAGAAGAAGAAGAAGAAATATAATGCGATTTGCTGTTGTTGCCCTTGAAATGGACTGCAATATATAATCGGGGTATATTGATTAGTACAATAAAGATAGGAAAGATTTATATGTACATATATATATATATAATATCAATCTGATCAATCTTGTCGCATCCATTTGGCTGTCAGCTAACCTCATGTTTATTAATTTCCATTCGATATCTTCTGCCGAACATTAGTTTGGCCAGCTCTGTAGCCCCCTAGGCTCAATGAATTGAGACGTAGCGTATTACTTATGCAACACGCGAATGCATTTGACACAGTTGAGTTGAGTTGAGTTGAGTCACTTGACAGTTTCAGAGTCATTATCATAATCGCACATATAGATTAATGTAAAAGCCTAACGAGCACACGGTGTGCAAGCCAATAGAGAGGCAGAGAGTGAGCGCAGGAGAGAGATCGAGAGCGACAGATGAGCGCATCACTCTAGCCCTGACATTGTGACTCAACTCTGTGTTTTGTGATTTTCGGGCCACACTACGAATGTCTGGCGCTCTATGACTCTTATCGTTGAGTCTGTGTGTGTCGAGCTTATCGCTATGATTAATGGGTTGGGAAACAGCAGCGTGCAACAGTACAAGATTAAATGTTTCAAAATATAGGTCAGTTATGCCCGGGCCACAAGCGCGCTGCGCTCTTCCCTTAAACGGAGCCAAACGGAACTGGCATCCATCATCGCTCTGTCACTCACTCACTCACTCACTCTCTCTGTCTCTGTCTCTGTCTTTGTTTTGCAGGTAGCCGATGGCGCCGATTTGGTCATCAGCGTGCCAAATGCGAGCAGCAATGACAATGCCTTTTACCGCATCGACTACAGTCCGCCTTTCGGTTATCCGGAACCGAACACGACAATTCCGGCCAGCGAAATCGGCCAGGATATCAAATTATCGCGTGTCCTGCCGGGCAGCGAGTACAACTTTTGGTTGTACTATACAAATTCCACGCATCGCGAGCTGCTCACCTGGACAGTAAACATAACCACAGGTAAGGTGTTTACTTAGCCTTCGATTGTAACTTATTCAACTTTCTTCCGCACCGCCCTCTGCTTCTCTCCCCTGTAGCACCCGATCCGCCGGACAATCTCAGCGTGCAGCTGCGCTCCAGCAAAAGCGCCTTCATCACCTGGAAGCCGCCGAGTACGGGCAAATACTCCGGTTTCAAGATCAAAGTTCTGGGTCTTACGGAGCCGCCGCATAGCGAATATAATCGCAGCTATTTGCTCGCCGGCAATGACACCCTACAGCTGTCCGCCAAGGAGCTAACACCGGGCGGCACCTATCAGGTGCAGGCCTATACCGTATACCAGGGCAAGGAGTCGGTGGCCTATACCAGTCGCAATTTCACCACAAGTAAGTCCCGGGCCGCTGGCACACGCAGTCCCCACAATCGCTGCAATTACTAAACCAAATCACCTTTACTCATAACGGTGTCGCGGCTAATCAATCCTAACAAAATGAATGGTGTGAAAAGAACTTTCTTTGGCCTAACATTTCTCCCATTGGTTGCGGTTGCAATTAACAGAAGAGACTAACACTCTCTGCCCCAAGCTCTCCTCTCACGTTATCTCCCCCCTCTTTCTCTCTCTCTCTCTCTCTCTCTCTCTGTTGCCTACTGTCTCCCAAATGTCATGCAGCTGAGCAATGGACTAACTACTAGAAGGTAACCTTAAGTAACATCTCAATTTGTTGTCGCTTGTTTGTGTGTGTTGGTTTATTGCTAATAAAATGCGTATACGACTATTTTAATACTCTTTAAGTAATACGAGCGCTGCTGCACGCTGTTAACCAAGCTTCAAATGAACTAATTGTGGACAGTTTGTGAGATTTTCATATTTTATTACACTGCTTTGAAATATTTGAATGGGCCTTTATGGTATACTCATGTTCAGCTAGTCTACAATAATCTGTGGACTTTCTCAAAGAAATTTTAAAATGTAAAATAATTGGCCCTGCCAAAAGGCAAGAAACTTTCTACCTTGTGCTAGCTAAGTTTTGAAACTTCTTTTTGCTAACTGAGCTTCCATCCTTTCTACTTGATGGATTTTTCAATTTACCTTGCATCATTCACTTTCCTTTCTACTTTCTTCTTTCATTGCTTCTATTCTTCTTTCTTTTTTTCCTTCGAATATCCTTAGTACCTTAAAGTAATTGTATTTCCTTCTAGCTGCCGTCAAAATTTCTTAGATCTGCTCAATATTTCCTTTCCTTGATCTTTCCTTCCTCCCTTTTTATTTTCCTATTTTTTTCCTACAAAAATCCTTTAATGTTTATCCTTGTTTCCAATGCATTCAATATATTCTTATTCTATTCATATATAACATCATTTTAATATGAAGTCAAAGCCATCTTCATCTGAATATAATCATAAGCTTAGCAACTCTTTTCATGGCTCAACTCACCAATGTCTAACTCCTTTCCACATAATCTTGATCATGACTAAAATACTTCTTGGTGTTAGTACTTGGGTTCAACTGCCTTGGTTAACATTGCGCAACAGCGCGCTGCGTCTTTATTCTGTAGTCTGCTTTAGTTGTAAGTTTCACATTAACAGTGCTAACCTATGTAGCTCGTCCACTCCAAACCGCTAGTTGTCCAGTGTAGTAAAACATCTTTGTAACTCCATCCATCCACAAAAAAAAAAAAAAAAAAAAAAACAACCCATGTCCTATATAGAACCCAATACGCCTGGCAAGTTCATCGTTTGGTTCCGGAACGAGACAACGTTGCTGGTGCTGTGGCAGCCGCCGTATCCGGCTGGTCTCTACACCCACTACAAGGTCTCCATAACGCCGGACGATGCCATCGAGAGTGTGCTGTATGTGGAGCGGGAGGGCGAGCCACCTGGACCGGCGCAGGCGGCCTTCAAAGGTCTTGTGCCAGGGCGCGCCTACAACATATCCGTGCAGACAGTCTCAGAGAATGAAACCTCCGTGCCGACTACGGCACGCTACTTCACCGTACCGGAACGTCCACTGAATGTTAGTTTCGATCCTAAATATACGACAACCAGCTCGTTTCGGGTGCGCTGGGAGCCGCCGCGCACCTATAGCGAATACGAGAGCTTTGAGATCTCCATATCGACCACGCGCCGAATGTTCACTGTGCCGCGCACTGAAGCAAGCAGCGTTCACTTCGATTATCCGGAAATACTGGAGCCGGGCAAGAGCTACGACGTCGTGGTGAAAACCATCTCGGACAATGTGCACTCGTGGCCGGCAAGTGCGGAGATTACGCTGCGTCCGCTTCCGGTTAGGAATTTGCACGGCTATCTGGATGATCGCAGCAATGCGGTTCACTTATCCTGGGAGCCGGCGGAGACGGGTAAACAGGACAGCTATCGCATAAGGTGAGTGAAGGAGGAGGTGAGCCGGACAGATCCTAAAACTTGTTGCTTTCTGTTTCCAGCTACTATGAGAGGTACAATGATACGGAGGCGGCCATCGCAACGCCGCATCAGCAGCTCGAGACAGCGCTGACGGAGTTCAAATTGGACGCGCTGCTGCCGGGCAGACGCTACATCATCGAGGTGCAGGCCCTGTCGAATGGCATCAGCTCCAATGGCACTACTCTGGCGCGCGATACTCGGCCCGCGGCACCCATCATCCAGGAGCTGCGCAGCATTAGCCAGGGCTTGAACATCAGCTGGCGCAGCGATGTCACCTCGCAGCAGGACCGCTACGAGGTCCACTACCAGCGCAACGGCACCAAGGAGGAACGCACCATCAGCACAAATCGCACCAATCTGATCATCAAGTACCTGCATCCCGGCTCCGGCTATGAGATCAAGGTCTATGCCATTAGTCACGAAATGCGCAGCGAACCGCATGCCTATTTCCAGGCAGTCTGTAAGTGTTGAGCAAGTGATTCGCAGAGGAATCAAATTAAGCAAGTGATTTCCTTGAGTCATTTGAACTGAATCATTTGGAATTCGGTCTGCAAGAAGTTTAAATAGAAATAGAAATAGTTAGCTAGAGTTTGTTATTTTCATTGTATTTCAGATAGAGTTGTGAGCTACAATTAAGGATTAAGTGTGATTCAGTTGTGAATGCATTGTTTGAATCATTTCCGTATACAATTGAATCATTTTTATTTAGTCTAAAACTATAGAAATGGCATAGGCAAATTGTTTAGCTGAAACATATACATAGTACAACTGTAGAATCGCATGCGATTCATTGGTCCATCACGGCCATATTCATATGAGATATTTTGATTCATTTGAGGCAATTGAGTCTATTGTGAGTCAACCATAAATATGGACTAGAAGCATAGAGTTTATTACACGCATATTTTGATTCAATTCAAATCAAATTGTTAGCTCTACTCCCAACTAATCCTCTTCACCCTCTCTCCGCCCATCACCCGCAGTTCCGAAGCCTCCGCGCAATCTCACTCAGCGCACAGTGAATACGAATTTGGTGCAGCTCCATTGGCTGCCGCCGGAGGGCAGCGATTTTAGCGAGTATGCAGTGCGTTATCGCACAGCGGCGAGCGCCTGGCAGCGTTTGCCCAATGTCCATGAGCCGGAGGCACGCATCGAGGACATGCGCTATGGCGAACGCTACTTGGTCCAAGTGAATACGCTGAGCTTTGGCGTGGAGAGCCCCACGCCACTCGAGCTGAACATTACGATGCCACCGCAGCCCGTCTCCAATGTTGTGCCATTGGTGGATTCACGTAATCTGACACTGGAATGGCCGCGAGCCGATGGACATGTGGATTACTATACGATCAAATGGTGGGCCACGGATCAGCCCCAGCAGGTGGAGTACAAGAATGTAACGCATTTGCCCGCGGAACAGGAGAGTGAGTATACGAGAGCGAGATAGTGAGAGGAATTTTTCTAAAATCCCAAATCCTTTACAGTTGGCGCCTCCAGCGTTCGCATACCCATTGAGGACCTGGCGCCCGGTCGTCAATACAAGTTCGAGGTGCAGGCCAGCTCCAATGGCATACGCTCGGGCATTACGCACCTGTCGACGCGCACCATGCCGCTCATTCAGTCCGACGTGTTCATCTCGAATGCTTTGGACGAGGATCACCAGCAGGGCCAGCAGGAGGGGGAGGATGAGTCCAGCAATAGCATCATATTGAACTACACGCCCACGCCCGCCTCCAGCACACGCTTCGATCTCTATCGCTTCTCGCTCGGCGATCCGCTCATCAAGGACAAGGAGAAGCTAGCCAACGATACCGAGCGGAAGCTTAGCTTTACGGGCCTCACGCCTGGTCGCCTCTACAACATCACCGTGTGGACAGTCAGCGGGGGCGTGGCCAGCCTGCCCATACAGCGCTTGTATCGACTGCATCCGCTGCCCATTGGCGAGCTGCAGGCCGTCCAGCTGGACGCCCGAGAGATAACCTTGCGCTGGATAGCGCCTGCCGGCGAGTACACGGACTTCGAGCTGCAATACCTCAGCGCCGACGCGGACAGCCCGCAGCTGTTGCAGAACATTACAACTCAGACGCAGCTGACGCTGCAGCGACTGCAACCGTATCACAACTACACCTTTACCGTGTCGGCGAGGGCGGGCAGCGACTTGGGCAGCGCCATGATGCGCACCAGTGCGCCCATCTCAGCCAGCTACCAGACGTTGCCGGCGGCGCCGGGTCGTGTCGACTTCTTCCAGCCGAGCGACGTGCAGCCCGGCGAGATCAGCTTTGAATGGCTGCTGGCTGTGCAGGAGCAGCACGGCCCCATCGATCACTATCGGATTAGCTGCCAGAATGCCGACGATGCCGAGGACACGCTCAGCTACGAGCTGCCCGCGAATGCGACACAGGCGCGCATCGAGAATCTGGTGCCGGGCAACAGCTATATCTTTCGCATTCAGGCCAAGTCGGCGCTGGGCTATGGGTACGGTGCCGAGCGTGAGCATCGTCAGCTGATGCCCATCCTGGCGCCACCAACACCGCCCACCCACATCATGCCCGTGGCGATGGCTCACAGCAGCACCACCATACAGATACGCTACCGCCAGAGCTACTTCTCAAATGCGCACGGGCTGGTGCGCTGGTACACGATCATCGTGGCCGAGGATGTGAGCAAGAATGCGTCCGGGTTGGAAATGCCCAGCTGGCAGGACGTGCAGTCTTATACCGTTTGGCTGCCCTACCAGGCCATCGAGCCGTACAATCCGTTTACCAATGTCAGCTTGAGGACCATGGGCTTCGAGGACTTCACCATTGGTAGCGCTGGCTGCGAGAAGCATCGCACCGGCTACTGCAATGGGCCGCTCAAGTCGGCGACCACCTATCGCATCAAGGTGCGTGCCTTCACGGACGAGGACAAGTTCACGGATACGGTGTACAGCGAACCGATAACCACGGACCGTGACGACGTGCTCTGGCTGGCCAGCTCCCTGGCCATCGCCCTCTGCGTGCTCTGCCTGCTGGCTGCTCTCGGCTATTATCGCTATCGCTGCCATAGCATGCAACGCGCTACCAATAAGCTGGCGCGCATGCCGGACGAGCTGGCTGCTCTGCCGGATGGCTATATAACTCCGACTCGGCCCATACACATCAAAGACTTTCCAGAGCACTATCGCCTCATGTCGGCCGACTCGGACTTCCGCTTCAGCGAGGAGTTTGAGGAATTAAAACACGTTAGCCGCGATCAGGCCTGCAGCTTCGCGGATCTACCCTGCAATCGGCCGAAGAACCGGTTTACCAACATCTTGCCGTTCGATCACTCACGCTTCAAGCTGCAGCCTGTGGACGACGACGATGGCTCCGACTATATCAATGCCAACTATATGCCGGGTCACAACTCTCCGCGTGAGTTCATTGTGACGCAGGGACCGCTGCACTCGACGCGCGAGGAATTCTGGCGCATGTGCTGGGAGAGCAACTCCAGGGCGATTGTCATGCTTACGCGCTGCATCGAGAAGGGCCGCGAGAAGTGCGATCAGTATTGGCCCATCGATCGGGTGCCCATATTCTATGGTGATATCAAAGTACAGTTGATAACCGATACGCACTTCCTCGACTGGTCCATAGCTGAGTTTATGGTCTCTAGGGTAAGTTGGAGAGAGCGAAAGGGAGAGGGGAGGCAGTAGTAAAAAGAGGGAGAGATGAAGATGAAGATGATATCTTCAGGGAGACGAAGGGCGAGAGAAAAAGGAAACAAAAATTAATACCAAGAGAGAGAGAGAGAATGATTGAGAAGAGTTTGAGCTGGATTACACCTATAAGAATAACTAATCCGAATTATAAGAAAGCAGCAAAGTGAGAAGTTAATGGGAGTAAATTAAAGTAAGGCAATTGCTTTTTCTAGTCTAGTAGCTGTCGCCTGCTTTAACTGGGTCAAATTTCTCTTCAGCTGTAACTGCTTTAGCTCAAGCTGAAGAAAGAAGCATTGAGAGAAGCTATCAACTGTTGCCTGAAGCTATCAACTGTTTGCGTTGGCTTAACTTAGCCTTTGCACTCTTAGTTTACTTGAGTTTTCTTACTTTCCCTTTCAATGCTAGTTTATCCACTTAACTTCTCTTTCTGGATGGCAGAAGCTTCTCTCTTCTCATGCAATTTCTTTTCGATTTTTCTTACCTCTTCTCATGCAATTTATTTTCCGCTTTTTTTTCTAGAACTGCGAGTCGCGCATCATGCGCCACTTTCACTTCACCACCTGGCCGGACTTTGGTGTCCCGGAACCGCCGCAGTCTCTGGTGCGTTTCGTGCGCGCCTTCCGCGACGTCATCGGCACCGACATGCGCCCAATTATCGTGCACTGCAGCGCCGGAGTGGGCAGATCGGGCACGTTCATAGCACTGGATCGAATACTCCAGCACATTAAAAAATACGACCATGTGGACATCTTTGGCATTGTCTATGCCATGCGCAAGGGTACATACATATCACTCACACAATATATATATATTCTGTTGGGCTTATCTAATGCTTCTCTCTCTCTCTCTCTCTCTCTTTACGTTTAGAGCGCGTTTTCATGGTGCAAACGGAGCAGCAATATGTCTGCATACATCAATGCCTATTGGCCGTGCTCGAGGGCAAGGAGCATCTGTTGGCCGATTCCCATGAGCTGCACGAAAACGGTGGCTATGAGGGTAAGTTGAGGCGCACGCACAGCCATGATGATGTAGCAACAAGCACTGCAATAGCGCCCGACCACACCCACCTCCCACCTGCCGTCCCCCCTGTGTCACTGTCTATATCTTTTGAGAAGTTGTCGTTGGTTTGGTGAACGTCACTGTTGCTGCTCTATTAATTTAAATGCTAACTACCTTTGACTAATGCTGTACTAAGGCCTTCACTTAAGCGCTCAACTATGTATGTGTGTGCATATATATATATGGTATATAAATATATATATATATACACACATGTGGACAACATCTACACACACACACACACACACGACTCTATGGGTTTGCAGCTGTTTATTTTTACTCTACTTTTTTTTTTTTGTCACTAACTAACAAATTTGTTACAATTTAATGAATTTCTTCTCTCTTTTTACACACACACACACACATTGTATATTAAACACACACACATACACTTATCTAACACATATATTTACACACACACACACACACTACTCTCAACTGCGCTGCCCTCACAAAATTGTTTGCAATTCACGAAATTCAGTGACTAAAATTTACTTAGAGCGCCCCAAGCCCGCAAGCAACATCGACAGCAGCAACAGTCACATGTTGCATGCAACGCCGCTGCGCGCCTCGCTGGCCCTGGCCGAGGAGCTGGACAGAGAGCTGGAACTGGAGCTGGAGCAGCAGCAACAGCAGCAGGCGCAACGACCGCAGCTGGATGAGGATGATGAAGAGGCCGATGAAGACGATGATCAGCAGCCATTGAATAATGAGACGACGGCCACCCTGTCAACGGCCAGCAGCACGGCTAGCAGCAGCAGCAGCAGCAATAGCAGCTTGGCCAGCAGCAGCCAGCAGCAACAACAACATACTGTACTGCAGTCGGCAACAACAACAACAACAACAACAAACATTTGCACTAGCACTCAATCAGACACAGACACTGATGATGAGGATGGTGATGGTATTGATAAGAGTCCGCTTTTAGGTTTGTACCATAAACAACAACAACAACAACAACACAAACTGCACCCCTCAAAACAACAACACACAACAGCAACAACAACTCTTTTTGTAGTCTTCAAAAAAAAAAAAAAAAACAAAAACAAAAAAAAAACTGCACATAAAACTAACAAATGTATATAAAAAGCACTGTCTAACTTGTTGCTTGTAGTGTAGTGTAAAATTAAAAAGTAAACGAACCCAACTAATACCCACACACAACACTTACACCCACACACACACACACACACTAACAACTAACTGGGCATGTTAAGAAAAAAAAAGTATAAATATCTATATAAAAAAAAAGATATATATATATATATATATAATTTTATTGAAATCAAATTTGTTGCAAGAATCTAAATTTGTTTGCATAAAGTTTTGAGCAAATTCCAAAATTTAAATAAATATTTTTTATTCATGTTCTTGTGTCTCAACAGATGACGAAGGCATTGCCGAAACGGGCATATAAAAAGGCAACACGAACGAGACGGTCGAAGCCGCAGAGTGAGAGAGATAGAGAGCGAGAGATAGAGAGAGAGCAGCATAAATATATATAAAAAAAAAATATATATATATATATATATATAAAGGACAAGAGCAGCTCGTATATGTAATGTTAAGCTAAAACTATACACAAATATATATATTATATATATATATACAACTAGATATATATATATATATATATATATATATATATATATATACAATTTAAAAAATATTCTGCCTGTGATGTGCTGGATGTGATTTGTCTACAAAGTTTTTTTTATTGGCAATACGAACAAGTCGGGAGCGCGCCCCACGCCACTTCCAGGCCAATGCCAATTTAGACCAAAACAACAGAGCGTTTAATCTTAAGTTTCAGGTATAATTAGAGCTATTTTATACATTTAAAAAACACACACACAAATATCGAAACAAAAAAAAAGAAGAAGAAAATTATATATATATAGTACTCGTAAGTCGACTGTAAGCTTGAATAACTATATATATGCTCCTATATGTGTATAGCTAGCTATATGAGACCATATGTTATATTATCTATTCCATAAGTAATCAACGTTTTATTTTTTTTACTATTTGTAAATTGTGCGTGCCTGTATATGTATTTTTTTGTATTATCCTAACTATTTAAAGTTACTTTTTTTTATATATATATATATATGTATACATGTATTTTTGAGAAATTTTAGCAATTGTTAGCTGTCTGTTGTTCCGGTCGTTATCGAGCTATATATGTTTAGTATAAATAGGGGCTACATAAGTAAATTAAACCTTTGCCATATGAACAACTTTAGCAGTTATATACATATATATTTATATATATATATAGTCAATCGTGTGCTTTATAGCATGTAGCTCGATGTGCAATAAATGACGTTTATATATATATATATATATATATATATATATATATATAATCGTAATATCTGAACAACAGCAGCAGCCAGAATTGTCATATAATTTTTAGAGCATTTATTTATGCATTCGCAATAGATCAAAGCCAAGTTGATTGCAGCACAAAGAAAAAAAAAACAATAAAAAATAAAATATATTTAAAAATATATATTTGAACGATATTGATATTTTTTTTAAGAACACTGGAATTTTTCAAATTGAATTACCATGAAAAATATAGAAAAAATTAAAAGCCAATTAAAGTTTGTTTTATTTGACTATTTTTGACTACATTTTGTATTGATTTTTCTTACATCGCATCTGATTTGGAAATTGGATGAGTTATATGGCACAAAATTATAAGCTTACAAGCCTATACCTTATGGGTTCTGTGACGTCTGCTTTTGCCTGTTAGATTTTTACATCAAAGCTTGGTTTGAGCATATCGCTTTATATATATACTCTTATATATAGATCTATTTATATAATAATGTCTGTGTACTTAATATAATATTATCTTATAGCAATGAGTGTAACTGGAGTCTAACTGCAGTTGTTCCTCATATGAGGCCATAGCAGTAGAAACACCATCTTTAGCTTGAACAGAACTTAATACACGCAATTTAGATGCCAGCCCAAAAGTATGCAGCGGGTGTGAAAGAGGTAGAGGAGAGAGAGATGGAGACAAATTGCAGTTGCCGTATATGAACGTATAATTAGCATGGCGGCGCCACTGAGCAGCCGCGATTTCATTTTGGCATTGTTCCCGAATCGCGAGCATTAATCGATAGGCAATTATCGATTACAAGCGCACATTTAAAGGCAACGAGCGGTTGCTGCTGCTGGTCCGGCTGCTACTGCTGCTACAGCAGCAGCTGCTGCTGCTGTTGCCATACGAGTTGGGGCAAACATTTTAGAAATCTTAATAAGCTGAGCAGGCCAAATAGGAGAGAAATAATCTGGGCAATTATAAGGCTGCCAACTGATACCACAAACAGGCCGAGAGTCGCGACTACCTGTTGCAGGTTCCGAAGAAAATCCAGGTGTATGCGTATGCGTGTGTGTGTGTCGGCATTCGCTTAAACAAATAAAGCTTGGAACTAATTGCATTTGCACTTGTTGTGCGATATTTCTATGTTGGAAATTATATGGCCACGAGTGCTGCGGACCAGACGAGTCACGAATGCCAAATTGACTTTACTTTAGTTTTCTATATACCCTGTAATTACAGCGAATATATAGAAAGTGTATATTCAATTAGAGCAGATCTTGAAATATAGATATATATACAGATATAGATATAGATATAGATATAGATATAGATATAGATATAGATATAGATATAGATATAGATATAGATATAGATATAGATATAGATATAGATATAGATATAGATATAGATATAGATATAGATATAGATATAGATATAGATATAGATATAGATATAGATATAGATATAGATATAGATATAGATATAGATATAGATATAGATATAGATATAGATATAGATATAGATATAGATATAGATATAGATATAGATATAGATATAGATATAGATATAGATATAGATATAGATATAGATATAGATATAGATATAGATATAGATATAGATATAGATATAGATATAGATATAGATATAGATATAGATATAGATATAGATATAGATATAGATATAGATATAGATATAGATATAGATATAGATATAGATATAGATATAGATATAGATATAGATATAGATATAGATATAGATATAGATGTAGATGTAGATGTAGATATAGATATATATATGTATATATAGACGAAATTTCTAGTTCCATAACTCTATATAAATCATGTAAATCGAGCCTTATAAAAGCTAGATATATCAAATTTGGTATGTAGGCTCTGCTCAGCCCATAATTAAATTCTAGATATAGATTATAGCATATTAGCAAAGAATTCGTGGGAAAGTTACCATAGGATATTTTTCCATCATCTATTTTTTCCTCGGCTTAAGCTTTAAGCTTCACTTATGTATTACAGGGTATTTCTTAACCATAGCCAGCCATCTACTTAAGCATATACAACTAGTTGATTCTGTGTTTTTTGCGTTTTGAGATACGTCATTTGTCATTTATCAGAGGCCTTTTAGCGTTTGGCTTAATTGACTTCTTCTGCAGTGTGCAGAAATTGTTGTGCCCATAGACTGGCATAGAATAGAACTTTTGAAGTCAGCCATTGGACAGCAGCCATCGGGCATCATCTTTTAAGCAGCCATGTGTTATGGCCAATACCAATTGGCCACAGTGCGGAACATTTTGCTTCATTACGTCAAACCATTTCGAGTCTTAGCCATGGAGCGAGCAGCGATCGCTCGCTGGCTAGCTGGCACTGTAGAACCGTTTTAATTAGATGTAACCATAATAAATCAGCAGGAACAACAACAAGAGGAGTGTGTGTGTGTGTGTGTCGAAGCGTGAGCCCAGGACACTTTTTTTGTTCCCATAAGCCACAAGACAAATGACGAGTGCAAGACCAAAGAACAGCACCAACAACAGAGAGAGAAATTCTCTTGCATTCTCCAAGTTCTTGCTGGCATTATGTAATGGCAGCTGCGCAACAGTTGAGCAACAGCTGAGCAAATGAGCACTTGACATGCGAGACTTCACTTTGCCAACTCAAAATATTCACACAAAACTCTTGGAGCATTTTTCATGAGCTTCATGAACCTCAAATCCTTCACACAGTTATTTTTTGTTTTTTATATGCGGGGGGAGGGAAAAGCTTTAGTATATAGGCATTAAGCGAGTTGACTGGAAAATAATAGATTTAGGTATGGGAATTGCTCAGGTGGAATTGGAATATTTTTTGATAATTTTCCTAGTTTTGGAAAATTTAAATATTTTTTAAGGTTTAAGGATGTTGAGCAAGAGAGGGATTGAAGAGAGCGAGAGAAATAGATAAAGAAGTCATGGGAGAGAGACAGATAAGAGAGAGAGAGATCGAGAAAGAGAAAACACTAGAGAGATCGAATAGGAAAAAAATAAAAAATTAAAATAGGCAGGGAACGAGAGACGGATGAGAGAGGAGAGATAGGAAAGAGAAAAAAAGACAGAGGGAGAGCAGTGCAAGAGACAATGAGAGACAGACAGGGAGAGACTGAGCGATACTGAGAAAGATAATAAAAAAGTAAGAAATAAAAATTTAGAAACAGATACGGAAAATGAGAGATAGAGAAAGAGAGAGTGAGATGTAGACAGATGAAGAATAAGAGATTAAGATGTAAATAGATGGTGAAAATGAGAGACAGAGAGAGAGATTGATGTATAGATAAATAAATAGATAGATAGACAGAGAGAGAGAGAGAGAGAGAGATATATATATATATATATATATATATGTAAATAGATAGACAGGGAAGGAGAGAGAGAGATATAGATACAGAATTATTTCTTATTTATTTGTCAGAGAAAGAAAGAATGATATATTTAAGCTAACGACAAGACAGTTTGAGGGCTGCTGTAGAGAAAGAAATATAATTCGATCGATTGAGTGCAGTAAAAACAAATGCAGAGCCTCAAGGTCTAAGTCCTATTCCGGTTCATACTTAACAATTGAATCCCAATTGCATTTTAAACAGTTATACATATGTCTGTGAAGTAAATTACTGAAGAGGCGGATAAGATCTGATGCACCTGGAGCAGCAGCTTCTCTTGGCTAATGCTCGATTCAGATGGTCCTCAAGGCGCCATTGATGCAGTTAGATGGTTCGTTTAATGGCGGGCAATTGCGATTTGATTTGGTGGCATCTAATGACACAGATTATGCAACGATATAAGCCAATGATATGGACTAGTTTAGGCCAAAATGTGGTTGCTGCTTCGTTTTTGGCTTAAAGCTGAGGTTTAACCCACATTCGTGAAGCGCGTTGCTCGCTACCATTTGACAAACGCCTCAGCAAACGCCAAATGCAAATTGCAGTCAGTCGTTGGCTTACTCTCGCTGTATCTATATATATATATATATATATATATATATATATATATATCTCTCTATAAGGCTGTCTGCATGCAATTTTCTTGTTGAAACCCTACAACATTGCACTTGGACTTGGACTTGGACTTGAACTTGCGAATTTGCCAGTCGCAGCAGCCGCTGCAGCAGCAACACCAACGCCAGCAGCAATCAGCGGCAAGTGAATGAGCTCAAATTGTCCATGGCAGAGCGAGTGAGAGAGAGAAAGATAGAGTGGGCGAGGGGGAGGGGGAGGGGGAGGTGGAGGTTGAGGTGTAGCTAGCTGAGCTGGGTCTGCAGCTGCATTAGCCGCAGAGCTTAGATGATGGCTGGCTGGCTGGTTGCCTGACTTGCCAGATTGTTGCATGTTGTTGCCTCAACGCCCTCAGTACGTTATTATGCGGCTGTTATTGTTGCAACTAGTTGTTGTTGTTGTTGTTGTCTGGTCGCTCGTCTGTGGAGCATCAAGGCACTGGGGCAGCGAGGCATCAAGTTCGCAACGGGCGACAGCCGCAGCACGCATACTTAACAATTGTGGCTGCAAGAGAGAGAGAGAGAGACAAAGACTAAGACGGATGCAGAGCAACCGCAGTTACTTTGGCTAACACACACAGGCAAACAACATAGACGACAAGCCTCAATTAAGTTGCAATTGCAGTTGCTGCTGTTGTTGTTGCTGCTGCTGCCGTTTGGCGTTGGCGGCGTAGGAATTTTGCTCGCTGCTGCCCACGCGTTTCTGCTGCTGCTGCTGCTGCTGCTGATAAAGTCCAAAATGATGTACTACCTTCTGCTGGTGGCTTGCTGGCTTGTGTCTCAGCTTTAAGCAGCAGCAGCACACGACAGGGGCGCAGCGCGGGCTACTTTAGGGGGCCCAACATGGGAGCTTTAATTTAGAATTTATTTTTATAATTAAGAGCAATATATATATATTTATTATATATATATATATATATATATATATATATATATATAAATATATATGTGATAAAACCCAAGAATCGACATTACATATATAAATTTTGTACGTCCGTTTTTTATTTTGATTGAAATATATATGATAGAAGATGGATATATGATATATTAATCCGTAGAGGACCTCCACCATTTGTGGAGATGTCTATACACGAATGAGAGTTCCTCTAGATCGGTCTGCACAATGCCCCACATGGGTTTGACTTGATGGCCACAGCCATTTCATGGTCGAAGCTGTCAAAGCGTCGATTCATCTCTTGGTGCAGATCTTTGGTATACTCCTCCAGCTCGTTGATTTCCAAATGGAATTCACGCAGCTCGTAGTTCAGCTGGCGAATGGTCAGGAAAGTCTTGCTGTACTTAGCCTCCTTCGCCGTGTGGGCGGTAATAATGTGTCTGGCCTCCTCCTTGGAGAGTTTCTGCTCCATCATAGAAGAGAAGCGCTGCTTGCACACAGGCAGCTCATTGGTCACCCGTTGGCTCCAATCCTTGTACTTCTGCGTCATGTCGCCCAGTTTGCGCACTCGCCGATTCTCGTGGCACATCTGGCGCCGCATCTTGTTGAGCAGAGTGCGCATCAGACGATAATTGCAGAGCAGCTCGTCGATCTCGCATTGCAGCCGATTATGGGCATGCTGTAGATTTCGCACCTCCAGCTCTTCGTCAGGGGTGAGGACAATGTGGAATGGCCCATCCATGGGCAGTTCCTCTTTGGCGATCTGCTCCTCATGGGGATTTAATTCCTTTTTAATCTTTACCGGCAGGCACTCCTTAAACTGAAAGACGCCGAGCTCCGGCATGGGCGCCGTTGATGAGGAGGTGTCCTGGTCGGTGGTGATACAGCTTATGTCCGAGTCCACTCCATAGTCCTTGCGACGCTTGATAGCCAACTGCATATGCTCGATGCGCCGTATTAGGCAATCCAAATCGCCGACGAGCTTCATGGTGCGATCCTCGTCATCGGTGCGATCGGCGCTCATTAACTTATCCAGGCTCAGCTCCTGCTCCTCCTCGCCATCGTCGGGCGTGAAGCTGACCTCGTCGTCATAGTGAAAAATCTCGATTTTGCGACATCTCACACGATGGGACAACAGATCCATATAATCAACCGGAACCTTATCGCAGCCATCCAGCCGCTCAATAATCTTGTCGACAGATTCCTCCAATATTAAGGCCATCTTGTAGCGGTATCACACTATATATATGTATATATTTATATATAGTATATATATTTATATATATGTATATATATATTTAAGTCTGTATTCCAAATGAATTTGATTTTAATATAAAGCACGTTGTGTATTCAACTAGGACTGAAATTTAAGTGAGTTTTGTTCGCTTCGAATTTGGGCTGAACTGCTTCGTCCGGATTCTGAGGTAGCTAGATCAGGTTTTGAATACGCTCCTGTTGCTTCAGTACTCTCGGGCTGATAAGAAAATTTATGGTTAGTCTGTTGCTCTGGCGGCATAATTGCGCACCCACATTCACATGCAGAGCCACGGGCCTTGCCTCGCTATGCTTTGGCGTGTGTCTCAACTTCAGGTTGACTAGTCCGAGTGTGTCGTCCTCCTCGCCCCTCGCCATCTTCTGCATTTTCTTTGGCAGTTGACTTTGTTTACCCGCAAGTTGCAATTTTCTGCGAAACCATCAGCCGCAGAATTGCTTACTGCTGCCGTCTGCTGATAAGTCCCGCTTCTGTAGCTTCACTCACACTCTCTCTACCTCACCTACTTCTGCTTGCTGGCTTCCAACTAGTGCTAGTGCTAGATGTGGGATTGCAATTGGGCAGCGGCTGAGGTTTTCAGATTTACTTCGGCTTTGACTTTGGCTCTTGCTAATTGCTTTTCAAGATTTCGGTGCTAGGGCGAACGACGACGGCGAGTGCCCGCAGTGTTGTATAATAATGTAATGTGCTACTCCTTGGGCCACTGTGCAAATCTTTGTTGACAGGCTTTTAAATGGCTGATCGCGCTGTCACACTGCGGAATTTCGCAGGCCCACTACAAACTCAATGCTAGACTTGAGCAAATGGGGTCACTACTCCACGGGCCTGCCTCCGCGCGCTGCCAGCCCCAAGTCTGCCTGCACGTCACAGCTGCCACACTTCTCGGTCTTTGCCGATTTTTGGTAATGAATTGAGTTGCCTCAGTCGGCTTGCGGAAGTGAATATTCATGTGGGTTGCGACGCCCAAGAGATTGTCAGCTGCATTATGCGAATGCTAATTGAAAAATCTGCGCAACATAAAAACCAGCGACGTAGGGATAATGACTTGGCTCATCGCATAAGATGGCAATGAAAGTTAGCTAGGCGCTGGGGCAGGCATTGAGCGGTTGACAGACAAGCATAGATTAAGAGTTGAGAGAATGGAAAGAGTTGGCTTGACCGAGAGAAGCTTGACAGAGTTTAAGAGTTGACTTGCCTGTCGATTAGCTCAATAATGAACTGAGAGTTAGCTTGATGTACGGTTAGGGACTGACACGTGACAGGCATGAAGAGTTAGTTTAGCCTGCGAGAAGAAATTGGCAGTCAGCTAGGCGCCCAGGCAGAAGGTGAGCTTAATATCTGAACAGGAAACAAAGAGCTGAGAGATTAGGGAGTAAAAATAAACTAAGGATTTCCTAGGCATCCAAGCTGGAACTAAGGGAAAAAAAATTGTTAAAGTTAGCTGAGGAGGAATTGAGAATTAACTAAGGATTGAGAATTAACTAAGGATTTCCTAGGCATCCAAGCTGGAACTAAGGGAAAAAATTGTTAAAGTTAGCTGAGGAGGAATTGAGAATTAGCTTGATATAATAACAGAGAGAGTTAACATTAATAGTGTTAAAAGGAATGGTAACAAAGAGTTGGCTTGACTAAGGATTTTTTGGGCAACCGGTTAGACCCAAAGACTTTTGAGCAGTGTCTACAACTTAGCTTAGCAGAAGCAAGGATAGAGTTAGCTTAGCTTCCGGCTGCACATTCCAGATATGAAATAGTCCAGATATGAGATATACAAGACTAGTAGCCAAAAATTCAGCAGAGACCATGGCGCCTCGGCAGGCACTTGCCGGAGATGACTTGATGCACATTTAGGAATTGGTTTAAGATTGGCTAGGCGACGTTGACCAAAAACAGCTGAAATAAAACGTAAAGTCTAAGCTAGACATAGTCCAGTCAGACCTAGCTCACCAGGGAGTTGGCAAGTTTTATATTCCATGACATCAAGTAACTTGTTATTTTGCAGGCAATCTGCTAACTCATTGTCCGTGCGATATTGTTGAGCTGTACTTTTGGGTTCTCACTAATTTGTGAAACAAGTTTTTCTTCCCTTTTTCTTTCAAACCGCCTGCTCGACCAAATGGCCAGGGGAAAGGTGAAGAAAGCAAGAAAAAAAAGGTAGAACTGTACCGCTAAAGCGGCTAATCACATCATGGGACCACCACAGACCCCACCTAGTGCCCAGTGAGCAGTGCTCAGTGCTCAAAGTGCGGTTCAAGAGACGAGCTTGTGAACTGCCACAGCGAGCGCTGGTCATGCAGGAAGTTCAAGTGCGAGAGAGAAATGCCCAATGACATGTGCGATTGTGAGTTATGTACTCTGTGCCTATGCCTGTGACTGTGACTGTGACTGTGACTGCAGCAAGTCGAAGAGACCCCACCAGGTTCAGTAGCTAAATGCAATATACATTAGATATACTTAGAACGAGGCTATAGAAAATTACGATTTATGTAACAAGTCAAAGAATCCGAGCGCATTTATTTCCGCATCTACAGCTGGCAAAAAATACTCAAGGCAAGCGAAAAGAAAAGAAAAGAAAAGATTATATGTATATAAATAAATATAAAAAAAAAAGAAGTACAGATGAGATGAGAGAACGAGTTGGCTGGAGGAGTGGGGGCGAAGGGGGATGTTGAATCGCTCGTAATAGTCGGTAAGTCAGTCATTCATTCAGACAGATTGACTCAGAGACGGATAGACGCAATAGACAGTCACAGTCGTCGTCGAGTCAGTTATTAAATGTGACCATAAGAGAGAGAGAGAGAGAGAAAAGAAAAAAAAATACAGAATCAGAAACAGAAGATCGTAGCAAAAGTTATTACATAACAGGCCGACAGAGCTGAAGCTGGGTGCATGCAGAGGGACGGTGGGATGAGGCTGGAGGGGCTAGCCGAGGTGGCTAAGGCGGTAAGACTTATAAAAATCATAGCACTGTGCGAAGCGTAAAAGCAAAGAATTATAATTTTCCAATCAACTGATAAATTTTTAATGATGCAACTTGCGACGATGCAATGATGACGACTGCGCTGCGAGGCCGAGTGGGTAGGGGGGACAGCGGCTGGCTGAGTGCGAAAGACCTGAGGAAAATGTTGTTCAAAGTGCATGCTGGAATTTTGTGACGCTGCCTCATCGCATTGGCCGTGGCATTGGACATGTGTAAGAAACATTCCCATAGGTGTGATTGCTGGCGCGCAAGAACAAGTAAAACACCAAATTACTGTTACCGAGAGAGATAGAGAGAGAGAGAGAGGGAGAGAGAGAGAGGGAGAGAGATAGAGTGCATCTCTCTAATGCACTTGGCTGCAGGCCATTGGCATTGGGCTTTTGTGACGCTCGTTGCGGACCACAGAGTCGCCGTGATCGATGATGAGCTGATGATGCGCTTGACTGCCTTCAGAGTGCAGCCATCGAACACAAGCTCAGATGCTGACACTGCCGAACGACACTGACTCTCTAAGCTCGCTGCACCAATGTCCAAATGTCCAAATGTCCAACTGTCTAATGTCCCTTGTCCGTTGTCCGTTGTCCGTTGTCAGTTGTCGCTTTCGCACTTGCTTAGCCCGATCGACGACTGTCCACGACACATTTCTCATGCAAATAACAAACAGCACCTGGCCTGCGCCGCTGCTACTGCGACGACCTAGGCTGTTGACTTGCCCCATCTCGATAGTCGAGGTGCTCGTCCATCCATCCACAATGACTGCTACATTATGCATTAGTTGCTTGGCTAAATGCTCTCTGAAGGGAGGGCAGCAAAAATCATTGTCGAGAGCCGAGAGCAGAGTAAAGTAGTTGATTAAAGTTGAGTAAAGAAATAAATGTGAAGAATTTAAGGATAATTTAATTATATATATATATTTTTTAAGGGTTTTCAAGTCCGAATCTAAGCCAACGAAACGAATAGACCTGAAGGGAAGGACAGACGGACGGATGGAAAGACAGGCCGAGAGATGGACGAACGGACGACAGAACAAATGGAGGAACGGATAGACGGACGAACGAAAAGACGGCAGTAAGGATCAACGAACAGACAGACGGATAGAAGGACGGACGGGCGAATAGATAGACGGCAGGACGACAAGACAGGAAGGACGGACGAAGCGCAATTGGACCTTCATACAAAGGGACGGACGGAAGGTCGGTCAAAAGGATAGACAGCAGTACGGCCAGACGGAAGGACTGGCCTTCGGACGACAGGACAGATACACGCAGAGACATACGGACGAGCGGATGGAATATCGGACAGAGGGACGGACAGGCAAATGTTGCAAAAAACCAACACTGCTTTTTACTGCATTGAGCCTTCATTTGGAGAAAATCAAAAGCTTGGTTAAATCTCTATTAAATACAATTAGTTCTGTATACAAACTCATTTCAGGCAATCCCATCTGGGTCCGGCAAAAAGCTAATTTGCCATTTGATTTGTCTTTGTATTGAAATAATAGCATGTGGGTCAAGCTCGGCCTTGCGGTACATCTGCTGGAGGAAGAGTCATTGCTGGCACCAAATATGATAAATGAATTGTTGAGCTGTTGTCGAGGTGAGTTGGTCAGACCCTCAAGCGTTGCGAGTGGCCAAAGACATAAGAAAAGGAACAACTTTTACGCGAGGCGGCTCGAGTCGAGGCGACAGACAGGAGACACCGTAAGACAATCACCTGGGCGCGATGAGTTGTTGCGCGATGCCATTAGATGGTGAAGATGATCTTGGCCAAGTTAGCGCGCGTAGCCGATGGCCAATTGAGCTGCACATATTTAAGCGCAAAATACGACAGTTATTATTGTTGTTGTTGGGATTGCTGTGATTGCAATTGCAATTGCTGATCATCGAAGCGCAATCAATTAATTGACAAAGCACATTGATCGCAGAACCAAGATGATTCCGACTAACAGGCGATCAACTTTTTTTGCCTTCTGCTTCATCTGTTGTCGTTGCTGTGTTGCTGCGGCAAGCCGAGCTGCTGTAAGTAATTGAAAAATAAAAGAAAATGCGCGAAAATCGCAACGCATTAGCCGAACACACGAGGCGCGCGAGGGGGGCGAGAGAAGCGTGCGAACAATTTGGCCGACGCGTCGATCCGTTGCGCCTTTTGCGTCCGAGAACCTCACAGAGAGCGCGACTCGAACATGGCCAGCGACTCGATTCTCATTCGTTTCATTTGCTGCATACTCCATTGGCCATTTGCATTTTAGCAATTTGTATGCGTGCAGCGCACGGAGTGCGGCATGAAATACGCTTTGACCATTTGGCGCCTGCTCGCTCAGACACCTGAGACACCTGAGACGTTGCGATTGGCGAGTCTGTGAAGTGGCTGGCCTCTGGCTGGCTGGCTGGCTAGCCAGACGCTGCACGATCTACCAAATGAAAATATAAACTTTAAATTTCCTTATTAAATAACGGTCGACAATACTATGCATATGCCTATGTGCCTATGTGTGCTTAGGCCTTAAGCCTAGCCTGAGAGTTGCAGGTGCTTTCCATATTGCATTACCAACCAACAGCCAACAGCACAAAAACTGTTCAATGCTTCAGTGAGAAACGATTCACAATTGTTGTTAGATGGCCAACGTGTCATAGCTCAGCCATGTTAGCATATAAATCAGTTTATTTCTCTCCACATTTTGGGCTAAGAACCAATGCCTGATCTATTGGCAAGGCTAGTTTTTTTTTCATCATTTCTATTAGTCTTTTTATTATGTTAGCTGGTTAGCATGGGGCTAGCTGAGCAGAGCTGTGCAGTTCTTTACGTTTGTTGGAGCTCAACTCAGCTTTTGATTCGGATTCAAATCATAAACAAATAACAAGTTCATGGTCCAAAGAAAAGAAGATTAATTTAATCAAATATAATTTCAATTTTTCCAGACAAATCAAGCTGTAAGGCAGCTTCACTTGTGTTAAATATCTTTCCATTTCCCATGCCCATTGTTATTAATTCACATTGATATTTAGAGTGTATCAAGGTTTGCCTGCAGCAAAACCATCTGGAAATTCTGTAGACTTAAAAGCTAATGTTGTCTATATACATATTGTTTAATTTCTGTTCTTTAAGAATCTATTAAATATGTTATATTTTTAAATACAAATGAACATAATATAAATTTCTTGACCTTACTTTTGCTCAGAAATACTGCATATAATTTAAAGAACAAAATTAATCCAAGCCGATCTGAAATATAATAAAAATATACAATATAATAATTTATACTGCATATAATTTAAAGAACAAAATTAATCCAAGCCGATCTGAAATATAATAAAAATATACAATATAATAATTTTTTAAATATGATTGAAATATTTTTAGTATAATTAAAGAAATTTTTTTAAAATCCAAAATTACTTCTATACTATATATATATAAATAAATATTTTATGAAATTCTCATCTAAAAATAGTAATAAATAATATTAAATCTCTTTTCCTTCCAGCAAGTCCTTCAACAAAATTTCATAAATAGCAACTTCTCCCATAGAAGAAACTTTTTATTTACAGATTTAATCAAATTTTAATTAATTTCCCCATATTAACGTATGTTCAAGCTCTCCTCCAGTTGGAACATCATCACTTTTATTGGTTGTTGCATAGAAATGCCGCGAGAGTTGTAAAATCTGAGGCGAGTGTTTCGCTGCTCATTTTGACGGCCTGAACAGAAAATATATGTAAATTGATTAATTTTTATGGACTTTGGGATTGAAAGAATTTGGCATGCGTCATTCAATATTATTGACAATATATTTTGATCTCATCTATTGTTCGCTTCATTTTAGTGTAGATTTTCTTTTCTCTTCAAGTCGATTGAATTCATTTTTTAAGTATCTGCGCCGCATTGTTTTTTGTCTCTGTTGTTGTTATTTGTTGCCCAATTAGGATTCTCAATAGAAAGCCAATGAGTTTATTTTATTTGATTGGGTTTTAATGAATGCCCTGCGTCGCCCCTCTTCACCCGGTCTCTCGCACTCTCATTGTGATGACCGAAGATCTATGCGATGCCATTTCGATTCCATTACCCTAAAAATTTCCAATATTCATGCGTATTGTTGTAGTTGTTGTTATACCATTGGGCCATTGTGTTAACAATTTTTATAGATTTTTAATTGGTCCAAATGTGAGTTTTAAAAGTTTTTTTTTTGTTTTGTTTTGTCTAGGCCTAATGCCGTGCAGCAAGGTCGTCAGACCTTTAAGGTGTCACCTATTCATTTGCATACCCAACGCTCTCGTTGGGTAGGGCTTTCTTCTCGAAGTCAGCCACTGTACGTGGGCTCTAATGAGCTTCTGTTTCGATACGAAACTTGCTAATCCCCAGAATTAAGCAAATACCAAGATCTGCAGTTAAATGTTGACTGTTAATTTGCTTTTATGTAACTTCTAATTTGTTCTATTTACCAAGGTCTTCGCTGTGCCTTGGATATCGGTTTCATTTAGATATCGTGTATGCATATTATAATACGATATCTTAAAGAGATTATGTATGCATTTTGTATAGTTGATAAAATCAAACGGCATAAAATGAAAGCTATTCAAGTGGCCAATGAAACGGTTGGAAATCTTATCTTAATCTATATTGCATGGTTGAAGAAGAAGATGAAGATGGAATCAGATTGAGAGTGTAAGATAAAGACAATGAAAAAGATATAAAGTGCAAGGTATAGAGAGAGTGAGCAAGGGAAAGATAGGAATGGGAGGCAAAGGAGAGAGGGAGGGAGGAGAGAAAGAGATAGAGAGGGGGAGGAGGAGAGAATAAGCATGAGAGAGAGAGAGAAAAAAGGAGCTAATAGGAAAGAGAGAGAAAGATAGAGAAAGAGAGAGAGAGAGAGAGAGAGAAAGAGAGAGAGAAAGAGAGAGAGAGAAAGAGAGAGAGAAAGAGAAAGAGAGAGAGAAAGAGAAAGAGAGAGAGAAAGAGAAAGAAAGAGAGAAAGAGAACGAGAGAGAGAGAGAGAGAGGCAGATGGTCAGAGAGAGAGGGAGAGAGAAAATGGGAGTATAAAGAAAAGAGATAGAGAGAGAGAGAGAAGCGGAGAGAGAGAGAGAGAGAGAAGCAAAGAGAGCGAGAAAGAGAGATGCGAAATAAGGACTGAATGATGGAGAGAGATAGAAAGATCAGGAGAAGGGTAGAAAGGGAAAGGCTGCCAAGAAGAGAGAGAAAGAGAAAGGCTGTGAAGAAAAGAAAGAGAGAGAGAAGGTGACCGCGAAGAGCAAGAAGTAGAGATAGAAAGCGAGACGCGATAATAGAGAATTTGAGATATAAAGAAGAAAAAAAAAGAGACAGAGATTGAGAAAAGGATGAATAGAGACAGAGAGAGTGATAAACAGGCAAACACAAAAGAAGAGAGAGCCAAAAGAGAGTAAATGGAGAGAGATAACAAATATAGCATAGCCAGAGTTAGCAAGATATAGACATAGGCAAGCCCAACTTTATAGAACTGTAAAGTTATGTAAGTTATATGAGTTATTTCTTTCTCATGATCATCCAGCTGATGTTCGGCTCGCTACTTCTGCAACACAAAGCAAAGCAGAGTGAACACATCCGTTTCCCATGAGGAAGCGCTTCGCGGTATTCCGTTTCAAAAGCATCTGCAGAAGCGCCGCCGACCGTTGTCTTTAACGATCCTTTCTGCTTCCCTATTTTTTGGCGTTATTTCTAACCCAAAACAAGCGGCATAAAATGCATGCGTATACAATATAAATATATATATAAGGATAGAGTGAGATGGATCCGTTCTACTCCACTTGCGAAACGAACAAAGGAGGGACGAGTTTCCTCTGAGCGAGACAGGTTCTGGATTCAGTTTCCCAGGGCAACCCTTTCGAGCTGTTGAGCACCCTGCTGCTGCTGCTACTGCTGCTGCTGTCTATCACAAATCTGTCACGAGGGTTGCGAACGCGTCGACATCAGGTGAGCGGCGTTCTACCTGCGCTGCATCCTTCGCCGTTGCCACTCCTCCTACGGAATGGAAATGCAATGCAAAGTTGCTCAGCGCCTATCGATCAACACAATTTGATTCGCATTTGTGTGGGAACGCGGCACAGGTGCTGTTTCCAACTCGTAGAGCTGCCAACTAGCCTGAAATTTGATACAGACAGCTGCCTGCCGCCTCTCTCTCCCCCCCTTTCCCTCACCCTCTCAGTCTCTCACAGTGTATTAGATATGTTGCAAATATTTGCCTAATCTTGAGTGGAAGCTGAACTGCTGCATTTCCTCTCGAATTTCCTTTTGGGTTTTCAGATTTCAACAAAAAGTCGCTGGGCATAATTATGAGCGGCACCAACAACAACAACAACAACAGCAACAATTGATATGAGCTGCATGGCAACAGCAGCAACAACAACAACAACAACAACCGCAATAATGACAATCGCACAAATCAACAAATCACGATCAGCGGCAGCCACAAAAAACTCACGATTTCTGCTGCCCAAAATTCTTAAAAAAAAAGAGTTAAGGAACGAGTGAGTTTTGCTATCAGTGATCAACGAATGCCTAATGCTCTTCTTAATAAAAAAAATTTGTTTTCAAATAGAGTAAAAACTAATGAACGAGTTTCAGTTTCAGTTTCAGTTTCATTTCCCGTCATTTAAGAGTTAGCTGCATTCCTGATGTATGCAATTTTTCGAGCAGATTCGTAGATTTTGTAAAGCTCTCTCTTCTGCAAAAAAAAAAAAAAATATATTGATTTGTATAAATTTTGAGCAGACGTCAGCTGCAGCCATTGGCAGTGAAACAAGAACAGGCAGCGGGTAACAATTGCTTTGCCTCCACAATTGAACTTGCAACAACAACAGTGCGATCCTCGCCCCACTTGCCGCCCTCATTGTTTTGCACTTGTGGTTACTTTATCAGTCAGTCCAGTCAGCTTGACCGTTTGCTCATTTGTCCGCATTGTCAAGTCGCAAGTTGCAAGTTGCAAGTTGCGAGTTTTGGCTACTGTTTCGAGCAGACATTCGACTAGAGCGCATGCTTCAGTAGCTAACAAGACTGCCTGTCTGGCTGTCGCACACAAAATTGTGGCCAAAATGTGTAGGCAATTTGTCAATATGCTATGACGACAATGGCAACAACAGCAGCAACAGCAGCAACAGCAACAACAGCAGCAACAGCAGCAACTGGCAACTGGCAGTGGTAGCAACATTATTGACATTAGGGCACCTGTTTGTTTGCCAACATAAAACTATGATTACCGTTGTTGTTGTTGCTGTTGTTGTTGTTGCTTTTGCCATTGTCATAGTTGCTGGCAGCACGCGTACACCGAGAGACAGATACACACACCTGCACACATGTGCACAACTCGTGACTGAGTCGAAAGACGCCAGCGTCGAGTCGCAGCCAACGTTAATCATAGACAAAATAAAAGCCATGGCAAAACGTAAAGAGTGCCCAAGTGAAAGAGCCAAGTTGTTGCTGTGGTTGTTGCTGTTGTTGCTGCTGCTTTTTTAGGTTTTTGGTCAATGAACAAGAAAAATGGATTTTCACGGTTACATGCGTCGCGTAGTTCGCTACAGCGACACACACACACACACACACACACAACATGCATATGACATGTTGCCAAGAAAGCAATAACAACAACAAGAGCTCTAGAAATTTTTCTTGAGCAAGTTCGTTGCCTAAGTCTTTCGCTAGCAGCATTTGCAAAGAGCTGCGCAATCATTGGCTTAAGCCACAGCTAACATTTTAAAGTCAATTAAAAATCTAAAAATAATTTTAATTTTCTATAAATATATTGATTAAGGAATCTCTATAATTTATGTAGAATATATGCATAATATATATATATTAAAATAAAATTATATATACAAATTTATATTATAAATAAGAATTTTGTTCTCTCTCTCTCCTATCTCGTATCTAATCTAAATTAATTTATAAATATTTGATTTTCTTTTTTCCTCAATGCTCAGCATTTTCATTCTCAGCACCTATCTGTTGCGAATCGAAATTCAAATCTTTTTGCAGCCCTTGGGAAACGACAACAAACATAAATGAGATTTCTGGGGTGTCCAAACAAAACGCACTTCCTCTTGGCAGCCTAAGTCCTTACCGAATTCCCACGCTGAGTGCCAACTGTTGTTGTTTCTATTGAAAATGGGCGTTAGGTTATACGCCCTCGTTCGAACAACGAGCTGTGAGCATTACTATTATAACTATTATGATTAAGAGCAGGTAAAATGTAGGCGAACAACAATAGACAGGTAGAGCCAGCGAGCACGGCATGCGCCCCGCTTGTCACGACTCCACGCTTATCTCATAGACAGGCAGACAGCCAGCCAGAGAGATAGATGAATAGATGGATAAAGACAGTGGAACTGTCATTTGGCAGTCGCCTGACACTTTGTGCTCGTCCTTGATCCTTGAACCTATATTGTCACCTTTTCTTTGCCTTCCACTTTCACTTTCACTTTTACTTATCGTCTAGTCTGCTTAATCCTCTTAGGTCCCTGAATACCCAAATGCTGCCAAATTGCAATTGCTCGAATCGTTGTCCTAATAAGTCCATCAGCATTTTCTAATGAGCCCAAAATTGTTGTAGCCACCAACACGAGAAATGGACAGACTGATAGAGATGGAGATAGACAGACCCCCCACAGTTTCACAGTTCCACAGTTCCACAGTTCCGTTCGTAAGTAAAGTTCTTCGGTTCGTTAAGCGGAAGCAGCTTTGACGGCATTAAACGCATATGGAAATTATCATTCAAGTTTTCAACGAAATATTACGCGGCTCAGCGATTGTCTTAACACTCCACCCGCACCTCGGACCCTAAGCCACCTGTCGCCACGCTCCCCTCCCACAAATATTTTTGGAGCCGGCTGGCTGAGCTGTTAGTTCTTGGAACCGACTCGAAATGCGTTTAGCATAAACGAAAATAAAAACTATCGACGCTTCTTTAATTAAGCTGTCGACAGGGAGCGGCGAGTGCTTTTCCTTAGCCATGGCATTTACATATTAGAGATGTGCATGAGGCGTGCTGATGCCTGAAAAGAAACTTGTGATAAGTCTAAGAAATTTAAGTTTCTAGCGGGTTCAAATGTTCAATCAATCAATCATTTTGCTTGTAAGTCATTTGGCTTTCTCGCTCTATCAATCAATCAATCGACTTTCAATTATAAAACTAAGCAAGGAATCTGTTTTTGCAAAAAGAGAGCGATCGATGGCTGAGTTGCTTAGCCGACCAATCATTCAATCAGTCAATCATCTCACAAATAAATCTGCTAAGATGCTACTTTTGCAACCTAAGCTTGGCAAGCTGCTCAATCAATCGACTGATTGATGAGTTGCTACATTAATCAATCAATCAATCAATCCATCAAACAGTCAATCATCACACTAAGAAAATAAATCCGCTACAATTTGATTGCGTTCGTCCGACAAGCCTCTCAAGTCTCTCAATCAGTTGATTGATGAGTTAGTGCATCGATTTTTCAATCAATCAGTCAATCAGAAAATGTTACGCTGTTTCAGCGATAATTACTTGCTCATTCAATTACTTAATCAGTCAGTAAGCAACTCGCTTACTAGCTCAATCATTTCCTTAAATAATCTGTCAATCAGACTTTCAGTCCAACTAAAGTGGAAACAAAACACAAATGTGTTGAAAATCAGTTTTACGCGCTGACAAGTTGAGCATGTGGTAAGAATTTGATTTGCTCTACTCGTTCCGCTGCACACGTGCACGTTTGCATTGCGTCTTTCAATGGGCAGATTAACAACTGCACCCACTGGAGCCTCGACGCTCCGCTCCGCTCCACTCAACTCAACTCAACTCAACTCAACTCAACTCAGACAGCGCTGCCGTCCAGCTGGGCGAGAGGCGTACGCAGTCTTGTCTTGACCCAGTGAGCAGCAGATGACAACTTTGTGTGCATAATTAATGTACTTAAGCAGCAGCAGCGACTCTGAGAGGCATATTTAATAACTTGTTTATAGACGCAGGCATTGGCATGGGGCATTCATCAAGTGGTTTTGACCACAAAGCTTAATAGGGCACGTGCCCTGCTTGTTAGGCCAAGCGGCCAAATGGCCGCCTCTTGTGGTTGAAGCTGTTGTTGTTGTGGCTGGTATTGCTGTTGCTGCTGCAATGGTCAATCATAGCACACAGCATGCCGTTAGCTCTGAGCTCAACTGTACCCAAATGCACACATATATATATATATATATATATATATATATGCATAGAAGTGGGGGAAAGGGAAGACTTGAACAAGATTGCATTGGACGAAAAGCCAAAGTCAAGTTGGGGCCTTCGCCTAATGCAGCTGATGAAGTTATTAAAACTTGTTGTGAACGGCAGTTAAAAATCAAAACAAGATGCAACCAAAAACACAGAGAAATGCAATTGCTAATGCTGCTGCTGCAGCTGCTCTTGCTGCTGCTATTGGAGATTGTGGCGTTGCATGTGGAGCAGCTGCAGCGGCTGGCTCTCTGTTGGCTGCCTGCACGTTGTCTTTCAAGTATTTGTCAATTAGATTTTTAATTGCTGAAATATGAATGTAGGCGCAACAGCCGCAGCAACAGCAACTGCAACGCATTTGCCATGACTTTGACGTTGACAGCAACAGCAGAAAAAACACCAACAATGTTCTCAAGCTACTTTTTTTTTTTTTTATTAAATACACTTGCTTCGGGTATTTCAATTATGTTATGTATAGTGTGATGCATGGAATCGGGCAGGCAGTCAATCTCCTGCTCAATCATACAATCATAGTTAGACGACAGTCTAACAGCATGAGTCAATCATTCAATCAGTTTATCGCATCATCAATCATAAATTTATTTAACCAGTCTGTAAGCAGTCAATCAGTGGCTTTATCAATCAGTTAATCTGTCAATGATTAGTTTATCTTCAGAACTATCAATCAGTCAATCAATTATTCATTCACTCAGCCAATCAATCATTGGGTACGTCAATCAAGCATTCAGACTGCCAATCAGTCAGTAACTAAATCAATCAATTTTGAACCCTTTCACTTTGTCAATCAATCAATCAGTCAGTCAATCAATCACTCGATTTACTCAGTCCATCAATCAGTCAACCAACCAGTTCAGTCAATGCAGCTATTCTATCGCTCAATCGGTCAATCAATCTGCTCTCTCAAGAGAAAGGTCGAGAGAGAGAGAGAGAGAGAGAGAGAGAGAGAGAGAGAGAGAGAGAAAGGAGAGAGAGAGATAGTAGTATATCGTATAAAATCGCAGAGTATTACATTGCCATCAGTATGCACTGGCGACTTTGTCGTCTTGCTTTAGCCTGTTTTGCCTGTTGTAAACTTGTTGCGACTGTTGAAGACGACGACGACGACGACGATTATTAAATGCAACTTAGATCAGATCAGCAGCAGCAGCAACAGCAACAGCAGCAGCAGCAATGGCAACGACAGCGACAGCAGCGAACTCGATTAAATCGAAATGCAATGCTTCTTGGAGCTTAAGTCTCGCTCCCTGCCCCGCGCTCTCAGATGTTTAAGGCCAGGCGCGTATAGAGTTAAGATGAATCGCGTGCCTGGCAACTGCGACTAGCTGAAATATTATTATTATGCTTTGGCTAAAAGTGAATGATTGCCGCAGCTGCAACAACAAGCAGCAACTGTAACGCACAGCAGCAGCAGCGGCAGCGGCAGCGGCAGCGGCAGCAATGCAACATTGGCAGCACGATGCGCCTTGATAGACGACAATAGATTACGAGAGAGAGAAAGAGAGATAGAGAGAGTAAGCAGCATAACTGGCCAAAGCCAAAAAAAAAAAAAAACAGTCTGCTGTCGCTTTGCTAATTTACGAGCAATAGTTGCTGCTGCTGTTGCAGTTGCTGCAACTGCAATTGTTGCTGCTGCAATCTAATTAGCGACATTGCGCATACGCCACGTGTGTCTTGCTCTGCTCAGCTTCGCATCATATTAGCCTTATATGTTTGCATAGTTAACTGTTAGATGCGCACACACAGGGACAGAGAGAGAGAGATAGAGAGAGATGCAACAGCAACAAGCACTTGCCGCACGGCCGACTCGCTGGCAACGTGCCTCGTTAGTTGCAGTTGTTGCTATCGTGCTAGCCATGGACCTTGGCCATGGCCACAGCAGCACCAGCACCAGCAGCAACATAAACTCTGCTGCAGCCAGTTGCTGGCCTTGCTTTGGACAGCTTGTTGCATATGTCAAGTCAGGCAACAACAACAACTAGCTGGAACAAACACCTGCAAAATGTTTTGCCGCATCTTTCCACACACAAGTAAGCGAAGTCGTTTACCAAAGCGAGCAACTGAGCAACATCTAAACATCTAACCATCCATCTACATATCTATTATGACTCTGCCCCATCGCTTGGCATTAGCTATTTGAGATTCCTTTCTCTTTTCTAAACACGCAAGCCAAATATCTCAATACATTTCAAAAGTGTGAATTGTGTAGAAACAGCGAATAGCATCTAGAACCAAACACAAAAACCCAAAAGCGTCAGCTGGCTTTAAAATACCCTGGAAAATATGACACCTTTAAATGTTCCGTCATATATATGTATATATATATTCAGAAGAAGCCCAAGTTTGTGTTCATGCAAACATAAAGTTTAACATAAGTTTATGTCTTATTATTATATTATCTAAATGAGCTTAAAGTGTTTACAAATTTTAAAATAAATATTAATAAAGACTGAACACACCTTGCATAAAAAGTTTGTTAACAGCTGTTTAACATATCACATCTAGTACTATAAATTATAGTACTTCAATTATATTTAATAAAAAATTAACATATATGAATGATTAAGTCTTAACAGTACTTTAACATAATTCATAACAACAGCTGTTAGACAAATGTTAAGCTAATATAAACAGAGCAGCCATTAGCTTAGTAAATAGCTTTAGCAACTACTTCGCCCCACTCACACATCTATCCCTACAGCCAGAACAGTTGGGGGCGTGGCACATGGGCTGCTGGGCAGATGGATTGTATTGGCTGTTATCTTGTGCATAACATGCCGTTCATAATTCAACGATTTGTCATTTTGTATTCAAATATTATTTTGTCGACTGCTGCGACATTTGCATTTCAATTGATTCGTTCGAGTGTTGAACTCTAGCGCGAGCCAAGCGAATGAAGAATCGAATTCACGATTCACTCTACTCACTATTCACATTCATATTCGGTTTTTTTTTTTTCTTCTTTTTTCAGTGTTCTTTCTGAGCTTTTCACACCTTCCACTGTCTGTTGTTGGGCTGCTAACGAGACTCAGCCGATAAAGATATCAGTTTCGTATGGCACCTGCTTTTCGGATATGTTTACTCCACATCTACCATACGATATATTGATCCTATGCGATATCTGCAGACGATGGACGACGTTCTTCTTTATACTGAAGTTCTCTTCGTTCTCAGTTCTCCTCTTAGGTCTTAGTTGGCTTTTGACACTTTCGAAAAATTCGTTAGCAACGATTTACATAATTTCACAGTAAATTCCTAATTCTAATCTATGCCGGCAGTTGAAGTATCAACTCCCCAACTCCCAGAACAGATCTGTATAGAACCGACACAAACGGCGATCTCAGCTGTCTATGTATATTTATGTTTGATACTTAATCGCTAATAAATACACGTTCGTATTTCAAAAACACACACACATATACTCACTCACACAGAGGTGAATTTAAATAATTTTGAAAGGGCTCCAAAAGTCGCAGCTGAAGAGCAGCGCTACGAATAGTTATTCAGCTGCTGTGCGACTCCTGTGGCGTTTGTTTGTTCGAAATCAAAACATTTCTCACTCTCGCGGCCAGTTGGTTTTTTATATGAATTTTGTTTTTTTTTTTTTTTCTTTTCACTCCATACAAAGCTAAAATATATTTTTCACACCTATCAATCGATTATAAATGGGCGGCACGATTATTAACTTGAGAAGGCGCTGGGGGAAACGCTTCAATCTTGCAGACGGATGACAACCCAATCGAAATATAATTAATTCATACGAAACCCTTACTTCGTAGATATATATATATATATATATATATATATATATATATATATATATATATATATATATATATATATATATATATATATATATATATATATATATATATATATATATATAATTATACAATTATTAGCTAAATATTATTAATTTGGGTTTAGTCTTATAGCCCTTGAGTAGAGCATATAAACACATATGATATACATACATATGGCAACTGACAATCTATGAAAATTAAACTTGTATATTACATTTGACAGTGTAGAAGTGGATGATGAGCTGAAGCTTACATATTCCAAATTAAAATTCACTTTTTTCCGTTTTCAGTTTCTGCTTAAATATTCTGCCAGGTTCCCCAATTGAAACGGACTCAAAGAAGAATTTTTCCTATTAATGTTTTTGTCCCTTATTTCTAAAGAATTCTACAAAATCTAAAGAAACACAGATTTACATATCTATTTACAGTTATCTATATATCTAGAATCACTATAATTACTATATATAATATATAAAATGTTTAATATATTTACTAGAAACTAATATTTAAAAAAAATAATATTAATTTAGCTAGAATCACTATAAATACTATATGTATTAACTAGAAACTAATTTAGCTAGGTATCTTTCCAGATTCCAGATTACTATAAATTATTTCAGCTTAGCCCAAAAATAGTCACTATAGTTTAGCTTCATAACTATAAATTCTTGTCAAAATGTCTTATAGAACAAACAAAATCTGGCCAACAGGACAGGAAATCGATAGTAATCACAATAATAATATTAAATCATAAGACTCTACAGCTGACAAAATATTTTCATATTCGAAATCTGAGTCACACCAAATTTAATTCATTATTCAAAATTTTCTTTTGGATATTGTAATATTGTATCTTTAATTTATCTATTTATCAATCTACAGTTTACTTCATATTTTATGTATATTTAATTTGTGAATTTATTTTCAGTTAAAAAATGATCAGATGCCGTTACATTATGTAGATCATACCTTTTTGCCTCCCAACTGAGAGAAGAGACCTGACACCTTTGACTAATATTTCAGTTCCAACTTCTTTAGTTTTGTCGGTTTCCCAATGGCCACGCCCTCAGCATCAATATCAATGGCAGCGCCCATTTGTTAGTCGGCACTGGCCACTTGAAACTTGAATTCCAATTGGAATAAATAGATATATTCACAGCAATTTATGTATCTTAATTGTGGCCCAAAGCGAGCCAAGTGTGAATGAATGGGAGAACCTTTTGCTTAACTGCAGTTGATTGTCCACTCACAAAAAGACAGAAGAGAAGGAGAGCGAGCAGTATGTTGAGTGAGAGCCAGAGACTGTCTAAAATGCACTCGTATTTTATCAATGAATTGAGCTGTAGCTGAGGCTGGGGCTGGGGCTGGGGCTGGGTTTCGGCTGGGGCCTTTCTCACGATCAGCTCGGCTACTTTAAACACTTGCTTTATATTAATATTTATGGCTGATAATTTCAGTTCATTTCAGTTTGTTTTCAGTTCATTTTCGAGTGGAGTTCGTCGTTTATCAACCTTTAACTAAGTGAAAGGTGCCCTCTCAGCTATCAAAACGAGAAAGTTTGACAAATTAACTATGCAAATGTTTGCCAGTTGCAGGTGGAATTTCTAAAAAGTTTTCATTTAGAATTCGAAAACTTGGAAAACGAAAAGGAAGCCCATATCTTATGTAGGAAAATGTACAGGGTGTATGGGTAGTCGTTCAGTTTTATACTCGTTTTATTTTTATTTTTTTAGAGATTAGAAATTTAGAATATCTTATTTATTATATTGAGTCCTTGAGTATAAACCAATGCCAGCTATTTTTTAGTTACTGGGTATCTCTAGGCCTAGCTCTTCAGCTTATTCTTCATGGCAGCTTCCAGTGAAAACTTCTATTTGTGAGCTACATTTCTAAAAGGTATCTCAAATTAACATTTTTATATGTACCCAAGGCAACTAGTTGCAAATTACAGGGTATTTGCTAGTTGATCACTTTTTAACTGCAGCCCATTCGCACTTTACATATATTTTTTTCAAAGTCTCCCTTTTTAAGCTGGCCATCTGGAAGGGTCCTAGATTTTAATTACAGGGTATCTGCTAATCGAGCTGCTGCTTAATTACGATTTCCTGTCGAAACCCCCATTTTCTAAATATATATTTCTATTAGTTCTCGCTAAGTCGAGCTTGTTAACATTTTTATTAGCTTCTTAGGCGCATCTTTTACATATCTCAGACTCAGAGATTCTTTATGGTTTTCGTTCTTTTTCTTGTTCTCTTTCTCTCTGTTGCTCTGCGTCTTCTTTCTCTATTGATAAATATTTTGAAGATCTTTACGAGTTGAGTATTTTGCCAAAGTTGTTCGACTGTCAACGGCATTAACTTCACGCCAGCGACCAAATCCGGCTCCGTTTTTATTGGACTGTGTTGGCATCTCTGACAGCCGATGCTAATATTTGGCCCAATAAATTAGTCGCTGTTTAGCATTTGGCTGGAATTATGCAAAGCTAGTTCTCATTGATAGTTAACCAGCTGCTCAATCAACGATTGATGATTCGCATTTCTCATAATTTGATTTAATCGCTCCGCTGTTGGCTTATCTTCCCAATCTGCTCAAAATCGGAGCTTATTAATTATTGATCGATGAAAAGTTGGAATTGCAAGCCAGTTTAGCAAAATCTTTTGGTGCTCCCGACTAAATGCAGATTAAAAATTGATTGATTATAGTTTTGAAGTGAAGCTTTAAAAATTTATTTGAATTTAAAGTGACTTCAGAAAAAATACAGTTCCTATAAAGGAACTCAATTATGAACTAGACTCAATTTTTGACTGGAACTTAAGGTCAACTTTTTCAAATGGACCTGAACTAGAGCGAGCATAGTTAAATTTTGGAACAAAATATACGATTATGTATCATAGGTACCTCGATGATATCGCAGCTTACGAGTGCAGGAACTGCAACTAGTTCCACCACACTATTTGATGAATCAATGGACTTTTTCCAAATGCTGCTAGTTGATTTAAAAAATGGAACTAGTTCAAATATGAACAGCTTGCAAGTGCTGGAAATGGAACTGGAACAAGTTCCACAATGTAATTTGATGACTCAATAAACTTGCCCCATATTTACACATTGCTTTAGCTGCAGCTATCTATATGAACTGATTCAAATTCTAATTTGCTTCGATTATATATCATATTACGACATTTGGAAAATCCCAAACAGCCGACTATGAACTACAAATGGAACTAGAACTGGTCTTACACCAGCCGCTTACAAACTCAATGCGAATACATTTAAATAGATTACGTATATATATTTAATGGGCAGTTGCGAGATCTATTTGAATAGTTGCAACGCATCTTCGGCTGGACTTTCTTTCGTTCGCATTGGAAATCAGCATTTGGCAAACAATTTGCAAAGCCAAAAAAAAAAAAAGAAAATAAACAAAAAAAAAAACAATCAAAATACAAATATAAAATAATAATGAGGCAGATTTGGAACAAAGGCTGATCGATAAATTAGTCAACTATTTGGTAACGGTTTTAATTGTCAACGTGTGGCGCGTATACACACACACACACACACGCACGCACCTAGTCGGCACACTCGATCAAGTTTCTGGTTTTCGTCTAGCTTTTGTAGAGTCTATTGACTTACAGAGCGAAACAATAGTCCTGATTTTTATTGTTCAACAGCAGCAGCCGCAAAAACTATGCTCACTATATATGTAAATATGTATATACATATAAATATATACATATATATATATTATAGAAAATATATTTATATACCGATGTCAGATATCAGAAAGCACACACAAAAAACGCTGATAATAATAACAATAAATCGAACAAAGGGTTGTCGTAAAATTTATTATCTTTTACCGATAGATTTGTTAGGTTTGTTGATGTTAAACTTGGACTCGAGAGCCTTCTCAATGCCGACGTCTTTCTATCAATTCAGCCCCGTCGTTTTGGCCAGTTTTGTTAAGTGTTCTGCCAAAACAAAACAAAAATTTCAGCAAAACAAAAAATAATAATGAAAGAAATTTCAATTCATTCAAATTGCATTCAAATGTTGATGAGTGTGACAGAGAGAGAGACAGATTGAGAGGGAGGGATATTAGGTTGTTGAACCTGCTTGCTGACCTCTGGCTCTCTATCTCAATCGCAATCGCAATCTCAATCTCAATCTCAATCTCAATCTCAATCTCAATCTCTATATCTATATCTATATCTATATCTATATCTATATCTATATCTATATCTATATCTATATCTATATCTATATCTATATCTATATCTATATCTATATCTATATCTATATCTATATCTATATCTATATCTATATCTATATCTATATCTATATCTATATCTATATCTATATCTATATCTATATCTATATCTATATCTATATCTATATCTATATCTATATCTATATCTATATCTATATCTATATCTATATCTATATCTATATCTATATCTATATCTATATCTATATCTATATCTATATCTATATCTATATCTATATCTATATCTATATCTATATCTATATCTATATCTATATCTATATCTATATCTATATCTATATCTATATCTATATCTATATCTATATCTATATCTATATCTATATCTATATCTATATCTATATCTATATCTATATCTATCTCTATCTCTATCTCTATCTCTATCTCTATCTCTATCTCTATCTCTATCTCTATCCCTCTTTGATTTAATTCAATTATGCATTACATTAACAAATTATATATACAACAAAATCTAAGACAATCTCTGCTTAGCTTAAGCCTATTTCGTCTTTATTTAATTTATTTTTCTTTTTCAGGCGTTAAATTCAATTTACAAGAAACAAAAAAAAAAGTGGCACAAGCCGCCGTTCCCCTGCCTTTACCAGCCAAAGCTGCAGCGCGTCCAATTGCCATGCGGACAGTGCCAAATCCTCACAAAGCTTCCACATGCTGTTGTTCGCACTCAATTAGCGTTAGACGAAATGCACTTAAGGAAGATGTTGCCGCAGCTATGCATAGTATAATTAACAGGCGTTGCGCGGCCACAGCCAATCTGAAGAGTTAGCTGAGAGATATTAATGCAAAACTCAGGGGTGGATGCTTTCGGCGGTTTTTACTAACTTAGAGATTTGATAATGTATTCCTTGAAAATATTTATTTATATTTAATTTTAAATATAAAAATAAAATTTTGTTTTTCTTAAAAAAAATACAATAATAAAAATTTGCATTTTTTTTTAAATTTTGTTTTTTTATTTTTTATAATAATTAATTAATAATTAAGACTTAGTCTTACTTAATCTGCCGCTCTACCTCTTTCTTTCCCTCTTTCTCTCCCTCACTCTCTCTCTCTCTCACTCACTCTTTCTAGACAGCTTTCGTAGAATTCCAAGTCTCGATTCTTCTTCAAACTTACCTTGGGTAAGTTTCTTATGTTCCGGGTCTTAAAATACTTTATTTTATACTATCAAAGACTAATAAGCCAAGTATTTCACTTGACATGCTATAGATAATTTCAGCATATTTGCGAAGCAACTGGCCAATACATTTTTGATATTTTTTCTCTTTTTGTTCTGGGCATTGCTAAAAGTAGAAAAGCTGAGCCAGACAAATGCTGGTTCAATTGCAGACAACAGGCAACAGTGTTGCAGCGTCGGGCTTGTCTCTTGGCCGGCAAATTAACGCTTGATTAAGAACCAACCGGGACGGCCAAGCACTTAGCCAGACAGAGGACTGTGGTTGTTAGGGGTTAGGATAGGGTAGGGTAGGGTAGAGGGGGGGGGGGGTACGAGCAGGGGTACCCGTAGTTCTGGTTCTGCTCTCTGCCAATTGGCCGACCGCCTGAAAGAGCGAATGTCCCACTATCCATCTGGCTGTTCGTCCGTCTGTTTGGCTGCGTTGTCTTTGCTCGACTCGGCTGGCTCCCTCTGTCTGTGGCACTTTGGCGAAAATGTGTTGCTAATTGTTGCACTAAACTGTTGTTGGCATGCGTTTGACAGTCGGTCCAACTGATGGCCATCAAATTGGCACCAGCTACCAACTGCCAACAGGCAACAGCTTTAGACTGAGCTCTACAACAACAATAACCTGACCAAATTGTTGATCATTTGTTGTCTTCTTTTATATATTTATATATATATATATATATATATATATATATATATATATATATATATCTATATATATACATGTATATATATATATATAAATACCCTCTGCAGCAGTTGGGCATTATTACAGTTTGTCTCAAAGCTGATCTGTCTTAGTTGATCTCTAGCTGCAATTTGGCTTGCTTTGGAATTAGTTATGTCTAAGCTGCCATATGTTGAACTCTCTATTTGAGTTAGAGTTTGTTGTATTTGCAGACTATTTATAGTGCCACATCATTGATAGAAAAGATTAAAAACTTGTAGAGCATATATTGAGTTTAATTAATATTTTTTAGGATTTTTTGCAATGAGTATTTCATGGTGTGTGCATGGAATCTGATGGGTGCGAATTATGGAATATAAATATAGATATATAGATATTTTCTTATTATTCTCATGTTTTATACCCTCTGTTTCCTCTCTTTCTCTCTTCTATTTATAGCAAATATTTTGATATATTATGTATATATATATATATATATATATATATATATATATATATATATATATATATATATATATATATATATATATATATAGATATAGATATATGAACTTAATAATAATCTGCCAGCAAAATATTTGCTACAAAGAAAATAAAATATTTTTTTTTGCCTTAAAATTCTTTCCTCTTTTAAATATTTGCTTCTTTATCTAGATTTTTATTTATTTACAAAATTTAGCTATATTCAAAATTAAATACTAACTTATGGCAATCGGCTTGATTTCCGTATTTATGTATGGAGATCTAGATAAATAGAAAGATCTAGATGTATGCAAATTATTATGATATTACAAATTGTGTGCCAAATAAATTAAAGCATAACTAAATCAAAACTTTTTTTCTATTGCTTCATTTATATCAATTCCATTTCTCATTTATTCCATATCTTCTAAATATATATATATATATATATATATATATATATATATATATATATATATATATATATATATATATATGTTTTTTATATATACATATATATATATATATATATATATATAAATGTATATATATTTTCTGCCCATGTTGAAGCCCACATAAATTTAACATTTAACCTTTACAAAATGATATATTCTCTTAACAATAAATTTAAATTCTGTCACAAGAGTATATTTTATTCGGTTTGTCTGTTTCTCGTTTCTTTGTTTTCTGCATCAATTTATTTTGATTGAGGCATTGAAATTCTTCTTTGTATACAAACAGCAAATGCAGCGCAATGATTAAGATGCTCAGCCTCGAACCTCAGACCGCTGCTACGCTTCCTCCTCCTCATCCTGTTCCTTCTCTGTTCACTCTTACATACACCTGCTTTATAAATAAATAAATATATATATATATATATATATATATATGATGCATAATGCAGCTAATTTTCATTTAAATAATTTACAGAGACTCTCTTTGATGCGATTATTTGTTTAATTGCATTTTAATATTGCTTCCGCACATCCGTTGGTTGCTTCCGCAACTGTGTGTGGCAGGATGTCTGTGTGTGCGTGTGTGTGTGAGTGTTAGCCAAGACATTAGCGCAGCAATTTGCCTAAGAAATTGACTCAATTTAAAATTTAATGCACATATTTGTATGCGCCAGGCTCCACTTAAGCAGTGGAGTATGGAGGGCGAGAGACAGAGCGAGGCAGGCCGAGGTGAGGCGATGGCAGGTTTAGCTATCAATTAGCATTTGCCGCATCTCTTTATCTCAGCCAGCACGACACATTTGCATGATTATGAGCGCAGTTCCGGCGCGCAGTTTACATAAGCAAATTACGCTTCAAGTTTAATCAAATCAATTTGATAACTATGTATCTATGTCTCTCCTTCTCCCTCTCCCTCTCTCTCTCTCTCTCTCTCTCTATTTGTCTCTTGCACTGGGCAGCTTGCATAATTGTCACAGTCGCAGCTTAACTGTTGTTAATGAGTCGCGCGTAATGCAAATCGATGCCACACTTATCTCGCACACATGCAGGGTATGCAAACAGTCGGATATGAGCATTTGAAAGCATATATATTTCTAAATTGCTTGCGCAATAGCTCCATTGTTATCCAATTAGAGACCAAATGCAACTGTTATGACATTGAAGCTCTAATTCGCAAGCCAGCAGTGAACTGAAGGATAGAGTATATTAAATATTATTATCATATATATATATATAGAAACATCAGTTTATTTAGCAATGTAAACTTCGATTTAAATACCAACTCAAGAAGATGTCCCTCGATCAACTCATATAAATTATGTTTGTGGGAATAGCTTTGACTGTCAGCGCGCAGCATTGGCAGTCGACATTTCATGTCCTTCGACGTGTCGGCATTCAAAAACTGACACAGACCGCGACAGAGAGAGAGATAGAGATAGAGAGATATATATATATAGAGAGAAAGAGAGCGAGAGGGAGAGAGGTAGGTAAGGAGACCTTAACTTATCTGACCATAACTACAGCAACTACATTCAACAAGTTCCTCATTCAACGAGTTCCTCAAGCCCCAAAAACCCCTTTTTACCCAAGCTACAAAAAAATGACATGTTTGAGTTGGTTTTTGGCAGTGGCAGTGGCAGTGCGTGTTCTTGTTTCAGATACCCTGTAAACAGAAAAATGATTCAACTGGGCATATGGCAGTGAAGGTAATTATAAGAAAGAGAATGATTTGAGCTAATAAATAGTGAGGCAGAGAGTGGTAGATGAAGATGGAAACAAATAGAGAATGGGATAAATTGAGAGACATTGAAATATATAGATGTAGAGAATGAGAGAAACAGAGAGCTAGAGACAAAGAGATAAAAAGGAGAGCGGGCAAGTGAGAGAGAGAGAGCAAAGAGTTGCAAGTTGTTCATAAAGTAAAATAGAGAAAAAAAGAAAGACTGAGAAGAGAAAAGCGGGAAGAGACTAATAGAAGAGGATAACTTTTATACAGGCACAGAACAAAACTATATATATATATATATATATATATAGAATCCAGGGGTATTTCCACGTTCATACTGATTTGTTTTTCTGAAATTTGATCTGTGCTGAGGCGTTTTAAAGATCGATTCGACTCGATTTCGATTGGATGCGTTGCGATTCGATTCGGATCGAATCGATTTAGTTTTTTGTTTTGATACGTTTTGTGTTTAATTTCATTTGTGCATTGTGTGTGTGTGTGTGTGTTTTGTATTTCTGTTGCTGTTGTGGCTTATTTAGCAAACAATAAAGCAATAAATCAATCAATTATCAGTTAAACGCTCGCAAACAGACAGCGGCTCTGGCTCTGAAAATGCAATATGAAAGCCTTTTTGGGCGGCTTCAGCTCTTTATGGAGCGAGCACATGCAGAGAGAGAGAGAGAGAGAGAGAGGGAGTAAGAAAAGAGAGAGAGAGAGAGAAAGAGAGATATATATATGATAATTTGTCAGTGTGCCATCAGCAGAGATACAAGTATTCACCAGATACATATACACCAGTTATATATATATATATGTATATATATATATATATATATATAAATGCAATGCGTTGACTGTTTTTGGATTACTGCCAGAAGGCGCACTGGCGCCTAAGTAGGTCAGAGCTCCTCCACAGCGAACGGCGCGTCCAACAATAGCTGCCAATTTGGGCGCACAAATTCCTGGGCTGACGATGACAGGCGAACAGGCGAGCTCGAAACTCAGCTCCACTGCGACGCATGCCAATTAGCCGGGCCCGCAGCCAGCGTGGCCCAGTCGCTTGCCCCAACGCCTGCTGGTATGCAACAGTGGCCCATAAGTGTAAACGCCCCCGCTCTCGCCCCAGAAGCCATTGTCTCGCCCAAGACAATCAGAGACAAAAGATACAAAAGATTTGAGCCAGTGCAAATGGATTTGATGCATATTTATCGGCCCGATTCAGTTATTATATAGATATCTATACAAATTCACAGATAATCCAGATTTGGTTTACAGTTGTCTTCTTTATGTTCTAAGCGTTTTAATATGTTTATAAATCGTTTTATGCATATTTAAAAAAAATTTCATTTTGACTTTTTGATTTCGCGCTGATTGTTTTTATTGCGAGATATAAATTAATTTGATTTTTTTTTTGTTGGTTCGATTTGGTTATGGATATTTATGGAAATTTAATATGAATTTAATGGGAGCGTGCTAAAATCAAATATTTAGTTTTACAACTGTCGCATAAATTCATAATCAAGGAGTGCGAAATATCAGCGTGTTGTTCATAATCATTATAAACTAGGTTTATGGCCATAAAGAAAGCAGATGATGATCAGCGAACAGGAATTGATGGCCATGAAGAGAACTATAAAATGACAATGGAGGATGCCAAATAGTCATATGATAATAAATAAAGAAGACAAACTTCAAGTCAATGTGTTTTAAATTAACTTAAATCTGCTAAAGAACTAATAAAGCGACATTTAATAGTTTCTAGTAAGGAGTGTGCGACTAAGAGATGCCGTGAACCCTGCGGTATACTAGGCCATATACAAGGCAAAAAATGGTCAGCTCAAGCCAAAGTCAATTGAATTTAATTCTTACATTATTTTCCTACAGCCAATACTTTAAAATAAATAAAAATCAGTTTCCCAACCGCCTCGCCCTGTACATGGGGGAACATGGAGCACGGAAAGATTTAGAGGAAAAAGAAAACGATTTTGCAATTTATATTTTTTTGTCCAAGTATAAAATTTGCTAAGAATAAGATAAATATCAACAAATTTTGCTAAAAATATGACTGGAAAAAAAATTGCAAAAAAGCACAAATAAAAAAATATTAAAAAAAAATATTGTAAAAAAATAAAAAAACAAAACACGTTTTTTAACATCAAAACACAAGCCAAAACTCTTTAAGTCACATAAGAACAAAAAAATGCCCATGGAGCACGCAAAATGGCTCAAAATCTAGCAAGTATTACGATATGGCAATATAACTGTAATCAGTGAACTCAATGAGCTGATTTCGACGCTAGCTAATCAGTGACTGCGAACAATATTTGTTGTAATCAGAGACAGAGAGTGTGAGAGAGAGAGAGAGAGGCACAAATTTTGACCTACGGCCAGTTTCACAGCTCAAATGTGCGAAAAGATTTATATAACGGCTTTCGATAGTTGTGTCAGTTGAACTTATGGGGGTCACAGGGGGGCGACATTTTCGACAGGGGTCACCAAAAAAAATCCAAGGTGTCCATGGCAAAACACACATCATCAGAGCTAAGCCCCCAAGGGTCTGTCCCAAAGGGGCAATAATTGCTCGCAAGAAGCTAAATATTTGCCAGAGCTTTAGCTAATGAACTGTTAATTTTAGCCCGAGCGAGAGAGCCATAGACAGAAGAAAAAAAGGGATGGAGAGGGCGACAGGTGGCATAGGAAAATGCTGAAAACTTAATTGTGTTTAATGGTCTCTGGTTTTTTTGTGGAATGCAAACCCATTTTTTTGCCACAGGTTTCGCATTTGGGTTTTTTTTTTTTTGGCACTTGATTATGCAAAGTCTTAATTTGGCTAAAACGAAGCGCTGGCTGATCATCGCCTGGCACTTGAGACACACTTTAATTGATTTACACAAGCCAACAAAAAATCGAACCAAAAGCCAAGCACTAAAAAGTAAAGCTTGAGGTCAAGTTTACGAATTGGAAATACACTTGCGGAGAGAAGAAATATTTAGAAGAAATTATATAAATCGGGGCATATACATACTATATATCAGACAGATTGCTAGGAATGCAGATGATCTGTATAATAGTGAATAGTGGCAAATCCTTATTCCAGCTCTTCACTCTGAGTCAGATTTTTATGTGAATAATCAAGTATAAATCAGATGACATAGATGATTGGGTGGAGGAAGAAAACTTGAACAAATTTTATATTATTTTTCTCAAGATTTCAACAGACTTTACGGATTTTAGGCGGAAGTTTCTTTCCAATCTAAATAACTAAAATTTGAATGCAATGTGAGGGTATTGGCAAAATTGTACAAATCGTATCGGGCCTGGGGACACGCGAGCTGCTCGCGCCAAATATTTGAAGAGCAACATTTGTGGGGCTGGCTTTCTATGAAATCGGCGCCATGAAATATGATCTTTTGCGAGTTGACTTAATACGAAATACAAGCGCAAATATACATATATGTATATATAGATATATGCATATACATATTCAATAATTGCGATTGCCGTTGGGACTGTCGCTGATGCTGCACCGCTCTAATGGCATTTTAATAATAGATTACGATGATGGCGACGACAGCCCCAGCAGAGAGTCCAGCCGATGATGGGCCGATGAGTGCCCCAAGACAAACACGAAACTGAAAATGTGTAAAAAAAATGAGGGATACATATATACACTATATATATATATAAATATAGATATTTATGTTTTATGTGCATGCAAAATTCTTTTGCTCGTGTGACAGTTGACAGTTAGAAAGCAAAGTCTGAGAATCTGAGGAACTCGCATTATTTGCATAATTAAACTCTAATACAAATTGGTAAAAGAAAAAAAAACACACACATGCACACATAGAGCAAAAGAAGCTGCAGCAGCAGAGACAATGTCTGAGAACTTTGCTGGCTAATCATGCGCATGATCTGCAGCAGGCGGACGGGCGCGGCGCGGCGCGGCGCGGCTCACTGATGATGCTTGGGAGTCTGCGCTGTCTCTCACACTTGACTGCATCGAAATGCTGCAGCAGAGAATGGAAAGGGAGCGAGAGATGGCAGCGGGCCTCACGCGATGCTTAAAAGCACGTAATATATAATACAGCCGTACCTGACTATAAAGAACTGTGCAAACGTATGCTGAGACAGGCTTTTGGGAAAACATAAAATTTTTTTTTAGATTTTTTATTAATTAAAAAAAAATTATATAACAATTTGTGAATGTGATATTACCTTTTTTATCAAGCATACGAGAGCGTATTAGTTTGTAGTGTATAAGAGTGAGTGATAAAAACTGTATAAGAGTGACTTCTATATATAAGTTTTGGCGAATACCCTTCATAAGATTTTCACTTGAAAATGTATAAAATTATATATCAAACCTTTAATCCTTCAATGTGACTTATGTCACTCTTATACAAACAGTATAAGACCGACTCTTGTATGCATATTTAGGTTTATAAGCTTATTAAGATATCTACTATATGTATTTATAAGTCTAAACCTATTTATCTATGTATATATGTAGTCACTCTTATACAGATTGTATAAGAGCGAAGGTATAAGAGTTATATTTATTTAAGAGTTATGGTTTATGAGTTCATTAAAATGTCTACCGGACATACCTTTAAGCCTAAACTTATATGTAGAATTCACTCTTATACAGATTGTATAAGACCCATTGTATAAGAATGATCTCTATTTATGAGTTTAGATTTCTGAATTCGTTCAAATGAAAACCTGATATATCTTTAAGCCTAAACTTATATGTAGAATTCACTCTTATACAGATTGTATAAGACCCATTGTATAAGAGTGATCTCTAGTTATGAGTTTAGATTTCTGAATTCGTTCAAATGAAAACCTGATATATCTTTAAGCCTAAACTTATATGTAGAATTCACTCTTATACAGATTGTATAAGACCCATTGTATAAGAGTGATCTCTATTTATGAGTTTAGATTTCTGAATTCGTTCAAATGAAAACCTGATATATCTTTAAGCCTAAACTTATATGTAGAATTCACTCTTATACAGATTTTATAAGATTATAGCTTGCGGCAGATCACATAACGTATATTGCACTACAGTAAAACTTCGTGTCGCGCATTTGTCTCATGTTTGTTCATATGCCACACACCGCTGCTGCACTCCATGTGGACTCTGTCTATGCCGGGCAAATGGCACAATAAATTCCCATGACAACTAATTTAGCTGGTCTCAAAAAGAGATAGAGCGAGCGAGAGCAACAGAGACAGACAGAGAGAGAGAGAGAGAGAGAGAGAGAGAGAGAGGGGGGGGGCAGAGCGAACGATCGGAACTCTTGCCAATGCGTTGTTGTCTCTCATCTTTGCCGCCGCAGCATTTTTATTGACTTTGGCTTTGGCATTGACTTTGAATTCGTTGCAGTTAGCTGGCTGGCAGCATCTATTGTTTTTAATGAGTGTCTCCATGGAGAGGCGGCTGCATAAATGCCAGGCATTAAGTATACGCTAGCGAGTGTCAAAGCGAACCACAGTGCACGCCCACTAAATGGGCAAGGCGCAAAATACAATTATTACAGTTGGCTGGGGTGGGCGTGGCTGCGAGAGGCAGAAGCACAAGTTGCTGGCTGCTGCCAGGCTGCCAGCCAGCCTGGTTGACACTGAAGCGCGCATGTTGCTGCCACACGTCGACATCAGAGCTTCAGTTGCAGCAGTTGCAACAGCTCGAGTGTCGGACAGCCTCTGGCTATATAATTTAACACCCACGCTGCGGACTCGAAGCTTGTGGCATGACCTAGAAAAGCGTTTATTAGCAGTTGTCTATCCTCGGGCTGTGTTCTGACTAACACACACACACACACACACACACACAGATTCGTTGGCTTTGCAATTTGTTTATCGATAATTCGATAGACCGATAAATCGCTGTATATCATAAAGCTCAACATTTTATGGCCACCTTGTCAGCCAGTTGTCAGGCATTGTAAAGTTGCATAACTGCAGTTTAGAGCACGCGACATTTTGTCGCAAGTTTACGGTCAGTGGCCCAAGCGGTGTTGCCACATGTGGCAAGCGTCGCTCGAAACGAAACTGGAGATGTGCACGAATGCGATAAGGCGCTGAATTATGATTGGATGTCGCTCATATGCTATGCCCATAAGCGAGAGGTGGCCCGGGTGGCACGGATGGCACTGATGGGGCGGTTGTCTGTGTTGTGCCAGGGGGAGTGCCTGAAGCGCTCTGACAGCACTGTTGAATGGACTCCACTCTATAGCACGGCACGTACAATGCGGCTCAAGATGCAACAGCAACAACAATTAATTGCCTTAGGCTAGGAGTTGAGCCGAGGCACAATTTGCCAATTGATCAATTGGAAGACCCCAAACGCGGAGACAGCGACATAGAGAGAGAGAGAGAGGAGGAGGGGAGTAGTTAGTAGTAAGTTGATAGTAAGCCAAACAAAATATAAATAAGCTATAGAAGCCCGCATAGGAACTTGAGAGTTCTCATCTCATGCATCTGTTATGGACAGCCGAATATGAGTAGATCAACTCTCTGTTATACTCTTTGGGAGCTGCCCTGCTTCAATCTGCCACATATAATTTAATTAGAGCCTAAAATCGTACTTTCATTGGTTTTAGGATATAAAAAGCAAAATATAATTGAACACTCAAGTAGCTGACAAGCCTCAATAACTAAAATAAATAAATTACATATGTATAATAATTTTTGTATATACAACATTTTTTATTCGTAATTTTTTTAAAGTAAAAAATTAGAAAAAAAAATTTATATAAAAAATTTCAAATTTATGTTATTTTTTTATACAATTTTTTTTGCATTTTTTATACAATTTATTTACAATTTAAATATAAATTATAATATTAGTATATATTATATACAATAATATTCAATCTAGGTTTCCTGCATTTGGAATTCATTTGTTATAGTATTTATTCAATGCAAGTTAATTGAATGAAATTTAAATTTTAGACTACTCTTGGCACAGCCCTGTTAAGAGTGCACCTGTATATGCAGCAATGATTTTCATTAGCTAATCCAATGGCAACCATTTATTACTCATCAAACCAATTTCCGCGCCAGCTAAAGACCCGACGCTTTTTTCGTATGAATCATAAAAGCCCTAATATAGCCAAGCTGAAATTCCTCAAGCGGCTTACACTTACATGTGGCCAAGAATATATTGCTAGAGCAGAAAAATATATTATCTAAATACTTTTTGTGCCTCTGCTCTTCTTCTTCTTGTTTGTTGGTTTTATTGACTGCACACACTCGCTGCGCATATTCAGTTGTAATTGTTGTTGTTGCTGCTGTTGTTTATCAGCAGCATTTTCGACGCTTGGCTGCATTTTCATCATTTTCTTAATCAGTCAAAACAAAGGAATACAAAAAAGTTTTATACACATAAAAAGATATTTATATATATATATACATATATGTATATATAGAAAACAGGCGGAAAAGTGAAGCAGCTGCTGTGGCATATGAGGAACTAAGTAAAGCAAAACACATCAGACTTAACTCGAGTAATTATTATTAAGCATGAGCTAGGGAGCAGACAGAGCCAGGGCATGCGGAGGTAGTTGGTTGGGCTGGAGGTAAGTTTCAGTTGGGTAATTAAGTCAGCTAGCATGGCAAGTGCGCGATTCTAGCGCCGTCCCCCCCAGCTCCTCCCACTCTCTACCACGGTACTTGCTCCTCTGCTGCGAGCACCCACGAACTGTGCAGCAGAATCCGAAAAAGTTATATAACTTTACAAGCGCAGTCACTGAGCTAAAAGAACAATTTTTTTCTGGAAATTTATTTTTGCATACCCTGTACCCATTAGATAATATTTGCAAATAGGGTATGTTGGCATAGCGGAAATGGGTGCTAAGTTAAACTAACTGAAAATAGGTTAAAACTGTTTAAGTATAGACTTCGACAAGATTTTTCATAAAAGAAAACTTGTACAGCTTTTATTAGCAGCTACAAATCGATAAATATTAATGTGGTATAAATATCGATAATACTTCTAGAGCTAGAATTACGATTTTTTTATAATAATATTTCATAGTTTTTGTGCTTAGCCAAAAATCGATAAATATCGATCAATCATTCCATTACATTAAACTATTGCAGGAGCTTACACGTATAAATATACATATTCTTTAAGTTTTAAGATCTATTATTATATGCTATCTGTTAGCAACTCTCCTTATCGATTTAAATTCATGCCACGTCTTATATAGGGTATCTATTATTTGAGGCCATCCTCAACTCATTTCGCTTGGTGTTTTTCATTCTGGTTGCTCTTGTTGCTTTTTATGATTTATGATGCTTGAAAGATAAATTTCCTAAAGCGCTTGTTAACTGCGGTTGTCAATAGTCGCTCACCAAATGGGCTCTAACTACTGCCTGTCCGCTTCCCCCGCTCAGCTGCAGAGCCTCCTCTCTGCTGCTGATAATGATGATAGTGTCAATGCTCTGTAGCGGTGTATCTGCTGCTGCTGCTGCTGCCGCCGCTGCTGACTGCCTCCACATGTTGAGCATGTTCTATGTAGTTAATTCTATTGCCCCGCTCAGCAGCCGCTTGGCATATTACGCATACGCTCTGTGACCGTGGCGCATATCATAAGCCATTTGCAGTGGCATCCACCAATCGCAAAGCTCAAATACCCCAGTCAAAATCCCAATCCCACTCCCAATCGCAATCACAGTCGATAGCCGATAGTCGTGCCTCTTGTATTTGTTGCATCTTTCATCTTGCCGCCTGCGCATAAATCAATACAAATGCTGCAGCCACAGCCGCAGCCGCAGCCGCAGAGCTAGCAGCAGCGCCGACGTCGGTGTTGGCGTTGGCATTGCGACAATCGCTACTGCGACGGCGAACTTAGCATTCTTGATGATGCTGCAGCATCCATCCAGCAATGCCTCTCCAATTCCCCTTTGCCCAGTGGCAACAAATTAAATTTGCTGCATCAATGCTTGTGCCACAATCGGTTACACAATGCGCACATTGCGGCCTTCAACTTGGCAAATGCACAAATTTGTTGATCAAATTGAAGGTAGAGAGAAAGAAAAAAAATAGGTGGAGGCGGAGAGGAGTGAAGGAGGAAGTGAGCGAGCTGAGGGGTAAATAGCCATAGTGAGAGGGAAAGAGGAAAATAGATGCAAATAAGAAAGATCAGGAGAGAGAGAGTTGGAAAGATAAATGACAATAAACAGAGAATACAAGGATTAATAGAAGAGGCAGAAGAGAAAGATAGGGATGGAGAGTTAGGGAAGAATATATAAAGAGAGAGAAGAGCAAGGGAGAACAAATGACCAATAAACAGAGAATACAAGGATTAATAGAAGGGAGAATATGGAGAGGCAGAGAGGGAGGCAGTCTATACCAAAGCCTAATATAACTCAATGTGGTAAATATTGCTTTCGCTGATAATTCGCAACAGGTTTTCACGCCTCAGCCTCAGACTGAGCCTGAGCCACCCGTGCACCCATTTGACCCGACTTGTCTAGTGCCCCAGTCTGGCAAGGGCCTCAAGCTGCTTTCTTTAATTTGATTATCACTTTCAACTCGGGCAGATAACGATCGTAGGATTGAAATAAATTTCAACTAGTGCCCAGTTGGGGGTTTCGTCTGCAGCGCGCATACTTTTCACACGCACTGTACTAGCCAGCAGCAGATATGAAATGATATCAGCGATTGAGCATCGAAATTGGAAAACATGATGTGACAACGCCTAATGGCAGGAAATTCAAATGAATTTCATTAGCAGCGACTAGAAGAAGCAACCACAAAGAAGCAGAAGATGGAGCAGAAGCAGAGATACGAATTCTTTTATTTCTGGTTTGGGGATTTCATAAATTTTCATTAAACAACAGAAAGAAAACGAATCGAAATGAAAATCAAATGCAAAAAGCAAAAAAAAAAAAAAAATTTAATTGCAAAACCGATCGAAATCGAGACGAAATTTAAATAATTAGCTGGAAATTACAGAATTGAGTGAGGATTATGTGAGCTGCAGGTGTTGCCAGTGTCTCTCCGTCTCTCCGTCTGTGTGTGTGTGTGTGTTGGAGTTTTTCTCTTGGCACTTTTCAGGTTCGTTTTGTGTGGAGCATTCGTGCTACCGTTAGGCACAATAGAAGTGTAGAGAACAAAATGCTCAACGAACTCATCAGCGGCGTCAACGGCTCAGTCGCCGTCGCTTTTGAAAAACATTAATTAAATTAATTAACCAACTCGTGCCAAGAATTTCAAAGCAACAACAACAGCAAACAGCAGCAACAATGCCCCGGCACGCCAAAAATAGAAGACGAGCAAAGAAATGCTTGAAAACGCATAATTAATGCGCTCAGCGCCCAGAACCAGATTAAAAGTGCGACTGCGACTGCGACTGCGTCTGGGGGCCCCCGACTCAATAGCAGAAGGTCTATAGCTATAGCTACCCACCCTGAATGGCTATTGCAATGCTGCTGCTGCTGTTGTTGTTGTTGTTGTTGTTACTGGCCAGTCGGCTAATCAGTTAGTTAGTCAGGCATATAGGCGCTGTGCACTTGGTAGAGCATTTTTCCGACTCGCACTCGTTGCATATCATAATTCAGCCAGTGGAGGCCAAGCCAGCGGCTATTCGGCTGATTCGGTAGCATAGATAGAGCATTTCAGTTATTTATGAGCCTGCTGCGGTTCGCAGTTGAAGAAGAAAGCAAAGAGCAACAGCAACAGCAACAGCATCAAACATCAGCAACCGGCAGGCTTTCCAACTTGAGAAGAAGCCGCATGCAACAGGTGGCAGCAGCTGAGATTTGTTGTTGTTGCTAGCAGGCTTCTTCTTCTCTTTTTTGTCAGCCTGCTAAAACTAAACCGAATTTAAAAAGTGGTTTCGGCCCGTTTCCGTACTGCTACAAACTGGTTGAAAATGCATTAGTTTTTCTTCATTTCATATTGATAGAGCTTACATTACAAGTTCGCTGCCTAAGTCTTTCGTTTTTGATATGGCTTTAGATTGCGCCTGGACGCCTATCGCTAATTAATATTTGCATTTTTTTTTTAATTTATAGAATTCAAGTTCGTTGTATTAGTCTACTTCCAATGAATTCGGAGCGTGATAGCGTCTTATCGGCTACCTTTATATATATAAACTGTATTTAAGGGATTTTGAATTTAAAATTTGTTGCCCAAGTCTTTCGTTTTTACGTCGGTCTGATGTAAATATTTTGCTAGATATTTGTTAAAATTTTCAACTTTTTCGTATAGAGCTCCTGCTTTTAAATTTATTCTTCATTAGCTAAAGGTCTAAGGCCTAAGTGATTTGTTTTTAATTTGAATTCTTGGATAAGCATGCAAAGTAGCATCTGTTTTTCTAATTGTATAATTCTTTCCTTCACTCGCATCGACTCTCATTTTCTGTTTCAGCCTCTTAAATGTTCTCTGCCTCTTTCTGTTTTTTTTTTATTTTCTCTTCCTTTACATTTCTCTTCTATCGCTCTCTTTTTTGTCTCCCTCTCTTTCTATCTCTCTCTATTTATCTCTCACTCTCTATATTCCTCTATCATTTTATATGCATATTGACATGTGTGCATACCAAGTTTGTTGCCTAAGTCTATTGTTCTGATGCTGCTTCAGTGGCTAACTGCTGCTTATTTGTTATCACCGTCCCGCCTAGCTCAAGACACGTCTCAAACAAAGCACAGCTTGATAATTTTGACTTTCAAAACAAACATCGAATTCATAAATCCATATGTATATATATAGACATATAGAATGCAATATTTTCTAACTGTTATTCTTTGGCATAAGCCTGACCCTGCTCGGTCATCCTTTGTTTCCAGCAAACGCACGGCCTGACCAACTTTTAGCGCTCAAGTTCAATGTGAAACTGGCGACCCGAGGCGCTGGGTGATCAGAGCTTAGCTTCAGCTGAACACGTGCCACAGACAGGCAACAAATCAATCGGATGCCGCAGCACAAAGGGCCGCAGCGATGCTGTGTTAGCAAACGATCAAACTACAACAACAACAACAACAACAACAGCAGCAGCAGCAGCAGAGGCAACAAAAATAAAAAGTGTGAATTTGATATAAAGTGGCGCTTAATTGCGAGCGATTAATGAGGCAAGAATTTCAACAAACACTGAAAAATCCGCCTAGAGCATCGTGTGTCATGTCCCATGTGTCAAATATCAGATGTCAAATGTCAAAGCAATGGCAAAAGTTTAACGGTGCTTTCAGCAGTTTCGCCGTATCAATCAAAGTTTTGCCGCTGGCTGAAAGCAACGAACTGCGCGACAGCAAATCGTGGAAGGTCGATTCGAAAGGCTTAAGGCAAGCGACTAGAATATACCCTAAAACTAATTATACCTTCTGTTAAATAGTGGCCAAAACTACTTCAAGCCTTGTCTAAATATCAGCTTTATTTGCATAGGTAAAAGTTACATACTGCATCCGGTTAGGTTACCTAGGATTTTGCTGGCATGGGATTATTAAGGCATTTCATGTTCTCTCTGAACAGTGGGTCATAGTTCTAGATTATATAGATCCCAAGTTCGGATAGGTCACATAAGTTTATATGATATTAGTTATATTTATTTTCATATTACTTCTGTACAAGAGTCACCATACCAAATTTCATAGTTCTTGATTATATAGATCCCAAGTTCGGATAGGTTATATTTGTGGAAAGCAAACGGAATCTTCTAAAGTGATATCAGTGAAGTGGGACAATATTGCCCACATAAACAACTTCATAGGTCATCATTAATCGCATGCTAGCATATATCAATTAGCTAACATACTCTGTACTCTATCATACTCTATATGACCTGCTCCCATTCTAGGGTATCTTGACTCAAGTGCAATATCCTAAGCGAGCCAATAATAATAATAATATACGCAATAAGCCAAACAAATGCTGTTTATAAGTTATTGGAACTTCAAGTAAGTGGCACAATGTGCGCATATTGAATGACTTCGAGGCGATCGTCGCCGATGACTATTGCGATGCCTACAACGAAACGATTCCCATTTCGAGTGCGTCTCGACTCGAGCTTTGCGAACTAATTTTGATACGCGTCGCGTGACACAATTTCCAAGTGTACAACGCGGGCGGTTGGGGCGGGTGGAGCAACCATAGACCGGCGTCCAGGGGCAGCCAAAGAGGCACAGGAAGTGCTCAGACTTGGCGCGGCTTTTGACTGAACATTAAATGGTAAAAAAAAAACTCATAATTAATATGGAGAACGTTGACAGTTGTCGTAAATGGTGAGCCAACTTCCGATCGACAGCTCAACGCAAATTTGGCAGAACTCCCCGCACGCACTGCACAGGGACAGGGACAGGGACAGGGCCAGGGCCAGTCTGGGCGGTGCAGGGTGAGAGGGAGGGTAGAAGCTTCTGCTGCAGGTGCGAGACTGCTTGAAAATTGTTGATGCGCATGGCAAGTGCCACCTGTGGCGGGGCATAACAAACAAATCAACAAGAGAACCAACAGAAAGAGACGGGAATAGTAAATGCGAGAGTGTGTGTGAGAGAGAGAGAGAGAGAGAGAGAGAGAGGCAGAGACTGATTTCAAGGGAAATAAAGAAGCAAACGAATAAATAAAACGAATGTAATGACAATGCTCTTAAGCCGACAATATGAACACCCTTACTCGATGGCGATAATATTTCATTTCTCTCTCCTTTCTCCCTTTCTTTCCTTATATATCTCTTTCCATTTTTTTTTTTTTTTTGCTCTCTATCTTTATTTTTATTCAGCTCTATTTATACATCTTTCTCGTTTTCTCTTTGCCTCTATCTCCCTCTCTATATTTATGCCTCAGAGAGATCTTTGCTTTTCCTTCTCATTCACTCTTTCTCACTTTCCCTCTTTTCGCTTTTCTTTCTCTTTCGTTACCCTTTTCTCTAGTTCTCCCTTTCTCTTTCTGTTAAAGTGACACTATTAATTTACGCTAGTCTCTAGCTGCTTTCAAAGTGAATTCTCGCAATATTTTGAAGACATTTTTAAATGTTACCAACCAGTTATCAAAGTCGTGTTACCTTGCCGCACTCAACCCAAGAGTTAACTGAAAAATGAAAAATAAAAACGAGAGAGAGACAAAAATAAATAAAATGTCGTTGGAAGGAAATCCCATTAATGACAAAATCGATAAATTAATTTGTTTTCATCGACGAAATGCATAAATAAATGTAAATAAACAAATCACACACACACACACACACACACACACACACACACACAAAGTGCCGTTAAGTAAAATAATATCTTGTAGTTTTTTGTTGTTTGTGTCATTGTTGCTGCTGGAGCTGTCGCTGCTGCTGCTGCTGCTGCTGCTGCTGCTGCTGCTGCTGCTGCTGCTGCTGCTGCTGCTGCTGCTGCTGTTGGTGCTGCTGTTGGTGCTGCTGTCGGATTTAGAAATATGAAATTAATTAAGCTCCATTCCAATTCCCAGACAGAATCAATAACTTAATAAATTGCTTAATAAAATGCGCGCACAAACGCAACGGGTGGTGTTTGGTGGTGCTCGGTGGTGCTTGATAATGTTTCATTGTAGCTTCCCTATGAAGCTCTTCGTCAATGAAGCTCTGTTGACAAATTAATATTTTTAACTATTTTTTCTTCATAACTAGGAAAGTCTAGACTCTAAAGCCTATGCTCGTCGGTATGAAAAATCCAGAACTCTTGCTTAACTAGATAAGACGAAGTTTATTTGAAATCTGGAAATCTTACATAGATTGCACTTAATAGACTTGAAATCAAAATCAGTTATTCAATTAGTCAGCAAATTTCATAGTGAGTGAATTTTGATTTATCAATATCCTCAGCTTCGACTCTCAATCCTACAATATTTTTAATATATTTTTTTCTAAATATGCCAAAGACTGGTTGACGCCACTTGCCACTAAAATTCAATAAAATATGCTAATGATTACATTGATTTCTAACCACAATTCGTATTTGCTTAAAGTCTACAAAGTCCACATAAAATCAAATAGATTTTTGCTTAACTTTTCCAACACGTGCTCAAATATTTAGTTGCATCTCACATGGCATGAACTGCAGCATTTATCAAGTGCTTTGTTTTGATACTCTCGGCTTGTTATCAACGGCGGCAACTGTAAATGGCATTAACGCAGCAGCAGCCAGGCCGCAATGTGACAAGCGGATTATGCAATCATATATTTAGATAGATGCTGGAGATAGAGCTGCATCAATTGAATGCTGCTCGCAGCCCGGAAAAGTCAATCTGAAAGAACTTCGGGGAGCAACAGCAACAGCAACAGCAGCAGCAGCTGAGCAAATGCAACCGGGGTCCAACAATTTGCCACATTGATATTTAAATATGCCGTTGCATTAATCATGAAATTACTCCCAACAAAACATTGCAGCTCCCAGAGCATTTAAATGCATATTAATGCAGAAAGAGATGTGTTTGAAAATAGATTAGGCGCTGCATGAATACCCTAGGAATTTGTCAAAAGAAAATATATGTTAAGAACAAAAAAATATGAGATATATATTGGGAAAATACATTTTTATTTTATTTTAGGTTTTTTTTTTTTTGCATAAAGAAATGCAAAATTTGAAGAATAAATTTTGTACTCGGAGATACTCAAAACTATAAGAAAATAGAATAAGGTCTACATATCTAGCTATTTTTTTACAGAAAATTAATGTTAAGAAATGCATATAAATTAGATTTATATATATTGGATATATAATATAAATTATAATGATATTTAATTAAATTTTTTTTATATTTACATTTATTTTATATTTATATGAAATAAATATACTTGGATATATATATAATAATAAAATAAGTAAAATAAAAGAAAATAAAATAAAGTATATCGTGAACTGTAGTCTGTGAAGTCGACTTTCAGTGAAGCTATAAATACCCCTCTTAATCTGCTCATGGGCAAAGCTGCTGCAGTCGTTCATGTATTCGCTAGAATACTGACCATGTCGTGTCATGTCATGTCGTGTCCGCTCTTGACACTCATTAGCCGGACTCGCTGTGGCCCATTCGTATGCAGAGACAACATCTCAATGGTGCATTGGACTACATTCAATCAGAATGAGTCGTAGCCAGCTGTTGACTGCCGATCAGTCCGATGCCCCTCCTCAAACCAGCCACCACCTACCGACCACCCTCCAGCTCAAGCTCTAGCTCTTGCTCTTGCTCTTGCTCAGCAGCAGCTCGATCATTTAATTGAAATAATTTTCTATAATTAAACAATTAAATCAGCAAATCAGCAAAATCAGCGCTTGAGCTCTGTGAGTAATGACATTTTGCCATCTCGCACACAGTTGAATCAACGTTCAACCAAGTCACGAACCAATGAGTCAAAAGTCACACATTGCACGAAATACATATAATTTGAAATTTAGACTGCGATGCGTATACCTACATCACATAGAGAATTACGTTTTCTTTGAAATAAATGCCAAAAAAAAAAAAACATAATATTGTAAATTTGTTGTAAGTAAATGTTGTGTGCGAAGAGAAAATTTTTTTTATTATTTCGATCGCTCTTCTAGGTTCTACATTTTGGCATATTAAGGTGCGAAAGTAAAGTAAAGTATTCAAGTTATCAATAGTAGAAGTGCTTAAATTTGGATTTCTAGATTTCGATCATGTTTTTTGCATTATGACGTGAGCTAGCAGCACTTAATACCTTCCATGCAGTTATATTGTGAAATTGTTAAACTGTTTTGTAGCGATTATAACATAGAACTGTTAGGTGTTATACTGCAAAACTGTTATACTTGTAATGCTGCTAGACTGTACAACTTTTATACTACAAAACTCATATAAACTGTTATACTGTAAAGCAATTATACTCTGAAACTGGTATACTGTAAACGTATCATTTTTGCAACACTTTTATACTATTGCATACTGAGAAATTGCCTTGATGTAAGGCAAGTGAAAATAGATAAGTTTTTTGTCAAACTGAAGGAAAATTTGAATATTACTTAATAGCAAGCTGACATCTCACATAGCAATCTGGTTGAATTTTTAATTTATTTTATAGTTAAATACATTCCGAGGCAAAAAAAAAAAAAAAAAAAAAAAAAAAAAAAAATACAAAAAAAAGGAATAAAAATACAATATTCACATATATATTTTCATTTATATATATATTAATATATATATATATATATATATATATATATATATATATATTATATATATATATATATATATCTATATCTGTATATGTATTTATGTTCATATATATGTATTATTTTGGACCAAATTCATTGTTTGTATCATGTTGGGATTGCGGCTGATGCTGCGTCTACTATTGCTATTCCAACTGCACAGCGTTGGCTCCACCACAACGGAGGCGCCATACGAACCGGAGATGCCAGAACGCTGCAAGTATCTAAAGGAGTCCAAAGAGGTAATGTTTCAAAAGTGCAAAGGGAAATTCCCGCTGGTGGCATATACAAAATTCCGTGATACGTTCATGAAGCAAACGGATCGCATGGCCCTATTCATGCCGCAATCATTGGATCACATCTTGGTGTCCTTAAAGGAGTCACAATTGCACTACTGCCACAGCATCCAGCTGCTTGAAGTTAATCAGTACATATGCTACGATGAGTACGGCGGCAAGCGCACTGTCAAACTGCGATCGGCTCGAATGTACTGCTTTCCATTTCATATCCAGCTGACAGATGATCTGATGCACGAGTGCATACTGGAGCGTGATGGTGCCTCTGAATCAGACCTAGAGGCAAACACGTTGCGTACGAAGCGTGGCATCATTCACTATACCTTCGATAATGATTCAGCTGTTCGGTATTTGTTGTCAAAGCCAAATGCCATAATCCAAATGATAGTCGTGCTGGCAATGTTGTTCTATTTTTAAATCACGCGTAAACGAGTTACATGTAACGAGCTAGGCAGAAAGGGATGGGATTCAGAAGCAACAAGTGACGGATTTCAGGATCAGGCCAGAGGCAACGAGCCACTAGCGATGACTGGTGATAAAGCCACAGAGCTATGCGGCCGCAGCGAGTTGTCCAGAAAGCACCAGCTAAGAAAACAAAGCAACAGGCCACACAGCGAGAGATACATCGAATTTTAATATACTAAACTGTGAGCTGTTAATAAATATGACGAGCTGTTAACAGCGAACGAATGAATTTTATCAAATTAATCGACTTCTCATGTACAGAATGAAACAGGATGCGACCAATCAACCAATCAAGAGTTACATGAGAAGCAGATTTAAACAGCAAGTGACGAGACGGGAGGAATAGGTGAAACAGCAAGTAAGAATTAACGAGTGCAACATATGGAAAGCGGTAAGCCACGAATTATATTTACAATTCCAACAAGTTAATAACAAAATCTATAAAAAGTCAATCAGTAAAGAGCGTATGGCAAGAAGTAATAGCAAAGTAACGAGTGGACTATCAAGAGCAAAATTTGAGCATATGTAACGAGTGTATGGCATTGATTGGAGAGCATCTACTCTTCAACCCATTGCTGGCCAGAGAGTCAAAGGCACGCGTTGTCATCGAGAGGCGCAAAGATAGAGGTCAAAAGTAGAAGCTAGAAAAAAGTAGTGTGTGGAGTGTAGTGAGCTGTGATCGATGCATCATAATGTAAAAATCGAAAAGTAACGAGTAACAAGTAACGAGTAGCGAGTGAACAGCAGCGCATAGAGTTACATGTAAGTCTCAACAAAGAGTAGCGAGTACGCGCAGCAGCAACAACAACAACAACAACAACAACAACGAATGAGCGCCTCCCCAGTATATCGAGTTACAAAACAGCGAACCTGCTGCCATTTGCAGAATTGGCAACGAGGCGCTGCCATCTACTCGTATCTAAAATCTCGCTCTGTTGCCCCAAACGCCGAATCGTTTACCAATTAAGGGTCGTAAATATTTATACGCATCTACCCATATTCCCGGCCATTGTGTGAGGCCAGGCTATTAAGATTGATCGAGCTCAACTGCAAAGTTCAAACACAACGAAAAGGGAGCCAAGCGGAAGCAGCAACGAGTTCATTCAAGTCTGAACAAGCTACATGGAATGCATTAAAGCGAATATCTTTCTGTTCTGCGCTCCTTTTTTTTTGCAGTTGTCTCGTAAAATTATCAATATTATCCAAGCATGTTAAATATTTATTTAATAAACAGTAAAAAGGAACATTTCTTAGCATCCTTTTTTGGGTATCAACGGCTCAACATCAGCTACGCCTCCGCCCTCCGTGAAGACAATGCACAGAGATCGGGTTTGGCGGGACTCGGTCGCATCACGTTGCATTTGGGAAGTCGGTCACCTGCGTCTGGCGTGCGTATCATTTCCATCTATGCATACAAACAGACATGCAACTCGTCTATATACATATATGTGTAGCTCCAATTTCCAATTTCAATTTCCATGCACCATTCAGGCGATTAGCGGTTCGATGCAAGGAAAAGCCTTGGCGCGTGCATTGCCCTAAAGCGAACAGCGCTACGGGGGCAGGGTTAGCAGGATTCGAGTCGACGCCAAATTTGAATGCGATCGTCGAGAGTTGTTGACACATCGCGCTTGGCCACAATTTGCATGCGGCAAGTCCACAAATGCCGTTGCGTGGCCTCCTCGCACAGTGCTCCAAAAAGATGCATGTCTAGCGCCAAGAGTATTTAGTAATCTTTTTTTTAGCTGCTAGTTAAATTTGACACCGCCAGTTGTCAATGTGGCACTAAGATAAATGACAACTACATTTAACATTTAAGCTGTGGCAGCAGCATTGCTTTTATTAAGATCAAGTTGTTGTCAACTGCTTGTTAACTTTGACTTGAACATAACTAGTTGTCCGCATGGAATTCCGATAAAACATAACTACACTTAACTCATATTGACATCTAGTTGTTGACAAGCACTTTAATATAAGTTCTGTGTCACAATCAATTATCTTTGAGAGACGCAACTCAAGACTTGAATATTTTCGTATGCAAAGCAAACTCTAAATTTGACAGCAGCATTGTAAGTGATCATAATTAAATCAAGCATACATATATATGGACTTTGACAGCCGTATAACACAAATAGATAAATAGCTGTTGTCAAGTGAGTGTTAACTTTGACATGAGCATGAGTAGTTATCCATGTGGAACGATTCAACTGTTGACAAGTAGTTTCTTTAACAGTTTATATAGCTTCTTTATAAGTTATTGTTCCAGTTGACAAATAGTTGTCAACTGCTGATTAAACAAGATTGACTAAAGGTTGTTAACTGTTGGTTAACTTTGACAGCTGGACTATAAGTTATCTACATCAATCTTAGCTTATATTAACAGCAAGTTTTTGTCAACTGCTGATCATATGCAGATATTGCTGAACGACACTTAACTGGCAGTCAACTTGCTGACAAATACTCAAATAGCAGTTGCATTGCACCACTGTGCACTGTGCCTATTGTCAAAGAAAATGCAAACAGCATTCACAATTGAGCAAGCCACAACGAAATGTTTTCTTTCATTTTCTTTTTTCGTCTAGTGCTCGGGCTTATTTGCATGTCCAGTTCTCAATTGTTGTTGTTGTTGTTGTTGTTGTTGTTGTTGTTGTAGCTGTGGGCGCATTTCAATTTCAAGCGCTTTTCAATTTCAATTTTTGCCGCCCCGCTGTCAATTGTTTGTCACGTGTACGCCGCAATCGTTCGCTATCCGGCGTAACTGGCACACTCGAGTTCAATCGAATGCCACACACAGCAGGTGATGCTGCCGCTGCTACTGCTGCTGCTGCTGCTGCTGCTGCTGCCGATCATTTGGCCAGTTGGTCAGGTAATTGCGCAAATGCGCAATGCAAACGAATTGCCAAAGCCATTTGCATAAATTTCACTTGCATGGGGAAGGCCGCCAGGGAACACTCCACACTTAACACTCGGTCAGTCGCCATTGCGATTGCGTAATGCCTGCCACTTGCCACTTGCTACTTGCCACTTGCTACCTGCCATTTGCCACCACTTGCAGCATCAGCTGCCGCTGGCTTGGCTTAGCCGTCATAAACATAAACAATGATTAGGCGGCTGCTGCTGCGTTTGATGGCCCATTAAAACGGTCTCCAGGCTCCCAAGCTCCAAAGCTCTTAAGCCCAAAGTCCAAAAAACTCATTCCGATGCTCATTCCCAGTCGCGGTGGCAGGCGCAGACCAGCTCCATTATCAATTAATTAGTCAAATTCTAACACAACTGTACCACTCGGGCAGAACAGCCCATTAAAGTCAACTTAAGATTTTATTGCTCCATAAAACTGAATCGATTTACTTATTAATTTTTGCAATTAAATTTCAAATTATTTAAAATAATTGTAATTTAAGCAGTTTTATGGGGCATAAACCATGGTTGAAAGTCTCTAGAAATGTAGAGCACACCTGAAGAGCATAAATTATGTTAAATTGCTCAAATGATTCAAGTTTCATTTTTATTTTAATTAATTGCATGAAAATTGATGGGGAAAAATTAAAGGATTTCTTTTTTTAACTTTATCTGTTTGCTTGGAGAAGGCTCTACTCTGCCTTTCTCTGCGTTTAAGAAGTTCAGAGATCATATAGATTATATAGAGGAGCACAGGACCAGAGAGACAGGCAGGCAGATGGTAATCTTATCTCAACTGTTGATCCTGATCAAGTGTACAAATATAAACACTTAATAACAAATTTATGAAAAGCTGCTGTCAACTGCTTGTCAACTTTGACAGCATGAGTACATATCTACAGAAAAGTTTCAATAGAATTTACAAAAGCAAAAGCTGAAGCACTTAGAGCTAATAGAGTTAATGATTTTTGTGAACAAAATTTAGGCACATATTGTTCAGGCACTTCAAAAACTAAATTTAAAACTAAATATTAAAAAGAAAATATTAATTAAATTATAAAAATTAGAATAATACATATATTGTTGATATATAAATATTAAGGCCTGGTAAACCGAAAAGCGGCGATAGAGCTGCAAACTTGTCTATAATTAAAACATTTCTTGGTTTGCCCCGAGGTCGAGGTAGAAAAACAAATCATGTCAGATATCAACTAAAACAATAAGCGCCAATAAGCGGACAAAGCGAATGTGCAGTTAGCTTAACGGTGAAGCGTAAAGAAAAACATAAATAAAATACCTTCAACTAAGGGAGAGAAACAGAGAGAGAGAGAGAGAGAGAGAAAAAAATGCCGACGCACAAAAAAAAAACAAGTCAGTTCTCAACAAATCGATTTGTTGCTGTTGTTGTTGTTGACATCTGAACTCTGGACCAGAAAAAAAACTTCTTTTGGGCTTTATAAAATTTTTGTTTTTTTTATTTTTTTTTTACTTAAAGTACCGTAAGAGTTTGATAAAGACGCAGACGACAGGTGTAGTCTCTAACTAGTCAGCTAGCGCCCTCTCCCTCTCCCTCACACTCTCTTTCTCTTTCTCTCTCTCTCCCCGTCCATTGTCAAAAGAAATATTTGTAACAATACAATTTTCGAATGTCTGGCGGCTTTTGTTTGGTTTGTTGTTTTGGGGCGGCAATCTGTTCGTTGACATTTGTCAAGCTGAAGCTAAAGGAAAACAAAAAGAAATACACATATAAAATATATGAGTATATATACATGTCTGTATCAATATCTATATACGCCCGTAAAGCCCATCCCCCATTTCCAATCGATTCGCTTGGGTATTACATTTGAAAGCTATTTAAAGCCACTTTTTGGCAATATATTTAGAAACATCTTAAGTATTAACAGCATGATGAAGCTCCATTATCACCATTATTATTAGTATCAGTCTTATCATTATGTAGCTAGTTATTGTTCCCTTTGTGAATTATATCATCGCTAAAAAATCGACTGCATATAATAAACAAAACAAACCAAAAATGAAGGGCAAAGCAGTTTACATTTTGAAATTGATTTAATTTTTTTTTTTTTTTTTTGCCTATTTCTCTTTTTTTCTTCTTTTTTTCTCTCTCTCTCTAGTATTTTGCAAACAATAAAATACCAAGAAATAATATACAAAATATGCTTTTGATAGCTATTTTTGGATCCTTTGTCTTAGGCCTCAGACATCTCTAACCTATGCAAATCTGTGCGATTGAAACTGATATCTCCGCCTCATATCCCATTTATCTGCTTCTTCCCAACGATTGTGTGTGTAACAAGTGTACATAAGCGAGTTCAAAGTGAAAGAAGTTCGCGAGAACATAAATAGATCTAAGCTGGATTCGATATCTTTGATAAATGAATAGGCTTAAAATCGGACAGCTTTAAGCTGCTTAAAGTGAATGAATATATATGTATATATAAGGGGTGTGTATATATGAAAATAATAATAATGAATATATTCTCTAAATGAGTGTGTTGAAAGAATCGGACTCGTGAGCCATATTATAATTTTTTCCTCCTTTTTCAATCATCTATTTCTATCATCTATTTACAGTGTATATTTTAAGATGTCTTAATGCAGGTAGAACGAATTAGATGCTTTTCACAGTATTGCTCTAAATGCAGAATTTCTAAATATTACAAAGTATTAGTCTATAATATGTATCCGGTTTTTGATCTGGAATCAAAGCAAACTTCAATCTTTAGTTTTACTCGTAAGATAAATCATCATATGCTCTAATATAAATATATATATATATATAAATAATATATATAAATATGCTCTAAAAGTAAAATAAAAATCAATTTTGTGGGCTACATAAAAATTTTTTTTCTTCTTTTTTATGGGAACGCTATTCAAAAATTTAAATACAATTTTTGTATTTTTAAATAAAAATAAATATTTTTGCAAAAATTATGAATTATGATAATATTTTTTTCTTTTTATATAAAGTGCTTGTTGACACTTAAGATATTTTCATTAACTTTTTATTAGAAATTGTGATCAAGAATTATTTATTTCAAGGTATATATACATAAAAAAAAATTAATTTAATAATAAATAATTTTATTTGTACCAAAACAACTTCTCTCTTAAGTTCTCTGTAAGTGTATTAGATATTCGTCTTGATTTTATTTTTTTTTCACTATAATTTTTAATTATTTGCTGTTATATATATATATATATATATATATATATATATAGATAGATAGATAGATATATCCACACATCTATTGCAATGATGAGCGATTGATTAGCTGATTGGCTTTCGGTGTCGACTTAGTCTGGTTGGCTGGCAAACATTGTAAGCGTGTGGCATGCGGCAATCGGCATGTAGCATGCAGCATGCAACATGGCCTAACAGCCGTCTGTCAATATGTGGCGCGTGGCAGCCGTTGGCTACTCGTCGTCGTCGTCGTCTTCGTCTTTAGCCGGTTGGACTTGACTCAATTCGTCATTTAAATGATGCCACAGCCATTGGCAGCACTTAGCGCAACATCAACTCAAATTGCAATAGCAACAGCTTGCAGCAGAAGCAGCAGCAGCAGCAGTAGCAGCAGCAACCGAGCCAGGAACGTGCCGCGCCAAATTAATTGCTTCGTTAGATGGTCAGTAGCAATGTGTGGCAGTTGGAGCAGTCGCTCAGGCAGCACTTGGAACCGCTTTGGCTATTTTGCACACTTCCGCTGAGCGCCATGCTGGCACTGCCCAACAGCGATTGACAAATTTCCAAATGCCATTAAGAAGGCGTTGCATGCAACATTTGCCAGCACCAGCCCCAGCCCCAACCCCAGCTCCTGCCCCGGCTGCAACAATTCTCATCTACCATGTCCGGGGCCGCACTAAAAACAGGTGGCCATAACCGGGCTACCAGGCTAACCGTGGCTAGCCGAGGCTAGTTGCCACATGCCACAGCAGCAGCTTGCCACTAAATCACTAAAACGCTCGCCTTATATTTCATTTGTTTGCAAATTTTTGGACAATCAAGTGCTCCGTTTATAACTTTATCATTTGAACCGGCTTCGGCTGCGGCTTCGGGCAGCGGCTTGATAAGCATCTGCTGCTAGCTGCCACATGCCACAGCAGACGGCACATTCCACTCGTCTGCGGCTCGTTATTGGCTTGCTTAATTAATGATGCAGCTGCCCGCTGCTAACAAGCAACTGGCAGCATCTTAGCTGGGCGCTACACACGTCTGACACGCCCCATCATCGCTTGATTTGAGCTTTTCCCAATTGCAATCAAGCTACTTATAGATGGGGGGCGTGTCGCTTGCCTTCACAAGCAGTGCCACAACTACTACTACCACTACTACCACCACTTCCTCCGCCTCTTCCACTTGAATTAATGCCACATTTTTTCACTGCTAACCTCACCCACATAAATAAGTAGGGGCAACAAAAAAAAAAAAAGTCTCGCTCAGCCTTTGCCATTATCTGGGCAGCATCTAAGATCTGTGAACGAGCATGTTATTTAGCTTCGACTCCTCTCCAATAACTATAATTCAAGATACAATCAATTTGAGCTTGGCCAAGATTATTATCAGCCTGTGTATATCAAACACTAGCGGCCAGTGCCGAGCTGTGCGCGGCTCAGCCCAACCAAAGCGAACTTCAATCTTTTCTAATGCATAAAAAGAAATTGAAATTCTATAAAAAAAATTTTTATGTGATTCCAGTAGTAAGGGCAAAATCAAATCGTATTCCCCTACTCCTACTCAGAGTAAAATTACCCAATTTTCAACATCAACAAGTGATTTCCACTTCTAAGTCAAAATTCTGCTAAATTTTTTTTTTAATTTTTTAATTTTTTTTTTTTTTAATTTTTCGTCAGCTTCTAGAAACTATTATTATTTTTATTCTATTTTTGTTGCTATATTTTTTAATCCTAAAATTTGGAGAAAACAAATTATATAATAGCGCAAAATTCCATATACATGCTATCAACTTTAACAGCGCCTTAACATACGCTTAACATGTAAATGTTAAAGCTCACCTTTGCTACCGATTACACAAGTTTATAGCTTCGAAAATGCATTCCATATGCTTATTATGCAATCAGAAGAAGATAGAGCAAGCGAGAGCGAATGACTAGAATGAGTGTGTGTGTGTGTGTGTGTGTGAGCAAGAGCAAACAATTGTAAATCATGCTAAATAATGTGTAAATAAAAGTGCTCATAGCTGAGCAGCAAACAGTAAAAATCACAGCAATAACAAATGTTTACCTGTCTGCTGAGTAGCTGTAACGTGTGTATAACGCACATGCTCGCATCCACAGCTTTATTACGCCACAAGAGGAGAGCAAAGAGTTGGACAACGAAATGCAATTACCCAAACACAAGGCAGAACAACTAGAGAGAGCGAGAACATTTGCCGGCGAGAGGGTCTCGCAAGATAGGGGGCGAGGCTCAGGCTCTATCCAAGTCGTGTTAATTGTCATAAAACGAAACGACGCATTCAGAACTTGGTTTTTTTTTTAATTTTTTTTTTTTTTTTTTTTTATTCCTCATCTCAGCAGGCTAATCGCAAGCGGGCGGGCGAGCGGTCGGTGCGGTCGTGTGGTTCATGTTCATTCTCTATGCATTGTCACATTCTTGGCAAATGCTTAACTCCGACCCGCCACGCCCCTCCAGCGCCTTTGGGTGAGCCAAGTTTATGGCAACATTATGCTAATAGGCAATTGTTTTTTTTTATTTCATTTTTTTTCGCGCCTCGCGCAACTAAAAACGAATAAAAAAAAACAAAAAAAAGTTGGCGAAAATTATTTTTGATTATTGTACAACATTTACAGTTGAACGCAAGGCGTGGCCAATGGGAGAAGGAGGAGGAGGCGGCAACAGAAGGGTAGGGAAGCGCTTCAGACGCTTCATTCAAATACAATTTGAGAATTCTCAATATGGAAGCACATTTGATTAGCATATTCCAATACACACAAACAATTTATCGATAGAGTTAGACAGATCAATAGTTGAGAGAGAGAGAGAGAGAGAGAGAGAGAGAGAGAGGAGTAGATGGCTTGGTTTGCTTAATGGTGGGCATTACGTGTTGTTCCGGCCATTCACTTGACCCAATTGATTTCGCAAATATTATTGTTAGCTCAGCATTTCGACTGGTCGAGGCAACTTTTTCGCAAATTATCAAATGGAAATTATGATAAGAGTCGATCAAAGTGGTGCACAATTATATATACATATATATAATCGTCTATTGATATGCGACATAGAGCTTAGTAGTATGAATACATTTTAGAGGAGAATGTTTATAGGTTTTTCTTTTTAGTATATTATTTAGTATATTATATTTTTTAGATTTTTTTTATTACTTTAAGATTAAAAAAAAAATGTTCCTTTTAATAATTTTTTATTACAAAGTTTTTTCTTTTTTTTTTTTAGTTACGAAAAATTAACTTTCTAAGTTTGTACACAAAAAAATCTGCAAAACCTGCATAATTTTAAGGTTAAATACAGACTTCAGTCAGCATAAAAAAAAACCTCGCATGTTTCCTAAAAGACGGCAAAAACATCGAGAATAAAAATCAACTCTGATCAGGCTAAGCGCAAGGCAACTCAACCTTATTGACGGGACTCGTGATGTCATGATAAAGTCACAATGCAAATTTTTTTAGTGCAGCACACAAAAGCCACGAACTAAGCGAAGAGAGAAGCTGCAAGAGAAGCAGATGAAGCAGAAAAAAACCATTTAACGCAAATTCCAAAAAGGAAAATGAAGTTGAGCAAAAGGAAGAAAAGAAGAGAGCAAAAAAAAACTGAAAACTGGTTTCTCCCTTTTCCTTTTCAAATACAGTTGCTTTTCAAGAACGCGAGAAGTGGCCAATATATATATATATATATATATATATATATATATATTCTGAAAAGTTGTGTCTTCTCCAAAAAGGCAATGTTTGCCGCATGCCACAGCAGCAGAGGCTGAGCGAAGGGCAAAACGGGCAGCAGAGGCCAGACAAACGCCGATTGCTGCTTTGCTTAAGATTTTATAATTTTTTTTTTACGTTTTAAGGCGTGTTTCAAAATATTTGGAAATTGCATTTGGCTGAAAAGGAAGAAACAGCAGCAGTAGATATGTTGTTGGTGTTGATGTTATTTCTAATTTCGCTGATTTATGGCCTCAGCTGTGGCAGAGCAAGAGGAGCACGTTCCAGACTGGCCGGGGTTGGCTCCAGCCTCAAAGTCACATGACCTGCCTGAACCTGCCTTAATGGCTTTTTATTAGTCTCTCTCTCTCTCAAGCTCCCACCATCTCTCTCTCTCTCCCATCTCTCTCTGATCTTGTGCCATAAAATATGATTTTGCGTTTGTTTAACACCTCTGCACGAGCGTCCTTTTGGCTTCATCTAGCTTTATCTTATGCAATTCATTATTGAAACTTGCGAACAACAAAAATCGCTTCGTTTTCATTTGAAGTACAGTTATATAGATATACCTTATGCTTGTATATATATATATACATATATATATATAAATAAATATTCATATGAATTTATGATAATTTATTCCGTATCTCAATTTGTCAGCAGTCTGACGCACTTGTTATTAGTTTTTTTTGTTTTTCTTTTATTTTTACCCCACTTTTATCGGTTCTTTTGTTATGCGGAGTCTTTTGAGTCCTCCTTTTGATTTTTAAATACATTCAATATTTTTATTTGCACGTAAATTGGGTAAATATTGACGCAAGTGAAGAGTGGAGAGCACAAATAATAAACAAAATTCTGTTGAACATATATACCTGAGCTATATAGATAAAGTGAATGATGTTTATATATATATAATTACATATAGATATGTATACATACAGATATGGATACAGATATAGATGTAGATTTGGTTAGACTTAGCTTTCAACTTCTACTAATCTATAACTAATAAATAAAACACGTTTATTAAGCTCCATTACAAATGTTAAGCGCACATCTAATACCAACTCAGGCAGAGATTTATTATGGGCGTCATATGGAAACTGTTCTGATTGATTGAGCAACCGCTGAAATGAGTGAAACGCGAGCGTAATTGTGATATGCAGAGATTATTAAAAGCCGGCACTTAAGCAGATGATGCGCTAGAATTCCTCGGGAGCCACCAACCGAGTTGAATGATGAGCGCAATGCAAGCTAAGTTGTCATTCAGAATCGGGCTGTTCACACCGCCGCAGCCAGGAGGCAGCCAGCACGTGGCAGGAGACGAGAGGCAGTACGCAACAGGCAACAGGCAACAGGCAACAGGCACAGGCGACTGGGCTGCTAAGGCAATTATGCGAGTTGAGAAATGATGGCAACCCGGTAGCATGCACTCGCAGCCACCGTCGCACGGCATTAATTGCATTCGCATTTGCCTGGCCAATTAATCTGCATGATAATCGTATTAATTGATGCTGCCCGCTGACTGCTGCCGACGTCAACGTCGACGTCCTCATCGAGTTGGTTGCTCATAAATTGTATCTCCATTTGCCGTCTAAAGCCATCAAATCAACGAATTGAGCAGATCTAATTGCAGCGAGCAGATGTTGACTGCATAATCAAATTTGCTTATCTCATATCTTATAGATATCCTGTAATAATCATAGATCATAGAATTATCTGTACTGACCCATAGATGGTCGACTAAAGATTCTAGGCCATTAAATATAGAATTACGTAGACTCCCACACCCCAAACTCTAGATGCTATAACCAGGATCCAAAACTAGATCCAAGATAATATCCATATATCCTAGACTCGGAAAAAAACAATAAATTTTACTAGGATTCTAGACTCTAGGCCAATGACCTGATGAGGTAGAACCTAGAGCCAGATTCTAAATCCTAGACTCCAGATCCTAGATCTATGATTTTAGATCCTAGATCCTAGACCATAATATCAAAATTTACGACTTTCGTTTGTAAGCTCGAGTTTTTAGACTTAAGACCCTCGACCCTAGATTTCAGTTAATACTAGATTATTCTGCATATTCATTTATATTTATATACATAACGAAGTTTAAGTCTTCAGCTTATCAATTGTCCAACTTTATTTATAGAACTCTTCCAAATAGCGTAGGCAACAAATATTACATTCTATACTTAGAGTTATCTCCCACCATCTATTTCTCGCTAGCCTATTGATTACAGGGTATAAGCTGGCAAACAGATTTACATCTGCATCTGCATCAACATCAGCTGAACCCAAGCAGAAAGCGAAAAGGGGCAGCAGCCAATGCGCCAACCCAACCAAATTAAAAGCAAAAAGCATAAAAACAAATCAAAAAACAATCTCAGCAAAGAGGCAAACCCAATGCCTTACATAGAGCCCAGGTCCAGCTAAGAGTTCTGTTATACGCTGAAGAGTCCAAGGAAGAATCGTGGAAGGCCACAGATAGCAGCAGCCCAAAAGCCGATGAACATCTGCGCCAAACGAACTTCACAAATGAAAGACGAAGCAGCAGAAGACATGCAGAAAAAAGCACGTAAAAAAATATAAAAATAAAACATAAATAAATAAGGAATCACAGTTGGGCCACAGACAACAGGATCAGGAAATTCCGGTTTGCACTTCTTTTTATTATTATTATAATTTCTGTTCTTCGCTCTCTTGACTTCTTTTACATTTGATTTTTCATTTTTCTCTTTTTTTTTTTTTTTTTTTTTTTGTGCCTGCTATTTGTATTACCCGTTGTCCAAGCATAATTTAAAGGGTATATTGCATGTTGCACTTTGATAAGGGCCAAACCAAACAAGTCAAAGTCAAAGCAAATGAACAACAAAAAAAGCTGATGAAATGTGTTAAAACCTTTTACACTGTTCACAGCGTTGCTAGAGGAGCATATTAGTTGCGTGGCTGAAAATTTCGATTTAGAGGTAACCCAATCCGTGTTGAGTTGGTTAAAGATTTCTTTTGTCACAGCTAACTTCAGCTCTTTAGCTTTAATTACAGAGCATGGCGCAGGCTGCTTTATTTTGGTTCTTATATCTTGAATTTCCTTGGCATATCCTGCCTATAATTACGTGTTGCATAGAGAGCATCTATTAGTCAAGTGTTGCACTTGTTTTTGCCTGCCCACTTTGTTTTCGGCTTGATTATCATATGGCATACCCTGTAAGTGGGTGGCCAAAGAAGGGTATATATAGTATAAGTGGGCCAGTGCACGCAAAAACTAAACCGATTTGATTTCAGAGGTTATAGGAATTCTTATTCTCCTTATTTTATCAAATCGATAAATATCGATACATAAGGTATAAATAAAAAATTATTGTATTGAAACATATAGAAGCTACGCCTTAGCGTACTCAAATAGTTTCCCTTCTATACTATTGGTACACAGCCGTTGGTGATGGTGATTCCTTTTCAAATCGATAATTATCGATTAATATTTTATTCATTGAATGTCCAACTAGCTGCAGCGCATCTCCTAGTCAGTCATTGCCCGCATAAGCACTGTTACTTGCTTCTCTTTATTATTATTTTTGCGTTTTTCAATCAACGTCAGGCGATGCATCTAATGCCTGTACCAACTGGCCCAGAGAAACAGGAATTTGTGTGTGTGTGAGCCAGCGCGAAGCTCACAAGGCATTGCAAGACGATTGCAACATTCCTGCGCCTCTCTCGCCCTCTCTCTTACTCTCCCACTCTCTTTCTCTCCCTCTCTCTTTCACTCCCTCTCTCTCTAACTCTCAGCATGCTCTGTTAGCCTTGTGCTTGGCTAGGTCCATGTTGCTGTCCGTGACTCGTTTGTTTGCTGGATCTGTGGCTATTTTTAAATCCACAGCTTTAGCTACTCCAGCCGTGCCTCTTCGGCTGCTCCTCCTTTAGTATTCTTTCCCCTCCTGGTATTCCTTTGGCAAAGGATACACCGATTGCCAAGTGGTTGGCCGCCTAATGTGCGGCTCGTTGGGTGGAACATTGCGAACAGGTTTTTGGTCATTGGGATTGGCCACATCTAACAGGCGGTTGCTGCGGATGCTGCGACTGTGACTGCGATGCGCTGCGCTGGTGCTGCTGCTGCTAAGCTTCTTGATTATTGATTGCTCTGGGTCTCTGGGCGAACTTGTGCGGTTTCCCTCTGTTCACATATGCCAGCGCCATACCCAACCAGAGCCGCTGCAGCGGCATAGCCAAGGCATTTGCATTTGTCGCCTTGCCAAAGAAGTGAACGCCGGCAAGACTTAGTAGGAGTCGAGGGAGTTGAGCGCTGCCAATTGAGAATCGCTAGTTGAAAGTTAAGAGGGCTGAGCGTCGGCAGTTGGTATTCAGGGAATAGACTGTAATCGAATGATTAAGGAATCGAAAACGAAAGAGGAGTTCGACTATCGGAGGCTTAGAGTGCCAAATTGGGAGACAAAGACTAGAGCTGGGAGATAATAGATTGCAGTGAAATGCGAAAAATCTGTAGGAAATCCTATTAAAATCTAAGAACTGAAAATCATCAAGTTGTCCTTGTCCACCGTTAGAAGTAGAAGCTCGACTTGAATTTGATACAGCGTTGGGAGATTTACTGATAATTATGAGCTAGGATTTTCGATGAACTAGGACTCTAAATGCACTAAATGAAGTGGGACTCTAGATAAAGTAGGATTCTCGATGATAACCTGGTCTTCCAAATAAACTAAGATTCAAGATGGAATATCCGTAAGCTGACACTGGAGTTATTTCCAGGAGTCAGGAAATCTTAATCAACACTCTAAAGCATGCTGCTTAAAGTAGAAGAGCTCTTCTCTAGAAATTGAATGCCCAAGAACTGTGAATTGGTGTTGGCTCAACACATTCAATTGAAGCCCACTCATGTGCAGGGCGTCGAGAGTGGCTCGTGCCCGTTAGTCGAGGATCACTCGACATTTACATTATTTGCTCTACACCAGTTTTGCCATTGCGATCGAATTATTATTTATTAGGCCCCGCATCTGGTCGCAATCTGCAAAAAGGCCGACAACCGCCTGCGGGCCCGTGATGTCTTTGTTTATTGCTCCGGTTTGGTTTTTATTTTCCTTATATTTTTTTTTCGGCTGCCAATCGAATCGTTTCGGGCAACTGTTGCCAAGGCTGTGATCAAGCCAGAGCGGATGCGCGGTGGCAAGAGCTGAGGAAGAGGAGTGCTTGGCTGGCAAAGCCATCGGCTGGCTATGCTAATTAGCCATCAGACCAAGTATTTGTTGAGCCAGAAGAGTCAAGTCGTACCGCCTTAATTGACAGCTCAGCTTGGGCAGCTCTAATGGAAGCTGCGAAGCCTCAGTGTAGAACTTGACTTGGACTTGGACGTCGAGTATCGGATAGCTGATCGCCTGATCGGCTAGTCGGCCGGTCGGTCGGTCGGTCAATAGCTAAAATAAATGAACCACATGCCAATGGCAAAAGCTGATGGCTAACAGGCAAATCTAATTAAACCCAATATTTCGATACCACACAGTTCTCTGCCGTTCTGTCGACTCCGCACGCCAGATGGCGCTCTTTGATCGCCGCCAAAGCGGTTGAAAATAAATTCACCTCAATCAATGCGCAACTTTGAAGTCTGCATCCAAACTACGTCTCAATTACTGTACAATAATTTCAATTCACAGTCAATTGTTTTACTTTCATTCACAGTTGCTCAAGTAGATAATATGCTGAGAACTTGCCAGTGGGTGGTGAAGCCTAAAAAAGCAACGTGGGCTTACAGTTTATATACTTAAATATTTTACAATTGAAAATATTTGCGGAAAACATAATTATCCAAGGCATTAACAAAAGCTTAGTTCAAATTATAAAACAAAGAAAATATATCAAAATTATGTTTCTGCACTTAAGCAAATTGTTGAGTGAAAAGAAGATTCAAAGAGAAATCAATGAGAGCTTGAACTAAATAATATATTTCTCATATTTATGAAATTATTAATTTTGTAGATAAAGATAAAAAGAAATTCAGATGCATTTTATTTTTAATCCCATTAAAAATTTCCAAAAATTTCAATGAAACAAATAAAAAATTATTTAGTCGGGATTGGTCTGCTAGGGGATACCCGGAACCCCGCGAATGATTAGCGTAATAGCTCTGCATAGGATTCAAGGTATCTTCTTGAGTTTCCTTAGATTCTTAAGGATTTATACAATATATATATATATATATATATATATATATATATACATATGTCAATAAACCTATATACAAATCGCAGTCAAGTTCTTTGAGCGCCTATGTCAATCAAGCAGAGGTTGTCAACTTATATATTCAATTTTCATTTAAAAGTTGGGCCTGTTGCTGGTTACATAAGAGAGCCAAAAGGTGTTTTGGGCTTGGGGCTGGCGCAAGATCAAGGTGAACACTTTAAGCCGCCACATGATGTGTTAAAATTGTTGCAACAACAACAACAACAACAACAACATGAACGTCGAGACAATGACAAGCAGCGTGGCTGAGAATGAGAATTATATGATAAAGATGATGCTGTGGCTGTGGATGCTGCTGCATGTTGAATGTGAACAGCAAACGTCATCGTCATCGTGCTCATAGACATTTGCTTTGACTTGCATCAAGTGCGCCGGCAGCTGCTGCTGCTGGAAACGCATCATGACTTGGCCAATTGGGATTGGCATTGGTATCAAGACTGAGCATTTGCGGCATTTGCACTGCAAGCTTTTAGCTGCTAAAGGGTAGCTTAGCTTTCTCATGGAAGGAGACAAAGACATATCACGAAGCTTCATTAGCAAATAATATAATATCAATAAAATATAAAATATAATATATAAAATATAACATATAAAATATAAAATATAAAATATAAAATATAAAATATAAAATATAAAATATAAAATATAAAATATAAAATATAAAATATAAGTTATAAAATATAAAATATAAAATATAAAATATAAAATATAAAATATAAAATATAAAATATAAAATATAAGTTATAAGTTATAAAATATAAAATATAAAATATAAAATATAAAATATGAAATATAAAATATAAAATATAAAATATAAAATATAAAATATAAAATATAAAATATAAAATATAAAATATAAAATATAAAATATAAAATATAAAATATAAAATATAAAATATAAAATATAAAATATAAAATATAAAATATAAAATATAAAATATAAAATATAAAATATAAAATATAAAATATAAAATATAAAATATAAAATATAAGTTATAAAATATAAAATATAAAATATAAAATATAAAATATAAAATATAAAATATAAAATATAAAATATAAAATATAAAATATAAAATATAAAATATAAAATATAAAATATAAAATATAAAATATAAAATATAAAATATAATTTGGCTACATCCAGTGTTATATCCAGATCATTTATATAGTTTTTTTTCCTCTGCCAGCTAGGGCATTTGGGCGTCATTTAATGCCTGAATTTGATTTCATTTTAGAGCCTCTTAGTTTTGCCCGATAATTGATCATCATCAGTCGTTTTAATTGATCGCTTTAGCCGCCTTGCTCTGCATTTTGCTCTGCGCCGCATTTCGATTGTAATCAATCACTTTCGTGGAATTGGTCCACAGTTGTTGCCTGAATGAACTATGCGGAGCAATGTGTGCGACTGGGACATGGACTCTAGACCAACTATGCACGTTTCTCGTCACCCAACCTCTCTCTATCACTCGCTTGCTGGCTCTCTGAACGGGCGTTGTCTTTGAGAATATCGTCGGCTGGTATTTTCTTTCGTTTTCCAATCATCAACGCAATTGCGTACGTGAGCTGACGCACCAAGTTGTCATTGTCATTGTTCAACTCCACACACACAATGTATGTGTCCAGCCATCCAACCATCCTTCCTTCCATCCAGCCAACCGTACATCTATCGCCCAGTTTAAAGTCGTGTGTAATTGTTGCCGCAATATCGTGTATCATGCTGCGTCAATAAGTCACTCGCTGGCATTTCTGATATGCCTCGGAGCAACAGTTGCCATTGTGAAAAGCAACAGCAACAATTGCTGCTTAATATTAATTAATATATATATATATATATAGTTAACTAATGAAGAGTTCATGAAGTTTTAATTAAACCATATCGAGAAATCACTTTGGCAAAGCAACTCCACATTTGTCCTTTTAATTCAGCTAATTAGATTATAAATATTTTCTCCTGTAGCTGCGTTAGTTGAGCTTGCAATATGAACGTTTTTTTTTTCTTAACAATCTCTAAGTGATATTTATTACTAATTAACTCTATTATTATATATTTTATGTATTTTGCAGTACATAGATAGTTGAACTTTTTAATATCAAATTTGCCTTAGATAAATTGCAGATTTTTCAGCTTATTTCGTATGGAAATGAGAAAAGTTCTTTTGGGATCTATCCTTTGATGAAATGGATTTGTATATTATATATCAGCTCATTTGTTGATCTGCTAAATATATATAAAAGACCTTTCACATTTGCAGACTTCATTCGCTTACAGATTATCAGTCATATGTCGGGCATTTCGCTTCATTATCCTGCAGCACATAGGATTCATACACACATAAATTAGGTACATATATCTACCCATATATATATATATATATATATATATATATATATACTCTGATATCTGTTTAGCTTTTATGCTGAGCCAAAGTTTTTTTTCGAATGCTTTTTATGACAAATGTCATGACTAATTGTCTGGCACTTAAATATTTTATGATCGTCCCAAACCAAATTGGCTCGCCAGGGGCAAAAGCAAATATGAAAGAAGCAGAAGGAAGTGAAAATATCCCGACTAATAGATACTGTGTATTAATAAATCATTATTTAGAAAAAAAAAAAAGTAAAAAATTCTAGATGAATAAGGAACTGAAAAGAAGACTTGTAAAAAGTGTCATTTGCTTAAGCTCAAACTGTACTTGACTTCTAAACTGTAAAGAGAGCTTACAAAATGTGAATTGGGATATAAGAAAAAACACTCTTGGAGTAAAATAAGTATATTAAGTAAATAATACAAGATCTGGTAGTACTTCCAAGAAATTCATGTACGCTCCTACTGAAACTGTGCAGACTAATAGAGTGGTTTTCAAACTATGAGTGCTGTGAGTGAATTTTCAGTTTCAAGCTCATAAATCTGTACAAATTTTAGATACCAGCACATGCAGCACATATAATATGCCCGCTCTTTATACAAGTACAGAGTATTTTTAAAACAGATCATTTTATGTTGGCAGACATAAAAAGCCATCAAGCAGATGAGCATCTGCCAAGCCACACAGAGTTTATGAAGCAAGTTCTTTAAAATTTGGTTGTCAACTCTCAAGTAAAAATCCATAAACTCTAACAACTCAATGCGTGTGTGTGTGTGTGCGGGTCTTTGTGTGTGTTTTATTATTATTTGGCTGACGATAAATCAATAATTTGTTAAGAGGCGCTTGACTCCAGTCGGTGGCTGCGTGTGTGTTATGAAAGCAAGCTCGTTGCCTAAGTCTTTTGTTTGAGCGCCAGGAAATTCAAAGACCATCTTTTTTTGCGCTAATTTTAGAGCAAGTGTGCGTGTGCGTGTGCGTGTAATCTGTGTGTGTTTGGTGCGTTGTGCTCGCAATTTGAAAGTTCCAGGGTTTTTTCAGTTTCTGTATTTTTTTTTTTTTTTTTTTTGGTTTTTGTGAAAGGAAGCATTATTTTATTGGAGTCATATGCAAATTGCATTATGTTGACTTTTCGGATAGCCACAAATACAAACAGAGAGACAGCGGCCAAACAGCGCGACAACCCAGCGACAAGACAACGACAAACAACAAACAAACAAACCAACAAACAGCAAGCGGAAAAAGCGTAAATCACGCTCGCCGTGTGGCACAGCTGCAAAACTTGTGTTTCCCCATCCCGAAAAGAAGCCTCAGCAAGAGAAGAGAGCGCAAGCACGTTCAATGCTGGCACTGCTCGACCTCTAGTTATCCAGTAGCCGGAGCATCGAATTACCTTCAAATACATTTCGATTTTCCATTTTTGATTGCTCAAGAACGTTTTTTTTTTTGCTTATGGCAAGTCTTCGCGGAAATGCTGGCATTGTAATCGATACTTATCGATTAGCTTAAGCTAAAGCTGTGAAATTGAGGTCATTGAACATTGGACATTGAAGCATTATTTTTTATAAGCTAATTCTGCATTACGTTTTAATGTTTTGTTTGAAAACAAGTATATCGCGAAATCGATATTTATCGATTCACTTAGCAAAAGCTTTTATTATTGATTATTCAAAACTATTGTTCTTGCTAAAGAGAGAAATATCTCTGGAAAAATACTGAAAATATAAATTCTAATTATATATGATGTGTCCATGCGGTTTATCGTTCATGGATACATATCTATGTATATTGACGTCGATAGATATCGATTTTCTGGCGAAAAGCTACAGCAGACCCTAAAAAATATAATATATATTTAATTTGTCTGCTAGAATGTGATATATAAAATTATCGATATTTATCGAATTTTGATTTTACTTTAATGTGAAGCGCAAATGTGTGGAAAGCTGAACCATCATCATCAGCTGCGGTCAGCTTCAATTGCCTTTGCAGTATCAGATATATACCCAATAGATATATACACATTGTAGGGCATAAACAAAGCAACAGCAGGAGCAGAGGAAGCTGGCTGGCCGCACTTACTGCATAGATTTGCGCAAGATTTGCGAGAGTTTTTTTTATTAGATTTTTGTTGCTGTTGCAACTGTTGTGTTTGGGGCGCTAGCTAGTTGTGTCCTGTCAAATCGCTCAGCGATTTGTCTTCGCAACGCGACTGCATTCAATCAGCAACTGCTGCAACAGCGGCAGCAACTATGCCAAGCAATTGACACTTGAGGCGTTGGCTAAGAGTCGAAGGCAGCTGCTGCTGCTATGGCTGCTGCTGCTGTTGTTGCGACGAGGCAATTTATAAACGAAATAAATTCAATTGACTTGTTTGCCGCAGCATTTACAGTTGGCAACAATTGCAGCAATGCCATAAATCGTTGGCCAAGAAGCCATGCCTGCCGCCCGGCGCCCTCTGCTCCACCTGCTCCCTGGCGCACGGCTCAAGAGCTGGCCATTCCAGTGGCCAAAACTGCGTAACAATAAATTTTCAATGCAAACAAGTTGCCAAGACTTGCAGAAATCGGAGAGTTGGCCATTGCCAGTGGCCAGTGGCCATGGCCATGGCCATGGCCATTTGGCCAAACTCCATTTTCATCTGCCAAGCTGCAGCTCGCATTTAGCATCCCCAAACGTTGTCGCCGGCGAGTGCAGCGGCTGCTGTTGCATTTGTTATTTGAATTTCGAAAATTATGGGCACAAATTTGTTTTATTGCCAAAGTCAAGGCGTGCAATCATTAAATGCAACAGCATGCGGTCCAGCCGCCAAGCCCCAGCACCTGAGCATCCGAGCACCTGAACAACAGCAACACACAGCAGCAGCACGACTGTAAATACCCTGTAATGTAACAGCAGAGTTGGTCGACAGTTGCTTGAGCATTTGAATATTTTAGACAGTAAAAATCACCACTTAAATATCTGGTATTTTGGCCTTATTGCAAAAATTCAAAGTTGGATTTTATTTATTGTGCAATAAAATGTTTGCTCTTTTCAAATTAATTAAGACTAGAATATATATTATACATAATAAAAATAATTTTACAAAATTCAATAAAGAAAAATAAATAAATCTAATAAATAATAAATATATAAAATAAATAGAAAAAACATTTATATATAATTTTTTATTTTCAATAAAACCATTAAAATAGAAACAATAATTTATTGTATACAACATATAATTAAAAAAAAAAAAATGTAAACAAAACTGAAATTGAAAAAAAAAAATACATATATATAACACAATTAAAAAAAGTTTTAATCGTAAACATTTTTTTTTTTTTCATTTATTAAAAAATGTAAGTTTTTTTCCCTCGCTCTATTTACCTCTACTCTGGACATTGCAGGGTATCTAAAAATTAGGCACTGCAGCGTCTCAGCTCAGCTGCATGTTGAGGCAAGGCTGAATTATGCCTTGCACTAAAAGCGTTTCAGCTTACTTAAATATGAGCACATCATTAGCCTAAAATTGTTACTTAGCCATGCAACGTTCGTCTCTCAGTGCAGCCAGCTGAAGCTAGAATGCTGCCAGCGCCAGCTACAGATTCAGCTGGCAACTGGGAAGCGCAACGTCTGATTAACACGTGCGCAAATTATAAGATTTTATGCATTTGCCACAGATATCTAAAATGTTGTACGCTCTCGCGAGAGATAAAAGCAAAAATGATCAAACTGCCGACACGACTGAAGGCTGGAGCACTTCGAACCGCGCTCATCATTGGAAGAGTTATGAATGCATGTTTATGCATGTGCAGCACGCACACACACACCAGCACACACACACACACACACACACCTGCTATGGTGCAGTTTTGAGCACTTTATTAGCGCATCGAGCCGTCTAAATATATGGCTAACCAAAATGGCCAAAATGAATAGCCATGAAACGTTCAAAGCGTGCAACACCGCTGGCCCAAGGGGAAGCTTCACATGTGTATGGAGTGCCTGGGTGTGCGTGTGTGTGGGGCGTGTGCCACGACTTGACCCATATACGAATATCTTTCGCCATGCTCAGCACTTGCCATAAACATGTGCGCATGCCGTTCCTATAAACTATGACTAGCCAAATGCTCTCCTTAACATATTTATGTTATTAGCTCGAGTGTTAAGCTAAGTATGTTAATATGGAAGGAGAGCTATGTTATATGCTATGCTATACATATACCTATATATGTATATGTATAGTAGTACACATATATAGTAGATATTGGCACTTTTATTTCAGGCAGAGCTTTAGCTAAGCAGCTGCCGTTATGTTCTTATGTTAAATAACAGTTCAACACTTTTACAGCGATTTAACATAGTCTGGCCTGTAGCACCAACTACTTTTCCTAGAAGATTTATTTATTTACGTAAAAAAAAATGTTTTTTTTTTTTTAATATGGCCCTTCAGAGCGACGATTAAATGTTTTATCTCAATCATCTGAGAGCAGCACTCTATAAATTAAAAAAATTAAATATTTATTTAGCTTATTTTTATTTATTTTATTGTATTTTTTACTTACTGTAGACAATAGAAAGACTTACATACAAAGACTATATCCAAAGCTCTGTTTACCTATCTGCTTAGCTTGCATATACAATTTTTGTCTCATAATTCTAATAAAAATCGTTTAACCCATTTCATGAGAATCATTTCAATAATCCAATTTAATCACATTATCCAATAATAACAGCTATTTATTGCCCTCAACAATTTGATTTCTAAATGCAAACTCGTTGCTTACGCTAAGCTGCGAGAAATTTGTTACAATTCTAACGATTTTCTTCAACCAAACAGCAGCCCACAGCTTGCTGTCCGTCTTCCTCTCTCTCATCCCTCTACTACTTCTGTTACAACTTTACAACTGTCGCACAGAGCTGCTGAGATATGACTAGTATCAGCATTTTGGCCAACTAACTCATTTGTTAGGCTACTGCAGTCAATGTTTGAGCAAACAAAGTCCACAGCCCACTGCCCCGGCTCCGGCAGCAAAATGCCAGAAAACACGCAGCCAATGCAAGGCCAAAGTGACTATTTAACCAACGCACATACGCTAATTTTAGAGTTGAGATTTGCCAGCATTGCTGCAAACGTAATTACTTCCTACTGAACGAGGACTTTGCCAAGATATATATCTCTGTCTATAGAGGGCAGTAGAGGCACAGGCAACTTGAGCAACAATTTCTTGAGGCGCGTCTCTTTAGCGTTTTTCGATTACATAGCGCTGACCATTTCTATTTGAGTAAATTCAGCTAAACAAAAAATGAAGCAAAACACATGCCAAAGTCTGACCAAAATCCAGTGAGATACAGTGAGAGCGAGGACGGGAGGCGAGGGGAGGGGACGGCCGAGCAATGTGGTGCGCGTGTTTGGTGGCGTTGCGTGTCTGTTGGCATGTGTCCACGCGAAATTGATATCGAACATAATTTTAGAAGCAAGCCACACACACACACACAGGCACAGACACAATCAAGCACACACAGACACATGTGCAGCTGCCTCCTCATAGAGTTGTTTGCCACAAAAAGGAAATGGCTGAAAAATGCTAACAAGATTTGCGCGTTCGTTTGGTGGGTCGTTCAATCGATCGAGCTTGCTGCTGGTGCATGCCAACCTCTGCAACATCATCATGATGATGATGATGATGATGATGATGATGACAAGGCTGCAAGGTTACAAGTTTTTCCAGATCGGCATAGGCTGCCCCACTGACTTGTTGCAACATGGACACAATGCCAGACTTTGGCAACATGCAACAACAACAACAACAACTCGCATCTTGTGGCGGCGATTGTTGTGCCTTGCGTTTCGTGGCACAACATTAAACAGATCGTAAACACTTTAGCTTTATCTTTTCTTAGCCAGCTCTGGTTTGTTGTTGTTGTTGCTGGTGGTGCAGCTGATAACGTGCCGCAGACAATTGAAATTGTTGCTGTTGTTGCTGTTGTTGTTGTTGTTGTTGTTCCCGTTGTCGCTGTCGCTGTTATAGATTTCGTTCATGTTCAAATCAATTTGATGTTTAAATTTGCACAACAAGCCAGGCCAGACACCAGATAAATACGTATACGAGCTGCCATTATCGCATGCCAAGTGCTACGAGCTCTAAGAGTACGCAGTTCTTTTCGTTTTAGTTTTGGTGTAATTTCAGTATCTGGCAACTGTAGTCTATTGCAATTTGCATTTAGAATATAGAAATAAATATGAATTGGTTAATAGGCAAATCAATCAAAATCAATCAGTCAATTATGGAATCAATCATTTAGTTTTGCAGTTTTGGTAAAGTTACTAGTGACTGATTTAGTTAATCATTCGCTCAATCAATCAATCACTGATTTATCGCTTAATTAGTGAATCAATACATCAATAATATCAGTCAATATGATTCAATCAATCAGTCAATAAATTAATTAAATTAAGCCATTCAATCAGTTAGCTTTTTGGTCATCAATCAATCACTGAAACAGCTAGCTAATAAATCAATCATTTAACTTATCCGTTAATACATCTGTTATACAGATCCTGTATGTTCAGCAAATATGTATGCATCATTTCGTCATGCAGTCAGTCAATCAATCAATCAGTAAAAAGATCACATTGTGCATTACTCAGTCAGTCAATCAATCAATTTTCACTAATTTAATTCGTCAATCATTGAGGCAATCAATCAATTAAGTAAGCAGTTACAAATCCTAGCAACCAATCAGTCATCCATCATTCATTGAATCAATCCATCAGTCACACAGTCAATCTTTCAGTCAATCAATCAATCACCATCATCATTTTATCACTGGTCAATCATTCAAGCACTAATCACTCATTTACTCAAACTCTCAAGCATTCACTCAGTCAAACCAACAAATTTCTGCCATTTATAAGCGCGAGTGATCTATGGTTTGAACTAGGTGCAAAATGTCGCACCTATCTAACCGATCTTAGCTGATAGGCTTAGTGCGGCAGCAACTATACGAATAGCGAATAGCTGCTTGGTATGCTCCTTTCATAATGCGCTCCCCACAAACAATACAAATGCCAAAAGTAATTCTGCCATGAAGTACGTGATCCGTATGACAAACCAAAGCAAATGTATGCGAGCGTCTATGTATATAGGCATCGTATATATATATATATATATATATAGATATATATATAGACGGATCATATATCGATTTATAGCCTAAAACTTTTATCGTACAAAGTCTGAATCTGCCTTCAGTGGCTTTATAGCTAAAGCGTACTTTAGGACAGCGGCTGCTGCTGATGGAAATTTGCATTTAACGATTGCCGTTAGAGAGCAGCACTTGGCACAAATTGGAGCATAAATGTGCGTAAGAAGAATGTGATTGACTACAAGTTACCCTGTATACCTTTATATGAAAACATTACAAAAAAAAAAAATTTACAAGTCTCGAACTGAACTCAAAAGGAAAATTGGCAATATAATTGCAATTCTTCCAGGGTATCATAAGTCAGAATGAATTGAACATTCTACAACTGCTATTAGCTAATTAAAATTATTTATATTAACTCTCATATCTTTAGCTTCAACTTTACCATTGTTCATTGCCTACAGTCTATCTGTATTTTTTACAGGGTATCCTAAGACAAATTGAACGATTGTTGGCATATGGGGTCGGTCGCCGTCTTTGATACTCATAAATTGCTTAATTTAATGTAGACTTTTTATGCATTCCGACTTATCACTAGACTTTCCAGCTAAATAGGCTTAACCATTTGAGTGCGTGCAAATGGATTCTGGGATTCTCTTCCGCCAGCGAGGCACAAAGAGGAAGAGGAGGAGGCTAATAGAAACATTTCGTTGCTGCGCCTGTTGCGCCGGTTCGGCAACATTTTGACTAATTAACTGCAATGTTTAATGCGTTAGACCAAAGTTGTTGTTGCTGTTGTTGGCCAAGTCTTGAGCCGGAACGAGTTTCAAGGCATTGGCCATTGGCTCGCATTTCCTGGCCAGGGCGACGACAATCATAATCGCCAATGACAAACGCACAAAAAGATGCAGAAAAGATCTATCTATAAATATGTACGTACGTGCATAACCGGGTTGGGGTTTTTGTCATTGGAAAGGGTATTTGGTTAGCGCAGCGCAACTGGTATTACAGGCATGCCATATTGACCAAATGCTTAGCTGGCAGCTGTGATGCCTGCTGCATCTGCATCTGGCAAATGGCAACAGCCTTGCCGTTCCAGCCTCTCGCTGTCTCGCCAGTCAAGACAAGTTCTGATTTAGCATCCACAGCAATCCCAATCGCATTCGCATTCGCATTCGCATTCGCACTCGCATATACAACTCACAATTCACAACTAGCCAAAATGCACACTCAATAAAACAGTTCAATTTATACGCCAAAATTATCACAGCCAATAAGTAAATCAGTTTGTATTACCTTGGCTCTCTGGTAGCTTGATTGCTAGAAGCTAATTCGAGCAAATCGTAGAGTTGACAAATTAAAGGCTACTCACAGAGGAACATATATGCACAGGTCATTAGTGGAGCAGTCGGAAAACTCTCTCTATTAGAGATAACAAAAGTAGAACATAGACGAGGAGGACAATAATAATGTTTCGATAACATATCGATCAATTGAAACGGCAAATATTTAAGTTGATTTGTTTTAAAACTAAATTCATTGAATATTTTGTAAGTATTATGTTGCAGTTATATGCATTGCGATAAATTATGTGAGAATACAAAATGTATCGATTAATTAAAAATCGATTTGCATATTTCGAATTAATAAAACACACGTACCCAAATAATATGCAAAACTTATATGAAGTAAGCTACATTATGTGCTATATAGCTAAGAGCTACGAACAATATATATCTATAATGAAAAATGGAATATATATATATATATATATATATATATATATATATATATATATATATATATATATATATATCATATCAGATCTCAGTTTTCCAGCTTTAAACATTTATAAAATAAATATATAATTAATAAAAATAGAATTTAATAATATATAATAATAGTAATAATAATAATAATAATACAATAAAAATACATAACTGGAAATTGACAATCAACTCGATAGATCTGAGACCTTAGTATATACCCAATAATTCTCTACAAGTCTAGCACCTAGGCAAAGTTACCACAGCATCCAATTCTTAAATTTCAAGTTAAACTTTTAAGGAATTTCAATAGAGTCAGGTCCGAGCTGAGGCACCTGCTGCTCCCATGCCTGCCCACCTGACCAGCTACCAAGCACAAAGCTGACCAGCTACCCACCTGTGCGACTGTGGCAAATTGATTGCCAAGGGCGTTGTTAAACAAAATAAATACAACAAATTGATTGTTTCAGGCAACTGATATGCATATCTAAAGCCGCTCATGTTGTCTTGTCACTTGACGCAGTTCAATTGAGCGAGCCAAAAGCACGAAGCCCAACGAGAGATACATATAAATAAATATATATATATATATATATATATATATATATATATATATATATATATATATATATATATATATATAAAACGGTACAAATACAATATTGAAAAAGATTTATTAAGTTCGCACATTCGAAAAGCACTTGAGGCTGACAATTAAAAAGCACTCGGCATCAAATTTAGACGATGACGGTAACTGCCCTGGCAACAGCTGCGGGCGCAGCGAGGGGCTAAAGATTTGCCATTTTGCGTTGGCAGCAAACAATTGGAACGAAATCGACTTAGACAATACTCTGCCCAATATTGTAAGAAACATTTTTTATCACATATCATTATAATACATATCATCATCGAACTTATGACTTAATATAAAATATTTTAATATATAGTTATAAAAGAGGTACATACCAAAAGCTTTAACAGTTCTAATTGCTGAGTTCCAATAGGCGGGTGACATGACTTATGCTAGAATGAAAGAGAATATGAAGTCAGAAATGTGGAGATAATTAGGGTTAAAAATAACATAATCGGTATACTACAAACAACTGCTTTATATAAATTTATTAAAAAAGAAAATTATATATATAATATAAAATGCTATCGATAACAAATTTATTATCGAAATAAACATACAAAGTATTTGAAAAATGTAAAACTTAAATATATTATTAATAATATTATAAGAATACTAAATTATTATATTGATACAACTTTCTAAACTAATATAAAAATATTTATTATCGATAAACACTAAACAATCTATCTTAGCTGAATTCTTAAGATTAGTTTGTAATCAAAGAGATACATAGCCATTGTTTAAAAATTGATTAAAATTTACAAAGTGTATACACTAGAAGCTAGTAGCAATTGTCTATTAGCTGATACCGATTATAATCGATAATCGATAATGCCCAAGCTGAAGTCCAGAAACCATTTTATCAATGACATGGCATTCGCTAAATGTTATCGATCAACGATCCATTTCAAAGTATTTACTTATATCTATAGATCAATTATGCCCACTATATAGGCCTAGCTACAGGGTATCAATAAGTTATAGGCGCCACAAAACGTGCGTGTGTCTCTGTGTGTGTGTGTAAAGCATTAGCGATGTCAGGTTGTTCGGGTTGTTCGGACTGTTTGGGTTGGCTCGGCACGTTTGTTGTTGTAGGCTTGGTTTTGTCAGCGTGCCTTGATTACTTGTTCGCCTGCGCTCGCCTAATGGCGGCAACAAATTGTCTGCTTAATTGTGAGAAACCCAACAACAACAACAATAGCCAACTGAAATTGTATCCGAAATTGAATCCCAATCGCTGTCTGAATTGTATCTGATATATGTGTATATATCTTCCAAACGTATCTGTAACTGAATGTGTGCTCAAGCGCAATTCTCCAGCTCAACAGTAAAAAAGAATTAAAAGCAAATTCGCAGCTTGTCGAAGAGTCCACACACTGTCTAGCAATGGGATATGCTTAACTGATCTTGAAACAAAATATTCGCATAGAAAGAAGTTAGAAAAGTTGCAGTTGAAAGTTAGCAAAAAATAAATAAATATAAATTTAGCCAGGAAAGCACTTCTAACTGCAAGATTTTTTTTTCTTATAAATACTTTTTAACCTTTAATCATATATTAGCAATTGAGCCAAAGATTTGCATATCAGATGCACTTCAGCAACTTTCCGTTGCTGCCTCTTTCTCCACAATCGTAGAATGTCCTTCCCCTCTTCAATTTCAAAATAAGGAAAGTAGAGAGAGAGTCTATGGCTCTTGGTCAAACATTTTATACAGTTCCAATAATATGAATTTTAATTTAATTTTTTTTCGATTAGGCAAGAAATGAATGTGAGCTTAAACACGTCCAAGCAAAACAGTTGTCAAATTCTCTTCTCGCATGCTGTCAACTCGTATATTTCCAAGACAACTCTATACAAGCTCATAACAAACCCTAAGAGTAGGAAACTCTGATATTAACTGAACAGTATCACGTCATAGTATATAATATATTTATGTGTTTATGCAGATCACAATGACTTCACATCAAAAGAGTATTGGCATATTACTTTAGGAAACCTTTACTACTGATTCCCGTACTTTGTGATATTAGAAATTTGTTTGAATTGATATACGATTTTTTATTGAAATTTTATTTATTTAATTTTTTTTATATATAATTTAAAATAAAATAAAAATAAAAAATACAAAAATAACTTTACAAAAACAATCGATAATAAAATAAATAATTAATTAAAATAAAATTTAAGAAATAAAAAATGTTCACACTAAACAATTGAAAATAATACGAATAAATTAATGACTTATATTTAAATATTTTTATATTAACAAAAATTAAAAATTTCAACTAAAATGTATATTATATTAAAATGTATAGCATCGACTGGTTCCCTTCAATTGACTACAAGTAAATCCCTTGTTACTTAGCACCTCAACCAACTTATATACTCTAACTCAAGTGTAGATAAGAGAGAAAAAATGTGCGCAGGCGCAGCTGGCTTTGTTTGACGTACTCGCATTATCATTATATGGTAGATGCGGTGTATTTGATGCATGTGTTATATGGTCTGCGCTTGTTATTATTATTATAATTATTAATATGTGTTCATATTGTTGATTGTGTTTAATGTGTGTGTTTTGCATTAAAAACATTTCATTAAATTGTATATTTGGTATAAGTGCTTGTGTGGGCAAACACGCTTGTTAAATGCGGCTCAAATTGCGATTAAGCGAAACAAAATGTTCAACTTTTCTTTGACTTATTGTTTGTGAATTGATCTGCAAAGCTACATTTGAATGCACACGAAATTTAGTTCTTGACACGGTTCAAACGGTTAAAAGAAAGTCGGCAGCAATCAGTGCTGCCTGTAGATAGCCAGCAGATATAGAAAACGAGCAACAGTTGCTGCTGCAACAATCAGATCAATTGTCAACAGCGCGGGAAAACGAAAACAATTTTTGCCACAAAATGTTGCACAAATTAAAATTGAACACAATAATCAGCGCAACAAGTTGTTGTTGCTGCTGCTGGTACACTTGTCGCTTCTTCGGCTTTCAGTCTGTTGCCTGTCGTCAGGCTCGTCTGCTGCGGCTGGCAGACACCAAATTTGCCCAACTGCCTACAGCAACAACCACCACCAACAGCAGCAGCGGCCACCGCCTGTTGCACATGGCTTCAGCAAATGACTTTATTATAGGTTTTTAAATTTATAAACGCAACATTTACCATGCTAAACACTTCAAATTCCAGCTGGCTCGACAGACTGCCTGCAACAGCAGCAACATCACAGATAATAGCAACATTTTGCAATTATTTTACGTTGTTGCCACATGCGTGATGCGTGCGGCCCTGTGTGGCAAACAAATTTTGTTGGCACAAAAGCAATTTAGATTTCAACAAGAATTTTATTTAACTATTTTTTTTTTGTATAATATTAATATTGCAATATTATATCTATACATACAATAAAATATAAATATAAATAAAAACTAAGAATTTTTTTTTTTTTGCATTTTTTTCGAGAGCATCTCGAATTGACACTTAACAGTAGAAGTATTTGATGTCCATCATAAAAAGATGCTGAATAGATCTGTAAATCCTGCAATAGACAGTATTACTAGATAATTTGATAGAGTTCCATTAGGCAATTCTAGAAATTAGACATCAAAAGCAATCCGAAGAAGCTTCATCAGGGAGAATTTCCGGGTTTCTAAAGTTTCATTAGAAAGCTATTCTCGTCGACTCCACCATTTCGATAAAAAAATATAATAGATTACGCTTCAAGTCCAAGTCTAAGAAAGTAATGCCCTACCCTGTCAACTACCTAACACACATACGAAAAAATTTGAATACTATTAAAAATTTTGATGGACCAATACCAAAAGATTAAAAATGTATAAACAAAGACTAGGGCTAAACTAATAACATAACATAAAGAACGAAATCAGTTTCCCGAGTCATACATCTAGTTCGATGGAATTGATGCATCAGACTCTTCCCCGTCATCATTATTACTATCGTCATTATCATTATCAGCATCAATAGTGGTAGTCTCACGTCTGGACTGAGTCAAAAACTGACGAATAAACCTCATAGTGTATGATGTTGGACCATTAGCCGATTCTTGATTGGCACGTGGCATACCAGGCAAATCGGGATTGCTTGGCAAAGCTTGAAATTGTGGCAGGCCAGCCGTAGACCCGTTTCCGCCAAAATCAACTGTCAGTTTGTCAAGCTCAGCAAGAGCTGCAGTAGTCGAATTCGGAGCGATGGCAGGGGTCGCGGCACTCTAGAAGGGTAAATCATTCAATTTTCGCATAACTATATGCTTTTCACGATTAACCCTGTACTGTACTGTACTGTACCTGATCTGTGGCGTCCATAGGTGTAGAGCGATTTTGGTTGCGACCACGATAACGCCGAGCAGCAGTCGACTCCACTCGATTGTTCTCCTCCGGGTTGAGATTTAATCCAAGGAGAGTCGCTCCAACAATCGCGCCGTAGCTGTAGCGTGAGATACGACGAATACGACAATTGTTGGCAACGCGACGGCTACCATTCGATGCAGTGTCTATATCACCGGCAGTGGAAGCGTCAGCGGCGGCTGCAGGGTCAGAGGCGGCAGCTGCGTCAGCGACTGCGGCAGGATCAGTGGCGACCGCGCCAGCACCAGCGTCCAAAGGTTCACAATCCAAATCATCACTACTTGCATCATTGTACGTCAAAATACGACCGCTACGCAACTTCATATTTCTTTTTTGATCTGTTTATCTATTCACGACGATTTACGTATTTATTTTACAAGTTTTTGTTTATTTTCGAGAATTTTAGTGATGTTGCCTGCTCGAGGTAGCTGTGTGTAATGAAAATATATTTTCCGGCTTCGAGGCTCTACAAATTTTTCGTTGATCAAACCTACTTTGTTTAAATTTAGTGAAAAGTATTACAAATTCCTTTTTCATGGATAATATGACCGACAAATTATGTAGAGTCAAGTTACAAGGACGGAAATAGAGAAAAAGACTTCCATCTGTCCGAAACTGAAACCAGATTAGATCTATTCTAATCTTAATCGAGAAACTAAGCTTCAAGCTTTATAATAAGTTATAGGATATGGTTAATTAATTCTAACAATTTTAGAAGTTCTTGAAAAAGTCCAACACAAAATTATTTACTATATCTAGGATATATTTATATATATCTTAACTAGAATAAGCCTTACAGTCGACAACGAAAAACTAAGCCAACATATTATTTTAAGCTAAAAACATTACAAGATTACTTAACCATAAAAATCGTAGCAAATTTCTTTGCTGCACAGCAAACTTATCAAGGAGCAACCTTATAATTCACAACTAGTTTCAGCTAAGCTAGGCTGAAGTGAAATCTAGATTAAAGAGATCGTATGTGAAAAAATCCAATTTTACAGAAGGTTTTTTTTAGTTTTCTCAGTTTAAAATGATTAAATCATAGCAGAATTTTCGCAGATTGTATATTTTCAGTTTTATTAAACAAAATTCTTAATTTTTAAATAATAGCGTATTTTGTCAAGATAAATATAAAAAAAATGAGTAACTATCTATATATTTAACGTTACGCTCAAAGAAAAAAATAATATGCTCAAAATGCTCAATGCTCAATGCTCTTATCTTGTTTACTTTTCGAGCTTTGGAAGTTTTGATCTCCACACAGTAAAATGCATACTAACATACGATCAAATTGAAACAGATTTATTTTCAAAACTAAAGCTTTTTCAGTTACAATCTTTTGCAGATTTGTGAGAAATACATTTTCCAACAATTCTCAATTTTGAAAAAAAAAAAAAAAAAAACACTTTATATATATTTTATTGGCGGCTCTTGTTTAACTCATTTGAGCTTTGTGGAGGCGCAGAGCTTCCATTAACAGATCAACTATTCAACAAAACAGCATTTAGAACTCATCAGCTTACGGCCCACTGTCAACGTATGCCACCCAGCAAGCGCGTTACATTGATCTCAGCTAAATACAATCCTTGTATATATATTGACCCAACATGCCTACGCAAATGCAATTCGGAACTTGGAACGTGGGCCCCCCTATTGCTTTTGTCTGCTACGTTCTTTCGAATCTACCGAAATCCCAATTCAATTGAGCTCGGAGAGCTAAGCTTGTACGGCATGCACATAATTTGTAGCCTTAGCTCATTATCAAATACAGAATACTGGGTGTGGGCTAGCCGGGATGAATAATGATAATGGCTATGGAAGCTACAACAGCAACGAAAATCGATGTTTGAAAGTTCGGAAGTCAAATGAGTTTTGCCACTTGTTGTCGGTTTGTTTAGTTTTACGACTTGTCACCGGTTTGGGGCAAAAGCCTCGTTTTATATATCTTCCTCCACTACTGCTTTTTTTTTTTTTTTTTTTTTGTTCTTCTCTCTGGTGATCGTTCGATCTGTGGTTGTGCCATCAATTCGCATCATAGTTCATAACTTGGCTTCTTTATCGGAAACAATAAAACGTCACAAAAATGCTTTGACGACTATTTACAGCTGGTTTTGAGCTGTTTTGTTTGACTTTTAACAAAGTCTTCTTCTTGCTTTTTTTTGTGGGTTCTAGTTTAAATTTTTTATATTTTTTTTGTCGTTGTCTGCGGCTTCCGCCTAATGCCACTGTGGCTTACTACAATTGCGGTTATTCTCACACGAAAATCACACTGAATATCAAATTTCAACGATTTATTAACAAATCTCAAATGCTCTTTCGAATTTTTTAATTTTCCTAACATTAAGTTTAGCAGTATATATGTATACTTCCCTGATCTATAGCTTTTTCTACTCTTATAATAGAGGATATCTCTGGGCCGCGTTTAACTCAAGCTTTTTTTTAGCAATTTAAGTTCTCTTTCTATGCATAAACTAAAATTTATATTGACAGTAACTTTAACATGAACCTTAGCAGGCAGAAGCGTTCACCAGCACTTCCAGCATTTTCACATCAATTCTGTACGCTTGGACTGCCAGCGAGTGTATTAAGAGGTATTTTTTCAAAGCTCTTTCCAGCGCACTTGCTTTTATTTTGCTTCTTCTTGGACTCTGTCTCAAAAGTAAATTTATGCGAAATTCTCGTGCTTCTCATGGCTGATGGCGGCTCAACAGCCCAACAGCCCAACAGCTACCTATATAACCATACATATATATATAGTACAGATATATATTTATATATTTTGTTTCGTTGCAGCCGCATATTAATAAATGTCTGTACATCCACGCATACATATGCATTAGTGTTGTTAAATGGGCAGTTAGTTAGGCGTCTGCTGCGATAGTTTTGCGTGCCAGGGCTGTGCGGCTCTCACAATTTGGGTGAGGGTCAATGGGGAAGGTTTGCCCAAAGGGGCGGACAACGACTGATGTTGCTGTTGTTTTTGTTGCCATTCAGCTCACACATAAAGTCTGGCATTAGAGCATAACTGGAAAACGCCTAGCAGCAAATTAAGGTCTTAATTGCACGATACTATATAATATTTTGCAATTTATATTTAATAAATTCTAAAATTAAATACAAATATTTGCTTGAATGTGTATATATTATTTTTTAGTTGCACTACAGTCTATAGGTACAATTTTGATTGGGTTACTTCAGAAATTATACCTGTGTATATATCATATTACAAGTGTTTTCCTGTAGCTGGAATAAAAGTTAAGATTCCTCGCTTAAGTAGAGCCTACATACAACATTTTTTAAATCTAGCTAGAGTAGTCCTTGGGATCTTAGAGACCTCTACCTAATTAGATTATAATAAAATCATTTCTTAACAATTTTAATAATTGATAAAGATTATTAGATAAATTTGTGCATATTTTCAAAATATTTTCATCTTAGCTAGAGTAGTGCCTGAGTTATCATCTATCTCTTCCTGGCATATTGCACTATACCACATATTGAATAAAAATTAAAATTCCTAGTTTAAGTTGAGTCCCCTACGAAATTTGTTGAGTCTAGCTATAGTAGTTCCTGAGATCATTAAAATCGAACTTCAGCAATCCATGAGCCTCAATGAGCTATACTTGATTAAATTTGATTTTTGTTTCACTTCGGTTCGTCATAATTGCTAGTTGTAAAAATGTCGTAGCTACTTTGGGAGGTTTGCTTAGAGCATACAAAATTATTTTGGAATTTTATTGCATCCCGCAGCCTCCCAACGTAACCTTGAGCCAATCAATTCGATCCACATTCTATATGTTGATAACAAAGCACTAACTGGTAATGCTGCCATTAACATTACCCATATCAATTGCCGTATTCACAGGCTTCCTGGGGTTTCTGGTGGGCGCAGTCATACAACAGGATAGCTCGTTTCGCAACCTGCAATCCACAATGGAAAACGATCCATATATCTTTCAACGTCGTCAGCAGATATTTGAAGCAGTAAGTAATACATTGCAAAGCATACGCATAAGCGTACTAATCGTTCGGCTTAGTTACGACTGGTCGTCCATCCACTGAATGCAGTCAACAATGAGCCCGGCGAAGTCGTCGAACGTGAACCAATTGAGAGACCAAGCGGAGATCAACGTACGTCGACAGATTCTGAGATGGCTGATTCCGTATTTGCCAACTATGTTAAATGGTTTCAGGTCAACATGAACACCGTGGTAAGCTGACGAGAGTAGTTCATTAGATCGTCGTCATTTGATATTGCATTAATAGTTTTTTGAATTCCCATTTAGACCATGTTCTTCACCTTTTCACTGGGCAACGAGTCGGTGCCTGAGCCCGAGCCCACTCATGTGGCCACCCTAATGAAATACGGTTTTCCCGGCCTGGATGACATACACGTTTATCGTAATTTCGTCCTATCCTATGATAGGCGCAATCGAATCGCTCACTGGGTATGCGAACACCTAGAGAGTGAATATTTATCCCGGTCCGAATCGAATATTACGCAAGGGCCCACGGACTATCTAATCGATTCACAAATTCCCCATATCTTCCGTGCCACTCAGCGAGACTATAAGAATACCGATTGGGTGGGCGGGCACATGGCATCGCCGCAGAACTATTGCTCCGATGAATTAAAATACATTGAGACCTTCATAATGCCAAATATAGCGCCAGTGAGTCAAGGGCTAAAATCGAGAGTATGGTTACGTCTGGAGGCCTATGTGCGAGAGCTGGCTATGAAATGCGGTTCGGTATACGTTTATACGGGTCCGCTCTTTATGCCACAACGCATCACCTTCCGCAATTGGGCAATCAGACATCAGGTGATTGGAATGAATACAGTGGCCGTGCCGACACATTTCTTCAAAGTGATAATTGCCGAGTGCAAGGATGAACAGTTTCTACCCTATATGGAGGGTTATGTTGTGCCAAATACTGAAGTCGAAAACAATCTAGATTTAAGCGCATTCATGTCCAATATCCGTGACATCGAGCACTTTGCCGGACTCAAGTTTTACGATGGCGAACAGCGACAGGAACTGCATCACAATATTGCAATTGAACGGCAAACGCAATGAGACAGCCAAATAAGTTCTATGTGTGCCGCTCCAATTGGAATATCAGCATGTTTGGGAGGCTGCTACGATATAATGAAATTCCACACATGACCATTACAATAGATGCATGTTTTATACCTGTGGCACAAATAGTTCATTTTTCCCAGCAGTGCAAAGCTCTGCCTACAAATAAATTGGGTGTATCAATCAAAAGCCTTGTCCAGGCACGATTCCCTCTAAGCGTATTCTTTTTTACTCCCACTTTCAGGATGGCCGCAAAGAAGCTGCAAAAGTTGCCAGACTGTATACAAATCATTGATACGAATTTTATAATAATAAAAATATAATTTGATGTATTACTAAAATGATATTCCTTATTGTTAAGGAAGCTATGAAAACTAATGGAGTTTTCATTAAAGGTCAGTATGACTATGAAATATCGCTCTGCTTAACTATTTTAGGACAATTTTCTATTCGACAAATTCTTATGGACATCTATGTTTTAGAATTTTTATTTTATGACCAAAAATTCATTCTCCTTTGTGTATTTTTTACCTCTCAATGTTTGAGGTAAGATTCAATGTTTTTTTTATTTATAAAATTTTTTATACTTATAAATTTTCTATTTAATAAAACAAATTTTTTTTTTATAACTTTTTTTAAACTTATTTGTTTGGGTTCGAACTTTGCTTTGTTTACCTTTTCCTCGAGAAGACTCTTGAGAAGTTTCTTTGATTTTTTGCTAGTTTAATTCTTTTCTTTTTATCTTTCCCTTTTCTTCTCCCTTTCTCTTCCTTTACTTCACTTCCTTTCCTGTGCTCTCCCTAGCTCTACATATATCCATCTCTCTCTCTCTCTCTCTCGCCCTTTCGGACTGCTTAGCCAAAATCTGTGCATGTTTAATTTTCATTATAATTCAAGTTCTTTTGTTGTTGTTGTTGTTTTTTCTTTCTCTCTAACTTTTTGTTGTTGCTGAGCTCATGTAATTAAAGTATCATTCACACCGTGTGTTCGCACAAAACTAACGGCATTTTGCTAAAATAATAATAATAAAAAAGCAGCTGAGAGCAAGCGAGTGAGCTATAGAAAATGAGACAGAGAGAGACGGTCTCTTTCTCTCTCTCTCTCTCTATCTCTCTCTCTGTCAGAGGGTAGCGCAATAACAAAGCAAACAACAACCAAAAAAAAAAATTTGTCGTTCGTTGCTTCCGCCGTGCGACAGAACCCAACCAAACCAACAAAAGCGGCCCGACTCAATGACTCAACTTCAGATTGTAGTCCCCCCCACTTGCTCCACTCCCCCCGCCCACCATCACACATTTAACGAAGCACTCTATTCTGTCTTTTTGCCTTGCCCCCGTACTCATATCAGGCCCTGGCCTGTCCACGCTTGACAATTCTTTTAGTCTTTGACCTTTTCGGGGCATAATTGTTGTGTGTGTGTGTGTGTGTGTGTGTGTGTGTGTGTGTGTGTGTGTGTGTGCGTGCGTGTGTGTGTGTGTGTGTGTGTGTGTGTACCTGCTGTAGTTTTGTCGTGCTGGACAATTAACATGAACTTTTAGCTTTGCTTAATTACTTGAAGTAGTCGTCGCAGTTCTTAAAATGACGCAAAAAAAGGTCGAAACAAAAAAAGAAGAAGAAAAAAACGATCCAGCTTGAGGTTAATTACATTTTGAAGAGCAACAACAGCAGAGCAAAGCAAATTGAAATCGTTGTTGTTGCTGCTGGCCAGAGTCGCTGCAGTTAGCTAATGGCACAGACATCAAGCGGCAACAGTCCGTGTGACAATTATGTAAATGGACAAACGCACTTCAAGCTGTGTGTGAAAATTGTTGCTGTTGTTGTAGATATATATATATATATATATATATATATATATATATACATAAGTTTGCTGAAGGTCACACGCACACACTGGCAGCCAGCGAGTTACCGTTAACTGCTGCTTTTTGGGGGTCAATTGCAGCTGGTTTGTGTCTTAAGTCATTTATTTTGCTACATGAAGCTGTTAGCACAAAAGATGTACACTAAAGGGGCAGAGACGGACACGGAGAACAACGGACAAAAAGGTGTATTGCGGAAGGTAGATTATGCACGACAAAGTATGTGAGTGAGCGTGTGCGTATGTGAAGAAGAACAACACAAAGTGTACGTGAATAGTTAGCTAATATCTCTAATTATACATAGAAGCTGTGGCAACCGCTCAACCTCAACAATATTTTTTTTTTTTTTTGTGCGTATACTATCAAAAAAAAAAGCTAAGTAAAAGCTGGGTAATTATACTAAAATGGAGATAGTTTTATTTATAGTTTAGTTTTTGTTGTTTTTCAATTAAGTTTTATAAATATGGAAAAACAAAAAAAATTTAATTTTGTATATGAAGTGAATGCAGACAGAAGAAGGCGTGATAGAGTCCCTAAAGTATAAACATTTTATTTCGAGTACGAGGAGCTGAGTGAATCTTGCCAGATGTCCTAGTTTTAACTACTGCTGTGGTGGCAATATGAACTATTCGTCTAGAACATCTCGGAGATAGATTTCTTTACTTCTCTCTCCCACGTACTCCATTAATAATATATGCATATTGTGTTTATAGATTATATTTCTCTTATGATTTATAATCAAGGCGTGTAATTTATAATAAATATGTTTAAAAATTATTTTTAAAGCAAGAACTAAGCTAAGCATTTATATAATAAATTGACAAAATCAATAAATCGATTATATAGAAGCTTAGCAAATGCTCTTTGTACGGCTAGGTACGGCTACCTGGAGGCCCCCCGCTCAGCTCTTAATTGAAATAGGTGACGCTGCGCACGAGTGAGTGTGTTGAGTCATCATCAATAATGCATGTGGCATGTGGCATGTGGCAAGCTGCATATAGGGAGGCTGAGGCTGTGCCTGCAGGCTTTCGATTGAAGTCTGTACGATATCTAAATGCGTCGCGCTACACACTCTCGACGCGAATGCAAATGAACTAAAATTTACACATCTGCATCGGCTCATTAGATGAAAACACACAAAAAAAAAACCAAGTTAACTAACAAATAAATAAACAAACAGCCGTTAGAAACAAAGCGCCGATCATTTGGACTTGTGTTTTATTTATTTATTTATTAGTATTATTTGGTTTTTTTGTTCGTTTTTGATCCGGCCGCTGCTCTTATCGCATATATATATGTACATATATTTTATTTACATATTTATATATTTATTCATTTGAAGCGGTGCAGCATTTAAAAGCGCATCTATCTTGGCTGCTATCGAGGCACGAGTTGGCTACCGAAAATTAAAGTCCATTTATTTCTCTCACTCTGTCACTCTCTCTCTCTCCAAATTTCTCTCTGTCTCTCTCTCTTTCTATTTCTCTTGCATAGAATCGAGTTGGCTGCAGCACGAAGTATGCATAAATATTTACATTAATTTTCAATTAAGGTAATTTGCATTACATTTTGAGCCACTAATACACGACACCCTAAGACCAAGATGTACCGTAAGACAGCAACCAATTTAAATTATTGGTTGGAGAAGAGCATAAGACGAATTTCGAATACGCTAAAGCAACTGCAAAATTTATATGGAGAAAAAGACACAAAAAAAAAGTGAATGCAAAAAACAATATAATATTAAAAATATAATAATTAAAATAAAATAATTAAAATATAATAATTAAAATATAATATTAAAAATATAATAATAAAAAAATTTTAAAATAGAAAAAATTTAATAATTAAAATATAATTTACAAAAAACTTAACAAAAAAATAGTTCTCAAATATACAATATTAAAAATATAATTTTTAATATCAGATAAACTTAGTTAAATAATTAACAACAACAAAAATATGTAGAGAAAAAGTAAGCCTGAACTACAGCTAAAAGTAAATTAAGACTAAAGCAAGATATATATATATATATATATATATATATATATCTCCTTTCAACACAAACTACTCAAGCTAGCTAATGTAGCAGCTCGCAATGTAGATTTATCAAAATCAATACAATTTATCGACATGTATCTAGGATATTAAATAGGAGAAAATGAAACCGCAGCTGCTGCTGGTGCTGCTGTTGACTTTGCTGGTAAGCTGGATCAAAGCCACTGCGATGGAAGACGACAACACGCGGCAATTAATCAACGAAATGAGTTTTATGCATTTTAAATGATCGCTCAGTGGCTGGCTGACTCGCTCACATTCGCTTTGGAAGCCAAAACGGCGCACCGTTAGCTGTCGCTTGACGCCGCTGGCCGCACTTGGGCAGTCAATCAACATGGATGTTAAGCCACAAAGATGGGGCGGGCGTTGCCCGACTGCAAACTGAGGAGACGATCCACAGACTCAAAGACTCTGCAAACAACACTGAAGACTGCGAGAATGCAAGAATCGCCAACTGTATGCAATTTTCAAATCAAATTCGCTTTCATGCCATTTGGCCACAAAATACAAAAAAAAAAAAAAAAATGAGAAGAAAACTTGTAAGAATTACTACAAGTGAGGCAATGCCTGGCTGGCAAATACCCTGCACTTGATACTCAACTAATCGATAGGACGAAGTAACTCAATACAGCCATGCCTGCCTGTCCATCCGAATGAATACAGTAGAGATTACTGTAATTACTGTAAGCAGCCTAGGACTTAAAATTCCTCTAAACTCTATTTTTCGATAACTCATCTCAATTTCTTGTTAACGATAAAGATCAATTATTTAATTTAGTTTCTTAAGCTAGCTTGAATACATGATGGAAATCTCAAAGAAGCATAGTATGCGGTATAGCTTAGTCGGACACTCCCAGCTAGAATACTATAAATTCAACTGGGTTTTCTAACTTATTTGTTTCGTTGTTTCAACTTGACTAGTTCCTTTAAGCTGCTACTTTATCCTCTCCTAACACACACACACACACTCTCTCTCTCTCTCTCTACACTCATTTACAGGGTATTTTTAAGAGCAAATTTCTTTGCGCACGGCTGATGCACATAAATTTAATAAAAGACTACGGCACTGCACACACACACACATACACGGCAAATGTTAGCCAACTGCTTATCGTGGCTGGGGGGCACAGTTTGCTGGCAACGGGCATAAAAAAACACACAGATGCACTTAATGTGCGCCCACCTCTTGTCAGCTGCCCCCTTAACAGACCCCGCTCTCGCCTAACTGACCGAAAATCAACTAATGGGGTGTGGCATTGGCCAGTGCAAATAAATTAAAGAGCAACGCGCGAAAAATCCACAAAAAAATTGCTCGATTGAGTGGGAAGGGAGAGAGAGAAAGAGAGAGAGAGAGGGTAGTCGAGAGGTGGGCAGGTAGACTGTTGGAGGCATTTTGATTGCATTTCATTTCATGATTTGGCTTTTGTTTGCTTTGCAAATTGCGCCAAAGAGGGGAGGGTGGCAGTAGCTGAATGGAAGGAGGCTATGCTCAAGGATGAGAATGAAGCTCGAAGCTTAAGGATGTAGAAGATGAGATTGGGTCTCAAATCGGAATGGGCCAAGCGTGAGGAGAAACATAAGAAACCGAAAACAAAAAAACAAAAAAATGATAAAGTTGTACTTTACAGGCAAACAAATCAAAGGACTGAGACTGAGCATTGAAACAAAGGAAGCTGCGGCAACAAGAGGAGGCAGGCTCTTAGCTGCAGATAAGACTGGCGCGAACAGGCCGAACAGATGAGAAAGCAGCAGCAGCAGCAGCATCAGCAGAACGAGGCAAGCCTTGTGCTTTATGATTTCTTATCTGTGCAGCTGCCTGCACAGCCCAATGGCAGATGTGTGCGTGTGTGTGTCATTCTTTGAGCAAATAATGGCAACAATTACTGAAAGGCAGCAGGCAGAGCCAATGGCCAACAGCCAACTGATTGCATTGCGATGATTATGCAATTTAGCAGCTTGTAAGTGATTGTTTGTGGGGCGTTCTGTGCGCAAGGAAAGCAGCCAGAATAAAAAAAAAAAAACAACAACAATTGATGCATAAGAAGGGGCAAAAAAAAAAACAAGGAGTAAAAAGCTGAAGGATTGCAAGGTGCAACACACGACGGCAGCTGTGTCCGCGCCAAACCAAAAATTCTGAATTCTGCTGCACATTGCATTTAGCCCGGCATTTAGCCAATTTACAAACTCTTCTTCTTCTGCTTCAGCTTTTTTTTTGGCAGTTTTTTTCGTTTGGTTTGCTGCGCTGATTGTTACAATTTTTGTGCAGCAGTTGCAATTTGTATTTTAAAGACATGCAATGCCCGAATGCGAAAAGTAGAAGCTGATTGAGAGATGCTCTGCAAAATTGGAATTTCAATGCAAGTGCCAAGTTGAAACGTTTACGAAAGATGGGGCTAGAGTAAAGTGCAAAATCTACCTAGAGGTGAAAAATATAATATTTATTTCAAGATTTTCAAATCACAAATTATATTTATATTTTTTGAGTCAATTCGGTAAAAGCCAACAAACGTTTATGAAACAAAACGAAACAAAAATTAAAAAAAAAAAAAACAAATAATTATAAATATGTCATATTTATATAGCTTCTATATTAGTATTATATTTTAATTGAAAAGCCAACATTATATGGCAGGTTCATGTGTGAAATCTTAAAGCAGCCAGTACAACGTTTACGAAGCAAGAACAAGCAACAAGAAATATATGCAAATTTAGCTTAGATTATATATATTTATATATATTTAAGCTAGAATATATCAATCAATATTCCAATACAAATTTGTGTGTGTCCTACAGCTTGCCATGCCATTTGGCTCGCCTGTGGTTAGGGTATTTGCTACAAACCTTAAAATTGATGAACTGATGCATTCAAGCGCTGGTCAAATCGTAATTTTAACAGCTGCTGGCAAAGAGGCGGCCCAGCAACAGCAACAGCAACAACAACAGCAACAATAACAACAGCAATTGCGAGTGCGATGCAAGACACGAAAGCAACAAATGAAATCATGTTCAAGGTCAGGCAATAACAAAAATGTACAAAGAAATTCATTGAACCGACGCGTCGCGTCGACTTTCAACAACAACAAATTTTCAACAAATTGTTTGACAAATGCGACAATCGACAATCGGCCCGAGACCCAATGACGATTGCAATTTTTGTTAATTTTTTTTTTTTTTTAATACCTGGAACCCATTCCATTTGCCGTTGCCATTCCCGTTTGCCCACATGCTACATGTACGTAAGTATATACATATATATATGTATATATATGTATATATATCTTGAGTGACCGCAAATTAATTTCGCACAATTGAAGCGAACTTCGACCACGCCCTGTGGTTCAAAGGAGTGGGCGCTATCCTTGTCACACTTGCGGTCAAAGGGGCCAGGACGAGACGACCTCCTATGCCATTGCCTCGCCCCCTTGCCAACCACAAAGCATGCTTTGAGCTGTGACACGACAAAATGTCTCACGAGAAATAAAAAAAAAAAAAAAAAAGGAACGTAGAAGGTAAGTAAGAGTGAAGCAGCGGGCAATGCTCGACTAGATAATACCATGTCTCTACTATCCAAGTCTTATTAAATCAAGTCCTAAAACCAATAAGAGTAAACTAGTGGGCCATGCTCGCGTAGCTCATACCTTATCCTATTACCTAACCTGCTCTGCAGCGAAATGGGCAATGCTTGACTAGCTAATACCTTACCCATAGTTCAGAACACTTCAAATAAAAAAAAAAATCATCGGCTGATAAAATATATATAATACACGTTCCAAGTCTCTAAAGATTCACATTATACACCATTTACGCTAAGTCAGTGGGTATACAAAGCCCTCAGAACCAGCGCCAACCACAGCAGCACAGCGGGACTGGCACCATTCATACTATATATATGAGGCTTATAAGCTTGACGGGATAACGCTGCAGTCTGCAATGAGCTGGGGGTGGGCAAGAGACAAACAGACAGAGACACTGAGAGAGAGAGAGAAGAGCACGGAGGGAGGGATGTAGCTGCTTTGGCGTTTCATTAATCATATGACAAACGATTTTCTTTGTTCATCTGGCAAAAGCTTTATAAAATTTATGCGATTTTAAACAACGGTCTGCAGCCAAAAGTCACACTGTTTCTCTCGCCCTCCCGCTGCCCATCCGTCTCCCGTCTCGTGCTCTCTGTCTGTCTCTCGCTTGGAGGCTGCCAAAAATGCGAAGTTCGCTCAGATTTCAGTTGCAACGCGCGACTGCATTAAGCTCGTTTTTTATAAGCACCAACAACAAGGGACAAATGGTCCGCAATTTGAGAACTGTCCACTGATTCATGAAAGTCGAATTTTGAGGCAAAAAAAAAAAAAAAACAAAAAACAAAAAAATACAAGGAATAAATTAACAGTCCAATGCGTGAAAGCAATTAAAAGCCTTTGGCATCATTATAAAACCAAACACCAAAACGAGTTAGCAAAATTGCAACAAACGCGCCAACTTGTGGCATATGCACAAATTGGCAACAGCACCGTTAATATTTGCATACATTTTGTATAGAAATTTCTTTGGCTAAAAAATTAAATGAAAAAAAAATTGTTTTGATTTATATTTTTTTTAATTTAAAAAAAAAAATAAAATATATTTTTTTTATTTTTATATAATAATTTCAAGTATTTAAAAGAAAAGCATTGAATTCTTCAAAAAAAAAAAATATTTCTTTCAAATAATATTTAATATATTTTCTTTTTTAATATACAAAAAAATTTATCTCTACATATTGACATTTATCAAATATTTACAAAAATATATCTAGATTTAAATTAATTTTCATACAATAAATGTGATATTTAATTTATAAAATCTCAGTTTAAAAACCAATCCGAGGTCTTCACATTCTGCTAGCTATTAAGCTGGTAAAACACCTGCCTATGGCAGCAGATTTTCTTTACTTTTTTTCAATTTTATATTGCAAAAACCATTGGACACGAATAAAAGGATCTTAAGTTATGCTCAAAGGCAAGTTGCTGCTGCTGCTGCAGCTAGTGCCACACGATGTTGCAGGCTGCATTTTGGTGGCATGCATCGCATCGCATGGCGTGGCTTGGCATGGCATGGCCTGGCCTGGCCTGGCCTGGCATGGCATTTATGATTAGTTGTGCTTTTGTCAGCTGCTTGGGCCAACTTATTGCAAATTTTGCATGCAAGAATAATAATTGCATAAATATATATATGAGAAGAGCAAAAAAAAAAACAAGAAAAATGCTAAAGTCTGAGCCATTCCATCAGCCAAAACCAAAACCAAAACTAAATCCAAATGCTTTGGCCAATGGCTTTCGCGGATTACAACACACTTTATATATATATATATATATATATATAATATCATGGGAGTAGACAGACAAACACACTGCACTTGGAATGCTACACATAATTTTGCATAGTTTTATTGAAGAAGAATGCGCCTGGCTGAGGGCCAAGTGGAGTGCTCGACATTTATATGCGCATCACTTAGGCTCGACTCTCCACACAATTCTTCAGTTTTCTATCCGCAAATTCCAAATTCTGAAAAGAGAAAAAAATACTAACAACAACAACAAAACAGCTGAGCGGAATTCATAAAAGCCAAACACTGTCGAGCAGAACTTGTGAGAAAAATGAAAAAATATATGAACTGCCACAGCAGCAGCAGCAGCAGCAGCTGTAGCCCTAACCAATTCAAATAACCCTATAGAGATGCATAGATGCATATATATATGTATATATACTGACAACCGAAAACCACTGAATACCCTGCAATTGGGGCTAAGAAGAGTACTCTAACTCACTACACCAGGCATTACCTGTAGTTAGTAATAACTGTTGCCTTTAAAATATTGTGAATTAAATATAGTTAGCTTGAGTCGTCAGCAATTTTTTCTATCTGTAACCCATTGACTTGGTTAGTATATATGTCACAGTTATCAAATAATAATTGAATAATATTTTTTATATGATCGTAAGAAGAAAAAAAACAAAAAAAAAATCTGTTAATAAGATAAAATTAAGAGAACGGAATTTATTTGTGACAATTTTAGAGAGATGCATTCACAAATAGATCGAAGTGCTGGAATGAAGAATGCTCTATTTATGAATACAGCTGTATAATATATATATATATAATATAACCAACCAGCAAGTGATAAAAATAAAACTTCTCAAGCTCATTTAAGCTAAAATTATATCTATAGCTATATATCCTATATTGATATCTTACTTCATTGCCCACCATCCAGGGTAACGTTCTTTCTCAGCAAGTTCATTCAATCTAATACATTCTGACAGGCTGAGTGAATTAGTTGGAATACTACTGACTAACTAACTAACTATATATGTATATGAAAAGCAGAGGAAGAAGCAGTAGCAGAAGAGAGATAGAGAGCGAGAGAGAGAGAGGGAAAGAGATAAAACCCTCCATAGCTTTAGCTATGACATAAGAAAATGCCCATTAAATGCAACATTTTCATGGCGTAATTGCAAAGAAGCAACCAACAACAACAACAACAACAACAACAACAAGAACAGCGAGCGAAATTCAGCTGAGCGCAAAAACAAAAGCGGAAGCTTTGGCAATGATCATGCAAACTGCTCATTCATAGGATAATTATTCCATGAGTTCATCATGAATACCACACACACACAGACACACACACACACACCGACAATTATTGTTGTTGTTGTTGTGGCACCTACCGATGCATTCATTGCGCTATTCTCTACACCAAAGCCAATGTCGTGGGAGTCGCACCAGCACCTGGCCACCCGCTTCACCCGCCTTGGACCACACCTTTGCAGTCAATTGCCCCCCCTGCGACCCGCCCAGCCCCTCTGTACTCGGTGCACCCCTTTAAGCGAATTGCATGGCATTTTTAATGTTTTCATCGCGTAAACTGCATAAATAATTAATATGAAGCAAATGCCGCGAATACAAACATCAAGATATACACTATCCATATATATATATATATATATATCTGCATTTTAAACTGATGTATATATGTCTAGGAAATCTAGAAAAGGAAATCTGTCGCATATATAAAAAAAAGAAAGAAAAAAAATGTATATATATAGACTGGGAGAGGGACCTGTCCCTCTCCTGAATAAAGGAAGAAAAAGAAAGGCAGAGGGAGAAAAGGGAAAATAGAGAGACAGGCCAAGGGAGAGAGAACGAGAGGCAGAGGAAAATACAGAGAAAAAGAGGGGAAGGTAAAGAGACACAGGCGGAAGACTAGAAAAAAACCAATTTACTTAAATAAAAATTTATTTTAATTTTTAAAAACATTTAAAGCTCAACCAATTCACATCGGGAAACAGTATATATACAGGTATATATGTATATGTATGGTAAAAGTATAGCTAACCCCTACATATACATACATCAAAAAGCATTTCATGACACAGATTTTCAATTAGAGAATTGAACAGCGAATTGCATTGTTTTGGAATTTGATGGCCCTGCCCTGGGTTACTACTTGGCTTACTCATAACCCCAGACAAAGATATGGCGAGAGAGGGAGACAGAGAAAGTGTGCGAGAGTGAGTGAGAGACGATGCGACTCCTACGCGACGCCAAACACATGCTCAACCAGTTTCAGTGTATATCCCAAAGTAAATAAAGCCAAAAATAAAATTCTTTGACAATGACAATGACTGAGTGGTCCACATACTTAACTTTCAATATTGTGTGTATATAGATGTATATATATATATATATATATATATATATTTGCACAGTGAATTATGCGCGACTAACTTGCATATATGTATATACACAAATATAGTATATGAAAGGTATTTATAACTCTCGGTTCTGTTTGTTTTTTTTCTTCTGTTTTTTTTTTTTTTTTTTTTTTTTTTTTGTACGTGTTTGCGTCTTCCTTTCGCTGAAAACGGTAAAAAAGTAAATTTGATTCAATAGCAACAACAAAAGCAGTCGTTTGTTTAATGTTATTGCTGTTCTTGTTGTTGTTGTTGTTGTTATTGCTGTTTACTCGCTTTTTATGGCTTGCCAGTTTTTTTTTTTTAATTTTAATTTTATTTTTGTTTTTGCCTCTGCTTTAGCTTTAGCTGGCTTCTGTTGTTATACAAAATTCTGCGAATTTTTATTGACAAATTTCATTAGAACTTGTACTTTATGTGCTGCCGCCCAGCCGGCAATAGCGAAAAGCGGCCAGCAGTACCGGGGCGTGGCGAGTCATAGCACCTGGTGCCTAACTGTTATGAACTGAGCTGAACCGCAAAAAAAAAAAAAACAAAAAAAAAATAAGAAAAGAAAAAAAGGAAAAGAAAAAAAAACAACAAAATAAAATGCCGAAAAAACGGCAATCAGCTGTAACACAAGCAAATGACTTAGGCAACGAACTTGAATTTTTTGCCAACTACCGTGGGCGTGTGTGAGAGTATGTGAGTGTATGTTTGTGTGAGTATATATATATATATATATTCCTCGATCAGTTTATACCGTATCATATTTGCTGAAGCTCATCCAGAGATCTTTAGCATTTTCTTGACTTTAGCAAAGCTCAAAAAACCTAATGTGTAATTGCCATCTCGTTATGCAAATCCAATGCATGACTGACTTAGCCCAATATAACTTCAAACTGAGCTCTTAATTAACCTGCATACCACATCATGATGTGAAGAAGAAACAACAGCAGCAGCAGCAGCAGCAGCAGCAGCAGCAGCAGCAGCAGCAGCAGCCGCAGCCGCAGCATCAGCCCCTGCACAAGTTCATTAATCTAAATTGTAAACAAATCGCCGAGTTTGTCATCAACAAACTGAAACTCATTAACTATGGACAGCAAATGATCAAACACTCATCTATCAAGCGCCCAGCACCTCAAAATCCAGTTAAATGGTGGGTGAGGGTGTGTGCGAGCGTGGGCGGTGGAAGAGGCAAGGGTGTAAGGTCTAACACGATCTGAGCAGCTGAAAATTTCAGTTATTATCAAAGCGTAAACCTCACATCAAAGTCAAGTGAATTGCTAATTTGTGGAGTCTATGCGTTTGTGCCTCTGACTGCCTCTAGCCCAGTTGCGCTCTGTCCCACTCTTGCTGCTGCTGCGACTCTGTGTGCAGAGCAGCATGACAAGAACAAATAAAATATACAAAAACTAAAAAAGAGCAGACAAAAAACCTATATCCATATCTACTTTAACATACCCAGTACTTAAAGCTTTACTGTGCATTAAATTCCATGTGAACTTTCAAATTGCTTTAGTTTTTAGCTTAGTTTTATCATTGAAGATTTTGAATAAAAAAAAAATTTTTAATTTTGAAATTAGTAAAAAAAAAAATTATTATTTTCAAACCTTTACAAAGTTCAAAAATAAACTTAAATTTTGATAAAATAAAAAATATATATTTTTTTTAAATATTTATACACCGTTGTTTTAATATTTCATATGCAAAATAATTTTTAAAATTAATAAAACCCTTTCCAAAACATATTTTTTAAATTAAATTGAAATTTATTAAGAAAATGTAATTAGCTTAAGAAATAAAAAAAATATATTCAGAATTAAAAAAAAAAAATAAAAATTCATAACTTTAAATCTTTAAAAAATATATTTTTTTTTTTATATATTAATTCAAAAACGCTTTTTGCTCTTTTAGATACTCCCAGTAGCTACAGGGTATAAGAACCAACATTTTTTTTTTTCAAAGTATTGAAATGGTAATAGATTTGAGTGTTTTGTATATATATATATATATATATATATATATGTGTGTGTATTTGCTGTGCGGCCGCCCATTGTGCGAGATTTGCAAGAAAAAAAAAAAACAACAACAACAAGTAGAACAATAAGAACAACAACATTGTTGCTGTAAGTGTTAAAGTTCGTGTGAATGTTGATGCTGGCTGTTGTTTCAGGGCGTCGGGGTGCTGAACATCATTATCATGCCAGACTAAACAGCAATACACCAACACACATAGACAACAGCAACAACAACAACGAGCAACAGCAAAAATGTTGGCCATTGTTTTGCTTTTGTTATTACAATGAAAGCTCTTTGTATAACAATTGCAATCAAATAGGCAACAAGTGTTTTAGCTTTTGGCTGAGACAGACGCACACACTCACAGAGAAAGAAAGAAAGAAAGAGAGAGAGAGAGACACTACAAAAACAACAAGCAGCAGCTACAACAACAATGACGCCAACAACTTGTCCATTTTTGGCCACAAATGCCCCATTAAAAGTTACATTGTAATTCCCAATGCCCTCGCTGTGAGTCTTTCATTCGACTCAAGCATTTACGAACTGCCCTCGGCGTGCACCCACCGTCTGCCCCCTGGCCCAGTGAGAGCTGTGCAGCGAAGCAAACATGTTAAACATTTTGTATAGATATTTGTTTTTATCATAAATATACAAATATACAATTATTTGTATTCAATTGATATATTAAATCGTTTTGTTTAAGATATTCATAAAAAAAAAAAAAAAAAAAAAAAAAAAAATTCTATATTAAAAAAAAATTGTTCTTTAATAGAATAATATTTATGTTCAAAAGTAAGCTATGGATAATATTTGATAAAATTGTCGTGGAATACTTATGCGTTAAAAAATTAAAATTATATCAAAAAATATTTTTAAAATTTATTAAAATTGGTTTCTACATTTTTCTAGTACTTTTTATAATATTTTTTATAATCGAATTAACTTTTTGATGTATTTTATTTGAATGTAATATCTCAAGAATTGATTGATTAATTAATTTATTTATAAATCTATATATTAAACATAAACTATAGATGAGTGATATATATATATATATATATTAATTTATCGATATTCACTCCATAGATCTCATCAGAGCGTTAAGAGCATCTGGCGCTTCGCCTATGCTTGCATTTAGCTTGCATCTATCGTCGTCTGCTGCTGCTCCTTTGACTTGTTCTATTTGCGAGTCTTGGGCATACCGTGTTAACATTGTTAGCTTGAGGTAGCTGCCAGATTGGACCATTGTTGTTTTTGGTTCTTAAATCGTTTCGGCTGCCTTTTGCATTTCGTTTACGCTTTATGGCTTTCTGTCAGGCCTTTTGTTCGCCCGTTTGGCCTTTTTGCTGCAACACAAATAAGCCCCTCCGCCCTCCCTCGCTCCCTGTTCTCCTTCTACAGTTGCTGCACTTTTTGCTTTCAGCACCTTCAGGCTGATTAAATGAACAGCAGTAAATCAATGAGGAAGTAATTAAATCTAATTCAATTTGATTTTGACTTGATTTTTGTCTAGATTATGGGCAAGGGCTGAGAGTTTGGTTTATATATATATATATATATTTCAAGTTCTTTTCTTTAGCTTTGTTTATAAATCAAGTGTAAGTGACATTGAAATTTATTATATTTGTTAGTGTTGCAGCTGGGGTTTTTTTTTCGTAGTTATTGTCTTGACGCCTCGTCTTGTCTTGCTCTGTTGCGTGAGAGTTTCGCATGTTCTGCGGCAGTTTGAATCAGTCGAAAAGGCATAATATATATAGATTTATATATACATATTTTATAATTTATAATTATATAAATCAGTTTCTGCTTTGAAGTAAACTGAACTTATCAAAATATACCTACAAAAACAAATATTTATCGCAGATTAAAGACTGCGATCCATAGCTCTATCATATATTTAATATGACATATTTTAATTCATAATCAAAAATTGTTCTGTTAAAAAAAAAATTGTTTTTTTTTCCGATAAAATTCTAAAAAATATATATATCTATTCTGGTCTATTCATACTTCAACTGCTTCAATCAGAGGGTATCTAACAGTTGCCCACAAGCCCAGGCCACTAATTGTCTGATGTGTCATTCCACATATAACTTGCGCATCATATTAGCATTAGCATAGCTCTGGGCAATGCCAATGCAAAGCCCCCGCACCTGTTCGAATCCCGTGTTCGAACTCTTTGCGTGTTAAAATGAAATTAATTTGCATTTTTGCCACTTCCGCTAGATATAGCTGCTATATAGCTAACTTATTGGGGTGTACTAAAGGAAGAGACAGACAGATACAGAGAGAGAGAGAGAGAGAGAGAGAGAGAGAGAGAGAGAGTAAGGTAGTTATGTGAGAGAGTCATAAAAGCTGCGCCAATTAGAACAAAAATATCTTTTGATTGATGTTGCCTAACGTGGAACATGATTTTCAATTTTGCCAAAGCGTCTTAAGACTTTGAGCGGCTAGGGTATGGGTATGGGTATGGGTATGGGTATGGTTATGGGGTATGAGCGACACCAGCTGGCGAGTCACGCACAAACGGCACTTTTTATGCGCTACACGAAAAGAGGGAGGGCGGGCGGTAGGTAGGCAGAGCAAAGCAGAGCAGAGCAGAGCAGAGAAACATTCACAAAAGCCGCACACAAAATCGGACGATGCGTGGCATTAGCTCGTCTTAATGATTCTCTGAGCGTGTGTGTGCGTGTGTATAGCGCTCTGTTGTGGGGTAGTTGGAGCCGCTTAAAACTTAATGAACACACGATGCTTTTTGTTAGCTTCAACAGCCGCCGCAACAACAGCAACAAAAGCCAAGAAAAAACGGCCTTGGCCTTGAGGTCGGTTATTGGCTGTACCGCAACTAACATTAAGCTAAATAATATTTCTTGATGTAGACAGAAAAAAAAACACTAAGAATAGAAGTTAGAGTACGCCCGACAAGGCAAATAATTTAAGAATTAACTGATAACTTCGATTAATTAATTCAAGCCGCAAAAAGCTGATCTCAACAAAAAAAAAACTCATTTCTATTTCGATCGTATATCGATTTAAGGCGGATGTACCTGCCCAGCAGTAAGAGAAAGACAGAAGGAGACGGAGAGAGATACATACGTATAAATTCAATGTCCGGCCAGGAAATTCACACGTGAATTGTTTAATTAATGCGCTGACATAAAGTAAGAAAACACACAAAATTCATATACAGTAGCATAGAGTCAGTCAGTCACTGAGTCGCTTGAGCTGGGGGGAGATCTTAGAATAAATGCGCTTAACGGATGTTCATTGTACAAATATATCAGCTAATTTACAGATGCCCTGTAAAGTAGGTAAACAGGTGTAAATTGTTGTAGAAAAAAAATAAATAAATAAAAAAAACAATATTCCTCCTTTAATTTAGTGAGCTCGGAATCTGTAACACATAGATCAACCAAATTTGGTCTGTATACCTCTTAAAGTACAGTAAATCATCAATATCTACAATGCTCAACCATTTAAGTCAACTTCCCAAATTTATTCCTCATCTCTCATACGCCTATAATACCCATTTACAGGGTATCTGCTACATATTTCACACTCTTTATTGCCTCTGAAATTTCTAGCCAAATCATTTGCGCAAATTATAAATCGAATTGACTTTTAACTGTAGTATTTCATTTAAGCTTATTTTCCGCATCTTTTTTTTTTTGGCAATCGACCGTGTGTCTTCATTTACTGACACTTGGCATTCTCAATTGTTGCGAGTTGCCAATCGGAACGGTAACAAAGACTTAAGTCTTCACCAATTGATCGGACTAGCATAACGGTCTATCTACGTCGCCTCTGATTCTACTTGCCTTTCGCGAAGCTGCAATTAAAACAAGGCAAAAGTCCCTCAAACACAATGTGGCTTTAGCATCGCAGCTTTCAATTGCCTGACAAAGTCTTTAAGAGGGCAATGTACAATGGTGATAAAACGTGCGACCATTTACAGTTGGGGAAAGATGATATAAACTTTATTGACACTTGTGTCAGATGTGATTGTGCGATTGGGTGAATGTCTGCTTAGTGCTTGTAAACAATGTTGACTGAATGCCAAGCGAAATACTTTAGCTAGCTTTAGCTTCTAATGCTGTCAGTCAAAGAAGATCAAAATTGTCGGAAGATGTTTTTATGGTCAATGGCAAATGTAAAATATAAATCATAGTAATATTATTACTATTATTAATATATATATATATTTATATATACTTTAAATTTAAAATGAAATATTTAATGACAAAATTGAAATGCATAAAATAAATTTAATTTAAATATTTTTCTGATTTATATTACCATTTACGAAACATTTGCTGCAACTTTAAAAGTTGAGAATTCTATGACAAATTGTCGAAAATTTCATATGCATATATTTAAATAAATATAAATAAAAAAATATATAAATATAAATAAATATTCATAATAGATTCCAACTATATTCACAAAAAGAAAAAAATTATTACTCACAAATTAACCAATCCAAAACATGCGCAGTTTCCTTAATCTGACTGAAATAAAAAAATTAAATAATTAATATAATAAAAAATAAAGACAAGCTAATTAAAGCGCGCTAGAAATTAAATAGCAAACGGCAAATATAATTGTTAATTATAATTATATTTTAATAGAATTGAATATAAGACAGCAAAAGAGGAAGACAGAGTGAGCGAGGTAGCACGAGCATAAGGAAATCAACGGCAACAACTGCCAACTCGTTTCATAATTATTGCAATCAAAATCTGGCGAGCGCCATAAAACGTCGCTCATTTGAATGCAATTTATGAAATTGAAATGCAATTGCGAATTAAATGACATTCAATAAAAATAAAAATAAAAAAATGAGGGAAATAAATATTAATAAAACCAGCCAGATATACCCTGTAAACAAAAATATTTTTTTTTTTTAAATTTATATTATATATGCGAAGTTATGCAACAGCCAGAAGAAGGCGTTGCCCGTCCAATAAAGCATATATATTCTTGATCAGGATCAAAATATCTAAATTCTCTGTCCATCTGCCTGTATCCCTCTCCCTCTCTCCGTCTCTTTCTGCCTGTCTCTGTATCAATAATGTCTCATTAAATTTTGTAATTTTTCTTCTTTGTATTAGATTTTCAAAAAATGTTCAAAAGTTCTAACAATACTTAAGATACGTAAGTAACTTTTTGAAATATTGAAAATATGCTTAATACATCTTTGTTTATATAACGCAAAAATACTAAGCGAAAACATAGAAATATATTCTCATATGTCTAGAAAAGAATTTGAAACTCAAAATATAATAAACTCGTATCTAATATGATTTATGATATAATAGAGCTGTATATATATATATATACAGATATTTATTTCACTTTATGCAACCAAGAAACAAACTAAATGTTTTTTTTTTCTGAACAGGTTAAATCATTAGTCATATTTAACTTTCAACTTGTTTCGTGTGATTCGGAAATTGCGATTTTTTTTATCTTTTTATAAATTTCGCCAGCTAAAAAAAAATAAATAAAGCGCGTTTCCATTTCACAAGATGCGCTACAACAACAACATCAACATTCAAACGACTCATTCACTTAGTCAGACTCGAGCTTGAATTTGAGAAGTTGGCGAGTCCAACTCGATTCTGGTAGTTTAAGTTGGGCCTAACCAGTCAGTCAGTAAGTCAGTCAATGAACTGCAAAAAATCTGCAGGCCAAATTGACAGGCAGACAGCGACCTGGTCGACTGAGCTAATGCGCTACAAATGAGCGAACTTGGGCGGTTCCAACTAAGGTATGGTATAGAGTATATATAGAGGTATATAGTTAATATATATATATAGAGTTATAGAGCATATACAGAGTAAATATAGAGTATATATAAAATAAATACAGAATATATATAGAGTATATATTACACATATCCAAATTTCAAGTCTCTAGCTCCGATAGGAACTATTATCTAATATCCTAAATATCCAAAGTTTATACAAATTCATCAACTCTTCTCCACATCCGAATGCCATTAAACAGTGTATCGCACAGTCGTTGCAACTGAGGCCAATAACAAAAATTTCAACAAAAAAAAAAACAAAATAAAAAATCGCCAAAAACAATTTGTGAATGAATGCAGACATAAAATAACAATAATTTAAGTAAAGAGCCGGCAACAACAACCACAGCAGCAGCAGCATCAAGCAAATTATTTGGGCAAAGAAAATTACTCGTATATCCATGTAGCTGCCAAATCTAATAACAGTTGTTATACATTCTTAATTTGCTGAAGCCCCTAAAAATAGTTAATGCCACAAGATGCCTAACAAAAAAAAAAACAAGACAACCAAATAAAAAAAAAATTATAAAATGCCTAAAAATAGCAAACGAAATTGAACTTAAAATTGGCGAACTTTAAAATACACTTTATTTAATTAAATTTAATATAAATGATTATTACATTTTGATTATTATAGGTAGATTTATGATTTATGTATATGTAGATTTTGCTTATATTTATGTATAGAGTTATGTATAGAGTGTTATGGTCTAGAGACAAATTCTCTATCAATACATCATTACATAGCAGTTGAAAAAAAAATTTGTTTCACATATTAATGTCCTAAATGATTTAAAATTTGTACTTGATAAAAGTTGAACAACTCAAATATACCCTGACCAAAAATCAAATTTGCTAGCCATAGTACATGACAACATCCTTGCCTATGACCGCCTTATACTAGAATGAACATCAAGTATGATCTGATTACACATACATATTTTAGCTATAAATAGCCAGGGAGAGAGATGTGGTTATCAGCCCCCAGCTATGTGGGTGGGCCGATCATAGGAGGCAATGCTGCTAATTGCCAGCTGACCGAATGAGTTGAAGATGAGAAAGAAAAGCAACAAAAAGGCAAAAAAAAAAATAACAAAAAAGCTGGCCAAGAGAGCGTCAATTAGAGCGCAAACGAGCGCTGATCATTAGGAAAAAGCAATTTTTTTGATGGCGACAACAGACGATTGGGACAATTGTCAGTGATAGATAGCCAGGCAGGCAGCTAGCCGGCCGGAGGATGGATGCCTGGACAGCTGAATAGGTGGATTGTTGAGACTTGGTATTCGAGTCGAGGCCATTTGTGGATATATCAAAGCGGGAGCGGCCGACTTAAGTGACTAATTTATGGCCTTTTATGAGCGCATAAGCGATGCGATATATGCGAGTCCAACTATGTGCACGTAATGCAATGCAATGGTAGCAATCGAAACAATCGAACTTAATCGAAACCAATCGAAACAACGGTCAATATCGCAAGTGGAGATGATCGTTGTTGGTCTTTCATTGTTTAATTGCTGATGCTGTTCCATTTTGTACGACGCGAGGAGAGGAATTAAAAGAGTGACAGAGAGAGAGAGAGAGGGAGAATAGGATAGAATGAGAGATATAAATATTGCAAGAGAGCGAGAGAGAAATCAATAAAACAAAATAAATATATAAGATACATTAAATAAACAAATAAAATAAATAAATAAAATTTGTTAGTTTCAAAAATAAATATGAAACTAAAAAATAATTTATTGAATTTTTTTTTTAGTTTCATATTTATTTTTGAAATTCAATAATTTTATTTAATTATTTATTTTTAAAAAATAATATTTTACAAAATTACTAATAAAACAAATAAGAAATAAAATACATAAAAATAAAATAACTACAAAATAATAAATATAATAATAAAAATTATATTTAAAAAAAGCTCTTAGATATTTTAGCTCACAGTTGACATTTTTTTCAAAAATTTCACATAATAAACCAAATTTAGTTTTTATGAATTTCTTTCTTTTTATTTTACAAATAAATTGCTTTTAATTTTTCTGTACATATACATATATCCAATAAATTGACATTCTATCTGGCATGAAACTATATTTGATTAGTATTTTATATTCAACTTATTTTCTAACTTAATAAAAGCTCTTAAAAAATTATACAAAATAAACATAAATATTAGAATTTACGCCACTGTTCCAGGCACCTGCTGACAGGCGAGGGAATCAACCCTGGGGGCCCTGCCACTAGCAAAGCTCATACAAATATGCAGCACTCTACGACTATACAAAAAAAAAAAATTATATATATGTGCATATATATCTAGAAGTTAAGATCATGCAGTGGTCGGCTTCGCTCATTAAGCATGCTTCATTTCTCTGGACATTTATAGGCACATCAACAAGTAGATTTTAATGTGAGTTGTAGAAATGAAAACCAAAAAAAAAAAAAAAAAAAATCCAAAGTGAAATACTGAAAAGCTGTTGAGGTTGAGGAGCTGCGACTCTTAATCTCGGCTCGTTTATCGAAAAACAAGCCACAGAGCGAAAGATAGACAGAGGGAGGCAGACAGCGAGAGAGTGAGAGAGAGAGATACGGCAGTCCGAAATACGCACACTAATTGGCCTAACAAGTCGATTCAGATACTCGTAGAATTTCGAAATAGATAGGGAGGAGGTGGGCAACGCGAGAGCCAGAAAGAGAGAGGGAGAGATCTATCTCTCTAGAGAGAACGAGGGGAACTTAGGGTTAGATGCAGCTGCATATGCAAATCAACTGTTGCCCTTCTTTGATTATTATAAAACAAAACAAGATTGAATGTAAAATTTTAATTTGCTTTTAAATTTCTGAAGCCTTTGGCTTTTGTGGTTAATTTTTAATGGTAACTGATTTGCATTGGGCAAAAGACAACAAAAGAAGAAAACGAAAAGTCCAGTTTGGCCAAGCGCCAGGTTCAGAATTGAGAAAAGAAAAACCTTCAACTCGACCGTTTTATGTGACAAGAATCAAGAGTTATCGAAAATGCAAGGCTATGCGCTGGAAATGAGGTCATACAGTGGATAACGGATCGAACTTGATGTCAAGAAATAAATTAGGAAAAGAAAGCTTTAGAGATATATGTATATGTATATGTATAGATCTATATCTATATCTATATCTATATCTATATCTATATCTATATCTATATCTATATCTATATCTATATCTATATCTATATCTATATCTATATCTATATCTATATCTATATCTATATCTATATCTATATCTATATCTATATCTATATCTATATCTATATCTATATCTAAATCTAAATCTAAATCTAAATCTAAATCTAAATCTAAATCTAAATCTAAATCTAAATCTAAATCTAAATCTAAATCTAAATCTAAATCTAAATCTAAATCTAAATCTAAATCTAAATCTAAATCTAAATCTAAATCTAAATCTAAATCTATATCTATATCTATATCTATATCTATATCTATATCTATATCTATATCTATATCTATATCTATATCTATATCTATATCTATATCTATATCTATATCTATATCTATATCTATATCTATATCTATATCTATATCTATATCTATATCTATATCTATATCTATATCTATATCTATATCTATATCTATATCTATATCTATATCTATATCTATATCTATATCTATATCTATATCTATATCTATATCTATATCTATATCTATATCTATATCTATATCTATATCTATATCTATATCTATATCTATATCTATATCTATATCTATATCTATATCTATATCTATATCTATATCTATATCTATATCTATATCTAAATCTAAATCTAAATCTAAATCTAAATCTAAATCTAAATCTATATCTATATCTATATCTATATCTATATCTATATCTATATCTATATCTATATCTATATCTATATCTATATCTATATCTATATCTATATCTATATCTATATCTATATCTATATCTATATCTATATCTATATCTATATCTATATCTATATCTATATCTATATCTATATCTATATCTATATCTATATCTATATCTATATCTATATCTATATCTATATCTATATCTATATCTATATCTATATCTATATCTATATCTATATCTATATCTATATATATATCTATATCTATATCTATATCTATATCTATATCTATATCTATATCTATATCTATATCTATATCTATATCTATATCTATATCTATATACATATATATATATGTGTATATATATATATCTATATATATCTATATATATCTACATCTACATATTCTATATCCATATCTAAATTCATAATTAGAAGAAAAAAATATTCAGTTATGCCGATTCTATTTCATCTTCTTTATGAGCTTGACATGTACTTGACACACACTTAAAGCTCTTGCTTAATATTTTTTACAATTCATTTATCTTTAGTGACAGTTGCTAACTTAAAAGCTGAACAAATGCTCTGTGAACCAATTCACTGTGCTGGACTGGTGTCTTCCCAAGCCCACAACAATTCGAATAGCTGAAAACGGTAAGTGAAAAAAAAAGTTGGTAAATTTTGTGCAGAGGCTGTTAATTTGCATGTTAACTCTGACAGAGAGTCAAAAAAATTATAACAAAAATGGTATTATATAATAAAAACTTCAAGAAGTTGAACTAAAATCATAAACAAGAGCAAGAAAATTTGACAGCAAGATCAAGTGGCTGTCAACATTGACAAGAAGTACATTGAACAATGCCAATTACAAATGACAAAGAGTTTAGTCTCAACAAAATATGAGCTAAGTGCATGTTAATGTAACTGTCAGCATTGACAGTCGAATAAACTATTGAACTAAAGCGATCTCAACAACCAACCAACATTTTGTGCACTTTTTTATTGGTTGCGCCTCTCTATGCAATTCTCAGCACATTTCAATGGCCAGGAAGTGAAAAGCCATAAGCTCAGTTTAGCTTTTACGACAACCAAAATAAAACGAAAAAAAAAATTGAGCTGATTTTAAGCATTTAACGATGCCTCGCAGCTCAGTAGCTTAGGAGAAGAAAAAAAAAACAGATGTTTACGATGAGAATTGAAGCTGCTTGGGAGCACAAACAACACACTTTTCACACAAACACGCACACAACGATGTGAAATGTCTATCAATAAAAATGCAACTGATTTTCGATCAAAAAAAAAGGGCGCAACCTCATCAAATTGACATTAAAAACCGCTAGAATGACAAAAGTAAAAAGTGTTAACAAGATGAGGAAATGCAATAAAAAAAAAAACAAAAAAAAAAAAAACTTGTACTTACAATAATAACACAATACTTAAGACTTTCTTAAGAACCGCCATATCAATTTCAAATATTTGAATGATAATGGAAAGTGTTAAAAAAAAAAAAAAAAAAGTGTGAAGATGATGAAGTTGGAGCTGAAGACTCAGCTCAGACTGAAGCTGTGGAGATGTTTACAAGTTGTTTTTTTTTTTAAGTTTGCTTTAGCTTAGCTTACTTCTATTTCTATTTGTGTTTTCTTTTACGATTGGTAGCCAAAGCGGAAGTCATTTGTCTGGCCAACCAACAAAAGCAGCTTTTGCATGTGCTGTACTTCAACTTGAGTTGCTGCTGCTTCTTCTTGATTACGTCACGAAACAGTGCAGGGGGCAACGCATCACGCTTGTCACACATTTGCGTGGAATGAGACAGCTTGGCTTTGCCTTTCCCATGGTCAAGCTGGATATATATATATATATATATATATATATATATATATAAAGTACAGCTAAGTGCGATCTGCTGAGACTGCGAGAACAACTCAATCAAAGCAAACATTTTCGCACAGCTGGGAACCCCGAGCGTGTCCATTACGATTTGCTACTTGCTACCTAACACTTGCCACTTGCCACTTGCCACTTGCCACTTGCCGTTGCGACAAGTGCGCAGAACAATAATAGAAATTAACTTGACTACAAAAAAAAAAAAAAAAAGAAAGACAAGAAAAAATATAAAACAAAATGTCTTCAAGTCAGGCGATTAGCTGTCCGCTTTGCAGATCGCAGATATGAAAAGTGCGGCTAATCTAGCGACAAAATACGCGGCAACAACAACAACAAAAATACTCGCCCGATTATATAGAATTAGTCGCAAATTGTTATACTCTAGAGATACGCGATCACATTAGCTCACAGCTTCATTCAATAATAGCTCGCAAATTTGACGGCGCAGCTGCTGCTGCTGCTGCTGCTGCTGCTGCTGCTGCTGCTGCTGCGACTGCTTCACTTTGTTGCTAAAAACATGTTGCTTTCGTCATGTTAGCTATTAGTTAGAACTGAACATGCAGAACACGTCAAATAATGTGTTTTATATCTAGCAAGCCAGTAATTAGCAATTATATTTCTATGGCGAAAATATATAGCTCTGGATCTAGTTAATATTGAATTTCATTTAATTTTCCCATCAATTTAACATGCAGAATATTTCACTTCCTACAAAGTGTCTGAGCCGATGGAATTTTAATCTAACATATTAGTTATAACTGATAACATTGCAGCTTTATCCATTTAGTGGCTATGCTATAGGAATATTATTAATTAGTCGGGTGCGATCGACTGGAGTATACTTAATAGATTGCAAGATATAGATTTTCCGCATTGCCACGCCCACGTATATATGCGTTTAATTTTTGGAAAATAAATGGAGGAGCTCAAGAGCAATATTTATTCAGAAGGCGTTTAGGGGAGGTAATATAAGTGTAAAAGTTGGAAGCTTATGGTAAAAAAATAATATATATATATATATGTGAAAAATACATGCAATTTTTTGTTATGCCACGCGTAAAAATAATTTGTCATTTTTTAATCGAAAGATGAAGAACTATTTAATTTAACTGTATAATTTTAATTAATTAATTTTAATTTTTGCCATGCGCCCTATATAGAAATATCCGCCATATCTTTTCGATCTTCAATCAATATAGAGAAAATCTTAAAATTATCAGACTAGGATGCACATGAATATCTATTCAAAATTTCAACACGGACATTGCACAGCTCCAACATACCAACTTGAGCTGCATTGGCAGAAAAGCTAACCATGAGCAAAGTTCTCAACTTTAAATTTATGCCTCCACTTCGAGCGCTTCTAACAAATGCATGCTTAAAATTGTTAAAAACTATTTTATGGAGTTATGTTAATGCAATTTGTAATTCTCAACTACTTAAGGCACATCAAGTTTATGACTGTCATATGAGACATGAGTGGAGAGTTGGCTTATCACAGACCGCTTCACGGTCGTCACAGCTGATGCTGGCCGCATTGATAGCCACTTGTAGGCAATCAAAGTACCGTTCGATCGGCAGCCGATACATAAACTACTTATAGAACGTATATATATATATATTTGTATATATATATATCGTATCTAAATGATATGCAGTCCATTGAATGCCGCCTTTATCAAGCGACAGCACTGCCATAAATTTATGCTAAAATTTAAATTTTCTTTAAAATAAAAAACTTGTTGCCATGCGTGCGTGCGTGTGTGCGTGTGTATGTGTGTGAGTCGCCCAAAGCCCAAAAGGTCATAGCAAATGGGACAGAGCGCGGTGACAAAATGCCACATAAATATTACACGAAGCGCAGCTGATAGGCAAATGTCACTCTTATTAAAACGACAGAAGAAAGAAAGAAAACTGTTAACAAAGCGCCCATAGAAAATGCCATACGAATGCAGCTGACCAAAAAGAATGAACTTCCGAAAATATGTTGTCGGGTATATATATATATATATATATACATATATATGTACACTTAGAATGAATCGAAAGCTAAGCACTAAAGGCAGCTAAGCAGATAAGCCAAGTCCAAGCTGACTGTCGTCTGGGCAAGTGCTTGAAACTTCATGGGAATGTTTTCGGGACAACCCTCAGCTGCGCCAGGCTAAAACTTTGCTAAGGTTTCTTTTGCCTTAAATTCATAAAAATACAGGATGACAGATAATTGTTGCAAATGAGGCTGCAGACTGCTAGTTAGATAACTTTATATTATTGCTAAACATAATTTAAAATATTTATATATATATATATATATATATATCCATATATATATATATTTTTTTTTAAACTAATTAGTCTCAATACTATATCCAATATAACAACAATTTCAGTCAGCTGCAATTCCACTGCAAATTAAATTAAATTAATTTATCGATCGAAAAAGATATCGATAATATGAAACAAGCAAGATTTACATATCTTGCAGTATTTTCGATATCGATGTCGTTACGAATCACGTTACATTTATTTCTAATCACTATATATATCCTATAGAATTCATATACCCAGCCACGCCTCCATATGCCCCATCCCCAATCGTTTCGTACACCAAAATTAGCACAGTTTCAGCATTCTACCCACTCTTAGACTCACACACACACACACACATTGACTCATTCGAGACTCGGAGTCAATTGTGAATTGATAAGTCACAATTTAAGTCTTTAAGTGCTTTCTGAGCCTATATTCCTGCGCCTATTCATTCATAGAATGAATAGAGCAGAACTTGTCCACTAAATAAGCATTAAGATCTCGGTCTTGACTTCATTTTGTGCTATTTGTTATTTGTTATTTGTTGTTTTCTTTCGGATTCGGATTTGTCCGAATACAAATGTATGTAGTCGTTGCTGCTAACCGATCGCATTTATCATTTCAAAGCAGCAGCAGCAGCAGGGGAAAAACCAAGAGCCAAAGCGCGTTCTTTACTCGTAGGTATCATGAATGAAAGGGTTCAGCTACAGCTTCAGCTTTAGTTTAAGCTCCAAGTTTTATTCGGGGCTTCGATATACATTCTTTGGTTTTTTTTTTTTTATCAATCAGACGCCCTGCGGTGCAGCGTGTTGACGTCTCTCTTATTGCAGAGAGCCTCATTATGGGGCATTAGGGCTATTAGTAGCCATTATCTGTGCAACAGAGCCCTATTGATGGTGCTGCGAGTGTCACAATAAGCTGGGGAAGATTTATATTGATCTACATATATATACGTATATATGTAAGTATATATATATATATATATGTAAGATCAGAGCGGAAGCTTTAACTGGCAGGAAATTTGCGATTTAATACAAAATTTTAAGTGCTAAACGTTAACGAAGTTCAATTAACTTTGCGCACATTCTTTATACTATATTATATTATGTAAACTCAAGATCAGAGTTAATGTTTTTTAATTTCAAATTACCTTGAACATTAAAAGCTAGACCGACCAACCGGCCAGCCGAACGACCTCCCCATAACAAACGCTTCGCCCTTCTGCCCCACTTCTCTGCCCCTTCATAGATACTCGATTTGATAGCCCTCATAGCTGTTCTCCTGCTTCTCTGCCTCATTGCATAATTGCTGCCAGAAGGTAGACGAAAGTTATATAAGTTCCCAAAGAAAGGAAGGAAATATAAAGAGAGCGTAGAGGAGTAGGAATAGCAACTCAACGATACCCTGTAGTAAAAAATTATTAGCAGCAGTGAAATTTATATACGATTACAATTATCGATTAATATTTTCGATAAATATATTCGATAGTTATTTCAATTTTATATTAAAATAATTTTCATATATAATATGATGAGATAATGTTGAGATATGATGAACAAAATTAAAATATATATTTGAATTCGGTTTCAATTTTCTATTTCTAAATTATATAATTTTTTTTTAAATATTGTCGATAAAAAAAATCTAGCAAAAAACTAACGACTACACAAATTTTGATAGCAATTTAATTTTAATAAATATTTTCGATAATACGACAATTGCAAGAGTGAATTAATCCCAAACTTATTTTCAGGGCAATCCAAGTACCCGCTTGCCCACATTACAGGGTATTCAAAGCCAAGCCAAGCCAAGTAAGAGCGAAAGAGAAATAGCCAGGCAATAGAGGCGATAGAGCGAGAAAAGTGCTTGAGTCGCTCAGATTGAGTACGAGTATGATGTAAAAGTTACACAGAAAAAGAAAACACGCCGGTCCTACGGTAATAAATACAACCACAGCAACAGCCGCAACAATAACAACAGAACCCGAACGCAAAAATTGTTCAAGTGTTCAACTTCAAAAACAAAAAATAGCCAAAAAAATAAAAAAAAAAAAAAAAAAAAAGAAAAATATAAACAAAGAGCCAACGAACAGCAGCCATAAAAAAAAACAGAAAAAAAAGAAGCAAGAAGTCAACTCGGCAACAAGTGAAGCTAATTGTGATTACTGCATGGCCAGTTAATACCCTGCCTCGTCTATTGTTGCCCGAAAATTCTCTCGAAATACTAAAGCATTTATATGTCTTAACTAAACTTCGTTAGTAGAATAATTTTAGGCCGCATAGTAATGCGTGAAGCCATATCAAATCGGCGGCTGATGTAAGAATAATAATTAGAATAATCTGTGGAAAATTAAGACTTTCATATTCAGATAATTTCAAAGCCTTTAATATGATACGCCGTGTGACGTAGATGTCTTGTTCGCTTCCTTCTGTTAATAGAATTCGATTTTTGGATTGTATAACAGTCATAATAATAGTGTTCAATATAGAAATAATACAGTATAACAGTTTTGCTCAAGTAAAGTTGAGTATGGCAGTAATATAGTGAAGTAATAATGAATAAAATAGTATAGTATAACAGTAGAACAGTATAGTATAGTATATTATAAAAGTAGTATAGTTTTAGTACAGCAAATGGTGCAGTCTGTTAGTATGACAGTAGCATAATTATAGTATAGTATTAAATAAATATGTGGTATACTATAAATATATGTATAGTATATGTGGTATACGTATATACAGAATAAATATAACAATATAAATATAGAATATGTGGAATAGAATAATCTCATATTATGACAGTAGTATAAATTAAATATAACATAGTATAGTAGTAGCATAGTATAACAGTAGTACAGTAGGTAATAGTAAAGTAAAGTAGTGTAGTGGAGCAGTAGTATAGTGCATTATAATATTATTAATATTACTATTATAGTCCAGCATAGTAGTACTAAAGTATACCAGTAGTATAGTACAGTATAACAGTATTACAGTAGCATAGCAGCATACTCCATAGTCCAGTAGCGTTGAACAATAATAATCGTGAAACTAAACGTAATTTAAAATATAAAATCTTAGCTAATTTTACCAGTGAGAATTATAGTACGACTCGCAGTATTATCAAATTTGAAGCAAACAAAATTTTCAGCCAACAATTTTCTTGGCTAATGCCAATTACTTAACGCGGCGCGGCAACAGAAACAAAAAGGTTTTTTTTTTTTGTTTTGTTAATGCGGCCAAAGTAGCAAAAGCAACAAAAGTAACAGCAGCAGCAGCAGCAGCAACTTGTCTTGTTCGCATTCAAGTACACACACACACACACACACACACACACAGCAGCAACAAAAACAACCGCCAAAGAGCGACTGCACGTGATACATTCATCATGAACTTGAATTTGAATTTAAAGTTTAATGGTAAATCCATTGTTGTTGCTGTTGCTGTTGTGGCTGGCAGGCAACAATTTGCGCGCACTTGTTACCATTGTTAGGCTTAACTCGCTTCGACTGGGCAAAAAGGCGTTGCCAACGGCGCAGCTCACAAAAACAAAACACAACAAAAATATATTTAAGCTGAAAATGTTGCAGCAGCAGCACAATTTTTAGGTCTCCTTCCTCTTCTACATCATCTTCCCTTTCCGATTGTTGTCATTTCGTTTCGTTTCGTTTCGTTTCGTTTGTGTTTGTTGTCACTTGCACTTGTTGGCTTCATTGCATTGCATTGCATTGGCATTGCATTGGCATTGTTATCGGCAACGGACGTTTATCTGTTTTATCTCTGGATTCTCTCCTTTGTCCGCGATGGCTTATTGTATAACTGTCAAAGAGCCGAAAGGCTTAAATAACCACTGCCACGCCTCTGCCGAGGCGGCGTGCTACCTGTTATGCGCAAAATACGCCTACACAAAAAAGGCGAGGAAGAAAAACAAATATGCAAAGCAGACGCCCCATGGTATATCTGTGTGTGTGTGCATAGTTTGCTGCTTAAGTCTTTCGTTTGGCAGACCAAAAAGATAATTAACAAAAGATTGAAGATATAGATATATATAGGTATATATAGATATATATATAGATATAGGTATAGATATAGATATACTTATTTATAGATATATATATATATATATGTATACATCTATGGAATCTTAAGAGCTGCAATCTTGTTGCCTAAGTCTTTTCGATAAAAATAAATAAATAGAAAATAAAAAATAAAAAAAGAATAAATCAAATATATGGAAAAAGTATCTGACTAAGATACAAAATCGCTAAGTAGCTAGCTAAAAAAAAAAAAGAGAAGCAATACAAAAACTATACGCATATGCAGTACCCATATGATCCCGCTCATTCTGAGCCTGATTAATATGGCAAACAGGTATAACAAAAAAAAAAATAAAAAAAAAAAAATATATATATATATATATATATATATATATATATATATATATATAATAAAAAAAACATAAAATAAAAAAAAAATACAAAAACGTGCACAGCGTCTCGCAACTGTTGAAGGTACAACGACATTACGAGCACCAAAAGCGCTGAGTACTGAGCAGGGTTGGTCGGGGGGTTGGGGATAGGCTGGTGCGCTCTTTAAATGAATTATGAATTAAGTTTTTCGACTTGATGGCCACGTTGCCAACTAATTTCGACCTTGCATACAATTTTAATTAAATATTTTTTCATTATGCAGTGTTTTTTTTTTTTTTGTTTTTTGACTCTTTTTCATCAATTATTATATATGTGTACATATATATATATTTATAAATATATTTCTTACAAGAGCAGAAAGAGGTGTTGACAGTGCGATGATGAACATTTTGTAATATACCAGACGTGAGCTGCTTCCAGTTGAGCAAATGGTACATTCAATTATATTTACTACATTTTATTTTATACATCGTCAAATATTCAACGGTTCATTTAAGCATCAGCTTAGCTTAACAAATATATAAATAATAATTTAAGTTTATTAATAATCGCTCGCATTCAAAAAAAATATATTATTTAATTTTACTTATTTTTTAAATTATAAAACAAAATTATTTCTTTTATTTTTTATTTTATTACTTTTTTTCAATGTAAAAAAATTTGTTTTTTTTATTAACAATTTTTTTTTAAATTAAGTTTTAAAACTTCCCTTTGCTCAGTTAACACATAATTATCTTTAGTGTTAGCCAATCCACGCCTAGCTTTGGCGTTGCCAGATCTTTTGAATGTAAATTGCAATTGGTTTGGAGAAACACACATTCTGCTGTCTGGTTAAGAAGATCGGGAAAATCAACTGACAAACAGCCAAACAAGAGGCAAACAACGGCGACAACAGCAAAGACAGCATCTAGAGCCAAAGGAAACGCTGTGTTGAACTTGGCCAAGATGTAGTCAAGATGCCAACAGGGACGAGCCGAACCGAACCAATGGGGGGTGGTGGCACTGAGATGGAGAGCAAAGGGTAGACAGAGGCTTACAAAAGCAAAAGCCAAAACGACAAACGCAAAAGATGTAACCAAAGTCCAAGAACTTTTGCGAAAAAAAAATGCTGAAAACGAGGACTGCGATGGGAAGAGGGACTGCTGGAGGTGTGCAGGAGACGGCTGGGTGGAGGGGTCTGCGAGTTGGGCTGGGTTGCCAAAGAGCAAGAAGAAGAACTTGGGGCTGGCAGCTCGGGCTTGGCTGCGACGTCTTCAAGCGCATTGCTGCTGCTGTTGTTGTTGTTGTTGTTGTCAGGCGTGTGCGCCGTGAATCCGCTATAACAGTGTTAGTACGTTAGTAGGTATACAAACAGGTAAAACAGGTATTCCGGCCGCTCTTCATTTACTTTTTTGCCGCCGCCGCCGCTGCTGCTTCTTATATTTCTTCTTACTTCACTTTACTTTAGCATTATTTTAGCGAAAAGCCAACAACAACTGTAAAGAGAGGCGAGCACGTCGCCGTCGATGACGACAATTGAGCAAATAAAGATAAAAAAAAAAAAAACACAGAGAGCGAGAGCGAGAGAGAAGAGGAAAGAGCAGCAGCGAGAGCAGCAAACGATCCAAAGAACAAGCCAAAAAGGAAACAAACTACGCAAGAGCAAGGCATTACATGGCTGGGCAATGAGAGCGACAGAGAGAGAGAGGGAATAAAGGACTGAGAGCACACAAAGAGAAAGAGAAGAGAGCGAGAGATAGGCCGAAAAAAAACACATTCTTAAAGACTGCAATTACCGCACAGACACAACTCAAAGAGCATAATGAATGAACATCATTATGCGCACAATGATAATGATAATACGAATCATAATCATAATGACGATTATGAGCAGCAGAGCCTGAGCCTATGTTTGTGTGTTCAAGCGCAATTTTAAGCAGCAGACAAACAGACAAACACACATATTCTATATGTACATAGAGCCGATAAGAAACTCACATACACACACACACACATACACCTAGCTACAGGTATATGTAACCCTGGCCTAGGTCTACATTATTAACTAGGATCTTAGATATAAAGCAAATAAATTTCTTTTTAAATAAAATTAAATGAAGAAAAACAGCAAAAGAAAAGAAAAAAAATTCAAGAGCAGCAAAAGAAAAAAAATTATACAGAACATTAAATACGATAAATATCCAGTAGAAAATATTTTCATATTTATTAATAATCAATTTATTTTTAATATATAAGATATATATATGGCTATGAAAAATAGTATGCAAATTAAAATTTTTTTTTAATATTACTCGCAAAACAATTAATCCTAATTAAAAAAATTAGTATTTTATATATACTTAGAAAACTACATAGGAAAAACATGAAAGAAAAATAAATTATATATATATATATATATATATATATATATATATATATATATATATATATATTGTAGGCAAAATTAAATTATTAATCTTATTAACTAAATCATAAAATGAATAAGTAAAAAAAAAAATTAAATAAATAATGAATTTAATCAAATTATTTATTAATGTATGCATATAAAATATGCAAAGAAATTCAAGAAAAATATAATAGTAATATATTTAAATTATTAATATTATTAATTACATTCATGAATTTATTTTAATTATTAATTAATATAAAGAAATTCTACAAACATGAAAGAAAAATAAAATATATAAAAAAAATAATAGTAATATTTATATTATTAATTATATTATTAAATTTAATTAATAATTTTAATTCAATTATTAATAAATATAAACCCTAGAAAACTTCATAGAAAATATGTAAAGAAATTCAACAAACATGAAGGAAAAATAAAATATATATAAAATAAAATAATTGTAATATTTTTAAATTATTAATAATATTAATTAAATTCATTAATGTTAAGTTTAATTATTGATAAATATAAACCCTAGAAAACAGCATAGAAAATATGGCAAGAAACTCTACTAACGTAAAAGAAAAATCTCAGCTAGGAGGATTTTTCACTTGCTGTTGCTGGTGCAGCAAAAGGGCAGAGCACTTGCATTTGGCTTAGCAGCGGCATTTGAGTGAGAGTGAAGTTGCCGCAGGAACAGCAACAGCAACAACAATTAGTTAAGAAGCGCGCGCAGCTCAAAATGCTGCCTCAGTGGCCGCGACGCCAAAGTCAGAGTCACAGTCAAAGCCACTGCCAACAGGTATATGAAGTTGCGCGCACGCTCTCTCTCTCTCACTGCCTCTCCCTCTCGCTCTGTATCTCTGTCTATTTGTTGCTCTCGGGCTCTCTTCGCCGCACATGTTTGGCGCACACAACTACAAAGCTAGCTGTAAATTTGTTACGTCGCCGCGCTGCTTGCTGGTGTCACACAGGTGTGCGCGCTGCGACTGCGGCGAATTCGCTTCGTTTGCAGCGCTTACATCACACACGGCCCAACCAGGCATACGTACACACACTCACACACGTACACCGATGGAGGCAAGCAAAGTGTGTGAAATAACGTTAGTTGCCGTTGCCCTCGCACTCGTGTGCGCTAGAGCGAGAGGCCACAGAACGTTGGAGAGCAGCAGCAGGAGCCAGCTAGAGAGACCGCTGGAGAGAGAGAGAGAGAGAGAGAGAAAGAGAGTAAACGTTAAATGCGGCAACTGCTCTCAGTGACTCTCGCCGCAATCTTATTGCCATTCTAAGCGCGTTCTAAGCGCTCATTACAAGCCGACAACGCCGCTGCTTCTTCATTTTATTGCCCACACGCACACACTCGCACACACACACACACACGCTGGCACAGTGAGTGCGAGTGCGAGGCGCGTTGCCAACTATTTTGCCGTTTAATTTCGCTTATATGGTACTTATTGACGTTCTGTTCTTGTACTTCTGCTTCTTGCGTATCTACGCGTCTTCGTAACTACATATATATACCCACACTCACACACACACACACACAAACTGCTGTCGATAATGATGAAATGAAATTCTCAAAGGGTCTCATGGAAAGAGACTTTGCTCGGGCATCAAAAGTTAAATGATGAATATATATATATATATATATATATATATATATATATATATATATATATATATATATATATATACATTTATACATATAAACTTATATATATAGTTAGTTATACAATTTGTTGGTACAAAAGACAAAAGACTTAGGCAACAAACTTGCTGCACTAAATGTTAGTTTATATAAAATATGAAATTTAAATAAAATATTTAAGAAAATAGATTTGGTTTTATATATATACACATATATATGTATGATCTATATATGAACCAGGATTATAATGAAAATATATATTTTTTTAAATTGATATGAAGAAAAAGAAAAAATCAAACTAACTAAATTCATGTGAAAAATAATTCAACATTAATTAATTAAATTTATTAATGATAACTTAATAAGATTACGTAAATTCATTAATTAAGTTTATTATTAATAACAAGTTAATTAGATTAATTATATGAGATAAAATTTAAGCTAAATTATTGTTTAAGCAAAAATTTCTTTTATTCAATTTTTGTTATATTCTTTCCTAGTTGATATTTTTAATGAATTGAATTTAATTAAATTAAATTGTTTATGAAATATCAATGTGTTTTTAATTTAATTAAATTTATTTTCTATGATTTATTTATATATTTTCAATTTAATTAAATTCATTTTCGATATGATTTTAATTAAATTAATTCAAATTAATTTGATTAAAAAGGCTACAAAGAGTCAAATGAATGTAAAGCAGGCAGCTACGCAAGGGTAATACCCATTAAGTATATACAATTCTTGTTGATCTAATATCCATTGGTTTAGCTATTTTCAATTATAAATGTTTAATCAATAGCTCAGTACACGCATATATATATATATATATATATATATATATATATATATATATATATATATATATATATATATATATATATATATATATATATATATATATATATATATATATATATATATATATATATATATATATATCGTTATATGAACTGCTCAACATTTGGGCACACACACAATTATGCTGTAAAATCTACGTACAAAAATAAATTGTACTTTTTTTTCTTTTTATATCATTTGCAGCCAAATGCTTATTTCAGAGTCAAGACCAAAGACATAACAGCAACAACAACGACAGCGACAATAATAACAACAACAACAACAACAACTTAAAGCAGCTCTAAGTACAACAAGTACAAGCCAAACGCAAACACACAAAACGAGTAAAACATCCCAACCGGCAAATGGCCAAAGCAGCGACGGCGACGGCGACGGCGACCGAAGCGAGCAACAGGCAACAACAACATCGACGACGACGATAAAACATTACCTCTACCTTGACTCTGAACCAACAAGAAAAACACGCACGCACACAAGACACACACACACACACAGGCAGTGAGAGACACACGCAGAGCGGCGAAAAAAAAACTGCATGAGAAACGTTATGTGAGCGAAATGAAGCAAAGGCAGCACAAGCAACAGCCACAGCAGCAGCAATAATAACAACAACAACAACAACAACAACAACAAGAGGAACGATCGCAGCAGACGACGCAGCTCCAAAACACTCTCACTCTCTCTCAGCGGCACAACATCGGCTCAGGTGCTGCTGAGCGGCGTTTAAAACCGTTCGTCGTGTGTGCACAGTTACAAGAGCAGCAAGCCGAAGCTGAAGCCGAAGCACGTTCGTCTCACAGACGAAAGCGAACTTGAGCTCTCGTTCTCGCTCTCTCTCTCTCTCTCTGTCTCTCCCTTTGTGTGTATTTCAAGTGCGGCTTACGGTGTTTTGCGTTGCTCACCTGAATTCGCCTCTAAAACTAACTGAGTTTGTTGTAGAAGCTGACGATGCCGTTGCCGTTGCCGCTGCCGCTGCCGCTGCTGCGACGCTTCACAGCGGTATTGCTTGACTTTGGCCTAACTGCTCAGCGGCTGGCAACGCTTGAATACAGTAAGAGGCGAGCCGGCGTTGTGAATGCACGTGTTTTGTCGCTGGACAGCAAAACAGCAGCCACAGCCACAGCCACAAATAACTTTGCCAAAAAACAAAACAGAAAAAAAAACAATAATAAAAAAAATATAAAAAAAACATTAAAAGAACGGTTACAATTTACACACAACAACTAGAAATCGCGTTAAAAAATATCGTGAAAAAAACTGCAAATAAAAACTGGCCAGCACAAGAACCTAACGAGAAAAATATATTTGACAAATTTTTGTTTTGTTATTTTTTATGTTTTTTTTTTGTTGTTCGAAGTGCGCTGTATATATGAACTATATATAGCATATATAAAATATATAGAGATATATATCTAAATATATATCTGATTGATTGCGACTGAAAGCAAACTTTGGAAATGATGAAGAAACACAAAAAATTAAACTGAGCCGCGCTCAAAACCAAAATATCATTCAGCATCATATATACAAAATATATATAAAATAAAGTTCAATTTTTTTTTTTTGTCAAATATCTTAACTGAACGGAATAGTAGCAACAGCTAAAGCAACAGAACACACACACACACACAGTTTTAAACAGACACGCACTTGGATTAGTGTTTTGTTTACTGTGTGTGTAAGTGCGCGCGTTCGTCTAAGTGTTTGTGAGTGTGCGAGTGTGTTTGTGTGCATATCTTTATGTGTGCGTGTGTTTGTCAATAGCACACAAATAATAACAACAATAATAACAACATACAACAACATACAACAACAACAACAACAACCACAACTAAGCAAACATGCCGAAAATCTTTTTAATCAAAAACCGTCTGCATCAGCAGCAGCAGCGACTGCTCGAATCACAGAATCTGCTGCAGCATAAGGCGCAGGATGATGAACGGTGCCTTGTGCCGCCGCTCAGTCCGAGCGCCGCACACTCACGTCGCGCCGATCAGGCGCCATTATCGCCAACGCCAACGCCGACGCCGACGCCAACACCAACACCAACGCCCGCCCATCCCGAACCGGAGCCGGATCCGCAGGGTCAGGCGGAACAGGAGCAGCCGCTTAGCCTAATTGCCGCCGCATCAACGAGCACGACATCGACGCGCAAACGCTTCCATCATCGCCGTCATTATTTTGGACAAACGCGCCACAGTCTCGAGCTAGGCCAAGAGCCAGCCAGCCACAGCAGCAATAGCATCCATTCCAATTCGAATGTCGAGCCCGAGCAAGTTCAAAATGGTAAGTTGATCTATCCCAGAAATGTAATCAAATCAAATGACTTAGGCAACAAACCTCGCACAATTGTTCAGTCCGTTGCCTCAGTCATTTGTCTGCTCGCCACTTTATTGGTCTTATGCAAATGCCAAAATCCACAAGCGCCTGCACCAAAGAATGCACATTAAATTCATCCACAAAAAAATATACATATAAATAAAACAAAAACAATAGAGAAATATAAAAAAAAAAATAATAAAAAAAATTTTATTCTCCTTTCGCCTGAAATGAATTTCTGCGTTTTTATGGAAGTTCTTTGTCAGCCCAACCAATTTCATTACGAACTAACTTTAGAAAAATGCTTAATTGAGAAATTTTTCGATAAGAAAACTACCGAAGCTTAGGTGTTCGTCTCGTCTATCACCCGAAATTCAAAACGTCTTATATTTTTTTTTAATTTTTTAATTTAGTTCTCAAAGCAATTTCTTTATGCAGCGAGAATCACACTTAATTTTATTGAAATTAAATATTTGGGGAGTCGAAGTTAATCATTTTTATTATATAAAAAAATAGAATGAAGCTTGACTTAAAATATATATTTTCTAGAACAAATTTCGAGATTTTGTTTACTTGAAAAAAGTTTTCTTTTATGAATTATAAGAACAAAATAATAATAAGAAAATAAATATGAAGTATTAAAAAAATAAGTAATAAATAATAACAAAAATAATACTAATAAATACAAAAAATAAATTCTAATAAAATAATAAACATTACAAAAATAATATCAATTAATAAATAAAGTAAAAAATAACAGAACATATCTAGCTGTTGCTAATTAAAGCAATACAAAAATGTAACTGAAGAATTTTCTTCTTCATTTTTGAATACCTTCAGAATCGTTTCTATAATCTAATAATAATATTATTAGTTATATAAGATAATCACATATTTATTCATTTACCTGCACAATATTTATAAATAGGTATATTATATTTTAATAATAATATTATTATAATTTTATAGAAAAGATTTTAAGAAACTCAACTTGTTTACTGATCTAATGTTATAGCAACGATTCTTTAGCTTCTTTATTTGTACATGACTCAACTTACAGCTTCCCAAGTTTGTTTTCTCAGAATCTCGCGCTTATGTAACTGTTCTATATGCATAATTTTATGCATTGCCCTAAGGACAAATACACATTTCCTGCTCATTTGTTACACTTCCAGCTCTCATTACAAAACTCACACACAAAAAAAAAAAATAGCCAAAAAATGAAGAAAAATCTGACAGGCAAATAAATGCTTATGACCATATAATAGCCACAAATCAGTCAAGACAAATGCTGATGGCTATCTACGACAGCAACAGCAACAGCAACAACAACAACAACAATAGGCCAAGCTACCAATTCAGAGCTACAACCACAACTAAGCAGCAACAGCAACAACAGCAAATTAGACAGCGTCTCGAGCATTTGTTGACGCCCACACGACACGACCCTTGGCTGATTTTTTTTTGCTTCTCTTCTGCTCAGATTCTGCGCCGAAGCTGTGGCCAACATCAATCACTTTCATTGAATTGCCAAAAAAATATAAAAAAAAAAAAAGCAGAGAAACAACAATTTCTAGAAATCTGTTCAGTTTTGTCTGGCTTATATAATCGGCAAGGCGGCTTATTAAGTCATTTCTTGACCATGGTTAAAGCCCTGGAGAAAGAAAAGAACAAAATATGCTAAACATTTTTTATTTATATATATATATATATATATATATATATATATATATATATATATATATTTATTTATGTATATATATATATATATAGAAATATTCATATCGAACATAACTTTCTTTCGGTTCTAATCAGAATTTATGAATTTCTTCTTGAAAGTGAATTTTTTCCCACTTTATTTTTAGTTTTTATATTTGATTTTTTTTTTTTTTTTGTGCTACACTTCACTGATTTGCCTGTGCGTCTGTCTGTGTGTGTTGGCTGTCAAGTTCGCTGCCTAAGTCTTTTGTTTCACATCGTCTGCGGCTTAACTGCCCTTTGTCTTAGCGCGCGCAAAAAAAAAACAGTATATATATAGAGATATCATAATTACATGTAGGAATAACTATAATAAACCGAATAGCATAGAATGGTGTGCATAAAATAGAATAGAATGGAATAGAGTGGAATACTACACTTGGGGTAGAATGTACACACATAACAGAAGCGAGCAGAGCAGAGCTGAGCTGAGCTGAGCTGGGCTGAGGCTTGCCAACTGCTGGGGAAGTGGATGTGGAAGTGGAAATTGCTCGTCGTTCTTGTGGACCCCAACCGCAGCTCAAATCACACGCAGCCACTAAGCAACTTCTATATATATATATATATATATATATATATATTTATATAAGCAGAGCTAACGTTTAGAACCTGAAATTTGAGTTGGGCAATCTTTTACATAAGCACAAAGTTCGAAACGAAAACAACTAAATGCAAAAAAAAAGAAGATAGTTTAACTATAAAAATATGTATAGGAAAGAGGATAGAAAAAATATGCTGAATTCATATAATATATAATAAAATATATATATTCATATAAGCATATCACAATCATATATTTCGCAAATCTCATATATATTTATAAAGTATGTATCTATCTTTTAACATTATTCAACTTGATTTCATTACATTTCTATTCCCAAAATATATTTTTCATATATTATAAAGTTTTACCAGAATTTTTAGCTTAAATTAATAATTTATGAAATATGGATAATTTTGCCAGACTTAAATAATTCCTTCTGCATCTTATCCCATAATCGAGTATTTTTCGCATACTCAAAAAGTACTTGAATATATATTGATATTATATTCTAAAACAAACTAAATTTTTGTATAAGTTTGTGAATATTTGTGAAAGTATATTTGATAATATTCAATCAACTAGGTGATCAAACAATCAGTCAATCATTTCAATATATTGCAAAACTATATCGATACCAGAGTATTAAATTTGTAACTTCTAGATTTATATATAGAATCTATTATAATCTCTCGTCCTTTTCATTTCTAACTATAATTCCCAACAAGTTCTAGCTTTGTTGCGCCCAGCTAGCTCCTACATTTATTTGCTATTGCATATGCTTTAATTTAAGTTTAACCAGAGCCACCCTGTGGCTAAACACAGACGGACGGGGGGACAGAGAGAGCTCACACAGTTCGTTAGTTTTGAACGTTCCTTCTGTGCGCAGGCCTTGCATTACGGGCCTGACTCACTGGCTCAGTGGGCTCTGCCTTAGCGGTTAGCGGCCAAGAACTTCACACACTTGAGCGCACATACAAAGGCAGACAGAGAGAGGGAAGCATAATATATATATATATATATATATATATATATATATATATATAAAGTTAGTTAAAGTTGGCAATGGGCAAATTATATAACAATGTGCCTCAGCGCCTAAGCCACAAATCTCTGGTTGAGCCCAAGCAAAAGTACAAGTTGAGAGCAACTCTCGAATGCGGCACTAAAAGCAAATGAGAAAAGAAGATGAAGTAGAAGTAAGAACAGCAGCAGCAGCAGCAACCAAAGTGGAAGTGGAAGCAGAAGCAAAAGGCCAAAGATAGGTAGGCTGGCAGGCTGGCTGGCTGGCTGGCTCTCTAGCAAAAATAGCAGAAAACTTGCAGCTAGCTGAAGCGCATAATCAAGTTGAAGATGTTGATCATGATGATGACGATGATGATGATGATGATGATGGGGCAGGGTCTGGGGCTGGGTTTCTTTCTGCCAAGCTGACTTTGGGCGTTGCTCCTCGTCGGCCATTTGGCCAAAGCGCAAGGCACAAAAGCAAAGGCACAAAGGCAAAGTCAAGGCAAACGAAAAGTGGTAGAACCAGTAAACCAGCCAACAACAACTGGCAACACGATTCTTGGCAAGGGCATGCCACACGAGAAATGTAGATGGCCAACAGCGACGAAAAGAACAACAAACCAAAGCGTACAGAACGTGGCCCAAACCGTGTCTCAAGTGCAACATAATGTTGCTGCTGCTGCTGCTGATGTTGCTATTGTTGTTGTTGTTGCTGCTGCTGCTGCTGCTTCTGCTGGTTGCCACAGCCATAATTGCTGTTTGCCAGCGTCTGTGATTTTTGCTCCCATACACACACACACACACACACACAGAGGCACACTGAGTACTTGCCTTATAAATATACATATGTATATAGCTAGAGCTATAACTATGCTTGAGTACACAGCTAAAACTAAAACAAAAGAATATAAAGGGTGTTTGCTTAATGCCTTTTTCTACACTCGAGTTTTACTCAGTTTATACTACATTTTCTTTGAATAGGATTTAGTTGACTTCAAATTGAGTCTAGAAATTATTGTTTATAGTTTGCTTTTTTTTTTCAAATAAAATATGTAATTTTGCAAACAACGTCATGGTTCTCTAGTCCAAGTAAATAAAATATATAAAAACAAAATCAATTCTTTATAATAAATATTTTTATCAAATTATATATAAATATATTTTTTGAAATTTATTTTATACTTTATTTACATATTTTATTTTGTTTAAATATTATTAAAAATGTATTTTATACAGCATATTTTATGTTTTATTTTTGTATTAATTTTTCCGTTTTTTTTAATTTTTCTATATTTAAGATTTTTTTATTTTTATTTTTTTAAAGCTTAAACAAAGGTCGCCCACATTTTGCCCAGTGTATTCTATAAATAAACAATAGCTTAAGCTATAGTTACATTCTGTTGCGTGCCACAAGTGGCAGCTATAAATATTCATATAGACTATATATTCATAAATTTATATAGATATATATATATCGGTATATTCCGAGAGAGAGGAAGAGAGGCACGACCTTAGGACAAGGTCTGCTGCGCGCTATTTAAAATTCCTAGAACAACACCAACAACAACAACAACAACAGCTGCTCAGCTAACTGCCCAACTTCCTGTGCCTTTTTTTTGGCCAACTTTTTTTTTGGCAAATTGCACAATCATTTCTTAGCCATCTTTTCATTTCATTTCATTTCACGCTGCCAAGTAAAAGTCAATAAAAATTCAAAGGAAATTCATTGATAAAGTCGCGGCGATAAGTCAACATTTGGCCACTTAGCACTTGATAGTAACAACAACAACTTCGACCGGGCACCTGTTAGAAGACCATATATAGACCATATATATATATATATATATATATATGACGCAGATGTTACAACACGCGGCCGGAAGTTAGCGAAAGGTTGCCAAAAATATTCTGCTGCCATTTATCTGGCTCTCTCTCTCTACCTCTGCCCCTCTGTCTCTCTATAAGCCCGCTGGCTTCCATGCCCTAACTACAGACAACTCTCCCTTCCGACTCTATCGTAAGCAAATTTAGCTTAAACAAAAAACTTCAGCACTTCCTTTCAAAGAATTGCATACTTGAAATATTCTGGAAAAGCATTTTAACCGATATGATAAATAAACATAATAATATATAGATAAATGGAACACAGTAAGCAAATATAGAGTAGCCCACTTCTAACATCCAACTAGTTCAAATAAATCCAAAACACATTCAATATTCATCTAATATTTTCTAGCTTTTGTTTCTAGTGCTTAAATCCTGTTTTCACTTTAAGCTCAAGTTACAGCTTCTGCTTCTTCTTCTTCATCTTCATCATCATCTTTTTCGTCTGCTTCTTACTCCACTTTTGGCATGCCTAATAAGGTAATTCAGCGAATTTTTAGCTGAGCAGACAATTTGAATAGCTACAGCAGCAGCAGATCCTGCGCCAAGTTCGTTGCCTAAGTCATTTGTTTTTTCCTTTCCTACACCGTCGCTTGAGGTTTCTTTTTTTTTTTCGTTTTTCTGCACTGTGTCTGGCATTAGTTTTTACCTGCTGTCTGATAAACAATGCAGTTGTCTACCTGTTTAAGGGCTGAGTCGGCTCGCCTGCCTGACTGCATCTAGCCCTATCTCCGTCACACACAAAACCAAATAGCCAGCCACAAAAACGAACTGAGAGAGAGACAGAGAAAGAGAGAAAAAAAGGCAAAGATTTGACAATCAGAAAAACGAAGCGACGAAGCAACAGCAAAAAGGGCAAGAATCCTGCACACACTGTGATAAAATTCAAAGCTGAGATTTATTTGTGCAGTGAATCAACACACACACACACACACACACACACACAGACAGAGGCAGAGGCAGGCAGCGCGAGAAACTGGTCTCAAGTGCTGCGCTCGACTGCGTTCCATAAGAATAAAAATACACCTTCTCATATATATGTACGTGTGTCTGGTTGTGTGTGTGTGTGTGTATTTGAAAAGAAAAAAAAAATAAATAAAGAATAATAATAAAGGAAGCGAGTTTTTTTCGCTCGCTGGGCTCTCTTTACTTTGGAGCTCAAATACCTGACCAGAGGCCTCGCCTCTGGAGAATCGCTGCGTTACTCACGACTCGGTGTGTGCGTGAGTGTGTATGTATGTGTGCGTTCATTTGTGTATTGATTGCACTGCCTTTTGGCCCCTTTGGGCCTTTGTTAGCCCCTGCGGAACGGCCTTTGTCTACCAAATCATCTTTCAGTTTTAGCATGAAAATGCATTTCTTGTTGCTCACTTTTCTCTCACCTGATCTCTTATTCTCCCTCTCCCATTCTCCGTAATTGAATTAGTGCCCTGCACAATTTGCAGCCCAATTGAACGCGTCAACAGTTGCCTTTAACCAAATTCCAATCAGCTCTTCTTCTGCCAAATACTTTTCATTTATGTTTTTCTCCGATTACGAACCGCTGTCTGTACGTACATCTTATAGAGTGTCGACTGTATAACCCCACTACAGCTGTTGCTAAGTGTAAATAAATACCTTGAGTCATATGGAAATTGATAGCGACAATTCAATTTGGAAATTGATTATGGAAAAAAATTGTTCTATTAGAATTAAAAAAAAAAAAATCTATTTAAAATGAAAAAAATGTATATTTTATTTTTATATTATTTTTTATTTATTATCATTTAAAATTTTTAAATTGAATTATTTTTACTTTTTCTTGTATTATATATATATATATATATATATATATATATTTAATTTTTTTTTTTATATCATATATTTTGATTGGTTTTATACATTTTTTTATTTTTAGTATATGTTATATGTTATATATGTTATCAGATTTAGAGCTTTCCTATATCTATTAGCCGTGTTTTTCAAAAATAATCTGAATATTTCGCATTTTCAGATATTCACAAAAAAAAAAAAAATCACCAATCTCTTTTTTTTTTTTTTTTGTAATTTCAGTGTCAATAACTTGTAAATTGTTTGAATTTCAGTTAATTTTTGGTGGTTGTTGTTTTTTTTTTTTTTTTTTTTTTGTGGTATATATTTTATTATTATTATTATTATTAATATGGAAACTCGTTTCGGCTTAGCACGGGCGATAAAGCTTCAAATTATTGCATTTGTTTTTGTTTTATTTAGCTTATATTTATAAAGATTTGTGTGCGTTGTTGTTGTTGTTATTTGTTATTTTGCTTCTTTAATTTGCGATTGAAACACGTTTAACGCGCCACAACAACAACAACAACAACAATAGAACTTGTTTCCTTTTTTGTTGTTGTTGTTGTTGTTAAAAGTTAACTGTTGTTTTGTTTAACGCTAAAGACGAACGAGTTTCGCATTCCGCATGCTTCAGAATTCAATTTCGTTTGTTGATTTTATTTTTATGTACATATGCATGACTGTGTGTGTGTGTGTGTGTGTGTGTGTGTGTGTGTGTGTGTGTGTGTGTGTGTGTGATGAGACATCTCTTTATATTGCATGCCCAAAAGTGAGAGAACATTTGGCAGCAGATAAACAATACTTTATACTGTATAAACGATTCGAAGCAACAGCTCAAACAGCCTAGAGCTTCGCTTAATGAACCTGATTTTTCATATTTTTTTTTTGTTAGGCAAAGATCCACATATATATAAATAAATATATAGTTTGTTGTTTTATCAAATTCCAGCTAAATTTATCTTAAGCTCAGCTTAGCTTATCCAGCTCCCCCTCTCTCTCACTCGCCCTCTCTATCAAGCTGAAACACAAAAAGTCCCTCAAATCCTGAAGGCGCTTTTCAATGTTTTGAAACGGAAAAGGAAACATCAGAACACAATTTACCTGCTTGAAGGCGTTGCCTATAGATAGACACAAGCCCACACAATCTCTCTCTCCCTCTCTCTCTCTCTCTCTCTGTCAATTCAAGTGTGCGAACTCGTATAATATAATTCAATTGTAGCTGCTGCCGCCGCTTGTGAATAAAATATAATATGAAAATAGCATTGTTTAAATAGCCATTAAATGCATTTAGTTATTGATTAAACAAATTATGGGCTCGCTGTTTAACATGATTTATAGCTGCTGTATGTTAAACAGTTTCCGCTCCCGCAAATGTCAATGTCAAGTGCAATACAAATTGCAAATAGTTTAAGCTTTCAGCTCAAGGGAAAAGTGCTTAAAGTCAATTTTTTTGTTTGTTACATTAAATGAAAATTGTGTGGGAAAAGTTGGCACTGCGATAAGCTAAGCTTCGGTTAAATGAATGCGTAAACAATATAAATATTTGTTTAGTGTATATAATATAGAGTCTATCTTATCAAATTTTGCAGCTGGAGCAAGGTTATAAAGAATAGCTAATATATGCACTTGGAGTTCAATGAACTTGGAAAGTAGTGGCACATGAAAACGTATCGCTGGGATACATAATAACATAAAAAAGGAAGTAAAAAATAATGGAAAAAGTTGTTAATAAAATTGATAGCTAAAAATAAAATGAATATAAGAAATATTTTTCAAAAATAATAAAGACAACCATAAAATAAATATTACAAAAAAAAAAACCTAAATAAAATTATATATTAATTTTAAAAATAATTTTAAAAAATGTATATAAAAAAATTTCAAAAATCAAATGAAAATAAATTAATAAAAAAAAAGTAATAAATTAATTAAATGGAAAAATAATAAATAAGAGGTAAAAAAAAAATTATACAAAAAATAATAAAACAAATCTAAATTAAAATATTTCTATAAATTATGTATATATTTTATATTTAGTATTTATATATATAAACCTAGTCATTTCAAGCCCATGCTTACATTTGAGCGCTGCTAGAACATTCATGTTTATCATGTAAGACATAAATTTACAAGCGACATTGTCTTACAGCAGTTTTTCTCATATCAGATGATGCGACAACTGCAAGAACAACAGCAGCAATTACAACAAATTAATGACAATATCAATATATATATAGATATATCTGAGTCTAAAATTAAACAGCTATAAAATCGCCAGCATGCATACACCTACACAGGTGTGCATGCATGCATGCATGCATCCATGTGTGCATGTGTGCGTCTATGCATGTGTATGCAGCTATAATGCACACACTAGTGTCATGTAGTTTTCAGGTCAGGGTTGACTTGTGACTGACTAAATGAATGAATGAATGAATTGAATGCATGAATGCGCCCCGCTCGCTGCTCTGCTCTGCTCTGCTCTGCTCTGCTCTCCTCACCTCACCTCTGTGCGTGTGTGTGTGTGTGTGCACGACTAACTACAACATTGACAACAATTTGTAGCTACATTGTGTGAGCCGCTAAGTAAGCTAAGTGCCCCTCTCTACCCCATCTTATAGCCCTGACTTGCTCCATCTCCATCTCTTTCTCGCGCAATGCAGTCCGAACTGGTTATGCACTTGACTGCAGCGCAAGATGCCGACGCTGCCGCTTCATTAGGGCCGCATTGTATTTCTCTTCTTCTTCTTTTTTTTTTTTGATTTTGGCAATCGACAAAAAAAAACTATTTTTCAATAAAAACAAAAAACCAAAAAACCAAAAAAACAAAAAAATTTCCACAGGCGCCGCGCTTTGTTATCGTTGCCATTGTTTCGTTTCATTTCATTTGGTTTCGTACCATACCATTTCATTTCATCTCATTCCGTTTCGTTTCGTTGTGCAATTTTGCGCATCTCAAATCCGAATTGGTCAATATTTGACCTATGAATTTGTGAAATTTCGTATATGAAATCTCTTTAGCTGTATTTTTTTTTTTCTTCTCGATTTGCATAAAACGGCAATTTTTATAATATAGCGCGAGCTGTCTCATCCATAACGAAATGAAATCAGTTGAGACGCGTTAAACTGTTGCCGAATGGCAGCTTCATTGTTCGACTATTGAAATACCCTGGAATTTTGAATAGTTTTAGAGTATTGCAACAGAAATTTGTATTGCATCAGAAATTCGCTAATTCAAGTCACTATTATTATTTATTTCAGGTATATTATTTACATTTCTTATAGGAATTTAATATTATAGGCTTAGCAGCAGCTGCATACCAAATTTTTGTGCTCTAGCTTTTATAGTTCCTGAGTTCCCATAGGCTAGTTAGGGAGATTAAGATACCTAAAGTCACAAATCGAATTTTCAAGTTCTAACGCGCTACGATTCTTAAGCACTTATGCTACACATTTATCATGAACATGAATACCTGGCAATACCCCTATTATTATTCACATACATGAAATTGCCCCACTTTGACCCGTACAATCATCTTTATAGGCTTGTAACTTTATAGACATATTCTTCTATCCATTTACACAACTTTTGACGACTTTATTGAGTCTTCTCTTTATTTAAACAGTTTATGAGACTATTTTGTCGAAGGGCTTATGTATGCCTGATTACTCTTTGAGGCTTTGCGTGAGGCATCACTTGAAAGCGCCATAATAAACACTTGAAAAAACAGTTTGTCTAAATTGCTGCTAATTTCGTGTACAAATCTTTAACGCTTCGGAATTGCCCAACTTGAGTGTATGTGTGTAAGTGTGCAGCCACACCCCAATTTATTACAGACAAGACGCAGCACGAGGCGGCAACAGCTATCCGATTGGCAATGTCACTGAATTTCAATATCAATATTAAGTTCGTTGCCTAAGTCTTTTGTTTGACAACAGAAATGCAAATTCCAAATACAAATGCAATATATTATTTTAATACATATAATATTATATAAAATTAACAAAAACAAAATTTTTTTTTGCATTTTAGTTATATATAATTATTTTTTACTATGATAATAAAAGTTAAATAATAAAAATAAAATAAAATAATAATAATATATAAAAATGAAAGTAATTCAAAAAAATAATAATAAAATAAAGATTAATTAATAATACAAATTTTGAAAAATAATAATAAAATGTAGTAAATTATAATAAAAAAAATTAAATTATAATAATAAAAAAAAATTATAAAAATATAATTTCTGCTTATATTAATTTTTTAAAATTAAATGTACTAAAAACCTTAATTATAAAATAAATTTCATTTTGTAATTAGGACAACTTTAACTATATATATAAATATATATATATATATATATATGTATATATATGTATATGCATTAAATCTGTATCTATAAATATTTGTCTGGCCGTAAGCCTTAAGAGGCAAGCACAAATCACACACACATACGAGATGAAGTAAAATATATAAAAAAAAAAAATCTACCGGTTTTCAAGGTTAGGCGCCCGCTTTAACTGTATTAACAGCGGGCCGTAATCACAGCAGCCGCAGCCGCAGCAAAAGTTACGTCATAAATGAACAACACACACAGCAACAGCAACAAAAGGCGGCGACAACGTTTGTTGCGCTTGTTGCGGTTTTGGCTCATTTCATTTGGAAGCTGATCAAAAAAAAAATAAAAATAAAAAAAAAACTGAAATCCAAACTACAAGAGCAACAACAATTTTACGCATAATTTCATATTTGTAACAAAATCCAACGGAAAGAGTGTGTAAGCAAGAGAGAGAGAGAGCGAGAGAGCGAGAGAGAGAGAGAGAGAGAGATAGCATCATTGATATGCATAATGTTGTAAGTGGGAGTTTACTTAATACAAATTTTGTAGCTGCTTTTGGCATGGGATGCTCAACTTGTTTCTCCCCATTGATTGGGTGCTGTTGTCGCTGTTGTTGTTGCTGCATTCGAAATGTGGGTCAAAACGGGTAGGTAGACCGCACCACAATAACAACAGCAAAGGGTCGCCTGCATCATTTCGATATGTTTACAGTTAAAAAAAAAAAAAAAAAAAGAAGAAGAAGCAACAACAACAACGAAGCGACTGCAAATTGTCGTCCGTGTAGCAATAAATATTGAAGCAACAACGAAATTAAATGAAACGAAGCGTTGCTCATCATCATCATTATCATCACCATGATGATAATCAACAGCCTCATCATCATCATCATTGCCATTGTCAGCATCATAATTAAATTCTGCTAATTTTGCATATACATATATAAAAACTCGTATAAATATGTATTGACACATATATGGCATAAAGGCTGATGCTGTAATCAGCGCCTGTAACGGTTGAGAAGGTCAACCAGATGCGGTTTTCATTTCAAAACCAACAACAAAAGCAGCTGAAAAACCTGATTATCAATTAGGCAAGTGCATTAAATGGCACGAACTGTTTCTCCAAATCAAGAAATAAGAAATAAATACAATTGATATGCGCTCTTCTCTTTCCTCTTTGCTTTCCGTATGCTGTACACCCACGTCCTTAGGTATCATGTATGATATATATACATATATATATATATATACATATATATATATATATACATATATATATATATATATACATATATATATATTCACATATTACCAATTTGTTGATTATCTTTTTATATACTCTTTAACTTAAATTTAAATTAAATTTTTCCCTCGCAGTTATACTTCTTAAACGTTTTACTGGCTGCTCTTTGAAAACTTTTTGCACTCGTATTTTGACAATATATTTGAATATCAATTTTCGTCACTTTTATTATGTACATCAACTTTATATGACTAATTTTGTATCATACATCATTCATAAACGTTTTACAGGCTGCCCTTCGTTTGTTATATCATGGGATATAATTTTTGTATTTTTTGTATGCCCAATTCTACATTCTACCCATGCCCATTTGTAACAGCATACCGAAACGTTTTACTGTCAGCTGTGCCAAAATATAGATTGAGCATAAAATGCTCACTTATCCTATATGCTATACTATATACTGTAATAAGCATATAACTCTACTACTATGATCTTTCAATTCTTCTTTATTGTAACATGCCGGAACGTTTTACTGGCTGCTATTGAGTAGCAATTTTTATTCGACTCTGGAACAATTTTCATCTTTATTTCTGCTCTAAAGCGTCTCGCTGGCTACTTCATAGCCCTAAATAAAGTGATTCAACCCACTTTACTACATATCTCAATTATCTTTGGCCGTAATTGCCAGATCTCAATGCAATGTTTACTCACTTACAGCCTACTTCATTGCGAGTAAATATGTATAGAATTTTGTTCAGCTTTCAGTTTCACTTCGATTCTAAACGAAAATTGAGTCAGTGACTTGACAGCTATTTAAAGCGCATCAACGGCAGCTACAAAAGAGATCGAGGCCATTGTAAAGCAACAAAAAATGCAACAAACTGTTTAACAAAGATGCGAAAATCCAAAAACAAACAAATCGAACGCCCGAAACTAAAGCCGAAACGAAACGAAACGAAACGAAACGAAACTTTTGTTTGGAATGGGCAAAGTTTTAACGCAATTGCGTTAAATGATTTGTAGCTCTTGTTGCTTTTGTTGTTGCATCTGCTGTTGTTGTCGGCTGCTGCGCCCGTGTGCCCCGTTGTAAATGTTAATGAGACAAGCACGAAACGACAGTTCAGTTCTATGACTTGACTTGTGGGATAAGCCAATGGACTCCGAATGCGCAATGTTCAATTGCATTATGCACTCAATACACAGGCTCGAATGCGAGGGCTGTTCGATCAGTTTTAGGTAGCGATAATGAGCAGCCAGTGCAACGTTTACGAAATATTTGTATATAAACTTGAGTGGAGATTTTATGATGAAACTCGAAACTGCAGAAATACTTTATGGTAGCAGCCAGTAAAACGTTTAAGAAATTATCTAACAAAAGAAAATTTGTATTAAAAAAAAAACTTTCCAGCATATAATTTTGATTTCTTAAAGCGAAACCGATTTCAAGCCTCTTAAGACTAAGTAGAAAAGTAGAAAAGTAGAAAAGCTTGAGATTTGCAGCCAGTAAAACGTTACATTTTGGTATAAATTACCTTTGCCTTGACTTTAATTGACTTGGTTTGGCCAAATGAGCCACCCTCGCATATGGATTATGGCAATAGACTTGTAACGCTTATAGGCGCTTATTGGCAGTAACAATTAGCACACACGCACACACACATACCATACAGACAGCTTAGACATTGTCACAGAGGCTCAATCAGCCAATCAGTCAGTCAGTCAGTATTGTTTGCCTTTGCTTTTGCTGTTGCTGTTGCAGTTGCATTGTATTTTAGTAGCTGTTTAGCATGCTTCTTTGTGCAACTCGCACACACACACACACACACACACACGCACACGCACACATACAGTCAGCAATTGCAATGGTTATTATATATATTTTTTTTTGTTGCTACTGCAACTAAATGGCAAACAGCAACAGTCATAAAATTTAGGTCAACGCATATAATATATTCATTCTAAAAGCCTCAGCGTGTGTGTGTGTGTGTGTGTGTGTGTGTGTGTATTGGTCACTTTGAAGCGTGTCGAATTAGAAATATGTTGACAAACTCATTTACGTTTTGTTTGCGAGCTGCTGTTGCCGCTGCTGCTGTCCGCTGCTGCCATTTGCGCTGTGCCCCATTGTTTGTGCAACGTGCTTAACGGAAATGCATTAACAATTGCGAAAAAAAAACATAAAACAAAACAACAAAAAAACCTTCAATGCAGATGAGCAACACCCCAAAGAAGTTAGAAAAAACAGATGGGCAAACGTTTATTATTTTAACATTATTGTAACAGTTCAAGCGGCCTCACAAAAGTTAAATCTCTTCAAGTACATGCTTAACATATATGTTAGTTAGTTTACAGCAGTCCATAAATGTCAGCATTAGTGTAACAGGTGCTTAACAGTATTTATGTATGTACACCTTTTAACAGCTGCTTAACATAGTTCTCAGCTCTCTCACTTAGTATAAACTTAACATTTGCTTAACAGCAGCTTGAGGTTTGCCAACTCCTTAACATAACTTGAAGCCGAAATTGTACAGCTGCTTAACAGTAGTCTGTTCATTCATTCACAATTCTGTAGCTGCTGCTTAACATAAGAAGGCACAGTTAAACTTAACATAGCAACCAGCCTGCTTAACATAGTTTAACAATCCAAATATATGGCTTCAAAGAGAAAGCCTAATAAAACAAAAAACAAAAAAACAAAATTACCCTCAGAAACAGACACGAAAAGCAAACATCGTCCATGCCTATTAGCGGCTACAGGGTATGCGAAATATAGTTAAATCGTTAGATAAATTAAATGCTGCGGCCACTTAATAAACAATGTAAACGATTTAACGAGGCAAAATGAAACAGAGCAAGGTTAACATTGACATTAATACCGCAAAGAACAGTTTAAAAAAATAAAATAAACTACGAAAAAAAAGTCATAGAGAAAAAAGCCAAACAAACAAACAAATTGAAGCACAAAGCTAAAATGCGGCGGCAAATGGCAAAAAAAATATATATATATATATATATAAATATATGTATATGTATATATATATAAATATATATATATATATATATATATATATAAATATATGTATATATATATATATATATATATATATATATATATATATATATAAATAATAAAAAAACAACTGTAATTAGCAGCTGCACAAAACGTAGCACATGTTGTTGTTGTTGTTGTTGTTGTTGTTATTGCTGCTGTTGAGCATGTGGTTTGCAATTTAAGACGCGCTGTGAGCTTGAAAGCTAAGCCAAGTTGAGCTAACTCAAGCAACAGCAGCAGCTGAGCTGTATCTCAATTCTTTGTTGACGATGCCCATCTGCAGCTTCGATCTATCAAAGCGCTGGCATTTGGATGCTGTCGATAGCTCAACTCACACACACGCACACCACACACACACACACACACATCGAGTGCTATTCAAGTGTTTCAACTCGCATGCACTGCAATTTTGACCTTGAAAAGTGGCTGCAAAAACAGTTACAACAATTTGTGTAGGCTGTGCAGCTGGTAAGCGGGGAGGCGTGGCAGCTGGCATGTCTCTCTCTATGTGTGTGTGTGTGTGTGCAAGGCTGCTGTGTCATTCAATTTGAAAATTACTGGGTTAATGTTAAGTTAAATGTTGTTGCAATTCTTTGCAAGTGCATAAACAAAAGACTTAAGCAACGAACTTGAAATAATGCAGCAAACGATGCAGATGCATCACAGCTGCTGAACATAGCAATGTTGCAAGTTGCCCAATATAACAAATAGTTAACATCATATTGTATAACATTCCTTTCCTTCAGTTTTACGTTAACATAGCTCCCACTATCGGTTAACATTTTTAGTTTTTTTTTTTTTTTTTGTTTTTCTCGATCAACAGGCGTTACCTACTATAGGTGTTTATTAATTACAGAGCGCCTCGCAAAATGCTCAAACTTGCAACAAATGAAGGGGCGGCAACATTGCAGACAAAATTATAAAGTTGCCGAAAAAAATCGCAAAAAAAAAATATATCGAGAAAAAAAAGTAACGCGTCGGGCATTTATAATGTATAATTTATAAAGCTGCCACGAAAGAGAAACCAAGAAGAAGGAAACAAGATTAAATTCAAGTTGGCTGATTCGAGCGCATCGATAAACTTAATTGCATGGCACTTAATGCATTTTAAAGTTTGCGCTCGAAACATGAGAACAGATCGTGGATATATGTATATATAGTCATGTATATACATATATATATATACTAATAAAGACCTTGTACCCTTAGAAATCGAACTATCAACAGCTGCAGATGGATACCTCGGCATAAATTTAGAGGTCTGGGCGTTAGAGACAAATTCATTTAGGCAATAAATTTATAGACTGCCCCGCAGCATTTAGGAAACCGAAACTTTAACTGAAACTGAAACTGAAGCCGAGAAACCGAGAAACGAAACCCCAGCCACATTAGAATTGCAAAAAGGCAAACACACACATACACACACACACACACACACACCCTTTGGATCGCATTAGGTCATTTGGTCAAGACGCAAAAAAAACACCTGTTAGACTCCTTGTGGCATTTCCTTTTCTGTTCAAACGGATGCATTCATCAATTTGGCGGCCAAAAAAAAAAAAACAGGAAGCCGCAGCCAGTTGCTACTCTTCCTCTTCCTCCCTTTTTTTTTTTGGCAAATCATGCGCTTGGGCTTTGACAAGGGTCGAGCATCTGCTGCGGCTAACAAAAGGTGCCAGAACTTTTAAGTCTCGCATTTGAAAGAAGGCACTTGTCATGGCAATCGGAAGAAGGCAATATTGATTAGCTGTCAGCTAATCGCTGACACTAGCTGCCTCTCGCTCGCACCAACGGAAACAAACTATACTTACACATCAAAAGACTTAGACAACGAACTTGTCGTGTGTGCAGTACGGTAAGGCAGCAGAAGAAGCATATGCAGCTGCTTAACATACTTGCATAACATTTGTCTAACATGTAAGCATTAACATTTACATAACAGTTGTCGGACTGTTGACAGTGCTGCAATTGTGAGCACTTTTATGTTAATTTAAGCAGCTGCTAGTGGAATTCCCAGTGCATCAAAGCGAAAGACGTAAAGCGAAATGTTAAATGTAACAGTGAAATGTATACAGCAGCGTTAGCTTTCACAGTTAGCTAACATACATCTGGAACAGTTGTCGAATATGCATTAAACTGTTGTTAACATACATGAAACTGTTAAGTTAGACAATTGCAATTGCAATTGCAATTAGGTTTTGCTATGTTAACCTTATGTTAAGTTAACAGTTAACTCATCTATCAATATATATTTATTTTTGCTCTGCAGCCACAGCTTGAACTATTAGTTTGCAGTTGTTAATCAAATTTAATTTAGTCAGCAGTATCTCTTCCTCTACCTCTCCCTGTCGCACCCTCTCTCTTTGCCTCTCCCTCGCTCAGTTTCACTTGTCTGTCAAGCGTTGCGTGCTTTTCATGCTCTATTAAATAACTGGACAAGTGGGTGGTTTTTGTTTTAGATAATTTTTCAACGTTTTTCGTTTCAAGATGTCAACGCGTGTTTTTTTCGGTTTCAGGGTTAAGTTTACGCATTATATAAAAGATGGCCAATTATTTCATGTGCTGAACCGTCTAAAAGTTAACATAAAATGCTTTGCTATTTCTTAACTCAAAGACAACCAAAGCATCGCAACTGAATTGCTTAAGAATGCAAATGCATTCAGATATGAGATAGACGGCAATGTTAAGGAGCAAGAAACACTATTCATAACTCTTATGCAATCCATTATAACATAGAATTTTGTATGTAAAGTTTGTATAACAGATCTATAAAAACTTGCGAGCTGCGTGCACTTTTTAAGGCAATCATGAACTATGCCAATAGATGCTTTTAACCCTTTTTTGGTTGAGGCGACCCTTGGAGAAGCTGCTCAATGTTATTTGCTTACAATGCTCGTCTATGTACACATATAAGTTTATATATGGGTAGAGCCTCTCGGCGACGTGTTTCGCATTTGCAATGGCACACAGAACGACAGCAGCAGCAACAACAACAACAACAACAACAACAATGAGAAGATTTGTGTGCTATGCTTGGGCTAGGCTTTTAGGTTGATAGATGGGACGCATAGAGGTGTGTCGTCATTCGTCGTGCATGCCGGGAATTTAACATGTAACTTAGCCAGAAAATGCGTTTGGAATTCGCCTCAACATAACAGCAACAACAGCAAACAGCAATAACAATAACAGTAACAATTGTAGAAAACAAGTCTCATCTCAGAAAAAAAAAAAAAAAAAAACATTTGGCTTTTTCCGTGGTCTCACACACAACAGTTGGCGAGCTGTTACGTAGCTGTTGCACGTGGCCCGTGCGTCAATTACATAACACAAATAATAAAAATAAGAAACAAGCAGAAGAGAAAGAAGAAGAAGAACAACAACAAAAACAACACCCGCATTGTTAAGAATCGAAGCAAAGACAGACGATGTTGGTATGGACTGAAAAGCGACTCGAGTTGAAACTGTTCTACTGGAATAATGTTATAATATTTGAATGTTATACCTATGAAATATTATATGACTACAATAGTAGTCAACTGTCATACTATTATAATATGATTCTGTAATACTGGTATACTGTTATACTGAATTTATGGTTAAACTGTTATACTGTTACTGTTACAGTTATACTATCATATGAGGGTATGAAATACATTTTGCTGTTGCTATAATATATAGTAATATATATATTATTTTATTATATACTATTATACTGTATACTATACTGTATTATATACTATTATACTGTTATACTGTTACTGTTACAGCTATGCTATCATACCCTCATACACTGAAATACTTTTTGCTGTTGCTATAATATATAGTAATATATATATATATATTATTTTATTATATACTATTATACTGTATACTATAGTGTATTATATACTATTATAGTGTTATACTGTTACTGTTACAGCTATGCTATCATACCCTCATACACTGAAATACATTTTGCTGTTGCTATAATATATAGTAATATATATATTATTTTATTATATACTATTATACTGTACACTATAGTGTATTATATACTAGTATACTGTTATACTGTTACTGTTACAGCTATGCTATCATACACAGAAATACTTTTTGCTGTTATAGTGGTATACATTTATGCTTAGTTAACTGTGGTACTATAGTATATTGTAATATATATATTATTTTATTATATACTATTATACTGTATACTCTGATGTGCGCTCGGTGAAGATAAGGTGCTTAACACTAACCGCTGCATGGAGCAAATAGCAAAGCAACGAGTAAAATAACAACCAAAGCTGACGCAAAATAGGGGGGAAGGGGGGTAACAAAAGTATTACAAATTCTGGGCAACAACTGCGACGCTTTGTTATGCACATTAACATACGCACACACACGCACAGACTATCGCTTGCGTGAGTGTCTGTGATGTTTCGTTAAGACGCATTTTGCGCTAGACCAAAGTGAAGCGAAAAGCGAAAAACAAAAAACAAAAAACAAAAAAGAAAAAAGAAAAAAACAGATATGAAGAATATCTTAAAAGTTCAAGCACACGCAGCAAACAAATAAATAGAAATAGAAATAAGTGAAGTAGAAAGAAAATAAATCAATTAATGTAAAGGATAAAACGTGCATTGAACTTAATCCGATATTATTCAGAAATAGAGCAAATCAGAAACGAAACTTACCTTCAGCACTGTCATGTTAAAGTTATGTTAAAATTACACTTTAAAAATAAAATATTTTAAAAATATATTTAAAACAAATAATTATTTCATTTCCTCAAACATTTTTTTTTTGTTCGCATTTTAAAGCAATTGCCTTGACCTTAACACAATAAAAACTAATTACGACAATTACAACAACAAACAACTGAAACTGGAAAGCTGGAAAACTGGTAAGGCATAGCCAAGCCATTTAACAGCTCGTTATACAGTTGATCATGTTAAATTGCAGGCGTGTTAACTTAACAGCATGTGTGTGTTTGCTGTTTGATTGTGGGCAGCTGCTGGGCGTGGCTTTCTGCTGTTATTATGGCAAAGACAAGATTTTAAGTGAATTTAAATCAAATTAAATATATACATATATGCATGTGAGCATGTATGTATGTATGCGTAAGCATAACGAAATGTGCGTTTAAATATGCCAAAGCAATTGAAGTAATCAATTATGTTAAACAATTTGAACGTCGAAATGTTAAACGGCGGTGCGCACGCTCAAGGCTGCACTGGCTGTTAACTCTGCAGCGGCGCACACTGTTAAGCGGCTGGCGACAGTTAGAATTTGGGCAAAGCAGCAACAGTGAAGGCAGCTACAGCTGCTTAGCTTTGACTTTTTAGCTTGTTTTTTTTTTTTTTTTTTTTTTTAAATGTAATCTGCTAATTTATTTAGCAAGAATTGATTGTAGCCATATTTTTAGCCTTTTCACTCTAGAACTAGCTGTTGCTGCTAAAAAAAAAAAGCTGGCCACATACAGCAAAGATAGCGCAGCTGTGTGCGCGCGTTGGGCATTTTAAATTACAAGCGCACTCACACATGCACACAAGGCATACATATACATATATGACAGAACTGCCATATGTGTGTAATTATGCCATTAACTGTGTGCCTGTGTGCTTATGAAGGGCTTTACAGCAACAACACCTACGCATACAAAACTTGTTCATTGACAAATGCCGCTGCATTACACACACACACACACGCACACAAATATATGTATACATTTAAAGCAATTGCAAAAAGCCTTGATCTTGATCGCATGAACGTAACAAGCACAAACATACAAACACACACACACACACATTTAATCGACGGCCGCCAACAGCAAAGGCAGCAACGTTGACGCCAACTTGATTGCCATTGCAATAGGAATAGTTGCTGTTGTTTTTGTAATTGTTGTTTCTATTATTTATTGCACTTGATTTGATTTGATTTGATTTACAGCCAAGACAAGTTTTTTTTTCTTTTTTCTTTTTTGTTGTTGTTTGCCAACCTTGTCTTTGGCTGGTTTGACGCCGCGGCGCCTCGCACTTGCACTTCACATTTAATTCACACGAAACAAATAAAAGAAAATAAATCATGATTTATATTAACATACATATAGTATCTGTATGTACATATATACTTCTATGCAATTATGTATATACATACATACATATATATGTATGTATGTATATTTAAATAAATTATTTGTTTCTCAAAAAACACACGAAGCTGCATATGTGCCTTTTCGAACTGCTCATTTCTGCTAGATCGCGAAAAACGCCGCGCACACACGCATACACAGATCGACACGCAGGGACACGCATACTTACAAACATACATAGCTTTACACACACATGCACCGCATGCAAATGGTGGCCAGTGTCACATCTAAACAAAGACGTCGGCAGGATTTTATTGCAATTCCAAAAGGGGCCTAAATGAAAACTAATATGAAATTTCCAATTGTTCATTTGCTTGTGGACTGCAAAACAACACTATGAACACCAACTATATTTTCTTCCATTAGGCTAGGCACTGCACGCACTCAACCCCTTCTCAAAGCTACGTCTCTGTGTCTGTAGGTATAGATATATTTCATAGGCATAATTTTAGCAGCTGGCAACTCCTTGCAATTACAGTTATGATTTGTTTTTTTCGTCTTAACGAAATAGACATTAGGCAAGACAAAGAGCGCAAATACATGACACACACATAGGCACTTGTGCACACGCAGAACGGTTGGGCGAATTGAGACAGTGAAGACAAATCGTAACGGCGACAAAGAACATTCTGGCAACATTTAGTTGAAGCTACATACGCATATGGAGAATTCATTGTTAATAATAAACAAATGAATATTTTAAATTCAATTAAAATTATTCGTTAGATGGACAGTAGATCTATCAGAATATTTAATATTTGTGCTCAGTGAAAATTGAATATTGAAAACTTTCATTTGCGTGTGTTCACTGTATTAACGATCTCGGCGACAAAAAGACTTTTTGCACTGTACTTGTGTGTGTGTGTCCAAAAGTGTATGTAGGCGAAAGAAGGAGATGATGCGCTTACAGTTAGCAAGCGATCGTCGTGGCGGATGCACGGTTAATTCTTGTCGCTCGTCTTTTGGCATTGATTTCGGTTTTGATTTCGATTTCGGTTTCTGTTTCGTTGTTATTTGAATTATTCAAGTTTCGGTTTTTTTCTATCCTTTTCGATTTCGGTTTCGCAAGTGCCGTTGGCCTTTCGTCTAGAATGTAAAACTATTACAGCAGCACAAATACACACATACCCCAACATGCATACATACATACTTATATGCATACATATATAGTTTTCTTTTTTTTTTTATATGTACATGTGCATTTGGTTATTTTTTTTTTGTACATGACTAATAAAATTTTTTGTTCTCTTTATGTCTATTTGCAGAAAATAACGGTTATTTAACGCCAGCAGAACTGTTGCAGCGTTTGAGCTGCGGCAGCAACAGCAACAGCTCCACAGCTGAAACATCTAACACCACCAACACCACCACCACCACCACAACAACAACAACAACCACAGTAGCAGCAGCAGCAGCAACAACTGCAACAGCCCCCAACAATAATATTAACCCTAACAAAGCAGCTGCAACAGCAACAACAACAACAACAACAACACCCGCAACAGCCACAAAAGACTGCGACGATAAATCGTTAACAGCAAAAGTAGCAGAAGAAGAGACAGAGAGAGAAGTAGTAGCAGAAGTAGAAGTAGCAGCAGCAGCAGCAGAGGTAGAAGTAGAAGTAGAAGTAGAAGTAGAAGTAGAGCCAGTAACAGTAAGAGAAACAAAAGCTACAACAACAACAACAACAACAGTAACAGTAAGCAGCATACCAAAAGAAAACGAACAGAGCCCAAAGCAGACTGCGTCGCACGCCGTTAGCAACAGCGACGCTGAAGACGACGCCGACGTTAACGTTGACGTTGACGTCGACGTTGGCCTTGAGGCACCAAAGCCACGTTATTACGGCGCTGGCGTTGTTCTAACGCAAGCCCAACGCAAAGAATATCCACTGAGCGAAGAGAAAGTGCTAAACGCGGACGTCGACGTTGACGTCGACAGCGGCAGCAATAATAATAATAGCAGCAGCAGCAGCAGCAGCAGCGACGATTCGGATGACAGCGACTCGGACGACGGTTGCAAATTGATTGTGGACGAGAAACCGTTATTGCCCATTGAACAGCCGCTGTCGCTGCGCATGCGCAGCAGCCCACCAAGAGCAGAGCAGCGACCGAGTCCACCACCACCGCGCATACCAGCCGTACGCTGCAGCGTCATACAGCGTGCGCCGCAGAGCAGCACCGAACAACAGTTATACAAGCAGCGCGAGGAGCAGCGCGAGCAGCACCAGCAACAACAACAACAGCAATTGCTCTACCAGCGCACGCTCGACTTGGAGCAGCTGGGACCGGAGCAACAGGAGCCAATTGACTATCACGTGCCGCGTCAGCGCAGCGCCAGCTACGACAGCGACGACGAGCTTAACGCTCGGCGATTGCAGCGTGCGCGACGCGTACGCGAGGCTCGGCGTCGCAGCAGCTATTTGGCAGCGCGTGTGCTGCAGCTGAATCCGCGCTTGGTGCGCAGCCTGCCGGGCATATTGGCAGCGGCGGCGGGACACGGCCGCAGCAGCAACAGTAGCCAGGGCTTTCAGGCGAGCAACGGTTTTAGCCAGGGCAGCGGCAGCAGCAGCGGCGGCGGCGCCAGCAGCGGCGGCGGCAGCAGCAGCGGCGGTAGCAGCAGCGGTGCTGGCAGCGGCGGCAGCTTTGGCAGCGGCGCCGGCGGCGGTGGCATGGGCGGCGGCCGTGACGGACGCGGCAACTACGGACCGAATTCACCGCCCAGCGGCGCTCTGCCGCCATTTTACGAGAGTCTGAAGAGCGGACAGAGCAGCGGCAGCGGCAGTGGCAGCGGTAGTGGCGTCGGCGTCGCCGTCGATGCTCACAGCAATTCACAGTTTCTCATACAGAACGCAGCTGCGGCCGCTTATCTCATGTCCAATCAGCAGTATAACTGTAACGGCGGCGCCGGAGGAGCAGGTGGAGGAGGAGGAGGAGGAGGAGTGGGAGACGGTGTTGGCGGTGGAGTCGGTGGTGGAGCTGGTGGTGGAGCCGGCGCTGTTGGCATCGATGGTAATAACCTTTTGAACTTTGCCAACAATCTGGGCCATAGCAATTATAATGATATCAATTCCAATTCCAATTCCAAATTCCATAATTTGCATTCGTCCGGAACGATTGGCAATGGTCATCCCTTCTATGGCGGCAATCCCTCAGCCTATGGCATCATATTGAAAGATGAGCCGGACATTGAGTACGACGAGGCGAAGATCGACATTGGCACCTTTGCCCAGAACATTATCCAGGCGACGATGGGCGGCGGTGTGGGCAGCGCAGCGGCTGCCGCTGCGGCAGCAGCAGCCGCCGCCGCTGCCACTGGGAATAGTTTTGCGGCGAGCGCTTACGAGGATGCGATTATGAATGATTTGGCTGGCAGCGGCGGAGCTGGCGGTGGCGGTGGCGGCGGCGGAGGCGGCGCCGGCCAATGCACGAATGCCGGCGGCGTTGATCCGCTGCAATTTACCGCTACTCTGATGCTCAGCTCACAGACGGATCATCTGCTGGAGCAGCTGTCGGATGCCGTGGATCTCAGTTCGTTTTTGCAGCGCGGCTGCGTCGATGTTGATGACGACGACGAGAACTCGACGAACAACAACAGTCCCGTCCATCATCATCATCATCATCATCATCATCAGCGCGGCGACTTTGAGCTGGTGTCGACGCCGTCGCTGACGCCCGACTCGGATGCGGTGTCGGTGACGCCGCATGGCGCATCCGCCCAGTTGGATGCGCTGCACGAGAATCTGTTGACGCAGCTGACCAACAACATGACGCGCAATGGCAGCGGCAACAATGTGTACAATGCGCAGCAACATGTTGCACAGCAGCATTTGCAGCAACATGTTGTCAATGCACAGCAGCAGCAGCAGCAACATTTGCAACAGCCGCCGCCCTCGTATCAGCATGCCACGCGCAACTTGTTGCAAATGCAGCAGCAACACAATGGCAACAGCAACAACAATGGCAGTGGCAATGGCAACGGCAACAGTTACCATCAGCAGCAGCTGGCACAGCAGCAACAGCAGCTGCTGCAACAGCAACAACAACAACATCACTCACATCATCAACAACAGCAGCAGCAGCAGCAGCAACATTTCCATCAGCAACACAATCTCTATGCGCAGCAGCAACATCATGCACAACAGCAGCAACAGCAGCAGCAGCATCATTTCCATCAGCAGCAGCAACATCATGGTCATCATGCACACCAGCAACACCAACAGCATTCACACCAGCAACAGCAGCAGCAGCAGCAGCAGCAACATGCACACCAGCAACATCAGCATCAACAGCAGCAACATCATCATCACAACGACAACAGCAATCTATCGCTGCCGTCGCCAACAACAGCTGCTGCAGCCGCAGCAGCAGCAGCTGCTGCTGTTGCCGCTCTACGTCCCATGTCCAGCAGCAGCAGCAGCAGCTCCAATCTGCTCGATGCGAATTCAGCGGCTGTGGCTGCTGCCGCATTGCTCGATACCAAGCCGTTGATACAAAGCGTAAGTGCTAACAATATTTTAAAACCCAATAGCAACAGCGGCAACGACAACAACAATATTGAGTCAGACACCGGTGAGCCGGTGACCTATATGCTGCTTAACAGCAGCAACTATTACAGCAACAGCTACAACAACAGCAACAACAACGCTGCGAGCAACAGCAACAACAAAATCATCTGCAACTTAAACGTCAAACCGAACAACAGCGACAACAACACCAACATCATCAACAACGTGAGCAACAACAGCAACACCAACAGCAACAACATTTCAAAGCTTGGCGGCCGCGTTAAGGCCGCTACCTATGGCTCTACAGTGGTCACCATCTATTCTACGGTCCGGCCATCGCCGGACTTGCCCGCCCAGCGGCAGGTTCATCGCGCCACATTGCGTTCGCTGGCGAGCGAAGCGGCGGCCACAGCCGCTGGTCTGTTGCCACCATCGTCGACCATCTCAGTGATCAACGAGAGCAAAATGTTGCAACGGCTGGTAAGAGCCGGAGGCAAAGCCAACGAGAGAGTCGTCCGCTACATTTTTGCATTTTCGTCTCTGTCTTTGTCTCTGTCGCTCGCTCAGTGTGTCATCTGTCTTTATTCCTGCATTTCGTTGTGTCGTGTTCCTTTGTTGTCTTTTGTATGTGTAAAGTCTTATGTCCCTTAACTATACATATATATATATATATATATATATATGTATGCCGTTTCAATATCAGTTAAGCAGGTAGAATTATATTCATATCTATATCTGTTTTTTTTTATTAGATTCAATTGTTTCAGATGTCTGTGGGATAGCTATATGATGTCATAGATCATAAGAATAGAGTTTGAGTTGAGAGTTGAAATATTCGTTAAATGTTATAAAATATTATATATGTTGAAAATTTATAAGATCTTCGGTATATGTAATATAGCATCATCATGATGCATACGTTATATATATATTTCTTGTCTTGCCAAGTTTGAGTTAAAATTTTAGACTGATTTGAAAATAATTGTAAAAGGTTTTTAAGAATTTATAGTTATAGATGAAGATAAATTGATCAAAGTATAGATCTAGATATATCTAGTATATATTGAAAGATATATATATATATATAGACATAGATAATATATATATATATATATATATATATTATTATTTTTTTTTTGTAAACCTATATATATATAGAAATATATGTAAGAAAGGTGTGTATACATACTTAGTCTATCTATATTTCTTACATATGCGTATATAAAAAAAGTATATATATATTTATTTATATTTTATATATATATATTAAATTTAAAATTAATTTAATATTAAAAAAAAAAAGTATATATATATTTATTTATAATTTATATATATATATATATTAAATTTAAAAAAAAAATTGTATTTGTCATATTTGTGTATTATTTAGATTTACTTCTGATTAATCCAATCAATGTTTCATGTTGTCCATTGTTGTTGTTTTGTGCTGTCTAAACATGTATTTCTTAATCGTAATGAAACAGCTTAACTTATCTATATTTATTTATGTTTCCTTTCTTTAGTTGGGTCTGCCGCCCGATCTGCAGCTGGAGTTCGTGAATGGAGGCCATGGCATTAAGAATCCGCTGGCTGTGGAGAATACTCATGGCGGGCATCATCATCATCGCATACGCAACAACATGGATTGCATCGAAGATCTCAAGCATGGCCAGCAGCAGCAACAGCAGCAGCAGCAACAACAGCAGCAGCAGCAACAGTCGCTGCAACAGCAACATCAGCAGCAACAGCTGCTGCAGCAGCAGCAGCACTCGCCACAGCAGCAGCAGCATTCACCGCAGCAGCAGTCGCTGCAACAGCATTTGGTGCTCAGTCAGCAGCAACAGCAGCAGCAGCAACACGGCAGCAGTAGCCATCATCGCAGCAACAACAACAACAGCAGCAGCAGCGTCAGCAGCAACAGCAGCAATCAGGGCGACTCGCTCTGCCCCAGCAACAACAGCGGCGCCGAGGATGCCAACAACAAGTTCGTTTGCCGTGTCTGCATGAAGACGTTCTCGCTGCAGCGTCTGCTCAATCGTCACATGAAATGCCACTCAGACATCAAGCGTTATCTCTGCACCTTCTGCGGCAAGGGCTTCAATGACACCTTCGATCTGAAGCGCCATACGCGCACCCACACGGGCGTCCGTCCCTACAAGTGCAACCTGTGCGAGAAGAGCTTCACGCAGCGCTGTTCCCTAGAATCGCATTGCCAGAAAGTGCACAGTGTGCAGCATCAGTATGCCTACAAGGAGCGGCGAGCTAAGGTAAGAACACAATGCCGACCTAGTATATCCGAAAGCCACTGAATAATCAGTGGAAATGTCACGTGTTGTTGCTTGGAACTAGTTCCATAAGATCAACATCTAAAGAAAATGTCAAGCAGCAGTTTAAGACTTCTAGTAATTTCTGATTGCATAACAGTAGCAGTAGTAGAAATCTAACTGTAAGACGTATTGGAGCTTTAGAACTAGTTCAGTTAATGTTCATATGAACGAAAACTAGATCAAAACTTTAAAAACAACACAAATTAACATAGCACCAGATAAGCTAACTCAACGAACAATTCAATCGAAACTAGTTGGAACTGAATTCAAGCTACGCCTCAATATATGCAACACTTTTGTATTAACTTCTCTCCTTCCTTCTCCTCCATTGTAGATGTACGTTTGTGAGGAATGCGGCCACACCACCTGCGAACCGGAGGTTCACTATCTGCATCTGAAGGACAATCATCCATTCTCGCCGGCCCTGCTCAAGTTCTACGACAAGCGTCACTTTAAGTTCACCAATTCGCAGTTCGCTAACAATTTGCTCGGCCAGTTGCCGATGCCGGTGCACAACTAACTAACTAACTAAACTATAGATATATGGATATATACATAAAATGAGTTAGATATAGGTAATCTAAGAACTAGGATAAGCTTACTGGAAGAAAAACGTAATGCAAGTTCAACTTTAAGCTGAAGTTTTATGAAAACTGCCCCCACGAAAATGGAGAGATTATGTTTTGTACATTTATAATACAACATTACAACACATATATATAAATATCTATATATATATAGCATATCCATATATATCTCATATAGCTCCTAGACATTGTAAGAAAGAAAAAAATTTAATTTTTAGTTTAGCTCAAGAATTTCGAAAAGAGAAAAAAAATTTCGCTTTGCTGTGCAAAAAAATATGATGGAAAAAAATGAAGAAAATTCGATAAGAGAAAGAAAAATAATTTCTTAAATCATTTTCACATTAATTTAGTTGAATAAGTTAAGAAGGAAACTTAATAGATCTTAAGCTAATTTTTCACTCTCAAACTTAATGCGCTTAGTCAAAAGTTAATTTTATTTTTTTCCAAAACAAAAATATTTTTGTAGTTCTTTAAGCATAAGCTTAAGTTTCGAATGCTTTAAGCAACTTTGAGAAATGGAAAGAAAAACAAAAATGAATTATCGATTGTCATTGATTGAGTTATCGATTAATCATAGACACTTTTTATTTGATATATAGCTAAATGAACAAGCTGCAAAAACTTTGCATTTATTTACAACAATAATATATATATATATATCTATTTATATATATAGTCGAAGAGGAAGAGAACAAGAACTAACACTTAAACACTTAAGAGCTCTACAAATATTTGTATTCTATTTATTTTTTTAAAGAATTTTTGAACAAACAAAAAATAAGACACAAAAAATTCATTGTAAAGAGGCATTAAAAAAACACACAAAAAAAATGAAAAAAATAATTTTTTAAGTTAAGAGATTAAGGTAAAAAATAAGCTAAGCTAAGCTAAATTATGCTGTTCATAAATGAAGTCAAAGCGCAAACACATCTAATGTAATATATATATATATATATATATATATATATATATATATATATATATATATATATATATATATATATATATATATATATATATATATATATATATTTATGTATTTTTAAATAATAATTTAAGCTATTTCTATGAATTTAGTTTAATTTTTTTTTTAATTTTTTACTTAAAAGAACAAGCTGAAGCAAACCACCAATTTATACTGAAGAAAGGCAAAAATTATTTAAAAATTAATACATATATATATATATATATATATATATATATATATATATATATATATATATATGTTTTTATATATTTTAAATATATATATATATATATATATATATATATATATATATATATATATATATATATATATATATATATATATATATATTATATATAGCTATATATTTAACTTTGTTTGTGAACAGCAATTCAGCTGCAAGTTTAAATATTTTTTTATCATCACACATTTTGCTTAGTAAGTTTCATATAAAATATATTATTATTATTTTTATTATTTTATATTACTATTTTTTTGCATAGTTTTTTAAGCAACAACGGGTTATTTGTGCAATCACTTGGTGTTGGTAAAAAACGAAAGAAAACGAAACAAAAGCAAAAGAAAATGAAAGAATACTTAACTATAAAGATATATATATATATATATATATATATATATATATATATATATATATATATATATATATATATATATATATATATATATATATATATCATATCAGACATAGTTTATATAACATTTAGCTATTTAGTTCATCTTCCAGCCTTAGTTTCAACTTTCTGTTTTAGCTTTAAAAAAAACATACAAAACTCATACGAAAATTTTAATTTAACTTAATATATATATAAATATAAATATATATATATATATATATATATATATATATACTCACCTACACACACATCATGTACTTCCATGAAAAACCACATGAAATTTAGAAAATTGAAAATTTTTTACAATTTTTCTCAACAAATTTAAAAATAAAAAAAAAACAATGAAAAAGGGAGATATCCAAAATTCTGTTTATCGAATCGACATTGAATTAGTTTTAAATACACATTTTTTTTTTATTCTTAACTATTATATGTATACTCTATATATAACGTTTATAATAAATATTGAATATTACAAAATTAAAAAACATTCGGATTTATTTATTTTGAACAAAAGGCTCGAAAGAGAGGAAAAAGAAACCGAGCCAAAAGAACATTTGGGCTTTGGGCTTTTGAGTTTTCGAACTAGTTCAGCACATTGGTTCATATGAACAAAAACTTCAATGAAAACTTGAGTTAATGTCAACCAAAAATAGAAGTAAAGTTTTGGAACTAGTTCATAAGAAGCGGAGTCGAAAGAACTATTGCTTTCTAATTACCTCAGAGCTACCTTGGACCACAAGCAATAAATCGTTTTTTTTTTCAAATATTTTTCACTTTATTTATTTCGCTAGTTTTCATTATGTTTAATTTTCAGTGTTTTTCTTTATTTGTGTTTTATATTTTTTCAATTTTTTTTGTGTTTTTTGTAATTGTTTTTTTTCTCATTTTTTTGTTGGTATTTTTTACATTAATTACTGAAATACACACACAGACACGGAATTACAATAAAAACTAAATTTTTTTCCATTTTTTGTTTTGTTTTTGTTTCACATGAATTAATATATATTTTTTTATTATCAAGAATTGTAATATATGTATTGTATTTTCATTTAATAGTTTAGAGAAGATTTTGTTTTAAATTTAGTTTCGATTAGTTAAACTA